>OX940885.1:7090158-9580316 GCA_954871355.1 Cabera pusaria
GTTATCAAACGCTGGCCTATAAGATATAAGAAAAATATACGGGAACTGATATTATATGTACATTAATATTATTTTTATACTACTAGTAGTTCTTTGAGAACAGCTCTAGAACTCGAGTGCCCATATTACCATGGAATAAACGACACTTTTCCCGTTCCCCTTGCTTAGCAAAGACATTTCAGAGTTTGGGCTTTTGCCAAAAAATAGGGATATAAGTATGAGCTATTACTCGCGTTCTCTTGTTCCTAAGAGTTTAAATCTGGTGTCTGCGGGTTCGTCCTGTGAAGGCTAAAAGGACACATAGTAAATAGAGGGGTAAGACATAGGATAAATACATGTCTGTCCTCTCTATACGTTTTTAACTGCGAGTCTTACTTAAATTTAGTATGATGGTTGATTTTGAAGTTAACACGTCCACACCCCATCCGAACCTTACTCTTTCAAGCTTACGCCTTAAATAATTGTATTTTGTTTACTGATACAACGAAGTACAGAAAAACATCGCTACCTGTTTAGAAGATTGCCAGGACTACACCAAGCCGTCTTGCGTTACGTACGTTACATTACAACATAAGGATTACCAGCCAAAAGCAAAACTATCCAACAACCCCATTTGGTTTTATTGGTCTCACGATAGGTATATTGTATAAATTTTTGTCGCTTAATCGATTTCTCTGTAATTTGCAGCTAAATAGTATATATTACCGCACAATTAATAACTTACAACTTTTTGAAATGGTTTGACCAACAAATAAAACATTCTACAGGTTACGCGATGGCAATTAGCCATAGAATTTTGGTAGTCGCATTCATTGCCAAGAAAAATGTAGGCAATGACCGGATTCGAACTCGTGACCCCAACTCAATAGGGAGTATTATTCCGATACTCAACATGGCTCACACAAGCTTAAATATAGCTCGAATAATAGAGAATTTCTCGAGTGTTATTACATTTGTCTGCCCTCCACCTTTTCGTTCGAGGATTGGATTCGAACATTCAGAAGGGGTAAAGATAGCGAGCGGCGGGTGCTTATTTGTACTTGACCCAGAAACGCGGCTTATTTGATCGCAGTTAACATCGAGTCGGCCTTGAACTTGGCTCTATCTGGAATTTAACAGCTTGTGACGAGTAATGACCATGCCGGTTAAGGTTGTTCAGATACAAAGATAAGTTAGTACAGCGTAGCGTATTACAAATTAAAGGTTAGATGATTTCTGGAGTAGTTGTAGAGACTTTGTGTGAAAGCTTAGAATAGAAAGTCGTCTATAGAGATGAATTATCGTAGTCGTAAGAAACGCTATGAAAAACTTCGAAGATGCAGTTTGCTTACAACATTTAAGATATAGAGTCTCACACACTTATCTGCAATGCCACCGTATCCTTCAAAAACGTCCATTTTGAAAATAACGGACTCACTATTATAAATTTAGCCGCTAAGCAACATAGTGATTATAATTATTCGCGGTGTGAGCCCACACTTTATAATAAAAGACAGCAGCGTCCTGCGTGCGCGATCTAGGCGGCCGGCGATCAGATAGCGCAGTAGTATTTGTACGGACTGGTTCTCACCAAACGCGATCAAAAAACAATTAATATAAACTGGCCAAGTGCAAGTCGGACTCGCACTCGTAGGGTTCCGTAACACAGTAGAGTATTCTATAACTATGATTTTTCGCAACTACAAAAATAACTTTGTTTTTCATAGTGTTTGTATGAAAAACAATCTTTGCGGTCGGTATATCTCAAAAACTGCTGACTGTTTCTCGTTCAAACCAATTTTCATTGAAAGTTTTTATTGAGATCTATAGAATATATTTTTTCTAGATTTTTCACTCCCTTACTTTAAAAGTTAGAGGGGGGGGGGGCACACATTTTAGCACTTTAGACGCGCCTATCTTTTAAATGATTGACTTTGAGATAAAATAATTTTAGGAACCTCAATGTTATTTTTAAAGACCTATCCATAGACACCCCAAACGTATAGGTTTGAAGAATTTTTTTTTTGTTTGTTTCAATTCTATGTATGGGATGCCCCCCCTTAAACTTTTATATTTTTTATTTTTGTATTAAAATCGGAAAGCGGTTCACAGAATACATCCACCTACTAAGTTTCAATTCTGTAGTCTTAATAGTTTCGGAATAAAATGTCTGTGACATACGGACGAACAGACAGACAGACATGGCGAATCTATAAGGGTTCCATTTTTTGCCATTCGGCTACGGAACCCTAAAAAGTACTCAGATCGCAGGACGCCGCGGTGTGACCATACATTAACACTCTTGCTTACAATTCACCAAACATAAGTACATATATTTATACCACAGTTATTACCACTTTTATTAACACGTATACGTACTATAAGCGAGCGGACGAGAAAATAACATTTTATTAGCAAGAGCGCATGAGGAACCTAAGTTACAAAATTGGTTATATTTCAGCTGCCCGAATTTACTGAAACGAAGTTATATAAAACTGTTACTACAATAAAATATGGGATATGTAAACTAACGACAGTTGTACATGTTTATTTTGTTATCTTTTAAATGTACACAAGCTATTCTTCTCTTTAATTTCTGTTAATACAACAGTACAAAATGTGGACTGAAGTTTTCATACATACATACATACAGTCACGCCTTTTTCCCATTGGGGTAGGCAGATACTACTTCTTTCCACATGCTACGATTCTGACATACCTCTTTCGCTTCTTCCACTTTCATGAGCGCCTTCATACATGAAATTTTCATATATTTTTTTTTTTTTACTACAGTCTCACTTGGTGTTAAGTGACGATGTGATCGCAGATGATGAATACGCTAGTTAAATTTATTGATATAAAATATTCGATTGTAATAAAAAATCGAATCGGTAACGCATTACCCTAGATTAGTACTCGAACTGTCAAAAATTTATGATGATTGGACGGAGTAATTGACAAATTATAGATTGGCGAAGTTTGATAGTTGATGATCGTGGTTGGAAACTGTGTGTTCTTTTCTTTAATATTTTAAATCCAGTAGTCATATTTATATTTATGATTATATAATGTTTGAGTGGAGACCGCGAATTGGCAAACGTAGCGTAGGACGTCCCGGGACTAGGTGACACGATATTTTTTACAAGGTGGCTAGCAAGAGCTGGATGAGAGTAGCCGAGGATCATGCTCAGTGGCGTGCAGTTGGAGAGGCTTATGTCCAGCAGTGGACTGGTAAAGGTAAACAAAAAAAAATGATAAACAGAAAATTAAGAAGTGTAACAGGCAGAGCTTGTGTATAGAAATTAGAGTTACATAATCTTAGAAGATCAACTAAGAAAGTTTCACGTGGCCTGAAGTTACGTAAGCTACTACAGTATCCGATTTGATAGTACATTTTTGATGAGAGTTCCGAAGAGCTATTAAGTTTCCAAGAATATCCACCTCAATCACGTCGGGAATATAATTTGATACTTTTACCCGCGGCCCTGCTGTTTTACCTGCATGATGAAAAACAGTGAATTAATTATGAATGAAGACGGAGTTGCACGAGGTTAAAACAGGTAGAAGATTTTCACAAGGGACATCAACATGCCAATTTGTTTAAATGCGTTTAGCAATTAGATAAAACATAACCCTCCTTTTTGCTTCGCCGTATTCGAGTAATAATAATTAAGATCATTTAAAAACTAAAAGCACCGACTTCAAACGTCGCGCTAGTGAAAGTAGCCAGCAGTAAGTAGCATGTCATCGAGGTATATAAATGCATCGTAATACAAATTTTGGTATAATTAAAAGCGCTCGAGCGATTTCGTTAAAATTTGAATGAATTTGAACCTAGGAAGGGTAGCCTTTAAATAAAAAAAAAAGAATTTTCCAAATCGGTTCCGGCATCTTCGAGTAATCGGTGAACATACATAAGAAATAAAAGAGTTTACGACGAATTGAATACCTCCCCCTTTTTTGTTAAGTTGGTGAAAGCCGGACTTCACATGTCGCACGCATCATTTTCAGGTGCAAGTTTGAGATATTTATCTCCATATCTTTGAGTATTACCTTCATATATTTATTCATGTCTGACTAATTCAAAATACAGCATAAACATTACAAACATTAATTATGAAAAATATACATCGTCCAACATTACCTCCATATATATATATATGTATATATATATCCATATATATTCTATCCATAAACTAAAAACTACTAAACAGATTTTAATGCGATTTTTACCAATCGACAGAGTGATTCATGAAGAAGATTTAAGTGTATAATTTGATAAGTTTTTGTGTAAATTGGTCGAAATATTACAATGATTGTTGAAGATGTTAATTCATATTAGACGCAACAAGCTAATGTACTAAATACAGGCATATAGGATCTACCCATGTGAACCCGGGGCTGGTCGCGAGTTATGTTATATGGCACAGAAATCTTTTCCAGATCACCTTGTAAGTATATAGGATTTTACATTATTGGATGCGGTACCTTCAAACATAGTGTTACGCCTACACGTCTTTCGTTCTTGATCGATCTTGTTGACACAAAACAGAACTTAATGCCGGAAATCTGTGAACTGATTGCTGATGATGTCTTTGTTAAGTCGATATATCTTTGTTAAGTCGCCAAAACATCTAATATATTCCGGCAGCTATCCTTGAGAGCCAGTTCCCATTCTAGGCCTAGGCCTAGAATGCTTGCGATGTGAATGCGTGCTTACCATCTTCGACCGCATCATCACTTACCAATAAGTCAGATAGTGGTCAAACGCTAGCCTATAAGATATAAAATATATATATATGCAGCTATATTTTACTTCCTACTAATGTTATAAATGTTTCTCGAAGCAAGTGCATCTGGCACTAACATCGCGGAAAATATCGTTTGCGCGATGCAGGATCTAACATATTGAGGCAGGTGAGGCAATATTTACAAAGACAACGATGCAAAAACTTAAGCGCCATTTAAGATGCTTTTATATAGTTCAATTTATGAGTATAGATGGACAGGTGGATGTTTGCTAATCTTGCACTCAAAAAGGCTGTACGGGTTTGGTTGAAATCTGGTATAAAGTTAATATATAACCAGAATTAACACATATGATAGGTATTTTTCAACGTAGGCAAAGCAGCGGAGCGCAGCTAGTTGCAATACATATTTCCAAGTGATAATTCAATGTATACTATGTATAATACAATGTACAATACTTTCATAAACAGTTTTAAAGTTTTAACCGATTATATAATAGTTCAACAATTTCGAAAGCAATTTGATTGATTGAATTATTATAATTTTTTTTATTGTATTCCATCATCTCTACAAGAGTGTTTTCTATGGTATGGTATAGAATATGCCCATACTGACACAGAAATCCACACAACAGTTATAATGTGAGTGTATACAATGCCTTTGCAAACGGCAGGAATTGCACTGTCGAACGAAATGCTCTTTCACAGACTGTGTCTCAGATAGACGTATCTAGTGACTGGTATTGCAAAACTTCACCTTGGTCCGTAGTTACTTATTCATTGCCACTCACAGTCACATTCCCCTATGCGTATGTTTTTCCTAGAAAAGTGGCAATTCGGTGTCTCAATGAATTCTTGCTTCGCGTGTCACAATATTGTACTGTAAATAATGTGAGATATGTTTGAAAGTGTAATTGAAATACGTAGTATTTTTAACCAACTTCTAAAAGCATGAGGTTCTTAATTTATCTGTACGTTTTTTATGTATTTTCACTACGCGATAACGATTTTTTTTAGTTTTTAATGATATTTTTAGTACTTAATTATATTTTAGTTGCATTGATCGTGGTTAGAAGAAGACGAGAAGACAATGCAGTCTTCTCGTGATCCCAAGGTCTAAACGGCGAGGTAGATAAAATTAATATTTTACCGCGATATGTCCCGTATTTTATTAGTTTTTTTTTTGTGTGTATGTTACGCGATGACTCCGTCAATTGTGAACGGATTCAAATGATTCTTTTTTTAATAGGTAGGGTACGTTTCCGAGGTGGTCCTATTTTAATTTTATTGAGATCTGATTAGTATCTCCAGACATATGGAGATAAATACCTCAAACATAGGAGAATGTACTGGTTTTAGAAGAAGAGTCCCAAGAAGATTATACATAATGGAGGTTGCTATTGGATATACTTTTGAAGACTAAAAAATATGACCTTGAATAATGTTTTTACATATTTCCTCACGTTGATTTTAGTTTTTGATAGATATTCTTACGGTAACTGTGAGCGAGATATGTGCGCACTTTAAAGATCTGTATCTTCTTAACCGTAATAGGTACATATTTAAAATTTTCACAAAGTATATATCCGTCAGTATATGACGGTCCAGACACAAAATGTTATAGATGCATGTAATTTAATTAAATCTTGTTTTGCACTAAAAAGGGTAAAAAACATTATTTTTCAAAAAAAATAAAACCGACTTCATAACCACAAACAGGCACTCAAAACCGAAAAACAAATTACTTGGCCAATAGACTTGGCTGGCACCGACTTCAAATAGATAAGTGGGTAGCGCTTATAATAATTATATTAAGTAATTTATTTTTCGCTTTTGTGTGCCTGTTTGTGGTTATGCAGTCGGTTTTTTTTTAAATAATGTATGTCCTAAGACTTCTATTCTATTAAAGTAAGGACACACCGCGGCGTCCTGCGATCCGCGGGCGCGATCTCAGTACATTTCAATTGTTTTCTGATCGCGTTTGGTGTGAACCAGTCGATACAAATACTACTGCGCTATCTGATTGCCGCCTAGAGTGCGCACGCAGGACGCCGCGGTGTGTCCGTACCTTTACATAATTCACAAGAAAAAGCTAGACCAATTTGTCTGTTATTTTTGATGTTCATAATAGTGCGAATAGACAAAAAAAATATATATATTATTCTGGATAAGTTGTGTACCTTGGAAATATACAAATTTGGGAAAACTTGTTGTATACAGTATTTAGTGACGTATGAACCAAATATCGTGTGTCAGGTGATTTTCATTTCAGATTTCGTAATTTAAGATCGTTTATAAAACTAAAAAAACCGACTTCAAACGTCGCGCTAGTCAAATAAGCCAGTAGACGAAGTAACTATTATATAATCTGTGCCAGTAGTTAGTAGTAAGTCGTCGAGATAAGTAAATACGTCGTAATACAAATGTTGATATATTAAAAATGGCTGGACCGATTTCATTAAAATTTAAATCGGACCACCTGGCTGCCTGACTGGCACCTGACCAAGGGTACCCTTTGAAACAAAAAAATAATTTTCTAAATCGGTTCAGGAACCTGCGAGTAATCCGTGAACATATATAAAAAAATAATAAAAAGCTTCCGACGAACTAAGAACCTCCTCGATTTTTATGAAGTCGGTTCATAAAAAGGATAAAATTTCGGTGAATGTATTCGGTGTGTGTGTAATACAAACGTAAGGATATAAAGCTCAAAAAAATTTTAATGTTTTTGTGTTATATTGCAATATTTTACTAATATTTGAAACAATATTTTGATTCATAGTTTGCCGAAATCCATTTGAAACCATTTAAAGCACTTGTATGACTTGATACGAGTAGGTAGGTGTATCATAAAAAATATGACATGTTTCATTATTATCAACTATTCCATCAAGAGCTGTAAAAACAGCACCAATAAAAATATCTAGGCAAATAGGTCGTTTCACGAAGGTCGTGTGGTAATTACTATGAATCACGACTGTAAGCACGCGAATGTGTAATGTGAACAAGTAGGCGATACAATATATTGACACAAATTTTTGCCCTCGACGAAAAAAAAACTTGCAAACTGAACGTATGCTGTGCTGAACGAAATCATAGAGGGAGTATTTTTATTTAGTTTTCTTCACAAGTAGGGGTCTTTACTTACTTACCTCTGTCTCATCGGCCTATACTATTCCATTGCTTCACATAAGCCCTCTCAAATTTGTACGCTGCTGAGCACGATTTTCGGTGATTCTCATCCAGCTATAATACCATTATTTCACCTAGTCTGGAAGCGTCTTACGCTACTTTTGCCAATTCGCGGTCTCTACTCAAGAACTCATTTACCCCAGCGATTGTCGGTTCTTCAGATAACGTGGCTGCTCCATTGCCACTTCAGCTTGCTTATTCGGTGGGATACTCGTATGTTGTTGAATTTCTGTGTTTATTTGTGTGCGAAAATTACTTGTGATCGCTTTTAAAATAAAGTATATCGAAATCTGACGGCGATGACCTGATCTTGGGAGCTATAGGTATAAACACCTAAATCATGCCACTGAAAATGAACCTTTTACTAAACTAAATCATGCCACTAAAAATGAACCTTAAATTATGATTTTAGGGTATTATATCTTAGGGGTGATCATTATGTAAGGATTATAAAGATCTGTTCAGTATCTCTAGAGATATGCAAAATTTCGAACTCGCCACTGAAAAAGACTCGCACGGTATGCGAAGTCAGTTGTTTAGTTTTCTAAACGATCAACCATACCCAGTGTCTTATGTCTCAGTCCTTACCTAAAAAGTCTTTACTTACCTTTGATTACAAAGTACAACTACCTTTCATCATTGTCACCCTACTATGTCACTTGTGTCTTGTGGGTTTTTTTATGTTTTACGGCTTCCATTTTAAGTTTCCATACAAACACAAGTCTATCTTTCCAGCATAGTCACGTAGCATCAGAAGATATTGCTCAGTGTGAAACGCTTATCCGTCCACAGTAAAAAAAAATGCACGTAACCGCGGACAAGACGGACGTATCATACTGTACGTATACTGTCGAATACAAAAGTAGTTATGAGTCTAAATTGTCGATACTTACAAAGAGGCCGGTCGCGGATGACTTGACCATATAAACGTAATACCAAAGTAATTTAAAATTGGACTTATGGCGAACTTCAAGGCTACTTTAAACAATTAGGCCGATAATTTATTGTTTATCCGTTTAATTTAATTAATTAAACTTAAGCTATGTATTGTATATTATTCATTGATTTGGTAAGTGAAAAGTTTTTGAAATGTATTAGGTATTTTATTTTAGTTGTATTTTAGTATGAGTTTATTTGCTTAGATTAATCTGATGTTGGATAGAAGAGACATGCAAAGGTTTTCATTAGACCCACGCTATTTTTTCGTAGCGTAACGGTTAATAAAAAAATCAAGGAAATTGGTCCATCCGTATCTAATTAAACGCAACGTGATCTTCGTATATTAGCACAAGTATGATTAAGAAAGTAAGGGTAGAATATCTAATCGCATGCAATTTTCTTTTCGTGAAAAAAGTATGTAGTCTCTGATGTACTGTTGTGAAATAAATTATGACGGGTATTTTTTTTTACTTTACTTCCATTCCAATCAGTGACCTTGAACTTAATGTTAGCACGTTGATTTTGTGTGTGTGTGTGTGTGTGTGTGTGTGTGTGTGTGTGTGTGCATGTGTGTGTGTGTGTGTATGTGTGTGTGTGTATGTGTATGTATGTATGTGTTTGTATGTGTGTACATGTGTGCGTATGTTTGTTTGTAATCGAAGCAAAATACTTCTTTCAGAAACATGTAATACTATGTTTACTATGTACTATATACACGGAACAATAAAATTGTTTGAGTGATCCACAGACAATAATCAATTATTGTCTGTGTTGTCACTCAAATAGTTTTATTTTAACATTTTCAAATAAATGTTTTAAAGCAATAGCTAGTTTTTGTGCGATTATTATCAATAATTTTAATGGTTATAAAGTCCTCCGCGACAAATTGATTTATTTATGTTTCTAATTGTTTGGTTTTTATAAATATAGAGCAGCAAACAAGCATGCGGCTCACCTGATGGTAAGTGGTTACCGACGCCTATTAACACTTACAATGCCAGAGGGAATACTGGTGCGTTTCCTGCTCTTTTGAAAGAAGAATCTGTTAACTCTATTTTTGGAGCAACTCAGATCAACCTTCTGTGGGAAAACATCGAAAGGAAGGTCATTCCACATCTCGTACGTACGCGGTGAGAACAAACTTTTAAAGAAAGAAACTAAAACGCGAGTTAAAAAACTGAACTCGCCTAGTCTACCCTTAATAATGCACTTCGTCTGGCTAAACATAAGTGGAATGGCAATGATAGCATTCAATTGCACAATTTCAAAAAGCACTCTAGATGTGAAAGCGTTAGATTTGCCGACACCGAACTGTTCACATTTCTTTAAAGCTTCTTCAAAAATGAAGCAGAGAGAAAATTATTTTCGTAACATATACTACTTGTACAAGAAACAATATATACATCTATCTCGTAGACGGAATATTAAATAGACAAGACATTAGCGTATGCGATGAAATAGCTATAGAGATATAACCCGACTAAAATGATGAAAATCATCATCATCATCAGCCGGTGTCAGTCCACTGCTGGACGTAGGCCTCTCCCAAGATGCGCCACTGACTCTCCCAAAATGATGAACACGTGATACATATGCCAGCTATAAGATAAAATGAACAACGTAATTGGTTCGGGGCATACACGACAGCGGGTGAAAGCCAATGGGCGCCACTAGAGGCAGAGCTCGAGCCAAACAATAAAATCGGATATGCAAGAGAAGGGAAAAAATGTTGTTCGTCTCGCTCTCTCGCTACTAGTGATTGTATAGTTTTATCCTTCTCATATTATTATTGTTATTTTAATGCCAGGTCTATTTTAATATACTCCGTCTTTGATGTATCTAGTTAACTTGACAAAATATATACTGTGGCAAATAAAGTGGAATTTCTGGTAGTAAAACATAGGTATATGTATAGTTACTAACACACTAGATATGCTATGTCGTATTTGATGCATAAATTGATTTGTAGCGCCCCCTACACATAATCTTTGGAACTAAATTAAACGAATTGACATAAAATTGTCAAATCTTGCAAACGGTCGACGTAGAAGTTCATATCGATTAATTTTAGATATTTTTCTGCCGACTGTTAAATCTATTTCATTTTAGTACAACATTATTAGGTATTAATTATTTAAATAAATTGAAATATTGAAATCAATGGCTTGGTTTCGTATTCCCTAGTTTTGTGCTGCCAGAACAAAGTAGGGAAGGGCCCAGTTTCCAATTCTAGGCTAAGCGTGCTACCATTCTCGACCGCATCATCACTTACTAAAATGTGACATCTGTGGGTGAGATAGTGGTAAAACACTAGCCTAAATGTTCCTTAAAAAAAAATCACAACCCAGTAATTAGTTGCGAGACTTGCTATTCGTAGAATATTTCTAAATATGTCTTAACATAATTTTTACTTTTCAGTTTAAATTTTGAACAAAGTTATGTTAATTTACAATTTTTATAATATTATTAAAAATAAATCCACTCTGACTTATGAATTTCTATAATTTTTTATTGAGACCATTGAGGTATAATTGAAACCCTTTGAGTTGTGAGCACAAACACGACATCACTGTCAGTTGGATCCTGCAGATTCTAAGAGATGCCCCAGCAACAAAACTACTATTTTCCTATAATATCATCTTCTTCTTCTAATACTATAAGAATCTTTGTCCTGACATACTGACTGACTGACTGACAGACAACGCACAGCCTAAACCACTGGTCGTAGAGACTTGAAATTTTGAGGGTATATTTGTCTTAGTACGTAAACGTGTACTAAGAATGTTAATATACATTTAGGGTTCAGGTCAAAGATCACTTTCTCCGGCAACAATCCTAGGCATTTATTACTGCAGATAATATTAATTAAATAAAATTGAAATTGCTGTTTTTCTTTATCAAATGTTATAATTTTTCACATAAATTGGTTTGAAAATTAATCTTAGTAAATATTTAATACGTCTTTGTAAGGTAGGTTAGTATTTTAGGAAGTAAAGTTAGTTATTTGTTTTTTTACACTTTACTTATTAGGAACAGCTCCTCATGTCTTTTTTATTCTTTTAGTCATCTCCATCCAAAGGTTGCCTGGCAGAAATCACTTTCAGCGATAATATATAATATAATATATAAAAATGATATTCTTTAAGGGGATAAAACGGGGGTTCAAAAATGTGTATGTAGAAACAATATAAGAAAGTTTTTTCTATTCGAAACTTCACACAAGTGTTTCAGTAAGTAAATAAGAAAAAAGGTGTATCATTCTTTTTCGAAATGCCACCCCTAAATGGGCGAAGTGGGATTGCACTGAAATTTGGCATGCAGATAGTTGTTTTGACGTTAGTATCCGTTAAGAAAAGATTTTTCAAAATGCATTCTTTAGGAGGATGAAACGGGGGTTCAAAGTTTTAACCGATTTGGCTTTAACTTCTTTGATGTCTTTTATGATAGAAAGGTTTTTACAAAATAACTGTTTTAAGCAAATAAAAGAAGTATTTAACGCGGGCGAAGCCGCGGGGCACTTCTAGTTTAAGTAAGAAGATATCGAATGTTTAATTGCACAGACCTATGAATGTTGATCTCATAGCGTCGTCAGCTAGAAAAGATCCCATAAGCCATTAAAACGTTACAAATAAATAAATATCGTTAACAAAACACAAATGCCGCGCTAATCATGTTCAGTACTATGTTTGAGGTGTTATCTCTATCTCTGGCGGTACTAATCAGATCTCGATAAAATTACAATGGGATGTGGACCAAACGGAAAGCATACTCACTCAAACAAAAACGACTGAGGCAACAAACATAAAAAAATAAAATACATCTCCATCTTTTTGGTGAAGTCAGTTAATTAATGTTGGACCTTAACGTTTAATTAAACTTGGACCTTTAGTCCGAACACTTTATAGTGTTCGGAATAAAGATTCAATACGATTATTGAGGTTGACATCTCCTTATTTTTTATCGGATTTTTAAACTTATAATTTTTCTTTGTTCATCAGAACTAAAATAGTCTCTTATTATCAGGGTAGGAATATATTAGTTCATTTAGTTGACTCTTTTCATGAAGCTAAAAATAGGACACGCCGCTCGGCAGCCTGTCTGGGAGAGTTTATCGTTCTCTCGTGTATTCGCATCAAGATAATATATTTTGGGCCCTCTACGAGCAGCATTATTTTTATACATTACGCTATTCACGTTCAACATGCTATAATTATTAACAAGTTAGCAGTGCCGCTGCAGAGTTCGCCCGCGTTAAAAAGTGACCTATGAATGAACTCTGGTTATAAACAATATGTGTGCCAAATTACATTCTAATCCGTTCAGACGTATTTGGTTGAAAGAGTAACAACCATCTATCTATCCGTCCTCTCAAATTTACGCATACATAATATTTGTAGGATTCAATGCCGATACTTTAGTGAAATTACAAGACATGTGAGACCCCAATTAATTTTGCGTTCCACTGAACCATAGACATTGCATTCCATCATACTTATCCTATGACTTAATATCAGTTTAAGGTTTATTTTTAGGCGACTTTGACGTTTTTAATTCGATGTGTTTTTTATGATTATTACCTCAGATTATTATACATTATAAGACCATATTAGACTAGAGATAGATTATAATATCGTTTAAAAACTAAAAAACAACCGACTTCAATGCCGCGCTATTCATTTTCAGTACCAATTTTGAGATGTTTATCTCAATATCTCTGGAGATACTTATCATACCTCGATAAAATTACCATGGTACCACACTTGGGATATTTCCTTTCGAACAAAAAAAGAATAATCGAAATCGGTTCATAAACGACGAAGTTATCCGCGAACAAACATAAAAAAAAAAAAAAAAAAACTCCAAGATATTCTTTACAAAATATAATTGAAATTAATTGTAAATAACTACTATAATACGATCTCGAGGAGGTCTGTAAATTCATTGAGATTTGATGAGTATCTCTAGAGATATCTAGGATCTAGGACGCGGACGTGGCTTGACCTTTAAACAAATAAGATAAATCAAAAGTTAAAAACTTTCTTATGCACAAGCTTTTTCTAAAGACATTATGAAGTGCAATGAAAAGTACTTGGCGATTCGAATGAGCCCAAACTCGATGAGGTGGTGTCGTTTCATTGCGAAGTTCCTTTGGCCACCTTCCAGCTCCATCATCAGATCAGCACCATGTCATCATAATATTGCATTGTCACGCGATTTACACATGTATGCAAAATTTCAGCTCAATCGGTAACCGGAAAAGTGGATCAAACTTAATTTGCAATATTGGATGACAAACATCGGGACAAGTGAAACTAAATAAAAGCTTGTTAAAGTATTCTCGCAATGCAGAACAAATAGAGAGGACGCGGATACAGGTGTTGTGCAAGCTTTAAAAAGCTGGCACAACACCTACGGAACCATAATGGGTTCCGTAGCCGAATGGCAAAAACGGAACCCGTAGGTTAGGTACGTGTATTCTGTGAACTGGTTCACAATTTTGTACAAAAATAAAATATTAAGGGGGCCTTCCCATATATGGCACTGAAACTAAAAAAAGAATTTTCATCAAAGATATGCGTGCGGGGTCTCTATAGATAGGTCTTTAAAAATGACATTGAGGTTCCTGAATCTATTTTTCTCAAAGTCAATAATTTGAAAGATAGACACATCTGAAATGGTAAAAAGTGTGTTCTCCCCTCTAACTTTTAAAGGGATTGAAAAATCTAAATAATATACGCTGTAGCTCTCATTAAAAACATTTAACGAAAATTGGTTTAAACGAGATATATTCAGCCGTTTTTAAGATATAGCAACTGCAAACATAACTTTGTTTTTCATACAAACACTATGAAAAACAAAGTTAATTTATTGCTGGAGAAAAATATAGTTATAAAATACTCTACTGTGTTACGGAACCCTACAGGTGTGAGTCCGACTTGCACTTGGCCATTTTATATCATTCTAGTAACGCCTTGCATAATAGTAAGACTTTGTCCTTGAAAGGACAGTTTCCATTTTAGGCCTAGCGTGCTAACTGCTACCATCTTCGACTGCATCATCACATACCAACAGGTGAGATAGTGGACAAGCGTCAGCCCCTATATGATATTTGTTTTATATCTGATCGACCAGCATGACTACTACTATTTCGCCTGCTGGTAAGCAATTATTTAGTCAAAGATAGTAAATACGCTTGGCCTAGAATGATCTGTTTCTCCAGGGATGTGTGCTGCCGGAACAATAACGGAAGGTTATGGCGGCAGAATTCCTCCTTGCTTGCTTCTTCATTGCTACTTAATGGTCAAAAAAGCACTCTCAACTTGTTGATGAGTTGAGAGTGCGTATTTGATAACTAAATACTATGTTGTCCGCATATCGTCTGTAGCATATTCTGAGACGTGCAGGCTTTTAAAATTTATTTTAACGCCGTAACTACGACGTCGTGAAAATTTTCTACGCGATTTTTCGAAGCGTCCGCGTCTCGGCAGCTATTAGGTTTACCTAATGGAAAGCGCCGTACAGAAACTCGATGAAGAAATAATTTAAAATAATGTTAAAGATGCGAATAAACAATATTTAAGCCTTTATTAATGATCTTCTATTTTTGTATATGTGTATATTTGGTAGCTTTTGACTTTATTACTATAACATGTACAACTTCCCAGTACAATTATAACATTTATTAAATGTTATACTCGTAGGTACGTATGATAAATTAAGAAGCAATTTTAGGGTAGAAGGTATTATTCACCATAAAACGATGATCAAACGCAAGAAGTTATTCTAAAATTTATAGGTAGTTTAAGATTTTTTATTATCTGCTGGTGGCTTGTATTACATTAGTTTTTGTGTGATAATCTACTTTTTTGTGTAATCACACAATAACTCAAAAACTACTTTTACAAATTCTAAAGGTATTTTCAAAATACCATAACTCAACTTAAATACTACGAAATGTTTTCAACAAAATTGTATTTGACTTGCCGTATTTGTTTGTGTGGGTCGAATCTTGGAAGCCAAATTAGAACCATTTTCTGACGTTCGATTGTACTGGGATGTATTTTAGTACTTTTTATTCATCATAATCAGCACGTCAGTCCACAGCTGGACGTAGGTCTCTCCCAAGATACGCCACTGAGCCCGATCTTCAGCTCACTGGAAGGGGTATGCCCTAATCGCCACGCTGGGCAGCCGTGATGGCGATCGCAGGACGTAGCTCCTGGCACTGGTGAGGCTGCTGCCCGTCACCAGCCTTAGTATTTAGCTACGCTATTATTTGAAATTGTTACATCGCCTTTTGTCGGTCGCTAGAGCCTCGTTTGGTCAGCAGGATGCACCAGGTGAAATTAGCTGGGAGCACTGAAGTGGTATTTGAGCTCCCTTATATCCCACTTTTTATTACAAATGATAAAATCGTTACTTGTTAGAGAATATCTAGTTTTCGCCATTAACTAAGTACCAATTGGACATTTATAGACCAGGTATTCAAAAGAATCAACCAGTTAAATGCCATTCTAGTGTCGAAGTTTTAGATAAATTCTACTAATGGAATGGTCGTGTTCGATTGCCAGTTCTAATTAAAGACCAGGCAGATTTGTGCAATTTGTTTTAATTATTTAATATTGTCAAGTTTGATACGGGTGATATTGCATGAAAATGGCAGTTCAGATTACCGAAAATGGTAACAAATTATTGATGAAGCTTTTTTTGGATTGACAGTGAGATGGGCAGAAAATGTATATATAAATGTGATTCAATAAATTTTTACGGCAGTTTCTAGATGATGATGATGTGAATTATTAATTCTGAGAGAGATCAGTTCAACGCGTCATGATAAAGTAACTTAATCAGACCTCAAGAGGTCATTCACAGGATACTCTACAGTCTATTGATGACGTTCAGTTTAGTAAAATAACTTTCCACAGATGGTAAAAGCATATTATATCGATGTTCCGCTTAACTTGATACCAAATTGTAGCTTACCATCATCAAGGAGAAAATCTGCCGTCATAACTTAACGGTCTTTCGGCCGCACAAAGCCCTTGAGAGTCAGAGTCAGAGTCATCTAAAGGCCTAGCGTGTTCACCATCAAAAGAAACTGGCATTTGAGCATGTGCTTTTTAGGGTTCCGAACCCAAAGGGTACCAACGGAACCCTATTACTGAGACTCCGCTGTCCGTCTGCCTGTTTGTCTGTCTGTCTGTCTGTATGTCTGTCTGTCCGTCTGTAAACACTAAAAACAGAATAAAGTTAAAAATTAAGGGGGTCTCCATAAATGAAACGTGTTTTTCGGCATTTTACTATAACGCCATGTATGAATGTTTGACGGTATTCATTATATTAATTACCTATGTATTAACTTTCACTTAGTTGGCGTTAGTGTTCCTAAGATGGCGTTGTACTGAATAAGCACGCGGCTCCTGTTATAATTATTGTTTGGAATGGACACGGTAATATAATAATATCTTGATGACAGAGCTTTGCGCTTTTTTTTTTTTGGTAAATCTAGTTTTATGTAATTTTTTGGCTCCCAATAATAGTCTTCTTAAAAAATAACAAACACTTGAAAATGACAGAGTTTTGCGCTTTTTTTTTTGGTAAATCGTGTTTTATGTAATTTTTTGGCTCCCAATAATAGTCTTCTTAAAAAATAACAAACTTGGAAAAATTAATCATCTCGTCTGGACTCAAACCGGGGCTCTTTCTGATCGCCATCCTATCGATCTCCCACTGAGCTATCGTAACGATTGCAGCAAAGGCGAAATTTACCTTCATATTCTAATTATATTGTAGGAGTTTTTCATTACCTGAAAACAGGGATAAAACAACATTTTCTGAAAATGAAAACCTAGCTAGATGGATTTATCACTTTATTACAAGAAACGTGATTTCTTTCAGCATTTTTTGCTCGATTTTATAAAATATTGTAGTGTGGTACGGGATCGGAACCCTACCAGTGCAAGTCCGACTTGCACTTGGCCAGATTATTTATTTAATTTCTCTAAACAAAAACTTTGTCACGATACGTCACGTTTACTTAACACGAAGCTACTGCCTCATGTAATTAGCGTAAGTACTGAAACTATCGAAAATTGGCTCTAGCTCTCATATCCGACATTTGCTACATCCCATGAAAATATATCGTATGACAAGTGGAAAAGGGCTTTTAATCCTTTTGTAGTACCAAATTCGATCTTCAGAAAATACAATCTAAGCCACATCCATTATTAAGAGCAAACGTTTTTAAACGAGTTCAACTTTTGAGATGTTTAATCACGAAGCAAGTGCATCAGTTTCAATATCGCGGAAAATATTGTTTGCGCGATGCAGGATCTCATACATTTAGGCAATATTTAAAGGAGAGCTATCAAAATCTACGCAAGCGCCATCTCTGGGTCTTATTTGTCCTTACTTTTATGCGAAAGTAACTCTGTCTGTCTGTCTAGCTGTCCCGCTTTCACGCCAAAACTACAGAACCGATTTAAATGGAATTTGGTACACAGATAGTCTAGAGCCTGAGAAAGGACATAAGCTACTTTTTAATGCGAAAAGAGGGTTGTAAGGGGTTGAAAGGGGGGATAATATGTTGTATGGAAGTATCGTCATTTTTAAAGCTTGAAGCTTAAAACTTATTATTCAGACTGTTGAATCGATATAAATAAATATGACATTTAAAGTTTGTGAGGGGGAAGGGGGAGTGGAGAGGGAGGATAGGGGGAGTGGTGGGGGAGGGGAGGTGAGCTGGAGGGGAGGGGAGTGGTGGGGAGGGGAGGTGAGCTGGAGGGGAGGGGAGCGAGAGGGGAGGGGAGGGGGAGGGGAGCGAGAGGGGTGGGGAGGGGGAGGGGAGTGGAGGGGGAGGGGAGAGGGTAGTAGAGGGTAGTGGTAGTGGAGGGAAGGGTAGGCGGAGTTTAGGGGGAGTTTAGGGGGAGGGTAGGGGGAGTGGAGGGGGGGTAGGGGGAGTTTTGAGGGAAGGCAGGGGGAGTGGAGGGGAGGGGAGGGGGAGTGGTGGGGGAAGGGAGGGGATGGGAGATGGAGGGGATGTGGAAGTGAGGGGAAGGGCAGGAGTAGGGCGAGAGAGGGTAGGGTATGTCTGGGTAAGGGGAAGGGAGGAGAAGGGGGAGAGGGAGGGGAGGGGAAGTGGGGAGAGGGGAAGGGGAGGTGGAAGTTAGGGGAAGGGGGAGGGGAGGGTAAGTGAGGGCGTGGCGTGGTACGGTGCGGTGTAGTTGGGATACGTATATGTCTTATTAGTTAATTCTACCCAAAGACATCATTCCACGCGGACGAAGTCGCGGGCACAGCTAGTTTACACATGAAGGCGTAATATCTTATTTTGGTTTCACATAATATTACAGACTGTACTTACCTTACTTACGGTAGGTGAGAGTGGGATAGAAACAGAACTGAATTTAATGTATCATTACACATATACGAGTACACAACAATGTTGTGCCTTGCAATCTCCAAAGGATTTTACTTTTGGATTTTACCACAGGTGGTACGCCATAATCTTATTAAGGTGTTCCGGCAAATAACCCTTGATAGTCAGAGTATTCTAGGCCTAGCGTGTTCTCCATCTTCGACCACATGCTCATCATTGCTTACCACTAGGATATATAGTGGTCTATTTATCTCTACATAGTATAAAACAAATTCGCTCCCACTGTCTGTACGCTTAGATCTTATAAACTACGCAACGGATTTTAACCGCGTTAAAATCCGTTGCGTAGTTTATAAGATCTACAGTACAGTCAGTAATGGATAAAGTGATTCAGGTGGAAGGTTTATAACTGGATAAATTGCTGGCAAGCGGCAGCGGGGTGTATCTAGTAAAATATAACTAAAAACCTTCTTGGAAGTAAAAAAAAAACATAAGCTATGGTTGACATTTCACAAAATATCGAAGGAGACAAAAAGGTGGAGCTTGGCTATGATTTTAAATATCCTTCGATATAGATCAACTAGGCTAGTGGTTAGCCAGTGGTTAAAATTCGACCGGCCATTAAATATTTGCGTTACTTTGTTACATTTTTGTAGTGGTAGGACTTCTGCTAGTCCACCAGGAGCGTTACCACCACTTTGCTAATTAATTTTCAGCCGTGAAATAGGAATGTTTTTCGGTTGAAATGGCAAGGTCCAGTTGAATTGCTGGGCATGTGAGACTCAACATCTTTATGTCTCAAGGTATCAGGCGCAGTGCAGTGATATGCAAAATTCTGGCAGTTCAGAATTTTATATGCCGCTGTATCTGTTATACGAGTAGGTTGACGTCATCGCTTACCATCAGGAGAGCGTCGTGCTTGTGCTGTTACCTTTTACCATGTATGTATAATGCTCAAATATCTGTTTGCACGCCGTCTCCAAAATTATGTACATTTAAATTGCCACATCTCTCACACTCCTCTGTTATATAATATTTATTATTGAATTAGCCTGCATGTATTTTTTTTACTTTTAAATTATCAGATCCTACCGCATAGCGACTAGTACCTATTCTATAAGAAATTACGGCTATCCAAATCGTAAAAACAAATCTAGAGTCGTGTACACCGCACAAAGAACCTAACCCGAGGTCAAGGTCGGCAATCGACCCAGTGAAAGATTTTACACACGGCGACTTTAACTACCTGCTAGTAAAACGGCCATGTGCAAGTAAGATTTATCTAAATTACGACGTTATTATAATTGAGTATTTTTTTCAGTTTTAGGAGCTTTGGCATACTTGTTTCATATTTACTAATATTAACATTAACATTAAATAATACAAAAACATAATAATAAAATAGGTTTTGTATTACGAGTACAAAGTATCGATGTATCGAACCGTGGCTTAATTGGCAGAGCACCTGGACGTGTAATCCGGGGGGTGCGGGTTCGAGTCCCGTCGATGAAATTTTGGATTGTGTTTAACAATTTACAAAAATATAAAGTGTGAGACACTTCAAAGAAACGTAATATTTGAGTACAAAGATACTGACAGAACGAACTTAAACAAAATTAGAAAATTAACCGTCATGTTCTGGTTTTTTATGTGTTGTTTATTGTGATTGACGTATCAGTTGTTGAATCAGATATTTTTGTCAATTTCAAATAGCTTCTTATATATAGCTTCTCTCTTATGAGATAAATAAAAAATCGATGCATTCTTATGAAATAAGCGTCTGCTACGAGAGTAAAAGTCGCTGTGCGTGGAGGCCCTAAGGATTGTTTATATGGACTGCAAAAAAATGTTTACACCTTAATAAAACTGTTTGATTTTAGACGTATAATATAATCAATATTCATGATATATATTTTAGCCATTAACTCAAGAAGATCCCTTTATTTTTAACTCTTTTATAGACATGTATGCTCGGCCATTTTAGATTATTTTTAAATGTTCGCTTGATATAACGTATCTTTGTTAAGGTTTAAACTATATTCGCAATATTGCATAAAAACTAACGAAATAAGATATATTTCAGTATGTTCCTTTGTTTTACAAACGGTATTTATTAGACATCATCATACTGCATAAGCCTTTAGCTACAATGTGATGAATGCAAAATATCACGGAAGTTCAATCCAGCTCAATTTTGTGTAAAAATGTAAAAAAAAAGGTTGCCTTATCAGTTAATTCCTTAAGGGCTGAAGTCACGCAATGTTTGATTTCTACTTGACAGACTGCTAAAGCAGTTTAAAATAGCCAAGCAGTTCCGGTCAAGGTATTGCCTTAACTCTACGTAATCACGCCAGTCACAAAGGCAGTGTGGTTTCCACCTTATCACAGAATATCTAAATAGTACTGAAACCTCCTTATAAAAATCAACGATATACAAAGAAAGGAAAAGCTACAAACCTAAATGGAAAGACCTAACGTAAATATTATTGCAAATGTCGCTTACGTCTTGGTAATTATTATTGGAAAATTTGGATGCTCAGGTATTTATCGCCTCTTACCGATACTAAAACTAGGGCAAATACTGAAATATATTAATATGTTACCGTAGTTAATGTCATATGTGTCCAATTTTCTACAATAATATTATATACGAATAAGAATACAATTTTATCTACAATAATTCTTAGTGACGTATTGTGTTAACTTATTCTAAATATATTATTATAATTTTATATATTAATCTATCTACATTAAAAAACACCCCCGACCGATCTATTCATAATTTGTTCTTTGAGACCATTGCAATGAGCCCAAACTCGACATTTCTGCTGCAAGTTGGTGAGGAGTTGAGTATTCTGTAGGGACCAGGAGATGTCCCCGCATCAGGTCAACGCTACCAAGTTCTTTACAATATCGTTAAAGTAAGAGTATTTCATATAGGTCAGCATCTAGAAAAAAGGTTGTTGTCTTCAAACAGCTGAACGAATTTTCACGATTCAAAGCTAAGTACAGTTTCGATGATGACACCAATCAAACAAAAAAAATCATAATCGGTTTATTCATTTAGGCTCTACGATGCCACAGATACACACGTCAAACTTATAACACCCCTTCTTTATGCGTCGAGGGTTAAAAACTAACATTGTTTAAACAAAGTAGATTCACATTTATCTCATGTTTCACGGTACTCAATTAGCTCTACTCAATAATTAGTAGCACCACACAAAGGAGTTTCGTCGCTGACTAAATAAAACTCACAATCGGCTGGTAACAGCAACCGCGAACTAGAGCTTAGTGCAAACAAGGCTTTAGAGGTGCCGGCGTCTATTATTTTACAAATGGAGGAATTGGTGGCATGCCTCATCCAGCTTATAGGTGAACTTGAAGGGACCATTGTAGGGATCAGTCTGACCCGTCGGTCGGCTATCTCAATTCCGCGGTAATAGGGTGGGATAAGCGCCAGTATGGCAGGGATACTTTGTTTTCATTCGGCGTTGTTCTCACCTTGGCAGATAGTGCTATATTTTTATGAAGAATGTATGCAGTTAGACGATCTGGAAAGTATTGAGGATGAAGAGAGAAGCGAAGATAGCGCTTTAACTGCGAAAATTTGTGCTCTAACATTTCGTATAAGTCGAATCCAGACGAAACTAGAGGCAGCTATCTATGCAGTTACCGAAGATAAACCGCCGTGGTACCTAGAATCGTTACTATCAGAAATACAAAAAAGATGGCAGGAGATAGAAGAAACTCACGGTCCAGCATGATTCAGTATAGCAATATGAATCACCAATACTTCACCGAAAAATTGTTGAAGACTACAGAAACCGAAGTGGAAATAACTACTGAGCAGTTACAAGCGAAACTACACGAGAAGAAACAATCAACACACAACAACCATAGAGTAAACCTACCAAAGATATTTAAATAATAATAATTTCAATTATTCCTGTGTTTGACGGCAACTACGAGTCATGGAACTCTTTTTATAATCTATTTCAAAAAATTATACTCGAGAAAAAGTCACTGACGTCTACAGAAAAGATGCAATATTTAAAAACACACGTCACAGGCAACGCAGCCAAGCTTATTAACCATTTAACTGTATGTGATGCTCACTATGAAATAGCTTGGACACTTCTATAATATACTTAATATTCAGAAAATTGAATTAGGGAATTCTACAAATTTACGAAACTTATACGATACCATGAATATCGATATGGGATCCTATCTTATCACGTATATTGAGTATAAAATGGGACGACGAAACTAATGAGAAGAATGAACAACAATTAATACAGCCAAATAAACTTCAACATTTCAGAGATATGATGCAATTTTTAGAGAAGAGATTTATGTGTTTAAAAGCAACTACGCACGAAAAACCAACTACTTCTCAACTATCACGAAGTTGGTATCAGCAGTCAGCAGATAAAGGGTGTTGGTTCTGTCACAGTACAGAACATGTTATACGCCAATTTCGTACATTTCAAGAACTGTCAGTGACAGATCGCACTAAGAAAGTATTTGAGAAAGGAATGTGCAGAAACTGTTTAACTCATGAAACAGCAATACGTAGTTATAGCAAGAAAGTATGTCAACACTGCGAAATGAGTGTTCATCATACTTTGCTACACCAAGAAAATTGTACAAGCCACAGTCATACAATATACGAAAAGAAAATTATTCAGAAGTAAAACACGAGCAATCTAAACCATCGACCAGTACATTCATTACAAGCGCGACAGCCAACGTAAGAACAAGAGAAACCACAAAGGTTACACTACTACCGACAGCACTAGTGAAAACTCACTCTATCGACGGAACGCCACATTTACTGAGAGTACTATGTGACCAAGGCTCTGAAGCGTCATTTTGCACAGAAGAAGTCGCCGAACTATTACGCTACGCACGCAGGAAAACACGAGCTAAGATATGTGGAATAGGCGATCAGAGACCGAAAACTTCTAACAGTTTTATTTCAACGACTCTCGAACCAAGATTCCCGAGCAGATATAAGTTACCAGTGAAGCTGATAATATTACCGAAACTAACGGAAGCTCTACCATAGAGAGACATACCAGATATTGCAACAAAAAACTTAAGAAATAAACTTATTGCGGATCCCGTCTACAACAGCCGCGGTCAAATAGACATCATATTAGGAGCTCAAGAATATAGTAAGTTACTACTTTACGGATTCCAGAACATTCGAGATGGAGTTATTGCCCAAAACACTAAGTTCGGGTGGATTGTATCAGGAAGCTGCGACAGTGAGAATACTAAAAATCCTACAAATATAAGAAGCATGATAGCGAGAACCACACATTTACAAGTAACACAATTAAATAAGAAGAAACGACTAGAAGTGTCAAAGAAATTTTATTCAAACAATAAGAATCCAGTGGGTGAGAACGATTACCTTACGGAAAATACACAAAGACAACATACACAGAAAATTAAGCATGATGCTGTACAAGACGAGAATATACTTAAAAAAGCAGAAGTTAAACTAATACAATATTTACAATTACAACGAAAGTTTCCGAGACATGAGAAGTTCAATAAAAGGTACCAACCTTTACAGTCCTACTATCGCCATTTAGGAATAACTTACACAAACAAAAAGAGAAAAAGTAGAAATACGATATCCACTTTCGATTAAAAACTATCAGAGAAAGAAAGTTGAGTTAAGTGAAAACTGGATAAAAAGATATAATATGGGGCTTAATCAACTTGAACGCACTTTAAAATAACCTGTGTACTTATATGATATGTACACTTCATATAATTACTTACTAAAGAATTATTAGTATACGAACAACAATAAGGTGTTTAATTTCATAACGAACTAATACGATATTAAGTCCTAACATTTTTTGGAGAGAGGGGAAGAACATGCATTAAAAATTGCATTGTTAACTATATCGCTACAAACTAAGCATAATTACATAACAAACAATACAACACTCCAGGTAGAATAGAAATAGACTAACATAGCACCATGTAGAGAATTTTTTACGTAGATAGAGATAATACTACGATAAGAACCTTTCTAAACGTTTATAATTATAATACTGCTTACTTATAAACAAACAAGTTTAAAATACAACTAATTCCTAATTTGAAGGTATATCCTGTTAACCAATTTCTCACTATTGTTGTTCTCTATTCCACAGGTGATCAGATGCCCACCCGTCACCCAAAAAGCTGACAAGCAACCTACCTACAAAAGTCCAAAGCCAAACGTCGAGTCCTGATTTCGAGAGACGCCAGAATGTTCAAGCATGAACATACACCACCGCTGCAGCTTTGCCGAGTCAGCCTCAGCTGCGACCTAGCGGCCTTGTTACAATGAATTCGCACGTCAGAAATACGAATCGGGCATCGATCACCAAAAATATGTAGCGTTTTACACCTACAGCACACTAGTAAAGATTATTATTGTGTACAGTAGATTAAGATGATATAAAATGTAGAGCGTTGTATTAATAAATTAATCACAACCCAACCGTGGTTTGATTCACCTCTCCTCCTCCGAGGACCACCACCGCCACCACTGCCCAGGAGCAGGCTCAGGGTAGCCTGGACGACTTCTACGCGACGATAGGCTGGCCAGCAAGAGGACCAGACCGCCTCCACTACTACTGGTCGGAACGCTGCCCGCCACCAGGGAGGTTCTGAGCCACCGCGGCCATCGTCTGCCGGAACGCCGCCCGTCACCAAGGGGGTTCCACGACGCCGCCACCGGAGGTCCGGCTGCACTACGGTCCGCAGACTGCGACCGAGGGCCGACCGCCCACCGCTAGACCGCCAGCCGCCGCTGGGGTCCAGCCACCGCGCCTTGTCCAGTAACTTTCCACTGGGCGAGCGACTACCCTGCCATTCCTCTCACGCGGACAAGATTCCCTTGTGTGCCGTTACCCTCTGTGATCGGTAACGTGAGCCTGCGTTACCGGTGTGAGAAAATCTTTCCTGTGCACATTGCACGAGGTGCACATCCTTTTCTCCTTCCCCCTTCCGTCTGGTGTCTTAGGTTTCGTGGCACTAGGCATCCCGCACTATCTATATATGTATATATTACATTTATGGTAGGGCTAGGGACATTAGGGAGGTAGGGACGATAGGGAAAAGGTAAGTATCCTACAGTTCAGTGATAGGGTGTCGAGTCTACACCGGCTCGGCACGAGTAGGTTGCTAGGCGTACTAAGTCCACAGAGACTTAGTACTACTACTAGGTATGTGGTAGGCACTGGCACCAAGTCCGCAGCGGCTTGGTGTGACTTAGGCTGCCAAGTCTACAGCGACTTGGCACAACCATCAAGGAGTGTGAGTCCGACCGGGGCTAGCACGAGGTAGGAAAGTTAGGGTTGCTTGGCTTTAGTAGCTAAGTCCCTCACTTTTCCATCAGGCGTTAGCTAACCGATAACTTTAATCTTTCTAAAAAGTGTCCAGCTAGTGTGAGTGCAGTTTAAAAGTCAAATATAAAAAATGTTTGATGCAAGAAGATCATATGATGTCAATATACGGAAACTGGAAAATTATTTACATAATTCCGTTATGCTCCTGGCATACTTAAAATTTCTGAGATAATTTCTCAGTACACATTGAAATAATTCCTTACTAAATAAGTGTTTCCATAATTGTTATTCTATAATAAAAGTTATTTTTATTGAATACAACTGAAATATTTTTTGAATTTTATTTTCAATTCATTTTTGTACGCTACACCAAATTCATAAAAAATGTGCCCCATAAATAACCCAGAAGATTTAGGTCTGAATTGCGACGCCAGTTAATTATTCATCTTCGCGAAATAATCTTTAAGCAAATCAGCTACATTTTAAACATTAATTGAAAGATAGTTCGGCATATTCAATAAAACATACATAAAATAATAAAGGGAAAGGAAATTAAATCAACCTCTAAGAGAAAAGCTAAACATTTCACCCTGGGGAACACCTTTTAGATGTACGAGTTGTAGCAAGGCTTTACCTTTGCATAGACTAAGAGCTAGGCAGAGTAACAGTGTCCTCCAATTATAACAGTCGTAAACTGTAGTCATAATGGGCAAGATGCACGTAAAAACTTTGATATTTATACATTCGATTCACTATAAAATTATCACATTGGTTAGAAGCTATAATGGTGCAACTGACAGGTAAATAATCAGATGTAAATATTTAAACATCCTTATAATTAAATAAGATTAGCCTCAGGTAAAAAATAGCTTGTTATCTTTGAATGTAATACTTTACCGCTTCAACTAAAATCTAGAAAAAAACTCATCTTAAAACCGCTTAGCAAATTTTCATGAATCAAAGCTGTGAAAACTCTCGATAAAACAATAAACAAACTTAATCATTATCGGTTCATCCGTTTTGGCGCTACAATGCTACAGAGAGCACACACATACACAGATACACACGTCAAACTTATATTGCGTCGGTTGTTAATAAAAGGATCATACCCTATGCGATCGAGAAATCTCGCACTTAAGTAAAAAGCGCAACTAAATCTCGCATCAAATCGAACATTAACAATGTTCAAACTCTGGCTCCCAGACTTTAAGCCACTAGACGTCCGCTGAGAATTTACTTCCGTAAACATGTTTCTACTTAATTACTCGAATAGCTGGAAACCTTTTGCCGCTAAAACTTTGTGTGACAATGTTATGAATTTTTGGCTTTCGTAACGTGACGACTTTGTTCTCCTAAATAGCTTTCATGAAAACAAGTATGAAAAATAAGTTAAAAATTAAAACACCCGGCTACTGAAAGTCACGCTTTAACTCGTTCGTTTCGTTGGGAGATTTATTTGATCTCTTACAAGACTTTCGTATTGTACGGCGACTAAAATCGTGTTGTTTCACTCTGTGCGGGGAGGCCCTAACGTCTAAAGTTCTTTGTGTATGAGCAAGACAAATATACATATTTGCTTCCTTCTTGATTTTTTTTCCTACTCAAAAAAAACAAGGGCTTTAAAAAAAATAAGAGATGGATTAGGTCTCTAAAGCACTGGTGTATAAAATGATTCCTTTCTTGCGTTTGGAGACGTGTTTATACTCGTGAATCATACGCCTCGTAGCCGCAAGTAAGAGAAGGAGGGGAGCGCGGGCGCTGCGTCTATTGTTTTAGTGTTGTCAAGCATCGAGGCGCACTGCCACGCGCACGTATAAAAAAAAATACGGGCGTGTTTCCGTATACATATTATGTACTAGCTGTGCCCCGCGGCTTTGCCCCCATAAACTACTTTCATTCATTTCAAACTTTTCTTTTATAAAAACCAAGTCCTATTAATTACAAAAACATAAAAAATTAGCCAAATCGGTCTACCCGTTCTCAAGTTACGACGTGACCAAGGGCAATAGAGTTTCATATACATACCCGCGACTTCGTTCGCGATTCCTACAAAATCTGAACAAAACCTTAAAACGTTAGTGTGGCTACACTTAATTTTTTATTCGTCTCATTAAGGTTCAAATCTATGCCTTACATTATGATTAGGCCAAGAGAAGTTATAGCTGTTACGCTGTATTTGTTTTTTAATGTAACAATTCATGTCTTAATTTAAATAACAATCAATATATGGGCACTATTGCATTGCCCAGTTTGGTAGATAGGGTTACATTTTTAATGAAAATGTATTTTGAATGGAATACTTAAACAAATCTTAATCGCATATACTATTATATATATTATCGAACGAAAATTTGGCAAATATTGTACTTTGATATGTAGATAACAACGTCGTTATAATGTATCAAGCCACACAAAAATCCGGCCTCTTAGAGAAGCGTTCGTCCAACGTTTGATCTCCTACTTTTAAAGATATATCTATAACGACAACTAACCGCCTTGATATTCTCGGCATATTATTAAACATCAACTCTTAATTTTACTTTTATACATACATACATACAATCACGCCTTTTCCCGTTGGGGTAGGCAGAGACTACTTCTTTCCACATGCTACTATCCTGACATACCTCTTTCGCTTCTTCCACTTTCATGAGCGCCTTCATACATGCTCGCCGGTTATAAGTACTTTTGACTTGGCCTTTCTTTAAAACGTCTCCGATCTGGTCGTGATACGTTCACCTAGGTCGGCCTCTACCGGCTGCCCCATTCACACTCGTCTCATAAATCTGTTTCGTCAGTCTTTCTTCATCCATCCTCTCTAGATGTCCAAACCATCTAAGCATCCCTTTCTCAATCTTTGTCACTACATCTTCTACCACACCACAACATTCCCTTATCATGCCGTTCTCCACCTTATCCATCAGAGTCACTCCAATCATACTTCTCAAACTTCTCATTTCTACAGCATTAATTTTACTTTCATGCTTCTTCTGCCATACCCAGCATTCACTACCATACATGAGTGTGGGAACCAACACTCCCTTATGTACAGCCAGTCGTGCTTTTTTAGACACGTTCTGACTTCTCATAAAGTTATGCAGTGCCCCACTTCACTTGGTTTCCTGCCAAAACTCTTCGCTCAATATCACTTTCATACTTACCATCTCTCGTAAACTTAGAACCCAGGTACACAAACTCTTTCACTCGTTCTACACTCTCTCCTTCAATCGTAACCTTACAAATTGTCATTCTTTCTTCTCTTTCAAGAACCATTACTTTGGTCTTACTTACATTCACTTTCATCCCTTTCCTTTTTAAGGCATCATGCATAATATTAACCATCCTTTGCAACTCCTCCTCCGATGATGCTAATATCACCTGATCATCAGCGTATAGGAGGCATTTGATGGTTAATCATTCATTCTTAATCCGTACACGCTTTCTTTCAGATCTGTCAAGCAATTGTCTATGAATAGGTTGAATAACACTGGCGATGCAACACATCCCTGTCTAACACCTTTTTCGATGTTAAACCAGTCCGTGTACTCTCCGTTTATTCTGACACAAGCACTGGAACCCTCATAGAGTGATTTCAGTGCTCGTATCAAACTGCCGCCCACCCCATACATAAACAATGTTGACCACAATTCACTCCTCATCACTCTGTCATAGGCCTTTTCCAAGTCTACGAATGCGCAATAGACCTTTTGGCTTTTGGCCAAACATTTTTCGGCTATGCTTCGTAAGGAAAAGACCTGATTCATGCATCCCATTCCTCTCCTGAAACCTGCTTGTACATCCCACATTATTTATCAGTTTCATCCGTAACTCTTGTAATCAATACCGCTTTTCCGCTTAGTTTTATTCACACAAAGCACATCAATTCGCCTTTCACTCATCATTTCGCATACTTCTTCAATCTTATCATCCATCCCTCCTCTAACATTCAACGTAGCAAAGTGGCTTTCTGCAGCCCATTTTTCGCCCCACGGGAAACGAGACGTGACGGGTGGCGTACCACGTCGCCGCCATATAAATGAGAAGAAAGATTTGTGTTCTCCATTGCATTCCCACGAGTAGCTAGGGAAATTGAGGTCCACCCAAGCAGAGCCCCGCGTGCTTGGGTAAGGCTAGCCGTTTTCTGGGTTCTCCTGGTCCCAGGGCAATTGGCACGCTAGCTAGGCTCGCCCCTAGCCACGCAGCCTTCGGCACGGCAACCACTGGCTTGGCTAAGTGGATCTCTCTTTCATTCATTAACTCTTTCACTCACTCAATTGCTCATTCTAATCACTTTCATACTCCGCTTCGGACGCAGTTTTAGGACATACCCGGGTTCATTTTCTTTTTTCCTTTTTTTCTTTTTTCCTTTTCTCTACGACCAGCGGTTTAGGATGTGCGTTGTCCTCTAAGTCAGTGAGTGTGTCAGCACAAAGATTCTTATAAGATTTACATTTCGTATTTTGAAGTGTGTTGGTAAACAATAATTTCTTTCAAAAGAAAAAAATTGCAAAAAGTAAATTTATTTAAAAAAGACGTTGCGTGGGTTGTAACGACATATGATGACTTACATTGAAAATCACAGCTTCTAATAATTAAGATAATTTAAAAATTAAAAGAAGGGACTTCCATGCACCAAGCGAGCCAATTTCAGTAGCAAGTTTGAGACGTTTATCGTCATATCTCCGGAGATACTTATCAGATCTCGATAAAATTACAGCGAAAATACTTCGAAAACGTATCCTACCGATTAAAAATAAAGTCATTCGAGTCGGTTCACAATTCACGGAGTATATATTCACGGATTCACGGAGTATAACTATTATTTATTTTCTATTTTTTTGTTGAAAAATGGAATATTTTTTTTATCAAATTAGTGTATTGTCATCGGTCCTCGATAAATCTACAAATTTTGAACGAAATCTGGCCGTTTAAAGTGGGTCAAAATCGCGCCCAAAGAAGTCGGTTACAAACATACAGGTGAAGGTAATAAAAAGCTAATAAAAAAGCAACATACAGATGAATTGAGAACCTCATTATTTTTGGCAGTCTGTTGAAAGAATGAAGAATCTTTTACACCAAGGGGTCTGAAATGATTCACTGATTTCCAACATTACCTTCAATGCCAGCCTGTGTGGAGGACTGGTTGAAGGAGTTGCGCTATGTGGATTGGATTAGGTTGTCCAACGACTCGCTTTACTGCTGTATTCCACTTCCAGCTAATCACGATACCACCTTTGACCGCCTCTTAACTCTACATCAGATGAGATACGCGCCAAGTGCCATTACTGCATATTTACAATAAAAAAATACAGAACAACGAAAACGCATCGTACGTTTTTCATACATGCTCTTGACTACTTAAATGATGTTATGATAACACAACAAATATACACTTTTGGATAACACACAATTTTTATCGTTATACGTTGGCACTTGATTTTATAAAAAAAAAATGTTATTACAATCTGTTCACGGTACAGTTAACTTCAAAGGGCTGTCACAAACCCAATTCTGCTTCAATATTCAAATAGAATGGTTTTCTAGCTGGAAATTGCCAGGATGACCATGCCGTGAATAATTTACGTGTAAAATGTGATTTATGAAAAATATCAAAAGCCACCGGATAAAAGGACGATATGTAAAAACAACATATTTAGCACGGAAAAAATGTCGTGTTCTAAACCGCGTGTTCACATCTGTCGGGTGTCGGACCCGATTTTTAATCGGATTGTCAAAAAAAACGACAAAAACGGGCCGACAGGTGTGAATATCTTCATATTAAATGTTGTGCCACTGGAACATCCGATTAAAAATTGGATCCGACACCCGACAGAGGTGAACACGCGGTAAAGTATGAATATCGATAAAGACGAAAATATGGGGATGAAAATATTTCTAATTCTATTCGGCTTGACCAAACGTTCTCCTATGGTATGAAAAATAAATGAAAAAAAAATGAATCTGCGCTGAATACACCGTAGAGTTACACGAAAATATAATGGTAGAATGTTTGTCTAGAAAAGTTCTAAAAAACTTTATTCCCGAATAGTTTCATTTAAATTTCGTAAAGATCTCATGAGTATCTCCAGAGGTATGGAGATCAACTACTTAAACATGGTACTTAATAAATGACTAACACAGCACTTGAAATCTGCCTGTTTTTCGTTTTTTAAACAATCATTTTTGTTAATATAAATATTCAATAAGCTTTCTACGATGCGTAGAAAATTAAGTCGTAAATATCAGTTTATATAAGCTTGGGTAACAGATTTGGTAGCTCATAGCAGTAGCTGGTAGCATAATTACATCAATAGCTTATTTATGTTACTTATTGAATTTTGGAGCAATCACTGCCTAGCAAATTAGCAGTCAGGCGTAGTCGGCCCCAGTTTACCGTCCATACACAAACACCAAGCGAATGATGAAGTTGTTTAAAGGACCTTATTCACAACACTGTGGGCTAGCTAGGTACAACCCTCAAAAGTCGCTGTGTGACGGTATTTCATTTTACTATCATTCCCTCAAAAATTATGTATGTCATGTAAGGGTATCTATCTTATTTAACTCATTTCAAAAATTACTCTTTGTTTACAGGTCATCATTAATAGTCTTACTCTACCCACTTCTGAGCATAGGCATCCTTTCGTTTTTGCCACTAGTAACATCCTGTGCTAACCACAGAAAAGGAAATCGATTATGTATTTCCTGTTCTGTGGTGCTAACCGCATCCAAGTATGAGCCGCGGCATTTATTATGCAATCAACTCATCACACTACCGGACTACCAATATTTCTTTTGCCTGACCTGGGATCTGTCAAAACTGTACTCCACCTGACCAGTCCAAATGTCCTGCGTAACTTCATTTTAGGTCCTTTTTCCAATATCCAATTTTTTTAGGCGTCAAATCTCAATATTAGTAACTCTGTCTTGTAATTTGGTAATGTATGCATCATTATCAGCCAATTTCCGTCCACTGCTGGACATAGGCCTCTCCCATGGCACGCCACTGAGCTCGATCTTCAGCTATTCGTTTCCAACCGCTGCCAGCCAGCTTGCGTATATCATCGCTCCATCTAGTTGGAGGGCGTCCTACACTACGTTTGCCGAGCCGTGGTCTCCACTCTAGAACTCTTTACCCCAACGGTTATCGGTTCTGCGACAGATGTGACCCGCTGCCATTTCAGCTTGCTAATCCTCTGAGCTATGTCGATTACTTTGGTTCTATAACGGATGACTTCATTTTGAATTCGATCCTTCAGAGAAACTCCGAGAATAGCCCTCTCCATAGCTCGCTGAGCGACTTTGAATTGGTGAACTAGTCGCACTGTCAGTGTCCACATCTCGGCTCCGTAAGTAATAACAGGTAGGACGCACTCGTTAAAGACTTTCATCTTTGGGCTTTTTGGTATGGGCGATGTAAAGACTCGACGAAGTTTTCCGAATGCTGCCCATACAAGCTGTATCCTTCAGCGAGCTTCCTTCTCGAAGTTGTTTCTGCCCAATTGCAAGATTTGCCAAAAGTAGACATAATCGTGAACAACTTCGAGAGGAACTCCGTTTAAGGCAATCGGTTCCGGAATAACATGTTCGTTGAACATGATCTTGGTTCCTTATCCAAGTTCATCCGGAGACCGATGCGTGCAGAAGAATCAGCGAGGGTGGTCAGCATGTATTGCAGGTCCTGCACGGTTTCAACCATGATGACAATTTCATTCGCAAATCTCAAGTGTGAGAGGTAATTGCCATTGACATTTATGCCCCGTCCTTTTCAGTTCAGCGTTTTGAACATATCCTCTAGAGCGTTTGTGAACAATTTAGTGGAAATAACGTCCCCTTGTCTCACTCCTCGATGTAAGTGGATATGTTCAGTTTGCTGATTTTGTACTTGGACGGTCATAGTCGCGGCGTCATATAGACCTCTCAACACTTGGACGTATCGCCAATCAACTTGGCACCGTTGCAGAGACTCCAGAACAGACCAGGATTCAATGGAGTCAAAGGCTTTCTCATAGTATTTGTATGTATGCATAATGCCAGCAAATCCAATATATACATTGATACCTATAAAATGTTAAAAATAGGTGACGTCATTTTTGGTACGGAGCAAACGTCGTGCAGTGTACTGCACGACTTGTGCACCGCTTGACGCTCGACCACTTAGGCGCACGTCTCGCACAGGAAATTTAAGGATTTTCAATACATTTCAGATCCTAAACTTTCTTCACCTACAAGATGGCTCGAAAGTTGATCTTTTCTAACAATAAAAGAAATATTTCAGTGTATTGTTAGGTAATAAACTCGTATTCTATTTTTTTTTAATTAATCTAAGATTGCATTTTGTTCGATGTATTCTTGCAAATTAATTATTACTACAGGATTCTGCAACTGAACAAATCCTGAACTTTAAAAAAAAAACAATTTATAATATAAGTAGAATATAGGATCAAGTTTAAAGACATCTTTGTTATTAAACAATAAACATTACGTTGACAAGTAACTATAATACTTGGTGTGAATACTAGGGACTATTAACCATGCAACCCCCCTATGTTTTAAACTACACCTAGGCCAAAACGTCTTTAACGTTTTGGCTTATTCACACTTGAATTTCAATGTAAAGTTTACTCGAGAGCACTTGAATAGACTGTTCCATGAAATCCTAACATAATGTATAGTTGCTCATCAGTAAGGGTTCCACCAGACTCGACGTAAATAAAAAAAATAAATGAAAAAGCTGGAAGATTTCCGGACAATACTTGTTTGGTCTCACTACCGCTCAAGGCTGTGTTTACATTTCATCGTCGCCTTCAATGGAAGGATAGGTACGACTGTGTTGAGACAAAGCAACCTATGCTGCAATACTTTACGTGATCTTTCTTGGAATTCTTCCTAGCCATTTGCTACGGAAGCTATGTACGGGGATAAACAGGAATAAACCGGTATTTTGATATTTACTGTGATCTTATCGATTTTTTTCTACAAATGATTTGCAATTGGTTGGCAGAATATAAATAAGTAAATCATAATTTAATTTGTCTTTTCACGTGTCGGTATTATAAACAAAATAAACTATAAAAATAACATTTTATAAACAAACTTTTGAATAAATGAAATAAAAATCTTGGAGTTCCTATATCCTACTGCCGTATTCATCATCAGACCAGCTGTATAGTACCATAACATTCTGTTTTCATCCAATATATAGGTGTGTAATATTACAGCTCAATCAAATACCAGGTACTGGGACATAGATTATAATCTGAACAACTGAAAACACATAAAAAATACTAGTACATGACTCAAAATATCACTTGCATGGCATGTCGTTTAATTTTGTGGGACACATCAATTGTAACTAACTAATTATAATGTAATAAAATCTTAGAAGACAATTTTCTACTCTATTTCATCATCTATTTTTAATTGTTGTATAAAAATGAAACGGCCAAACTCCAAGATACCAAATTATAGTTCCGTCATCCGAACAACATTCGGACAACATTCGAATTCGAATGACAGAACTATAATTTGGTAGTAAAGATGTGGTCTAATATGGATTGGTGCTAGTCTGGCACTATAATTTAACCCAATCCAAAAAGCGCAATTATTTGAACCCGTCTTTCATACCGGCTGTCACCACACATCATGCTGGAATTCAGCTAACCAAAGCTTACCACCAATGGCCACCTACTTAGCACCAAGGCATCACCTGTGTAGATCTAAGCCTACGGACGTAGGGAGGCAATAATGACCTCACCCCTCTACTTGCCGTGGGTATCAATGGCCCTAAAATATTAATAAGAATCATTACTCATTAAATTTTTAACATGATAAAATCTGTAAGTATATATAAAATCTAAATTCCGGACTGACTGACCGACTGACTGAGATATCAACACACAGCCCAAACCACTGGTCCCAACACATGAAATTTGGAGGGTATGTTCTATGAAACTGTTTATTCTTTGGGTCGATTGTCTCAAAAATTGGTATAAATATACTATATAATATACTCTTTAGTTAAAATAATAAGTTACATGTATCACAGTTATTCCAAAATCATACCCCACGCGTTTGCCTGACTTACTGAATGATTGTCTGATTGTCTGCACGGGTTTTACCCTCTACTAAATATCATGTCTCTAAGACCGCTGGTCTTAGAGACATGATATTTAGAGGGTTGTTCTTTGTGAAGTGCAAATATCCACTAAAAAAGAGTTTTTCGGACTTCCACCCCTATGACACGTTTATCACAGTTTTTCAAAAAACATGCCCCACGTGCTTTTGTCTACCCACTGCCGACTGCTTAAACCACTGGTCTGATCCAACATGCAAGGGTTTTTCGAAATTTCACCCCTAAGAGGGTGAAATGGAGGGTTGGACTTTCTATGAAACTTTTTATTCTCTGGGTCAATTCAATGATGAGATGGTCAAAATCACAGAAATATTAATAATTAGGTATATTATTTCTGTGGTCAAAATTAAATGTTTCTGTGTGAATTAAATTTAAAAACAATTTAAACTAACCATTTTTTGACTGCCTTGACCTTATCGAACTACCCCTTTGAGTTGAAAAGTCTGCAGTTTCTCTTTAAAGTCTGCTTTGCCATGATCACAAATAAAGCTTAAGTCCAAACTTTTAATTTAACAGGGGTAGACTTAGGGGGACTGCTTTTTACCCGACTGCGCGACGCAAAGGAGAGGTAATGTGTTTATCAGTCTATATATGTATGTATGTATGTATGTTTGTTCCTTTGTGGCACACTAGAGACCAAACGCGTGGGCCGATTTTGATAATTGGCACGTCAATAGATTCGCCATGCTAGCGCGAGTGTCAACAAAAACATAAAAAATTGAAAAATTCAAAATGGCGGATTTCAGACGCCAAAATTTGGGGTTCAAAAAAATTTTTTTTTTCAAAACCTACCGAGTGGGGTATCAAATTAAAGGAGAGAGGAGATTCAAAATATATTTATAACAAATAGTTTATGATACGGGACACATTAATCCCCATTCGTTAAGCCATTAATGTGTCCCGACTGTTAAAGTCTCTTCATTCCATATAACAATGTTTAATTTATTTTATGAGTGTATCGACCGAGAAAGAATTTAAATGGTATAGTTTTTTGATATCCCTAACAGAAGTCTAAACTACTAGACTTACCTACTTGTTTTTTTCTTTTCAGTTCGTTTTTTAACTCTTCACTTTTTGCGCAGTCGGGTTTTTTGATTTTTTAATTTAATGTTTTATTACACGGTCGGTTATACGTGGTGTACTCCAAAGTTAGCTCACGGGGCAGCGTTTGTTTGGGATATTGTGAGTTTGTGTATTCAATTAAGAGGGAGTAAGAGCGCATGTAATATTTTTTCGTTACGAAAAATTTGTAATTTATTTGCTTTAGGCCATGCGAGTGAAGCTGCGGGCAGAAGCTAGTTGTGCATAATTTGACTAAAAGCACCAATCTCTTTTATTTTGGTATCGAATCATATTATGAAACAAATAATATAATAATAGGTACCAACGATACCAAATTAAACCAATTAGTAACTTATCACATATTATAATTCGATTTGTATGTTTCAGTTTTATCATCAGAATGTACACAAAACCGTACTGCTGCTAAATTGAGTCGGAAATATCATACAATTAAATTTTCATATGAAGTAAATATTATCAAAATCATATCCAATTAACATCATTAAAATACAAATAAATAAATAAATCGTTTGATGATTGGATCTTAGTGAATTCACTTTTTTTTTGTTAGAGTTGCTTTGGATCATTCATTACTTAATTCCCGTACAGCATATTTTAATCGATGCAAATAAGGGATATATCGCATAAACGGAGTTATGGCATACTACGTTTGTAACTGTAACCTACAAATCTTGTAGACACTGCGTAGCACAGTAGCTACGCTGCCATATAGCTACGATATTGTACGAAATGGCTACGATTCTATTTTTTTTCTATAAACGGACGTTCTATACATGTATCTTGCTGTTGTTTTTATTTTTAACTCCCGACATAAAAAATGGGGTGTTATAAATTTGACGTGTGTAACTGTGTATATTCTGTGTGTCTACCTGTGGCATCGTAGCTCCCAAACGGATGAACCGATTTTGATTTATCATTTTTTGTTTGATAGGTCACGTAATCGAGAGTGTTTTCTTAGGTTTTTATTTCAATTATCTTACAAAAAATTAAAAATTACAAAAACATGGTAACATTGAATGTTGCGACATCTCCTGAAATCTGCAGAATACTCAACTGCTTACTAACTAATAAAAGAGATGTCATGATAAAGCTCATTATATTTGGTGAACAGATTATTACAAAAAAAATATTTTTTTATTACACATGAATACAAATTAGAACATATAGCCACATCGATGCTGCAGGAAAATATAGATCAGTAGGGGGTGGTTTAATATTTAATTAAAACTACTTTTTTTTTAAAGTTTTTGGCTTTTATTTATGGCTCCACACGATTAGTGTATTTAGCCAGTGTCAAGTATTGACATTTTTCTAGTTTTTATGAATTTTAGTCGTAGAGACGTGTCAAACTCACATTTCAGGTCAGTTTTCAAGTAAAAGTCTAGTCTAAGTCAGTAAAGATGTGGTTTTTACTGAAGATTTTCAGTGGAATTTTAGTGAGAACGCAAATAGCATGGTTCTTTAACATTGTGCTGATTCCCTATACTCGCACACATTAACCGGTACTTAATGGTTAATAATCCACATTTATTAGACATTAACTCGCGAAAGAACACAAGTTTTAGGAAAAAAATACAATGAGATCACACACACTTTTCCACGTTCCCGTCAAAATTCCTAATTATAACTTTTTTATATTTAATTTATATAGTTATTTCATTAAATCCTTTTTGGTGTATAATTTCAAAAAATGTTAATAAAAATATAGATTATTTTTGTATCAGACGTTGCAATTTTTATTGCAATTAGAATCATAAAGCAACGCAGCAAAGCTTTAAGAGCTGGTATACAATAGAACACATTGTTAGGTATATCATATTTGTGAGAATCAGCTTAAATCTAGCACCTGATAATATTTTTACGCGGATGTTGTCATGGACACAAAGATACTTTAAGACCCGCCTACATAAGAGTACAACAAAGTACTCTTAGGTTTCCCGGAGATAGCGGGTTTAGTGTCAGGCAGACAGCCATCTGAAAATGATTTCAAAATATATAGCAAAATGTTGCAACGCCAGGATATTATAAGATCTCTTGCTAGATTCATACTTTCGACGACTTCAATTTTTTTTTACTGTACCATACTACACTATATTATACTATGCTATATATATATGTAACGATGACCAATGTATACAGATGGCTGTACGAAGTGATCGAGCGACAATTGCTTATGTAGACATAACTTTATCAACGAATGTATGCGTAAACATAATATTTTAACGGTTATATAATAATATAATATCTGACTAGCAACTCGTCCCGGATCCGCACAGGTGGAATTTATATCATACATTTATTGAAGAGTTAGAATTCAATAGCAGATTCTATATCCATATAAACGTGGAAACAGTCGCATGTGATGGTGCTGATAAAGATTTAAATCAAATGGAATGGACTCTGAATTCATGTTACAAACTTGTTTGCTCCTCGTCACTGGTCGGTTTTAGAGAGTTTACCAAATAGTGCGTCAATGATATATATTTAAATGTCTTTCTGAACTAGATTTATTTTTAATTGCAGATGGATCTAGTTAACTGAACTGGTTGGTAATAGAAAGGTCACGCTATCTATATCTACTGTGGTGTTGCTGGCCGTCAAATTATAAGTCCATAAATATATTGCTTGTAGCAATTTATACAAAATTATACATGTTCAATTGTAAGTTCTTTGTTTATATACCACTCTGCTTCATTTGATTAATCTGAAATGAATTATTATTAAAAATAAATTAATATTTAAGTGAATTCGGTTTTGTACAAATACATGTTTATAAGTTTTGATGTCTAAGGCTGAGTTGCACCATCTTACTTTAACTATAACAAACGACAAAAATTAGTCCAACTCCATACAAAAACACCCCTTATAATTATAATATTAATATAATATAATATTAATTAATATATAGTTACGGTCAGCCTTAGTTTATTATTATTTAGTTTGTTTATGGCTTTTGCGACAATGCCACCATAATTTCGCCAATGTCAAGATTAGTCGAATAGAGAAACCGTGGGACGCTTTTTATACATTACAAACACAGATAACAAATAAAAATAAAAAAGCCTTGGTTTAGTACTAGGATGGATTACAAGTTTAGTAAGTGGTTTCTTTTGGTTGTCAAAATCAATGCCATAGAGCAACTCGTAGCCAAGGTATTAAAAAAAAATAAAAGTGTAACTTGACTGACTGATATATTGACGCACAGTCGAAATTTCTGGAGCTGAAGCTTGATATTTAGCATGAAGTTTTCTTACTAGACGTAAGTGAGCATATAGGGTGGATTTTTGAGATGGAACCGTAACGGCAGCTACCTCTGCTGTTGTAGCTACAGTAAAACATTTTGAAGTGATTAATTAAATATTATATAGTAGGAAACAATAATAAGTGATAAGGTAGTAAGTTACTTTTTAACGTCTCTAGAAGTTTATCCTTAAAAAAAGTGAGATTCTTAGAAAAACAGAGTTGAAGTTTAACGGAAAAACAAAAAAAAGCCCGCCGGCAGAAAGGTGGCTTTAAAAAACACTATGAATTATTTTATGGTCACATAAATAAGACTCTACCGAAATATAAGATGCCAAAAGCTTTTTATTTAGGTACTTTTGTTTATTATCAAGCGCGATAACAAAAACTTTCACAAAACTATAGTTCAACGTGAGAGTTTCAAAGTTATAAATATAAAAATATTGTATTGTTAACTAGGTTAACGCTATAAAGTATGTTCAGCAGACTAGTATCGAGTAGACTCAATAGACTTCTATAGAAATGATGTTTTATTTACAGCTGTGGTTCACAATTCAACGAACTTCGTTCCAATTGTTCTTTGAAATTAAACGATCGAGAAATTGTACATTTCAGCATTTCTAGTTCTTGGTGATTATGTTACGAAGCTAGTATTAGGCCTGCCATAATTGCTAACTTAATACTTGGTTAATACTTAATGTTGTGTACCATTAAGGCTTACATAACGCAATGAAGCATACTTTAGCGACTAAGTAAGCGAACGGGTCAGGTCAAGTGATTTTCTTTACTAGAATGCACTTATCGTTTTATTTCTCTATACTGGCCTGTTTATTCTTTCTACTTCCTTTATTACCATTGTATTATTTATCTTTGCCAACTATATCGATTATTATCTATATGTCTACTATTAAGATAAAGGTCATCAGAGAATCTTATACTCAAGATCCACAGTCACACTACTCTTTAAGCCCATTTGTGGTATGCTTGCCTATATTTATATAGCACAGACTCCAAAATCTTTTAAAGGACAGTAAAATATTTTTTTTTATTTTAGGGTTCCGTACCCAAAGGGTAAAACGGGACCCTATTACTAAGACTCCGCTGTCCGTCTGTCTGTCTGTCTGTCTGTCTGTCTGTCTGTCTGTCTGTCTGTCTGTCCGTCTGTCACCAGGCTAAAATGTTCACAGATAGTGTATTTCTGTTGCCGCTAGAATAACAAATACTGAAACCAAAATAAAGTTAAAAATTAAAGAGGGTCCCCATACAAAAAAAGTGTTTTTAAACGCCATCTATCTAATTAGTTTCGGCAAAATGACATAGATGACGCTAGTAAACGAGCCCCGTCTTTCTAGATCGCGACCAAACCAAATATTCTTGGTAATATCAATTAATGAAATATATGAGGTTGAAACTCTATTATGTTTCGTATTGTAGGGAACCCTCCCTAAGTGTGCGATAAGAGACGCGATGCTGACTCGCACTTGGCCACTTTTATTTTTATAAGCAAGCATTTGAACCCAGTCTCAAGTGATGAACAGTGATGATATGATTAAGGGTGAAAGCATGGATGCCTAGAAGGTACCTGCTTAGTGCTTACTCGACTTCGAAGACGCCCAAGTTATAGCTACTCGGAAACAAGTCATCCGGAAATTTGTTCTATTTTTTTGCGGTTCGATTGATGAACGTCGAACCAAAACGTTTAGTGCCGCTTGCTGAAATAGCCATGATGTTTAGGTGCCGTTTAATTGTTTGCCTTGTTGTGGGATTGTAAATGGGTAAAGAAGGTATCAGATTGTATAATTCAGTCACCAAAATGCATCATATAGAGCAGCGATAAACTAGCTTGTCTACGCTGATACTCGAGGTTAGCCGTTTTTTGTGGTTCCAATTTCGGCTGACGGTGTTCTAGCAGCACCTAGCCTAATTTGCTTGAGTGTCTAAATCAGATACATAAAAAAAACTCCAAGCAGCTCTCGGTGGTTCGTGACGGTACATTATTGAAAGTGTTTGCAAGGTTTTTTTACCTCGTCTCTAAATGGAGTCCTTTTGGACTCTTTTTAGCGTTTTGCTGTCTGCTGTCCCAACATTATTCATATTTCTGTGGCTGTCCCAGAACCAGTAGGTATATTTTATGTGTCTGAGTATTTTATGTTATTGTTGAGGCAGGTTAGTTTCGGATACTAGTAGTAGGTAAAGTAGTTGTATTTTAATGTAGTTTATGTAAAACCCTTATAAATTGTGTTTTAATGAGATCTCTCCATTCACAACGTGCATTGTAATACTTTAATTAAAATGAATGCTTTTTGGTACCACCATCGACATTGTATTCTAATTTGTATTCTATGTTAGAGAATACGAATAATTTTGAACTATGGATACATAGAATTTGAAAATATTTCTTGATTTTACAATAATAAAGCATTCCTTTGCAATGTAGGTATCTGTTTTATTGTTCAATTGAATGAATTTCAAAAGACGTCTAATCTAATAAATCTTCTTTCCATGAAACATCACTGCTCACGATAGCAACCCAAAATGTAAATATAAATGTAAATATTGAGCGTGACATTGGAAAATACAAGGATGCCAAGCCACAAACTCAGTGGAGAATCCAAAAAAACTGAAAGTGAAACCGTAGAAAAACTGTGCGTCAATGTGGAGAAGTACTTATTCGGTGGTCATAAAAAAACTCGGGAGTACCTAGGTGTGGGTACAAATGAGACGCCGCCGGATCGATAGTCGGAGGCCGATGCGGTAGACCTTCTACGGATTTCGCAAACAACTTACTATTTCAAGGTGAACTGAACATGAAACTTTTTACGTAGGTAATGTTCAATGTCATACAAGCCGCAGCGGCAAATTGGTCAGTAAATTAAGCTGGCTTCGCACGCAGCTACTAATTCCTAGTTGTGGCACGCTCGCGACTTGCCTGACATCCAGATCCGGCTACTAAAAGCGTAGAACGCTGACACTTTCAATAATAGGGAAAGTATTTTTATTTAGATCTAATCATGATCAAATATTATTAAGAGTTAAGTTGTAGGGTAAATAAAAGTACGTAAATTAGTAGTTTTAGCATTCATCGACATTGTTTCGATAACGACATCCAAAAATTCATGTTAATATCCTATCAAAAATATACCGAAACTCTATGGAATGAGTATAGAACCGTAATCACAAAAGTTTGTTTCTATTCAGTCGTGAGATGAATCGCAAATACGGTAATCATTTGCAAGAATTTTGGTCTCGTGAATAAGTTTGATATCCGTCCTAAGCAAATTTTGTTATAGGCTTTATCGAACAACATAACCGAACATTACGAAATTCAAAGTCACCATGTAAATTAGTTTGAAAACTTGATTAATATTGATTATTGTTTGAGGAAATAGTTTTTTTTTTTTAATATCTTGTCTAAGGACATATTTCAAAACTATATTTTGTCAGTTTTAATGATCGAGCTAACAAAACATTTTAGGATCAGCAGGACGTCGCTTAAAACGAAAGTAGCGAGAGTAGAGCTAGAACGCGTTTCAAGTTTTCAAGTTGAAGGGCACCTGTAGCTGGCGTAGTGTGTGGCATATGTGTTAAGTGAGCAGTAGTAGGACTTACCTCTTCCTGGGCTTCCTGCGGGGGCGACGGCGCTCGCCCTCCAGCTCGTTCTCAAGGCCGCGGCGCCGCGGGCCCGGGTTTGCTCGTCGGCGCTCCAGCTTGCGGTCTTGTTGCTCCTCGTGGAGCGGCTCCACTATGGCCACGTGTGGCACGCAATCATCTTCTTCTATTGGTTTAGGTGTCTGCGGTGCGCCCATCCGAAGATGGCGTTGACGCCACCACAGCACCCACGAGCTGATATTGTCGCGAATCTTGCTAGCTACGGAGCCGTCTCCAATTAATCCTCCTTGCGGCGGCAGGGTGGCGATCTAATATTTAACTTTTCTCAAAAAACCGGTATACCTAGCCTAACTTATCTCTATCGGAAGGCAGCGTGGCAGTGAAGCGGTCGTGAAGCGATGTTGTGAAGGCAGCAATAAATACGCAGATCACATTCCGTCGGATCCATCTCGTACGAGTCCCGATCACAAGCAAAGCGTCGAGTTCTCTACTTAAAAACTAAACTTAAGTTTAATTGGCAGGAATGTAACGGCAGTATACGTTAAATTTAAAACTACATGTTTTTTTTTTAAGTATCGTTCGGATGACGAGCGGTAGTCATGGTGACGGCATCGTCGTCGGCGTCCGCGGGTGGCGTCATGACGGTGCGCGCGGGATGGTCAGCGGTGCAAGCGTGTCGCGATGGTGTTCACTCAACAGATGTCGAGTTGTGTGTTACGTAACGAGTCCGTACCGTGCGCGCGGGCGTGATAGCGCGGCGGCGAGTAGCGCGCGAGTGATGCCGACTGTCGCCGCTGCCTCCCTTACGACCGCCTGACGGCCACCCTGCGCCGCCCGCTTCGCACGAACTACCTGTTCTGCCGAACTCCTTCCATTTATCATGTTTGGTCCAATAATTGCATTACTGTTATTTTCTATTCAAGCATTTATTTTGTCATGAACTGGCTCCAAATATTGCCTTTGACTTTCGGCCAGACGAATCTCAAGGTCACGGCATCGTCCTTTTTGACTCCTTTAGAAGGAGGCCAGACATGTTAAAGATATAGGGCGCATTGCGTTAGAATCAGTGTTTTCTTTATTTTATGATTGAAAAGGGCATTGACTTGCATAAAATTATTCATCTTAAAACTTATGACTTAGGAGCATAATATAGAGTTGACGTGTCGTGATCTAAATAAAAGTTGTGAGGACACTGTTGGTGAAGTTGGTTGTTTACAACTGTCTCTGACTCATATGAGAGTTCAGTTTGCGTAAACAATATCTGTGGAGATGAAATGACGTCCACCTGTGGTATCGTTCATTTTAATATCATATTGTCTGGAATATGTTTTTGTTTGGCCTCCCTCTTGTTTGTGCGATATTGCTTTCGCTAACCGGAAATTATTTGATTTACATTAGCGCTTTATTATTCGGTGATATAATACGTAATGAACTTTTCTTATAGACATATTCCATAATTAACAAATGTTTACGTCATAGCAGAATCTACATATTAGCAAAATAAAGTTGACATGAAATCGGAACAAAGATCTATATTAAATGTTTTGACCACAAAAATTCGGAGGATCTCAAAAGCAAAGAATACAATATACATGAAGCCGCCCCCACCCCGGCTATCAAGCCGAGCACAGCGAGCGGCGGCCCGCAGTGAACATCGCGATCTCACCGCGTGACCTCACTCCCGAGGAAGAGCGACTGACTCGCTCGAAACCTAGGTCGAGAAAATTCGACTAAAGGTACGTGAATTACAGCCGGTATATAACAATAATAATATTCATGAATACATGTCTCAATATGGAAAACTACGTCGGGTCTTTACATCGGCAATCTTAAAAAGTCTTAAGTTTTGATAAACGAGTTCTTAAGTAAAGAGCTCGTATGGGCAAGCGTAGCGTGGGCCGCCCTCAGAGTAGGTGGAGCGATGATCTTTGATTTGCTGATGCTTTTGCCAGCCACCTTGGCTGGCAGGAGCTGGATGGGAGTAGCCAAAGATCGTGCTCAGTGCAGTACAGTTGGAGAGGCCTATGTCTAGCAGTGGACTAGCATAGGCTGATGATGATAGCACGGCTCAAAGATAAATTTGTTTGAAATCATCAAATTATGTTTTGTTAAGAATATGATTTTTGTTTGATGTTCATGTGATTACACGACTGTGGAAATAAATCCAGCCCTTGAGAGTCAGAGTATTCTAGGCCTAGTATGTTTTATGTTGTTGCTCCCGCTGTCTGAACGCATTAGATATTTTAAGCTACGCAACGGATTTAAATGCGGTTTTCATTAATACATAGAGTAATTCAAAAGGAAGGTTTATAACTAGGATTAAATGCGGGCAAAGCCACAGGGCACAGCTAATTCCAAATAAACAAGTACTTGACAACTATCTCGACTGGTTTTTTTTAATGCTAAATAGGCAAGCGTTTAACCTTTTATTTTTTTAGCCTGAGTTCTATATGAGAGGTCGCTGGTTCAAACCCTAGCAAGAGTGTTTGTCCACAGATAGTAAAACTATTTTCTCCTACCGTCTTGCAAACTGGCTGCCAACGGATATCATATAGTTCCACTTGGCGAAACAATAGGTAAAAATTATTGAGAAAATATTTGGAGTATATCCACTACACCGTGCTATACCATGACCACACTAAAAAGTGCAGAAAGAAACATAAAACAGACTGCTATGCTTACTACACCATACAATACCATAACATGAACGTGTGCATCTGGATTGAGGGGTCACATCCTTTAATCTTTGAGACACAATGAGGCAGATGAACGTATCAGACACGAAAAGCGGTATAGTGACCAAAGCATCTGCAAATAATCCGTGTCATTTATTTAAAAAAAAAAGGAAAACGGGGCCTGGTGGTCATCATACGTGAGTGTAACCCGTTGCTCACCATTTCTCTGCCTGCACGCACCAGTTTGACACATGGCGTGCTTTGCAAAAACCGTATCACCACCGCCAAATTATTGCTTGTATCTATTTGCCTGACACGTTCCTAGCACGATCATGATATGTATATATACGGTGTAAAGGACATATATGGCCTTAAAAATTAATACATACATAAAATCCCACCTTTGTCCGTTGGGGTAGGTAGATACTACTTCTTTCCACATGCTACCACCCTGACATACCTCTTTCGCTTGTTCCACTTTCATGAGCGCCTTATACATCCAACTTTTAATAAACAACTTTAATCCTTGAATTGGTGCTAAATGGGTAAACACTGTTACTAGACTTTATCTGTAGTTTGAACCACCGTACAAAGCCATGTCGCCAATCGGTTTGCCAAGTGTCGACCGTATTTTTGGTGCTGGCTATCTTAAAAAACGGGTAGGGATAGTTGCGCTGTGTAGGTTGGACTAGGGTCATTAATTTTCAAATAGGCACGACTTTATCTTAGACCACATCTTCACTAAACACCAGATGAGATAGAGGTCAAGTTTTTATAAGCTAAGTTTAAATAAAGCTGCCAGGCGATTCTCAATGACCCGACTTGATATGTAATGATAGTCTAATTTAAATGTCTGGAAACTTAAGGTAGAGATGTGGTAATCGTAACCTCCGTCACCCAACGTCCGATGATTCTGTATAGACTGAAAGAGGCCAACAGTCTTTTTAGACATACTAAAGTAGTATGTCTAAAAAATCTGCTAAATAAACATAGGCTAACCATTTTGAACCAAAAATTAATTTGAACTATTACATTTTGTAGGCCTACGAAAACTCACATTTCGTAGATCCGCTACAAAAAGCGCTACGCCTTGCCGCTACGGTTGTGGCTGGATAATCAGCGGCAGCGGCAAGAGGATGTTATAAGTTTTATCTACGTTTCTGTGTAAATGTGATGTGTGAGTCTGTCTGTGGCAGCGCCCAAACTGATAAACCGTTTTTGATTCAGTTTTTTTCTTTGATAGGTGAATTAATAGACAGTGTTCTTAGTTTAGATTTATGAAAACCCGTGGAGACCTTAACACAATGAGCTCATTTCTAGTTTACGGCACTATAAGAGCTACTTTCATAGATTTGATCAATTTAAAAATCCTCCAACTTCAATGGTATTGTATAAACATTGAACTGATGCTGGAGCATCTCCTGGAATCTGCAGAATACCGTACTTTTTACTAACTTACAGCAGAGATGTCGTGTTTGGGCTCATTCGAAGGGTCAAAATGAACAGACTATAATTAGACCAGGCGGTGGTCGAGTAACATTTACTTACGTATTGTTTATATTATTGCAAGCAGTTTATTTTTATAATGTGAAACTTTTATTATGTTGCCTCAATTTTTTCAGCCCTCTATCGCATGTCGCATTATAAGGCGCTAAATATCCTACATCAAATAATTTTCCGAAAATTTTCAGTTTAATGCCTACGATCCTAAAGTTTCACTTGCATCTTGCTTTTACGTCACCGTTAAAAAGTGTATTTTGGTTTTATAAAAATAAAACCAAAATACACTTTTAACGGTGACTTTATCGAAAGGTTTGTTGGAGCCAAATCTGATTAGCCGTTTAAATATCTTGTTTTCGCTGATAGGGGTGTGAGATCAACTTCACACAGATCTGATCGATTCAAAATCTATATCTATACTAATATTATAAAGAGAGAAAATTTGTATTTTTGTATGTTTGTAATGATTTGGCTCAAAAACTACTGAACCGGTTTAAAAAATTCTTTCACTAATAGATAGAATGGACTTTTGGAATGAAAATAGGCTATATATTATCCCGTTTAAATCAAAGGTACATTCATGGAGACCTAATTTGCAACCTAAGTCGGCAAAAAAACGGTCGAAAATACACGTTTCTTACGAACGCTGCTTAATTGAAAATAGATAGAAGAATATTTTCTATGCAAGAGTTGTACAACTTAATAAGACCTACAAAAAAGTCCGCGACAACATATGTCTATCTCTTAAGGTTGACTCACAGTAACCATTTTAATCTTAAAATTTTTGTTAAAAAATATTACATAACTTCCAAGCCTATTTTCAAGTATATAGTATTAATCCTTATCCAAATAGTTACGTTAAATAGCTTAGCCACATATTATAGATTAAAATTGTCCTTTACAGTATATGAAAACTCTAGAAGATATCACGAATTTCACATACACGCATCGCAAAATTAATGAAATATTTGCAGTGAAACCACAGATTAGGTCATAGTTACTACGAAAATATTATTATAGGCTTAGCTATGCTTTAGATCCCCACCGATCACAATCAATTTGAAGTCAATATAGTATAATAATATGATCTATTGTGTAAAATAATATTCATCTATATATATAATAATATAATATTTTAAACCACCCCGACTGATCTATGTATACCTAATCTTTTCATTAAAAGCATTCCAATGACTCTAAACACGACATTTAAAATCTGAGCTCTAAGTTGGTGAGGATTTGAGTATTCTGTAGAGTCCAGGAGATGTCCCAGCATCAGGTCAATGCTTCCATGTTCTTACAATATCGTTGAAGAAGAACATTTTCAAATTGATCAGACCTATGAAAGTTGATTTCATAGCGCAATTAACTAGAAAAAAGCTTATAGTTTTATAACGATTGAACGAATTTTCATGAATCAAAGCTGAGAAAACTTTCGATGAAGACATCTATCAAATAAAAAAAAAACTATGAATAATAAAAACAAAATCGGTTCATCCGGTTAGGTGCTAAGATGCTACAGACAGACACACAGATACACACGTTAAACGTATATTACCCCTACATTTTGCGTCGGGGAACGCCGTAAGGTTACGGCGGCAGATGTTCTCCTTGGTGGTAAGCTACTTTTTGGTAGATTTAATGATCCCACTACCACTGTACGAAAACTCATGATTCATGAATGCACATAAAACTTTAATTGGTAGGTATATAGCTAGGATTAGAACCAACGACCGTCAGGTCAGAATCAGGGTAACTATCCTTTACGCCAAAGGGCCGTCCAATATCACTACGTAAGTATTATAAAACAAAGTCCATCACTGCGTCTGTCTGTCTGTTCGCAATAATCTCAATAGCTACTGAACGGATTATCATGTGGTTTTCACCAATAGCCAGAGTGTTTATGAGGAAGGTTTAGGTGCATAATTCGTTTAGGTTTTGTGTAAATTGGATGAAATTTGACGATGATTGTTAAATATGTTCATATTTTATATTCGATGCAACAAACTGATGCAAATATTGTAGGCATATATGTTCTACCCGTGCGAAGCCGGGGCAGGCTGCTAGTGCAGCATATTACTGCAGTATATTTTACTAATATATTGTATTACAACTGTTATCGGTTCTACGTCAGATGTGACCAGCCCACTGCCACTTCAGCTTGCTAATCCTTTGAGCTATGTCGATAACTTTGGGTCTCTGACGGATGACTTTATTTCGAATTCATTCCTTCAGAGTGACACCGAGCATATGTTTGATGTTTGAACTTGATGTTTGTAGTAAACTAATATGTACCCAGTTTTTTGACAAATAAACATTAATTCATTCATTTATTGATTCATTCATTCATAGCCTATAGCTAGCTGAGCGACTTTGAATTGGTTAACCAGTCGCACCGTCATTACAGGTAGGACACACTCGTTAAAGACTTTCGTCGTTCGTCGTAATCAGATTGGTTTAGGGGTATGGACGATGAAAAGAATTGTCGAAGTTTTCCAAATGCTGCTCATCCCAGCTGTATTCTTCTGCAAGCTTACTTCTCAAAGTTGTTCTTACCCAATTGCAAGATTTGTAGACGTATTTGTGAACAAACTCGAGACGAACTCCATTTAGGGGAACCGATACCGAAATAACATGCTCGTTGAACATGATCTTGGTTTTTTCCAAGTTTGAGGGTCCGGTGGCGTAATCGGGAGAACGGTTTTGATGCCAGAGGTACCGAGTTCAATCCCCGCCGTGCTCCAATGGATTTCTCTATCGAAAAATGTATGTGCGCTATCACAGTGGCCCTCCGGTGAAGGAAAAACATCGTTAAGAAACCAACAACCCCCCCTTGGTTGTAGGAAACTATCTAGCGTCCACCTGGCCAACTACTACCCTCAAATTAGAAAATATGTCGCCAAAACATCTAATGTGTTCCGGCAGCTATCCTTGAGAGCCAGTTCCCATTCTAAGCCTAGTGAGAACAAGTGAGATAGTCTTCAAACGCTAGCCTATAAGATATAAAATAAAAAAGGATAAAAGTTAATATAAAATAATAATAACAAAATAAATAAACCCCCAGGGGCGGCTTTGTGGCGAGCCGACGGTGAGTGGCGACACTGCGTACCCCTATCCCGTGAAGGCTAAATGAGACCCCCTGACCACCGGCTTGCCTTGACCGGCCGGCCGGTGGTGAGTGAGAATCGCAAGAGCTAAGACCTAAGCTCCAGGGTGGAAGTGTTAAAGGCATAAAACCACTAGTAACGTTAAGTGAAAGTGCAGCACATCTCTCAACACCCTTAGCTATCCACGCCAATGTTGCCCCTCGGCGCCAATATAACGGTCCGCCTTTATAGGGGGTCCATTCAGAGGGTGGCAAGTCACCACCCGCCTAAATATTTTGTAATGAGGCATAATTGGCGGGTGCCGTACCTCATCCCATAGACCAGCAATCCGACATTAATCAGCTCACCCAATAGTCTCAAAAAATAATGTACCATATTTTTATAATATAGTTTCCCATATCTCCTCCTCATCAATTAATAGTACCTAAGTAAAAATTGTAAAGGGCCTCTTGATGTTGGCTTCGGCTCCATCAATGCCCTCCAAAAGACTGGGCGTTTACGACCCGAGAGTTAGATTGAATAAAATAAATAATATAGAATGTTTAGATGTACTCGTATATGTGTTTATTCAAGCATCACGCTAAAACGGATTATTGAATTTGGATTAAATTTGAATTAGAGAATGTTAACAGTCTGGATTATCACATATAACTTAATAATCCACTTGAAATAAGATGTTACGTAGATTCACTTGTTCTAGGTTAGAACATTCAGTAGAACTTGCGCGAAAAGTAGCACAATTACTATTACAATAATAGCGTACTAAAACGTTCAGTGCACAAAAATGCAGTGTAATTGGGCCAGGGGCGCCAACACAGTGGGGCCTTGAAAGGGGCGGCACCTTTCATCTAATCGCTGGATAGTTATGTAGGAAATTGCCGCTTAAGTTTTGAAGTGGTGATTTCCACGTCAAAAACTTAAAATTTCTTATGAGCTGGCAGTTTTTGTAGTAAAGTAAGTAAGAAGATATTCAATCACCTTTAAATTAAAGTCTGATGCAACATGTAAATAACTCTTGTTTTTCTGCATTTTCTTCAACGGGGCAGGCAACGCACCGGTATCACCTCTGGTACCTATTTCAGATGTAAACAGGCAGCGGCAATCACTTAACAACAGGTGTGATTATTTGCTGCACTTTTTAGTTAAATCTTGATTGTTTAGTTTAAGACTACACGATACCCGTTTCATTACTCAATTGTGAGTAGCAGGTCGTAAGGTTCCGATGTAGTTCTGTAATCTGTAATCTCAGGATTTAATTGTGTCCGTAATCTGCATGTTTGTAAATTCCCCGCAACAGAGTTTCCCAATACAGAAATTGTCTAAATAAAATATAAACAGTTGTGTCGAATGATCTTACAAAATGTAGCAATTCAAACTACTAATTAGATCAGATAATATATTCGTAGACTTGAAGATCTATTAATTAACTAACAATTGTTCTCACATACTCGCAAAATGTTTGAACTGATCTAACGACGCTCTTACACCTTGGGATGGACAAGAAAATATAAACATTATTTGTTAATAATATTATTCGTCATAAAGATATGTGTAACAGATTTTTTTAGCTATGGAGAGACAAGCATTTGACTACTATTTAATCTAATAGTAATAGTAAAGTGAAGATGCGGTCTAAGATTAATCTAAGACTTTCTTGACTGAAATTGAAATAAATAATAAGTAAAAAATATTTTTTAAAACAAGCTTTTATCTGCCACAATGATCAAAAATGTTAAAAATAATTCTAGTAAGTATTTGGGGTGTAGGTATAATACTTACCTATATTCTTAAAAGCTTGAAGCACTACTCGTTTTGCAGGCTAGGTAATTACTATACCCCAGTGCCTCAAGCTTTTAAAAATATTGGTAAGTACCTACACGCCAAATACTTACTAAAATTTATTTTTAATATTTTAGTTAATTGTCGCAGATAAAAGCTTGTTTTAAAAAATATTTTTTACACATTATTTATTTTTAACTTTTAGTAGGTAGTGTGATGGACCCTAGATGGCGTATAGGTATTGTACCTATAAATTGATACAACCATAGAGACATATTCTTAAGCAATTTAGTTTAATTAGAGAGTAAGTACTGTAATTTTAATTGAATTTGTATGCCTAATTATTTTGTATTTACATAACCTACTATTTGTGGAATAAATAAATGATTATGATTATTATGATTATTGTAATAGTTGTAATAATCAAAATAACGGGCAGTACTAAGTAGGCAAATTGGGTGGCCTAGACTCGCATCACTGTGTCCGGCTAGCTAGACTGTATGTGGTTTTGAGGTATGTGTGTGGTTTTGCTCTTTGTGCTAATAAATAGCTGCTAACATTCAGTCAGCTTGATCGTCTTACCTTTGGGACTACCTTTTCCAACGAGAGGTTGCTTAGGCTCGACTTAATTGTTTCGTCTCATCAAAATGTAATTAATTCAAATTAATTATAAATAATTAATGAAGAATAATGAAGGTAAAATAAATAAAAATAACTACAAGAACTTTAACGCGGTCTGTGTAAACTACTTCATCTCACCAGTTAAGCCTAGGTTATATAGGCCCAACTTATAAGATTACCTAGTTTACTGGAAACAACGTTAACGAAACAATCAGCCAGCAAAAGTTACAAATCTCGGGATTCTATGATCCCACAAAGAAAGATCGTTTTTGTGATTGATTAGTATCGGCCACCACATAAGCTCGATCTAACAATTATATATATAATATGGCAGAGCTAGAGTGCCTCGATCTTTCACAGGGTCGGCCTTATATATTATCCCTGTAGACTCTAATATTCGGTTATAACCGTATAGTTGTCTTAAAAAGAGCAACATTAGCAAGTGAATTTACTGGAGAAGTGCAACCCTGGATATGAACCGTTTGAACTTGGAAGGCATATAGGTCTTTGACCTACTTACGATATCAAATCTATTACAATCAAGTATACTCAATTTTAATCTAGAAGTGAATAATAAAAATTGAATGTACTGAAGTATTATGTAATTCAATTAAAACCATAATTAATATTACAAAGCTAAACTACATGACTCTGTGATTGTGAACAACAACGGTATGTAAACAATCTACGCCAATTTGCGACTTAGTTTAGGACTGCTGTGGTTCTAGATAAATCTAGAATCATTCCCTAACAAAAAATTTAAGCTACTTTAATGAAGACCTGCCTAGACAAGGAGTCTAAATAATTTAAAAAACTGACAACTGACTGAAAAATATACAGTGTTTTTATTTTATAAAACACAATAAGTACTGTTATGATAGACACATATACACAATAACATTAAACATAGAAAATAAACTTAATTAATGATATGATGATATTATTAATACTCAAATAGAGATGTGGTCAACGAGACTTAAATTATAAGTGCACAGCATTATTTATTATTTCCGGCATTGTTCCTCCACTGTCGCTTGTAATTAGATGACTTTAATATTCATGCACGTTACGTATATCGATACCAAAATAATCTAACTTTAAGCTACCCTTCGTAAAATTCACCTCAGCAGGGCTAGCATGGCAAGGGGACTATTTTCCACCTATCCGTGATTTGTTTGGTGGAGAAGGCAAATTATAAGTAAAGATTTCAATAATTTTTTTAACTGTTTACGAAAAAAAATCAAAACTCAGTGTTAAACTTCACCAAGCGTTTAAATTGACGTGTTGATCTCCTGTCAGTGGCGAAAAACAGTGAATCATTTTGTCTTTCCCCCGAGAATAAGGCCATGCTAGCCCTGCAGGACTAGCATGGCCTAACCCTTTTTTTTTATAAAACCATGTTTGCAATATTTCTCACACTAACATACAAGCCTCAGCCGTTAAACATATAATCTGAAGTGTAACCTTCCAGCAATATCCTTGTTCATAGATTTCAAAACAAAAAATAAACCTCTCAGTCCCATTAGTCGTCCCTTAACACTTATTTGAAATCACTTTTCGTAATATTTATGGTCTTTTGCACAAGTATGGAGAGGAAAAAAAAATAAGGCACAGAATTTTCTGTGCCTTATTCTCGCAGAAATTTCAGACCCTGGATATCATCTAGGTGAAAAGTTCTGTTCAAAACGAATCAATCAAGCTCCAACTGGGTAGGTTTATGTTGATTTATCACAGAGATGCCGTGGCCACCTTCCAGCTTCATCATTAGACCCTGGATATCATCTAGGCGTAAAGTTCTCTTCAGGACAAATCAATCGAGCCCAAACTCGGTGAGGTTATGTTGTTTTATCACAGAGATGCCGTGGCCACCTTCCTTCTCTATCATCAGACCAGCTCCATGGTACCATATCATTGTATTGTCATCGAAGATACATAAGTACACTAAATTTGAGTCCAATCAGATATCGGGAAGTGGGTCTAATTTAGCTTCCAAGATTCCACCGGAACATACATAGTGACATACAGACATACATATATTAATTACAAGTTAAATAATAGCTTGTAAAAAGGCAGTGAGACAAGGCGCTTTTTAACTGGACTTCTGTCCAATCTACTCAACGCAAATATTTCCCAGCTCCAATTCCAACCCATATATATCAATAATACATATATCGTTTTGATCGTAGGTTCTTGTATAGCTGAATCTGAAAGTTTACAACACTAATGACTTCTTAGAATCTAATGTTGTATCTATCGCAATGTGTGCCAGGGACATTGCGAGGCCGCTAATACATGCAACACCTTGCGGTTCCACTACACTGTCCAATTTATGCGGGAAGGTTATACTGGTGAAGCTCTAATCACAGTGTAGAATCGAATATATAATTATAGTATAATAACAAAACAAGAATAAGATAATAAAGGTCGGTCTAATCACTTAATTTTTAGACAAACTTTAAGTGAACAGAATTGCAGAAAGAAGTGGATGGTGGTAGAATAATTAAAATTCGTGCACTTTCTATACACAAATAACCGGCCAAGTGCGTGTCGCGCCACGCACAGTGTAGGGTTCCGTAGTAGCCTGTTATTCAATGCAAGTCTTCACCTGTTATAAACAAGCAACGACGTACTCCGTCTTTGTCATTTCAAAGGATTTATTCTAAGGATTTTGTATTTTAATTTTTTCACGGGGGGGGGGGGACGCCCTACTGGAACAAAAATTTGCACTTTAAAGTTTAATATTTCGTAAATTGAGCATTCAATCGAAAAATGGTATTGGCAACCCTGAAGTCATTTTAAAAGACCTATTTAACTATAACCCACATGACGGGGTAGACGATGAAAAAAAAATTCATCACCACTTCTGATATCGGGAAGCTACACTAAAAAAAATATTTTTCAAAATTTTATTTCAGCACTTTGTCGGCGTAATTTATATACATACATACCCCCGAAAAATAACAGCTTTCTAATATTAACGGTCTCTTAGCAAAACCTCGGAGAGACAGACAGACAGACAGACAGACAGACTGACGGACATGACGAAACTATACGGGTTCCTTGTCAGGACTACGGTACCCTAAAAATACAAACTATAAAATCTGACAATTATTTTATGATAGATAGATGGATAGATAGATCAACACTTTATTGATCACCTCTCTATTAAATTTAGGCTAAACATATTATTCCCAATGGTAGTGTCAACGGGCGGTCTTATCGCTCGTAGCGATCTTATCGCTTATAATCTATATATCTTATCTCTATTCCAGACAATGATGAATCTTGATGATATCTGTGAGTTAAAAACTAAATTTGCTTTATTATCAATAAATTATAATAAGGAAATGTTGTTCTAACTATTGTCGAATACAAGCTTTTAAAACTTAAAAAATGTTTAGTTTTTAAACATTTTTTAAGTTTTTAAAAGCTTGCATCCGACAATAGATAGAACAACATTTCCTCACTTTAGAAAAACGACCTTTGGAATAGTCCAATTGTTGGGCGGACCAATTTGATTGGTTTGTTAGGAAGCAAAGTAGTTTTACAAATAAACAACCTACCTGTTATTAGACATTTTTAGTTAAAATAACTCAAAATCGATCATAGCTGCCCTAGAAACCAGTTGACGTAATGCAACGTTTTAGAGTTCCACTCACGGAACTCTATCACGGTTTAGGTCATACTTTACTTTCAAAAAATTAACACTAACGTGTTTACAGAAACATAAAACATGACATTTTTCATCAGTCTTGATTAAAGATATTCATCATCTTGATATCATCATAAGCCTAAATTAATAATATAATAGACCTTTGGTTTTGTCACTCGCCATGACGCTATATATTGGTTTCCCAAATATATGCGAACGTGACTTGAATTGGACGTGAACACTTGAAAATGTTTATCACGGATGTTTATTCTTGATAGAGACTGAGTACATAATGAAATGAAGCCATATTGAATGAAATAGTAAACTTTTCACTTAAGCTTGTCTCTCGGTCTCCACCGTCATCTACTTTTAGTATGGCTTAAGATTTCGGCGTTTGGTCTTGGTCAACATGGCGTGCTTCATATCTGTGCTCAGTCGATTATCGCTTGTGTGACCGCCTAAATTTCAGCACCGTAGTCTACAAAAAAGAACCATGATTTACTATATTCACCTATTATTTATCAGGTGTGCATCGCGCATCACCCTGTTCAAAATTGCAGTCAAATTATAAAACATAATACACAATCCAAAAAAAAAACTTTTGAAAAATGTATGGTGGTGACAAAATGATTTTCAAAGCAATGATTTACCTGACCTTTACCAAATTTAAAAGTTACTATATATTATTACATTTTGTTTAATGCAAGCTCTGAAGATGGAACGCGGGGTGCACTTTTCCATACAAATGTATTCCCGCGTTGTCTCCCTGGAGAAATTTTCTAGAGAAAAAATTGTTTCTACAAGAAGTCAAGGTTTGTTACACCCCCATCGTTTTCTTATTTTGACCAACCAATTGCAAATAGAAATATCACCCTTCAAAATGCTCAAAGAGGAGATTAGAAGGTTTATATTTCTTTAGTAGCTACAGCAGACCTTGATTTTTTGTAGAAACAAATTTTGCTCTAGAAGCATTTTTCAAGGAGGAACCGGGGGAATATAATTGTATGGAAAAGTGCACCCCGCGTTGCTTCTTCATTACCTTGCTGTGTTAAGAGTGTTTTAACCACTTTCTGACGTTTGGATGCAATATAATATGATGGTACCATCGAGCTGACCTGTTGAGGGAACCGGGCTGTAGGGAATGGAACTCCGTAATGAGAAATGGTAGGACAGGCTAATTTGAGCTAGTAGGTATATATTGTTATCATGTTATTAATGTTGTGTTGTGGTAAAAGATGTAGTGACATAGATAAAAAAGGAATGCTTAGATGGTTTGGACATCTAGAAAGGATGGATGAAGAAAGATTGATGAAACAGATTTATGAGACGAGTGTAAATGGGCCAGTTGGTAGTGGCCGACCTAGACGAACGTATCACAACCAGATCGGAGACGTTTTAAAGAAAAGCCAAGTCAAAAGTACCTATAACCGGCGATCATGTATGACGGCGCTCATGAAAGTGGAAAAAGCGAAGGAGGTATGTCAGGATTGTAGCATGTGGAAAGAAGTAGTCTCTGCCTACCCCAACGGGAAAAAGGCGTGATTGTATGTGTGTATGTATGTTATCAATATTACCAACTGTAAATAGCACATAATAAATCTTCACAAAAAGCTCGTTTAAAAAAAATATTTTTACTTTTAATTCAACTTATACTATTTGTAAAAGTGAAATTACTGTTCAGAACCTCAGTAACACTGTTAATTCACTTACATTATTATATCGCGTGTCATGTGTTCACGACATTTTTACTGATTGACGTCACAACAGTTGCAATGCGATCTTGCGACTACTTTACATTTAAAATTAGGTTAATGCTTTGTTCAACACAATCACTTCTCTGGTAATTGATTAACAAATCAAACGAAATCACATTCTGTTCCATTCGTTGAGCTCCCAAACGAATGAAACTGATTGTGATTTCGTAAACTGATCTCCAGAGATATGGAGATCTCTGGATACTGGATACAGTTCAACAGTTCTTTGCGAAATTTAAATCGGTCGATATCGTAATAAACTTCTTTTGAACTAAAAATAATATATAGCCAATCCGTATTGTGCCCGGACATTCAAAAAATATATATCTGAATTGAAAACTTCCTCCTTTTTTCATCGTATAAATGTTAGTTTGTCGTGAGTGTTCTTAGCTAGGTTTCAACAAAACCAGTTTAATTGTTTGAAGATCATTATCCTCTTCCGGATCTCTTTTCTAGTCTAGGGTATGAAAGTCTGAGAAACAGATGACATCGATTCTACATGTGGTATTTATTATATTACTAGAATGGTAACCTTAACCTTATAATGTTAGCCTGATTCCTAGAATCTGCAGAATACCTTATCCGCCCTTACTGCAGAACTTTTTTAAATTTTAGTCGGTGTATGAAAGCGTTATTGATGTCATGCTTTAATTTTTAGGCATAAGTCCGATCTATCGTATACCACTTACACAGATGTGATGCCAATGTGAGTTAAAGTGTTGTCACAGGTCTTGCATTTGTACCTACATCTTTTTTTTTAAATTTTGATTAGTCAAGAGGGAAAGGATTACCGGCAATCTATCATCGAAAATAAAATATTGGATTACTTACGAACAATTTTAGATACCTTATTAATTTCGAGCTTTAATCGCATCTTCTCTCAGCCATTTTTATAATAGAATAAGAGCATTTGTTTTTTGCACACTTTCTCACCCAAAACGAAATTATACCTTCGCCATTCTGTCTAAAGTATTAGCTATTTGTAGTAATAGCACGTAACACGTTAATATAATAATATTATATTACCGTGGTAATAGTAGAACGTTCTGACTACTCACAAAAACAAAAGAGGTTGTAGAAATGCCCCATTCAGTTGGACCATTACAACCTCTCCGGCGAGAGACGTGGAAATGCTGTTTATCAATACAGCCAGCACATCTCTTGTCATGAAATTGTTAAAGCGCTGTGATCTCAGAAATAGTGAAACATGAGATGAGCAGCTAGCAATTTACACAATCAAATATACCTTCAGGCTCATACTCCAACAACGTCGATAACTTATTTAGAAACAACGCCATCTGCCTGATTTCTTGTTAAGTTGCCTTAGTGAGTTACCTGAAACAATTATGTGATGACAAGGTAGGACTTAAGTAAAAGCAATAATTTATGCCTGAAGACACTGGAAAAGAAGAACCGAAGATTGGGCTCAGTGTCGCATCATGGGAGAGGCCTATACGTCCAGCAGTGGACTGACACCGGCTGATGATGATGATGAGTACACTTTTGATAATTATGTGAGCACCAAAACGAAAGATACATAAAATACAGACTATATTGCTGAACATATGAAGAAACATATCCAGCTATTAAATCGTATACCTTCAAATGAGCAATTATTTTATATATCTATAAATAATCTGAATCTCGGAAACGTGTCCAACGATTGTCACGAAATTTAGTAGCGGGGGTTTGGAGCGATAAATCGGGTCAGTTCTTTTTAGAAAACGTAATTTTATCTGTTTTTTCAGGCATTGAAAAAATACGACGGTAAATTTTACCACCATCTACCAAGGTCCATATATATATAGCTCATATATATATATAGCTATATATATATATATATATATAGCTCGGTGGGAAATCCAGCAGTCCCGAATTATTATTTGTTCTGTGCGAAAACCAGAGGACGCTGGTTCGATATAAGATGCCTATTTATTCCCTTTTTTCCCAAGTTCGTTCGTTTGTGAGAAAAAACTATTACCAGGGGACAAAATTTAAAAAAAACACGATTTACCAGAAAAAAAACCAGCAAAGTAATCATTCATACTATAATCAAACTATTTTTCTTCTCTTTTTTATCTCCATACAAACAGCACAAAAGTTATAATAATTTTTAGAAGTAAGTTTTTAAGTTCTCTTAAGTTATTTTAGGGCCAGTTTCAGCAGTACTTGATAAACCTATTAGAAACATATCTAAGGCAGTTTTGAGACAAGTTTTATACAGCATTGTCTGTTACATATTTATCTGAAACTTTATCAGGAACAGATGAACCTAGACCTTGAACACACTACTCACATGGTAGAAGTTAACAATGGAGTAACAATAAGTTATTTTTCAAAAAAAATAAAACCGACTTCATAATCACAAACAGGCACTCAAAAGCGAAAAATAAATTACCTAAAATTATTATAAGCGCTACCCACTTATCTATTTGAAGTCGGTGCCAGCCAAGTCTAATAGGTAGTAGATAGATAATACCTACATTTATCTACCTACTTACTAACCTACATGTACCTACTTACTACTACTACATACATAGTATCTATCTACTATCCAATAGACTTGGCTGGCACCGACTTCAAATAGATAAGTGGGTATCGCTTATAATAATTTTAAGTAATTTATTTTTCGCTTTTGAGTGCCTGTTTGTGATTATGAAGTCGGTTTTATTTTTTTTGAAAAATAACTTATTTTACCCTTTTTAGTGCATAACAAGTTTTAATTAAATTACATGCATCTATTACATTTGGTGTCTGGGCCGTTATACACTGACGGATATATACGTTTTGAAAATTTCAAGTATGTACATATAACGGTTAAGAAGATACAGATCTGTAAAGTGCGCACATATGTATAGACACGGACGGACGGACGGACGGACGGACGAACGGACAACAAAGTCTCAGAAAGTGTTCATTTGGTACCCTTTGGGTTCGGAACCCTAAAAAAATTGACTTTAAATGCCTTGCTAAAGTGATAATATTCACTAGTAATAATTATGTCATCAAGGTATCAAAGGACAATGTCCAAAATGGCCCTGTGCAATTAAAGCATCTGACACACACGATAATTATTGTCTATTTTATTACAATAATTCCAAATACTTTAATAACACGGACTAGTTGTATTCCAAAATTAATATAAAAAAGTATTATTTGCGATTATTAACATCACTTGCCGCCATATGGCCAACAGAGTACTGAATCACTCTACTACGTTATAAGAGGCACTTCCCTATATTGTTGAAACCCGAATTATGAAAGCACTGTGTAGCCAACCTAACAACGGAAATAAAAAAAATAAAGTATTATTTACGTAGTACCTATTATATAATCTGTGGTATTATGCTTATAATTTTTTTTTTTTTGCAGTGTTGGTTGGTACAAAGTACGTTCATAATTCTGAGTTATTTAATAATGTATGCAGTGTCGCGGGGCTGAAATGGCCGCCATCTTCGGCAAACGTCATGTCATGTCAAAAAATCTTAGGTATGTATAAAAAAGTTTGCACCCTAACAAGACTTTGCCCGGTAGAACATTCCTGTGAAGACAAATTATTTATATTTATTTATAATTATTTATTATAATTATTAATATATAATTATTTACTGTGGGCCCGGTGGCGTAATTGGGAGAACAGTCGGCTTTGATGCCGTGGTACCGAGTTCAAACCGCCGTGCACCAATGAATTTTTCGATCGAAAAATATATGTGCGCTTCTCACAGTTGCCCTCCGGTGAAGGAAAACATCGTTAAGAAACCAACAACCCCCGCATGGTGGAAAGACATATCTAGTGTCCGCCTGGCCAGCTACCACCCTCAAGTTAGAAAATCTGTCGCCAAACATCTTATGTGTTCAGGCAGCTATCCTTGAGAGCCAGTTCCCATTCTAGTCCACTTCTCTATCTTCGACCGCATCATCACTTAGCAACAGGTGAGATAGTGGTCAAACGCTAGCCTATATGATATTAAAAAAAAAATTATTATTCCCACCTATATTTCTATCTCGCTTACAGTTACCGTAAGAATATCTGTCAAAAACCAAAATCAACGAGAAGAAAGATGTAAAAACATTATTCAAGGTCATATTTTTTAGTCTTCAAAAGTATATCCAATAGCAACCTCCATTGTGTATAATCTTATTGGGACTCTTCTACTAAAACCAGTACATTCTCCTATGTTTGAGGTATTTATCTCCATATCTCTGGAGATACTTATCAGATCTCGATAAAATTAAAATGGGACCACCTCGGAAACGTATCCTACCTATTAAAATAAGAATCATTTGGATCCGTTCACTATTGACGGAGAAATCGCGTAACATACACACAAAAAAAAAAAAAAAACATACACACGAATTGAGAACCTCCTCCATTTTTGTGAAGTCTGTTAAAAATATTTAATATTTACAATACATTTTGTAAATTATTAATGTAAGTAAGATCTGTAAAAAAAAAAAAAAAAATTTACGACACTAACGATACAATAAATCTTGGTAGTTCCAATGCATTTTCTTATAATGTATGAATGGACAATTCGTTATTCGCAGCCTGGGATGAATGATTCAATTCAAAAATTATGTGCATAATAAAGAAAACATGTTCATGATTATGATAAACAAAAGAGGTTGTAGAAAGGCCACGTTTATTTGGACCATTACAACCTCCCCGGCCAAGAGACGTGGAAATGCTGCTTATCAATGCAGCCAGCACATCTCTTGTCATGAAATTGTTAAAGCGCTCGAGAGACGCGAACCTGCGACCTCGGAAATAGTGAGACAGTATAAGCAACGAACAATTTACACAATCAGCCTGACTTCAAATGTCCGAAAACTTGTATACCTTCAGCACATGAGTAGTTTCTTTACTCATGTGCTTTAACAAACGTGATAATTTTTCATAAACAACGCCATCTGCCTGACTGCGGTCTCGTCGCCTGAAATAATTGAGTGTTGACAGTGTAAGACCTAACTAGTATCATAAATGTATGAAAGAGGACGCTTTAGATAACTTTACTTTCATTTATATGAGAAAACACGAAACAGCATAATTTCGTATGTACTCGTATTTGCTGTTCCGTGTGATAGCTAAAATGCACATATCTACCATTTGCCATCACGCAGTGCCATACAATAATGTATGATGACCGAACTTTACTCGGTATTTTTTGTACATTTTATGGCTACCAATAATAGGTTTTTTCACAAAAGCAGAAACTTGAAACAAAATGGGAAAAAACAGTCATCTCATCTGGACTCGAGCCGGGGATCCGCTGGTTCCTGTACCGGCCAATCTCTCACCCAGTTGTACTATTCATTATTACGGCCGGTTCACACATGTCTCCGTTTTACTGTTCCGTTTTATCGTGTACGTTTTTTTTTCGTCGATGGCATATGTAGTTGTATGAGCGACTTCATACATGGCACAGTATTCTGTATACAGTAAAAAATATCGTTCCGTAAAAAAATTACATTCCGTTTTGTCAACGAATACTGGACGACGGAACAGTAAAAATATACGGACACGTAGAATTTTAACGGATAGATACTGTGTGCGTGGCGCTCGCAGTATAGCGGCGGTATGCTGCGAGTTTTCTGTTCACACATCGCATCCAGTAATGACGGATTCGTTGAACGTTATACGGTGCCTATGTGTGAACAGTACCCCGAGCACGAAAAATCATCGAATTCGTATCGTAAAGGTATCGAGTCGACGATATAATAACGTGGTGTTACGATAGGCGGCAGCACGAAGCACACTCTGACAGCTATCGAGAGCTCGATACGATTATGATAGTAGCGTCATCCTAATGTAAGTAGGGACGAGCCGTTGTGAATGAAATGAACGTCTTATTGAATGAATTATTCGTTCAAAAATTAAATTGAACAGTGAACTTTTTATTACTTCTGGCTTAGCTTTCTATTTATCGGAATTGTATTTAAAAAAGTACTTTAACAGAATAAACATTTTCAAATACGGTATGAGAGATATTAAAATGCATTTTATTTGAAAAATAGAATAATTATGATCACCTTTGAAAATATATATATCAGTTTATAAACGAAAGATAAAGCGTCACCAAAGACTTGATTCTTTGGAGTTTGGGTTCCGTATTTCGAAAGGAAAACGACGGCTCGAGGCTTCCTTACATCACAGAATACTTAATAATACTACGTACCCACACCTCGTTCATTCTATCAAGCGTTTCTTTGTCTTGTAACATTGTTCATAAGGTTTATAATGTCTTGTCATTTCTGATCGTCTTGGCGCGTTGCGTCGTTGCCTATTCAATATGCATTGAGCCATAGTGTTCATATAATTGAAGAGTGTTGTGGTGAATTAAGAGTTTCATATATTTATTATTACATTGTGTTGTGCGGAACCCTTAGTGGAAACCCGACTCACACTTGGTATATTCTATTTATTTACATGGATGGATGACATAGTGACAGTGTCGAATTTGAAGTTTGATAATCAAATATGGTCGCTGACAACGATGAAACTTGTCAACTTGGAACGAAGGTTTTATTAACTCGAAGGAGGATTAACTATGAGGAAAGATTTTTTATGTTGTTTTTATGTTTTTATTTTCCCTTAATTTCAAGTAAACTTGCAGCAAGAAGATAATAAAGAGAACGACGTTGGTAAAGCGGGCGGTATTTGCATTCAATACACGCAAAAAATATGTTTTAGGCAGTAAAAAAAAGTTTCGAAACTTTTCTCACCGGAAAATCCTAAGTGAAAAAATATTCGACTATGCTCGATAGCCAGCCTTCGAAATTAACATTACCGTACGTCAAAATTAAGTTCATGCTCGCATTTTGTTAATAAAATCTCAAGTATCGTTTACGTAATATATATACACGAGCACGAAAAATCATCGAATTCGTATCGTAAAGGTATCGAGTCAACGATACAATAACGTGGTGTTACGATAGGCGGCAGCACGAAACACACTCTGACAGCTATCGAGAGCTCGATACGATTATGTTAGTAGCGTCTTCCTAATGTAAGTAGGGACGAGCCGTTGTGAACGAAATGAACGTCTTATTGAATGAATTATTCGTTCAAAAATTAAATTGAACAGTGAACTTTTATTACTTCTGGCTTAGCTTTCTATTTATCGGAAATTATATTTAAAAAAGTACTTTAACAGAATAAACATTTTCAAATACGGTATGAGTGATATTAAAATGCATTTTATTTGAAAAATAGAATAATTATTAATACCTTTAAAAATATATATATATATATATCAGTTTATGAACGAAAGATATAGCGTCACCAAAGACTTGATTCTTTGGAGTTTGGATTCCGTATTTCGAAAGGAAAACGACGGCGCGAGGCTTCCCCACATCACAGAATACTTAATAATACTACGTACCCACACCTCGTTCATTCTATCAAGCGTTTCTTTGTCTTGTAACATTGTTCATAAGGTTTATAATGTCTGGTGATTTCTGATCGCCTTGGCGCGTCGCGTCGCTGCCTATTCAATGTGCATTAAGCCACAGTGTTCATATAATTGAAGAGTGTTGTGGTGAATTAAGTGTTTCATATATTTATTATTACACTGTGTTACACTGTGAAACCCGACTCACACTTGGTATATTTTATTTATTTACATGGATGGATGACATAGTGACAGTGTCGAATTTGAAATTTGATAATTAAATATGGTTGCTGACAACGATGAAACTTGTCAACTTGGAACGAAGGTTTTATTAATTTAAAGGAGGTTTTAATATGAGGGAAGATTTTTTATGTTCTTTTTATGTTTGATTTAATGTGTTTTTAATAAATAAATAGATTTTTAGAAGATAGAATAGGTTATTCTGATTTGAAAAAATCGTCCCCTAGATCCTCAATGTTCAATTCCCTTAATTTCAAGTAAACTTGCAGCAAGAAGATAATAAAGAGGACGACGTTGGTAAAGCGGGCGGTATTTGCATTAAATAAACGCAAAAAATATGTTTTATGCAGTTAAAAAAAGTTTCGTAACTTTTCTCACCGGAAAATCCTAAGTGAAAAAATATTCGACTATGCTCGATAGCCAGCCTTCGAAATTTTCATTACCGTACGTCAAAATTAAGTTCATGCTCGCATTTTGTTAATAAAATCTCAAGTATCGTTTACGTAACGATACGTTTGCGATACGAAAGTAAATCATAATCGTTCGTGCTGCCGAATTTAGTTACATTTACGCACGATAGGGGCGCTGTACCATTTTCATACATTTTACGTCGATGACGATACGAATACTTTTTCGAAAGTCGTTCGTGCTCGGGGTACAGAAAATACTGTATAATCTTGTTTTACCATACAAACTTTGAACCCCCGTTTCATCCCCTTCAGGGGTGAATTTTGGAAAATCCTTTCTCAGAGAGAACTAACGTCGCAAACTTCAGCGCAATCCAAAAAAATATTGATTTTCACACTTTGTTACCCCATTGCACCCTCTTAGGGGTGGAATTTCGAAAAAACCTAAAACACGTGTTTACTTATTTATGTCCTGAAGCACTTGTGTGAAGTTTCGAATAGAAAAGACTATCTAATGTTGTTTCTCCATAGAAAATTTTGGACCCCCGTTTCGTCCCTTTAAGGGGTGAATTTTAGAAAATCCTTTCTTAGCTGATACTAACGTCATAATAACCACCTGTGTGCCAAATTTCAGCGCCATCCAAAACAATATTGATTTTCAGACTTTGTTACCCCATTTCACTCTCTTAGGGGTGGAATTTCGAAAAAACCTAAAACACGTGTTTACTTATTTATTTCCTGAAGCACTTGTGTGAAGTTTCGAATAGAAAATACTATCTCTAAAAATGTTTGCCCATAGACACTTTGAACCACCGTTTCATCCCCTTCAGGGGTGAAATTTGAAAAATGCTTTTTCAAAGGTAACTAACGTTGTAATAATTATCTGCATGCCAAACTTCAGCGCAATCCAAAACAATATTGATTTTCACACTTTGTTACCCCATTGCACCCTCTTAGGGGTGGAATTTTGAAAAAACCTAAAACACGTGTTTACTTATTTATGTTCTGAAGCACTTGTGTGAAGTTTCGAATAGAAAAGACTATCTAATGTTGTTTCTCCATAGAAAATTTTGGACCCCCGTTTCGTCCCTTTAAGGGGTGAATATTAGAAAATCCTTTCTTAGCTGATACTAACGTCATAATAACCACCTGTGTGCCAAATTTCAGCGCCATCCAAAACAATATTGATTTTCAGACTTTGTTACCCCATTTCACTCTCTTAGGGGTGGAATTTCGAAAAAACCTAAAACACGTGTTTACTTATTTATTTCCTGAAGCACTTGTGTGAAGTTTCGAATAGAAAATACTATCTCTAAAAATGTTTGCCCATAGACACTTTGAACCCCCGTTTCATCCCCTTCAGAGGTGAAATTTGAAAAATGCTTTTTCAAAGGTAACTAACGTTGTAATAATTATCTGCATGCCAAACTTCAGCGCAATCCAAAACAATATTGATTTTCACACTTTGTTACCCCATTGCACCCTCTTAGGGGTGGAATTTCGAAAAAACCTAAAACACGTGTTTACTTATTTATGTTCTGAAGCACTTGTGTGAAGTTTCGAATAGAAAAGACTATCTCTAAAAATGTTTGCCCATAGACAATTTGAACCCCCGTTTCATCCCCTTCAGGGGTGAAATTTGAAAAATGCTTTTTCAAAGGTAACTAACGTTGTAATAATTATCTACATGCCAAGTTTTAGCGCAATCCGAAAAAATATTAATTATCATACTTTGTTACCCCATTTCACCCTCTTAGGGGTGGAATGTCAAAAAAACCTGAAACACCTATTTACATATTTTTTGTACTGAAGCACTTGTGTGAAGTTTCGGATAGATAAGTTATTTTTCAAAAAAAATAAAACCGACTTCATAACCACAAACAGGCACTCAAAAGCGAAAAATAAATTACTTAAAATTATTATAAGCGCTACCCACTTATCTATTTGAAGTCGGTGCCAGCCAAGTCTAATAGGTAGTAGATAGATAAATCCCTACATGTATCTACCTACTTACTAACCTACATGTACCTACTTACTACTACTACATGCATAGTATATAGATAGTAGATAGCTACTATCCAATAGACTAAGCTGGCACCGACTTCAAATAGATAAGTGGGTAGCGCTTATAATAATTTTAAGTAATTTATTTTTCGCTTTTGAGTGCCTGTTTGTGGTTATGAAGTCGGTTTTATTTTTTTTGAAAAATAACTTATTTTACCCTTTTTAGTGCAAAACAAGTTTTAATTACATTACATGCATTTATTAAATTTCGTGTTTGGGCCGTTATACACTGACGGATATATACTTTTTGAAAATTTCAAGTATGTACCTATAACGGTTAAGAAGATACAGATCTGTAAAGTGCGCACATATAGACACACGGACGGACGGACGAACAGACAACAAAGTCTCAGAAAGTATTCATTTGGTAGCCTTTAGGTTCGGAACCCTAAAAAAATTGACTTTAAATGCCGCGCTAAAGTGAAAATATTCACTAGTAATAATGATGTCATCAAGGTATCAAAGGACAATGTTCAAAATGGCCCTGTGCAATTAAAGCATCTGACACACACGATAATTAATTGTCTATTTTATTACAATAATTCCAAATACTTTTATAACACGGACTAGTTGTATTCCAAAACGAATATAAAAAAGTATTATTTGCGATTGTTAACATTACTTGCCACCATATGGCCAACAGAGTACTGAATCACTCTACTACGTTATAAGAGGCACTTCCCTATATTGTTGAAACCCGAATTATGAAAGCACTGTGTAGCCAACCTAACAACGGAAAGTATTATTTACGTAGTAACTATTATATAATCTGTGGTATTATGCTTATAAATTATTTTTTTGCAGTGTTGGTTGGTACAAAGTATGTTCATAATTCTGAGTTATTTAATAATGTATTCAGTGTCGCGGGACTGAAATGGCCGCCATCTTCGCCAAACGTCATGTCATGTCAAAAAATCTTAGGTATGTTTAAAAAAGTTTGCACCCTAACAAGACTTTGCCCGGTAGAACATTCATGTGAAGACTAATTATTTATATTTATATATAATTATTTATTATAATTATTAATATATAATTATTTATTGAGGGCCCGGTGGCGTAATAGGGAGAACAGTCGGCTTTGATGCCGTGGTACCGAGTTCAAACCGCCGTGCACCAATGAATTTTTCTATCGAAAAATATATGTGCGCTTCTCACAGTTGCCCTCCGGTGAAGGAAAACATCTTAAGAAACCAACAACCCCCGCATGGTGGTAGGACATATCTAGTGTCCGCCTGGCCAGTTACCACCCTCAAGTTAGAAAATCTGTTGCCAAACATCTTATGTGTTCAGGCAGCTATCCTTGAGAGCCAGTTCCCATTCTAGTCCACTTCTCTATCTTCGACCGCATCATCACTTAGCAACAGGTGAGATAGTGGTCAAACGCTAGCCTATAAGATATTTAAAAAAAAGAAATTAATTTTCCCCGCCTTTATTTCTATCTCGCTCACAGTTACCGTAAGAATATCTGTCAAAAACCAAAATCAACGAGAAGAAAGATGTAAAAACATTATTCAAGGTCATATTTTTTAGTCTTTAAAAATGTATGCAATAGCAACCTACATTGTGTATAATCTTCTTGGGATTCTTCAACTAAAACCAGTACATTCTCCTATGTTTGAGGTATTTATCTCCATATCTCTGGAGATACTTATCAGATCTCGATAAAATTAAAATGGGACTACCTCGGAAACGTATCCTACCTATTAAAAAAAGAATCATTTGAATCCGTTCACAATTCACGGAGAAATCGCGTAACATACAAACAAAAAAAAAAAAAAAAAAAAAAAAAAAAAACATACAGACTAATTGAGAACCTCCTCCTTTTTTGTGAAGTCGGTTAAAAAGACTATCTAATCTTGTTTCTCCATACAAACTTTGAACCCCCATTTCATCCCCTTAAGGGGTGAATTTTGAAAAATCCTTTCTTAGTACACCCCTACGTACTAAGACAAATATACCCTCCAAATTTCAAGTCTCTACGACCAGCGGTTTACTACTACTTTTTCTACTACTCTTTTACTAGTCAGTGTTGATCGATGATTTTTAGGATTCCGATCCTCAAAGGAAAAAAGAAACCCTAAAACATTTTGTTCAGGATCATTTTGTTATCCGTCTGTCCGTTTTTCAAGACTTTTTCTAAGGTAATCGTAGAGATAACTGGTTGAAACTTATATCATATACTATGGTATCTTTAGGCTGTAAACATATTAAACTTGTAAGTCAACGTGATCAATAGATATGAACGTTTAAGTAGCATATTTTCGTATATTTCCGCATTTTTTGTGATTTCACAGGCCTTTTGTCAGGCCCGTTGATCTTTAATTATGAAATTCAGAATCAGGTTAACCTAATTCCTAGAATCTGCAGAAAACCTTATCAGGGGGATAAGAGTGTGCTTTTTAACCAACGAAAAAAAAAACGGAGATCAAGTCGACGCGTATAATTTTTTTTTATGTGTTTATGTTTTACGCATAACTTTTTACAGAGTAGTCTGATTTCGATAATTCTTTTTTTATTGGAAAGGGTATATTTTTTTTTTTTTTTATACAGAACTGGGTAGCACTTGATCACTATCTCACCTGATGTTAAGTGATGATGCGATCGATGATGGAGCGTGCTTACCCAGAAGATACCTATTCACTCGCGATTTGAAGACCCCCATATTGTACTTAACCGGAAACACAGACTCAGGCAGAGTATTCCATTCTTTGGCGGTTCGTATGATGAACGAAGAAGCAAATCGCTTCGTTCGGGTAGATGGTATATCCACCATAAATCGGTGGCGCCTTTTAGTGTCTCTGGATGTCCGATTATAAAATGGGGATCATGCAAATCATGCAGTTCCATTGCACACTCTCCGAAATGTATTCGATAGAAAACCGATAAGCAAGCGACTTTGCGGCGATGCGCGAGACTCCGGAGTCTCTGGCTTACTAGTAGGTCGTCGCTTATGAGTTTCTTTGCTCTCCTCTCAATAGCTTCCAGTGTCTCCAGCTGGTATTTGGCAGAGCCATCCCAAAGGTGAGAACAGTACTCCATACACGACCGGACTTGTGCTTGGTAAAGATTAAGCAACTGTCCCGGTGTGAAGTACCGTCTCACCTTAGCCAAAATGCCAAGCTTTTTTGAGGCTAGCTGGGCTCTAGACTCAATATAAGAGCCGAAATTGAGAGTTGGTGTCAAAGAGATGCCAAGAAGCTCAAGATTGTTACTTATCGGAACGGACACATCCCGGAAAGTAGGAGCCAGTAGAAATGGGCTCCGTTTAGCGGAGAAGAGACACGCCTGGGTTTTAGCAGCATTGAACTTGACCAGATTGGCATCGCCCCAATCGGAGACTGCCTTCAAAGAATAGTTCAAGCGCTCGACCATGGCTTCTCTATGAGACTGGATTTGTAATGCACTAGTTCGTGCGTTGGATGCATAGCTCTCTACAACAGTGCTGTCATCTGCGTACCCAAAGATACCGGGTTTAAGCAGGTCATTAATATGCAGCAGAAAAAGTGTTGCAGAGAGTACTGATCCTTGAGGGACTCCGGCATTTATGGCCAATTGGTCGGAAGAACAGCCATCGATGACTACTCGAATCGACCGATCCCTCAAGAAATCTGCTATCCAAACACATAAACCAGTGGGAAGGCCGTATGAAGGAAGCTTGCTAATAAGGCTATCGTGCCAGACCCTGTCGAAAGCCTTCGAGATGTCAAGAGAGACGGCCAGCGCCTCGCCGTGGTTCTCGATGGCCTCGCTCCAGATGTGAGTGGCATACGCTAGAAGATCCCCAGTAGACCGGTTTCGGCGAAACCCGTATTGTCGGTCACTGAGGAGATTGTTCACTTCTAGGTATGCCAGGAGCCTGTGGTTCAGTACACGTTCCATAGTCTTACAGAGTATGGAAGTGACTGAGATAGGCCTGTAATTGGCAGGGTCTGCGCGACTACCCTTTTTGGGCACAGGTTGCACGTTAGCTTGCTTCCAGGACTTAGGCACTTTACCAGTCGTCATAGACAAGCAAAAGAGGCGTGTCAAAATAGGAGCCAACTCAGGCGCACACGTCCTCAAGACTACAGCTGGTATACCATCTGGACCACTAGCTTTGTTCACGTCTAGATTGCGCAACGCTTTGCGTACTTCAGTCTGACGAATGCGGATTTCCGACATAAACGTCCCGCAAGTCGGCAGACTAGAAGGTACAGCATTGCCAGCATCTAAACGTGAAGACTCCGCAAACAGAGTAGCAAATAGATTTGCTTTCTCTTCAGCAGTGTGCGCTAGTGACCCGTCGGGTTTCAGCAGTGGAGGCAGTGAGGGACGGCAGAAGTTCTCTTCGATCGACTTCGCCAGGGACCAGAACGCTTTGCTACCAGAGGGGTAAGAAGCAAGTTTGTTCCCTGTTCGGCGTATGTGATCGAAGCGAGCCTTCTTGAGAGCCTTTTTGCAAGACTTGGCGGCTAAGTTAAAGGCTTTCTTCTTTTCGCGTACATCTCTAGTCTTGCGGGTTCGAGCATCAGCCCAGGCTAAGTAAGCTTCATGTTTTGATGCTTCTGCATCTCTACATTTGGCATTAAACCGTGGACGAGCTTTGCTTGACATCGGAACGTCAGAAAATGGTATGAAATATTCCATACCCTGACGTAACACTTCTGTCACAGCATCCGCGCAGGCTGAGGGATCGCTCGAAGAAAAACATACCTGCCGCCAGGGATAAGAAGCGAAAAAACAACGCATCTCATCCCAATCTGCTGACCTGTATCGCCACACCCACCGGGTGCCTTTTTGGCTGGGATCGGGCGGGGAGTAGACGGAGACAGACTTCACCAGACAGTGGTCGGAGCTACCTAAGGGTGATGAAACCGACACCGAGTAGCGGTCTGGTTCTGTTGTCAGCAGAAGGTCCAAGCAATTGGCTGTATGGCCATCAACGTCCGGTATCCTTGTTGCTCCCTGGACCAACTGAGTGAGGTCTAGCGTTAAAGCAAGCTTTCGCATCTCTCGACCAGCGTGGTCTGTGTTCTGGTATGGGTACAGCCAGTCTTGATGATGGGCGTTGAAATCCCCCAGAAGCACTAATTGAGCAGAAGGATACCTCTGTTGGGCCACATCAGCCGCCTCACTGAGGTGGTTTGTGAGCCTGTTTGTCTCTTCATCTCCGCTGTGCGAACGGTAGACACTAGCATAAAGAATTTTCTCCATGCCAGTGTCCACCAAAATCCACATGACGGATAGTTGAGGGTCTTCAAGGTTGCGGAGACGCCGATAACAAATGTCATCGCGGGCATACATACAAACTCCCTCCTCGGCCTAAACTTATGTTCTAGAACATAGCCTGGGTAGGCAAGGTACGCCGCGTCGGCTGGACATTTGATCTGCGTCTCCGTGAGGAACAGAATATGCGGTTTTTCGGTCTCAAGATGGTGGTGGACCGAGAGGATATTGGAGTGCAAGCCTCGAATGTTTGAGAGGTGCACTTGAAGGGAGAGGACGTGCTTCCGCTGTTAAACTTTTTTTATTTAACCTAAATAACTAAGTTCTTAAACTACTGTTAGTATACATAAGTATATATTTGTGTAATTGTTTTGAGTTTTTAACTAAACATAATAACTAAGTTCTTAAACTAATGTATACATAAGTAATTTTGAGTCGGCGCCAAATAATCAATAAGCAAAGATCACTAAATAACCTCTTAAATTTAAAGAAATAATCAAATCAAATTAACAATGCAACGTAAAATCTCTAGCGATGAACATAAACATTCCAAAATATGCGCCTTCACACGACCCACAGACTAAATAAAGATGCACGACCACTCGTAACGACGTGTGCCCGTCACGGGCCGTCACCACAGATTACTATATGAGGCCGTCACAGATTACTATATGTGGTGCCTGTTCGGGTTGCAGTCTCGCTGACAATAACTTCGCCAACACTCGACATTTTCCGGCGAACTAGCGTGTCGCGCCATGCCTCCGCCGCGCATCACGCTTTACGTAATTAATTAATTTGCTCAGTTGGCGGCGACTCAAAATGACTTAGGTACACATACTTACATTAGTTTAAGATTTTATTTATTGTATTAAGTTAAAAACTCAAAACAATTACAAAAATATATACTTATGTATACTACCAGTAGTTTAAGAACTTAGTTATTAAGGTTAAATAAAAAAAATTATTTATTTTTTGGTTTTCAGTTCTTTTGGCGGTTTAATTTTTTTGTTAAAAAGTTTTATTTAAATTTTAGTCAGGGTATTTAATTTTTATATGAAGCGTTATTAATATCATGTTTTGACTTTTCGACATTAGTCCAATCTAGCGTATACCACTCACATAGATGTGATGCCAATGTCAGTTTTGCATTTGTACCGACTTCATTTTTTTTTAATTTTTACACAGTCAAGAGGGAACGAATCACCGGCAATTTATCGTCGAAAAAAATATTGGGTTACAGGGACTTGTAATTGGCAAATGGATTGGGACCAAATCTGAAGATATGCGGGAATCTAAGATCGATTTAAATCTTGGATAGGAGATACCTTATTAATTTTGGGGGTAATCGCATCATTTCTCAGCCATTTTGGTAATAGAATAAGAGCATTTGTTTTTTGCACACTTTCTCACTCAAAACGCATTATACCTTTACCATTCTGTCAAGAGTAATAGCACGGTAATAAAATAACATTACAGTGGTAATAGTGGAAAATTCTGACTACTCACAAAAACAAAAGAGGTTGTCGAAATGCCCCATTCAGTTGGAACTTTACAACTTTTCCGGCCAAGAGACATGGAAATGCTGCTTATCAATGCAGCCAGCAGATCTCTTGTCATAAAATTGTTTAGAAAACGGCTCCAACGATTTTCATGAAATTAGGAAGGGAGTTTCGGGGGTGATAAATCGGGTCAGTTCTTTTTAGAAAATGTCGTTTTATCCGTGTTTACAGACAATGAAAAAATTCAACAATATCATTAATATCACAAAGATACATTTTGACACTATCTACAAGGTTATGATAGCTCGGTGGGAAATCGGGTGGTCCCGAATTTTTATCGGTTCTGTGCCAAAACCAGAGCATCACGGTTTGAGATGAGATGATTAATTTTTTCTCTTTTATTTTCAAGTTCCTTCTTTTGTGAGAAAACCTATTATTGGGAGACAAAAAACTCGGCCAAGTCGAGTTTAACTCGCCCACCGAGGCCTCCGTACCAACGATGGTAAGTACCAATTAAGCTAGACCTCTAAATTGTATCAGCGTTCATATAACTCAGAGGTCTACCTTAATTGGTGTAAACTATGTATGTATGGGGGCACCCTTTAATTTTCAACAGTTTTTATTTTTTGGATTTTTTTCCTTAATTTTTGGTGTAAGACCTTGCTTATTGCCAAATTTAATGATTCTAGGTCGACGGGAAGTACCCTATAGGTTGTCGACCCAAGACCTATAAGTACTTCCGGTTGACCTAGAATTTTCAATTTTGATTAAAAGCAAGGTAAGCAAGTAGCAAGGCAGCACAAGTAAAGGAAAAATTCCGAAAAATAAAAAAAGTTGAAAATTAAGGTACGTTTTTGTACTGAGAATATTTCGCGAAAATCTAAATTTGCCCATATCTTCATTATTGTGTTGACTCAAGGTCTTGATTTTTATACATCCAATAGGGACTATAGACTTCAGTATCAGGTATAAATTTCAACTTGCTAGGTCCACCTGTTCCTGAGAAAATCAGTGGTGACACACGGACAGACGGACAGACAGTCGGACAGACAGACAGACAGACAGACGAACAAGAAAGTGATCTTATAAGGGTTCCTTTTTTACCTTTTGAGGTACGGAACCCTAAAAACACGAATTAACGGTTGAAATTTTCACAGATGATGTATTTCTGTTGCCGCTATAACAACAAATACTAAGAACAGAACAAAGTTAAAAATTAAAGAATGGTTAAAAAAAGTTTTTTACGATAGCGCAGCGCCATCTACCTAGCATCAAAGATGGCGCGTTATCGGCGATATCGTCTTTACCTTAATCTGAATCTCGGAAGCGGCTCCAACGATTAAATAAAATTTAGTATACCTACAGGGGATTTCGGGGGCGATAAATCGATCTAGCTAGGAGTCATTTTCAGAAAATGTTGTTTTATTCGTGTTTTCAATAATCAATTTTATTGATAATCAACTTAAAATATGACTCTTCCCGACATCTATTGGCGAGTAGAAGTACTGTGTCGGTAAAGCAATTAAGGCCCATTTAGACGGGGAGAGTTTCTCGTACGTTTCCTTACGAGAAACCATACGCTACTATCACAAGCAATAATCGCCATAACACAATCGTATCAAAATGTTTACATACAGGCAAGAACTAAAATCTCGCCTACGATTATGTCATACGAGATTCGCATATGACTTATCGCTAGGCGATAATTGCCTATGTTTGTTTACACAACAAAAGTATAGTAAGCAGATTCACGTTATGAGAGTCTCGACTCGTATGACATTTTTCAAGTTCATACGAGTATCGTACAAATCGGGTTGAACCGTTTTGAGTGCGAGAATCGAAATACGAGAAAATTCTGTTTAGACCGACACTATCAATATTCTATTGCGAGTAAATTGTCGCCAGAGTGGAAGAAAGAGAGGTGTGAATGTTTAGACATATAATCTTCTTTATATTCCTTCGATAATCGTATCTTCGAGACGAGAAACTCTCCCCGTCTAAAGGGGCCTTTAGTTGCTCTCAATAAAAAAAAAAAAGTATTATTATTCGTCAATAGATGTCGGGAAGAGTCATATTTGTCTGCTTAAGTGGCAAAAAATACCGAGCAAACCTTTGTGTTAACGTTTACTTAGTTGGTGTTAGAAGTTCGTTAGAAATTCGATAGATGGCGTTCGGAACCCTCCGTGTGCGGGACAAAAGTCCGACTCGCACTTGGCCAGTTTTATTTTTTTATGAAGAAAGAAAGAAGAATGCACATTTTTTCTTCTCGTTTTTTTTCTTCATAAAAACATCACAAAATATATAATACTTGCAATTATATAAAGAAGTAAGACTGAGTTGCACCATCTTACATCAACTATAACACACGTCAAAAGTCAGTCAAACTCCATACAATAACACCGGTTATAGTTATAGTTACGGTTAAAGTAAGGTGGTTTTATTTTATTTTTTTTATTTGTTATAGTCAAGCGTTTGACTATCTCACCTGATGTGGTCGACGATGTAGCACGCTTGGCTAGAAGATACCTATTCACTCGCGACTTGAAGGCCCCTAGATGGTACCTTTCCGGAAACACAGACTCAGGCAAGGAGTTCCAATCCCTGGCGGTACGTATGATGAATGTGGAAGCAAATCGCTTCGTTCGGATTGATGGAATATCCACCATGTAGCGGTGGCGTGTATCAGTACCATAGAAAAGATAATAATACTACGTATAGAACGGACACTCTGTTCCCCCCACCAATTCCGGGCTTCCTCACCCCGCCACCGACTCAGAGCTGTCGAGGAGCTGCGCTGAGCAAGGACGCCACACGCGTACGACTATAGAACAATTACTACTCACGGAGAGAAGAACATCAACTTCATACATTTATGTTGGGACCAGTAGACACTGGAGGTTCAAATTTACGTCGGTTCTTATTACGTAGGTATATAATAAACACTTAATTATATTAGTATACCTACCTACATATTCGTATTTTAGAATTCATTTTCATAAATGAAACAACGATATATATATATACATACTCGTGCGTAAATAACGCTTAATTTGTAAAATATTAAAAAAAACTTTCACGTTTAAACATTTGTATAACACAGCAATTGGAAACTTGATGTAGGTACGTAGTATTTATATTCCTTTACTTGATGTCGCTCTAACGTGCGAGCAAGACACACGACATTGTTTCGTACAGCTCTGGCTGGCCGCCCAACACAGAATAAAAAATAGTTACTGTGGTGCAGTTTGTTCTATGCAAGTCGACTGGACCTGGAGATGATGGTTTACGAAATAGCGACTAATATTTTTAGTGTTAAAAGCTTTTTGGGTAAGTGTACAAAAAATATTCATACGGTCAGTACGTAGTACGTATGTACGAAGTAACTATTATATAATCTGTGATACGGTGATTACGGGCGACAACCTTAGACATCACGCACACAAATGCACGTATAGAAAAACGACCCGTGTGTAGTGTCTGTGTCGGTGTCACAGTGTCGGTCGTTAAAACGCTAGTTTGTATGGAGATTTAGCGAGTGTCCGGGGTGTGTCAGTACGTCTGGTTGTCCGATTGAAAAAAGGTGATGGGGAATAAGTTCGTGCAGTTGGGAGGCACACACTCCGAAATATATCCGATAAAAAACCGATAAGCAAGCAACTCTGCGGCGATGCTCTAAGCTTTGGAGTCTTCTGCTAATGAGCTCGTCATTGTTGATTAGCCTCTTAGCTCTTCGCTCAATTGCCTCCAACGCCTCTAGTTGGTATTTAGCCGAACCGCCCCAGACGTGAGAACAGTACTCCATACATGATCGGACTTGTGCTTGATAAAGATTGAGCATCTGTCCAGGTGTGAAGTACTGCCTCACTTTCGCTAGAACACCAAGCTTTTTGGAGGCTACTTGAGGTGCAGCTCAGCCTAAGTAAGTCTAGGGCCAGGTTCACAAGTTCTTGGTAAACCTATTAGAAACATATTATCTGAGGCAGTTTTAAGACAACTTTTATATGGCGTTGTCTGTCAGATATTGATCTGAAACTTTATCAGGGACCGATGAACCTGGGCCTTGAACACACTACTCATATGGTAGAAGTTAACAATGGAGTGACAAAAATATTTAAAATTTACCATACATTTTGTAGATTATTTATGTAAATAAGTTTTGTAAATGTTTACAAAAATATGTTATTTACGATACAAAAAATATCTTGAGGTTTCTAATGCATTTTCTTCTAATGTATGAATGGACAATTCGTTCTTCGCAGCCTGTGATGAATGAATTAATTCAAAATTATGTGCATAATAAAGAAAAAAAGATCATGATTATGATAAACAAAAGAGGTTGTAGAAATACCACATTTAGTTGGACCAATACAACCTCCCCGGCCAAGGGACGTGGAAATGCTGCTTATCAATGCAGCCCGCACATCTCTTGTCATGAAATTGTTAAAGCGCTCGAGAGACGCAAACCTGCGACCTCTGAAATAGTGAAACATGAGCGGCCAACAATTTACACAATCAACCGTACTTCTTAAGACCGAAAGCTTGTATACCTTCAGCCCCATCCTTTAGCAACGTCAATACATTTAACTAACAACGCCATCTGTCTAAAACCTGCGATCTTAGAAGTGAAACATGAGCAGCTAACAAATTTACACAGTCAACATGACTTTTTATGCCCGAAAACTTGTAGGCCCATCTTTCAGCAAACGTGATAATTTTTCACTAACAACGCCATCTGCCTGACTGCGGTCTCCGCTCCTGAAAATTTTGAGTGTTGACAGTGTAAGACCTAACTAGTATCAACATTGTATAAAAGAGGAAGCTGTAGATAGTTTTATATTAATTTATATGTGAAAACACGGAACAGCATAATTTGGTAGTATATTCTGTTCCGTGTCATAACTAAGATGCACATTCCTACCATTTGGTATCACGCAGTGCCATATAATAATGTAGTACCTACGTGGTTAACCGAGCTTCATCATCTGGACTCGAGCCGGGGGATCCTCTGGTTCCTGGACCGGCCGATCTCACACCGAGCTATCCATAACCTTATAGAAGGTAGTGAAATTTACCTTCGTATTCTAATGATAACGTAGCAGTTTTTCATTGCCTGAAAACTCGAATAAAACGACGTTTTCTAAAAATAAAACCTAGCTGGAAAGATTTATCGCCCCCGAAACCCAGAGCATACTGAATTTATATCAAAACTCCTAACCAGGGTTCGAACCCGTTGATTTAGTAAAAAACACATTAGACCATTCGATAGTATCGCTAATAAGAAACAAATTATTGGAAATAATGACAAACGGCCAAATTAAGGAAAACGATGGATTTAAATAAACTTCATATTTTAAGACGGTATCTTTAATAATCATACCATCATCAACTGAAAAAGTTTTATAACACGCCCGTAGTAATCTTTACAACATAATGTTCTGAAACGAAACGAAACGAAACGAAACGAAACGAAACGAAACGAAACGAAACGAAACGAAACGAAACGAAACGAAACGAAACGAAACGAAACGAAACGAAACGAAACGAAACGAAACGAAACGAAACGAAACGAAACGAAACGAAACGAAACGAAACGAAACGAAACGAAACGAAACGAAACGAAACGAAACGAAACGAAACGAAACGAAACGAAACGAAACGAAACGAAACGAAACGAAACGAAACGAAACGAAACGAAACGAAACGAAACGAAACGAAACGAAACGAAACGAAACGAAACGAAACGAAACGAAACGAAACGAAACGAAACGAAACGAAACGAAACGAAACGAAACGAAACGAAACGAAACGAAACGAAACGAAACGAAACGAAACGAAACGAAACGAAACGAAACGAAACGAAACGAAACGAAACGAAACGAAACGAAACGAAACGAAACGAAACGAAACGAAACGAAACGAAACGAAACGAAACGAAACGAAACGAAACGAAACGAAACGAAACGAAACGAAACGAAACGAAACGAAACGAAACGAAACGAAACGAAACGAGACACGAGACGAGACGAGACGAGACGAGACGAGACGAGACGAGACGAGACGAGACGAGACGAGACGAGACGAGACGAGACGAGACGAGACGAGACGAGACCAGACGAGACGAAATGAAATGATTTATTGGCTTGTGGTCTAGGTAATTACATACAGAGGTGTTATAATAATAGAATATAGAAAAGATCGCTAGAACTGCTTACTTAAGACTACAAGCACATTACAAAACTTGAAAACACAAATAAACATAATAAAATGGTGTTTTATCAGGTAATGACAGTTTCATACATTCTTGTCATTTAAAAATTCGTCAATGCTATACTCGTAGTATGTCTTTTGTATTTAAAATGTATTAAGCATGTTTTTAAACATATTTGTGTTGGTGTTACTTTTAATTTCTGTTGGATTTTTACTGTAGATGGTAAGTGCCATACAAAACACACTTTGACTAAACTGTCATGTTTTACTCATCTTGTATTTTAAAGTCTCTGGTCATCTTCTACCAACAGTGTGCGTCTCAAACAAGGATTTGTTTCCAGTCACTGCCCATCGCTTTGCGAATGATATCGCTCCACCTGGTCACAGGGTGTCCCACGCTACATTTACCGATTCGCGGTCTCATCTATACTAATCTATACTAATATTATAAAGAGAGAACATTTGTATTATTGTAAGTCGAAACGGTCGAAAAAACACGTTTCTTACGAACGCTGCTCAATTGAAAATAGATAGAAGAATATTTTCTATGGAAGAGTTGTACAACTTAATAAGACCTACAAAAAAGTCCGCGACAGCATATGTCTATCTCTTAACTCACTGACTCTTGACTCACAGTAACCATTTTAAACTTAAAATTTTTGTTAAAAAATATTACATAACTTCCAAGGCTATTTTCAAGTATATAGTATTAATCCTTATCCAAATAATTACTTTAATTAGCTTGGCCACATATAATAGATTAAAATTGTCCCTTACAGTATATAATTCAAATGAAAACTCTAGAAGATATCACGAATTTCACATACACGCATCGCAAAATTAATAAAATATTTGCAGTGAAACCACAGATTAGGTCATGGTTACTACGGAAATTTTATTATAAGCTTAGCTGTTGATGATGATGTTACATGATTGTTAAATATTTTCATATTTTATATTCGATGCAACAAACTGATGCAAATTTTGTAGGCATATATGTTCTACCCGTGCGAAGCCGGGGCGGGCTGCTAGTAATCTATAAAACAAATAGCGAGACACGTATTTTTTTATTTTCCAAATCTACCCCTAGGGGGTCTGTAAAATTAATTTTGTGTGGAATAAATAATAGTTTAAAAAAACTAAAAAAATACGCTTTTATAGAAAATCCAACTAAAAAATAGAAAATAAATTTTAATAAATTTGAATTAAAAATAGTGTAAGAAAAAATGATTTTATTGTAAAAAAAAGCGTGGGGTGCATGGTATCAATAGTTCCAAATATTTTATGAACAGATATGACTAGAAGGGTTATTTTGATAATATCCTGAAAAGCACCCCACGCTTCTTTTACAATAAAATCATTTTTTCTTACACTATTTTTAATTAAAATTTATTTTTCATTTTTTAGTCGATTTTTTATTTTAATTTTTTTAAATTTATTTATTGTCATCGGTCCTTAATAATTATGCCAAATTTCGAGTTAATCCGACGTTTTGAAGGGGGTTAAAATCATGTTCAAAGATTCCGTTACATACTAACATACAAACATACATACGTCTGAAGCTAATAAAAGCGTATTAAAAATCATATAAAATCCAGTCATGTTTGTTTTGACGTATCTGCATAACTAATGAACCGATTTCAATGACACGTAGATAGTGTAAGTTTTAAAATAACATATAGAGTAATTTGATTTTCAAAATTCAACCCCTGAAGAGGTAACATAGGTTGATACAGTTTCTATAAAAATGTTATTCCTTGGTCTGGTTCACTCAAAACTGTACAATACAAAAAAGGTACAAATAAAACTTAAAACATGTATTTTTTATTTCTTTCAAATTTACCCCTAGGGGGAGAGTGAATATGTAATTTTATCTGGAGAAATCATAGAAAATACATAAATGTTTGTTTCCACGTATCTGTACAACTACTAAATCGATTTTGATGATATTGAAAATGTAGATAGTATAGGTCCTGATATAAAACATAATAAGGTACTTTAATTTTCAAAAATCATCCCTAAAATGGTTAAACAGGGTGATAAAGTTTCTATGGTAAATATTATTACAAACTTGGTTTGATTCACTCAACATTCGTGTGCAAAATGAAATTTGTAAGTATAGAAAACATGTATTTCCTGGTTCCATTCACTATGTAGGGAAATACAGTTTAACGTTAATAATGAAATCAACACCAATATTATAAATGCGAAAGTCAGTTTGTTTATTGGTTTGTTTGTTTGTTTGGGACTTCTTCACGGTCAAACGGCTTGACCGATTTGGCTGAAATTTTGTACAAAGATAGTATATGTACTATCTTTGCAGATTTTTTTTTTGCTTTGGGCAGAATAGGATATAGAATACTTTTTTTTTTGATATCGAGTCAGGGGGTCCAGATATTTTTAATTGAATTTTGTAAGTATAAGACTTCTTCTCGAATAAACAGCTTGACCGATTTGCCTGAAATTTTGTATGAATACATGTCATAGGGCAGAACAGGATATAGGATACTTTTTTTCTGGCGGTCGAGTCAGGGGGTCCAGATATTTTTAATTGAATTTTGTAAATATAGGACCTCTTCTCGAATAAACGGCTTGACCGATTTGCCTGATATGTTGTATAAAGACAGTTCATAGGGCCGAATAGGATATAGAATACTTTTTTTCTGGCTATCGAGTCAGGGGGCCCAAATATGTTTAAGTGTATTTTGTAAATATAAGACCTCTTCTCGAATAAACGGCTTGACCAATTTTCCTGACATGTTGTATAAAGACAGTTCATAGGGCAGAATAGGATATAGAATACTTTTTTTTGGCTATCGAGTCTGGGTAACCAGATTTTTTTTATTGAACTTTGTAAATGTGTGGCCTCCTCAGTCAAACGGGTCAACCATTTCAGCTGAAATTTGGTACACAGACAGTCAATAAGACATAGGATACTTTTTTTTGGCTGGCAATTTTGGGTGTCCAGATTTTTATTATGGAATAATGTGTGGCCTCTTACCGGCAATCGTTTTGACCTATTCAGCTCAATTTTCTTACAAATACAGTTAATAGGGCATAGAACGACAAAGGATATTTTTTTTAGCGGTTGAGTCTGGGTAACACTTTTTACTGAATTTTTTAAACGTGTGACCCTCTTCTCGGTTAAACGAGTTGACCAATTGAGCTAAAATTGTACAGAGACAGTTAATAAGACATAGACCAAGAGTAGAATCTATTATCCGAGCACATAGGTTACTTTTTTTACAATCAAGTCCAGTTGTCAGTTTTATATTATTGAATTTTATAAATGTGTGGCCTCTTTTCGGCCAAAAGGCTTGACCGATTCACATGACATTTTGTACAAAGACATTTAATAGGGCATAAAAGGGCAAAGAATACTTTTTTTTGACAGTTAAGTGTAGGTGCCTATATTTTTTGTACACTTATATAGAATTAACATAATCATAAAAATTTGACCTAAGGTTCGTCTATAATGACTTAATTAGTGTCTTAATTAGGCCATAAAACTGTCAGGGTCATTAGTAGTCATCAAAATTTACGCGCTGGCTTTGCTTGCCCAACGTGTTTATCTGCTTTGTGGGAAATATTTCAGAAACTTTCGCGTTTTAACAGCCACATTTAACCTTAAGGTAATCGGTGTTGACTTAGTAGGTCATAAAAAATGTCAGGGTCATAAAATGTCGTAAAAATTTTTCGTTCGCTTTGCTCGCGCAGTGATAGCGCTCACTACGCTCGCGCAAGCATTTGTTTTATTTACTTTGTAGGTAATATTTCATTAATTTTTGTATTTTAATAGTCACATGCATCAAAACGAGTCATGAATTGAAACAGTACAACCTTCAACAATCATAATGATTATTAACCTTAAAATAAGTGAATATCAAGTTGAAACTGAATGTCATTAGTGTTGACTTAGTAGGTCATAAAAACTGTCAGGGTCATAAAAAGTCCAAATATTTTTCGCGCTCGCTTCGCTCGCGCAATTATTTGTTTTATCTACTTTGTAGGAATATTTAAGCAACTGTTGTATTTTAATAGCCACATGCATCAAAACGAGTCATAATTTGAAACAGTACAATCTTCAATAATCATAATGATTATTAACCTTAAAATAAGTAGATATCAAGTTGAACCTTAATGTCATTAGTGTTGACTTAGTAGGTCATAAAAAATGTCAGGGTCATAAAATGTCGTAAAATTATTCGCGCTCGCTACGTTCGCGCAAGCATTTGTTTTATCTACTTTGTAGGAAATATTTCAGCAACTTTTGTATTTTAATAGCCACATGCATCAAAACGAGTCATAATTTAAAACAGTACAAAACCGTTAATAATCATAATGATTATTAACCTTAAAATAAGTGGATATCAAGTTTAACCTTAATGTCATCGGTGTTAACTTAGTAGGTCATAAAACTGTCAGGTTCATAATAAGTCGTACAAAATGTTCGCGCTCGCTTGGTTCGCGCAGTGATAGCGCTCGCTACGCTCGCGCAAGCATTTGTTTTATCCACTTTGAAGGTAATATATTAACAACTTTTGTATATTAATAGCCACATGCATCAATACGAGTCATAAATTGAAACAGTACAACCTTCAATAATCATAATGATTATAAACCTTAAAATAAGTGATTATCGAATTTAACCTGAGTGTCTTCAGTGTTGACTTAGTAGGTCATAAAACCTGTCAGGGTCATAAAAAGTTGTCAAAATTTTTCGCGCTCGCTTCGCTCGCGCAGTGATAACGCTATATAGCGTACAATAGCGTGTTTCAATAGCCTCATACATTAGACTGACTGAAATACTTAAACAGCAAAACTTGGTAAACCTTGGATAGGTTTACCAAGTAATTATTAGTAACTTTAACAATAGACGATATCCAGTTCGACCTAAGAGTCATCTATAGTGAGTTGATTATTAGGTCGTTAAACTGTCGGGGTCATAAAAAATGTTCGCTCGCGCAATGATAGCACTCGCTGCGCTCGCGCAGCTATTCACCTTATTTTCTTGTAAGAAATGTTTCAGTAATGTAACAGCTAGTATATAAATATATTGATAAATAGGTCTCCACTCTAGAATTTTCCCCAGCGGTTATCGGTGCTAAGGCAGATATGACCAGCCCACTGCCACTTTAGTTTGCTAATCCGTTGAGCTATGTCGATCAGTTTAGTTCTCTGGCGAATTACTTCGTTCCGGATTCGATCCCGCAGAGAAACACCGAGCAATAGCTATTTCCATAGCTCCCTGAGCAACTTAAAATTGGTGGACGAGTCGAACCGTGAGTGTCCACGTCTCGGCTCTGTATCACATCCGTATGTCATGACGGGTAGGACGCACTGATCAAAGACTTTTGTCTGAAGGCACTGTGGTATATGTCGAGAAGACTCGACGGAGTTTCCGAAATGCTGCCCATCCCAGCTGAATTCATCTCTGGATTTCCTTCTCGATGTGCTCCTAGTTATGTTTGCCAACTGTATATATGCCCGTTTAAAGGTATTGGATATAAGATGTGATAGATAAATAGATACCATATAAAAATATATATTATATACAACATATATATTACTTTAAGATCGTTTAAAAAAAGAAAAAGACCGACTTAAAATAACGCTTCTATACCAGTGATTTTTAGAAACCAGTTTAAGGTGTTTATCGATTAATTTTAGAGTTCCGTTCATTAAAAGGAAAAAAATAAACTGTATAGGATCATTTTGTTGTCCGTCTGCCCGTCTTTTAAGACACTTTTTCAAAGGAAATCGTAGAGATATCAGGTTAAAACTTATATCATATACTATGGTATCCTTAGGCTGTTATATTAAACTTCTTAGAGTCAACGGGATCAAAAGATACGAACGTGCAAGTCGCATATTTTCGCATTATTTGTGATTTCACAGGGAAATCAAAACAGGGTACATCCCGTTGACCTTTAATCGTGAAATACGAAATCAGGTTAACGTAATTCCTAGAATCTGCAGAAATCCTTATACCCCTAGGCTCTTACTGTTGACCTTTTTTAGGGTTCCGTAGTCCTGACAAGGAACCCTTATAGTTTCAATACTCAATACTCAATAATTTATTTACAATCATAATGTACAATGGTAAGGTGTAAAATAAAATTAAATGTAATGTCAAAATTATGACCCTGAATGGGGGGGGCGTATGCAAATGCTGGGAGCGAGCGGACCGATATATTAATTATACAGTTTTTTATCTAAATATTCATTTAATGTATGAAATGCTTTATTCAGCAGATAAGATTTTAGTTGTTTTATGAATATTTATTCTTTTTGTATACTTTTAAAATCGTCTGGGAGTTTATTATAAATATTTACGGCCATTTTATTAGGACCAGTACTATTGATTTTCAGCGTAGAACTTGGCAGAACTAAGTCATGTTTATATTGTGTTACGTGTGCCCTACGGCCGTCTATCTTCTTGTTAAAGAATTGGGGATATTTGCGCACATGCTTGCAAAGTTCTAATATATACATTGAAACGAGAGTAAGTATGTTTAGTTTTTTAAAGTGTTGTCTGAAACTATCGGGTTCTTTTATATTGACAAGTATACGTATACATTTTTTTTTGTGTTATGAATAGTTGTTGCGCGACTACACTGGTTACCCCACAGTATGATTCCGTAGTTAAATCAGGAGTGCATGTATGCGTAGTATGCACTCATGGCAGTTTTAAGATCAGTTGCCCGTTTTAGTTCCCGCAGAGCGTATATGAAGCTTGACGATTTTGTTTTGATTGTTTCGTCATGTCCGTCTGTCTGTCTGTCCGAGGTTTCGCTAAGAGACCGTTAATACTAGAAAGCTGTAATTTTATGGAAGTAGGTATATAAATTACGCCGACAAAGGGCTGAAATAAAATTTTGAAAAATATTTTTTTTTAGGGTAGCTCCCCTATATGAGAAGTGGGGTGATTTTTTTTTCATCGTCTACCCCATCGAGTGGGGTATTGTTGAATAAGTCTTTTAAAATGACTTAAGGGTTGCTGATACCATTTTTCGATTGAATGCACCATTTACGAAATATTAAACTTTAAAGTGCAAATTTTTGTTCCAGTAGGGCGTCCCCCCCCTACCCCTCCCTCTAAAAGCTAAACTGCGGGCTTGAAAAATCTGGAAAAATTCGTGATAAGTTTAGCAGTAATAGTCGTTGAACTTGGGTGTTGGATAATTTTGTACCAAATACAAAATTCTTAGAATAAATCCTTTAAAGTGACATAGACGGAGTACCTAGTTGCTTGTTTATAACGGGTAAAGACTTGCATTGAATAACAGGCTACTACGGAACCCTACACTACGCGTGGCCCGACACGCACTTGGCCGGGTTTTTTTTTTTTAATTCGGGGTATTTAATTTCTATATTAGGCGTTATTGATATCAGTTTTTGATTTTTCGACATAAGTCCGATCTAGCGTATACCACTCACACAGATGTGATGCCAATGTGAGTTAAAGTGTTGTCACAGGTTTTGCATTTGTACTGACATCTTATTTTTTTAATTTTAAAACAGTCAAAAGGGAAAAAGATCACCGGCAATTTATTGTCGAAAAAATATTGGATTACAGGGACTTGTTGTTGGCAACTGGATTGGAACCCAATCTGAAGATATACTGGAACTTAAAATCGATTTTAGGAGATAACTTATCAATTGCGGGCGTTAATCGCATCTTCTCTGTCTTTTGGAAATAGAATAAAACCATTTGTTTTTCCACACTTTCTCACCCAAAACGCAATTATACCTTCGCCATTCTGTCATGAGTAATATCAAGTTAATATAATCATATTATATTACCGTGGTAATCTCGGAACAATGATGCTTTAGTCATTTATCCGAAGTGGTAATAGTAGAAAGTTCTGACAACTCACAAAAAAACAAAAGTGGTTGCAGAAATGCCCCGTCCAGTTGGGCCATTACAACCTTTCCGGCCAAGAGACGTAGAAATGCTGCTTATCAATGCAGTCAGGCACATCTCTTGTCATGAAATTGTTAAAGCGCTCGAGATCGTCTTGAGGGACGCGAACCTGCGAACAATAGCCCGATGGATAAGGTGTCGGACTGGCGATCGAGAGGTCGTGAGTTCGATCCCCAGCCTTTACACTATTGATGTGAACCCACTCCAGACACAAGCATATTTAGCTTAGTTGGAGGGGTTAACAAGAATACTAGTAATGTTCAACCCACACTGCTAGCAAGCTTTTAAAAAACAAAACAAATTAGAAATTACACAATCAAATATACCTTGAGCCCCATCCTTCAGCATCGACGATAACTTATTTAGAAAAAACGCCATCTGCCTGATTTCTTGTTACATTGCCTTAGTGAGTTGCCTGAAACAATTCTGTGGTGACAGTGTAGGACTTAGGTAGTAGCAATAATTTATGTCTGAGGACACTCTTGATAATATGTGAGCACCTACACGAAAATGCATAAAGTAGTGACTATATTGCTGAAAATATAAAGAAACGTATCAAGCTATTAATTACATCGTATACCTTTAAATGATGATAAATAATCTGAATCTCGGAAACGGCTCCAACGAATTTCATGAAATTTAGTAGGGCGTTTTGGGGGCGATAAATCAGGTCAGTTCTTTTTAGAAAACGTCATTTTATCCGTTTTTCCAGGCATTGAAAAACTGCTACAATATAATAAAAATACGACGGTAAATTTTGCCACTATCTATAAGGATAGCTCGGTGGGAAATCTGGCGGTCCCGAATTATTATCTGTTCTGGGCGGAAACCAGAAGACCCTGGTTCGAGATGAGATGAATATGTTTTCCCTTTTTCTTTTTCAAGTACCTTCTTATTTAAGAAAAAATATTATTGGGAGCCGAAAAAATTAAAAAAAAAACACGAATTACCAAAAAAGAACCGAGCAAAGCGGTCATCCAATAAATAAGAATATTTTTTTAATTAAGAAAGAAAGAAGAGTACACTAATTTTCTTATCTTTTTTTTTACTACTTACTACTTAGTACTACTACTTCTACTACTGCGGCAGTTTTGAGACAACTTTTATAAGGCGTTGTCTGTCAGATATTTATCTGAAACTTTATCAGAGAGCGATTAACTTGGGCCTTTAAAACACAACTCACATAGTATAAGCACATGTATATGTTGACAATGGAGTCACAAAAATATTTTAAATATCCGATACATTTAAGATTATTTATGTAAATAAGTTACTGTAAATGTGTACAAAAATATGAAATTTACGATACAAAAAAACTTGGTGGTTCCAATGCATTTTCTTATAATGTATGAATGGACAATTCGTTCTTCGCAGCCTGTGATGACTGACTCAATACAATAATAATTTGCATAATATAGAAAAAGAAGTTCATGATTATAATAAACAAAAGATGTTGTAGAAATGCCACGTTTATTTGGACCAATACAACCTCCCCGGCCAAGAGACGTGGAAATGCTGCTTATCAATGCAGCCAGCACATCTCTTGTCATGAAATTGTTAAAGCGCTCGAGATTGTCTCCAGGGACGCGAACCTGCGACCTTGGAAATAGTGAAACATGAGCAGCAAACAACTTGCACAATCAGCCTGACTTCAAATGTCCGAAAACTTGTATACCTTCAGTCCCCATCCTTCAGCAAACGTGATAAATTTTCACTTACAACGCCATCTGCCTGACTGCGGTTTAGTTGCTTGAAATCTTTGAGTGTTGTCAGTGTAAGACCAAACTAGAATCAACAATGTATGGAAGATGACGCTTTAGATAATATAGTACAAATAATATAGACATTATCCATATCAAAACATTTTTCTTGCATTGATATGACAAAACGTGAAGATTGTTGAATGAAATGCAAGTTTCCCACAATTTTTTTGTAATGTTGAATTTGTTCTCGACTATTTTGTTATACTAATCTAACTCCAACTTTATTGTTTTCATATTAAAATTAAAATAATTTAAACAAACATATAAATAATAATAACAAACACACGAACAAATATTATATAACCGACTTCACAAAAAAGAAGGACGTTCTCAATTCGTCGGAATCTTTATTTTATAAATACCTAAATTATATATATATTTTCGTAGCTTTACACCCTCCTGCAAAAGTTATATGTAAACCCCCTTCAAAGGTTTTATTAATTTATTTAATTATAATGATAATGATATAATATTGACCAATCTGACAACAGACATGTGTCTGTTAAAAGTCCAAATTAATTAAATACAAAATTCTTTATAATACGTTATGTGTCATCATGGCATATTTTTTTTATACGCTCGCAGCTGACGTTTAAAAAAATAACAAAAAGATGTAACATTTACAACAGCAAGTTTTAAAACTTATAGCAATAAAATTTAGTACCCATTTTTTAGCACAGTATAACGTCTTTGCTTAAGTCATTTTTAGTCGTTTTTTCAGGCATTGAAAAACTGCTACAATATCATAAGAATAGACGGTAAATGTATCCACTATCAACAAGGTTATGATAGCTCGGTGGGAAATCCGGCGGTCCCGAATTATTATTTGTTCAGTGCGGAAATCAGAGGACCCCGGTTCGAGATGTGATGATTATTTTTTCCCTTTTTTTTCAAGTTCCTTCTTTTAAGAATTAAACTAATATTAAGAGCCAAAAATATTCAAAAAAACACTATTAACCAAAAAAAATATACCGAGCAAAACGGTCATCTAGGTACTTTCATTATACACGCATAATTTTTTCATGAAGAAAGAAAGAAGCGTACACTGTTTTTCTTCTCGTTTTATTTTCTTCATTAAAACAACACAAAAAATATAATACTTTCAATTATTATAGAAGTAAGTTTTTAAGTTTATTATGCCAGCCAAGTCTATTGGATAGTAGATAGATACCACGTATGTAGTAGTAGTAAGTAGGTAGATACATGGAGATAGTATCTATCTACTACCTATTAGACTTGGCTGGCACCGACTTCAAATAGATACGTGTGTAGCGCTTATAATTATTATATAAAGTAATTTATTTTTCGCTTTTCAGTGCCTGTTTGTGGATATGAAGTCGGTTATTTATTTTTTTTTAAATAACTTATTTTACCCTTTTTAGGGCAAAACAAGTTTTAATTAAATTACATGCATCTGTAAAATTTCGTGTCTGGGCCGTTATACACTGACGGATATATACTTTGTGAAAATTTCAAGTGTGTACCTATTACGGTTAAGAAGATACAGATCTGTAAAGTGCGCACATATAGACACACGGACGGACAGACGGACGGACGAACGGACAGCAAAGTTTTAGAAATTATTCATTTATCCTTTGGGTTCGGAAACAAAAAAAATTGACTTCAAAGGCCGCGCTAGTGAAAATATCCACTAGTCATAATGATGTCATCAAGGTTTCAGAGGACAATGTCCAAAATGACCCTGTGCAATAAAAGCATCTGACACACACACTAATTAATTGTCTATTTTATAACAATAATTCCAAATACTTTTATAACGCGGACTAGTTGTATTCCAAAATTAATATTAAAAAGTATTATTTGCTATTATTAACATTAATCGCCGCCATATGGCCGCCATCTTCGCCAAACGTCATGACATGTCAAAAAATATTAGGTATGCTGAAAACGTTGCACCCTAACAAGACTTTTCCTGGTAGAACATTCCTGTGAAGACAAATTAATTCTCCCCACCTTTGTTTCTATTTCGCTCACAGTTACCGTAAGAATATCTGTCAAAAACCAAAATCAACGAGAGGAAAGATGTAAAAACATTATTCAAGGTCATATTTTTTAGTCTTCAAAAGTATATGCAATAGCAACCTCCATTGTGTATAATCTTCTTGGGACTCTTCTTCTATAGTAACTACGAAGTCGTCGAGATAAGTAAATGCGTCGTAATACGAATGTTGATGTATCGGCCGATTTCGTTAAAATTCAAATGGTACCATATGGAAAAGTACCCTTTGAAACAAAAAATAATTTTCCAAATCGGTTCAGGCATCTTCGAGTAATCGATGAACATAAATAAAAAAAAATAAGTTAAAAAAAAACCGACGAATTGAGAACCTTCTCCTTTTTTGTGAAGTCGGTTAATAACATCAAATACAGTAAGGGCCAGTTCCAGCAGTTCTTGATAAACCTATTAAAAACAAATCTAAGGCGGTTATGAGACAACTTTTATAAGGCGTTATCTGTCAGATATTTATCTAAAACTATTTATTGGTAGAACCGATGAACCTAGGCCTTGAAAACACTTCTCATGTGGTAGAAGTAAACAATAGAGCAGAAAACAAAAATATTTTAATTTTACGATACATTTTATCGATTTTTTATGTAGATAAGTTCTGTAAATGTTTACAAATATATATAATTTACGATACAAAAATAAATCTTGGCGGTTCCAATGCATATTCTTATAATGTATGAAAAGACAATTCGTTCTTTGCAGCATGTGATGACTGACTCAGGGGGTTAAAAACTAAAAGCTCTAAGTAGATACTGTTGAGTGTTTCCAAAAACCGCCATATTGCAAATTTTGTATGGATTTTTCACAAACTTATTTCCTTAAAAAGATATAATAATGCATTCAACCTGAACTTTCAGCCAATTATAAAAAGAAATAAAGCAAAGTGTAACATTTTTGATACATTTTTGAAAAAAGTATTTAAAAAATTAATGAAAATAAAAATATATTAAATGCAGACTATATTGCTTAAGTAAAGACATAAACAATATCCATATCAAAACATTGTTCTTGTCTTGTTATAAAAACACGTGAAGACTGTGAAATGAAATGCAAGTTTCCCACATTTTTTTTAAATATATTTTAATATTGAAGCTATTGTTGATAATTTTGGTATACTAATCCAACTCCAATTTTATTGTTTTCATATTAAAATAAAAAAAATTAACTATATATGTTGCCGTACAAATAATTCTTATCTAAATCAAAGTTTGTTTATTTGTTAGATTTTATACAATTACGCAAAAACGGCAACAGTTTTAAACTAAACAAAGGCATAATAAGGCTAAGAATATGTTTTTAACCGACTTTACCAAAAAGGAGGAGGTTCCCAACTCGTCGCTATTTTTTTTTTTTCAAAATTAATTAATTATATATTTTCCTAGCTTTACATCCTCTTGCAACATTTTTAAGTAAACCCCATCTAAATTCTGTCCTTTCAAAGGTTTTATTCAATACATTTTTTTTATCTTATAGCCTAGGGTTTGACCACTATCTCACCTGTTGGTAAGTGATGATGCAGTCGAAGACGGTAAACACGTTAGGCCTAGAATGGGAACTGGCTTTCAAGGATAGCTGCCGGAACACATTAGATGCTTGGCGACAGATTTTCCAACTTGAGGGTGGTAGCTGGCCAGGCGGACACTAGATAGTGTCCTACCAACATGCGGAGGTTGTTGGTTTCTTAACGATGTTTTCCTTCACCGTAGAGCCACTGTGAAAAGCGCACATAATTTTTTTGATAGAAAAATCCATTGGTGCACTGCGGGGTTTGAACTCAGTACCTCTGGCATCAAAGCCGACCGTTCTCCCGATTACGCCACTGGGCCCTTAAAAAAGTCCGTCAAAAGTCCAATAAATATAATACAACATTAATGTAATACTTTATGTGTCGTGATACTTCCATAATTGCATATTCTTTTACACGCTCGCAGCTGACGTATTAAAAAAACAAAACAATATAATATTTACAGCGGCAAGCTTATAGCATTTAGTACCTACTCTTTAGCAAATAACATCAATAACGTTTAACGTATCAGCACATTTGCTCAAAAAATGTATTTACGAAGCCTGTATACATTGTTCGAAAATTAAAAATTACGCACTATACAGCGAAGCGTGCGGAAAGTACTTACCGCACGCTTCTTTAGTTATTATCCGTTAAAAAATATACAAAATGTATTTTATATATTATTTATGAAAATAAGTTCTGTAAGTGTTAAAAAACAATGACATTTACGATACGAAAAATGTTGGTAGTTCCAATGCATTTTCTTATAATGTATGAATGGACAATTCGTTCTTCGCAGCCTGGGATTAATTAGTTAATTCAAAAATTATGTGCATAATAAAGAAAAAATGTTCATGATTATGATAAACAAAAGAAGTTGTAGAAATGCCACGTTTATTTGGACCAATACAACCCCTCCGGCCAAGAGACGTGGAAATGCTGCTAATAGAGATATAGTCAGCAGGTTTTGAGATACAGCACATTTCTAAAACCGCAAATATAACTCTGTTTTGCATACAAACGCAATGAAAAACAAAGTTAATATTTTGGTAGCAAAAAATATACTAATAAAATACTACTGTGTTACGGAACCCTACGAGTATGAGTCCGACTTGCACTTGGCCAGTTTATTTCTAGTTGATTACGCTATGAAATTAACTTACATTGATCTAATTGTATTGTATCGTATTTATTTGTCTATAGGCGATTACACACACTCAGATACGTTAAACATTATGTCGTTATGTCTATAAACAATCTTAATATATTTTCGAAAATAAAATATGATACAAAGTATTTTTTTACATTTAAATGCATCAGAGCACAAAATAACTAAAATAATAAATTTAAAGTCAGTGACATAATCACAAAATAACATAAATAGAAAATAAAAATTACAATTAGTCTTATCTAGTACATTATTATTAAATTCGTAATCAGATCCTTCAATCCTTCAGTACCTAAATACAATTCCAAATCAATTTATTTTTGAAGTTATACTTCTTTTGGCGCGATAGAGAAAAATGATGAGTGAATATTTACGATGCGCACGCACACCGACACCTAAATTTAACATCGTGAAGTTAGTTCTAGGTGGTACGATGCGCGCGCACACCGAAACCTAAATTCTACACCGTGAAGTTCTAGGTGGCATGACTATGTTCAAGTTGTATATGTCATATTTAACGTCATTTTTACGTTAATAAAACCTTTTTGTAAATTGTTAAACACAATCCAAAATTTCATCGTACCGACGGGACTTGAACCCGCAACCTCCGGAATAACATGTTCCGGTGCTTTACCAATTAAGCCACAGTGCGAAGTATCGTTACGACGGAATTAGTGGATTGCATTTGTTAACCCAATTATGCATTGATGGCGCCATCTATGACTACTTATTACGTAAGTTAATCATTCGGAAGAAATCATTACAGTTTTCAAATCCGACGAGAGATATTGCACTGCGTTAGTCAAATATTATGTTTCTTTGAAGTGTTTCACACTTTATATTTTTTTGTAAATTGTTAAACACAATCCAAAAATTCATCGTACCGACGGGACTTGAACCCGCAACCTCCGGAATAACATGTTCCGGTGCTTTACCAATTAAGCCACAGTGCAAAGTATCGTTACGACGGAATTAGTGGATTTCATTTGTTAACCCAATTATGCATTGGTGGCGCCATCTATGACTACTTATTACGTAAGTTAATCATTCGGAAGAAATCATTACGGTTTTTAAATCCGACGAGAGATATTGCACTGCGTAAATCAAATATTATGTTTCTTTGAAGTGTTTCACACTTTAAGAAAATTAACTTTAAAAAAAAAAAATATATATATATATATATATATATATATATTGTTAGGAATAAATCATCGCCTTAGCAGCCTCCCCCCGCGCGTCACTATAAAAGCAGCGCGCTCACCGCATTTCAGTCTATTTGCTGGTGTGCGCTCGTACTGTACGGTTGTCCCTCTAGGTCCACGTCACATTGTATAATTATTTTAGAATTGTTAATAAATCATTTAGTGTTGTTTGTGATCATTCTTTTTTTTATATTAATTTGATTAAAGTTTCTAACATCAGAAGTGGGATCAGACGACGTTTGCCAGTCCGCTGGTGACATTATCTGATCCTTATTCTGCCGTTTTACATAATGCCATCCACGGGACGAAAGCCAAACGACCCAGGGAGTGCACACCATCGCCGCCCGATATCGGGCAGCAGCTTGGAGCTATTTTAGACAGGTTGGGCGCGCTGGAGGCTGTGCGTGCCAGCTCAGTGGCTGGCGACGCGGTCGCGCTGGCCGCGCCGGGCGGCCGCCCAGGCGGATCGACGGCTTCGCTCGCTGCCAGCGAGACCGGCGCTGCTACGCCCTTCAGCGGGCATGATTCAGCATCGGTCGAGCCTACCGCCATGTCTGCTCTTCCGCCTGTCATCGCGCAAGCTTCAGCGAGCGACATGATGGAGCAGTTTGTTAACGCTATCAACTCGTTAAACCCGGTGAGACCAAACCATTATTTTGTGTCTGATTTCGACCCTGCTGTTCATGACGTCAATGTGTGGTGTGATGAAGTGGATCGTGCGCGTGCTAAAAACCGTTGGGATGATAGCGAGTGTCTTTCGCGAATCGGAAATTGTTTGAAGGGCGAGGCGCGCTCGTGGCTTAGCCAGTGGGTACATAGTGAACGCGCGTGGTCCAACTTTAAACAAGAACTAAAAACTTTGTGTCCACGACACGTCGACGTCGCGAATATTCTTTTCGAAGTGATGTGTACAGATTCCGACGGATATTCCACTTATGCAGAGTATGCACGTAGGTCCTTGTTACGATTGCGCGCAGTTAGAGGTCTCAGCGATGAACTTCTGACTGCCATAATTATTCGCGGTATAACAGACCCTCAAATACGTGCGGCTGCAATTAATGCAAAACTGTTGCCTGCCAGCATAGTGGAATTTCTGTCAATCTATATCAAGCCTAAAATAAGTGTGTCAAATAAAACAAATATTGCCCAAACGAGTAGGAAACGCAGTTATCTGTATGCGCCCTCGAATAGTGTTAGTGTCAGTGATTCGAACAAGGATAGTGTCCCATAATGTGTCATAAGCGACGTGCTAAAGATAGGTTGTCGTCGGTACGTTGTTATTCATGCGGACGTTGGGGCCACGGTTTTAATTCTTGCCCCGCAAAGGATAAAGCGCCAACACCGGGGCCGGTCAATAATAACAAATCTTCGACTGACCCGAAGCCCCCTGTCGTAAAGTGCACATTTTGTAAAAAGAAAGGCCACAACGAAAGTATGTGTTTTGCAAAAGAACGTTCCGAATCACGTAATAAAGGCAACGTAAACTTTTGTCGCGAAATTGACGGTAGTTTCGAAAACCGCGATGTAGTCACTGCTGTTTTGTGCGGAATACCTATAGATGTACTTATAGATAGTGGCTCATACATTTCGTTGATCTCAGCTGACGTGTTAAAGCACTTTTCGTGTAAAACTAATCCCGGCATGCAATTGTTACGTGGTTTAGGCGGTACGGAGATACAAGCGACATCTTATGTCACATTGCCGATTGAATTCAGTGAAATATCGTTAGAAGTCGACTTTTATGTGGTTCCCCGCGGTTGTCTCAGTACGCCTGTGATCATAGGTACGGACATCTTAAATAGAGAGGGCATTGCGTATATTCGAACGTCCGACTCTCAACGGATTGTCAGAAAAGACGGTTTTGTGAATAGCGTTACGCAAGTGAAGTCGAGTCTGCAGGTCGATCAAATAAATACCCCAGTAGTGGGAGACGAGAAAGAACGTCTTGTTAAAGTTCTTGATAAATATTCAGACAGCTTTTTAACCGGTACAGCTACCACAACGGTTAAAACCGGACAAATGCAGATTCGACTTACTAGCGATGTTCCCGTGTGCTACCGACCGTATAAATTGTCTTACGACGAGAAGTTGAGGGTCCGCGCTATAGTTCGCGACTTGTTAAGTAAAGAGATAATTAGGGAATCCGAATCCGATTATGCTAGCCCTGTCCTGTTAGTTAAAAAGAAGGACGGCTCGGATAGAATGGTTGTAGACTTCAGAGCTTTGAACCAGGTGACCGTCAAAGACCGTTACCCACTTCCGTTGATTGACGATCACGTAGATAGGCTGGGGAAAAGTAAATATTATTGTGCGCTTGATATGGTTACTGGCTTCCATCAGATTTCTCTAAGTGAGGACTCCATAGCCAAGACTGCGTTCGTAACACCAGAGGGGCATTACGAATACCTGAAAATGCCTTATGGTCTTGCGAACGCACCGGTTGTCTACCAACGAATCATATCTGATACCCTCAAACCGTTCATCGAATCGGGTCGCGCTCTTGTTTACATCGATGATGTGCTGCTTCCCAGCAACTCTATTCAGGAGGGCCTGGACCTCCTCGACTCAGTGCTGAAAACCTTGACGGAGGCAGGTTTTTCTATAAACCTACGCAAATGCGTGTTTTTAGCTACCGAGGTGGAGTATCTTGGAAGGTTAATAAGTAACGGTCAGGTGCGGCCGAGCGCAAAGTCGAGGCTTTAGTAAATTCACCAGTACCAGTTAACGTAAAACAAGCCAATTTTTGGGACTGGCCGGTTACTTTCGACGATACGTTCCAAGTTACGCTGCTAAGACGGCTAGCATTGCGGCCTTGACTCGCAAGGGTGTTCCTTTCCACTGGGGCGAGGACCAGGAACAATCGCGCCAGAGTATTATCACAGCTTTGACCACAGAGCCTGTTCTCACTATATTCGACCCGAAATTACCCACCGAAGTTCATACGGACGCAAGTTCGATGGGCTACGGTGCGGTACTCATGCAGGTTCACAGTGATGGTCGTAAGCATGTGGTTGCCTACTACAGTAAGGTCACCGTGGGTGCGGAACCAAGGTACCACTCTTATGAACTGGAGACCCTTGCTGTTGTAAAATCGTTGCAGCACTTTCGCCAATATTTGATTGGCAAGCATTTTAAAGTCGTGACTGACTGCAACGCACTTAAAATGACACAGCGAAAAAAGGATCTCCTACCGAGAGTGGCACGCTGGTGGATGTACCTCCAAGACTTTGACTTTACGTTGGAGTACCGCAAAGGTACCCTTATGGCCCACGCTGACTACCTCAGTAGAAACCCGGTCAACGTTTGTGCCGCGAAAAGACCCTTAAATTGGGCACAAGTGGCACAAGCGGCTGACGAGGAGACTACCACGCTGATGGAAAAGTTAAATGATGGTCAGCTTGATAGTACACGTTATGTCAAAAAAAATTACATACTGTACTACAAGTATGACGTCACCGGTGAAGACACGCGGTTACTTTGTTATGTACCTAAAGCTTATAGGTTAAGTTTATTGCGCGCTTTTCATGACGAACATGATCACATCGGCGTTGAAAAGACGCTCGATTTGATTATTAAACACTTTTGGTTTCCGGGTATGCGTCATTTTGTTAAGAAATACGTTTCTCATTGTGTTGTGTGTTTGGCGCATAAGCGAGTACCAAGAGCCCCCCTTCAACCCATTACTTCATGGCAAAAGCCATCCGATCCGTTTAAAACGGTTCATGTCGATGTGCTAGGGGTGTTGCCAGAATCAAACGGCTACAAATACATTTTTATTCTTGTGGATTCGTTCACTAAGTACTGCCTTCTTTACCCAATGTACAGGCAAGATAGTACTGAACTCAAGCGTGTTATCACCAATGCGATGTCCCTATTCGGAACGCCTCAGTTGTTAGTGTGCGATAGAGGACGCATGTTCGAGAGTTCAGAGTTTCAATCTTCGATGTCTGACCTTGGTGTCGAACTGCACCTCATCACACCCGGTATGCATCAGGCGAACGGCCAAGTAGAGCGATATTGCCGTACAGTACTGAACATGATTAGGGTGGAGGTCAACCATAAAAACGAAATGTGGTCTAATGTACTTTGGAAGTTACAGTTAGTACTTAATATCACTAAACAAAAGACCACTCAGTGCTCTGCACTCAATTTGCTTATCGGCACCGACTCCACTACGCCTGTGATCAATTCTCTCATAAGAGACATCGCAGTTGAGGGTTCTAGTAGTAACCGTGAGTCGTGGCGCGAGCTTCGCCGCCAGCGGGCCGACACGTTGCTTAGCGATAATCGAAGGAAGCAGGACGAGTACGTTAATAAAAATCGTACTGCTCCTCGCAAGTTTGCCCTTAATGATCAAGTCTATGTCATTAAACAGACTCAAAGTGCAGGCAAACTAGACAGCGGAATGCGCGGCCCATACACCGTAATCAAGCGATTACCGAACGGCCGGTATGAGTTACGGTTGCTGGCCGGCTCTTATGGCAAAACCACGCAAGCCGCCGCCGAATATATGGTGCCGTGGCGCGGCGAGTGATAGTTGATAGTGAGTGTCATTTGTAATAACTTGTGTACTAATTAATTTTTCTTACAGCTGAGATTTTTTTTTTGTTTGTGTTGCATTGTACCATTAGATATATACCTTAGTACTGTAGGTGGGTACTTCAGTAGATACCTGTGTAAGCCTCTGGTTTTCCACCGAGCATCGGGGTGAATGAAGCCCACAGGTATCTGGGTTGCCCTAGACGTGTCGTATTAGTCTCGGAGCTCTGCTCTTGAAGCATCGATGTGTTTCTGGTAAGAGACCTGTGTAAATCCTATTTCTTTTCAAAAGTATTGGTATCTGGGTTGCCCTAGACGTATCGTATTAGTCTCGGAGCTATGCTCTTGAAGCATCGATGTTTTTCTGGGAAAAGACCTGTGTAAACCCTTTACGTTTGTTCACATTGGTATCTGGGTTGCCCTAGACGTGTCGTATTAGTCTCGGAGCTATGCTCTTGAAGCGTCGATGTTATTTCTGGGAAGAGACCTGTGTAAATCCAATGTCTATTTGTAATTACGTATTTCATACTCGTAAGTGACCTAGACGTGCTGTGTAAGCCTCAGTGATCGTATGAACATTGAGCGTCGGTGTATATCTATCTGGGAAGACCACGAGTATGAATGTTTGTGTTAGCCTTCGGGCTCTTGTCAAACATAAGTTTGTAGTTGAATAAATATCTAAGTCCAATGGTACATGCATGCAAACTTTGACTATGTGAAACTCTCATATACAAAAAACGCTTTAATTGTTTAATGAAATATTTTATTTTTACTTATGTATGTGCCAATTGTTCTAGGCTGTGGTGAAGATGATGAGAGCTTATGCTTTGGTCAGAATAGTGCCGATGCGAGTTCTTCGCGTCCTGATGACGCCATGGTGTCCACTATACATCTGGATGATGCAACTCCGCCAGTCCCCGGTCCTGCCTGTGTCGCGGCGACCTGTGCAGGCGAGAGGCTGCCTGCGCCGCTGCCGCCCCCGCTGCCGCTGGCTCCGAGCAGGGCTGCGAGGACGCCGCCTCGTCAGGAGAGGCCGTGATAGGAATAAATCATCGCCTTAGCAGCCTCCCCCCGCGCGTCACTATAAAAGCAGCGCGCTCACCGCATTTCAGTCTATTTGCTGGTGTGCGCTCGTACTGTACGGTTGTCCCTCTAGGTCCACGTCACTTTGTATAATTATTTTAGAATTGTTAATAAATCATTTAGTGTTGTTTGTGATCATTCTTTTTTTTATATTAATTTGATTAAAGTTTCTAACAATATATTGTTTTTTTTTTTTTTTTTTTTTTTAACCTTTTTTATTTAAATAAAATCATTTTGATTAATTTTAATATTAATCGTTAATCACTACTGCATTTTAGTTATTTTTTTTTCCATACGCCACAGAAGTATAACTTCTAACGCGTGTACATAAATACACACACTGTTTTTTTTATTTGCAATTTATAAGATATCAATTTGAAATTCGGTATCCTCATACTTCTGCGATATTGTAATAAAATGGAAACGAAGACCTGATACTGGGACTAACAATATAATACGTTTTTAATTTTATATTTGTAAGCAAAATAACATCAAATGCGGTTAGTGCCAGTTTCATTAGTTCTTTATAAACCTGATCAAAACACATCTAATACAGTTTTGAGACACCTTTTAGACGGCGTTTCTGTCAGATATTTATCTAAAACGATGTATCGGTGGAACCGATGAACCCAGAGCCACATGGTATAGTTAACAATGGAGCAACAAAAATATTTCAAATTTACATAAATAATATACACAATTTATTTTGTACATTATTTATGTAAATAAGTTCTGAAGTTCTGAAGTTCTAAATGATAACAACCAATGACATTTACTATAAGAAAAATGTTGGTAGTTCCAATGCATTTTCTTATAATGTATGAATGGACAATTCGTTATTCGCAGCCTGGGATGAATGACTTAATTCAAAAATTATGTGCATAATAAAGAAAACATGTTCATGATTATGATAAACAAAAGAGGTTGTAGAAAGGCCACGTTTATTTGGACCATTACAACCTCCCCGGCCAAGAGACGTGGAAATGCTGCTTATCAATGCAGCCAGCACATCTCTTGTCATGAAATTGTTAAAGCGCTCGAGAGACGCGAACCTGCGACCTCTGAAATAGTGAAACATGAGCGGCAAACAATCTACATAATCAACCGTACTTCTTAGGACCGAAAACTTGTAAACCTTCAGCCCCATCCTTTAGCAACGTCGATACATTTTAACTATTAACGCCATCTGCCTGAAACCTGCGATCGTGGAAGTGAAACATGAGCAGCTAACAAATTTACACAATCAGCATGACTTTTTATGCCCGAAAACTTGTAGGCCCATCCTTCAGCAAACGTGATAATTTTTCACTAACAACGCCATCTGCCTGACTGCGTTCTCGGCTCCTGAAAACTTTGAGTGTTGACAGAGTAAGACCTAACTAGTATCAACAATCTATGAAAGAGGACGCTGTAGATTATTATATATTAATTTATATGTGAAAACACGGAACAGCATAATTTGGTAGTATATTCTGTTCCGTGTGATAAGATCTAAGATGCACATTCCTACCATTTGGCATCACGCAGTGCAATATAATAATGTAGTAGTACCTGGATGACCGAGCTTTACTCGGTAAATTTTTTTTGTAAATTTTATGGCTCCCGATAATAGGTTTTATCACTAAAGCAGAAACTTGAAAAAAAAATGGGGGAAAAAGTGATCTCATCTGGACTCGAGCCGGGGGATCCTTTGGTTCCTGGACCGGCCAATCTCCCACCGAGCTATCCATAACCTTATAGAAGGCACTGTGGTATATGTCGAGAAAACTCGACGGAGTTTCCGAAATGCTGCCCATCCCAGCTGAATTCTTCTCTGGATTTCCTTCTCGATGTGCTCCTAGTTAGGTTTTCCACCTGTATGTATATATGCCCGTTTAAAGGTATTGGATATTAGATGAGATAGATAGATAGATATAAAAATGTATATATATAATATGTACAATATATCACTTTAAGATCGTTTAAAAAACGAAAAAGACTGACTTAAAATACCGCTTCTATACTTATGATTTTAAGAAGCAAGTTTAAGGTGTTTATCTATGAATTTTAGGGTTCCGTTCATTAAAAGGAAAAAGGAACCTGTAAAGGATCATTTTGTTGTCCGTCTGTCCGTCTTCACTCTCGACGGGGGTAGTCCCTAAGTAAGCACAGTTTGTTCTGTTATCCAATTTAAAAATCAAATTAATATTAATAATTTAAATCTATTTAAATTAAATTATGTTTTGGTATTAAAGTATAGTGAATAATACCTGTCATAGAGTGTTATCCTTCCAAAAAAACACCATTTATTGCCAAAAAATTCAGTGCAAGTTTTCATCACAACAACACTACCTACATTTTTTAACATGGAGGCAATTAAAGAGTCCATTGCTCAGTTATCAATAGCATTTAACCAAAGAATGGATAACTTTGAGAGTGAGTGCACAAAGACCCCCAGTGCTGCAACTGCCTCAAGCTCCAACGTTCCGTCTGAGTATCCAGCCTTCAAGCAATTTGTGATGGCCTAACTACGCTCACTGCAGAATCAAATTGAGCTAATGGACCAAAGTATCGATAACATTCTGATGAGATCACGGCGAAAAATGATCCTGATAGGCCTCGACCTATTCTCGTCAAGTTCAGTGACTTCACTCTTCGGGAGAAGGATAGATAGATAGATAGATGAACTCTTTATTGCGACACCAAAGATACAGACACATATAACTTTTACAGCTTAAATTTAACGTGTAACAATGGGCGGTCTTATCGCTAACAGCGATCTCTTCCAGACAAACCTTTGTATGGATAGGATTGAAATAGTAGCCTAATGCAGGGTGCGCCTAATTTAAATTAAAATGAAAAGAATAACAATAACATATTATACCTAAACTAACATAATCATACCTACTTACCTACAACAATAAACACAGATTACTTACATAAATTCCTAAACACGCATTCTATAAATTTTAAACAGATTGACAGAACAGACAGAAGCAGCTTAACACTATTTATAATGAAAGATAAGCTTTTAAACGGCTCTTGAAAATATGAAGGGATTGTGAAGATTTCACAGGTTCGGGAGGAGAGTTCCAGAGCCTAACAGCCTGGACAGTAAAAGACTTATCATAAAAACTGGAACCATGTGCGGGAAAGTTCAGGGTTAAGTTTTCTGATGACCTTAGAGAAAGAGAGTTAGAATAGTGGAGGAAGTTGAAGCGTCCTTTAAGATATCGCGGAGTAGAAGGATTGAATAGAATGTTATAGAGAAGAGAAAGAATATGAGTATTCCGGCAAAGGCGAATAGGACGCCACTTGAGCTTTGTGCGAAACTGAGATACGTGATCATATTTACGCAAACCAAATATGAATCTAATACATAAATTTTGTAGACGCTCAAGTTTATCTAGCTGATCTTCCCTAAGATCTAGATAGCAGACGTCAGAATAGTCAAGAATAGGAAGTAGGAGAGATTGAGCGAGTGCAATTTTAGTGGTTGTAGGAAGAAAGTTGCGTAGTCTTTTTAGTGACGCCACAGCTGCATAGAGCTTGCGACTGGTGTTTTGTATTTGTAAATTCCATGTCAAGCATTGATCTATTATGAGACCAAGATTTTTCACAGACCTGCTAAAAATAATATCTATTCCACCGAAACTAACCTTTGGAAGCATTTGCCAATCAACTTTGACAATAAGTCTAGAACTTCCGGTAACCATGACCTGCGTTTTTGTTGGATTGACTTTGAGTCCAAAAGCTTTCGTCCAGTCTAATATGCGCTGTAGGTCTGTGTTAATGGAGGCAATAGCATTGAGTAGATTATCAAGAGGGGCTTGACAATATATTTGAAGGTCGTCTGCATACAGGTGGTAGGAAGAAGAAAGATTTTGAGTGATAGAATTTATAAAAACAGCAAAGAGAAGAGGAGAAAGCACGCCGCCTTGAGGAACGCCAGCTGACGTGTCACACCACAATGAATATGTTTCATCAAGGCGAACACGCTGCCGGCGCCCGTACAGATAACTGTGAAACCAGTCGACCACCATTGGAGATATGTTAATAGAACGTAGTATTGCTAGTAGGATATCAAAGTCGACAGTGTTGAAAGCATTGCTAAAGTTCAACAGTGCTAGTACCGTAAGGTGCCGGTTTTCCATACCCAGGCGGATATCATCTGTAATTTTAACTAACGTGCTAACTGTGCTATGGCCTGGGCGGAAACCGGATTGAAAAGGATTAAGGAGATTGTTAAAGGAAAGGAATTTACTAATTTGATTATGGACAAGACGCTCAAGGACCTTGGATAAGAAAGGAAGAATGGATATAGGACGGTATTCGGAGAGTAATTTAGGGTTCGCTTTTTTGGGTAAAGGAATGATCTGGGCATCTTTCCAGATAGAGGGAAACACACCATTGTTAAAGGAGTTATTGAAAATAAAACATAGTGCAGGAAGAATGGTATCAAGGATTGGTACTAGCATGTTGCGACTTAAGCAATCACCACCTACAGCATTAGAAGTAATGGACAGTACGCTCTTCTTAACATCACAAGTGGATAATCGATCAAAAACAAAAGAAGGATAGTCGGGAATTGGTAAATTTGATAAATGATCTAAAGTTTTGATTTTATCCGAGTCAGAAATATCAGATGAACAAGAAAAATGAAGATTAAGTGAATCTATGTCTAAACTAAGAGGGACAGAATTTTGACGAGGCTTACCAATTCCAAGGGATCTGAGGAACTTCCAAACTTTAGAAGAATTATTATTAACTGATTCGTGAACATGACGGCGAAAAGCATCCCTACACACTGTATTGCAGCGATTACGTGATTTCAGATATTTTGACTTATTTAATTCGGTTGGACGGCATTTATATTTATGTTTAGCGGTTACTTTTTTATGCATTAACTGTCGTATTTCATCAGTTATCCAGGGTGCAGGCAAGTGCTTTAATTTAATGGTACGTAATGGAGCATGTTTATCATAAAACTGCAAAATAATTGAGTTGAACAAAGACATTTGATCATCTACAGTTTCAGCTTATAGTACAGGAGACCAGTCAATTGCTAAAGCATCAGCATGAAAAGCATCCTTATCCATTCCACTAAAATTGCGCTGAAGAATTATCTTTGGCTTGTTTTTGGGAGGACGGATTTTATAAGAGAGGAAGATCAGATCTTGATAAGAGAAAGCGTCAGCTGGGCACTGACCGTGCTTAGCAACGTGAAAAGGAGAAGAAACAATTAATAAGTCAAGAAGAGATGGAGTACAGTTAGGTAGGTGATGAGTGGCGTTTAAGGGAAGCATATGCATATTACAAGATTTAACGACAGACTGCAAAGAGAAGGAACGTTGATCATTTTTGAGAAGGCAAGTGTTAAAATCACCCATCATAATGGAGTGATTATACAGAGGAAGAATATTTTCTAAAAGAATTTTGATAGAATTAAAGTAATTTATGTGTAAAGAAGGGCTATAATAGACTCCGAGCAGGATCTTTGTATGCGATAGCTGCACTTCAATTAGGAGATGTTCGCGTAGAAGGTTTGGTCTTCAAAGACTAAACTCAAAGGTTCAAGCACTACAATGTCGGAATTTTTAACCAAAATGCGGCACGACACGTTGATGGCGGCTCGTGAGCGATACGGTATGTCTAAATGCTGGACCCGCGAAGAAGTTATCTACGTGTTGGACGCCGAGTGCACACGACACCGCGCGACATGTATGAAAGACCTTGACGAAACTCCGAAGCTTAGCAGTCCAGTTAAATCTTCAACGATAGCCAAGAAATCAAAGGCGGCGAAGCCTAAACGGGCACAGAAGAAACCGTAATAGGTGTAGTCTTCTTCTCAGTTTTTGTGTTTCTCATTTCATTCCAAAAATTGTACTTGAGCTGATTTTTTCTTTATTTTGTTTTTTTTTTGTTTTATAATTGTAGGTATAATTGTTTTCAATACTTCGTCTGTAGCACTGTCTGTAGTAGCCGTATCTGGTTTTAATATTCATAATTGTATGTTTGTAATAGTATACAATAACTTTTTTTTTTGTATTCTTTGTTGTAATGCAACATCGTCAACAAGTCGTTATTGACATTAGCTGTCAAATGTAAAAAAAGCTATTGTCATAGTACTGTCAATTTTGACAGTGATCTTGACAGACAGTTCGAATAATGTTTTCTTTATTTTTTTGTGATTAAGCTTCTGAATTTTGTGATTTCTATCCAACACACACTGGCAGGTGAGAGCTGTACTTTGGTACTGAACGATAAGCCTATTTGATTAGGTTTATTATTATTATTTATTATCTGGATATATATTTATATTAGTATTTAATATATAGGTATTTATACATAATTATATTGTTATTTAAAATTTTATAAAAATACATTATGTCAAACTTATTTGAATCTGATAGTGATAGTGATAACTTTGTATCTTTCTCTTCCTCAAGTAGTAATGATGACAGTTTTGTTAGTATACCGACACTCTCGGACACTTTAGAGGCACATTTTACAGATGTGCCTAAAAACCTCAATGTTCTCCTCGGAGTCTACTATAGCCCTTCTTCTCGTTTAAACTTTTTCTCTTCCTTCGAAAACTTTCTAGAAGATACTATTCCATGTTATAGTCACACCATCATCATGGGTGATTTTAACACCTGCCTTCTCAAAAATGACTATCGTTCTTCTACATCTTCTTCCACTCAACGCCACCCACTATTTTTATAATACTACACCCTCATTTCTAGACTTGCTTATTGTTTCTTCTTCCGACCACGTTGTTAAACATGGTCAATGTTCGGCAGATGCTTTTTCTTATCACGATCAAATTTTTCTCTCTTACAAAATTCGTTCTCCTAAACTCAAACCCAAAACTCTTCTTCAACGCAACTTTGGTAACATGGATTTAACAATCTGCGCGAAGACGTCGAGAATGTCGATTGGTCCACATTACAGGAAGCTGACTCAATGGACGATAAAATTAATGTGCTTAATTCAGCTATTTTGCGTCTCTATGACCTTCATGCTCCATTGAGAGCAATCAAGGTAAAACATCTGCCTGCTCCATGGTTAACTTCTGAAATAAAACAACTAATGCACAAGAAAGTAGTTGCTAAAACAAAATACAAATGAAATCCTAGCGAAATGAATAAGAATAAATATCTCAAATCTCGTAATCGGTGCAATATGGTGTGTAGGGACGCTCAACGCCGACACATTCATAAATCTGTAGACGATGATGATCCGTCCAAGGTATGGAGATTTTTACGAACCTTAGGCATTGGCAAGCCAAAACAAAACGCTTTTTCCCAAAATCTGGACTTAGACTCTTTAAACCTACATTTTTCAACCTCTTCATCTATTGACGTCTCTGACAAAGCCAAAACTCTCTCTTTTCTCTCCACTTCATCGCCTCCTACCTATCCTTCTTTCACCTTCACTCAGTTCACGGAGGGAGAAGTTAACAGAAGCGTATTATCCATCGCTTCAAACGCTGTTGGGATCGATGGTATTAGTCGCAACATGATTGTACCTATTTTTGACCTTATTCTTCCTGTCCTCACTCACATCCTTAACTTCTCTATCTCAAACGGTGTTTTTCCTACTTCATGGAAAGATGCTCAAATCATCCCTCTCCCGAAAAATCGAATCCTAAAACCTTTTCCGAGTACCGTCCCATATCCATCCTCCCATTCCTCTCTAAAGTTCTGGAACGGCTTGTACACAATCAAATCAGTATATTTCTAAATAGAAACTGTCTTTTTAACCCGTTCCAGTCTGGTTTCCGACCTGGGCATAGTACAGTTACTTCTTTAGTCAAAATTACCGATGACCTCCGTGCCGGCATGGAGAGGGGTAAGCTTACTGTGCTGGCCCTGCTCAATTTTAGCAACGCGTTTAATACCGTCGATCTTGACATTCTCCTAGAACTGCTACGTTCTATTAACATTTCTCCCTCCGCAATTGATTTATTTCGTACTTACCTTTTTGGACGTCGACAGAGGGTTTGCCTTGATGATTCTTTCTCTTCCTGGTGTAACACTACTGCTGGCGTCCCACAGGGCGGCGTTCTATCTCCTCTTCTTTTTTCTACTTTCATAGATACTATTTCTTCTAATCTCTCTTCTCCCTACCACCTATATGCGGACGACTTACAAATTTATTCGTAAGCACCGCCAGATCAACTGCTCGATTGTGTTAGAACAGTTAATGAGGATTTACAACGCATAGCTGCATGGAGCAGGGCTTATGGACTTCAAGTAAATCCTATTAAAACTCAGGTCATAATTGTAGGTAGTACCCGCATGTTGAGCAAGCTTGACCGAAATACACTTCCTACAATTATCTTTGACGGCATAACGATTCCATACAGCACAGAGGTAAGGAACTTAGGTCTCATAATCGATCAAACGCTGACATGGGGTCCACAATTAGAAGCCGTTAGACGTAAGATCTTCGCTTCTGCAGGCGCCTTAAAACGCCTCCAAAGTTTTCTTCCTACTGCTACCAAAGTTGCTTTAGCACAATCCATACTGCTTCCTATTCTCGATTACGCTGACGCCTGCTATCTGGATTTAACTGAGAACCAGCTAAATAAACTTGAGCGTCTTCAAAATTTCTGCATAAGGTTCATTTTTGGTTTGCGCAATATGACCACGTCTCCAATTTAGGCACAAGCTCAAGTGGCTTCCTATACGTCTCCGCCGGAATACACACATCCTCTCTCTTCTTTATAGCATTCTTTTTAATCCTGCTTCCCCACCCTATCTCAAAGTTAACTTTGAGTATCTTCACTCTCAACACTCCCTGAAGTTGAGGTCAGCCGAAAATCTTGCTTTGCAAATCCCCACACACTCGACTACCTTCTTCGACAAATCTTTCACGGTACAGGCTGCACGCCTGTGGAACAGTATCCCTGTCGAAATAAGACAATCTCCATCTCCCCATACTTTCAAAGAAAGATTAAGGAAATGGTACTTATGTAATGATGACTGCTGATCCTGTTACTGTTAATTAATTTGGAAATTACTATTCAGATAATTATTTTCTATATCGTATTAATGTATTAAATTATGTAAGTGTATGTATTATGTGATATAGATATAGGTATATACGTGTGTATATATGTAAGTATTTGTGTAAATGTATATGTTTATGTAATGTATATGTATATTTGCATGTATGTTTGTGTATACACGTGTATTTATGTATATGTATAACTATATAAATAGCTAAGATTTAAAATAGATACGCCACCGTCCGTCACAGTCTCTCAATATCACTATCAGTTTGGTTGTCTGGAAGAAATCGCTTTAAGCGATAAGACCGCCCTTTGCATTACTTAGAATAAGTCTGTTACCTTAAGTATTTTCTGTATTATTGGTGTGCAAATAAAGTATTTATCTATCTATCTTCTAAAACACTTTTTCTAAGGGAATCGTAGAGATATCAGGTTAAAACTTATTTCATATATTATGGTATCTTTAGGCTGTAATATTAATCTTTAGAGTCAACGCGATCAAAAGATATTAACGTGTTAGTCGCATATTTTCGCATTATTTGTGATTTAACAGGGGAATCAAAACCTGAATGGTACATCCCGTTGTCCTTTAATTGTGATATACGAAATCAGGTTAACCTGATTCCCAGAATCTGCAGAAAACCTTATACCCCTCTTACTGATGAACTTTTCTAAATTTTAGTCGGGGTATTTAAATTTAATATGGGGCGTTATTGATATCATGTTTTGATTTTTCGACATAAGTCCGATCGTATACCACTCACACAGATGTGATGCCCATGTGAAAATGTTGTCACAGGTTTTGCATTTGTAATGACTTCTTATTTTTTAAATTTTAAAACAGTCAATAGGGAAAGGATCACCGGCAATTTATCGTCGAAAAAATATTGCATTACAGTAACGTGTTGTTGGCAACTGGATTGGGACCCAATCTGATGATATACTGGAACTTAAAATCGATTTTAGGAGATACCTTATCAATTGCGGGCGTTAATCGCTTCTTCTCTCAGCCGTTTGGAAATAGAATAAGACCATTTGTTTTTCCATACTTTCTCACCCAAAACGCAATTATACCTTCGCCATTCTGTTATGAGTAATAGCAAGTTAATATAATCATATTATATTACCGTGGTAATCTCGGAACAAAGATGCTTTAGTCATTTATCCGAGGTGGTAATAGTAGAAAATTCTGACAACTCACAAAAAAACAAAAGTGGTTGCAGAAATGCCCCGTCCAGTTGGGTCATTAATTTAATTTAATTATGGAAATTGTTAAAGCGCTCGAGATTGACTCCAGGGACGCGAACCTGCGACCTCGGAAATAGTGAAATATGAGCAGCAAACAACTTGCACAATCAGCCTGACTTCAAATGTCCGAAAACTTGTATACCTTCGGCCCCCAACCTTCAGCAAACGTGATAAATTTTCACTTACAACGCCATCTGGCTGACTGCAGTTTAGTTGCCTGAAAACTTTGAGTGTTGTCAGTGTAAGGCCAAACTAGTATCAACAACGTATGGAAGATGACGCTTTAGACAATATAACTGTAATATTTATATGTGAGTACAAATAATATAGACATTATCCATATCAAAACATTTTTCTTGCATTGATATGACAAAACGTGAAGATTGTTGAATTAAATGCAAGTTTCTCACAATTTTTTTGTAATGTTGATGCTGTTCTTGACTATTTTGGTATACTAATCTAACTCCAACTTTATTGTTTTCATATTAAAATAAAAATAATTTAAACAAACATATAAATAATAATAACAAACACACGAACAAATATTATATAACCGACTTCACAAAAAAGAAGGAGGTTCTCAATTCGTCGGAATCTTTATTTTTAAAATACCTAAATTATATATATATTTTCGTAGCTTTACATCCTCCTGAAAAATTTATATGTAAACCCCTTTCAAAGGTTTTAATAATTTATTTAATTATAATGATAATGATATCGTATTGTTCAATACCTAAATTTCAGTTAAAAGTCCAATGTAATTACATACAAAATTCTTTGTAATACGTTATGTGTCGTACAATGCATTACACATGCATAACATGCATAACAAAATTCTTTGTAATACGTTATGTGTCGTACAATGCATTACACATGCATAACGGTATAATTCTTTACGTTTAAAAACGTTTAAAAAAAAACAAAATGATTAATGTTTCCAGCAGCAAGTTTTTAAGCTTATAGCATTAAAATTTAGTGCCTATTTTTTTAGCAAAATAACATCAATCGCGTTTTAACTAACATTTTGATCACTACGTCATTTTTTGTCGTTTTTTCAGACATTGAAAAACTGCTGCAATATCATAAGGATACGTCGGTAAATTTTGCCACTATCTACAAGGTTATGATAGCTCGGTGGGAAATCCGGCGGTCCCGAATTATTATTTGTTCTGTGCGGTAACCAGAGGACCCCGGTTCGAGATGAAATGATTATTTTTTCCCTTTTTTTTTCATTCTCCTTCTTTTGAGAGAAAAACTATAATAGACCCAAAATAATTTAAAAAAACACGATTACCCAAAAAACAATACCGAGCAAAGCGGTCATCTAGGTACTTAAATTAAGAAAAAAGATGAATAGTACACAATTTTTTTTCTTTATTATTTTTCTTATTTTTCTTCTCTTTTTATTTTCTTCATAAAAACAACACCAAAAATATTTGAAAATGAAAATGAAAATGAAATGATACTTTATATAATACTTTAAATTATTTATAGGGGTAAGTTTTTAATTTTATACTCTTTAGCAAAATAACATCAACTTGGGACCTACTTGATGTCGAACTTTAGAATTGTAAACGCTAAAAAGACTCGTCAATTTTAAAATTATTTTTTTACCTGCAATACAGCGTACAAATGGGAATGCTTAAATGCCTAAAACGCGATATCTTAGCAACCCTGTTTTCTGTGAAATTTTACGAATTTTGTTTTCCTCAATCCGGTGCCAGGCTCAGGTCAAGTTTTATACCTTTCGCTTCCAGTCAACTGGATGATAATCCTTAACCTAGAATCAACTCAGAACTCTACAAGAGACGTAGAAATGCTGCTTATCAATGCAGTCACGCACATCTCTTGTCATGAAATTGTTAAAGCGCTCGAGATCGTCTTGAGGGACGCGAACCTGCGAACAATAGCCCGATGGATAAGGTGTCGGACTGGCGATCGAGAGGTCGTGAGTTCGATCCCCAGCCTTTACACTATTGATGTGAACCCACTCCAGACACAAGCATATTTAGCTTAGTTGGAGGGGTTAACAAGATTACTAGTAATGTTCAACCCACACTGCTAGCAAGCTTTTAAAAAACAAAACAAATTAGAAATTACACAATCAAATATACCTTGAGCCCCATCCTTCAGCATCGACGATAACTTATTTAGAAAAAACGCCATCTGCCTGATTTCTTGTTACATTGCCTTAGTGAGTTGCCTGAAACAATTCTGTGGTGACAGTGTAGGACTTAGGTAGTAGCAATAATTTATGTCTGAGGACACTTTTGATAATATGTGAGCACCTACACGAAAATGCATAAAGTAGTGACTATATTGCTGAAAATATAAAGAAACGTATCAAGCTATTAATTACATCGTATATCTTTAAATTATGATAAATAATCTGAATCTCGGAAACGGCTCCAACGACTTTCATGAAATTGAGTAGGGCGTTTTGGGGGCGATAAATCAGGTCAGTTCTTTTTAGAAAACGTCATTTTATCAGTTTTTCCAGGCATTGAAAAACTGCTACAATATCATAAGAATACGACGATAAATTTTGCCACTATCTATAAGGATAGCTCGGTGGGAAATCTGGCGGTCCCGAATTATTATCTGTTCTGGGCGGAAACCAGAAGACCCTGGTTCGAGATGAGATGAATATGTTTTCCCTTTTTCTTTTTCAAGTACCTTCTTATTTAAGAAAAAATATTATTGGGAGCCAAAAAAATTTAAAAAAAACACGAATTACCAAAAAAGAACCGAGCAAAGCGGTCATCCAATAAATAAGAATATTTTTTTTAATGAAGAAAGAAAGAAGAGTACACTAATTTTCTTATCTTTTTTTTTACTACTTACTACTTAGTACTACTACTTCTACTACTGCGGCAGTTTTGAGACAACTTTTATAAGGCGTTGTCTGTCAGATATTTATCTGAAACTTTATCAGAGAGCGATTAACTTGGGCCTTTAAAACACTACTCACATAGTATAAGCACATGTATATGTTAACAATGGAGTAACAAAAATATTTTAAATATCCGATACATTTAAGATTATTTATGTAACTACGTTACTGTAAATGTGTACAAAAATATGTAATTTACGATAAAAAAAACTTGGTGGTTGCAACAATGCATTTTCTTATAATGTATGAATGGACAATTCGTTCTTCGCAGCCTGTGATGACTGACTCAATACAATAATAATTTGCATAATATAGAAAAAGAAGTTCATGATTATAATAAACAAAAGAGGTTGTAGAAATGCCACGTTTATTTGGACCAATACAACCTCCCCGGCCAAGAGACGTGGAAATGCTGCTTATCAATGCAGCCAGCACATCTCTTGTCATGAAATTGTTAAAGCGCTCGAGATTGACTTCAGGGACGCGAACCTGCGACCTCGGAAATAGTGAAATATGAGCAGCAAACAACTTGCACAATCAGCCTGACTTCAAATGTCCGAAAACTAGTATACCTTCAACCCCAACCTTCAGCAAACGTGATAAATTTTCACTTACAATGCCATCTGGCTGACTGCAGTTTAGTTGCCTGAAAACTTTGAGTGTTGTCAGTGTAAGGCCAAACTAGTATCAACAATGTATGGAAGATGACGCTTTAGACAATATAACTGTAATATTTATATGTGAGTACCAATAATATAGACATTATCCATATCAAAACATTTTTCTTGCATTGATATGACAAAACGTGAAGATTGTTGAATGAAATGCAAGTTTCTCACAATTTTTTTTTTAATGTTGATGCTGTTCTTGACTATTTTGGTATACTAATCTAACTCCAACTTTATTGTTTTCATATTAAAATAAAAATAATTTAAACAAACATATAAATAATAATAACAAACACACGAACAAATATTATATAACCGACTTCACAAAAAAGAAGGAGGTTCTCAATTCGTCGGAATCTTTATTTCAAAAATACCTAAATTATATATATATTTTCGTAGCTTTACATCCTCCTGAAAAATTCATATGTAAACCCCTTTCAAAGGTTTAAATAATTTATTTAATGATAATGATATCGTATTGTTCAATACCTACATTTCAGTTAAAAGTCCAATGTAATTACATACAAAATTCTTTGTAATACGTTATGTGTCGTACAATGCATTACACATGCATAACGGTATATTCTTTTATACGTTCGCAACTGACGTTTAAAATAAAACAAAATGATATATTTCCAGCAGCATGTTTTTAACCTTATAGCATTAAAATTTAGTGCCTATTTTTTTAGCAAAATAACATCAATAGCGTTTAAACTAACATTTTGATCACTACGTCATTTTTTGTCGTTTTTTCAGGCATTGAAAAACTGCTGCAATATCATAAGGATACGTCGGTAAATTTTGCCACTATCTACAAGGTTATGATAGCTCGGTGGGAAATCCGGCGGTCCCGAATTATTATTTGTTCTGTGCGGTAACCAGAGGACCCCGGTTCGAGATGAAATGATTATTTTTTCCCTTTTTTTTCATTCTCCTTCTTTTGAGAGAAAAACTATAATAGAGCCAAAATAATTACCATTACCCAAAAAACAATACCGAGCAAAGCGGTCATCTAGGTACTTTAATTAACACGTTAGCTGCGGCACCAATTTTTGCATACTTTCCGTTCCTGCGGCACGAGGTATAATCGGCCCGTACCGTGACCAGACGTTAGGGCGACACGCGGTCTATTAGACCCCACCTCCTTTTACAGACTAAAATCCATTTTCTGGCGCGAAATCAAAGATAAATGAGAATTTTTGGTCCTTATTGATATAGACAGTGAATTGATGAACCCTAATCCACCGTCGCCCCGGGATCTGATGGCTAGTTTAGGAATTATTAGCAAAACAAAATATGGGATCTTATACACCTCGTAACGCACTGAAATAGGGCAAATTTTCGCTGCGATTAGTGATGGGAAAAATAATATCGACGTTTTTAAGCTGTCTTAACTACGCAACGACTTGACCGATTTTGATCAATTATATCTCATTAGATCGTTTTAAGGGCAAAACCTGGCAAAACAACACAAAGCTATCAAAGGATACATTTTTTTTTAAATAATCTAAATTGTGCTTGAAGGCGCCATAAAGAAAAAAAAACCGTGCTCTCCAATCGACGTGATGCACAACACTGGTCGCGGGAAGCTCGCGTTGAGTGCGGTACGAGGTCAGGGGGGATATGGGACGTTTTAGCCTCGTTCCGCACTGCATTAAAATTATATTAATTCAGTGCGGCACGAGGCCTAAGACATCCGGTACCAAGGTAGGTACACCACCGAGTCCGGAACCATTAGTGATCTCAAATATATATTTATCTCTTTCCTACACTGGACCAAACCAAAGCTATGCCATTCGCACGACAGAGAAATTCACTTTTTTGCTTGCCGCACCACAGGGAAGTTGCATCAGGGGTGATTTAGGCCTCGCTTCGCACTTAACGTGTTAAGAAAAAAGATGAATAGTACACTATTTTTCTTCTCTTTTTATTTTCTTCATAAAAACAACACCAAAAATATAATACTTTAAATTATTTATAGGGGTAAGTTTTTAATTTCATACTCTTTAGCAAAATAACATCAACTTGGGACCTACTTGATGTCGAACTTTAGAATTGTAAACGCTAAAAAGACTCGTCAATTTTAAAATTATTTTTTTACCTGCAATACAGCGTACAAATGGGAATGCTTAAAATGCCTAAAACACGATATCTTATCAACCCTGTTTTCTGTGAAATTTTACGAATTTTGGTTTCCTCAATCCGGGGTCAGGCTCAGTTCAAGTTTTATACCTTTCGCCTCCAGTCAACTGGATGATAATCCTTAACCTAGAATCAACTCAGAACTCTAATTTCTTAAATAGTGACATTTCGTGTGTATGTCACTTAGTTATACTGGGTGCTGACAAATTTAGCGGATTTATACCGTCACATACAAAAAAAATCTAATCACTCGTATGTATCATAGCGCTCTGTGACTAAAAAAACTACCTCTTGTTAACGAACAAGTATAAAGTTTTGATAAGGTATGAATAATCTTGAAATAAAAGCATAATCCTTCATTGACATTTATGTAACTAGGCGGTAAACTTGCGTCATACATTGTATGATGTTCATTATGAAATAAGGTATACATTGTTTTTGTAGTCTACTTGTTGATACATACCAATACTGCAAACCACAAATACAATAACATATTTTCATCAACCTATACAATGAATTAGCCATGGGAATTTCATTATTATTACTATTAATACATGTTCTTAGGCTGCGTGATTTATAGAATGTATACACTTGCACGTATACTGTGTTATTGAATAATTTCGTTTTCCTAATAAGGTAATTTAAAAATTTCCTCGGACGGCTTGCCGCATGATGCACACATACTAAGTTGACGAAAGTAGACTAAAAGTCTTTATTAACTATACTAAATAGATTTTGCTGTCTCTCTGTAAGTGAAAAGCCCATTTGCCCCCAGGGGCCCATTTTGCCCCACCCTCCCCTACTCAGTAGTGTTTCGGTGTAGTAGTATTTCAAATCGATCTTTTTTATCTCATTAACTATGAAGTCACTTAAACGGTGTTTACCAATTATTTTATACGATCTCTTATCATACGTATGATACCCATTAGCATGTTAACAGCCAATTATTTTTTACAAAATCCCAACATTATTATTTCTAGGTTTATTATAAAGTTTTATCAATTTATGGATTTCCTGTTATGTTGACCTGAAATGATAACATGACGTGTGTAACTAATTAAAAATTATATCTCAAATTGGAACAATGATTGGGTGTAGGTAATATATTACGTTTCATCCATTGAGGAAAACAGGATCCTATAAAACTGGAGTCCAGAAATCGACCCTTCAGTTAACTGTATCACCTGCTCGGGTCAACCCACACTTTTACAAATCTACACTGAGTGCTATAAATTACAATAGGTTGTAACAATTCGAAAACTCTAACCCGTAAGGGCTTAATTAAATTCGTTGAAAAACGAAATGCTGTTGAGATTATTTGCGACGAACACAAAGAAATAATAGAAATGGAAGTAGAAGGAACTTTTAACACCTATGCATCTGAGGGAAATGTCGAAAACGGTCAACCCGAAGAAGTTCGATGCTTTGACCATAGCCGCGTAGTTCTGTCAGAAGAAACAGAATCCAACCATTACAACGCCAGCTACATCGACGGTTTCAAGCGTCCCAAAACATACCTTGCAACCAGGACTCCTGATTCCGAAGTGTCAACCTGTAACTTCTGGAGGATGGTATGGGAACACATAACTGAAATAGTCGTCATGCTCAACAAGCTTGAAGAAAATGGGCATGGCATTTCACATTGGAACCCAGAAGAAGGGTCGTCACTCCGATGTGGAAAGCTGATAATAAAGACTTTCAAAATTCATGAATATCTCTCGAGTTTTCAAATCTTAAGTATTCTCGTGACACACGAAAATGGACACCAGTTGTTCGTTAACCACTTCTTTTTAAATAAACTGGCCAAGTGCAAGCCGGACTCGCACTAGTAGGGTTCCGTACAACACTACAGTATTTTATAAGATCGAGCAAAAATTACCACTATCATTTTTCGCCAGCAAAAAATAATAATTAATAAACATTTTATTTCTTATAACGGCCATCTAACGTCTAACAAAGGTGTTAGGGATCGACATTTCAATATAAGCGTGAAATGCCGAAAAAAACACGTTTCTTGTATGGGGACCCGCTATTATTTTTTAACTTTATTCTGTTTTTAGTATTTGTTATTATAGCAGCAACAGAAATACATCATCTGTGAAAATTTCAAGTGTCTAACTATCACGGTTCATGAGATACAGCCTGGTGACAGACGGACAGACAGACAGACAGACAGACGGATAGCGGAGCCTTAGTAATAGGGTCCCGTTTTATCCTTTGGGTACGGAACCCTAAAAACTGGCAACGGGTATGTATGTCCCCCCCAGAATGTGATTTCCTCGACATGATGTTCATGGTGAAACTTTACGATCGATTGACAATGACGCCATTGACTCCGAAAGACTCTAAGAGCCCTATAGTAGTTCATTACAGTGATGGATTACAGCGGTCAATGGTGTTCTGTGCAACTGATATTGCGATATCTTAAATCTTAGATACAGGTAAAGTAAGCTTATATTCAATCGTGTCGAAACTTAGAAAGGATAGGTACAATTGCCTGTACGATCCTAGTGACTATGGTTTTTGTTACTTAGCCTTGTATTATTATTAAAAATTATTATTCTCTACTTTATAGTGCATTTAATGTAAAGTATCTTCAGTAATATTGACAGTATTTAATCTTAGCCTTTATTCAGTTTAACCCTTTGTTGGTTGCGTCATTTTGAGTTTCGTATTCCCACTGTAGAGACTCTCTATAGGTTGAGAAGTCAGCGATTCGCACATTATGCGACCAACCACGGGTTAAGTTTAGTTATAGATAAGTTAACTTAAGACTTGGTTATACTAATGTAATTACTAGTTTCTAGTTTTTAATCTTAATAGATCTTAATAGATTATTATTCAGAATCATAGAATCTTATGTCTACTAATGTAGACATAAGATTCTATGATTCTGAATAAAATTACGTATTTATTCTCTAACTTTCTTCGTTATTATTTTTCCAAAGATTTATCACTTACCAATTATTTAAAACTTAACTGTATTTTTTTATTGGAACTAAGATTCTTGAAAATGTTAATAGGTAGGCTTTAGATTATTATGAGTTGGCTTGTTTCTAAGAGTTTCATGAGATGAATCACATGCCAATCATATACCAGGTTTGTAAGAGGTTATATCAAAACAAATAACATACTGTAAGACTAGATTCCTGTATTAACTTATTTTCTATGATTAGAAATTGTTCTCTTTAAATTAAACTTACTATAAAACATACTTTAAGATTAGGTTTCTTTGTTAACTAATTTTCTATACTTGAAATTTTTGCCCTTGAGTGACAAATACAAATCTTTGTCTGAGAAGTGAAAACTGAATTCGAAAAAAGGTACACAGTTTGATGGTAGAGTTGCCAAAAAGTACAGCAAGAAATTGTATATATATCCTATGTCCTTTCTCAGGCTCTAGACTATCTGTATACCAAATTTAATTTAAATCTGTTCAGTAGAACATTCACATAACCATTAATTTTTCCATACAAACTTTCATCCCCTATTCCCTATTGTTATTTTTACACCCTTGAGGATAAAACTTTTACAAACTTTGAATGTTATATTAATTAATATCGAATCAACAGCCTAAAAAATAATTTTCAAGCTTCTAGCTCCTAAAATGACGATACTTCCATACAACTTTTCATCCCCCCTTTCAACCCCTTACAACCCTTTTTTCGCATTAAAAAGTAGCCTATGTCCGTTCTCAGGCTCTAGACTATCTGTGTACCAAATTTTATTTAAATCGGTTCAGTGATTTTGGCGTGAAAGTGACACAGACAGACAGACAGACAGAGTTACTTTCGCATGTATAATATAAGTTTTTTTTTTACAGATTACTGAATAATCGTTTGGCTGCAATAGGATAGTTAGGATTAAAATGTGTATCTAATAAGAAGATTCATTAGTGAAAGTGTTATCAAGGCAAACAAATTTAAAACAACAGAATAATAACAGTGACAAATATATGGACAACTAGAAGTCCCCCGCGGCTACGCCCGCGTTAAAAACTCCTTTTATTTACTTAAAACTTTTCTTTTGTAAAAACGATTCTATCATTAAAGACATCAAATAAAAATTAGCCAAATTGGTTCACCTGTTTTCATGTTATCGCGTGACTAAGACAAATCAGGATTCATATTTTTAAAACCCGAAAAACCCAATAAAGCGCAATCCGAAACTATATTGATTTTCAGACTTTTTTACCCCAGTTCACTCTTTTAGGGTGGCATTTTGAAAAAGTCTGAAACTCGTATTTACTTATTTATTTACAGAAGTACTTGTGTGAAATGTCGAAAAAAATGACTATCCAAAATTTGAGCCCCCGCTTCATCCCTTGAAGAGTGAATTTTGAAAAATCCTTTCTCAGCGGATACCTACGTCAAAATTTCTATCTGGATGCAAAATATCAGCGCAATCCGAAACAATATTGATTTCAGACATTGTTACTCCACTTCACCCTTTTAGGAATAGAATTTCAAAAAGCCTGAAACACGTATTTACTCATTTATTTACTAACTTACATACATAACTAACTAACTACTAATTTATTAACTACTTGTGTGAAGTTTCGAATATAAGAGACAATCAATTCTTGTTTCTCCATACAAACTTTGAACCCTCGTTTCATCCTCTTCAGGGATGAATTTTGGAAAACCTTTCTCAGAGGGAACTAACGTCGTAATTAATAACTATCTGCATGCCAAATTTCAGCGCAATCCGAAACAATATTGATTTTACACTTTATTACCCCATTTCACCCTCTTAGGGGTGGAATTACAAAAAAACCTGAAACACGTGTTTACTTATTTTTTTACTGAAGCACTTGTGTGAAGTTTCGGATAGAAAAGACTATCTAATCTTGTTTCTCCATACAAACTTTGAACCCCCGTTTCATCCCCTTAGAGGGTTTATTTTGGAAAATCCTTTCTCAGAGGGAATTAACGTCGTAATAACTATCTGCATGCCAAATTTCAGCGTAATCCGAAACAATATTGATTTTACACTTTATTACCCCATTTCACCCTCTTAAGGGTGGAATTTCAAAAAAACCTGATACACGTGTTTACTTATTTTTTTTACTAAAGCACTTGTGTGGAGTTTCGGATAGAAAAGACTATCTAATCTTGTTTCTCCATACAAACTTTGAACCCCCGTTTCATCCCCTTCGAGGGTTAAGTTTGGAAAATCCTTTCTCAGTGGGAACTAACGTCGTAATAACTATTTGCATGCCAAATTTCAGCGCAATCCGAAACAATATTGATTTTACACTTTATTACCCCATTTCACCCTCTTAGGGGTGGAATTCCAAAAAAACCTGAAACACGTCTTTACTTATTTTTTTACTGAAGCACTTATGTGAAGTTTCGGATAGAAAAGACGATCTAATCTTGTTTCTCCATACAAACTTTGAACCCCCATTTCATCCCCTTAAGGGGTGAATTTTGGAAAATCCTTTCTTAGTACACCCTTACGTACTAAGACAAATATACCCTCCAAATTTCAAGTCTCTACGACCAGCGGTTTAGGCTGTGCGTTGTCTGTCAGTGAGTCAGTGAGTCAGTCAAAGATTCTTATAGTATTAGATGTTTACCTTTGTTATCACAATACAACATTAGCAGTTATCAATGAAGACCAACTAAATACATTCAAACAATACCGCGAATTAAACTTTTAAAAATATTGTGTAAAAGCGTGAAATAATGTGCAGTGCTATTGTGTAAACATTTTTTATTTTTCAAAATTTAACCGTCCGTTGTGTCAGTGACTGTGATAGCGTAAACGGTGATTTGAACCACATTTTGAACTTTGTACCTCGCATGTTGTTGTCTCTGCAAAGAAAGTTAAGCCGGTTGCTTTATTTCGGACCTATCTACACGGGTCGCCGTAGCCTAGTGGTCGAGCAATTAGCTCGAGCACCATGACGACCGACATCAAATCTCAACGACTACTTTTATTTTGTTTTGTCTACGAGTGACTTTTTGCTGTTTTGATCTGTTTATAGAACCAAAATAAAATAAAACCGACTTCATAACCACAAACAGGCACTCAAAAGCGAAAAGTAAATTACTTAATATAATTATTATAAGCGCTCCCCACTTATCTATTTGAAGTCGGTGCCAGCGAAGTCTATTGGATAGTAGATAGATACTAATACTATGTATATAGTAAGTAGGTAGATACATGTAGGTAGTATCTATCTATCTTTTGAGTGCCTGTTTGTGGTTATGAAGTCGTTTTTTTTTTTGAAAAATAATTTATTTAACACTTTTTAGTGCAAAACAAGTTTCAATTAAATTACATGCATCTATAAAATTTCGTATCTGGGCCGTTATACACTGGCGGATATATACTTTGTGAAAATTTCAAGTATGTACCTATTACGGTTAAAAAGATACGGATCTGTAAAGTGCGCACATAAAGAAACACGGACGGATGGACGGATGGACGGACGAACGGACAACAAAGTCTCAGAAAGTGTTCATTTGGTACCTTTTGGGTTCGGAACCCTAAAAAATTACTTTAAATGCCACGCTAGTGAAAATATTCACTAGTCATAATGATGTCATCAAGGTATCAAAGTACAATGTCCAAAATGGCCCTGTGCAATAAAAGCATCTGACACACACGATAATTAATCGTCTATTTTATTACTATTATTCCAAATACTTTTATAACACGGTCTAGTTGTATTCCAAAATGAATATAAAAAAGTATTATTTGCGATTATTAACATTAATTGCCGCCATATGGCCCACAGAGTACTGAATCACTCTACTACTTATAAGAGTAGTTATAAGAGTAGGCACTTCCCTACATTGTTGATACCCGAATTATGAAAGCACTGTGTAGCCAACCTAACAACGGAAAGTATTATTTACGTAGTAACTATTATATAATCTGTGGTATTATGCTTATACATTTTATTTCTTGCAGTGTTCGTTGGTACAAAGTACGTTCATAATTCTAAGTTTAGTTATGTATGCAGTGTCGCGGGACTGATATGGCCGCCATCTTCGCCAAACGTCATGTCATGTCAAAAAATATAACTAACTTTGCACTCTAACAAGACTTTGCCCGGTAGAACATTCTTGTGAAGACAAATTAATTCACCCCACCGTTTCTATCTCGCTCACAGCTACCGTAAGAATATCTGTCAAAAACCAAAATCAACGAAGAGGCGAAGAAAGATGTAAAAACATTATTCAAGATCATATTTTTTAGTTTTCAAAAGTATATGCAATAGCAACCTCCATTGTGTATAATCTTCTTGGGACTCTTCTTCTAAAACCAGGTATTTATCTCCATATCTCTGGAGATACTAATCAGATCTCGATGAAATTAAAATGGGACCACCTCGGAAACGTACCTTACCTATTAAAAAAAGAATCATTTGCATCCGTTCACAATTTACGGAGTAATAGCGTAACATACACACAAAAAAAACAGACGAATTGAGAACCTCCTCTTTTTTGTGAAGTCGGTTAAAAAGCGTTTTATAGATCTTTTCATAAAGATCGCTTAGATAGATCTTTCCTCAAAATACATGGCGCTATAATATTATATAACTCTGATTACAGAACCAAATCAAGCTTGATAATTTAATTCATAACATTGTTATACAATAAATAAAAAATGGATAGTTCGATAACTTCGATGAGCTATATAACTACGAGAAAATATCGACGAAAAACATCCGATGATTCGATAAATCAATCATTTATATCCACTCATTCAGACCTGCGCGCTAGAAGCCTGCCAGATTTATCATCGACAGATTTAAACAAAATAGAGGACTTAAGAACAGAAAATATGAATTTGCAATCACAGTTATCAAGTGCTCATACTGAGATCGAGGATGTATCTCTTAAAGTATCTCAGTTAGAAAAAGAAAACGAAGTAAAACAAAAGAAAATACATCATTTAATGAATGTCTGCACCTCACCTCCGAGTACCACAAGGAAAAATAGAACTAAAAAACAAACTTCTGTACATTTAATTAACTCCACAATAATTGATCCAGACCTGTTGACATGGAGCCGAAAGATTCCGTCCCAACGTATGATTCTCGAGACATGACATCTCATGAACGACCTCCACCGATGTCTAACATGAACAGCGAACTACCTTCTGCACAAGTTCCCACCAAAGTAATGAATGTAAATGTAACCACCAATAGCAACCACAGCGTCACATCAACAAAACCAAAACTGGTAATTTATGGCACCCAGCAATGCACAGGCCTGGCCTCGTTACTTGCCCAATTTAGACAGGATCATTGCGGTAAATAAGAAAAATATGACATTTTCGGATTTATGATCCAAATCAAAATATATTTAGTGTAAATACTGTGTTACATAAGATGGTATGTTTATATTTGTATCAACAGTATGCCATTTTCGGGCGTACAATAAAGCTCTCTGCTGAGCAAGGTTATAAAGTAAGAATTAACTACTTAATAATCGTGTAATATGGATAATATTAGCAAAGACTTAAAATTATAATTACCTACCTATTAAATATATATGAAGAGATCATTATAGACTTATTCTAATTTACATATGTATATTATTTACAACAACTTTTAATTTAACTTATGTTACTGAAAATTTTAAATATAAATAATACATTATAACTATATAGTAACTGTAACACCTATTAAAATCCTTAAGTTCTAATTGCTATTCACTTGAAAATACTCATTTAAATTACAAAAGCCCTTGCTAATCAACCACAGCTTTAATTTATTCTTAAACTAAGGATTTTTATCAATTTTTAATTAACTGGCAAATGGTTATAAATTTTCATTGCCATGAAATATGTTCTTTTGTGAAATAACGTATTATTTGCTTGGGGCATATAAATGTTATGTCTATATTTTTGTCGTAATATATCAGACCTACTAGATTTCGTTTCAAAGAAAAAGTTGTAGTTAACTTTTACAAAAGAACAAATTTGGTATATAAAAAAAATTTCAAGGTCAGAAAATTATGCTGTTTGAAAACATTTCGAAGAGTGTCTATACTTTCTAAACGATATATGCATCTAAGAATCTTTTTTTGCAATAAAAATGTAGATTCTACTCTACAGAATTTCCCCAGAACATTATACCATAACTAAGTAGAGGAAAAACGTAGCCATAATAAGCATTTATAGCAATTTTTGCGGAAGAAGCTGTTCTTAATACTGATAAAGCATATGTATATTTAGACAAATTTGAGTTGACTTTTTTAATTTGGGCCTTCCATTGGTATCGATCATTACTCCAAGAAAACTTGTTTCACTTACATTTTGTATTTCAATATCGTAACTTTTTATATCCAATTTTAGTGAAATTTGTTAATAGTTTCTAAATTGTATGATGTTGGTTTTATTTTTATTAACATTGAGATTTTTTTTTTTTGAGCCGTCAACAATTTTTTGAGAGTACTGTTTACCTCCATTTCAAAGTTTATTACATTTTGATTTTGTTTTCTTATAAATATTACAGGGACTTGTAATTGGTAACTGGATTGGGACCCAATCTGAAGATATGCAGGATAGATTCCCGCATATCTTCATCATCAATCATTGGTTTTAATCTTGGATAGGAGATACCTTATTAATTTCGGGGGTTAATCGCATCATCTCTCAGCCATTTTGGTAATAGAATAAGAGCATTTGTTTTTTGCACACTTTCTCACTCAAAACGCATTATACCTTCGCCATTCTGTCAAGAGTAATAGCACGGTAAAAAAAATATTATATTACAGTGGTAATAGTAGAAAATTCTGACTTCTCACAAAAACAAAAGAGGTTGTCGAAATGCCCCATTCAATTGGATCATTACAACCTTTCCGGCCAAGAGACATGGAAATGCTGCTTATCAATGCAGCCAGCACATCTCTTGTCATATAATTGTTAAGAAAACGGCTCCAACGATTTTCATGAAATTAAGGAAGGAGTTTCGGGGGTGATAACTCGGGTCAGTTCTTTTAAAAAAATGTCGTTTTATTCGTGTTTACAGACAATGAAAAACTGCTACAATGTCATTAGAATACAAAGATACATTTTGACACTATCTACAAGGTTATGATAGCTCGGTGGGAAATCGGGTGGTCCCGAATTTTTATCTGTTCTGTGCCAAAACCAGAGGACCACGGTTCGAGATGAGATGATTAATTTTTTCTCTTTCATTTTCAAGTTTCTTCTTTTGTGAGAAAACCTATTATTAAGAGACAAAAAACTCGGCCAAGTCGAGTTGAACTCGCCCACCGAGGCCTCCGTACCAACGTTGGTATGTACCAATTAAGCTAGACCTCTAAATTGTATCAGCGTTCATATAACTCAGAGATCTACCTTAATTGGCGTAGACTATGTATGTATGGGGCACCCTTTAATTTTCAACAGTTTTAATATTTTGAATTTTTTTCCTTAATTTTTGCTGTAAGACCTTGCTTATTACCAAATTTCATGATTCTAGGTCAACGGAAAGTACCCTATAGGTTGTCGACCCAAAACCTATAAGTACTTCCGGTTGACCTAGAATTGTCAATTTTGATTAAAAGCAAGTTCTTACAGCACAAGTAAAGGAAAAATTCCAAAAAATAAAAAAAGTTGAAAATTATGGTACATTTTGTACTAAGAAGTTTTCGCGGAAATCTAAATTTGCCCATATCTTTTTATTGTGTTGACTCAAGATTTTTATACATCCAATATGGACTATATACTTCAGTATCAGGTATAAATTTCAACTTGCTGGGTCCACCTGTTCCTGAAAAAATCAGTGGTGACACACGGACAGACAGACGGACGGACAAACAGACAGACGGACAGACGGAGAAGAAAATGATCTAATAAGGGATCCTTTTTACCTTTTGAGGTACGGAACCCTAAAAACACGAATTACAATAAAAAAATATCGAGCACAGCGGTCATCCAGGTACCATAATATAAACAAGCATAATTTTTTTATAAAGAAAGAAAGAAGAATACACATTTTTTCTTCTCGTTTTTTTTCTTCCTAAAAACAACACAAAATATAAAATACTTGAAATTATATAATGAAGTAAGGTTGAGTTGCACCATCTTACTTTAACTATAACTAAAACATACGTCAAAAGTCAGTCAAACTCCATACAATAACACCGGTCATAGTTATAGTTACGGTTAAAGTAAGATGGTGCAACTCAGTCTAAGTAAGTCTAGAACCAGTTTCAGCAGTTCTTGATAAAACTATTAGAAACATATCTGAGGCAGTTTTTAGACAACTTTTATATGGCGTTGTCTGTCAGATATTTATCTGAAACTTTATCAGGGTCCGATGAACCTGGGCCTTGAACACACTACTTACATGGTAGAAGTTAACAATGGAGTAACAAAAATATTTAAAACTAGCTGTGCCCGCGACTTCGTCCGCGTGGAATAGTCTCTTTGGGTAGCATTTTTAAATATTTAGGCGAATTATTTCACAAATAAGCCACATGCGTATCCCACCTACACGGGTGATGTTCCGATACCCGCAAAGTATCGATACCTATTCATATGAGTAGTACTCGAATCGTTTTTCGATACTACACATAAGAGTAGCTCTAAAGTATCGATACTTACTCATATCGATACTTTAAATGATTTTTGTATGAAACTAAAAGACGTAGCTATATTAGGCTGGAAATAGTGCTCGACGGTCGGGCAGACCGTATATACAATGCAAATAAACCGATACGCGTATAGAGTGCCATGAAGTAGAGAAAATTACCCCAAAATTTCGGATACAATAAACTTGTCACACTGACTAATCTTGGTGGATTTTTGTTCACGTTTTGCGTTCCAAGTAGTATTACTAAAATAATTTGACGATTATTTGGTGGCGTGGTACTTGCTTTTCTTGTTTGTTTCGTTCGCCTGATGCGTTCGGGTTCAATTCAAATATTTGAATGTCAGGTCAGTCTGATTCGATTCGATACCAAGTACTTTTGTTTCGATACCGAGCAGTATCGCAAGATTGATTCGATACTAAAAGTAATTGGTATCGGAACAAAAGTGTCGAGTACTTACACGTATTTACTAGTATCGGAAGATCACTACCTACACCGCACCGTGTCACGCCGCGCAAATTCCCCTCCTCTCTCCCTCCCCCTCGCCCTTCCCCTCCCCTCTCTCTCTCTTCCCTCCACCCCCATTCTCCTCACTTCCCTCTCCACCTCCCCTTTCCCCCCACTTCCCCTCCCCTCCCCTCCCCTATATCTTCCCCCTCTTCCCCCTCCCCTCCCCGTCTCTCTTCCCCCACTCCCCTTCCCTCACTCCTCTCTCCCCTCCACTTTCGCCCCCCCTTCCCCTCTGCCCACTCCCCCTTCCCCCATTTCCCCTACCCGCACTCCAACTCCCCTCCCCTTTCCCTCCCCTCCCATCCCTCTCCCCCTTTCCCCTTCCCCTCACTTCCACCCTCCCTCCCCTCCCCTCATTTCCCCTTCCCCTTCTCCCTCCCCCATCCCCCTCTCAAACTTTGAATGACATATTAATTTATACCGAATCAACAGCCTAAACGATAAGTTTCAAGCTTCTAGCTTTAAAAATGACGATACTTCCATACAACTTTTCATCCCCCCTTTTAACCCCTTACAGCCCACTTTTCGCATTAAAAAGCCTATGTCCTTACTCAGGCTCTAGACTATCTGTGCACCATATTCCATTTAAATCGGTTCAGTAGAACATTAACATAAACCTTACAGATTTTCATACAAACTTTAATCCCCTATTGTTATTTTACACCCTTGAGGGTAAAACTTTTAGAAACTTTGAATGTCATATTTATTTATATCAAATTAACAGCCTTCGAAATAAGTTTCAAGCTTCTAGCTTTTTAAATGACGATACTTCCATACAACTTTTCGTCCCCCTTTTCAACCCCTTACAACCCTCTTTTCTCATTAAAAAGTAGCCTATGTCCGTTCTCAGGACTCTAGAATATCTGTGTACCAAATTTCATTTAAATTGGTTCAGTGGTTTTGGCGTGAAAGTGACACAGACAGACAGACAGACATACAGACAGACAGACAGACAGAGTTACTTTCGCATTTATAATATAAGTTAGGATTAGGATTAACAATACATTTTGTAGATTATTTATGTAAATAAGTTCTGTAAATGTTTACAAAAATATGTCATTTACGATAGAAAAATAATCTTGAGGTTTCTAATGCATTTTCTTCTAATGTATGAATGGACAATTTGTTCTTCGCAGCCTGTGATGAATGACTAGATTCAAAAATTATGTGCGTAATAAAGAAAAAATAAGATCATGATTATGATAAACAAAAGAGGTTATAGTTATAATTACGGTTAAAGTAAGATGGTGCAGCTCAGACTAAGTAAGTCTAGAGCGAGTTTCAGCAGTTCTTGATAAACCTATTAGAAAACTATTATCTCAGGCAGTTTTAAGACAACTTTTATATGGCGTTGTCTGCCAGATATATATCTGAAACTTTATCAGGGACCGATGAACCTGGGCCTTGAACACACTACTCACATGGTAGAAGTTAACAATGAAGTAACAAAATATTTAAAATTTACGATAAATTATGTAGATTATTTATGTAAATAGGTTCTGTAAATGTTTACAAAAATATGTTATTTACGATACAAAAAAAAACTTGAGGTTTCTGATGCATTTTCTTCTAATGTATGAATGGACAATTCGTTCTTCGCAGCCTGTGATGAATGACTTAATTCAAAAATTATGTGCATAATAAAGAAAAAAAAAGGTCATGATTATGATAAACAAAAGAGGTTGTAGAAATGCCACATTTAGTTGGACCAATACAACCTCCCCGGCCAAGAGACGTGGAAATGCTACTAATCAATGCAGCCAGCACATCTCTTGTCATGTAATTGTTAAAGCGCTCGAGAGACGCGAACCTGCGACCTCTGAAATAGTGAAACATGAGCGGCTAACAATATACATAATCAACCGTACTTCTTAGGACCGAAAACTTGTATACCTTCAGCCCCATCCTTTAGCAACGTCGATACATTTTAACTAACAACGCCATCTGCCTGAAACCTGCGATCTTGGAAGTGAAACATGAGCAGACCTTTTTATGCGCGAAAACTTGTAGGCCCATCCTTCAGCAAACGTGATAATTTTTCACTAACAACGCCATCTGCCTGACTGCGGTCTCGGCTCCTGAAAACTTTGAGTGTTGACAGTGTAAGACCTAACTAGTATCAACAATGTATGAAAGAAGACGCTGTAGATAATTTTATATTAATTTAAATGTGAAAACTCGGAACAGCATAATTTGGTAGTATATTCTGTTCTGTGTGATAACTAAGATGCACATTCCTACCATTTGGCATCACGCAGTGCCATATAATAATGTAGTAGTACCTGGATGACCGAGCTTTACTCGGTATATTTTTTTTTGTAAATTTTATGGCTCCCGATAATAGGGTTTCTCACAAAAGCAGAAACTTAAAAATAAAATGGGGAAAAAAACAGTCATCTCATCTGGACTCGAGCCCGGGATCCTCTGGTTCCTGTACCGGCCAATCTTCCACCGAGCTATCCATAACCTTATAGAAGGTGGTAAATTTACCTTCGTATTCTACTGATATCATAGCAGTTTTTCATTGCCTGAAAACACGAATGAAACGACGTTATCTAAAAATGAAACCTAGCTAAATAGATTTATCGCCCCCGAAACCCACTGCATACTACATTTATGACAACATTCCTAACCAGGGCCCGAACCCGTTGATTTAGTAAAAAACACATTATAGACTTCAGTATCAGGTATAAATTTCAACTTGTTAGGTCCACCTGTTCCTGAGAAAATCAGTGGTGACACACAGAGAGACGGACAGACAGACAGACGGACTAGAAAAAGATCTAATAAGGGTTCCGATTTTTACCTTTTGAGGTACGGAACCCTAAAAACACGAATTACAATAAAAAAATATCGAGCACAGCGGTCATCCAGGTACTATAATATAAACAAGCATAATTTTTTTATGAAGAAAGAAAGAAGAATGCACATTTTTTCTTCTCGTTTTTTTTCTTCATAAAAACAACACAAAATATATAATACTTGCAATTATATAAAGAAGTAATGATGAATTGCACCATCTTACCTCAACTATAACACACGTCAAAAGTCAGTCAAACTCCATACAATAACACCGGTTATAGTTATAATTACGGTTAAAGTAAGATGGTGCAGCTCAGACTAAGTAAGTCTAGAGCGAGTTTCAGCAGTTCTTGATAAACCTATCAAAAACCTATTATCTCAGGTAGCTTTAAGACAACTTTAATATGGCGTTGTCTGTCAAATATTTGTCTGAAACTTTATCAGGGACCGATGAACCTGGGCCTTGAACACACTACTCACATGGTAGAAGTTAACAATGGAGTAACAAAAATATTTAAAATTTACGATACATTTTGTAGATTATTTATGTAAATAAGTTCTGTAAATGTTTACAAAAATATGTCATTTACGATAGAAAAATAATCTTGAGGTTTCTAATGCATTTTCTTCTAATGTATGAATGGACAATTTGTTCTTCGCAGCCTGTGATGAATGACTAGATTCAAAAATTATGTGCGTAATAAAGAAAAAATAAGATCATGATTATGATAAACAAAAGAGGTTATAGTTATAATTACGGTTAAAGTAAGATGGTGCAGCTCAGACTAAGTAAGTCTAGAGCGAGTTTCAGCAGTTCTTGATAAACCTATTAGAAAACTATTATCTCAGGCAGTTTTAAGACAACTTTTATACAGCGTTGTCTGCCAGATATTTATCTGAAACTTTATCAGGGACCGATGAACCTGGGCCTTGAACACACTACTCACATGATAGAAGTTAACAATGGAGTAACAAAAATATTTAAAATTTACGATAAATTTTGTAGATTATTTATGTAAATAGGTTCTGTAAATGTTTACAAAAATATGTTATTTACGATACAAAAAAAAAACTTGGTTTCTAATGCATTTTCTTCTAATGTATGAATGGACAATTCGTTCTTCGCAGCCTGTGATGAATGACTTAATTCAAAAATTATGTGCATAATAAAGAAAAAAAAGGTCATGATTAAGATAAACAAAAGAGGTTGTAGAAATGCCACATTTAGTTGGACCAATACAACCTCCCCGGCCAAGAGACGTGGAAATACTGCTTATCAATGCAGCCAGCACATCTCTTGTCATGTAATTGTTAAAGCGCTCGAGAGAAGCGAACCTGCGACCTCTGAAATAGTGAAACATGAGCGGCTAACAATCTACATAATCAACCGTACTTCTTAGGACCGAAAACTTGTATACCTTCAGCCCCATCCTTTAGCAACGTCGATACATTTTAACTAACAACGCCATCTGCCTGAAACCTGCGATCTTGGAAGTGAAACATGAGCAGACCTTTTTATGCGCGAAAACTTGTAGGCCCATCCTTCAGCAAACGTGACAATTTTTCACTAACAACGCCATCTGCCTGACTGCGGTCTCGGCTCCTGAAAACTTTGAGTGTTGACAGTGTAAGACCTAACTAGTATCAACAATGTATGAAAGAGGACGCTGTAGATAATTTTATATTAATTTAAATGTGAAAACTCGGAACAGCATAATTTGGTAGTATATTCTGTTCTGTGTGATAACTAAGATGCACATTCCTACCATTTGGCATCACGCAGTGCCATATAATAATGTAGTAGTACCTGGATGACCGAGCTTTACTCGGTATATTTTTTTTTGTAAATTTAAGGCTCCCGATAATAGGGTTTCTGACAAAAGCAGAACCTAAAAAAAAATGGGGAAAAAAACAGTCATCTCATCTGGACTCGAGCCCGGGATCCTCTGGTTCCTGTACCGGCCAATCTTCCACCGAGCTATCCATAACCTTATAGAAGGTGGTAAAGTTACCTTCGTATTCTACTGATATCATAGCAGTTTTTCATTGCCTGAAAACACGAATGAAACGACGTTATCTAAAAATGAAACCTAGCTAGATAAATTTATCGCCCCCGAAACCCACTGCATACTACATTTATGACAACATTCCTAACCAGGGCCCGAACTCGTTAATTTAGTAAAAAACACATTATAGACTTCAGTATCAGGTATAAATTTCAACTTGCTAGGTCCACCTGTTCCTGAGAAAATCAGTGGTGACACACAGACAGACGGACAGACAGACAGACGGACTAGAAAATGATCTAATAAGGGTTCCGATTTTTACCTTTTGAGGTACGGAACCCTAAAAACACGAATTACAATAAAAAAATATCGAGCACAGCGGTCATCCAGGTACTATAATATAAACAAGCATAATTTTTTTATGAAGAAAGAAAGAAGAATGCACATTTTTTCTTCTCGTTTTTTTTCTTCATAAAAACAACACAAAATATATAATACTTGCAATTATATAAAGAAGTAAGGATGAATTGCACCATCTTACCTCAACTATAACACACGTCAAAAGTCAGTCAAACTCCATACAATAACACCGGTTATAGTTATAATTACGGTTAAAGTAAGATGGTGCAGCTCAGACTAAGTAAGTCTAGAGCTAGTTTCAGCAGTTCTTGATAAACCTATTAGAAACCTATTATCTCAAGCAGCTTTAAGACAACTTTAGTATGGCGTTGTCTGTCAAATATTTATCTGAAACTTTATTAGGGACCGATGAACCTGGGCCTTCAACACACTACTCACATGGTAGAAGTTAACAATGGAGTAACAAAAATATTTAAAATTTACGATACATTTTGTAGATTATTTATGTAAATAAGTTCTGTAAATGTTTACAAAAATATATCATTTACGATAGAAAAATAATCTTGAGGTTTCTAATGCATTTTCTTCTTATGTATGAATGGACAATTTGTTCTTCGCAGCCTGTGATGAATGACTAGATTCAAAAATGATGTGCGTAATAAAGAAAAAATAAGATCATGATTATGATAAACAAAAGAGGTTATAGTTATAATTACGGTTAAAGTAAGATGGTGCAGCTCAGACTAAGTAAGTCTAGAGAGAGTTTCAGCAGTTCTTGATAAACCTATTAGAAAACTATTATCTCAGGCAGTTTTAAGACAACTTTTATACAGCGTTGTCTTTCAGATATTTATCTGAAACTTTATCAGGGACCGATGAACCTGGGCCTTGAACACACTACTCACATGGTAGAAGTTAACAATGGAGTAACAAAAATATTTAAAATTTACGATAAATTTTGTAGATTATTTATGTAAATAGGTTCTGTAAATGTTTACAAAAATATGTTATTTACGATACAAAAAAAAACTTGGTTTCTAATGCATTTTCTTCTAATGTATGAATGGACAATTCGTTCTTCGCAGCCTGTGATGAATGACTTAATTCAAAAATTATGTGCATAATACAGAAAAAAAAGGTCATGATTATGATAAACAAAAGAGGTTGTAGAAATGCCACATTTAGTTGGACCAATACAACCTCCCCGGCCAAGAGACGTGGAAATGCTGCTTATCAATGCAGCCAGCACATCTCTTGTCATTTAATTATTAAAGCTCTCGAGAGACGCGAACCTGCGTCCTCTGAAATAGTGAAACATGAGCGGCTAACAATCTACATAATCAACCGTACTTCTTATGACCGAAAACTTGTAAACCTTCAGCCCCATCCTTTAGCAACGTCGATACATTTTAACTAACAACGCCATCTGCCTGAAACCTGCGATCTTGGAAGTGAAACATGAGCAGACCTTTTTATGCGCAAAAACTTGTAAGCCCATCCTTCAGCAAACGTGATAATTTTTCACTAACAACGCCATCTGCCTGACTGCGGTCTCGGCTCCTGAAAACTTTGAGTGTTGACAGTGTAAGACCTAACTAGTATCAACAATGTATGAAAGAGGACGCTGTAGATAATTTTATATTAATTTAAATGTGAAAACTCGGAACAGCATAATTTGGTAGTATATTCTGTTCTGTGTGATAACTAAGATGCACATTCCTACCATTTGGCATCACGCAGTGCCATATAATAATGTAGTAGTACCTGGATGACCGAGCTTTACTCGGTATATTTTTTTTTGTAAATTTTATGGCTCCCGATAATAGGGTTTCTCACAAAAGCAGAAACTTAAAAATAAAATGGGGAAAGAAACAGTCATCTCATCTGGACTCGAGCCCGGGATCCTCTGGTTCCTGTACCGGCCAATCTTCCACCGAGCTATCCATAACCTTATAGAAGGTGGTAAATTTACCTTCGTATTCTACTGATATCATAGCAGTTTTTCATTGCCTGAAAACACGAATGAAACGACGTTATCTAAAAATGAAACCTAGCTAGGTAGATTTATCGCCCCCGAAACCCACTGCATACTACATTTATGACAACATTCCTAACCAGGGCCCGAACCCGTTAATTTAGTAGAAAACACATTATAGACTTCAGTATCAGGTATAAATTTCAACTTGCTAGGTCCACCTGTTCCTGAGAAAATCAGTGGTGACATACAGACAGACGGACAGACAGACAGACGGACTAGAAAATGATCTAATAAGGGTTCCGATTTTTACCTTTTGAGGTACGGACCCCTAAAAACACGAATTACAATAAAAAAATATCGAGCACAGCGGTCATCCAGGTACTATAATATAAACAAGCATAATTTTTTTATGAAGAAAGAAAGAAGAATGCACATTTTTTCTTCTCGTTTTTTTTCTTCATAAAAACAACACAAAATATATAATACTTGCAATTATATAAAGAAGTATGGATGAATTTCACCATTTTACCTCAACTATAACACACGTCAAAAGTCAGTCAAACTCCATACAATAACACCGGTTATAGTTATAATTACGGTTAAAGTAAGATGGTGCAGCTCAGACTAAGTAAGTCTAGAGCTAGTTTCAGCAGTTCTTGATAAACCTATTAGAAACCTATTATCTCAGGCAGCTTTAAGACAACTTTAGTATGGCGTTGTCTGTCAAATATTTGTCTGAAACTTTATCAGGGACCGATGAACCTGGGCCTTGAACACACTACTCACATGGTAGAAGTTAACAATGGAGTAACAAAAATATTTAAAATTTACGATACATTCTGTAGATTATTTATGTAAATAAGTTCTGTAAATGTTTACAAAAATATGTCATTTACGATAGAAAAATAATCTTGAGGTTTCTAATGCATTTTCTTCTAATGTATGAATGGACAATTTGTTCTTCGCAGCCTGTGATGAATGACTAGATTCAAAAATTATGTGCGTAATAAAGAAAAAATAAGATCATGATTATGATAAACAAAAGAGGTTGTAGTTATAATTACGGTTAAAGTAAGATGGTGCAGCTCAGACTAAGTAAGTCTAGAGCGAGTTTCAGCAGTTCTTGATAAACCTATTAGAAAACTATTATCTCAGGCAGTTTTAAGACAACTTTTATATGGCGTTGTCTGCCAGATATTTATCTGAAACTTTATCAGGGATCGATGAACCTGGGCCTTGAACACACTACTCACATGGTAGAAGTTAACAATGGAGTAACAAAAATATTTAAAATTTACGATACATTTTGTAGATTATTTATGTAAATAGGTTCTGTAAATGTTTACAAAAATATGTTATTTACGATACAAAAAAAAACTTGAGGTTTCTAATGCATTTTCTTCTAATGTATGAATGGACAATTCGTTCTTCGCAGCCTGTGATGAATGACTTAATTCAAAAATTATGTGCATAATAAAGAAAAAAAAGGTCATGATTATGATAAACAAAAGAGGTTGTAGAAATGCCACATTTAGTTGGACCAATACAACCTCCCAAGCCAAGAGACGTGGAAATGCTGCTTATCAATACAGCCAGCACATCTCTTGTCATGTAATTGTTAAAGCGCTCGAGAGACGCGAACCTGCGACCTCTGAAATAGTGAAACATGAGCGGCTAACAATCTACATAATCAACCGTACTTCTTAGGACCGAAAACTTGTAAACCTTCAGCCCCATCCTTTAGCAACGTCGATACATTTTAACTAACAACGCCATCTGCCTGAAACCTGCGATCTTGGAAGTGAAACATGAGCAGACCTTTTTATGCGCAAAAACTTGTAGGCCCATCCTTCAGCAAACGTGATAATTTTTCACTAACAACGCCATCTGCCTGACTGCGGTCTCGGCTCCTGAAAACTTTGAGTGTTGACAGTGTAAGACCTAACTAGTATCAACAATGTATGAAAGAAGACGCTGTAGATAATTTTATATTAATTTAAATGTGAAAACTCGGAACAGCATAATTTGGTAGTATATTCTGTTCTGTGTGATAACTAAGATGCACATTCCTACCATTTGGCATCACGCAGTGCCATATAATAATGTAGTAGTACCTGGATGACCGAGCTTTACTCGGTATTTTTTTTTTTGTAAATTTTATGGCTCCCGATAATAGGGTTTCTCACAAAAGCAGAAACTTAAAAATAAAATGGGGAAAGAAACAGTCATCTCATCTGGACTCGAGCCCGGGATCCTCTGGTTCCTGTACCGGCCAATCTTCCACCGAGCTATCCATAACCTTATAGAAGGTGGTAAATTTACCTTCGTATTCTACTGATATCATAGCAGTTTTTCATTGCCTGAAAACACGAATGAAACGACGTTATCTAAAAATGAAACCTAGCTAGATAAATTTATCGCCCCCGAAACCCACTGCATACTACATTTATGACAACATTCCTAACCAGGGCCCGAACCCGTTAATTTAGTAAAAAACACATTATAGACTTCAGTATCAGGTATAAATTTCAACTTGCTAGGTCCACCTGTTCCTGAGAAAATCAGTGGTGACACACAGACAGACGGACAGACAGACAGACGGACTAGAAAATGATCTAATAAGGGTTCCGATTTTTACCTTTTGAGGTATGGAACCCTAAAAACACGTATTACAATAAAAAAATATCGAGCACAGCGGTCATCCAGGTACTATAATATAAACAAGCATAATTTTTTTATGAAGAAAGAAAGAAGAATGCACATTTTTTCTTCTCGTTTTTTTTCTTCATAAAAACAACACAAAATATATAATACTTGCAATTATATAAAGAAGTATGGATGAATTTCACCATTTTACCTCAACTATAACACACGTCAAAAGTCAGTGAAACTCCATACAATAACACCGGTTATAGTTATAATTACGGTTAAAGTAAGATGGTGCAGCTCAGACTAAGTAAGTCTAGAGCTAGTTTCAGCAGTTCTTGATAAACCTATTAGAAACCTATTATCTCAGGCAGCTTTAAGACAACTTTAGTATGGCGTTGTCTGTCAAATATTTGTCTGAAACTTTATCAGGGACCGATGAACCTGGGCCTTGAACACACTACTCACATGGTAGAAGTTAACAATGGAGTAACAAAAATATTTAAAATTTACGATACATTCTGTAGATTATTTATGTAAATAAGTTCTGTAAATGTTTACAAAAATATGTCATTTACGATAGAAAAATAATCTTGAGGTTTCTAATGCATTTTCTTCTAATGTATGAATGGACAATTTGTTCTTCGCAGCCTGTGATGAATGACTAGATTCAAAAATTATGTGCGTAATAAAGAAAAAATAAGATCATGATTATGATAAACAAAAGAGGTTATAGTTATAATTACGGTTAAAGTAAGATGGTGCAGCTCAGACTAAGTAAGTCTAGAGCGAGTTTCAGCAGTTCTTGATAAACCTATTAGAAAACTATTATCTCAGGCAGTTTTAAGACAACTTTTATATGGCGTTGTCTGCCAGATATTTATCTGAAACTTTATCAGGGACCGATGAACCTGGGCCTTGAACACACTACTCACATGGTAGAAGTTAACAATGGAGTAACAAAAATATTTAAAATTTACGATACATTTTGTAGATTATTTATGTAAATAGGTTCTGTAAATGTTTACAAAAATATGTTATTTACGATACAAAAAAAAACTTGAGGTTTCTAATGCATTTTCTTCTAATGTATGAATGGACAATTCGTTCTTCGCAGCCTGTGATGAATGACTTAATTCAAAAATTATGTGCATAATAAAGAAAAAAAAAGATCATGATTATGATAAACAAAAGAGGTTGTAGAAATGCCACATTTAGTTGGACCAATACAACCTCCCCGGCCAAGAAACGTGGAAATGCTGCTTATCAATGCAGCCAGCACATCTCTTGTCATTTAATTGTTAAAGCGCTCGAGAGACGCGAACCTGCGACCTCTGAAATAGTGAAACATGAGCGGCTAACAATCTACATAATCAACCGTACTTCTTAGGACCGAAAACTTGTAAGCCTTCAGCCCCATCCTTTAGCAACGTCGATACATTTTAACTAACAACGCCATCTGCCTGAAACCTGCGATCTTGGAAGTGAAACATGAGCAGACCTTTTTATGCGCAAAAACTTGTAGGCCCATCCTTCAGCAAACGTGATAATTTTTCACTAACAACGCCATCTGCCTGACTGCGGTCTCGGCTCCTGAAAACTTTGAGTGTTGACAGTGTAAGACCTAACTAGTATCAACAATGTATGAAAGAAGACGCTGTAGATAATTTTATATTAATTTAAATGTAAAACCTCGGAACAGCATAATTTGGTAGTATATTCTGTTCTGTGTGATAACTAAGATGCACATTCCTACCATTTGGCATCACGCAGTGCCATATAATAATGTAGTAGTACCTGGATGACCGAGCTTTACTCGGTATATTTTTTTTTGTAAATTTTATGGCTCCCGATAATAGGGTTTCTCACAAAAGCAGTAACTTAAAAAAAATGGGGAAAAAAACAGTCATCTCATCTGGACTCGAGCCCGGGATCCTCTGGTTCCTGTACCGGCCAATCTTCCACCGAGCTATCCATAACCTTATAGAAGGTGGTAAATTTACCTTCGTATTCTACTGATATCATAGCAGTTTTTCATTGCCTGAAAACACGAATGAAACGACGTTATCTAAAAATGAAACCTAGCTAGGTAGATTTATCGCCCCCGAAACCCACTGCATACTACATTTATGACAACATTCCTAACCAGGGCCCGAACCCGTTGATTTAGTAAAAAACACATTATAGACTTCAGTATCAGGTATAAATTTCAACTTGCTAGGTCCACCTGTTCCTAAGAAAATCAGTGGTGACACACAGACAGACGGACAGACAGACAGACGGACTAGAAAATGATCTAATAAGGGTTCCGATTTTTACCTTTTGAGGTACGGACCCCTAAAAACACGAATTACAAAAAAAAAATATCGAGCACAGCGGTCATCCAGGTACTATAATATAAACAAGCATAATTTTTTTATGAAGAAAGAAAGAAGAATGCACATTTTTTCTTCTCGTTTTTTTTCTTCTTAAAAACAACACAAAATATATAATACTTGCAACTATATAAAGAAGTAAGGATGAATTGCACCATCTTACCTTAACTATAACACACGTCAAAAGTCAGTGAAACTCCATACAATAACACCGGTTATAGTTATAATTACGGTTAAAGTAAGATGGTGCAGCTCAGACTAAGTAAGTCTAGAGCTAGTTTCAGCAGTTCTTGATAAACCTATTAGAAACCTATTATCTCAGGCAGCTTTAAAACAACTTTAGTATGGCGTTGTCTGTCAAATATTTGTCTGAAACTTTATCAGGGACCGATGAACCTGGGCCTTGAACACACTACTCACATGGTAGAAGTTAACAATGGAGTAACAAAAATATTTAAAATTTACGATACATTTTGTAGATTATTTATGTAAATAGGTTCTGTAAATGTTTACAAAAATATGTTATTTACGATACAAAAAATAACTTGAGGTTTCTAATGCATTTTCTTCTAATGTATGAATGGACAATTCGTTCTTCGCAGCCTGTGATGAATGACTTAATTCAAAAATTATGTGCATAATAAAGAAAAAAAAGGTCATGATTTTGATAAACAAAAGAGGTTGTAGAAATGCCACATTTAGTTGGACCAATACAACCTCCCCGGCCAAGAGACGTGGAAATGCTGCTTATCAATGCAGCCAGCACATCTCTTGTCATGTAATTGTTAAAGCGCTCGAGAGACGCGAACCTGCGACCTCTGAAATAGTGAAACATGAGCGGCTAACAATCTACATAATCAACCGTACTTCTTAGGACCGAAAACTTGTATACCTTCAGCCCCATCCTTTAGCAACGTCGATACATTTTAACTAACAACGCCATCTGCCTGAAACCTGCGATCTTGGAAGTGAAACATGAGCAGACCTTTTTATGCGCGAAAACTTGTAGGCCCATCCTTCAGCAAACGTGATAATTTTTCACTAACAACGCCATCTGCCTGACTGCGGTCTCGGCTCCTGAAAACTTTGAGTGTTGACAGTGTAAGACCTAACTAGTATCAACAATGTATGAAAGAGGACGCTGTAGATAATTTTATATTAATTTAAATGTGAAAACTCGGAACAGCATAATTTGGTAGTATATTCTGTTCTGTGTGATAACTAAGATGCACATTCCTACCATTTGGCATCACGCAGTGCCATATAATAATGTAGTAGTACCTGGATGACCGAGCTTTACTCGGTATATATTTTTTTGTAAATTTTATGGCTCCCGATAATAGGGTTTCTCACAAAAGCAGAAACTATAAAAAAAATGGGAAAAAAACAGTCATCTCATCTGGACTCGAGCCCGGGATCCTCTGGTTCCTGTACCGGCCAATCTTCCACCGAGCTATCCATAACCTTATAGAAGGTGGTGAAATTTAACGATGTTTTCTAAAAATGAAACCTAGCTTAATAGATTTATCGCCCCCGAAACCCACTGCATACTACATTTATGACAACATTCCTAACCAGGGCCCGAACCCGTTGATTTAGAAAAAGACACATTATAGACTTCAGTATCATGTATAAATTTCAACTTGCTAGGTCCACCTGTTCCTGAGAAAATCAGTGGTGACACACAGACAGACAGACAGACAGACGGACTAGAAAATGATCTAATAAGGGTTCCGATTTTTACCTTTTGAGGTACGGAACCCTAAAAACACGAATTACAATAAAAAAATATCGAGCACAGCGGTCATCCAGGTACTATAATATAAACAAGCATAATTTTTTTATGACGAAAGAAAGAAGAATGCACATTTTTTTCTTCATAAAAACAACACAAAATATATAATACTTGCAATTATATAAAGAAGTAAGGATGAATTGCACCATCTTACCTCAACTATAACACACGTCAAAAGTCAGTCAAACTCCATACAATAACACCGATTATAGTTATAATTACGGTTAAAGTAAGATGGTGCAGCTCAGACTAAGTAAGTCTAGAGCGAGTTTCAGCAGTTCTTGATAAACCTATCAGAAACCTATTATCTCAGGCAGCTTTAAGACAACTTTAATATGGCGTTGTCTGTCAAATATTTGTCTGAAACTTTATCAGGGACCGATGAACCTGGGCCTTGAACACACTACTCACATGGTAGAAGTTAACAATGGAGTAACAAAAATATTTAAAATTTACGATAAATTTTGTAGATTATTTATGTAAATAAGTTCTGTAAATGTTTACAAAAATATGTTATTTACGATACAAAAAAAATCTTGAGGTTTCTAATGCATTTTCTTGTAATGTATTTCGTTCTTCGCAGCCTGTGATGAATGACTTAATTCAAAAATTATGTGCATAATAAAGAAGAAAAAAGGTCATGATTATGATAAACAAAAGAGGTTGTAGAAATGCCACATTTAGTTGGACCAATACAACCTCCCCGGCCAAGAGACGTGGAAATGCTGCTTATCAATGCAGCCAGCACATCTCTTGTCATGTAATTGTTAAAGCGCTCGAGAGACGCGAACCTGCGACCTCTGAAATAGTGAAACATGAGCGGCTAACAATCTACATAATCAACCGTACTTCTTAGGACCGAAAACTTGTATACCTTCAGCCCCATCCTTTAGCAACGTCGATACATTTTAGTTAACAACGCCATCTGCCTGAAACCTGTGATCTTGGAAATAGTGAAACATGAGCAGCTAACAAATTTACACAATAAGCATGACTTTTTATGCCCGAAAACTTGTAGCCCCCATCCTTCAGCAAACGTGATAAATGTTCACTAACAACGCCATCTGCCTGATTGTATTCTAGTTGCCTGAAAACTGAGTGTTGACAGTGTAAGGACCTAACTAGTATTAACAGTGTATGAAAGATGACGCTTTAGATAATTTTACATTAATTTATATGTGAAAACACGGAACAGCATATTTTTGTAGTATATGCTATTCCGTGTGTGAAAACTATAATAACATCGATTAAAAAACTAAAAGAACCGACTTCTAATGCCGCGCTATTAATTTTCAGTACCAAGTTTGAGGTGTTTATCTTCATATCTCTGGAGATACGTATCAGAGATCTTGCTGAAATTAAGTATAATATGATACCACCCTTGGGATATCACCTTTCCAACCCCCCTGACGCAAAAATAAGGGGGTGTGTGGAAAATAAGGACGTGTGTATCTGTGTACATACCTATGTGTGTGTCTGTCTGTGGCATCGTAGCGCCCAGACGGATGAACCAATTGTGATTTAGTTGTTTTTTATGTAATAGGTGTCGTAATGAGAGTTTTCTTAGCAAAGACATTACAACAAACTTAGTTTTGATTCATGAAAATTCGTTCAGCCGTTTTAAGACTGGGCTTTTAAGAGTTTCGTACCTCCAAAGGAAAAAAGATAAACTCTTATAGGATCACTTTGTTGTGTGTCTGTCTGTGCGTTCCTGAGAAAAAAAGTTATTGACAGACGGACAGACAGAAATACTTAATATATATGTAATATCTCGTCAACTATTAATTTTCGTCTATACATTTGGGGAGTCTAAATATGTCGCATTTTAACCCCCTTATCTGCTCCTGGCGGGAATACGTTGAATTACCAATAACCCTGGATATTATAGATACGGTCGAATTGGGAAAGCTCTTCCTATTTTTTGGAGTCGGTTAAAAATGCACATCCCTACCATTCGCCATCACGTAGTACAACAATAAAATAATGTAGTACCTGAATTACCGACCTTTACTCGGTATTTTGTTTTTCGTAATTTTTTTTTTATGGTTCTCAATAATAGTTTTTCTCACAAAAGATGAAACTGGGAAAAAATGTGGAAAAAATAGTTAACTTATCTGGACTCGAACTGGGATCCTCTGGCTCCTGGATCAGCTAATTTCCCGCCGAGCTATCATAACTTAATAGAAAACGGCGAAATTTACCTTCTTATTCATTAGAATTCATTCATTCCTTCATTCATTAGAAATTTATTCATTAGAAAAAAAGCTAAAAAAGCAGCTTTTTTTATTGCCTGAAAACACAAATAAAAATACGTTTTCTAATAACAAGCAAAATTGAAAAATTTTGAAAAAACCCACGACGGTTGAAAAGTAATTGACAATAAGGATAAAATAATTTAGAAACCCCTGACTCAAGCGCAACTTACTAAAACTTAACTAAACAATTATAAAGTTTATACGTAGTTGAGTATGTTATTGCCACATCTACAATCATCGAGAACCAAATAGTTAGTACGTCGGTAAATGCTATGAAAACTGATACTCTATTGTTTATATATATATGTCAACTCTACTTACTATGTAAATCTTTTACGTATATTATCTTGTATTGCATTTGAGTCTCGGATTTTTTAATTATTATATCCTTTGTCAATTATTTTTCAACCGTCGTGGGTTTTAAAATATTTTTAATTTTCCTTTTTATTTCGAAGTTTTTTAGAGAACTAGCCGCCCGCCCCGGCTTCGCACGGGTAGAACATATATGCTTACAAAATTTGCATCAGTTTGTGATTTGCATGAGATTCACTTCGTGAAAAATTTAACGAAATTAAAATTCTAACAGTGGCATGTCTATACATTTATGAAAATATTTTGTTCATACGCAAGAATATAAATGATTATAAGAAAAGGTCTGATGTACATAATTTTAATACAAGACATAAAAATAGATTAATTATACCTAATTTCAGACTGCAGAAAGTTAGTGGTTCATTCATGGGGAACTGTGTACGCTTTTACAATAAGCTACCTAAAGATATTGATCAATTGCCTATGAGCAAATTTAAAATCTATGTAAAATCCAATTTGATGAAAGAATCATACTATACAATAGGTGACTATATGGATGACAAAAATGCATGGCCTGAATGCCCCAAGTTCCAAGAACAAATATAAATTGTATTATAATTAATAATATATTGTTAAAATTTTAAAGCTGACATGTACAATTAATTTAAAAAAAAAAAGATAAAATGACAAGACAAGCCCCATAGAGTTTCTTGGTGTTTCTTCTCTGATGGGAGTATTTCCGAAACACCGGTAGATTCAACAGCCATTCAGTTTTCCCCTTTTGACCGCAGATTTTCTTTCTAGGCTTGCCATTTTTATTTTTATTTAAACAATATTATGCAGCTGACAGACGGACTATCAGTTCCATTTGGATCATGATATGTACTGTGATCGGTATGCGTTTCTCTATGTTGTGTTTCACTATTTCACTTTTTTATTTTTTTTATATAAAAATTGTCTGAAGTACTGAAACACACACTTACATGTATGGTTGGTTTTAAACTACTTTAATTTTTTTTAAATATTCTGACGTAAACGATTGGATGACAGCTGAATGGTTCATTACTTTTTTTTTCTAATTCAAAGCGTTAAATTCTGCTTTTGCTATGTTTACTTGATAATTGGTTATGATTTATTTTATGATTTATGATTTTGACGTGTATATGTGCGTATATTTATACTGCCTACATAATGAATAAATGCTTTGATTCTTTGATTCTTTGATTGATTCTTTGTTGTAACGAATATAAAATATTAACATATTTAACAATCATCGTCATATTTCAACCAATTTTCACAAAACCTTAACGAATTATGCACCTAAGACCTAAACCTTCCTTATAAACATTCTGGCTATTGGTGAAAACCGCATGATAATCCGTTCAGAAGCTATTGAGATTATTGCAAACAGACAGACAGACGCAGTGATAGACTTTGTTTTATAATACTTACGTAGTGATATTGGACGGCCCTTTGGCGTAAAGGATAGTTACACTGATTCTGACCCGAGGGTCGTTGGTTCTAATCCTAGCTATATACCTACCTATGAAAGGTTTATGTGTATTCATGAATCATGGGTTTTCGTGGTATCATTAAATCTATCAATAATTAAGATACATTTTAATTTAAGATTAAAAACTAAAACAACTGACTTCAATACCCCGCGAGTCAATTTCAGTTGCAAATCTAAGACGTTTATCGTCATATCTCTGAAGATACTTATCATCTCAATGAAATTACAATGCGACCACCTCGGGAACGTACCCTACCGATTACAAAAATAATCATTTGAATCGGTTCACAATTGACGGAGTAACCGCGTAACATACACACACAAAAAAAGACAGAAAAAAGAAACATACAGACGAATTGAGAACTTCCTTCTTTTTGGAAGTCGGTTAAAAAGTAGCTTACCACAAAGGAGAACATCTGCCGCCGTAAACTTACGGCGTTCCCCGACGCAAAAAGTAGGGGTATTATCCGTTTATCGTGTGTATCTGTGTGTCTGTCTGTAGCATCTTAGCACCCAACCGGATGAACCGATTTTGATTTTATTATTACTTACTTATTGCACTGGCGCGCTGACACTAAAGTGGATCTTGGCCTCCGACATTAAGAGACGCCATTTCTCCCTGGATTGCGCGACCTCTTGCCAATCGGACACCTGAAGCTGGTTCAGATCTTTTTGGACTACATTTATATTTTTAAATTTTATTATTGATAGTTTTTTTTATAGATGTCTTCATCGAGAGTGTTCTTAACTTTGATTCGTGAAAATTCGTTCAATCGTTATAAAACTATGAGCTTTAATCAACTTTTATAGCTCTAATCACTTCGAAAATCTTTTTCTTCAACGATATTGTAAGAACATGGAAGCATTGACCTGATGCTGGGACATCTCCTGGACTCTACAGAATACTCAAATCTTCACCAACTTTCAGCTCAGATTTTAAATGTCGTGTTTAGAGTAATTGGAATACTTTTAATGAAAAGATTATACATAGATCAGTCGGGTTGGTTTAAAATGTTATATTATATATATAGATCATTATTATTTTATACAATAGATCATATTATAATACTATATTGACTTCAAATTGATTGTGATCGGTGGGGATCTACAGAAAAGCTAAGTCTATAATAATATTTTCGTAGTAACTATGACCTATTCTGTGGTTTCACTGCAAATATTTTATAAATTTTGCGATGCGTGTATGTGAAATCCGTGATATCTTCTATCTATCATTTGAATTATATACTGTAAAGGACAATTTTAATCTATAATATGTGGCCAAGCTAATTAACGTAATTATTTGGATAAGGATTAATACTATATACTTGAAAATAGCCCTGGAAGTTATGTAATATTTTTTAACAAAAAATTAAGGATTCAAATGGTAACTGTGAGTCAACCTTAAGACATAGACACATGCTGTCGCGGACTTTTTTGTAGGTCTTATTAAGTTTTACAACTCTTTCTCAGAAAATATTCTTCCATCTGTTTTCAATTGAGCAGCGTTCGTAAAACAACGTGTTTTTTCGACCGTTTTTTTGTCGACTTAGGTTGCAAATTAGATCTCCATGAATGTACCTTTGATTTAAACGGGATAATATATAGCCTATTTTCATTTCGAAAGTCCATTCTATATATTAGTGAAAGAATTTTTTAAATCGGTCCAGTAGTTTTTGAGCCAAATCATTACAAACATACAAAAATACAAATGTTCTCTCATTATAATATTAGTATAGATAGATATTATAGAGAATAGATATGATGTATATTATGTGTGTGTGTGATATGATATTATGTGCATAACGTGCCGCCCCGGGCGTTCGCCCGAATGGCCCTTGTATGTACATAAGATAAGTATTTGCAAATAGACTTTTCCCTTGGCTTTGTTGTAACTCAACTATTATGTAGAATGAAAATTATAAGTATAATAAAAAAAAGATGGTTGAGAAGAAACTGAACTGTTAGGACTACAGAATTGAAACTTGGTAGGTAGATGTATTCTGTGAACCGCTTTTTGATTTTCATACAAAAATAAAAAATATAAAAGTTTAAGGGAATTTAATTAATTTAATTTTTTTTTAAACATGGAACTGAAACTAAAAAAAAATTTTTCTTCACACCTATACGTGTGGGGTGTCTATAGATAGGTCTTTAAAAATTACGTTGAGGTTCCTAAAATATTTTTTTCTCAAAGTCAATTTTAAAGATAGGCGCGTCTAACGTGGTAAAATGTGTGTCCCCCCCCCCCCTCCCCCCCGCCCCCGCCCTCTAACTTTTAAAGTAAGGGAGTGAAAAATCTAGAAAAAACATATTCTGTAGAACTCAATACAAAAACTTTCAACGAAAATTAGTTTGAACGTGATACAGTCAGCATTTTTTGAGATATGGCGACCGCAAAGATAACTTTGTTTTTCATACAAACACTATGAAAAACAAAGTTAATTCGTGAGTTGCGAAAAATCATAGTTATAGAATACTTTACTGGGTTACGGAACCCTACGAGTGCGAGTCCAACTTGCTCTTGGCCAGTTTATTAAAATGACTGTGACATACGGACGGACAGACAGACAGACAGACTGACATGACGAATCTATAAGGGTACCGTTTTTTGCCATTCGGCTACGGAACCCTAAAAAGATGGTTGAGAAGACATTTTCAACTAAAGAAAGCAAAAATTAAATAGTGTTTTTCACTTTCACACCTTTTTTTCCACAACAAACGGCTTAACGGATTTCAAAAAATTGTCGGTAACATCTCAAGTGTTTTAATCTTATCACACAAATTAGAAAAATTACAGTATACTGCTGGTTTTGTTAATCTGCGATAAATTTGTATATTTAGAATATCACTTCATATTATTTGAGTTTTATTTTAGGATTGTCTAATTTTCTGACTAACTCTTCAGTTTAAGTTTAATATTAGTGTAACTACTAAGTCAAAACAGAATTTTGAAATTTAATTGTCGATTACGATTTAGGTTTTAATATTCTTAAGTATTTTTTTTATATATTGTTTTTGTTTGAATAAGAAGGTTAGGTTGTTATTAATTAGAATATCCCTCCACATTATATCTCATTATATTATATATATATTGTATAGGTTTAAACTTATATCAAATATACTATGGTATCTTTAGGCTGTAAGAAAATTAAACTTGTAAGTCAACGCGATCAAAAGATATGAACGTTGAAGTCGTATATTTTTGCATCTGAATACTCTGACTCTCAAGAGCTGGGTGCTGCCGGGACACCGTAAGGTTATGGTGGCAGATTTTCCTCTTGATGGTAGTTAGCTACTTTTTGGTAGCAAGTCAGGTGGAACAGTGCATACAATATGCGGTACCCAAACACTTCCATTAGTATTATAACAGCTTTTACTTTTGTCAAAGCAAAAAATCTATCGCTGGCTGTTCACAGCTTAATTAAATAATTATCACTGATTGTTATTTACTCACCAACTAGTAGGCAGCTCATTGGAGTTATTCGTACACTCCCATGGCGGTTTTGAGGACTTTTGAAAGCCGGCCCCGCCTCCCGCGAACATAACTACACGCAAATACACTGCACTCTCACAGAATAAATAATAGTAGCTAAGCGGCACTCAAGGGCACAGTTTAGATAAGTACTCGCATTCACGCAAACTCAGCTTTAACACTGCCCTTGCCTACAACTTGAAACACAGATAATACTTGAGAACTTTGGTTAATGGAAATCACGAAAGCTTTGTCTGTGAAACCATTGTTTACGTTGACGTAGCTAGTCCTAACATTGTCGCGTCAACGATACGCGACGGACCGCAGACGTCTTTTTATTTTAGAATATTTTCAGATATACGCAAAATATTCCCGGCGTCGCGCGTCCAAGCAACGTCTCGACGCCGGCTGCTCACGTTATTTTTGTAACCATCAGCTTTCACACACTTTGCGTAATTTTTCGTGGTTACGCGCGAACAATGTTATTTAATTACAATTTGTATACAATTAACATTACGTATATTTAGATGAGTGCTGTTTAAATATAGATATAGGCGTCACTACTCTCACTGGGTCAATGTTGTTTTGTTAATTAATTCAAGTCCGTTGGATTCACGGGTAAATGTGTATTTTTACCCGGTTACGATAAGGGTTATTATTTTGACCGGAATGTCATGTATGTACTCGTATGTTTATCTGTTTCCTCTAAATTTCTAAACTCCTTATTATAATTTGATGCACTAGTGGTCGGATGGATTGGATTGGATGTTTTTTTTGTCCGCTAGTCATAGGCTATGTGACTTCACATTAAAATGAATATGGCGTCCTCTATAAGACACAAATAAATCTAATTTTTTTAAAATATATATTCAGTTACAAACTAAAAAAATAAATAATGATGCCGTGTTGGGTATCTAATGAAATAGCTTAATTAGAACATTTCATATATATACGTATATATAACAACTAGCAACCCACTCCGGCTTCGCACGGGCAGAGCATATATGCCTGCATTTTTGCATCAGCGTCTTCAACAATTTATCGTCATATTTCAACCAATTTACACATAACCATAATGAATTATAAGCATAAACATTCGCATAAACGCAGAATAAAACAAAGTTCCCGCTGCATCTGTCTGTTCACGATGAACTCAAAAACTACTAAACAAATTTTTATGCGGTTTTCACTAATAGATAGAGTGATTTATGATAAAGATTTATGTGTATAATTCATTACGGTTTTGTGTAAATTGGTTGAAATATGACGATGATTGTTGAAGACATTAATTCATACTCGACGCAACAAATCTACAGGCGAAAACCGCTTGAGAATCCGTTCAGTTGTTTATGAGTTCATCGCAAACAGACAGATGCGACAGAGGATATTTGGTTTAATACTGCGTCTATCTGTCTCGAAAACAAGTCATCCGGCAATTTATTCCATCTCAGTTCAAATTATTAAAGTGGAAACAAATAGATCAATGCGTCTTGTTGGAATATCCACCATGTATGGATGCCGTTTATTTGTTTGCATTGTTGTCCGATGGTAAAAAGGGAAAGAGGAATCACTATCAGATTGTGTAATTTAATCGCATCATCATCATCAGCCTGTGTCAGTCCACTGCTGGACGTAGGCCTCTCCCAAGATGCACCACTGAGCCCGAACTTCGGCTCTTCTCTTCCAGTCACTGCCCACCGCTTTGCGTATGTCGTTGGTCCACCTGGTCATAGGACGTCCTACGCTACGTTTGCCGGTCGACCACATCATAGCATACCACCAGGCAAAATAGTGGTTAAACGCTAGCCTATAAGATATAAATCATACATAAATTTAAAATGTAAAACCACCCCCGACTGATTTGTATTTGTATAATTTGTTCATTGAGACCATTCCAATGAGCCTAAACGCGACATCTCAGAAAAAGAGTTGAGTATTCTGCAGATTCAAGGAGATGTCTCAGCATTAGGTCAAACTTACAATTTTCTTGCACTATCATTGAAGTAACAGGATACTGAATTTCAAATTAATAAAGTTAATACGCAAAAATTCTACTACCAGCGTGTGTCACTACCAGCGTTTTTATCTTCTGTCCTTAGTATTACCGGTCTTTTCGAGAAAATATTAAACAATTCTCTACCGAATATATCGATTGATGTAATGGAAGAAACAAAAAACACCTGGTCCATGGCATGCCCAGGAGCAGCCTTCCCAAGGAGCCTCCGTTCGCAGCGGCAATGGGACGAGCCCTTATGTACTTGTCGTCTTCTTGCCACGAGCAAACGGGAATCTGGATATTGGTTGCAGACGTTACCTTCGTCCAATATAGGTACTTTCATGGATAACAACAGTTTTTGTATAGCGGTGGGACTGCGTCTGGTCATCCCCATAACAGAAGCGCAAATCTGTCGCTGCGATGACCAGGTGGATAGACTGGGTCACCACGGTCTTTCATGTGGTCGCAGTGCGGGACGGTTTTCTCGGTCGGGCTCTTGCCACCGTCAACGTGCCGGCTATTTTAGTGCCGAACGGTATCACACGTGGCGATGGTAAGAGGCCTGACGGCATGTCGTTGGTCCCTTGGTGTCGTGGGAAGCCGCTAGTGTGGGATGCTATGTGCGTCGACACATTGGAAGTTTCCTATCTTCATAATACCTCACGGGCGGCAGGAGCAGCTGCAGACGCGGCAGAGGCTCTCAAACGAAGGAAATATATAAGCATCGGTGATAACTATGCTTTCCTTCCGTTTTGGGTCGAAACCATGGGCCCGTGGGGTCAACAAGCACGTGGTTTTGTTAAGGAGCTCTCCAGACGCCTAATCGATGTCTCCTACGGGCCACGACCAAAGAGCTGGCGCTTACCTCGGGCAACGCAATAGTTTTGCGATTCAAAGAGGTAATAGTTAATATTATAGTTTTATTCGTTTATTAAATTGTAGGTTCTTGTAATAAATTTAAGATATGTTCAACTTTAAAAAGCATAGTTAGTTTACACTAGCTGTACCCGCGACTTCGTTCGCGATTCCTACAAAAACTGAACAAAACCTTAACGTTAGTGTGGCTAACACTTAATTTTTTATACATCTCATTAAGGTTCAAATCTATGCCTTACATTATGATTACGCCAAGAGAAGTTATATTTGCTACGCTGTAATTTTTTTAATGTAACATTTCATGTCTTAATTTAAATAATCCACACTAACCCAATATATTGGTATTGCATTGCCCAGTTTGGTAGATAGGGTTACAATTTTAATGACAATGTATTTTAAATGGAATACTTAAAATGTTTAATTGCATATACTATTACATATATTGTCTAACGAAAATTTGGCAAATATTATACTTTGGTATGTAGATAACAACGTCGTTATAATGTATCAAGCCGCACAAAAATCCAGCCTCATAGAGAAGCGCTCGTCCAACGTTTGATATCCTACATTAAAAAAAATACCTATAACAACAACTAACCGCCTTGATATTTTCGGCATCTCATTAAGCATCAACTCTTAATTTAACTTTTATATCACTACATAATATAAAACAAAGTCCCCTGCAGCGTCTGTCTGTCAGTTTGCGATAAACTACAGAATTTGCAGTTTCACTAATAGATAGAGTGATTCATGAGGAAGGTTTATGTGTATAATTCGTTAAGGTTTTATGTAAAGATTAATTCATACTCGACGCCACAAAGTGATGCATACAGATACAGGCGTATATGCTCTACCCAGGCATATGTGCGAACCAGGGGCGGGTCGCTAGTTAAATTTAAAGTTTAGTCAGCCACTTGGCGTTTTGACTAAAGTTAGACAATATTTCACCCGGGACAGCAGTTTAATCTATATCAAAGCGATGGTTGACGGTTATAAAAAAATCCAGCTAATTATATGCTTAAAACTGTTGATAGCAGAAATGAAAAACTCATCAGCGACAACTCCAATAAATTCGACAACCGGGGATAGGCTTATTAAAAACGTTCATATATTACTTTTAATAGAAGGCACCTTTCAATTTCAAGCGGGCTATTCACAATCATTCGTAAAAAAAAATTGGATTCAGAAACTACCTCCCCTTCGCCTTAGATCTTTGCAATTCACAATTATCGGAACGGAGATACTTGCATTTCAATTCGTTAAATCAGGGATTCTAAATGGAAATATAATTATGTTTATAATTCTGACACTGATTATAAATGACACTTTCAATGAATTTGAATATATCCGATTTAAATTAGAGTACAGAGAGTACTCATAGATACATTTTTGACCATCTTCATAATAAAAGTTAACACACTCTTTTTTTGTAAATTATTATTATGATGATTTTTTAGCACGAAATAGACATGTTCATGTTTGTCTGTCGGTCATTCCAAATGTAATCTGACGACTTAAATTTCAAAAACTTTCCAATTAGTATTCCAGCTGAAAGTTAGTTTCAGGGAAGCTAAAATATCGATGAAAATGCATTCTATAGCGTGGTTTTTAGATCAATTTTATCCGACATTTATTGCTTTGTCTAGAGCATGTTGAAATTAAGTTTTTCGGGTATTTATCTAAAGAGAGTGAACTTAAACAATAGAAAGTGTTAACTGGCTAAGTGCAAGTCGGACTCCCACTCGTAGGGTTCCGTTACATTAAGCGTTTTTATGAAAAACAAATTTATATTTGCGGTTCGGAAAAAGTGCTATATCTAAAAAACTACTGACTTCAAACCAATTTTTTAGCTTTTTCACTTTTTACACACACATTTTACCACTTTAGAAGTGTATAAAACATACAAACGAATGACTTTGAGAAAAAAATGTTTTAAAAACCTCAATGTCATTTTCAACGACCTATCCAAAAACATACCGCACGTAAAAGTTAGATTTTTAGTTTCTGTTCCCATCTATGGGGAGGGTAGCCTCCCCCCCCCCCCCTTAATCTTTATTTTTTTATTTTTGTATAAAACTCATAAAGCTGCTCACAGAATACATCTACCTACCAAGTTTTAACTGTGTAGTCTTAAAAGTTTCGGGATAAAATGGCTATGACATACGGACGGACAGACGGACGGACAGACAGACAGACAGACAGACATGACGAATCTAAAATGGTACGAAACTGCACAACATTTCTACCTAGTAGAACTACGCCAGCGATACGAATCAGAAGCTGGGAAACCCGACGATACTTTAATATGTGCAGTTATAATGTGAAATGTAAAGTAAAATGGAAACCTACTTGGGTTATCTTACTTAGCTTCGCTTAGCTCTCATACATAGTTGGCTTTGAGTAACTTAAAGATAATTCGGCGCTAGTTTCGTTTCGCTTATATTCCAATAATGAGGCCTGTGTTTAATCCATCATCGGCAGAAGAACGATCGAGTGTCGTTTGCTGAACTCATCTGATCTCCTTAAACTTAAGATAACAAAAGAGAGTGCGTATGCCACCATCATCCGTATATCTTTCTCAAAGATTTATTACTTTATTAATGTTATTTCTTGAGAGCGAATCGATTAGCGACATGCTTTTATTCGATTGATGGCTGGTTCGTGCGAGTCACAACTCAAACCACCTTTTGCCACACGTAATAGGAGCATTATACCGATGTTCCGCCTGACTTGTTGATATAAAATAGCTTTTTACCATCACGGAGAACATCTGCCGGCGTATCCTTACGGTGTCCAGCAACAAAAAGCCCTTGCATGTGATGGACCCTAGATGGCGTATAGGTATTGTACCTATAAATTGATATTAATTGCATGAACTAACTCTGTAGATAAATAAATGTAAATGACCTGAACAGTTCTTTGCTAAGAATTGTACTGTAATATAAAAGACTTGTAATGGATATGTAGTGATTTTAATAATTTTAATAACGGGCAGTACTAAGTAGGCGAATTTTTGCGCTTAAGGGTCGGGTCCGCGTCACAAGGTTTGTCCTGCTAGTTAAACAGTTTGAAGAGATGGAGAGATATATTTGTGGGTTTACCTGTCTAAATTTAGGGACTCCCTTCTTGAACGAGAGGTTTATATTAGGCCTTTTCTTGTCTCGCCAGAGCAAATGTGATAAGTAATGAATGAATGACGCGACAATAATAATAATAATAATTAGAACACCGCTCAGAAAAGACGTCATTTGGAAAATTTTCTTTTGATATTACTTTTATTAAAAAAATTTGCTTTCATAATTACAACACAACAACCATACAATAAAAGCAGGAAGTATAATATATGTGTTTATACTATTTCATCAAAAAAAAAAAGTACTTCGAGTAATATATATTTAATCTACATACGATTTTCCGGATCTGACATACAGTTATGTCATCAAAATCAATAAAATACTTAATCAACTAAAATAATTAATAAAATATATAAATCAACAAATTCATATAATATATGTACAAGGCAAGTACAGAATTGTTGTAAAAGTAATAAAAAATGATCACAAGATCCCAGAAACGTTTAGCGGATACTAGCAGCGCGCACCTACCACCTCCGCCCGTCGCGTCATCGCCGAGCACATCGTCGGGGGACGACTTTGTCACTCCCCCGGAGGGCAGCTCGTCGACTGATGAAGACGGGCTTACGCCGCCGCCGCCGCCACCACCACCTGCGCGACGACGAGGACGGCCACCGCTACCGGCACACTTGGGGCCTGTGGGGCATTCTGCTCCGCGCCCGGCCCTCGCTACCGGTGGTGTAGCGCGTCGCATGCGATGGACCCAGTCTTTAAATGAGAACTGCATGCGCGCCTACTACGGGGCTACAGAGGGAGGAACTAACCTGACCGCGTACCGCGATAGGATACTACCTCTGTTTCAGGCCCTTGAACCAGCCGTCACCGTTACCGCACAACGACTATCGGATCAGGTGCGGGCCATCCATCGGCTTAAGCTGTTGGACGACTCTGCGCTTGATCGGCTGCGTCTGAAGGCGTTACCTATTATTCATACTACTTCTGCTTTAGCGCGGGACCCGCCCAGTGTGTCGTCGACGCACGGGCCGACAGGCTCGGTTTCGACGTCTGCCCCGGCGGATGCCGCGCTAGACGCAGACGATTGTACGAATACTAACATAAGTACCCAGACTAATGAGCATTTGAGGAGGGCTTTGGAAGACGCGATTTTGGAGTATCGCACTACTCCTGACTCTAGGCCGCGACTACCACGTTTGCCAATGAATAAACGTAACCTGGCGTTAATGGGAGCCCTAAACGTTTTGCTAGTCCCATATATGCAGACTAGCGAAACATTAGTTGATACACACTCGATTCTTTACTGCGCGGCTATAGCGGCGTGTCGCGTTGCTCGCGTCAAGTTTCCGGATACTGACCGAATACCGCGACGCCCCGCTATCCCTGCGTGGCAAGAACGAATCGAGTGTCGCATCAATATGTTTAGGACTCTTATTGCGAAGTTGATCTGCTTCAGAGGGGGTAATAATCGCCCCCGAGTCATGCGTTTCGTGAACCAGGCCTTTGCTGGGACCGGGATTAGTCCCCGGGACTACATGACTTGTGTCACGGAACGCATTGACTTTCTGAAGCAGAAAGTTTATGCATTGGCAAACCGTATTCGTCGCTATAGAGCGCGTGTAGATCGCTATTATCAAAATCGCCTTTTCCAAAGTGACCAAAGGAAGGTATACCGAGGTTGGGAAGGAACCAATAAACGTGTGAATGAGGAGCAGTGTCCGGATGCTACTACCATGAATAACTTCTGGCGTAGTATCTGGTCGGTGCCCGTCGAACACACGGAGGGTGATTGGATGAGCGTCGTTGAGCGCGCGTGTGAACCTATCGAATCCATGGGGGCTATCACTATTAGCCCCGAAGACGTTAGTTGTGCGATCCGTACGGCCCAGAACTGGAAAAGTCCAGGACCGGACGGATTACACAACTTTTGGATAAAGTGGATTCGATGCTCACACGACCGCTTAGCGGCGCAATTCAAAGAAGCCCTCGAGGTTGGTTCTTTGTCAACATTCATGACAACCGGTGTCACTTTCCTGCTCCACAAGTCCGGTAGTACCACGGAACCGAAGAACTATAGACCCATTACATGCTTACCAACGCTGTACAAGCTTCTTACATCTATTCTGAGGTTTAAAATTAATTCGCACATATATTCACACAATATTTTGGCCCCCTCTTAGAATGGATGTAAGGTTGGGTCACGTGGTACTAAGGAGCTCCTCCTCATCGACACGACCATTTGCCAACAAGTCCGGCGGAACAGAGGGGCTCTCTCCACCGCCTGGATTGACTACAAGAAGGCCTATGATTCAGTGCCTCATACCTGGCTGGAGAGGATCTTAGAGTTGTATAAAATTGATACAACTCTGAGATCTTTTCTAGGTTCTTGTATGAGGCAGTGGACCACAGTCCTTCGTCAACCGGGTGATGGAGACAGCCCCTCTGATCCGCAGGACTTTATAAGGATTGAGCGAGGCATCTTCCAGGGAGATAGTCTGAGTCCGTTGTGGTTCTGTCTAGCCCTAAATCCTCTAAGCACATTATTAGAAGATTCAGGGCTGGGCTATTGACTTAGGAGAGAGGGTGAAGTCATTTCACACTTGCTGTACATGGATGACCTCAAACTTTTTGCACCGAAGCGCCATGATTTGATGGAATTACTGAAAGTCACTGAGACTTTCAGCAACGCCATCAACATGGAGTTCGGTGTAGATAAGTGCGCGGTCATGCACGTGCAGCGGGGGAAAGTTGTGAATTCAATGAATTTACAACTTTCTGATACAATGACTTTCAGATCTCTCTCCGAAGCCGACACCTATAAATACCTTGGTATGTCAGAGTCATTAGGTATCGAAAGTGGGGGGATAAAGCAGTCAGTGAAGGAGCGTTTCTTTGGTCGCCTGACAAAGGTACTTAACAGTATTTTGTCAGGAGGCAACAAGGTGCGTGCCTTCAATGGCTGGGTTATGCCCCTACTTATATACTTTACTTACTTTGGCATACTAAGGTGGACTCAGACCGAGTTAGACGCAGACAGAACAGACAGACAGCCTGGACAGAAAGGTTCGACAACAACTGACGTCACATCGCATGCTCCACCCACGCTCGTCTGTTATGAGACTGTATATTCCACGGAAATGGGGCGGTCGAGGCTTTTTAAATGCCAAGACTCTCCATAACCGTGAAGTATGCAGTCTCCGGGAATATTTCCTAAGCAACGAGTGTAAGATGCATCGCGATGTGGTAGCAGTTGACAGGACCTTAACGCTTCTCTCCTTAGGCAAAGAGAACTGGCGCAAACCTCATGTGCTGAGCACCGAAGACCGCAAGGACGTATGGAAGAGCAAGGAGCTGCACGGCAGATTCTATCGGGCCTTAACAGGGCCCGATGTGAATTTGCTCGCATCGGTGAACTGGCTACGATTCGGGGACCTCTTTGGGGAAACCGAAGGTTTTGTTTGTGCAATTGCTGACGAAGTTATCAAGACGAACAACTACCAGAAATATATCATGAAGGACGGTATGGTCGACATTTGTCGGGCATGCCGCCGTCCCGGAGAGTCACTCAGGCATATTATTTCCAGTGGTTCTCATCTTGCTAACGGCGAGTACTTGCACAGACATAACTTCGTAGCCAGGATCATCCACCAGCAACTTGCTCTTCAATACGGCCTTGTGGAGTCCGAGGTACCGTACTATAAGTACGCACCTGCGCCAGTTCTCGAAAATGGTCGTGCTTTGCTCTATTGGGACCGATCTATTATCACGGACAGGACTATTGTCGCCAATAAACCTGATATCGTGATAGTCGACCGGTCCCAGCGGCGGGCAGTGTTAGTCGACATCACCATTCCGCATGACGAGAACCTCGTGAAGGCTGAAAAGGACAAGCTTAGCAAGTACCTTGACTTGTTATTGTTATATACCGGCTGTAATTCACGTACCTTTAGTCGAATTTTCTCGACCTAGGTTTCGAGCGAGTCAGTCGCTCTTCCTCGGGAGTGAGGTCACGCGGTGAGATCGCGATGTTCACAGTGAACATCGCGATCTCACCGCGTGACCTCACTCCCGAGGAAGAGCGACTGACTCGCTCGAAACCTAGGTCGAGAAAATTCGACTAAAGGTACGTGAATTACAGCCGGTATATAACAATAATAATGTTACAAATTCACGATAATTTTAAAACCTTGACTTGTCTTACGAGGTTACCGCCATGTGGGATGTTGACTCGACTAGTATTGTCCCGATAGTCGTGTCAGCAAACGGCCTAATAGCGAAGAGTCTCGACCAACATCTCAAGAGACTCTCGTTAGACGGCTTGATCAAGGGCCAGATACAGAAGGCGGTACTTCTTGACACGGCACGCATCGTCAGGAGGTTCCTCTCTCTGCAGCCCTAACCACCGGTAGCTTGGGCCCTGCCCCGCTACCGGCGGCACTCTAGGTTTAGGTTTTTTATAATGTTTTATGTTTTATATTTGTTTTCTTTATTATTTTTATATGAAATATTGTAAAAATCCTAAACTTAAGAAAAATGAATAAATAATGTGAATAATAATAGAAAATGATAAAAGGAGATAATCGTAGAAATTAATAAAATAGTTACCGCGTACTGGGTAGTCCAGGTGTATCTTACCAGTTAGGTTTAGTATGTTTAGCTACCTTAACCTAACTTTTGAGATTGCCCAGTTAACCAAAAATTACGAGACGAGGACAATTACAGCCAACAGGAGCTGCTAACCCTGGTCCGACCTTTCAGTCACCTTTGCAAAAAGATCGTGTATCATTGTTCAGCATCGGCCACCACAAAAGCACGAGCTTACATATCTTGTGTCACTGCTATAGCGACGGGCCACCTCGGAAGTGCCTCTTATTATCGATCTTTCCTAACACAGGGTCGGCCACATTTCCCCTGTAATAAATATGTATGTATAGGTCTCCTTGAGTACCTTTATGTTGTTCTCTTAAGAGAAACAATTAATATAGCGAATTTAAATAGGAAAGTTCAACTCCTGTTATAGTAATATAAACTTGGTTCTGACCGACCAAAGAGCTGCCCTTCGCGGTATTGAATTCAATGCAATGCAAGAATCAAATCTAATGGATTCAAATCAAATCTAAATACATTTAGAAGCAATCATTTTATATCTGGATTAAAGTGATAAAGTTAACTACAGGACTCTAAGATTGTAAACATCTACGATATGTAAACAATACGCAATTTGCGACTTAGTTTAGACTGCTGTGGTTCTAGATAAATCTAGAATCATTCCCTAACATTAATTTAAGCTACTTAAGTAAAGATCTGCCTAGACAAGGAGTCGTGATTGAAAAACAACTGACAAAGATATACAGCGGTTTTATATTATAAAACACAATAAGAACTGTTATGATAGACACATATAAGCTATAACATTAAACATAGAAAATAAACTTAATTAATTATGATATTATTCGTACTCAAATAGAGATGGCGTCAATGAGACTTAAATTATAAGTGCACAGCATTATTTATTACTAGCAGCCCGCCCCGGCTTCGCACGGGTAGAGCATATATGCCTACAAAATTTGCATCAGTTTGTTGCATCGAATATAAAATATGAACATATTTAACAATAATCGTCATATTTCATCCAATTTACACAAAACCTTAACGCATTATGCACTAAACCTTCCTCATAAACACTCTGGCTATTGGTGAAAACAGCATGATAATCCGTTCAGTAGCTATTGAGATTATTGCGAACAGACAGACAGACGCAGTGATGGAATTTGTTTTATAATACTTACGTAGTAGTATTGGACGGCCCTTTAGCGTAAAGGATAGTTACCCTGATTCTGACCCGACGGTCGTTGGCTCTAATCCTAGCTATATACCTACCAATGAAAGTTTTATGTGCATTCATGAATCATGAGTTATCGTACAGTGGTAGTGGGATCATTAAATCTACCAAAAAGTAGCTTACTACCAAGGAGCCCGGGCCCGGTGGCGTAATCGGGAGAACGGTCGGCTTTGATGCCGTGGTACCGAGTTCAAACCTTACCGTGCACCAATGGATTTTTCAAGTTAGAAAATCTGTCGCCAAAAACATCTAATGTGTTCCGGCAGCTATCCTTGAGAGTCCGTTCCCCAGTCTAGGCCTAGCGTGCTTACCATCTTCGACCGCATCATCACTTACCAACAGGTGAGATAGTGGTCAAACGCTAGCCTATTAGATATAACAAAAAAAAAAGGTGAACATCTGCCGCCGTAACCTTACGCGTTCCCCGACGCAAAATGTAGGGGTAATATACGTTTAACGTGTGTATCTGTGTGTCTGTCTGTAGCATCTTAGCACCTAACCGGATGAACCGATTTTGTTTTTATTATTGATAGTTTTTTTTTGTTTGATAGATGTCTTCATCGAGAGTTTTCTTAGCTTTGATTCATGAAAATTCGTTCAATCGTTATAAAACTATGAGCTTTTTTCCAGTTAATTGCGCTATGAAATCAACTTTCATAGGTCTGATCAATTCGAAAATCTTCTTCTTCAACGATATTGTAAGAACATGGAAGCATTGACCTGATGCTGGGACATCTAGACTCTACAGAATACTCAAATCCTCACTAACTTACAGCTCAGATTTTAATTGTCGTGTTTAGAGTCATTGGAATGCTTTTAATGAAAAGATTATACATAGATCAGTCGGGGTGGTTTAAAATATTATATTATTATATATATACATGAATATTGTAGCGACACAATATCACGCTTACATTGTAATCTGCTGACAGCAGAGGATTGCAATGTAAGGCGAGAGTGAAGTACCTCGGTCGTCACCCGCAGGGCACGGTAGCTACACGGTAGCTACACGGTAGCTAGGCGACTAGCTAGGCGAATATTAGTTAGGTGATTTGTACCTACTTATTAAGTTAAAAGACAATATACTTTTCATATATTAATCTAGTGTTTCTCTACTTCCGAGTGATAGGGACGCACTTCATTTAGTTTATACCACAAGTAGATTTATTGTGTGGTAAAGTGGTGACCCCGCAATATTCGGGTGGCGGCTCACTCACTTACTTGCTATCGTGCCCCCTGTAAATAAAACACGCTATCGTCGTTCTACGGACATTTCAAACTTGTGTTGCTGTGACTTATAGTGCTGTGACTTATAGTGCTGTGTAATTACTGTGTCATTATGCTGCCTATACACACGCCGAGTCAGGCCTTAGCGCCCGGGCCAGCAAAAGGCCCGGAGCCCGCGCCCGCTGCTCCGGTGAAGGTGGAGTCGGAGTTAGCAGCTATTTCGATTACGTCACGTATACCGGAGTTCTGGACTGACCATCCCAGGCTCTGGTTCCTGCAGACGGAGGCCGTTCTCGCCCAACAGAAGCTTTCGGACGAGGCCAGATACAACCTGGTCATTACAAAGCTCTCCAAAGAGGCGATACAACAGGTGACAGATATTCTTATCACGCCGCCAGATACTCAGAAATTCGACACCTTGAGAGAACGGTTACTGGCGATATACGAGGAATCTGAGACGCGGCAGATACAGAAGCTCATCAGTGAGATGGAACTCGGCGAGCAGAAGCCCTCGCAGCTATTGCGACAGATGCGAGACCTAGCTCGCTCGAGGGTCCCGGATGATACACTAAAGATACTTTGGCAAGGCCACCTACCTGTGTCCGTCCGAGGCATCATCGCCGTGACGAAATCCAGCGAGTTGGACGTTTTAGCCCGCATCGCGGACAAGATAATGGAAACAGCAGTTTCTGCAAGCATAGCGGAGGTGAAGGTAGGGGGTTCCTCAACAGCCTCCTCAACCAGTGCTACTGATTTGATCATAGGCGAAATACGGAAGATCAATCAGCGTATCGACCAGCTGCAGAAGTCCCAGGCCGGTAACTTCCGGCAATCGCGTCCCAGAGGCCGCAGCCAGGACTTCCGCCCCGCTAGAAGTTCTACACCCGCCGATACCAGCTCATCCAGGAGATCCCGGAAGCCAGACTGGAAGTGCTTCTACCACTTCCGCTACGGGGCGAAGGCGCACAAGTGCGTGTCACCGTGCAGCTGGAAGTCGGACGAGGGAAACTAGGAGAGGTGCAGGTGACGACGGTACCCTGTACTAGCGTGGACAGTAACAACCGTCTTAGTCTCGCGGATAAAACATCGGGTTTACGGTTTCTCGTCGATTCGGGGGCTAATTGTTCGGTTCTCCCAGCTCGTAAAGCGTCTTGTGTTAACAGTGTCGGTTATAAACTTTACGCTGCCAACGGTACAGAAATAAGTACGTTTGGACTAAAGACTCTAGTGTTGGACTTAGGTATGCGTAGACCTTATCGTTGGACTTTCGTGTTAGCAGCTGTTAATCAACCGATTTTAGGCGCAGACTTTTTAAAGTATCATAAACTTTTAATCGACTTAAGTAACCGTTAATTGATTAAGTGACGAATGTAAATGTTATTGCTTCTATTGTGTCTTGTTCTGAACCTACTTTAAGCACTTTAGACGAATCACATCCGTATTTTAACCTTCTTTCGCAGTACCCGGATATAACCAAACCGGTTTCTTTCAATGACACACCTAAGCACACGGTGTTTCATCATATAGAGACGACCGGGCCGCCCGTGCATGCACGCGCCCGCCCGCTGCCTCCCGACAGGTACAAGAAGGTGAGTGAGGAATTTCGTATTATGCAAGAGTTGGGAATTTGTCGACCTTCGAAAAGCCCGTGGTCCAGCCCGCTGCATGTTGTTCCGAAAAAGAATGGAGAAATCCGTCCTTGTGGAGATTACAGACAGCTGAACGCGGTTACGAAGCCCGACCGATACCCGATCCCTCGCTTACATGATTTTACTTATATCTTGACTAATATGACTGTATTTAGTAAAATCGATGTAAATCGCGCTTACCATTCTATCCCCGTTGCTCCTGAAGATATTGAAAAAACCGCCATTATTACGCCGTTCGGACTGTTCGAATTTCCGAGAATGTAATTCGGTTTGCGTAACGCGGCACAGTCTTTTCAACGCTTCATGAACAACACCGTTTTACAGGGCTTAGGAATCGAACGTGATGACGGAACTTTCGAACCGAGCTCAAATTTCATTTTTTGTTATTTAGATGACGTCATCGTGGCCAGCGAATCCAGTATTAGGCACGAACAACACCAAAAAGTCTTGTTTAAACGCTTAAATGATTTTGGCATAACGATAAATTTATCTAAGTGCTCGTTCGGTCAGTCACATATTGAATTTCTAGGTCATGACGTAACGGTCGAAGGTATAAAACCAGCTCGCGATAAAGTACAAGCTATTGTAGATTTTCCTAGACCTATAACACCTAAGTAACACGTACACGTAACACCTAAGTAGCTCAACTCCGACGTTTTATCGGCATGGTAAACTTTTACCGACCACATATGCCCAAAGCTATGTCTTACCAAGCGGTGCTCATCAAGCTTATTGGTAGCGTTAAAAAAAACGATAAGACACCAGTTCATTGGACTGACGAGGCTATTGAAGCATTTACAAAATCTCAAGAAAGTCTTCAGAACGCCACGACTTTGTCATATCCTTTAGCTGACTCGCCTATAGCGCTTATGACGGATGCGTCGAATATATGCGTAGGCGGGGTTCTTCAACAGCTAATAGACGGGAATTGGAAACCTTTAGGTTATTTTTCGCGAAAACTAACAGATACTCAGATGAAGTACAGTACGTACGATCGTGAGTTGTTAGCAATTTATTTAGCGATTATTCATTTCAGAAAGATGTTCGAAGGTAGAGCGCTTATCATTTACACAGATCATAAGCCTCTAACATTTGCATTTTCAAAGCTAGCTAGTGACAAAGAAACGCCACGCAGAACTAGGCAACTTATGTACATTAGCGAATTCACTACTGATATTCGTTATATAACAGGCAACGATAACATAGTAGCAGACTCGCTAAGCCGTATAGAGACGATAACATGTCCAAGTAGCTTAGATTACGCAGAACTTGCAACCGCCCAGTGTGCCGACGCCTACGTAACACATTGGAAAAACAACGTAGCAACGTAAACATTAAAAAGGTAACTGTACCTAATATTGCAACTCACATTTTTTGCGAAGTGTCAACTGGAAATATTAGACCGTATTTACCAGAATTGTTTCGTAAATTAGCTTTTGATTCGGTTCATAACTTGAGTCATCCCGGAATTAATACCACTCGCAAGTTGGTAGGCCAACGTTTTTTTTGGCCGAACATGAATAAAGACGTTAATAAGTGGGCGAAAACTTGCATACGTTGTCAAAAATCGAAGATTCAGCGCCACACTGTATCTTTTTTGGGACAATATGCGCCAGCTAGACGTTTCGAGCACATTCACGCGGACATCGTAGGTCCAATGGAAATGAATTCTGACGGATTTAAATACTTACTTACCATTATAGATCGCACCACACACTGGCCTGAGGCATTTCCGCTTAAAGATATAACTGCAGAGACAGTAGCCAAGCACATATACGAAGGATGGTTCGCTAGGTTTGGAGTTTGTAAATTGTTAACTACAGACCAAGGCCGCCAATTCGAGAGTTACTGAAATGTATGGGGGTGGATAGGTCTAGAAGTAGTCCTTTTCACCCGCAGAGCAATGGTTGTGTCGATCGATGGCATAGATCGCTCAAGGTCGCACTAAAAGCTCGCCTAGATACTGCGTCATGGGTGGACGATTTACCAACCGTATTATTGGGGCTCAGAACCACATTACGTAGCGATTCCAATCTTAGCGCTGCCGAGTTAACTTACGGATGTACTCTAAGATTGCCGGGCGAATTTTTCGTGTCACAGAGATCTGAACCATCAGATCCGTATACCTTAGTTGATGAACTACGTGCTAGGATACGTAGGGTGAGGCCTGTTCCAGCCAGACAACGAGATTCTAGAACTTTATTCATCCACCCGGATCTAAAGTCCTGTGAATATGTTTTTATTAGGAACGATGCCGTCCGTAAACCTTTACAGACACCGTATGACGGACCCTATCGCGTTCTCAGTAGAAATGATAAGGTGTATAAGGTACAATTACCTAATAGGCGACTTAATGTTTCTATTGACCGTCTGAAACCTGCATACCTACTGAATACTGAGCACACGGTCCAATCCGACGACGCTCCCCAAGTATATAGAAGTTATGTTACAGATAACCACACCCGGGCCACATCCAGTGACTCTACTGCATGCAGGCAAACCCGGAGCGGTAGAATTATACGTACACCGGTACGATTTAAACTCTTAACTATATATAGTACTTGTGTTTGCTATGGCGATAATGTTTACCTACATACATTATCATAATATTTATAGTTGTATTTACTTACCTATTCACATAAGTAAAATTGAACTAAGCGTATATTAAAATAAAATAAAGTTTTAGTACATAAGGACTTTATTTCAAATGTATTTTACATACGCAGATATAATATGTTTTCAATGTAATGGTTATATTTTGTATTTTGTTATTTTGTAAATTGTAAACGTTTGCATGCACGTAAGTAGCGATAATAATGTAAACCTAGCGTTCTACATATGTGTGTTGTATTTGATCAGCAATCAATTTTTGTCTTTGCCTGATCAAAGTTTAATAAACTATGCTAGCGATGTTGAAATCTTAATCTAGGTTATGATAACTTTTACCTATAGACATTATTTTTGGAGACGCACTAGGTAGTAGTTACTCGTAGTAGCACATACGTTATATATTACATTATATTTTATTCGACATGGGATTTAATCAGTCCAAGGAGGAGCAGATAGTCATAGCTCAGAATCCCACTGAAGTAGAAGCACACATGTCGCGGCAGAGCTTGATGACGATGATTGTCATCGGGATACTGCTGTTCATCGTGGGGTGCGCTATGATCCGTAAGGTTCGAGAGTGCATCCGGCGGCAGTTCCGTAGCCGCATCAGGACTTGGCTCCGGGAGGAAACTACCGGGCCGGTGCCCGCCCTTACCCACGTGCAGGTGCTACAGCCGGTAGCAGCACCAGCAGCGGTTGCTAACCCCGCGCCTGTTGCTACCCAGTACGCGTAACATGTGTGGTTTATAGAGTGTGTATCCGCGATGTGCCTACGTAGTATTGATTTATCAGTTGGTGTAAATTAAATTAGGTTTATGTTCAACCTTAACATCTCCAAATCTATGTCTAGGCGATGCGCGATGTATCTACGCGTTATTAAGTTATTCTTATACAACTTAGTTTCTTGTACAACTGACTTTGCAATTCTTAATTAAGTTACACGGATTGTATACATTAATTTTATGTACTACCGTGCCTTAAGTTATTATTTATAACAATCATAATTCTCGTTACTTTGTTTTATGTTAGTGTTATCGGCAGGATGCAAAATTCCAGGTAACGGTGTGCTCATGGCGACACGGCTCGGCCGACGATCGCATTACCGCGTTGTCAGCAGGTCGCCGCGAGCCATTACGCTTTGGCTCAGTTGTTAGAGAAAAGTTTTTACCTTGGATTTCGCGAATGCATTTTGATTTTTATATTTGTAATTTTTTTTGTTTTTTCAAAAGGGTGTGGTTGATGTAGCGACACAATATCACACTTACATTGTAATCTGCTGACAGCAGAGGATTGCAATGTAAGGCGAGAGTGAAGTACCTCGGTCGTCACCCGCAGGGCACGGTAGCTACACGGTAGCTACACGGTAGCTAGGCGATTAGCTAGGCGAATATTAGTTAGGTGATTTGTACCTACTTATTAAGTTAAAAGACAATATACTTTTCATATATTAATCTAGTGTTTCTCTACTTCCGAGTGATAGGGACGCACTTCATTTAGTTTATACCACAAGTAGATTTATTGTGTGGTAAAATATTATTTTTACAATAGATCATATTATTATACTATATTGACTTCAAATTGATTGTGATCGGTGGGGATCTACAGCATAGATACAGCATAGATCTAAGCCTATAATAATATTTTTGTAGTAACTATGACCTAATCTGTGGTTTCACTGCAAATATTTTATTAATTTTGCAATGCGTGTATGTGAAATTCGTGATATCTTCTAGAGTTTTCATTCGAATTATATACTGTAAAGGACAATTTTAATCTATAATATGTGGGCAAGCTAATTAACGTAATTATTTGGATAAGGATTAATACTATATACTTGAAAATAGCCTTGGAAGTTATGTAATATTTTTTAACAAAAATTTTAAGATTATAATGGTTACCTACTGTGAGTCAACCTTAAGAGATAGACATATGCTGTCGCGGACTTTTTTGTAGGTCTTATTAAGTTGTACAACTCTTCCATAGAAAATATTCTTCTATCTATTATCAATTGAGCAGCGTTCGTAAGAAACGTGTTTTTTCGACCGTTTTTTTGCCGACTTAGGTTGCAAATTAGGTCTCCACGAATGTACCTTTGATTTAAACGGGATAATATATAGCCTATTTTTATTCCGAAAGTCCATTCTATGTATCAGTGAAAGAATTTTTTAAATCGGTTCAGTAGTTTTTGAGCCAAATCATTACAAACATACAAAAATACAAAAATACAAATGTTCTCTCTTTATAATATTAGTAAAGATTTCCGGCATTGTTCCTCCACTGTCGCTTGTAATTAGATGACTTTAATATTCATGCACGTTACGTACATCGATACCAAAATAATCTAACTTTAAGCTACCCTTCGTAAAATTCGCCTCAGGATAGATGTCCAATTATAAGAATTGAAGTCTATCCCTACGCCGGTTAAAAGTGAACTTTATAGTTATGCTTTTATTAAAGCTCAAATCAAATCAAGCGGGGGCTAAGGCCAACGTGGCGGGTCAAAACAAATAGGTTCTATAACCTTTGTGCACCTTACAAATGTTGCAGGACTGATCAAAATACGAATAAATGGGAAAGAGGGCGAAACAATAATAATATATAATCGGTGCTCTACGCACTTAATTAATAGTTATTCTGATCGAAAGCTAGATTATGACTTTGGATCAATCGCCCTCTATCCAGTTGCAGAACAATTAGGAAAACTTTTCTGATGTACGACGTAGCACGCGCAGGAGCTTAAATTGAAGTTGTCATGTACTTAGTAAAAGATCAAATACGCGCCTAGTTATAATTTATAAAACACAGAGTAAAATATAAATTAACCAGGAAAACTCCCTACGAACTTGAGTTCACTGTGGTAATCAAGATCGACTAAACTCTCCGAAGATTAGATCTTAATAATCCCCCTCTCTCCTCGTGCTAGGCTTTTTATAAGCGCATTCTACAGGAAGACTCCACCCTCTCGCTGACTGAAAGATGCACCCCGATGTCACTAAGGCGTCTCGATGGGTTGATTTTATGCAGGTACAAAAACAAGAGCAATGCCGATTGGGTTACATTCAGCTGCGTGTACGCCTTCATCCAGATTCCAGAAAATGACGTTAGCCAGGAGCATCTCTCGCGGCTTGTCCAACTCGAAATATGAAATAAAAGAAAACAATATTGTGTATAGATATATTCATTATCTTTTGTATTATTATAAGGTCTATCCTTTTATGCCTAAATGAGAGGTAAATTAACCAACATTGCTAAACCCAAAGAAAACCCTAAATAAATGAATAAGTGTTTATGCAATATCTTATCAAAGTATATAGATTGGCAAAACACACTGTGATATGAAATCATAATGGTTATTATGCTTGACACCATTATAATATGGCAGATGATGTAAGGCAGCAATGATTATTAATTGTGTGTGACCTAGAAATAAACACATAATAATACTTAATGTACACAAATATATTATAAACTAATGTTGGCGCCAACTCAAACTACTTAAGTGATAAGGTTTAATATATGACTACTAAAAATAACATGCCTTAACTTATCATTTCTTAACTAACATGCGCAGATAAGGATTCCACGAACCCCCTTTTTTATTATAAAACCATGTTTGCAATATTTCCCACACTAACATACAAGCCTCAGCCGTTAAACATTAAATAATCTCAAGTGTGACTTTCCAGCAATATCCTTGTTAATAGATTTCAAAACAAAAAATAAACCTCTCAGTCCCATTTAGTCGTCCCTTAACACTTATTTGAAATCACTTCTCGTAATATTTATTGTCTTTAGCACAAGTATGGAGAGAAAAAAAAAATAAGGCACAGAATTTGATGTCTCGAATTTTGGGTCATTTTTGGGGGATTTCAACATCGCTAGCATAGTTTATTAAACTTTGATCAGGGAAAGAAAAAAACTTGATTGCTGATCAAATACAACACACATATGTAGAACGCTAGGTTTACATTATTATCACTAATTACGTGCATACAAACGTTTACAATTTACAAAATAACCATTACATTGAAAACATATAATATCTGCTTATGTACAATACATTTGAAATAAAGTCCTTATGTACTAAAACTTTATTTTATTTTAATATACGCGTAGTTCAATTTTACTTATGTGGATAGGTAAGTAAATACAACTATAAATATTATGATAATATATGTAGGTAAACATTATCGCCATAGCAAACACAAATACTATATATAATTAGAGTTTAAATCGTACCGGTGTACGTATAATTCTACCGCTCCGGGTTTGCCTGCATGCAGTAGAGTCACTCACATCGCTTACAGGAACGATTCCCGTATCCTGTTTTTTTTTTCATGAAAACGTTGTTATACATATACATTTGATCAAAGTATCATTTGAGAAGTGTTTTCCTAACAGATAACATTTACATAAAAATATCCTGTTTTTCCCGTGTCCTACCAAAACCTTTATGTTTTTCAGGATAACCAATATTCTAAAAGTTGTTTCATAGTATAAGCTATGCTCACTTTAAGTTTCATGAAAATCCGTAAAGTAGTTTTGGCGTGATGATTTTTCAAACGGACATACATACAGACAAACATTTTTAAAATTATATTTTCGGCATCTATCTTCGAGCATTTACCAATGGAGATGTTTACGCAAGGCGTACCCCTCTGCTGGCCATATAGCCATTTTTGGCCATATGAGCGTGCGTAACTACGCTGTATTTTTAATACTGTGTGCGTGTTTCAAGCTAGTGTGCGGGATCGCTAAAGTGAGTGATTTGTGTGTGTGCAATGCGTGTTTACCACGTCCCCCGTAAGTATCGGCAGAAATTTTTTTTTGCGGATTACAACGTTAACATCTCCATTGGCAAATACTCGAAGGCATCTATAGCGTTCATAATGCTTCCCCTAATTTAAATTTCAAAAAAATATTCAATGTACAGTTTTCGCTTAGTAACTGTTTTATTATAGTAAATAGATTAGTCAAGTAGCTCAGCCTAGCAAACTGGGCCCGGTAAGTCGAGCATTTCTCGACTCGCCTTCCGCCATTTACATTGGTAAGTTATTGGGCCCTGTAATCTCTGGTAAAAATACTGGCCTCGGTTTGTGAAATTGTATAAAATAGGTGGAGGGGAACAACTCGGCCGAGCAATTACGCTCCGCGCGAGACAACTGGACTTGCTCAGTACTTGGCCTAGTTTACTTGCCTTTTCATTTACGTTGGTCTAGTTCGCTTGTTTTTTATCGGTCACTAGACTCAACTCGGTCGCCTACTTGACTAATGTAAACAACGCTAAACAGACGGCAGCAGACTGACGGGAGGTGCGCAGAAGCGCCATTTAGATTTTTTTGACGTCCGCGGTCAAAGTCTACGAAAGTTTCTATCGTAGGAGCTAAGAATATTTAAACAGCTGAACGGATTTTCATGAAACAAAGGTACGAACACTCGATGAAGACACCTATCATACAAAAAAAACTAAATCACAATTCGGTTCATCCGTTTGGGCGCTACGATGCTACAGACAGACACACACATACACAAATACGGAGACACAGATATCTATCCAACTTATAACACCCCTTCTTTTTGCGGGGGTTAAAAGAAGTAGAATAGGATGCATAGAATATCTAATACTATAAGAATCTTTGTCCTGACATACTGACTGACTGACTGACTGACTGACTGACTGACTGACAGAAAACGCACAGCCTAAACCGCTGGTCGTAGAGGCATACAATTTTGAAAGAAAGGATTTTTCAAAATTCACCTTTTAAGGGGATGAAATGGGGGTTCAAAGTTTGTGTGGAGAAACAAGATTAGATAGTCTTTTCTATCAGAAACTTCACACAAGTGCTTCAGTAAAAAAATAAGTAAATATGTGTTTTGTTTTTTTGAAATTCCACCCCTAAGAGGGTGAAATGGGGTAATAAAGTGTGAAATTCAATATTGTTTCGGATTGCGCTGAAATTTGGCATGCAGATAGTTATTACGACGTTACTTACCTCTGAGAAAGGATTTCCCAAAATTCACCCCTGAAAGGGATGAAATGGGGGTTCAAAGTTTGTATGGAGAAACAAGATTAGATAGTCTTTTATATTCGAAACTTAACACAAGTACTTAAGTAAGGAAATAAGTGTTTCAGGCTCTTTTGAAATTCAACCCCTAAAAGGGTGAAGTGGGGTAACAAAGTCTGAAATCAATATATTTTCGGATTGCGCTGAAATTTGGCATGCAGATAATTTTGACATAGGTATCCGCTAAGAAAGAATTTTTCAAAATTCACTCTTCAAGGGGATAAAGCGGGGATTCATGTTTGTATAGTCATTTTACTTCTGTAAGTAAATAAGTAAATACGAGTTTCAGACTTTTCAAAATGCCACCCATAAGAGTGTACTGTGATAATAAAGTCTAAAAATCAATATTGTTTGGGATTGCGTTGAAATTTCGAATGCAGATAATTATTATGACGTAGGTATCCGTTCAGAAAAGATTTTCTAAAAATTCCTCCCGGATACGGAACGGGGATTCAAAGTTTGTATGGCAAAACAAGATAAGATAAAGTACGTGTTGTAGTTTTTTTCAAAATGCAGTAGGTAACAAAGTCTGAATATTTGGGTTTTTGGGGTTGATAAATATGAATTCCAAATTGCCTTAGTCACGCGATAACATGAAAACGGGTGAACCGATTTGGCTAATTCTTATTTGATGTATTTAATGATAGAATCGTTATTACAAAAGAAAAGTTTGAATTAAATAAAATAAGTTTTTAACGCAGGCGAAGCCGCGGGGCATTCTAGTTATACATATGTCAGGCAATGTAACTGACGTATAGACAAAACAAATGATTTCTTCGAAATAATGTGTGGCCTAAGAATTAATATTAACAACGTAGCAATAGTTCTGTGATGTTGCTGACGATTGTGATGATGTATGCAACACAGACCCAACTATAATTATATTCAATGTTTTGTTTTGTTCCAAAATGTTAAATATGTGAGACCTTAGGTACTGTGAATTGTTAAACATAATCCAAAATTTCATCGTACCAACGGGACTTGAACCCGCAACCTCCGGAATAACATGTTCCGGTGCTTTGCCAATTAAGCCATGGTGCGAAGTAACGTTACGACGAAATTAGTGGATTGCATTTGCTTAATTGGCAAAGCACCGGAACATGTTATTCCGGAGGTTGCGGGTTCAAGTCCCGTTGGTACGATGAAATTTTGGATTGTGTTTAACAATTTACAAAAATATTAAGTGTGTAACACTTCAAAGAAAACATAATATTTGATTTACGCGGTGCAACATCTCTCGTCGGATTTGAAAACTGTAATGATTTCTTCCGAATGATTAACTTACGTAATAAGTAGTCATAGATGGCGCCACCAATGCATAATTGGGTTAACAAATGCAATCCACTAATTTCGTCGTAACGTTACTTCGCACCATGGCTTAATTGGCAAAGCACCGGAACATGTTATTCCGGAGGTTGCGGGTTCAAGTCCCGTTGGTACGATGAAATTTTGGATTGTGTTTAACAATTTACAAAAATATTAAGTGTGTAACACTTCAAAGAAAACATAATATTTGATTTACGCAGTGCAACATCTCTCGTCGGATTTGAAAACTGTAATGATTTCTTCCGAATGATTAACTTACGTAATAAGTAGTCATAGATGGCGCCACCAATGCATAATTGGGTTAACAAATGCAATCCACTAATTTCGTCGTAACGTTACTTCGCACCATGGCTTAATTGGCAAAGCACCGGAACATGTTATTCCGGAGGTTGCGGGTTCAAGTCCCGTTGGTACGATGAAATTTTGGATTGTGTTTAACAATTTACAAAAATATTAAGTGTGTAACACTTCAAAGAAAACATAATATTTGATTTACGCAGTGCAACATCTCTCGTCGGATTTGAAAACTGTAATGATTTCTTCCGAATGATTAACTTACGTAATAAGTAGTCATAGATGGCGCCACCAATGCATAATTGGGTTAACAAATGCAATCCACTAATTTCGTCGTAACGTTACTTCGCACCATGGCTTAATTGGCAAAGCACCGGAACATGTTATTCCGGAGGTTGCGGGTTCAAGTCCCGTTGGTACGATGAAATTTTGGATTGTGTTTAACAATTTACAAAAATATTAAGTGTGTAACACTTCAAAGAAAACATAATATTAGGTACTGTGGTTCGATATTTTATTTAGAGTACCATTTCGTGAGACCAGTATTTCGTTTTTAGGGTTCCGTACCCAAAGGGTAAAACTACGCTGTCCGTCTGTCTGTCTGTCTGTCTGTCTGTCCGTCTGTCACCAGGCTGTATCTCATGAACCATAATAGTGAGACAGATGAAATTTTCACAGAATATGTATTGCCGCTATAACAACAAATACTAAAAACAAAATAAAGTTAAAAATTAAAGGATTATTCTTTTCTTTACATTTACATAAAATAAAAGATTAAAGAATTATCACAGTACACTCTTAGGGGTGGCATTTTGAAAAGTCTGAAACTCGTATTTACTTATTTACTTACAGAAGTAAAATGACTATACAAACATGAATCCCCGCTTTATCCCCTTGAAGAGTGAATTTTGAAAAATTCTTTCTTAGCGGATACCTATGTCAAAATTATCTGCATGCGAAATTTCAGCGCAATCCGAAAATATATTGATTTCAGACTTTGTTACCCCACTTCACCCTTTTAGGGGTTGAATTTCAAAAGAGCCTGAAACACGTATTTCCTTACTTGTTGACTCGACTAGCATTGTCCCGATAGTAGTGTCAGCAAACGGCCTAATAGCGAAGAGTCTCGACCAACATCTCAAGAGACTCTCGTTAGACGGCTGGATCAAGGGCCAGATACAGAAGGCGGTACTTCTTGACACTGCACGCATCGTCAGGAGGTTCCTCTCTCTGCAGCCCTAACCACCGGTAGCCTGGGCCCTGCCCCGCTGCCGGCGGCATCCTAGATTTAGGTTTTTTATATTATTTTATGTTTTTATAGTTGTTTTCCTTATTATTTTTATATAGAATATTATAAAAAACCTAAATTTAAGAAAAATAAATATATACATGAATAATAATAAAAATATAATAATCTCTATATATAATATCTCAGCTAATAAATATAATAATTCGTTATATATATATAATATCTAAGCTAATAAATATAATAATTCGTTATAAATATAATCTATGCTAATATATATAATAATTCGTCAAGGTTATGGGTAAATTGGTTGAAATAAGACGACGATTCTATTACTCGACGCAACAAACTAATTTTATGCAACATATTTAGGCATATAATATGCTTTGCTCGTGCAAATGGTGGCTAGTATTAAATAATAAAATACTGCAGATCCGTATCGTATACCTATTATGAGTACGGATTTCTCGTATTAGGTCCCTGTCCCTGTACCTGTTACGTCTACATCTCTCTAAACGTGGTATGAGCGACGACAACGAGTCAACAAATTACCATTTGACTTCATGTTCATTCGTGATCTGCCTTCTAACCAAAGAACACGTTTAGTCTATTCAGTCCTGAATCCTTCAATTTACCAATCAAAAATGAACACCGTCGTAATTTTATTTGTTTTAATAACTGTCGCTTACAGTAAGGTCATTATAATCAGTGACACTATTGATTTGTCCAAAGCGATGACAGAAAACGATATTGGTGAGTTTTATTTATAACACACTTTACTCGTAACTAACTTCCAAAATAACTCATCCATACTCAGCAAGACGTACCTAATTTATAAGTACCTACGGTCATTTCCGATACAGTGGAACGCCTATTTATGAAACCGTGTTGTTTGTCCGGTATTCATTTACAAACAGTTGTGCTTGTATTATTGTTTTTTATATGTATTATATAGGTTAGCGTTTGACCACTATGTCACCTGTTGGTAAGTGATGATGCGGTCAAGTATGGTGGCACTGATGATATTGTAAGTTATATTTTCAAAGATCTTGCTGAATGTATTTAATATAGAGATCAGACGGTTATGTTCTATGGGGCTTCGAGATCATCTCTTGAGGACTGGTATTATGATACAACGAGCGAGTCTTCGTGTATTTATCTCTGGAACGGCTGTAACGATTTGGATAAAATGTTATATTTCGTTTGTTTTACATTTTAGTTTACTTTAATTAGTTGCCCGCTTTCTTCGCCGCCTGTACTGTATAAATAAATTGAAAAATCCTTCGTATTCGAGTATTCAGCCAGGCAAAATCTTATCAAAATAGGCTTTTCAACAGACTTTAACTTTCTCAATTTGTCTGTAAATGTTTTTTATATTATGTTTGTCACGCGATTACTTCACCTATTGTGAACCGATATGAATTATTCTTTTTTTCCAAAGTAGGGTAAATCTTCACAGTGGTCCCATCATACAATTCATTGAGGTGTGAAGAGTATCTCCAGAGAGATGAAGATAAACACCTCAAACTTGTTTACTGAAAATGAACCGTTTTAATATTCTTGAGTAGTTTTGGTCCTTTAGTAAATTATATCAAAATCTGATGAGTATCTCAAACACCTAAAACTTAGTACTGAAAATAACTACCGCGGCATTTGAAGTCGGTTTATTTTTGTTTTGTAAACGGTCCTAAATTATGTTTGTTTCAGATTATCCAAGACTCACTGAAAAGAAGACGGGCTTAATTGAAGCTTACATGCCGGTGAAGTCGTTGTCATGAGTGAATGGAATATGCGACTTACTCTGCAAGATGCTAGGCTGGAACCATGGAACCTGTTACTCAGCGGACTCCTGCCGTTGCTACAATTAGAGATGATTTCAATGATAATAGCTGCAATTTAAGTCCATCATCGTCCAACTTTGATAAGCCTCTCTCTATAGGCCGTACTATTCTCGGTTTATCCCTCACGTATTTTGAACATGACAAACGTTGAAAGGTTGGTTACTCTTATAATTGCAGCATATTTTTCTATAATTTTTTTTTTAGGCTCACTTATGTTTACATCTCATCTTTGTATGCTGATGATTGATGTTTGTGTATCAAATGTAATGCTTATTCTTATAAATTTTGTATTTTCGTAATGTGATTTTTCTTCGTAACTCATTCCCATTCATAGGCTTAAAATAGGGAAGGGTGGGTTGCTGTTAGGGGACCCAGTCCCCGTTTAGCATATGTGAAAATGTATAATATTATACATTTCCCTGTAATAATATTATATCGACACTAATATTATAAATGCGAAAGTCAGTTTGTATAATTGTTCGTTTGGGACTTATTCACGATCATGTTGCACAGGGATAGTCAGTAGATTAGGTTATATGATACTTTTTACGCGGGTAAAGCCGCGGCGCTTAGCTAATATATATATATATTTTTTAATACTTTATAGGTTAGAGTTTGACTACTATCTCACCTATTGGTAAGTGATGATGCGGTCGAAGATGGTAAGCACGCTAGGCCTAGAATGGGAACTGGCTCTCAAGGATAGCTGCCGGGACACATTAGATGTTTGGTGACAGATTTTCTAACTTGAGGGTGGTAGCTGGCCAGGCGGAAACTAGATAGTGTCCTACCACCATGCGGAGGTTGTTGGTTTCTTACCTACCACCATGCAAATATTAAATAAACTAATGGAAAACATATTTATTTAAACTTTTATCTGGTGCAATGAACTTAAAAGTTGAATATAAATTTCTAGATGAATATGCGTGACTTATGTATATTCTTAAAAGCTTACTACCCGGTACTTACTCCCTCTTACTTACTTACCACTACTCGTTATTGGATACAGCTTAGGTAGGTACTTACTAAACTTCTGTGCCTAAAGCTTTATTGCTAAGAACATACACGCCATATACTAGAATTTATTTTTAACTTTTACGTTCATTGTCCCAGATAAAAGCTTGTTTTGACTTTTTTTTATTAATTTTTTTAAAACTTTTTATTAGGAAAGTATTTTAAAGTAGGCGTGTTGTTTTAAAATATTTTACGGATATTATGATGTGATAGTCGTACACAGTTAAAACATCTCGTTTTAATACACTATAAGTTTTTTACCTGTTTCTGATTCCTCATTCGTGTTATTTCTTGGATCAGCGGACCTGCTCCATATATAAGCTTAAACTTACCTACTCATCTAAGGAATAATTATATTTTTCAACCGACTTTCAGAAAAAAGGAGGGTTCTCAATTCGTCTATGTTTTTTTAGGGTTCCGTGCAAATTTTTATTCCAGTAGGGCCCCCCTCTAAAAGCTAAACTGCGGGCTGGAAAAGTCTGGAAAAATTCGTGATAATAGTGCATTTCATTAACTTTAAAGGAAAACTATAGCGGTTAAGATAACTTTATTAGTTTAGCAGCTATAGTTGTTGAACTTGGGTGTTGGATAATTTTGTATCAAATACAAAAGCCTTAAATAAATCCTTTAAAGTGACAAAGTCGAAGTACCTAGTTGCTTGTTTAGAACGGGTAAAGACTTGCATTGAATAACGGGCTACTACGGAACCGTACACTGTGCGTGGCCCGACACGCACTTAACCGGTTTTTATTTTTGTATGTATGTAACGCGATTACTCCGTCAATTATGAACCAATTCGAATGATTCTTTTTTAATCGGTAGGGTACGTTTTCGAGGTGGTCCCATTATAATTTCATCGAGATCTGATAAGTAACTCCAGAGATATGACGATAAACGTCTCAAAATTGCTACTGAAATTGACTCATGGCAAGAAAGTCGGTTGTTTTAGTTTTTAAAATCTTTATTATAAACTATCTTAGTTATTTATTAACAAAGTCGTTAGTTAAAAATGTTTAGACAATTTTACTATGAAATTTTCTAACAATGTAAGGTCATAGAATAGGACAGTGCCGCATGAATCGAGCCCAAACTTGGTGGAATGGAATGTGATCTATAAAAGTTTGTCATACCAAGGAATCGCCTTAACTGCTCAACGGTTTCCGGTTTGGGGTAGTCGCTGATAGCAATGTTGCCCCTCGGCGCCAACATAACGGTCCGCCTTTCAGGGGGGTCCATTCAGTGGGTGGCAAGTCACCACCCGCCTAAATATTTTGTAATGAGGCATAATTGGCGGGTGCCGTACCTCATCCCATAGACCAGCAATCGGACATTAATCAGCTCACCCAATAGTCTCATAAAATGTACCATCTTTTTATAATATAGTTTCCCATATCTCCTCCTCATCAATTAATTATACCTAAGTAAACAATGTAAAGGGCCTCTTGATGTTGGCTTCGGCTCCATCAATGCCCTCCAAAAGACCGGGCGTGTACGACCCGTGAGTTAGATTGAATAAATGAATAATAATATAATAATATATTAATATAATAAATAATAATAATATAATAAATAATAATATAATATAATAACAATAATATAATAATAATAATATAATAAATAATATACCTAAGTAAGATAATACTTAAGTGTCTAAAGACAAAAGTCTTTAACCAGCGCGTCCTACCTGTGATGACATACGGAGCCGAGACGTGGACACTCACTGTTAGACTGGTCCACCAATTTAAAGTCGCTCAGCGAGCTATGGAGAGAGCTATGCTCGGTGTTTCTCTGCGGGATCGAATCCGGAACGAAGTAATTCGCCAGAGAACTAAAGTGATCGACATAGCTCAACGGATTAGCAAACTGAAGTGGCAGTGGGCTGGTCATATCTGCCGTAGGACCGATAACCGTTGGGGTGCGGGTCGGAACACCTCCTCGTGGTGTACCCTGGGTATCGGTCGACAACTTTCCTAGTCTACTGGGTTAAGTTGTTGACCGATAGCGAAGTTCCGACGTGAGGGGCTCCTCCGCGTGTCCGTTTGATATTAGCAGAGAGCACAGTGTGACGAAGCAGGGCGGGCTCGGTGGTGGGAGCCGCCCGGTGGTGGGGCCGAGCATATGCTCGAGCCAAGTGGAGGGGCTGGTGACGGCCGATGGAGGGTTTCTCGCATGTCATTTTGGCGTGCGAGGTGGACGGTGGTCAGTGTGCGAGTAGGGGTATGTGCCCTTCGCACACTAGTCATTTGAGGGACGGAGGGTGTGGGGCGTTGCACAGAAGTGCGCGTGCCGCATTCCTCTGTAATAGAGGGGTGCACTTGTGTACCAGGCCGTGGGTCCAATGGGCCGAGTGGTGGGGCCGGCGACGGTCGAAGAATGGGGTCTCGCATGCCACTGGCACTGGCATGCGGGTCGAACAGCGGACGGTGTGCGAGTAGGGGTATTTGCTCTTCGCTCACATGTCATCAGAGGGACGGAGGATGTGAGGCCAGGTGCCACACTCCTCTGTCATTGTGGGGTAACTGTTGGAGGGTCGGGGGACTCTCCAACGGCTTGCACTCCCCACATGACGGTTGAGGGTTGACCTTGGTGAGCAGGGTCAGCCCTCCGCAGCGGTAGAGGCCCATTTGGGTCTGCCACCGGGGCAAGTTGGTGAATGCTAGCGCAACCCCATCTTGCCCCACCACGGTGGATGACGGCTCACCCCAGGTTTTTACAGCGAGTCCCACATAACTATCTCGCTCCCCCGGGCGAGAGGTATCCATAAAGGAATTTCCTGGGTCAAAAAAAAAAAAAAAAGGACCGATAACCGTTGGGGTAGACTGGTTCTAGAGTGGAGACCGCGAATCGGTAAACGTAGCGTAGGACGCCCTGTGACCAGGTGGAGTGACTGGAAACAAAGAGCCGAAGATCGAGCTCAGTGGTGTGACTTGGGAGAGGCCTATGTCCAGCAGTGGACTGATACCGGCTGATTATGATGATGAAGATAATACTGAATTTAGAATAATTGATCAAACCTATAAAAGTTGATGTCATTGTGTCATCATCTAGAAAGAGCTCATATTCTTGACTGAACGGATTTGCATGAATCAAAGCTAAGAACACTCTCATTTAAACACCTATCAAACAAATATAACTTAATCACAATCAGTTCCTCCGAGGCACTACGCTACAATGCTACAGACATACATATTTTGCGTCGGGGGTAAAAAAACCGGTTGACGCCTGTAATTACTGATTAAGTAAGTATTACTTACGCACGTATTTTGGATCTAAGGTGCAAACTCCCCTATTCCACGTATTTGCAAAATATGCAATCATTATGACAATATTGACATACAATCTGATAGCCTATATAAAATCCGCCGTGTTATGTTACAGGACTTGTATGAGTCCACCTAATTCCTTATTCATACTTACGTAAACCTATGTAACTATGTAAACCTATCACTTCATTATTCCTTTACCCAGTCCTTGTTTTAGCTTAGCAAAACATATTTAAGCCTGGTTACCTATATCCCTATCCTAATATGCAGCTTAAATATGTTTTTATTTTTTCATAATATTTAGTATTACTTATACTATTTGGTATCTAAGCAGTTACCCATTTTAACTTTATATAATACGTGCATGCTGTGTTTACCTATAATTGGGTGCGCACGTAATCTATAATACCTAGGTTTATACTTTTCAACCGACTTACAAAAATAAGGAAGTTCTCAATTCGTCTGTATGTTTCTTTTTTCTTTCTTTTTTTGTGTGTGTATGTTACGCGATTACGCCTTCAATTGTGAACCGATTCAAATTATTATTTTTGTAATCGGTATGGTACGTTTCCGAGGTGGCCCCATTGTAATTTCATTGAGATGTGATAAGTATCTTCAGAGATATGACGATAAACGTCTCAAACTTGCTACTGAAATTGACTCGCGGGGCATGGAAGTCAGTTGTTTTAGTTTTTAAACTATCTTAATTATTCAAAACCCATGATTCATGAATGGACATAAAACTTTCATTGGTAGGTATATAGCTAAGATTAGAACCAACGACCCTCGGGTCAGAATCAGGGTAACTATCCTTTACGCCAAAGGGCCATCCAATATCACTACGTAAGTATTATAAAACAATGTCCATCACTGCGTCTGTCTGTCTGTTCGCAATAATCTCAATAGCATCTGAACGGATTATCATGCGGTTTTCACCAATAGCCAGAGTGTTTATGAGAAAGGTTTAGGTCTTAGGTGCATAATTCGTTAAGGTTTTGTGTAAATTGGTTGACATATGACAATGATTGTTAAATATGTTAATATTTTTTATTCGATGCAATAAACTGATGCAAATTTTGTAGGCATATATGTTCTACCCGTGCGAAGCCGGGGCGGGCTGCTAGTTATGTAATAAAACAAAAAATAGTGAATCAAACTAACGAGCTCTTAGTACGAGAGGAGTGTTGCCAGATGGGTGGTTTGAAATTGATCTAGTTTAATTTACACATTCATTAACAACATTTATTTACTTAAAATAATAACAAAAAAATGTATTAGGTACATAATATATATACTTAAACTAGACTTAACTAAACTACCTTTTTTACCTATAGTAATGAATAATTCAGTGTATTACTTTATTATTCGGTTAGTTATCTCGAACAGTTACACAATATCTTTGTCGATTGTGAACGTATTACCCGACTGCGCAAGGAGGGTAATGTTTTTAGAGTGTATGTATGTATGATGTTTCTTTGACATACCCTACCATATGTGAGGTGTCATATGAATGGTCTTAATATTGGTAGTAAAACAATAGGTACAAAGTGTACAAAACTTTAAGATGACTCCGCGAAATAAAGTTGAGGGAAAATACGATATTTTTTTACTATTTTACACGCTTTCATTGAATTGCGATGTATATCATATAAATAACACATAGAGTACTTTTTATCCCGATAATCACACGGGGTAGGTATATAGGTACCCAATACCCATGCAAAAAATCACGAATCATCCTTACCCAACTTTTAGCGAAAAGTATTTCTTACTGGCAACATTATAATACGTCTGTTCGTGTGACACTGCAATTAAACACAGCGCAGTTCCGCACACATAGCGAATTTTCGGCCTAGCTTCCGAGCGAAGCGTTGTTTGAAAACCTACTTTCTGTAGGTTATAATTCGATGTTTTATACACTTTAAATAGTGGTTTGTGGCATTAGTGAACCTTTATCGTTCGTTCCTGCGGCGCTATATCCGGTATCTGTTCTAGCGATGCTACGTAAACCCATCAGGATGGTAGAATGCTGGTCAGCCCAGTCCAAATTGTCATCGTCACTTAACTTAGCGGTTAACGCACTTTTTAAAGAACGGTGCCCCCTTCTCTTGCACCATTGCTCTGCGGTCGATATGGAGTCGTTCTAATTATTTGTACACCTAAAAACTTTAACAATGAGATAAATAGGTCACTTTCAAATTGTCTACCTAGGTCAGTTGAAATCCGGCAGGCTGCGATGCCGAATCTACAAATCCATTTTTCATATATTACTCTCGAGACTGTATCAGCTGATATGTCGGAAACTGGTACAGCTTCCGGCCAACGCGTAAAACGGTAATGATTGTAATACAATACCGATATCCTTTTGGTCCATTGGTCCTAAAATGTCCGTGTGTACATGCGAAAACCTAGAACAGGGTGGAAAATGTCTTATATCTCAAACTGTGTATCGACTTACCTTAGATTTTTGACAGGGTATACAAGCTCTAGTCCACGAATTTATATCTCTGTTCATTCCTGGCCAAAAGTATCTTTGTGCGATCATTTTTCTAGTGGTTCGAACTCCAGGATGACTAATGTTATGAATGTTATTGAATATCATTTTTCTAAAACATTCGGGTACATAAGGTCGGACGCAGTTTGTTGAAACTTCGCAATAGACTCGCTTATCTGTGTTAGGCACCGTTATATACTTGAATGATAACGTACCGTTCGATTCAGGAAGTTGATTCTCATTTACTTGTGCGTGAGCAATTTGACTATAATCTATGGCTGTTGGACAACTAATAGATTCTATGCGCGACAAAGCATCAGCTACCGTATTATGTGAACCATGTATATGTTGTATGTCGCTAGTAAATTCGCTAATATACAACAGTTGTCTAGCTCGCCTAGGTATTTCTTTGTCTCTACCTACTTTCGTAAAAGCATACACCAGTGGCTTATGGTCCGTAAAAATTGTTAACTGCCGTCCTTCTATCATGTTTCTAAAGTGTACCATGGCTACATAAATAGCTGTTAATTCTTTATCATATGTACTATACCTTTGCTAAGAATCTGATAGCTTTTTTGAAAAGTATCCCAATGGCAACCATATATCTCTTACTTTCTGGCGGAGAACAGCTCCTACACAGTTATCCGAAGCGTCTATCATAAGGGCTAAAGGAGCATCCATACAAGGATGAGACAATGTAGCGGCGCTTTTAAGGCTTACCTAACATTGCTCGGAAGCTTCAATGCTCTTTTCACACCATTCTTTTTTCGACTTGTCTTTCTTCTTTGAACCATGAAGAAATCTGTTGAGCTTTGCCTGGTATTTCACAGCTTTCGGAAGATGTGACCTGTAAAAATTAAGCATACCCAAAAAACGTCGAAACTGTTCGACTGTTTCCGGTCTGGGGTACTCTTCAATGGCCTTGACTTTCTCCGGAAGCGGACTGATACCGTTTTCTGAAACTGCATAACCTACAAATTCAACCGATGACCTGCTAAATATACATTTACTCATATTTATAGTTATACCGAGGTCATTAAACCTTTCGAATTTTTTCCTCAAATGCTCTCTATGAATTTTCTGATTTTCCGAGGCGATCAAAATGTCGTCGATATAACAAAAAAGTGCTGACTCACTATTATTTTCAGCATCTGCTAGGCTATTCTGTAAGCTATCTCGATAGCGGAATCCACGGTGAAATTTGAATTTCGCATTACGAAATTTAACCGTATTACGAACGTGATAAGATTGAATTTCGTAGTACGAAATTCGAATCTCACCGCGGATTCCGCTGTCGAGATAGCTTACAGAATAGCCTAGCTGTTATACGTTCTATACCTTTTGAAACGTGATGGTCCATAAACCTTTGGAATGTCTGTGCTGCATATTTTAAACCGAAACCCATACGTAAAAATTCCCAGAGGCCAAAACTGGTGGCAATAGCTGTCTTCTCTATATCCTCTGGAGCTATCTGTATATTATGGTAAGCTCTGTTCAAATCTAACCGTGTATATAGCTTTTTATTAGGTAACATATATGTAAAATCTTGTAATCGCGGTACAGGATAACGATCTGGTTTCGTAATAGCATTTAATGCTCTGTAATCTCCACAGGGACGTAACTGTCCGTCTCATTTTGGTACTACGTGTAACGCACTTGACCATTCACCTTACCCTGGGTAACATATATGTAAAATCTCTTCACGACGAAAAGCAATCGGTATGTGATCACGCCTACACAGTGTGTTATGGAGACAATTTTTCAGACATCGGCGTTTTATTGCATAATCCGATGAACTTCATCATATAAAACATTGGAGTAAAACTCCCGAATGAAAAATATACTTATTTAGCGGGAAAATAATGTTGAACTTTCATCATTTTTTTTCCTGGAAAGTTAAAAAAGCACTAAAACTAAAAACAATATATGTTAATGTTATATGTAGTTTAAAAGTAACATATAAGCAGCACTTTTCAGAACTTTAATGAATGTCGTAACTTGCTTAGAACCAGAGAAATTAATATATTTTGATTTCCCGTGTTATATTTTTTACCGAAGAAATCCGCCGTTTTCGGAAGAGATATTTATATGAAAATTAAGATATTTTACGAATCTATGCGCCACAAAAAAATCAGCTCCCAATCTCATGGAGTTAAGATACTACAGCCATTTTAACTTATATCCGGAGATTTACTCGATAGGGTTATCACTCTTTCGGATAATGTAAGTATCCGGATATGATTATATTTTGTTGTATTATAAAATGTATTCTTAAATAGGAGTAATTTTATTCCAATGATACGTTATATCATATATATTATATCAGCTGTCTGATGATAAGTTTGATAATAAGGCCGTGGCATTTTTGGTGATTAGGAGAAAAAGAATTTGAAATGAATAGACAAGTTTTTTAGGGTACCGTTCCTCAACAGGAAAAAGAAACCCTTATAGCTTAATAGAATAGAATAGAATAGAAACATTCTTTATTGCACACCATTTCAAAAAACAACAGACAGCAAATTAACGTACTTAAATTACTATAGGTAATACAATGGGCGGTCTTATCGCTTAAAGCGATCTCTGCCAGACAACCTTTGGATGGACAGAATTTTTAGAAGGAGTTGCTGGTGGTACAATTCGTAACATAATACTAACTACAGTGCTAATAAATGAATAAATAAAATAATCAAAACTCATGTAATCATCATAATAATATATAGATACATTTACATACTACTACATACCAATACAAAATACAAACATACTTATACGTACACAAATATTCATATTCCATACATACAAATACACATACATACAATTATACACACATATACAATATATAAATATATACATACATGCATATACATAAGTCAACGGAAAAGTACTACAAATGTGATAGATAATGATTTTTAACCATATTTTTAAAGCTAGCGAGGGATTTAGCTTGGCGTATATCTATGGGAAGTGCATTCCATAGTCGTGCAGCTTGGACGGTAAAGGACTTGCCGTAGTACTCAGAAGTATGGGAGGGAATTTTCAGGATAAGAGTGTCGGAAGATCGTAGGGATAGAGAATGTGACTGATGTAGGAACTCAAAACGTTCTTTCAGGTAATAAGGAGTAGAAGGGATAAAGAGTATAGAATAAAGGAGGGAGAGGATGTGTGCATTCCGGCGCAAACGAATCGGTAACCATTTCAGCTTACTACGAAATTCTGAAATGTGGTCAAACTTACGGAGGCCATAAATAAATCTTATACAGAAATTCTGTAATCGTTCTAGTTTATTCAGCTGCTCTTCGGTTAAGTCGAGGTATGAGACGTCGGCATAGTCAAGTATTGGGAGTAACAAGGATTGGGCAAGCGCAATTTTAGTGGATATTGGCAAAAAATTTCGCAACCTCTTAAGGGAAAAAGCGGAAGCCAAAAGTTTGCGGCTTACTTCAGCCACCTGAGGCACCCATGTAAAATCGCGATCTATATAGATACCGAGGTTTTTCACAGTGTCGCAGACTTTCAAAACTGTACCATCAAAAATGAATTGTGGCAGGCGAAACCAGTCTATTTTGGAAACCATCCTCGAACTACCTATAATAATAATTTGGGTTTTCGCCGGATTAATGCTGAGACCATAAGAGTTGCTCCATTCAGTGATACTTTGTAAATCGGAATTAATGGTTTCAATAGCTGCAGGTAATTGTGTAAGTGAAGACTGTGTATAGATCTGCAGATCATCAGCGTAAAGGTGGTAGGAAGAAATAAGACTACGGGAAATTGAGTGAATAAATAATGAGAACAGAAGAGGAGAAAGAACGCCGCCCTGGGGTACACCTGCAGACGTATTACACCACGACGAATACGTATCATCGATGCGAACACGTTGCCGGCGACCGTACAGGTAAGTTCGAAACCAATCAACCACCGTTGGAGATATGTTAAGAGAGCGTAGAATTTCTAACAGAATGTCAAAATCAACGTTATTAAATGCATTACTAAAGTTTAGCAAGGATAATACTGTCAGTTTGCCGCTATCCATTCCCTGTCGCACATCCTCCGTAATCTTAACTAAAGCTGAGACTGTGCTATGTCCAGGACGGAAACCGGACTGGAATGGGTTCATGAGGTTGTTCCGGATAAGAAAGGTTGTCAGTTGCTGGTGCACAAGACGTTCGAGGAGTTTTGATAGGAATGGTAGTATGGAAATAGGCCGATAATCGGAAAGAGAGGAAGGATTGCACTTTTTAGGGAGGGGACTGATCTGTGCTTCCTTCCACATAGAAGGAAACACGCCACAGGATATGGATTCATTAAGGATGTATTGGATCACATGCACAGTCTCGTTCAGTATAAGCACGATCATCTTTCGGCTGATAGCGTCGCAGCTAACAGCGTTAGATGAGATTGATTCTATGCCCTTCTTAACATCACAATCGGTAAATTGTAGAAACTCAAAGGAAGAATGGTCAGGAGTTGGTATTCCGGCAAGGTTACGTTAGGTGGCAATTTTGGCTGGCCCATCGAATGTGGCAGAAGATGAAAAATGCTGATTCAGAGTGTCAATATTTAAATTATTGGGTTATGTATATAGTGTTACGGCACTTACCAACTCCTAGAGACCTCAAAAACTTCCATACCTTCGATGGATCCTCGTTTTCTAAATTACTGTGAATATGTCGGCGTTGCGCGTCCCTACACACCTTGTTGCATTCATTTCGATGTTCATTGTATTTGTTTTTGTTGTAGTCTGTAGGCTTGCATTTATACCTACTCTTAGCAGCAGATTTTTTATTTATTAGTTTTCTAATATCTTGAGTAAGCCAAGGCGCAGGTAAATGCTTCATTTTTACTGGTCTCAGTGGAGCATGTTTATCGTACAATTTAGTGATAATAATATTAAAAAGTTCAACTTTTGCGTCGATACCAGATGCATTTAGAAGCTCAGACCAATCTAAACTACTAGCATCACTACGTAGATTGTCCATATCAATGCCACCAAAATTGCGCTGCATAAGGACTTTGGGCTTTGCCTTCGGCGGACGAATTTTGTAAGAAAGGTAAACCATGTCATGGTACGAAAACCCGTCGGCCGAACACTGACCATGCTTGCTGACATGTATAGAAGATTGGACAAGAATTAAGTCAAGTAAAGAGGGTGTAAAATTAGGAAGATTGTGAGTGGCATCTAAGGGAAGAATGGTCAGGTTGCAAGCTCTCACAGTGGACTCAAAAGCCAGGGAACGGGAGTCTCTTTTTAGTAAGCACGTGTTAAAATCCATAATTATGGTGTGATCATAAGACGGCATAAAGTTCTCTAAAAGGGTTTCAAACGAAGAGAAGAAATTAATATGAAGTGACGGAGAATAGTAAACACCAAGTAAGATTTTAGAATGGGATAACGAAATTTCAATTAAAAGGTGTTCACCAGCGTTGGAGGGGGGAGGCTGTGCTGACATATTTACTATGGTGAATGGTATATGAGAGCGTAGATATATGGCAACACCACCACCACCCCTGCCAATGCGGTCGTTGCGAATAAGCTGGAAATCAGGCAACGTATATAAGGATGAAGGGAGAGATGGTTTCAGCCACGACTCGGAAACGAGTATGGCATGAATGCTTGTATGCTGAAACGACGCCATCATATCAGTGAAATGAGCCGGAATGCTTTGCGCGTTGATATGAAAAACATTGAAGTTTTTCGCAACGCCCATTAAAATGGTGTCAATAGTACTCGACAAGCTGGGTAAACTATGGAAGCTATCATCACTGCTGCTATTTGCCGATAAATACGACGTTAAAGATTCATCACTACTACAATCACTTTGGGACATGGAATATTATATATGTTGTACAATATAAATATAAATATATAAAATAAATAATGTTAAATATATAACTAAATATCTAATAGTATAATTAAATAATAATAATAACCGGTAACTCGAAGGCTAACAATAATGCCCACCTGCCAGTTGTGCTTTGACAATGTAAACCAAGATTTTTTATCATAAAAAAATAAATGAATATTCATAAATGACTAATTTCAAGAAATTATATAGTAAGCTGTGTACAAACTTACAACAAAATATATTTTTGGATAAACATTCGAACTGGGTTAGACATGTAGCAATAACAAAACGCACATTAGATATATTTTTACTCTGTGCTGTAAAAATCCAGTAACCATAGACGTTGCAACCTATATGGAATTTTCATGGTAGAACATTGGTATGAAGAAAATATTAATTCTACCCTCCATAATCTATCTTTTTCGAACTTGCTCTCACTAACCGTAACAACATCTGTCAATCACCAAAAAACAACGAAAAGAAAGTAGTAACAAACATGATTGAAGGTCATAATTTTTAGTCTTCAAAGGTTTATTCTATATCAACCTCCTTTGTATAATTAATCTTTGTGACAGAAACCAAAAATATTTTTAAAAAGTTACATGAAAGTATGATGCAAGAAATAGTGCAAAATGGAACAAAATAGTGACTTTGACAGATCGGTAGGGTTAAAAAGAGAGAGACATACATTTACATGACATATTATCAATTTGTCATTGCTGTCATATAAAATTTATAAAAATGTAGTATAGGTGAAAAATTGAAGGTGTATTGAGAAATTCGTGTAGTATTATTATCATTAAATTATCTACCTTCTACCCAGTCCATAATGTCGAGAAAAATAAATAATGAAGTAGAATTCATTTCCTGGCGGCCGTCCGCCTCTGTTTGGTCTTCGGTGCGGCGGCAACCTTCGCCGGGGCTTCCGAGGACTTTAGAGCTTCCACTGGAATCCCATCGAGATCTGCCTGGCTGATGATACGATGGCGGGCCCCGTCCGGCCCTAGAACAAAGATGCAGCCGTCCCGGGTCCAGCACTTCGATACACCGTACCGCTGACGTGCTGCCATGAACACGGTGTGCCTTGACTTGGTCAGGAACTCGGAAACCGATATCCCGGACCCCTTCAGACTGGACTTGGCATCCCAGATCTTGTCTCGAAGAGTGACGTCACGGAGCTTGCACAGTATCGGCCTGGGCTTGTCTGGGCTACTCAAACGCCCCATCCTGTGACATCTGCTGATGGCACTCACCGTGAAAGCTTCCACTTTAAGCTGTTCTACAACCGTTTTAGCTGCAATAGAAGCAGTGTCTTCGTTTGGTGTCTCAGACAGACCATGCAGCAGAAGTATTTTGCGGCGACTTCTCATCTCTAATTGATCCATATCCTGTACAATACCATCAATTTGCTGCTGGAGGGAGCGAAGTGCATTTACCACAAACTTTTTGAACGCGGCAAACTCTACTGCAAGGGTATTTGTGTCAGTGTTGGGTGGAGCATTCTGCAGTCTTCCCTCGAAGTTATCCATGCGTTTGTCAAAGATCTCCATAAAATCGTCGGAGGATTGCTTCAAATTATTAGAATCCATATTGAAGTAGGTACACAGTTGAGTAGTGAAATAATATGTTGAAAATCTTGTAGTTGTGAAGTGATTATGTGAAAATTAGTACAGTATGGCAGGTATGGTGCGTTGTTATATCAGATTTTTTATGTACATTAGCTTGATTATTGTTTATTATATTTTAAATAATTAAATAACTGAAGAGCACTGAGAGTTTAATGTTACACGTTTTACACCTACCCCCAAAAAAAAAAAAAATATTAATTCTCTTGTCCGTCTGTCGGTCTGTCCGTCTGTTAAGACCCTTTTTATGGTTCCGTACATCAAAGGGTAAATAAACTGGCCAAGTGCAAGTCGGACTTGCACTCGTAGGGTTCCGATTCCGTACCACACTATAATATTTTATAAAATCGAGCAAAAAATGCTGAAAGAAATCACGTTTCTTGTAATAAATTGACAAATCGATCTAGCTAGGTTTTCATTTTCAGAAAAAGTTGATTTATCCCTGTTTTCAGGTAATGAAAAACTCCTACAATATAATTAGAATTTGAAGGTAAATTTCGCCATTGCTACATTGTTACAATAGCTCGGTGGGAGATCGTTCGGATGGCGATCAAAATGATCCCGGTCGAACCGGGATCCTTTTGATCCAGACAGACTTTGATAGTCCAGACGTGATGATTAATTTTTCGAGTTTGTTCTTTTGTAAGAAGACTATTATTGGGAGCCAAAAAATTACATAAAACACGATTTACAAAAAAAAAATTGCTAGCAAAGCTCGGCCATCCAGATATTATTATATTATATTACCGTGTCAAATCCAAACAATTATTAAAACAGGAGCCGCGTCCTTATTCAGTACAACGCCATCTTACGAACACTAACGCCAACTGAGAACTGACCACCAAAGTAGAATAACTCTTCTTGTCTCGAAGATACGATTATCGAAGGAATATAAAGAAGATTATATGTCTAAACATTCACACCTCTCGCTCTTCCACTCTGGCGACAATTGACTCGCAATAGAATATTGATAGTGTCGGTCTACACAGAATTTTCTCGTATTTCGATTCTCGCACTCAAAACCGTTAAATCCGATTTGTACGATACTCGTATGAACTTGAAAAATGTCATACGAGATCGTGTTTATACAAGTCGAGACTCTCATAAGCAAGAATTTTAGTTCTTGCCTGTATGTAAACATTTTGATACGATTGTGTTATAGCGATTAGTGCTTGTGATAGTAGCGTATGGTTTCTCGTAAGGAAACGTACGAGAAACTCTCCCCGTCTAAATGGGCCTTAATTGCTTTACTGACACAGTACTTCTACTCGCCAATAGATGTCGGGAAGAGTCATATTTTAAGTTGATTATCAATAAAGTTGATTATTGAAAACACGAATAAAACAAAATTTTCTGAAAATGACTCCTAGCTAGATCGATTTATCGCCCCCGAAATCCCCTGTAGGTGTACTAAATTTTATTTTATCGTTGGAGCCGCTTCCGAGATTCAGATTAAGGTAACGACGATAGCGCCGCGCCATCCTTGATGCTAGGTAGATGGCGCTGCGCTATCGTAAAAAACTTTTTTTAAACTTTTCTTCAATTTTTAACTTTGTTCTGTTCTTAGTATTTGTTGTTATAGCGGCAACAGAAATACATCATCTGTGAAAATTTCAACTGTCTAACTATCACGGTTCATGAGATACAGCCTGGTGACAGACAGACAGACAGACAGACAGACAGACAGACAGACGGACGGACAGCGGAGTCTCAGTAATAGGGTTCCGTTGGTACCCTTTGGGTTCGGAACCCTAAAAAGGAACCCTTATAAGATCACTATCTTGTCCGTCTGTCCGTGTGACACCTTCACTTTTCTCAGGAACGGGTGGACCTAGCAAATTAAAATTTGTAAAATTGTTTTAATTTTTTCGTAAGCAAAAGTAGTAGACAAGTAAAGTAAGTATATTAAAATAGACCTGGCATTATAATAACAATATAATAATAATATGAGGAGAATACAACTATACAATCAGTGGCGTAAGTTGGGGAGGAGGGCGGGGGGCCCATGGCCCCGGGCGGCACACGAAATGGGGCGGCAGCAGGCCGCAATTTATTACATAAAAAACTGACACAAGCCAAGCGGGACCGCATAGGCGGCAGATTTCGGGCGGAGGCAAAATGTTCAGTGCCACAAGGCGATTAAATAAAAATGTAAGGTGATTCCAAGAAAAAAAGTTTGATTTAATTACTTATTTTAAATTATTGTGCAATTTAGCTGCATTTCCTCTGGAATAGACCGACTTCTACCATCCACATAGAGATGTAAAGTGTTGTCGAAAAGTAGATACAATTGTATTGTACATTCTATAAATAAATCTCTCTACATAGTCGTAGAAAATATATTATGTCGTTGTATTTTTCCTAGTTGCTTCTATTAGCTATTTTTAAATGCTAAGTAATAATCTCATGCAGTAAAATGTATAAGTAATTTCTTTTACGAAATAAATATCTTTAACCACACAATTTCTCACTATTTTAAATATGATCTTATTTTTCTAGATTTTCTTTTTAGTTGTATGGTATTAAAAATGTCGCTCTAAATATTTGTCTTCTTGATCCCGTGATCAAACGCAAAAAAACTGTAAAAAGCTTTTCGCGTGACTTTCGTTTGAGCTTAAATATGAAAAATTTGCGCTCGCTTCGCTCGCCTACGTCCAGGGGCGTATTTACCCTAGAGCCAAACGAGCCATGGCCCGGAGCGGCAGACAATGAGGGGCGGCGTATGCCATCCCTCGTTCAACCTTCGCCAGAAAAATTCGAAGTACGTACTGAAAAAATTCTTTTTAAATATAAAATGCTCTATCGTGAAAAATAATATTATGCCTCGCTATGTTTCCGTACAAAGTAATTTCTTCTAAACATGTTAATAATTGACAAGTCTTACTTCAAACGCTAAGAATTCACCTTCATCAAAGATATAAATAAATAAATAAATATAAATAAACTTTCTTATTTACGAATCTACTTCGCGCTCGCTACGCTCGTGAAACAAATGTTTATTCCTTTTGCTCGTTCATCAATCGCTAAAAATTCGCCGTGGCGACTTTTACTGGCTACGGATGATGATGATGACATTTTCTATCATGAAAAAAAGGCTTTGTTGCGTTTCCGTACAAAATAAGTGCACTTTCATGTCTTACATCAAACACTAAGAACACTAAGTCTTCATTGAAATGTTTTTGTGAGCTTATTTATGAAAAATAATAGCCTATGCTAAGCTAGCGAAACATTTGTTTATTTTGCACGTTTAGCTAGCGCTAAAAATACACCTGTATTTGATTCAGAACTTTTAAAAGCTTAATTACTCAAAATTAGAAGCGCTCGCTACGCTCACGCACAGCTGTCGCCTGTTGTTATTTTAAAAAGTCGCTACATTTGCGCACAAACTAATTTCTCCAGTCTCCTTCATATTGTACATCAAGTGCTAAGAATTTGTCTTCATTGAGACTTTCTTTTGAACGTATTTATAAAAAAAATTGGCGCTCGCTACGTTCACTTATTGATGACATGATGCTATGTGCTCGCTATGTTTGAGCACTAAACAAGTATTTCTTCTCTTCTCTCTGCCTTCATTTGGATTTTTAAGCGGAAGAATTCATGTTCCCTAAATACATTATTTGAGTTCTTTATAAAAAAAATTTCGCGTTCGCTTTGCTCGCGCACTAAATATTTTAGCTAGAAATATTCTGAGCACTTGATATATGAGCATTCATTTATAAAGCGCTCAGAATTTCCCTTCACTGATACATTTTGAGCGCAATATATGAAAAAAAAAATGCAACTTTTGCACGTTTTGTCGAATTCTTTATCCTTTTTTTATATACGTCTTATGGTGAAGTCAGCGACAACTACTTGTAAAAGCCTAATGGTATGCTGTATGACACTGCATTTTGCTGCAAAGATAGTCGCGTAGGGTTCGGTCACATGATAATGCTTCTAAGTAAATTAATAATTAAAACTTATCAATTCTACTAAAAAGTAATTTGTTCTGCAATGATTGATCAGCTGGGTGGCTGTGGCACTTTATGGAAAAACTTTTTCCGTTAATTTCTTGGGTGGCAAGCCTTACTTGGCCCGGGCGCGGAATCTTTAAATACGACTCTGCCTACGTCTATTTTCAGTCATTTTTGCTATCTTACACATTGTTATTTTTAACCGACGAAAAAAAAAAACGGAGGAGGTTATCAAGTCGACGCGTATATTTTTTTTATGTATGACCACGCATAACTTTTTACTGAGTAGTCTGATTTACCCCCAAGGTGGTCCCATTTATAATTTTTCGTTTCTCTGAAATTTTTGTTTTAGCCGTATTGCGTAAAATCTTCACGCTCAATACACGTACGTACTGAATATTGGCTTTTTCATTTTGGGTTTTTAATTTCGCTACCTAAGTAAAGGGGTGGCAAAATTTGCCCCAGCCCCGGGCGGCTCAACCCCACGCTACGCCACTGTATACAATCACTAATATGAGAGAGCGAGATGGACAACATTTTTTTTTATCCTTCTCTGCATATGCGATTTTATTGTTTGGAGCCAGCTCTGGCTCTCAGTTCTAATGCGCTCATTGGCTTTCACCCGCTGTTATGTATGACACGACCAAATGACTTAGTTCATTTTATAATATAACTGGCATTATGTATCGTTTTAGTAGGGTTATATCTTTTGAGCTATTTTATTCGCATACGCTAATGCTAGGATGATGGATTATAATGGATGGCGTCAAAACTTTGGCAGCATGTCCATTTTCTGTTTGTGTTAGTGTCTAGAACTGCTAGAGTGAGCCTGAGTAGGGAAGTGATCACTAGTGTAGAACATATCGATAAAAAGGTGAAAAATGTAGAAAACTAAAACTTATGTAAAAAGAAAACAATTTATGTGATAAAATACGTAGTTTCTTTATTGAACTTATGGAAATTAGTTATTGATAAAAAATGCTACAGTACTTAACTGTAATTAGGCAACCTTAAATCTGGCGGTATAGATTTCTTAGCTTTTCTTAAACACAAATCTTAAATGTTTTTGCCTTTTCAATACGTCAATTAAATATTACAAATTTGAGCTACAAAGCTATATATACTTCTATACTAATATTATGAAGAGGTAACGTGTATGTTTGTATTGAGTTAGCTCAAAAACTACTGGACTACAGGACTATTATTTTTTTCTCTCATATATAAATCTATATATGGTCTTTTAGAATGAACATAGGCTATATATTATCCTGTTTAAAAGATAGGTATATTCGTGAAGACCTATTTTGGAACTTAAGTCGCCAATAAAACGGTCGAGAAAACACGTTTTTACGAAAGATGATTAATTTGAAAAAGATGTAAGAAAGTATGTATCGAAGAGTGGTACAACATAATAAGACCTACAAAAAAGTCCGCGATAACATATGTCTATCGCACAGACTCACAGTAACTATTTTAATCTTTATTTTTTAATAAAAAAATGTTACAGAACTTTCAAGGCTATTTTCTTCTATACAGTATTAATCCTTATTTGAATAATTACGCTAATTATCTTAGCCCAATATCATAGATTAAAATTGTCCTTTACAGTATATAATTTATATGAAAATACTAGAAGAGCCCCGCGGCTTCGGTCACGTTAAAGACTTCTTTTATTTACTTAACACTTTTATTTTCTGAAACCTTTCTATCATAAAAGACATCAAAGAAGTAAAAGCCAAATCGGTTCACCGGTTTTCAAGTTATTGCGTGACTAAGGGAAATAGGGATTCATATTTATAAAACCCAAAAAACCATATTGACTGTCAGACTTTTTTACCAACCCCTTGCAAAAATCTTGCAACACGTATTTACTTATTTATTTATAGAAGTACTTACGTAAATCTATAAGTTTTTATATATATAATTGTAAACAATAAGTAATATCCGCGGGGAATTTTTAGAAAATGCTTTCTCAGCGGCAACCTACGTCATATCAACTATCTGCATTTTAAATTTCAGCGCAATCCAAAACAGTATTGATTTTCAGACTTTGTTACCCCACTGCACCCTCTTAGGGTGGCATTTTGAAAAAGCCCGAAACTCGTATTTACTTATTTATTTACAGAAGTACGGTTTGTGTGAAATGTCGAATAAAATGACTATCCAAACTTTGAACCCCCGTTTCATCCCCTTAAAGAGTGAATTTTGAAAAATCTTTTCTTCACGGATACTTATGTTAAAACAACTATCTGCATGCCAAATTTCAGCGCAACCCGAAACAATATTGTTTTTCAGACTTTGTTACCTCATTTCACTCTTTTAGGAGTGGAATTTTGAAAAAGCTTGAAACACGTTTTTACTTATTTTTTTACTGAAGCACTTGTATGAAGTTTCGAATAGAAAAGACTATCTAATCTTGTTTATTCATACAAACTTTGAACCTCCAATTCACCCCCTAACGGGGTGAATTTTGAAAAATCCTTTCTGAGTACACCCTTGCGTACTAAGACAAATATACTCTTTAAATTTCAAGACTCTACGACCAGCGGTTTAGGCTGTGCGTTGTCTGTCAGTCAGTCAGTATGTCAGGACAAAGATTCTTATAGTATTAGATAAATTATCGTATAAAACTACGCGCATCGCAAATAATAAAAAAAATGCAGTGAAACCACAAATTAGGCGATACTTACTTTGTAAACATTAATCAGTTTTTTTATTGTAAAAGGTAACAGGACAAGCACGACTCTCACTTGATGGTAAGCGATGACGTCTACCTATTACAGATACAGCGATACAGGAAAATTCTGGCAGTCCAGAATTTTGCACGTCACTCCACTGCGCCTGTTACCTTGAGACATAAAGATGTTAAGTTTCACATGCCCTGTAATTTCACTGGACACCTTGCCATTTCAACCGAAAAACATTCCTATGAAAATTAATTGGCAAAGTGGTGGTACCGGTCCAGGCGGACTAGCAGAAGTTCTACCACTACAGAAAAATTAGCACATCTCTTTTGTAAATGCTAACGATATAAAGTAATTTGATGTCAATATAGTATGATCTATTGTATCGTCATCATCATCAGCCAGTGTCAGTCCACTGCTGGACTGTAGGCCTCTCCCAAGATGCACCACTGAGCCCGATTTTCAGACCTTCTTTTCCAATCACTGCCCACCGCATTGCGTATGCCGTCGCTCCACCTGGTCACAGGACGTCCTACGCTACGTTTGCCGTTTCGCGATCTCCACTCTCCAATACTCAAAATTTGAAATCACCCCGACTGATCTATGTATAATCTATAAAGAAAATTAAAAATATTCCAATGAGTCTGAATACGACATCTCAGCTGTAAGTTGGCGAGGAGTTGAGAATTCAGCAGATTCCAGAAGATGTCCCAGCATCATGTCAATGCTTCGGTGTCCTTTGTCGTTGAAGAAAAGGATACCGAATTTCGAATTAATCACTATGAAAGTTGATTTCATAGCGCCATCAACTAGAAAAATGCTCATACTTTTACAACGGCTAAACAGATTTTTATGTATTAGAGCTTATAACACTTTCGATTAAAACACTTTCAAAACCGTTTCATCATCCTTCATTGCTCGCAGAGGAAGACTTATAGGAAGACTTTCTATCTTGACTCCACTAGCTTCTATTCTTTTCCGTTTCCTCGGTGTCAGTTCCAGCTTGATTGATAATCTAGTAGGTACAAAATTGATTTTTCAAAATGTTTAGAACAAAGGTTGAAGTGTTTAGTTGGATCCTAATTTTCACGCCTTACTGCCTTTATCCACTTGATTGGATTTTCGGACATTTTGGAAACCTACAACAAAGTGATATAATATATTAATGTGGTAAACGCTCAGTAGTCATAATTAGATTAGTTTTAGACTAAGTTATAACTATGGTACATTGTTTTTGCAAATAAATGAATAAATAAATAAATAAATACACTGTGACACATTTTTCATAAAAATATATATAATGGCATTATCATAAGTAATAATAGATTGAATACGAGTAAGTATCAGTGCTGATAATATAATTAGGTACCTAGTTACTACAAATTTTGCGCATAATTACTTTGATCACTTTTTATAATATTTTAAGATCGTTCACAAAACGAAAAAGCCAACTTCAAATGCCACGCTATCCATTTTCAGTATAAAGTTGGAGGTGTTTATGTCCATATCTCTGGAGATACTTATCAGATTTCAGAAAATGTACAATGGGACCAAACGGGCAGAATAATCTATCGAAAAAAAATATTTCCAATCCGGTTAAGAACTTGCGGAGTTATGAGATAACAAACATAAAAAAGGCGAACTGAGAACCTCATCTTTTTATTGTGAAGTCGGTTAAAAATGTTCAAATTTCGTTCTAATCAAGGCCCTAAGCTAACCGTTCCATCCTTAAAAAAAATCTTCATATTATAAATCAACTAGCTGGGTCCCGCGGCTTTGTTGGCGTTTAATGACAGCGGCAACATGCACGTGGGCTGTGCGCGGTAGAAAACACTGCTTAATTTGCACATTAACCTTCCCTATTTGAATCAGATATTGTTCCCTATTTCATTAGCTTCAATTTTGATTTCGAGGAACTTTATTTTTTTCTAAAATAAAAGTAGCCAAGTTACTCGGTAGTTAATATTTTAACATCAGCATTTTACTAGTGAAAGTCCCGTTAAATTGGTCCAGTCATTTCAGAGATAAACCGGAACAAACAGACAGACAGACAAAAATTAAAATTTTGTTTTTTATGTAAGTACCGTATATTCTTTCATATGCATTTAGTGAAAAGCTGTTAATCTGGAATTACAAACAGACACTTCAATTTTTTTTATATGTATAGAATAAGTGTAAAATGTATATAAACGATTTATATATTTATATAATGTAATATTATAATATTACACTTAAAGGAATTTATATATTCCTTTTTATAAGGGTATCAACTATATTTATCGACAAAGTTTTGGAGGGTTCTCGTACATCACTAGCCGGGTGGCGTAAAATAATGTTTGTTATTTACATAAATTAAAGCTTTAAAATGATAACCATTTACCACCTCGGTAGTTATATGACGAAAAAGATGTATATAATGTAAGCAAAATAAATATTTTGATGTAAAAAGTGGTTATATATGAGAATAAATGCCCACAAACACTTACGTGTGAAATGATAATTCTGGATCTTTTACGCCTCCTTTAGTTGTTCTTGATGGATAAAACACAGCACAACACGACATAATTTAACCATGTAACAGGGTTTCAGTCTTTAAAGCTATGTTTCTATTAAATTTTTAATTTATAAGTATGATGCGTCGCTATATTATGGTCTGCTAGCCGGTCAAAAATGGACACGCTCACCCATGCGCGAGGTTGTCAATTTGATATTAGCTTTCTCGTTTACTCTTACCTCGCGATCCCTGTAATAGAAAGGGTAGGACAATGTGTTGATAGAATGAAAGTCGATGTGACAACGTCACATGGCTGACATGGCTCCATCCATTGTAATCCATCATCCTAGCGCTAATGTCTTGTCTATATAAATAGACCCAGAGTACCTATAAACTCTGTCTACGAATTTTTTCAAGGTTTTTTTTTCGTCGGTAAAAAAGTGTGTGTGCTCTCATTATATTTTTTACTAAACTTGTGTTCTTCCGCGAGTTAGTGTGTAATGAATGTGTATTATTAACCATTAAGTGCCGGGGAATTTCCTGAGTGTAGGGAAACAGCACAATATTGAAAAACATGCTATTTTCACCAAAATTCCTATGAAAATTGTGGGGACAGTGGCGGTGCGGAATGTGCTAGATTGCAAAATGTACAGTAGCAGGCCCCCGCACGCCGCTGGCTCTCCAGTCGTCTTCCTGCCTTTGTAACGATACGTAGCACTAATAATATTTCTGTGGTAAAGACAATATATCTAATCTATATATATATTTAATCTATATCTATAAAAGGCAGCTACAAATTAGTGACCTCCAAATAGTTCCCCACAAATAGTGACCCGTAATATCCTATAAAAATCTTCAGTTAAGTCCACATTTTTACTGAGGCTATGACTCGGAATAGACTTTGACTTCAACTTGACCTGAAATTTGATTTTGATCCATCTTTAGGACTTGAACTCACAAAAACTTGAAGAATTTTAATACTTGACACTGGCTAAATACACTAATCCTGTGGAGCCATAATGATCTAAAAAAAACTTTAAAAAAATGACATTGATAGTTGTAAGTTTTTGACAGTGACAGTGATAACTAATTATAATTGAATTATCCCTCCCAGCCCCAATTGGCCCCAAATGGGAAGAATTCATAGAAAAACAGCAAAATGAAAATACCGAAAGAAAATATCTAATTTACTAACATTACAATTTTATGATATTCTTACAGTCATAATGTTGTCTATCAAAAAGCTTCCGACGCTCTCCGTCTCGAAGATTAACTCAAAGCTTATATTTGATACCAGAATATTGGGCATTGAGAAGAGATTAAACATAAATTGCCAAAACAGTTTTGTTAATTTATGCAGATCATTCTCAGTTTTACATAATTTGACTAAAAAATCCAACAATTTGGTAAGTTTACGTCCTTTATTACGCTAATAAATGCGACATGAAAGTTTCACATAATTGTGAAATAGGCATTGCCTCAGATTTTTTCATAATTGTATCACTGGCTTTTACTTATTACTTTCTTTCCATACTTATTCGTGTACTTAAGCTTTTTTTAAATGCTGTTTTATGGCTGCGACATAAACATTACGTATTTTTAACGTAATGTTAATGTCGCAACCAAATCATATATAATTCATATTTAATTATTATAAATTTATTTTATTTATAGTTTGTAAACATAGGCAATATAAAATTTTCAATAATCACTTGCACACGTTGCAATAGCATTTTTATTGTTATGTTATACAATATGGCTGAGACATGTATAACCCTGAAACACCTATGTATAATGTAGTCAAGGGTTAAGGAAGCTGTGTATTTATTCATAATATTGTTTCAGAGACTCAGACAGTTCAATGCAGAATATAAGGCAGCATGTGCTTTGATGAAGAGGTCCAACTTGCCAAGTATAAATGCAGCATACAATACATGTTTTCGCAGCCTGCATACATCATCACCTAGACCAAATCATGAGAAAGATGAAAAAGATAAGGTAAAGCATACCTTTCCACTTACAATAAAAACCCTTTGACTACTTTTACAGAAAGAGTTTATTTATCTTAGGGTGAGCTTAGACCGCGACGCGGCACACACTTATTAAAAGAGTGATAAAAAAAAACTTAATTTACTACGCATAAAGATACACATTTTATTGAGCTAGTTCGGCGGCTTCAGGCTGCGCCGCACGGCGCAGTGGGAAGCCGCGTGATAAATAATTGAACTTTATTAATTACACAATAAGATATACATTGCATTGAGATAATATGGTGACGTCGTGCGTTTTGCTGCGCCGTGCGAAACCAAAAGCATTGTCACGTCGCATCGCATTGTGGTGTGAAATGACCCTAAGGGCGAATAAAAAAGTAAAACATTCAGGCTCATATTAAATCAAGCTAAGCTGTCGAAAATGGCCAGGATAATAAATTTATACATATTGTGTGAAAACAAAAGCTATTCGATTTAAGTAACAAAATATGTTAACAGATATTATCTGAAACGTTATAGAGCGAAAAAATAAAAAAAATTGCTACTCCATAAATTTGCTGAACTGCATGAATAAATTTAGATTATTAAAAACTTATTTAATATAGTGGGTAAGCCACTACTTTTGCAACAACTTCATGACCTAATGCAATAAACAAAATTCCAGGAAAAAGATAAAAAGAATGAAGAGTTACCATCATTAATGGTGAAAGCAGCATTTTGGATGATTACGACATGTATCCTGATTGTCATTAGCTCTCTACTGGTACCCGGAGATAACACACAGAATGAGGTTTGTTATTATATGCTGGCGTTATTATTACTCAATTGAAATTACTAAAACTTTAAACCCGCAGGCAAATGTCATTCGGCCATTATCGCAAATTTTCATGCCAATACCTTTATTATTTACATAACATTACAATTTACATTAGATTGGCAATTTGCGGGTAGGCTGACTCGCCTGCGGGTTGGTGGAAACTTGAAAAGATAAAACATACTTTATGATCATATCTCCTCTCCGGTGTGGTGTATTCTAGGACATATTTATGAACAACAATTACATTAATATTATTTTCTATATTATTACAAGATATTATAAGTTTGGCCACAGGTAGTAGGAGGTATAATTTGAGGTTCTGCCCAACTTGCTACCAAAAAATGTCACCATAATAATAACTTATTGGTGTTCCGGGAGCACACAGTCCTTGAGAGTTAGTATTCTAGGCCTAGCATGTTCACCACCCTTGATCACATCATCGCTTAACGCCAGGTGAGATAGTGGTCTAAAACTTCTACATCAACTTATCACAATTGACAGAGCGGTTGTGGTTGTCACTTCAGTATTATTAATTAGTGGCACGCTTAACTATTCGTCGCCATTCCTCTCTCACGGCTGCCTTTCTTGTGCACTCATTGATGGAATCTGCAACCGTTGTTTTAAATTGGTCAGTCCAATGCATAGATGACCCGCCACAAGCTTGGGTAGCTTCTACCTTGCCTTGTACTACGAGACATTCTAAGGACACATCTATGCGTATCCAAACTATCCTATCAGATTAAAAAAATCATTATGGATTTTTTTTTATTTATTGTCAATAAGAACTTCTTATCATTTCTTGTTTATGAAAAGTAAAATGTCAGGTAAACTTGGTAGCTATTATTTATTTCAAAGAAAACTGAATGCCAAATGTATCAATCAACACCAATATTATAAATGCGAAAGTCAGTTTGTTTATTTGTTTGTTTGTTTGTTTGTTTGGGACTTCTTCACGGTCAAACGGCTTGACCGATTTGGCTGAAATTTTGTACAAAGATAGTACATAGGGCAGAATAGGATATAGGATACTTTTTTTTTGGCTATCAAGTCAGGGGGTCCAGATATTTTTAATTGAATTTTGTAAATATAAGACTTCTTCTCGAATATACGGCTTGACCGATTTGCCTGAAATGTAGTACAAAGACAGTTCATAGGGCAGAATAGGATATAGGATACTTTTTTTCTGGCGGTCGAGTCAGGGGGTCTAGATATTTTTAATTGAATTTTGTAAATATAGGACCTCTTCTAGAATAAACGGCTTGACCGATTTGCCTGATATGTTGTATAAAGACAGTTCATAGGGCCGAATAGGATAGAGAATACTTTTTTTCTGGCTATCGAGTCAGGGGGCCCAAATATGATTAATTGTATTTTGTAAATATAAGACCTCTTCTCGAATAAACGGCTTGACCAATTTTCCTGACATGTTGTATAAATACACTTCATAGGGCAGATTAAGATATAGGATACTTTTTCCTGGCTATCGAGTCTGGGTAACCAGATTTTTTTTATTGAATTTTGTGCATGTGTGGCTTCTTATCAGCAAAACGGCTTGACCAATACGGCTGAAATTTTCTACATATACAGCTCATATGGCATAGAAGCACATAGGATACTTTTTTTCTGGCAGTTGAGTCCAAGTGTACAGTTTTTTTTTATTGAACTTTGTAAATGTGTGGCCAGTCAAACTCAGTCAAACGGGTCAAACATTTCAGCTGAAATTTTGTACACAGACAGTCAATTAGACATAGGATACTTTTTTTTTGGCTGGCAATTTTGGGTGTCCAGATTTTTATTATGGAATAATGTGTGGCCTCTTACCGGCAATCGTTTTGACCTATTCAGCTCAAATTTTGAACAAATACAGTTATTAGGGCATAGAACGACAAAGGATATTTTTTTAGCGGTTGAGTCTGGGTAACACTTTTTATTGAATTTTTTAAACGTGTGACCCTCTTCTCGGTTAAACGAGTTGACCGGTTGAGCAAAAATTGTACAGTGACAGTCAATAAGACATAGACCAAGAGTAGAATCTATTATCCGAGCACATAGGTTACTTTTTTTACAATCGAGTCCAGTTGTCAGTTTTATATTATTGAATTTTATAAATGTGTGGCCTCTTTTCGGCCAAAAGGCTTGACCGATTCACATGACATTTTGTACAAAGACATTTAATAGGGCATAAAAGGGCAAAGAATACTTTTACGACAGTTACGTGTAGTATATTTTTAGTATATTTTTTGTAACCTTATATAGAATTTTTTTTTTTTTTTTTTTTTTTTATATAATATAGATCGGCAAACAGGCAAGCGGACCACCTGATGGTAAGTGGTCACCGCCGCCTATTGACATCTGCAAAACCAGAGGTATTGCCGGTGTGTTGCCTACCCTTATTAGTGAGCACTCTCATTACTCTTCGTTTGAAGCTACCAAGGTTGAAGGTTTCAGGGAAAGTTTCAGGTGGGAGATCATTCCACATCTTACAGGTACGTGGGAAGAACAGTCGTGTGAAACGAGTAGTATGTGATGCCCACGTATCTATAATGTGCGGATGTGCTTTTTGACGGTGTCGGGAGTTCCGATGGTAGAAACGGGACGGAGGAATGTTGTTAAAAAGCTCTTCAGAACATTCCCCGTGATAGTACCTATAGAAAAGGCTAAGAGAGCCAACGTCGCGACGAAGACTCAAAGGTTCCAATTTATCAGTTAGCTTGGGGTCGTCGACAAGTCTAATAGCTCTTCTCTGAAGGGAGTCAAGTGGTTGCAGTTGATATTTCGGTGCACCACTCCATAGATGAGAACAGTACTCAATGTGTGGCCGAACTTGCGCCTTATATAACAACAGACGTTGGCTCGGGGTGAAGTACTGTTTGGCTCTATTTAGTACACCGAGTTTTTTAGCAGTAAGTTTTGCTTTGCATTCCAAGTGACTCCCAAACTGGACCTCGTTAGATATGTCGACACCCAATATGCTAATTGACTTCGACAAGGTAAGGGGAATGTTCTGAAAAAGCGGGGCAACAGGAAATTGTGACTTTTTGGCCGAGAAAACGATAGCCTGTGTTTTAGTAGGGTTAAATTGTACTATGTTTCGTAAACCCCAGGCCGAAACATTTTCTAGGGAACGCTCCACCTTAGACACTAGCTCTGATCTCCTAGCATCGATGTCCGCCTTGGAGGCATTTGCTTGACCTGTGTAATGAGCATCACCCGTGCTGTCATCCGCATAGCAATGAATATTACTGATTTGCAATAGGTCATTGATATGCAAGATGAACAGCGTTGGGGATAGCACAGATCCCTGTGGAACTCCGGCGTTAATCGGCATGGTCTCAGAATAAGCACCATCAACGACGGCTTTTATGCTTCGACCATACAGAAAATTGCCAATCCACATACAAAGCCTCTCAGGAAGTCCGTAAGAAGGTAGCTTAGCAAGAAGGGCCTTATGCCATACCCGATCAAACGCTTTAGCGATATCCAAGCTGACAGCGAGAGTTTCACCTCTGCTTTCAACGGTCTCTCCCCAGCGATGTGTGAGGAAGGCTAGAAGATCACCAGCTGATCGTCCATGACGGAATCCGTACTGATGGTCACTAATCAGCTGGTGTTCTTCTAAGTATCCTAAGAGCTGTGAGTTTATGACCCGTTCCATAACCTTGGAAAGAAGTGAGGTTATCGCAATAGGTCTGTAGTTTGATGGGTCAGTTCGGTCTCCCTTCTTGGGGACTGGATGGACGTGGGCTACCTTCCAGCATGACGGTACGATGCTTTTTTCATATGATAATGAGAAAAGACGCGTGAGTATAGGTGTCAATTCAGGGGCACAAACTTTAAGCACGATTGCTGGGATGCCATCAGGCCCACTCGATTTTCGCACATCAAGAGATAACAGCTCCTTCCGTACTGCACGCTGCGATATGCGTAATTCACGCATAATATTTTTACAGTACGGAAGTAAAGAAGGAACTGCATCTCCATCGTCGAGAGTCGAGTTAGAGGCGAATAGAGAACCCAGCAAATCTGCCTTCTCCTTCGCACTGTGGGCCAGAGTGTCATCGGATTTACGTAAGGATGGGAACATGGATTGGCAAAAATTTCCCTCGGCAGCTTTAGCAAGCGACCAAAAAGCACGACTGCCAGACGGGTAGCTAATTAATTGATCGCCAATCCGACTTATATGGGAACATCTTGCCTTTGCTGCAGCTTTCTTTGCGCACCTGGAGGCATGATTGAATTTCTTTTTGTAGTCAGCAATATTAGGATCCTTAAGCCTGAGAGCCTCAGTCCAGTTTTTGTAGGCTGCTAGCTTTAGATTAGCCGCTACGGCGCAGGTCTTATCGAACCAGGGCCGACTCCGACCACCAATGCGTATATTCGAATACGGAATGAAGCATTCCATACCCTGCAACACGACATCAGCCACGAGATCGGCACAAGCTGATGGTTCACCCGACAAGAAACAAACCTGTCCCCAAGGATACGAGGCATAAAATTCGCGCAGACCATCCCAGTCAGCTGAACGAAAATGCCAAACCTTACGTTTGCCCGAAGGAGACAAGCGCTCGGGGCGCTGAACTTTCACTCTGGATTTTACCAAACAATGGTCAGACGAACCAATAGGCGCATCAACCTGCACATGATAATTGGATGGGTTGGAAGTCATCATAAGGTCCAGTAATGAAGGTACATGGTCGACAATATCTGGCACTCTTGTTGGTTCAGTGACTAACTGAGAAAGACCATATGTAACAGCAAATTCGTGAACAGTCCGGCCAGCGTGGTCTGTTGTACGAGATCCCAACCATTCGGCATTATGGCCGTTAAAGTCACCTAAGAGTATCATTTCCGCAGCGGGGTATTGCTCCAATGCCATATCAAATCCATTAGAGATGTGTTCGAAAAGACGAGTTGTCTCTGCGTCACCAGAATGGGATCGATACAGGCAAGCGTATATTCGAGTTTCTCCACCGTAGTCAACTCGCACCCAAAGCATAGATAAGTCTGAGACCTCAAAACGGTTAAGACGGCGACAACAAATATCCTCTCGGACAAAAAGGCATACTCCAGCTCGACGCACAAAACTATGCTCGAGTTTGTAGCCGGGGTAGTGGAGGTATGAAGTATCCGCCGGAGAAGATATTTGCGTCTCCGTCAGAAACAGGAGAGCGGGTTTGGCTGTCTCGAGATGGTGGTGCACGGCATTAATGTTAGAATGTATACCTCGGATATTGCAGAAATCAACGTCAAGAGTGGATTGCAAAGCCGCTGGTTTTGCTTTATTTCTTTTAGTTTTTATTTCCATTATTGATATGAGAGTTGGGGTTGATGTGCACTTCCAATGAAAAAGCTTCAAGGCAATATATATAAAAATTATGTTCAAGATAGACCGAGTTGAAAAAGTAGTGAGTCATCGGCGTGGGGTACGGAAGGGCCCCCGGTCCCCCCTGGAAGTAGCTGCCGGGATCCACTCCGGTCTCCTTCTCCGGCACGACAGCTACTCTACAGGATTATGCACGGGTTGGCGAGACAGCCTCCCAGGGCGGAGATTAGAGTAATCCCTGGGTTCGGGTCTCCTACTGACCCGCGGGCGGCCAGCGGACAGCCGTTTCACCGGGTCTCCCTGGACCCCACGACGATGTACCACATCAAACACCCCAGTGCATCCTTTATACACATTAAGGGACTTGAAGTGTTTATTGGTGTAGCACAGCATCAGGGAAAGGGGAGCTGGATCCCTTGGACTAGCACCGGAACACGCTATTAAATTAATAACATTTAAGCGGTATAGTTTACCAAGGTGGTGGTAATTTGTTAACAAAAACCCAGGCGAGTCCCTACAGAGACCCTACCACCTAATAAGAATTGACATAATCATAAAAATTTGACCTTAGGTTCGTCTATACTGACTTAATTAGGGTCTTAATTAGGCCATAAAACTGTCAGGGTCGCGTTTTAACAGCCACATTTAACCTTAGGGTAATCGGTGTTGACTTAGTAGGTCATAAAAACTGTCAGGGTCATAAAAAGTCGTAAAATTTTTTCGCGCTCGCTTCGCTCGCGCAATGATAGCTCTCGCTGCGCTCGCGCATACATTTGTTTTATTTACTTTGTAAGATTTCAGCAACTTTTGTATATAAATAACCACATGCATCAAAACGAGTCATAAATTGAAACATTACAACTTTCAATAATCATAATAATGATTAACTTTAAAATAAGTGGATATCAAGTTTAATCTGAGTGTCATTGGTGTTGACTTAGTAGGTCATAAAAACTGTCAGCATAAAAAGTCGTACATTTTTCGCGCTCGCTGCGCTCGCGCAAGCATTTGTTTTATCTACCTTATAGGTAATATTTTAACAACTTTTGTATTTGTATAGCCACTTGCATCAAAACGAGTCATAATTTAAAACAGTAAAACTTTCAATAATCATAATGATTATTAACCTTAAAATAAGTGGATATCAAGTTCCACCTCAATATCATCGGTGTTGACTTAGTAGGTCATAAAAACTATCAGGGTCATAAAAAGTCGTAAAAATTTTCGCGTTCGCTTCGCTCACGCAAGCATTTGTTTTATCTACTTTGTAGGTAATATTTCAGCAACTTTTGTATTTTAATAGCCACATGCATCAAGACGAGTCATAAATTGAAACAGTACAACGTTCAATAATCATAATGATTATTAACCTTAAACTAAGTGGATATCAAGTTGAACCTTAATGTCATTAGTGTTGACTTAGTAGGTCATAAAAACTGTCAGGGTCATAAAAAGTCAAAATTTTTTCGCGCTCGCTTCGCTCGCGCAATGATAGCTCTCGCTGCGCTCGCGCGATTATTTGTTTTATCTACTTTGTAGGAAATATTTAAGCAATTTTTGTATTTTAATAGCCACATGCATCAAAATGAGTCATAAATAGAAACAGAACAATCTTCAATAATCATAATGATTATTAAACTTAAAATAAGTGGATATCAAGTTTAACCTTAATGTCATTAGTGTTGACTTAGTGGGTCATAAAAACTGTCAGGGTCATAAAATGTCGTAAAAATTTTCGCGCTCGCTTCGCTCGCGCAGTGATAGCGCTCGCTGCGCTCGCGCAAGCATTTGTTTTATCTACTTTGTAAGTAAGATTTCAGCAACTTTTGTATATAAATAACCACATGCATCAAAACGAGTCATAAATTTAAACAGTACAACTTTCAATAATCATAATAATTATTAACCTTAAAATAAGTGGATATCACGTTTAATCTGAGAGTCATTGGTGTTGACTAATAGGTCATAAAAATTGTCAGAGTCATAAAAAGTCGTAAAATTTTCCGCGCTTGCTTCGCTCGCGCAGTGATATCGCTCGCTACGCTCGCGCAAGCATTTGTGTTATCTACTTTGTAGGTAATATTTCAGCAACTTTTGTATTTTATTAGCCACATTCATCAAAACGGGTCATTATTTAAAACGGAACAACCTTCAATGATCATAATGATTATTAACCTTAAAATAAGTGGATATCAAGTTTAACCTCAATGTCATCGGTGTTAACTTAGTAGGTCATAAAAACTGTCAGCGGTCATAAGAAGTCGTAAAAAATGTTCGCGCTCGCTTGGCTCGCGCAGTGATAGCGCTCGCTACGCTCGCGCAAGCATTTGTTTTGATCTACTTTGAAGGTAATATATTAACCACTTTTGTATTTTAATAGCCACATGGATCAAAACGAGTCATAAATTGAAACAGTACAACCTTCAATAATCATAATGATTATAAACCTTAAAATAAGTGATTATCTAATTTAACCTGATTGTCTTCAGTGTTGACTTAGTAGGTCATAAAAACTGTCAGGGTCATAAAAAGTCGTCAAAATTTTTCGCGCTCGCTTCGCTCGCGCAATAATAATGCTATATAGCGTATAATAGCGTGATTCAACAGCCTCATACATTAGACTGACTGAAATACTTAAACAGCAAAACTTGGTAAACCTTGGTTAGGTTTACCAAGTAATTATTAGTAACTTTAACAATAAACGATATCCAGTTCGACCTAAGAGTAATCTATAGTGAGTTGATTATTAGGTCGTAAAACTGTCAGGGTCATAAAAAATGTTCGCTCGCGCAATGATAGCACTCGCTGCGCTCGCGCAGCTATTCACCTTATTTTCTTTGTAAGAAATGTTTCAGGAACTTTTGTGTTGAGTCAAACATTTAAACAGCACAACTTCGTATACCTAACCAAAATGATTTATGACTTTAACAAAAGAGGATATTGAGTTCGACTTTAGGGTCATCTATGCTGACTTAAAGCCTAAGAGATCATCGATCTTGACCTCAAAGGTCATAAAGACTCAAATAACGCGGGCGAAGCCGCGGGTAACAGCTAGTAATGTTATAAAAAAGCCATGGCAACTTTTCAAAATTTCTGTTTGCGAATGCTATTCTATTCAAGCTATTGCAGTAATATAATTGACTAGCTGATACCCCACGACTTTGTTCACGTACACCAATAATTTTATTACTGTATAACTCTGTCAATCAACATTTGTGTGGTCTGAGTTATGTGTAAATATCATGATTTTTATTTTAACATTTTATCATATTTTATTTATTATTTTATATTTTAACATAATATTGTTTAAAAACTAAAAAAGAACCGACTTCAATGCCGGGCTATTCATTTTCAGTACCAATTTTGAGATGTTTATCTCAATATCTATGGAGATACTTATCAGACCTCAATAAAATTACCATGGTACCACACTTGAGATATCTCCTTTCGAACAAAAAAAGAATAATCAAAATCGGTTCATAAACGAAGAAGTTATCCGCCAACAAACATAAAAAAAATAAAAATAAACGGTTGAATTGAGAAACCTCCTCCTTTTTTTGAAGTCGGTTAAAAAGTAGCCTATGTTTTCATCCTCATACTATAAAGTATCCCCTTGTTAAATTTCACTGAGATCGGATCGTCCGTTTAGGCGTGATTATGTCAAAAACAGATGGAATGACAGAGTTACAAACAAACGTTATTATATTATTAGTCTGGATGATAGACTTATTATATTTGAGCCCGATCTTTGGCTCGTTGGGAGGGATATGCCCTAATCGCCACTCTGGGCAGGCGAGGTTAGCGATCGCAGCCAACCTCACCTTCCTCTTAAATCACTCAACCTTTTTATGAAAACAGCATTAAAATCCTTTATAAAGTTTAAATGACCTAAGCGTACACATGGCGAGAAGCGACTTTGTTTTATACCATGTAAAGATTACAGTACAAATTTTCCCTCATTAATATTATCTTAGTGTTAAAAAAAAATTAGGTTTTTGTTTTCTTAAGGTGTATATGCTAGCGTTTGGCCACTACCTCACTTATTGGTGACTGAAAATTTGATATGAGAATGAATAAGTTTTAAGATAAATCTTTCCCGAAAATGGATTTACTCCTAAGTGAAAAGTATATCAAAAATTCCCTATGTAATTCCATAGGTCAAAGCACACTACAAAATCTATATATTATATCTGCCATGCTATCGTCTATGCTAATTAATTTTTTATTTTTAGTACACCTCTGTGTTATAATAGGGAATATGCATGTTTTTTTTAAATATTTTTATTTCACTCATTACATCCATATAACATAACTAGCAGCCCGCCCCGGCTTCGCACGGGTAGAACATATATGCCTACAAAATTTGCATCAGTTTGTTGCATCACATAAAATATTAACATATTTAACAATCATCGTCATATTTCAACCAATTTACACAAACCTTAACGAATTTTGCACCTAAACCTTCCTCATAAACACTCTGGCTATTGGTGAAAACCGCATGATAATCCGTTCAGTAGCTATTGAGATTATTGCGAACAGACAGACAGACGCAGTGATGGACTTTGTTTTATAATACTTACGTAGTGATATTGGACGGCCCTTTGGCGTAAAGGATAGTTACCCTGATTCTGACCCGACGGTCGTTGGTTCTAATCCTAGCTATATACCTACCAATGAAAGTTTTATGTGCATTCATGAATCATGGGTTTTCGTGCAGAGGTAGTGGGATCATTGAATCAAAATTAATCAAATCATGGGATCAAAGAAGGGATATTATACGTTTAACGTGTGTATCTGTGTCTATCTGTAGCATCTTAGCACCCAACCGGATGAACCGATTTTGATTTTATATTGTGTTTTTTTTTTTTTTTTATAGATGTCTTCATCTAGAGTGTCTTAGCTTTGATTCATGAAAATTCGTTCAATCTTTATAAAACTATGAGCTTTTTTCTAGTTAATTGCGCTATGAAATCAACTTTCATAGGTCTGATCAATTCGAATAGAATTTTATACAGTAAAAATATATTATTATACTATATTGACTTCAAATTGATTGTGATCGGTGGGGATCTACAGTATCGCTATGACCTAATCTGTGGTTTCACTGCAGATATTTTATTAATTTTGCGATGCGTGTATGTGAAATCCGTGATATCTTCTAGTGTTTTTATTTGAATTATATACTGTAAAGGACAATTTTAATCTATAATATGTGGCCAAGCTAATTAACGTAATTATTTGGATAAGGATTAATACTATTTACTTGAAAATAGCCTTGGAAGTTATGTAATATTTTTTAACAAAAAATTAAAGATTAAAATGATTACTGTGAGTCAACCTTAAGAGATAGACATATGCTGTCGCGGACTTTTTTGTAGGTCTTATTAAGCTGTACAACTCTTCCATAGAAAATATGCTTCTATCTGTTTTCAATTGAGCAGCGTTCGTAAGAAACGTGTTTTTACGACCGTTTTTTTGTCGACTTAAGGTACGTTCACACGGCGTCGAGTGTTTCTCTACCGAATCGGTTTTTTGCAGGATTCGATTTAGTGGCATAAGTATTTCAATGAAGGAGTTCACACATGCATTCGGTTTCAAGACACGACAAAAAACCGAATCTTGCTGAAGTTGACATCCGATTTTGCGACTACAAACCGATCCGGCGATACTGCAAAATGCAGATCCGATTCAGTGGTATAGGGCATTCAATACATGCGTTCATACGATACACGCAGGGGTAGATTCGGTTTTTTGTCGGATCTTGAAACCGAATGCGTCGCACAAGCTGGGAAGTGAGTGGTGAGTTCACACGAGATCCCGATACGAGGCCGTCGGATACGGCCAAGCAAGATGTGCTGTGTGAATACAACATTCGGTTTTTCCAGATCCGATGAAAATAAGATTCGGCAAATCGTGTCTCCGTGTGAACGTACCGTTAGGTTGTAAATTAGGTCTCCACGAATGTACCTTTGATTTAAACGGGATAATATATAGCCTATTTTTTTATTTTTTTTTTTTTATTTAACTAAGAATCCGCGCGATTATTGTATTTAGCCAATGGCATGTTTTTATTAAATTATACAGTTTCTCTAATCTCTTTTTTTTTTTTATACCGAACTGGGTAGCACTTGATCACTATCTCACCTGATGTTAAGTGATGATGCGATCGATGATGTAGCGTGCTTACCCAGAAGATACCTATTCACTCGCGATTTGAAGACCCCCACATTGTACTTAATCGGAAACACGGACTCAGGCAGGGTATTCCATTCCTTAGCGGTTCGTATGATGAACGAAGAAGCAAATCGCTTCGTTTGGGTAGATGGTATATCCACCATAAATCGGTGGCGCCTTTTAGTGTCTCTGGATGTCCGATTATAAAATGGGGATGGTGGAATCAAATCATGCAGTTCCATTGCACACTCTCCGAAATGTATCCGATAGAAAACCGATAAACAAGCGACTTTGCGGCGATGCGCGAGACTCTGGAGTCTCTTGCTTACTAATAGGTCATCGCTGATGAGTTTTTTGGCTCTCCTCTCAATAGCTTCCAGTGTCTCCAGCTGGTATTTAGCAGAACCATCCCAAAGGTGAAAACAGTACTCCATACACGACCGGACTTGTGCTTGGTAAAGATTAAGCAACTGTCCCGGTGTGAAGTACCGTCTCACCTTAGCCAAAATGCCAAGCTTTTTTGAGGCTAGCTGGGCTCTAGACAATATAAGAGCCGAAATTGAGAGTTGGTATCAAAGAGATGCCAAGAAGCTCGAGATTGTTACTTATCGGAACGGACACATCCCGGAAAGTAGGAGCCAGTAGAAATGGGCTCCGTTTAGCGGAAAAAAGACACGCCTGGGTTTTCGCAGCATTGAACTTGACCAGATTGGCATCGCCCCAATCAGAGACTGCCTTCAAAGAAAAGTTCAAGCGTTCGACCATCGCTTCTCTATGAGACTGGATTTGTAATGCACTGGTTCGTGCGTTGGATGTATAACTCTCTACAACAGTGCTGTCATCTGCGTACCCAAAGATACCGGGTTTAAGCAGGTCATTAATATGCAGCAGAAAAAGTGTTGCAGAGAGTACTGATCCTTGAGGGACTCCGGCATTTATGGCCAATTGGTCGGAAGAACAGCCATCGATGACCACTCGAATCGACCGATCCCTCAAGAAATCTGCTATCCAAACACATAAACCAGTGGGCAGGCCGTATGAAGGAAGCTTGCTAATAAGGCTATCGTGCCAAACCCTGTCGAAAGCCTTCGAGATGTCAAGAGAGACGGCCAGCGCCTCGCCGTGGTTCTCGATGGCTTCGCTCCAGATGTGCGTGGCATACGCTAGAAGATCCCCAGTAGACCGGTTTCGGCGAAACCCGTATTGTCGGTCACTGAGGAGATCGTTCACTTCTAGGTATGCCAGGAGCCTGTGGTTCAGTACACGTTCCATAGTCTTACAGAGTATGGAAGTGACTGAGATAGGCCTGTAATTGACAGGGTCTGCACGACTACCCTTTTTCGGCACGGGTTGCACGTTTGCTTGCTTCCAGGACTTAGGCACTTGACCAGTCGTCATAGACAAGCGAAAGAGGCGTGTCAAAATAGGAGCCAACTCAGGCGCACACGTCCTCAAGACTACAGCTGGTATACCGTCTGGACCACTAGCTTTGTTCACGTCTAGATTGCGCAACGCTTTGCGTACTTCAGTCTGACGAATGCGGATTTCCAACATAAACGTCCCGCAAGTCGGCAGACTAGAAGGTACAGCATTGCCAGCATCTAAACGTGAAGACTCCGCAAACAGAGTAACAAATAAATTCGCTTTCTCTTCAGCCGAGTGTGCTAGTGATCCATCGGGTTTCAGTAGTGGAGGCAGTGAGGGACGGCAGAAGTTCTCTTCGATCGACTTCGCCAGGGACCAGAACGCTTTGCTACCCGAGGGGTAAGAAGCAAGTTTGTTCCCTGTTCGGCGTATGTGATCGAAGCGAGCCTTCTTGAGAGCCTTTTTGCAGGACTTGGCGGCTAAGTTAAAGGCTTTCTTCTTTTCGCGTACATCTCTAGTCTTGCGGGTTCGAGCATCAGCCCAGGCTAAGTAAGCTTCATGTTTTGATGCTTCTGCATCTCTACATTTGGCATTAAACCATGGACGAGCTTTGCTTGTCAGAAAATGGTATGAAATACTCCATACCCTGACGTAACACTTCTGTCACAGCATCCGCGCAAGCTGAGGGATCGCTCGAAGAAAAACATACCTGCCGCCAAGGATAAGACGCGAAAAAACAACGCATCTCATCCCAATCTGCTGACCTGTATCGCCACACCCGCCGGGTGCCTTTTTGGCTGGGATCGGGCGGGGAGTAGACGGATAAAGACTTCACCAGACAGTGGTCGGAGCTACCTAAGGGTGATGAAACCGACACCGAGTAGCGGTCTGGTTCTGTTGTCAGCAGAAGGTCCAAGCAATTGGCTGTATGGCCATCAACGTCCGGTATCCTTGTTGCTCCCTGGACCAACTGAGTGAGGTCTAGCGTTAAAGCAAGCTTACGCATCTCTCGACCAGCGTGGTCAGTGCTCTGGTATGGGTATAGCCAGTCTTGATGATGGGCGTTGAAATCCCCCAGAAGCACTAATTGAGCAGAAGGATACCTCTGTTGGGCCACATCAGCCGCCTCACTGAGGTGGTTTCTGAGCCTGTTTGTCTCCTCGTCTCCGCTGTGCGAACGGTAGACACTAGCATAAAGAATTTTCTCTATGCCAGTGTCCACCAAAATCCACATGACGGAAAGTTGAGGGTCTTCAAGGTTGCGGAGACGCCGATAGCAAATGTCATCGCGGGCATACATACAAACTCCCGCCCTCGCCCTAAAGTTATGCTCTAGAACATAGCCTGGGTAGGCAAGGTACGCCGCGTCAGCTGGACATTTGATCTGCGTCTCCGTGAGGAACAGAATATGCGGTTTTTCGGTCTCAAGGTGGTGGTGGACCGAGAGGATATTGGAGTGCAAGCCTCGAATGTTTGAGAGGTGCACTTGAAGGGAGAGGACGTGCTTCCGCTGTATAACCTTTATTCTGTTTCTGCCTTTCATTTTGTGGGGAGTGAAGTTAGGTAAGGGAAACGGAAGTGGAAACGAGGCGCTAATTACCAACCCGTGATACATATTAGGTCTTTTCACCTATTGGGAACCAATCCTGGAGACCGCGGGGACGCCCGAGCCCCCCCAGAGGTGTCCATCGGGTCCTCTCGTCCGGTCGCCAACCGGCACGATGGCGCACCTCCGGGATTTTTCGCGAGATGGCGGGGCAGCCTTTCATGAGTGGCTGGCTCACTACTTGGGCCCCCAACTATCTGCGGTCGGCCAGCGGAGAACCGTGCCTCGGATCCCGCTGCTCTCCAAGATTGGCTGCCAGGTAAATTGACCTTCAATGTATCACGACTAGCTATAGTAAGCAACGCAACTGTTTCCGACCCGTTCCCCATAATGGCTTCACCAAACATTCATGCCGTAAAGCGACCGCTTGGCGGCATGGCTTTGTCTGGTGGGTGGTAACACGCCGCGGCCTAAGCCTACCACCTGAAAAGTACTGCTCTTTTGGCGCCACCCAGGGGACACGTGTAGGACATCGAGGGCTAAATCCTACGGACGCGAGCAGTAATAGTCCCCCTAAAACTTACTCATACTTACTCTTACTCATTTTTATCTATATTAAATGGTTAGTAATATACATTTCTGCACAATAATTCGCGGCAAACACTATATTTGGAAATAAATACAATAAGACCACACAATACATTTATTTTTATGTTCCCGCGCTCAATGTTTCTATCACGTGGAGTTGTGCATAATGACATCAACTTTCGATTCGACCAATGGTGATCTGTTTTACAAACATAAATTTCCCTCGCTTAAATTGCATTATTAATTTATTATTTTAAGCAAATAAAATGGAATTAAATAAAAAAAAGGTTTTACATATAACTCCAGGACAACAAAGAATCGAAAAAAAAATATTTCCAATAAATCTGAGCTTCATGCATATTCCCTATTACCTGTGTTGCGAATTTTGCATGTTTTTGTTTAATGTGGCATAATTTTCTTTCACAGCTTATCCGGTATGTGTCATGGAACGAGTTTGTTTACTCAATGTTGTCTAAAGGGGAAGTTGATGAACTAATAGTGAGACCCGATATGGAGGTTGTAACTATTATTCTTCATGAAGGTGCAGTTATCAAGGGGAAACGAGTAAGTATACACAGTATGACAGTACACATGCAAATATTATATGCCTACCTACAGACTAGTCAAAATGGATGGATAAAGTCAGTTTTTTAGTGTCTCACTACAATCTTGCACATTTAAATTCTGATTGGGTTAGGGACGATAAGATCTCCCCTAATGTCTCAATGAATGTGATAGACCTGGGTCAATTAAATTGAATTAAATTCATGTATTCATCTTTTGACTATACAATTGCGCTTACTCTTAGTACTTATGTGCTAAGACCACATGAATGAAAATGTCTTTACTCATGTAAAGAAACTTTTCTTTACTCATTTCATCTTGGGGTCGATGGTAATTTATTTATTATTTTATTTTATGGTATTTTATGGTAGCAAGTCAGGCGGAACATCGATATAATGCTCCTAGCACCTGTGGTTATGGTGATGGTGGTGATAACACCCTCAGTAAAATTTATATTTGATATTGTATAAAACAAATTTCTTAACTAATGTGCCTTATTACGAGTCGTATTTACATCAGTTGAAATCATTGAATTTTTTTTTAGTAGACTGCAACATGTTTCAGTCTAATTTTTCTTTCATAAAATTACAGGCAAATCATCGAGTGTACCATATGAATGTAGGCGATATTCATCGCTTTGAAGAGAAGCTGCGGGAAACTGAGCAAAGTCTCGGCGTAAAAGAAGGTAGGGTGTTTTTACATTGTCAAAAAACGTTACATTTTAAACTATATAAATATACTATAATTGTTTTATAATAGGCAAATAGGTAAAGTGACGAAGTGGTCCAAGATGTAGCAGGTTTGCCTAGAAGATACCTATTCACCCGCGATTTGAACCCCACCCGATAACTACGAAGTCATCGGGTAACACAGACTTAGGCAAGGAATTTCATTCCTTGGCAGTGCGTAAGGCGTCCATTACACAATAGGTTATCTATCATTCAAAACGATAATTCGTGACTGATAATTGCCGACGCACAAAATCAAAGTATCTTAATAAATATCCATAGACGTAATATAAAAAGATGGTGCACTGCAGATGTTTTGACAAATTCAATTTAATCCGTATACTTTAACAATAAGGTTGTAATTTCACTGTAAAACAAAACGGCCCAATAGAGAGACACCAGGGTGGAAGTGTGTCCTTGTATAACAACCTGCTAGTCCTATATATGTTATATATTATCGGCCTTACTAATAAAAAATTGCCTATACATCCGTTAAACGGTTGTACAGTTGCACAATGAATAAACGCTAAACACGCGTCAATCCATTGTTTGACTAATAAACGTTGAATAGGCGGTGGGTATCTACATAGACGTTTAACACTTTTTTCTTTTTCATCTGGCAACTATTAGTCAATTCGTTTAGAAACTGTTTTTGTCTCAAATAGTTCCGTAAATTAATTTTTCATAAAGTTTACTAATTATCAATATTAGTCTTGAAATTTTGTTTTGGTAATGCAATATTAATCAAACTACGTTGTTTTTGGAACTTTTTGTTGAAATTATTTGATATAATGGAAAATATTTTCTTTTAGTAGGAGTGAAAGACTTAAAACAAGTTTTAGAACGAATCACTCAAATTGACTGTTGTCCTCTGTCTACGTTGTTGACATTGTAGCCATGGAGACTAGCGGTCTCCATGGCTACAATATAAACATGATTGTAGCCATCTTTGAATAAATTGTCAATTTCCAAAGAGAATGTAATCACTGCGTTTAGTTTCTTCCACATAGCTTTTCGTAAACCTGTAATTTGTATATAAAATGAAAAATGTGAATTGTTAAAAAAAATGGATCTGCACGGTTTTCATAATGTTTTCGATTTTTTGTTTGCCTCCCCTATCTCCCAATGGTCAAATATGTCGAAATAATTTATGTAATCCATTTCAATGAGAACAAATCTAACACATACAAACTATCCTCAAATAACAGCATACTTTTTGAAGTTTGAAGAATCAAAACGTTTTTTCACAGAATACTAGACACAGATTCAATAATAGTTACTTTGTCTAGTCATGATTTCGATCAGCTGATAATAGAGAAATCCGCCATTTTAATCCTTTACACACTCGCTAAACTAGGGTCCCAGGCTGTTTAAGAAATGAATAGCCTCCATTGATAATGGCACATCTGTATACCAACTTTATTCAACGCTTACGTCAAAAATATTTTTATTGGTCAGCTTTTGTGGTATACAACGTGTATACAGAGTGAAAAAAACTTTATTAGTAAGGCCGTATATGTATGGTATATATATATATAAGTTGTCCATACAAAAGAAAGGGACAAACTCCGTTCAAAGTCGGTCTCATTGGGGCCGGTGTACGCGATCAAGTTTAATATGTAGCAGGTCTGTGTAAATATCAGTCACCTTCCTTCACCCCATTAGACGATAAGTTATCTATGAGCAAACTGACAGCTAAACCTATCATGTAATGGACACCTATGAGGAATGTAGAAGCAAAATCGCTTCAGGCGTATTGATGGAATGTCCACTATGTAAAGTAGCCCGAAGACGGTCATTCGAAATTGTCAATAGGCTTCAATCAATATTTTTTTTGAGTTGCGAATGACAATGGCTTCAATTGCCTCTGTAGACAATCATTTAGTCCATCAATGAAGTTAAAATTGACAATTGCGAATGACCGTCTCCGGGGCACCTAACGGTTTCGCATTACAGTACGTCTGGTTGTCCGATAGAAAAATGGGGATAACGGTATTAATTCGTTTAGTGGGGTTGCACACTCCAAATTATTTGAATATTTAATTATTTACCAATCTAGGATTTTCCTAGTTCTGCCATGATGTTAGAAAAAGATACAACTAATTTATTTGTACAAATATGAGTCTGTATGTAAATGAAGTAGTTAAAAAAATCTAAGCGAACAGACGGCGGGGCAACGACTTCAGTTTTATACTATGTAATGATAACTACTTATGAACCGGTGAAACTGGCCCCAAGTCTCCCTAATAATGCGGCCATTTCTGCAATATATAGGGACGTTTATGATAATGTGATATGTTGCTATGTTCTAGGTGTAAGAGTGATATATGATCGCAATGGAAATGTGGCTGGCAAGATCGTGACGTCATTGTTGATTGGAATCATTATTCTCGCTTTACTCTACTCTACTAAGAGCATGCGTATGAATATTAACACTGGAGCGTTTGTAAGTATTATTTTAATTTTACGGAAATCTACTCGGCATCCTAAAATAGCTGAGTGTGAATTCTTCTACGAATAAATAATAAGTCAGGAAATGTAACTGCCTTAAAAAAATTACCCAACAAAAGTCGTGTCCAAGCAGGCGGAGTTAAAAGTCGTGTCCAGCGCGTCATTAGTCGGACATTTGTCTTGTTTGACTCAACTGTCATAACAGACATTGCAGCACATGCGCGAACCAATCCCTGTTTTCGTTCCGAATTTAAATCAATCTCCAAGCCAATCATTTGTAACTTCGAAAGTGATTCTTATTTTGAATCTACGTCGTTTTGGTTTGAAGGAGGGCCACTGTTTGCGTGGATTTTGTTCTGAATAAGTATTCCTGACTTATTATTTATTCGTAGGAATTCTTACTATACGCGCGCACAGCGACAATTTTACTAAACCATAACCTTAATACATAAGTGCCAGTATCATCGGTTCCAGATAATGCGTTAGATAGTTCTGACACATGACGCCATGTAAAAGCTGTCAAATATCTGTCAGATTACTTCATATTAGCGCTTTCAGGAACCAGTGAAACTGGCCCCAAATCTCCCAAATAATACGGCCATTTATGCAATATATAGAGCCATTTGCTACCAATGTGAAAAAAATTGTACCTACTGATTGTTTTATTTTTCAGACTCAACTTGGTCGTGCTAAGTTCACACTAGTAGACTCTATGAGCGGTCAAGGTAAAGGTGTGAAGTTTGAAGACGTAGCCGGTCTAAAAGAAGCTAAGATCGAAGTCATGGAGTTTGTGGACTACCTCAAAAGACCAGAGCATTATAAGAACTTGGGTGCAAAGGTATGGTGAATTTTTATGTTAGTTTGAAACTCGGGTTTAGATGATTGTGCAATGTCCAGTGAAATTACAGGGCATGTGAGACTTAACATTTTTATATCTGAAGGTAAGCGCAGTGTCTTAGCTAACTAGAATTTTGCATGGCGCAGTGTCTGTAATAGGTATTCATCATGGCTTACCATAAGTCGAGTGTCGTGCTTGTCCTGTAACCGTATATCATTAAAAAAAATGATTGTACGAAAGCTGGTTGTTCAGCGCATTGTCTCAGGTCTTTCACTTCAAACACCATTTAAGATTGTATTATCAGTATACTAACAAAAAAATAAATAAATAAAAAGAGCAGGCAACGCGACAGTATTGCCCCTGGTATTGCAGGTGTTAATAGGCGGCGGTAACCACTTACCATCAGGTGGGCCGCATGCTTGTTTGCTTCTCTATATTTATTTCAAAAAAAACTTAACATTAGGTGAGACGAAGTGAAATAATTTTCTGTATAAACTTAAAAAAAACTAGTTTTTAAAGCTGCCACCATTCTGATGATCCAGATCGAAAAATAATATTGTAACAAATTTATATGTGCAGTTGTAATGTATGAGATACCATAAATTGTACCACAAACTGTACTCGTAAGTTGGTGGTGTCATGATGTATCTTTGAAGCTCAAAGTGTAATAACTATTAGATTAAAATTCCCATATTTATCTAATGATCACCTTAAATCTTCACTTACATCAGGTGCAATAGTGGGCAAACACTTGCTTATCTACTGTAAAATAAAATCTATAATTAATTTAAAACAAAACTTTATTTTTTTTAATAAATGGCTACACAAAAAAGACACAAACACAATAATCTTCAGTTTTGAAGTCTTTTAAAAATCTGAGTTAATGATACGATATCTCATTAAAATTATTTTACATCTACGAAGAAATTATAAAATTTCTTCGTAGATGTAAAATAATACATAGATAGTTCAATGGGGAAGATTACGGAAAGTTTGTCCGGCAGAGGGCGCTATATGTTTTTTACCTGTCAAAATACCTTGATATAACCTTTTCATTGCGTTTTTATTTTTAAGCAATGTTCAGGTTTTTGAAGAGTTATTTTAAGTTTTCGTGAGGTACCTGTTCTAAGAGAAGGAGCTTCATAATAGGTTTCATTGAAGTGTTTACCATATAACATCACCTCTAAAAATCGCTTGATTTAACATTTTAGCTTCTCAGTGCTTTCCCCACTTTCTGTTTAATATAAAATCACTTGGAAATTTGTGTACACCTATTTCTTCACATCCTAAAGCTACACAACGTCCCTTATTTTACGTAATAAGAGAAAATAATTTAAAATCGTACAATTTCTATGTACATACATACATACATACAATCACGTCTTTATCCCGTTGTGGTAGGCAGAGACTACTTCTTTCCACATGCTACGATCCTGACATACCTCTTTCGCTTCTTCCACTTTCATGAGCGCCTTCATACATTCCTACGTAGATTGACAGTTAATCTGGAACAAACGTTTGGCGCCCTCTAGTCGGAACTAATCAACATTTTGTGTCGCATTGAACTGGTTGCTAAATTTAAAGTACCGTACCGTAGGAAAAACGCTGATGTTATTAAAATGGGATCAGCTTCAATTGTTAGATATTTATGATACTAGTGCGGTAAGTAGATTTTTTTGATCGCCAACCCGCCTGCCCAGCGTGGCGATTAAGGCATACACCTCCCAATGAGCCGAAGATCAGGCTCAGTGGCGGATCTTGGGAGAGGCCTACGTCCAGCAGTGGACTGACACAGGCTGATTATGGTGATAAAGTTTTTAGGTTTTAACAAACTCGTGACTATGGTAAACCCTCGATTTAAATGCAGATTTTTATGCTTTCAGGTGCCAAAAGGCGCTCTATTGCTTGGTCCGCCGGGTTGCGGTAAAACGTTGTTGGCTAAGGCGGTGGCGACGGAGGCTAATGTCCCCTTCCTTTCTATGAATGGCTCTGAGTTCATTGAAATGATCGGGGGCCTTGGCGCTGCCAGAGTCAGGTGAGTTTGTAGTTGTAGGACTTCTGCCAGTCCGCTTGGGGTGGTACCACTACTTTGCCAAATAATTCGGCCGTGGAGTAGGAATGTTTTTCAGTTTTAATGGCACAGTGTCCAGTGAATTACAGGGCATGTGAGACTTAACACCTTTATGTCTTAAGTTAACAGGCGCAGTGTAGTGACATGTAAATGTTATGAAGATAACCGTTCACTCGATTTCATTTTAGAGGTGAGTTTCACATGTCCTGTAAAAATTCTATGTACTTACATGGTTTACAATAATTCAAATATCTAATGTGTTCCGGCAGCTATCCTTGAGAGCCAGATCTTATTCTAGGCCTAGCGTGCTACCATCCTCGACCGCATCATCATATACGGACAAGTGAGATAGTCGTCAAACGCTAGCCTATATGATATTTATTAAATATCACTCAGGTGGTAGGAACATAATATATCGTTGTTCCGCCTGACTTGTTACAAAAAAGTAGCTTCCCATAATCAAGGAGAAAATCAATAACCTTTACTGTGTCGGCAGCACACAACCCTTGAGAGTCAGAGTATTCTAGGCCTAGGAAGTTCACCATCTATAACCACATCAATGTTTACCACCAGGTGAGATGGAGGTGAAACACTAGCTGATATATGATAGCAAAACTAGCACTATGTGATTAAAAATAAACTGGTCAAGTGTTAGTCGGACTCGCATTCATAGGGTTACGTAACAGAGTAGAGTATTTTGTAATTATTATTTTCGCCAGCAAATAAATAACTTTGTTTTTCATAGTGTTTCAAGTTTTAAAAGTCCTTAGTTTCAATTCTATATATGCCTTAATCTTTTAATGTTTTTGCTTTTGTATAAATATCGTAAAGCGGTTCACAGAATACCTACACCTACCTACCGTATTTCAACTGTGTAGTCTTAATAGTTTCGAAATAAAGTGGCTGTGCCACACGGACGGACAGACATGACGAATCTATAACGTTTCCGTTTTTTGCCATTTGGCTACAAATCCTTAAAAAGAGGATTGTATAAAATTTCCAGAGATCTATTCAAGGAGGCAGCATCAAGGGCCCCTTGTATAATCTACATAGATGAGATGGACGCAGTAGGCCGAGCGAGGTCCTCAGGGTCTAGTTCCTGGGGTCCAGGAGGTGGTGAGGGTGAACAGACCCTCAATCAGCTACTGGTCGAAATGGACGGAATGAAAACCCGCGAAGGAGTTGTTGTTCTCGCTTCTACAAATAGAGCTGACGTTTTGGACAAGGTATGTCTTTGAGTTATTTTGAGGGCCCAGTGGTGTAGTAGGTGAGAGGTCGGCTTTGACACCAGAATTACCGAAAAAAATTTTTTTAAACCGAAATTTTCACAGTGGCCTTTCGGTGAAGGAAAACATTGTTAAGAAACCCTTTCCCACATCTGGTGGTAGGACTCTATCTATAGTGTCGGGCTGGCCATCTACCACCCTTAAGCTATAAAATCTTTCGCCAAACATCTAATGTATTGCAGCAGCTGTCCTTGAGAGCCAGTTACCATTCTAGGCCTATCGTGCTACCACCCTCGACCGCATCATCACTTACCATCAGGTGAGATAGTGGTTAAACGCTAGACTAAATGATATATTTTAAAAAATGTCTTCTCTACAGGCTATTGTTTAACTTTTGAACTGAATTCCTAAAAGTAGGAGGTCTCAATTCGTCTGTATGTTTTGTATGTTTTTGGCGGAGTAACATACATAATGTTACGCGATTACTCCGTTAATTGAGAACCAATTTAAATGATTATTTTTATTAGAGGTAGGGTCCATCTCTAAGGTGCTCCCGATTAAATTTTATCGAGATCTGATAAGTATCTTCAGAGATATGACGATAAACGTCTCAAACTTGCTCCTGAAACTGACTCGCGCGGCATGGAAGTTTGTAGTTTTAGTTTTTAAACCTTATCTAATCTCAATTATGATTTTACGACTTATAAGTTAGTTATTTTATAGACGACTGAGCAGACGTTTTTGGCTGCAATTTAATCAAAGTTATTTCGCATCGTATCATTGAATGGCTTCTATGAGTTTATATTTCAATATTTCAGGCATTGCTTCGTCCTGGTAGATTTGACCGGCATATCCTTATCGATCTACCAACACTGTCCGAAAGGGAAGAAATATTCCAGCGCCATCTTAAGAGCATAGTACTTGAAGAACTGCCTCTAAACTATGTTAAACGGTACGTTTTCAAATAGCCATATAGAAGACAGGTTTTTTTTAAAACGAATGAATTGGGAGTCTTTTTAAGCGACTTCAAAAAGGAGGGGTTTCTCAATTCGACCGTATTTTTTATTTTTTTTATGTTTGTTCGCGGATAACTACGTCGTTTATGAACCGGTTTTGATTATTCTTTTTTTGTTGGAACGGAGATATACCAAGTGTGGTACCGTGGTAATTTTATCGAGGTCTGATAAGTATCTCCAGAGATATGGAGATAAACACTTTAAAATTGATACTGAAAATTAATAGCGCGGAATTGAAGTCGGTTTGTTTTAATTTTTTTTTTTAAACGATCTTATCTACAGCTCTACTCATTCATTCTATTTCTCTAGTATATTCAATAATTCATGCCGCGTACTTGTTCTTTCTTTTATTCTTCATTAATTCACTCTATATTAGTGGGCAAGCCAATCTGTTACCCTATTCTAGCTATTCTTTATTTATTTACTCAATTATATACTTATATTCTATGTAACACAAGTAGGTTCAATGAATTAACACGAGATATTTTTTTTTGAGAGACAGGTTGAGATGGTTGACTCTGTATATTATACAAATGTCAGTTGTCCACTGCCTTATCTCACTGCTATCTGCCAATCCCAGACAAGCTCGATTCCATATCAGACGTATCTTCACTTAACATCAAGTGAAGTAGCGGCCGAGTGTTTGTCTATCTGATATGTAAAAAAACCGACCAAATCGAGTTGGACTCGCCCACCGAGGCTTCCGTTCCGTACCAACTCCTCAAACTAGGTTAAAGGACAAACTTAACTTTACATTTCGTTCCATAGATAATGTATTGCACCAAGCGCAAATAATAAATGTATGTGTTATGAAACTCATCAACGACTACCAACTAGTAAGCAAAAGACTCCAGAGTCTCGAGCATCGCTGGAAAGTCGCTTGCTTATCGGTTTTTTATCGGATTCATTTCGGAGAGTGGTCATTTGAATTGCATAATTTGATTCCGCCATCCCCATTCTATAATCGGACAAGCAGGGATACTGAGAGGCGCCACCGCTTTATGGTAGATATACCATATATCCGTATAAAGCGATTTGCCTCCTCTTTCTTTCATCATACGTACTGCCAAGGAATGGAATTCCTTGCCTAAGTAAGCCTTAAGGCGGCAATAGCCCAATGGATAAGGTGTCGGACTGGCGATCGAGAGGTCGTGAGTTCGATCCCCACCCCACCCATTGCAATATTGACGTGAACCCACTCCAGACACAAGCATGTTTAGCTTAGTTGGAGGGGTTAATAAGAATACTAGTAATGTGCAACCCACATTGCGAGTAATCTTAAAAAAAAATTAAATAAAAAAAAAAATTAAAAAAAGTCTGTGTTTCCGATTATATACATATTAGGGGTCTTCAAGCCGAGACTGAATAGGCCCTTTTGGCCCTACATTATCGACCTCATCATCACTTAACATCAGGTGAGATAGTGGTCAAGTGCTACCCATTTTCGCATTAAACATTACAACCAAAAAAGACCGTAAACCCGAGTATTTGATATAAGTTCCAACTTCGCGTTCCTGAGAAAAGGAGGTCTTGACAGACGGACTGACAGACAGACCAGACGGACAACAAAGTGATCCTATAAGGGTTCCTTTTTCCTTTTGGGGTACGGAACCCTAAAAATTACTAGTTCAAGTGTAAGCACGCTACATAGATGGAGTGGTCCATAGTAATTAATAATTGAATATACATTGCGGGACACTCGCCAACATAAGTGCGAGGCTGGACTCGTCGCCGAGCACTCCGCAATAGTTTCTGAAGCTAGGGTAATAAAACTGGCTAACTTCATGGTAAAGTGTGAATCGATTTCTATATACACAATACATGTTCAATATCTATAAAAATTAAATTTATTTCTGTTTTTAATTATTACATACTGTCATGATTGAAATCATATTTGATATCTTATAATAATAATCTTGTAAGTAATGGAAAGAAAATTGAAGTTTTTGGAGCTATTTTTTTTACCCACGATGGAACGGAGACTGTATATGCGTTTGGGGTGAGAGGATGTTTGTTTGTTTGTTTGTTTGTTTGTGTGTGCAAATCCATGTTGCCAATCCATTTTTCTCCAAAACTAGTTTGATTTTGTCTTTAAACGGTTCGTAATTAATCAGTGGTGGTTCTTAGATATATGTTATGACGTTAATTTTCTAAAGTCGTGGGTGTTTATTCAAAATTTTAATTGTGTATCTTATGACCCATAAGTATAACTACTTATTTGCTTGCATAAATCTTTACATAGTATAAAACAAAGTCGCTCACGCTGTCAAAACGCATAATTTTAAACTACGAATCGGACTTTTATTTTCAGCCATAGATAGAGTAATTCAAAAGAAAGGCAAAGCCGCAGGGCGCAGCGAGTAGTATATAATACACACAGTTTATTAAACGAAGTTTTTTTTTTGTATTGCAGACTAGCATATATGACACCTGGGTTTAGCGGAGCCGATATAGCCAATGTATGTAACGAAGCTGCTCTACACGCAGCTAGATTCAAACAAAACATCGTCAAAGCAGCAAATTTGGAGTATGCCGTCGAAAGAGTAGTCGGTATGTTACTTTTTTTAACCGACTTCAAAATAAGGAGGAGGTTGCCTCAATTCGACCGTATGTATATATTTTTTTATGTTTGTTCGCGGATAACTTCGTCGTTTATAAACCGATTTTGATTATTATTTTTATGTTGGAAAAGAGATATCCCGAGTGTGGTACCATGGTAATTTCATTGAGGTTTGATAAGTATCTCCAGAGATATGGAGATAAACACCTCAAACTTAGTACTGAAAATTAATAGCGCGACAATTGAAGTTGGTTCTTTTAGTTTTTTAAACGTAATTATCATTATTATCTCTCCGTCGCCGTTCTTCAATAGAAAGAAGGCATTGAGGAATTTATGAAGTGAAAACTTCGTTAGGCGCGTTGAGCACTTTTTGGGTGAACAAAAACTATGGAACTCGCGTCATCGTCACCGAACGCTTTCCATGAGCTATATGTATACTGTGTATATATGTGTACTTTTTTGGTGAACAAAAAGCGTGAAGCTCTTGTCATGGTCACCGCACGCTTGGCTTGAGCTAAATGTATCCCCAAAGACTGCCCCGCATGTTTTTTTAAAATACATACTATTTCCTGGAGACTCCTTTCAAAATGAACGCAATGGTATTTTATAGTACATTTGACAAACCATATGTTTTCTTTTTGTTCGTTATTAATTGATATCTATACTGCTTTCATTCTGCTTTGATAATTTTTTTATTTTTTGGCTAAAACTAAACAAATGTCGACATCCCAAAAAGTTCGCATCAAAAGCTACCTAGCAGTGTCAAATTTAGACCCTATCTACGGTCTAAATTTGACACTGCACACTAAAAGGTGCTTCAAATGAAACCATGCAACAAATACACCGTGACACATCTAGCTTACTACATAGTAGTAACTATACGATATCTATGGCAGGCATTGTCAATGTAATTCAATATGCTTGTGTCCAAGGTGGTACCGAGAAGCGAAGCCACGCTATGTCTCCCACTGAGAAGAAAATCGTTGCTTACCACGAATCCGGACACGCTCTGATTGGATGGCTATTGGAACATACGGATGCTTTGCTCAAAGTTACCATTGTGCCAAGAACGACTATGGCGCTTGGTTTCGCACAGTACACCACTTCGGACCAGAAATTGTTCTCTAAAGAAGAAGTAAGTCTTTATAACGTCTTCTACTGATTTAATTAATGTGTAAGAGTATGTATGTTTGTTATTCGATCACGTTCCGTTTTATCAGTTAAAAGATATTGCTCCAAACTAAAAAATCCTACCAATATGATGTTTTATGGGCTACCACTTGGCAAATAGCAAGTACTCTTAAACAATTAAAAAAAACATTTGTAATATATTTTCTTTAAATAAATGAAACTAAAGTTACACCTTTAAAATTGAATCCTTATTTCCTTTGGTCACGCCATATTTTGAACACGGGTGGACCGATTTGGCCAATTCTGTTTTTGTTGTATTTGTGGTCAGGCATTGTAGATTATGCCCTACGAATAAATAATAAGTCAGGAAATGTAACTGCGTTAAAAAAATAACCCAACAAAAGTCGTGTCCAAGTAGGCGGGGTCAAAAGTCGTGTCCAGCGCGTCATTAGTAGGGCATTTGTCTTGTTTGATTCAGCTGTCATAGCAGACATTGCAGCACATGCGCGAACCAATCCCTGATTTAGTTTCGAATTTAAGGAAGCGATTCATATTTTGAATCTACGTCGTTTTGGCTTGAAGGAGGGCCACTTTTTGTGTGGAATTTGTTCTGAATTAGACTTCCTGACTTATTATTTATTCGTAGATTATACCTCAATGTTGTCAGGACAAGCTTTTTTTTATAAAATAAACATTATGGTAGTGTTGAAACTGATGCTTAGTTTTTAGTCTTGAGAACAAGGTAACAATGACCCCCAAAAACATTTATACCATTAACTTCTTCTTCTTCTTCTTAACATTTTAATCACATGGCTAAAACTAATAAAAAAATTAATAATAAATACTAATAAAACAAATAAAAAATGGCTAAAACCGTATTAAGTAATAACTTTTTATGTCTGATAGGCAGGCTAGTGTCTACTATCTCGCCTGGCGGTAAGCGTTGATGTGGTTGAAGATGGTGAACATGCTAGGCCTATGTCTCATTCTCAAGAGTTGATGCTGTCGGGACACTGTAAGGTAATGGCGGCGGATTTTCACCACCTGTCAACAAACACGCGTGCCAGGATTTGCACCGGCAATTTCTCGCTTACAAATCTAGCCTTTTGTCCTTCACGCACAACCTTCACACAACCGTTAACTTCTTAAATACATATAATATTTTTTATGTTCTAGTTATTTGATCGGATTTGCATGGCGCTCGGTGGTCGAGCGGCTGAAGCAATTACCTTCAATTCTATCACTAGTGGAGCGCAAAATGATCTTGAAAAAGTCACTAAGATTGCCTACGCGCAGGTCAGTTCAAAATGCAACGTTTAAATTTACTTCTAAATACTTACTCAGAAAGAAGTTATTCTTTTTACACAATTTAGGGCCAGAGAAAGTCAAGACTTATCCAATAAGCCCAACGATTTTGCTAAAATTTTGCAAAGTGATACCCAGCATGGTAGAAAATTACAGGATATTAATTTTAACCCCCGACGCAAAAAAAGGGTATAAGTTTGACGTGTGTATCTGTGTGTCTGTCTGTTGCATCGGAACGCCCGAAAACGGATGAAATTTTGATTTAGTTTTTTTGTTTGATAGGTGTCTGAATCGAGCGTTCTTCTTCGTATTAATTCATGAAGCTTTTTTCTAGTCGATAACGCTAACTTCAACTTTCACAGAGTCTGTTCAGATCGAAATTAGGTATTATTTTACTTCAACGATATTGTAAAAAATATGGAAGCATTGACCTGATGTTCAGATACTTCCTGGAATCTGCAGAATACTCCACACCTCACCAACTTACAGCAGAGATGTAGAGTTTTGGCTCATAAGAACAGTCTCAACTAACAAATTAAACATAGATCAGTTGGGGGTGGTATTACATTTTGAATTTAAGAACTATAACGTAGGCAATTTGGGTTTAACTAGTAACATATGTAAGTATACGTTTTCAAAGCATCTTATTTATATCTTTTTGCAGGTTCGCGTATACGGCATGTCGCCAACCGTAGGTTTGATTTCATTCCCAGACTTGCAGGAACACGGCAGGAGTCCATTCAGCAAAACTATGAAGAATCTTATCGATATGGAAGCAAGGCAAATCATCGCTAACGCTTATTACAGGACAGAAGCTATCCTGAAGAAAAATCAAGAAAAATTGAAAATGGTAAGGTTTCCTTTGAATGTTTATCTATACAGTCTTTATCTCATGTCGATTGTCTGTCTAATTTCTGGTTCTGTCGCCCGTTTGTTTCAGCGAAGGTTTTGTATGTGTACCACTGTGACTTTTAAGATAAATTTGTAAGGCGTCCATTACACGTTAGGTTATCCGTCATTCAAAACCATCAGTCATGACTTTTGGTTGCTGATGCAACAATCAAAAGTATGTAAATATCGGTCAGTCACCGTCAATCACCCCATTAGACGATCAGGTATCCATCAGTCACAGGCGTGACTGCTAGCAAAATGACAGCAAAACCTATCGTGTAATGAAAACGTTCCAAACAAATAAACTGACTTCCGTATTTATAATATTGGTGTTGATATCCCATTTAAAAACAGGTTAGTTTGTAATCGATTTAAAATTACGTTACAGTTGGCTGAAGAACTCCTTAAGCGCGAGACGTTAAATTACAAGCAAGTAGAGGCAATATTGGGCCCGTCGCCTTTTCCCCGGAAGAAACTTATTGACCCGGTGGAATTTGAGAACAGTCTTAAAAATATGGAGAAGGCGGCTGTTTCATCAGACGATAGTCCTTTAGATGCCCCCTCAGCAAAGTCTAAAACTGTTAACGATGTGTAGTTTGTTTATAAGAGTGTAGTAATAAAATGCAATCATTAATGATAATTGCGTTTCATTTTATTTTTCTTTCATAGATTTTTAGCATATTACAGTGTTCCAGAATAATTGCACAATTTGAAACCTAGGCCTAGCCCTGTAATATTATTTCTTATGTGGCCTAGCGTGTTCAATATCCTCGACCACATCGTAGCTTTTTATGGCCAGGACAAGCAAGACGCTTGCCTGATGGTAAGCGATGACTCCTATCTACACTATTAAAGATACAGTAGCATGCAAAATCTCAATATACCGAATTCTGCACGTTTCTGCACCGCGCCCGCGTATTATCTTGAGACGTAAAGATGTTAAGTCTCACATGCTCTGTAATGTCACTGGACACTGCAATTCGAACCGAAAAACATTTCTATTTCACAGCTGATTAACCGACAAAGTGGAGGTAGCGCCCCAGGCGGACTAGCAGAAGTCCTACCAGTTTTAAAATGTTTTAACTCACTTCATTGTGCGTGTGTGTGCCTATATGTGTGTGCGTGTGCCTATGTGTTTATGTGCGTGTCTTTCATATCCCGGATTTTATTTTTTGAGAACAGCCACCAGTTGTGACTAATGCTTATTAGGAATAATTATTGTGTCATTTGTCGTCACTGGTGACAACTGGATTAGAATGTGGACAGACTGTGTTTGAATCAGAGTTTCTTGGCTCTCTTCTCAATAGCTTCCAGTGTCGCTAGCTGGTATTGGGCAGGACCATCCCAAAAGTGAGAAAGTTGTTTATCCACCGCCCCCGTCACCGGGACGTCACCGATAACGAGATGTTTTCGTAGTGTTTTCGGGTAGAGTTCAAAATGACGTGACGGCGATCGTTTGTCCACCGCGACCGATCTCGGTGGTTCTGTTTGTTTTAGCTGTCAAACGTGGCAAAAATAACTGATCGAAAAGCGCCATGCGACTGCAGTCTGGAAAAGATCAAACGTATTTTGTATTGCCAGCCAGTACCGGCACATCGGCCCGTCACAATCTTGTTTGGACAAATGGTGTTTCACTCTTCTCCTCTTCTTTTTTCTTAGGTTCTTCTTCTCTCTATGACATACTTACTGATATACTGTGATAGAGATACCCGAATAATAACAAAAGTCCGACAATTTTTATATCCTTTTATTTCACATTGAAAATTACACAATTGTCATAAATACTATATAATATATTTTTTTAATTATGGGGACAGATAATAAAGTTTACACTCCTTACTTATTACACAAACGTCTAATCAAATATTAATATCAAATAAATTTAAATTGCAGTCTTCAAACTTCAATTAAACATTACAACTTAACGAGATTTGAAAACCTCGTTCATTAAAGTTTATAATATTACTAGAGACAATTTAAATTCGAAGGTATATAAATACTATTTAATCAGGAAAGCTCATTTTTTATAAATTGTTAATAAAACTAGGCGGAACAAAAAATAAAACAAAATATAAACGTTTATTGATCTTTTAATGTTTTCTTAACAAAAAAGGAACAAAATTACGTAATAATTAAACATAAAATGATGTAAGTACCAATTAAGAAATTGCGTTGCACTCAGCAACATTTTTTATAATTTTGTTAGATTCAATTATTAATATTCATTTATGTTAATTTAAAAATTATTCAATAAAATAACAAAAAAGTTATATATTTGAGACGAAAACTGTATGCGGATCAAAATCAAAGAACATAAAAGTACACTATTGGCATCTATTAGGTACCCTCCTCTTTTGACAATTTAGTTAACAACTCTCTATTGAAGATAAATTTATTTGATATTTAGATTAAAACAAAAAAGATGGATGAACATCCACTGCACTTCAAAATTTAAAGCAGAACAAAATAAAGTTACATATATACATACAAGTATTACTTATTATGTGAACACTACTTCCAAATGAAATTTCCAGCTAGACTGTTTTTATTCTTATGTGTTTTTACTATGACGTACATAATTGCAGTTTAGTGCAAACGGGATTAAGATGTGATGTTTACTTAGGTAATTAAAATAAAACTTTCAAACTACATTACCGTAGAAAAAATAAAATTAGGTGTTTACAACAGAACATTTTGTACCAAAAAGATCCGCTCACATTATTTTTACTGGGCGGTTATTTATCTATCTTTCTATAATATCATTGTCCAAACAGGATTTTCTCACAATCTACGTGTAAATAGTTCGGAAAGGAGGTCATTTACAAAGACATTGGCACAACATCAATTCAGTGGAACGACAGATAACTGAAAGTATAACGTAAAAAGAACGCTGGAAGAGAGTGGAGGGGGTATGATTGCGCATGGGCACACTCGCGCTAGTTCGCCAATTCATAGTCGCTCAGCGAGCTATGGAGAGGGCTATGCTCGGAGTTTCTCTGAAGGATCGAATTTGAAACGAAGTCATCCGTCAGAGTACCAAAGTTATCGAGATAGCGCAAAGGATTAGCAAGCTGAAATGGCAGTGGGCTGGTCACATCTGTCGTAGAACTGGTTATCAGTTCTACGACAGATGTGACCAGCCCAGCCAGTTGGGGTTGACGAGTTCTAGAGTGGAAGCCACGGCTCGGCAAACGTAGCGTAGGACGCCCTCCAGCTAGGTGGAGTGAAAATAAGCACGCAAGCTGCCTGGCAACGGTAGGAAATGAATAGATGAAGATCGAGGCTGGCGCATCTTGGGAGAGGCCTACGTCCAGCAGTGGACTGACACAAGCTGATGATGATGAGCTCAGTGGAGAGGCCGAGGTCCAGCTGTGGACGGAAAACAGCTGATAATGATGATGACACTCGCGCACGAATGGATACACAGCGCGGGAAAGCAGAGGACGACTGACGAACCAATAGCGCGCCAGCAAGCATGCGGCTGCGCCTTCCTCATACTACCGAATACACCGAGAAATCGCCTTATGCGCAGCTTTACCGCCAGCGTTCTTTTTACATGACGCACTTGCGTATATTATAATGTATTACATTTTTTTATATTTGTAGGTACAATTAACGCTGAGTTTATTAACGGTTTGTTATTTCTTGCTACCAAGGCATTCAAACACCTATTTACTTGCTGGTAACATGATGTTTTATTTTCCTAGAACTTTCTATTATTTAATATCTATAATATATTTATATTCATAAGACTATTTAGTTACTTTAAATAATATCTCTGAACTAATTTTCAATGTTATCTGCCGTTCAAAACCGATATTTCTGGAATGTCAATTTTTAAGAACAAGGTACAAAATATAATTTCTTAGATCAAAACTGGCATCGACATTTCGTGGTCGTCGCCAGAAAAGAGAAGCTGTATATTAATGTCACAAAATTCTACATCACAATTAATTGTATCTAATATTGAGCACATCAATTTAGTATACGAACAGCAATATGTCAATACATTGATATTTATAACATAATATTATATTTTCAATACATTTGCTTACAAAAGTGTAGGTACTTTCTCAGTTCAGTGTGGTTTGACAGTGACGCTTTCACCAGCGCGGTTGGTAAGCGTCGCGGGCAACGAGCTTTGCGTCTCTAGGATCGTTATAGCAAATACGCCAATTCGCCCGCGCTCTCTCGTCACGACTGTGACAGACAAAGACGCAAAGCTCGTGGACCGCGACGCTTATCACCCGCGCGGACGGTAAGCGCCATTGTAAAACCAGACTAAATTAAGGTTCGAAAGTTGATATTTTCGCACAGTTGAAAAATAATAGACCTGTTCAGTGGAAAGCAGTTACGCAGCTGCATTTTGTTTGCCTATTTTCTAGCAAATGTATTGAAAAACGTCGTGTAATACATGGGTGAAAAGGTATAAAAATCTCATGACATGTGAAGTTCCCGTATTCGGCTAGTTCCGTATACACGTCAAATCGTTTTTATATTTCTCTTTTCACACTGTATCACGATGTACCTACCTATGTATTAAAGATTAGAAGTGAGTTTTACCGTTAACCTGTCGTTTTTATTTGACAAACCTAACGGATTCAACGTAGGTACGAGTAATTATTTCTACACCATTCAAAAGTAGACAAGGTACTCCTACGGAACAGTTATTTATTATTTTGTGACTTGATCTATAGAATAATTGTATACTGAATAATACATTTATACTCATTATAGGGCCTTAAATAAAATTGAAATGCATATATTGACTCATAGCTGTTAGACGAATACCGAACTCTTAAGTAAGAATACTCGTAGAGGTTCAATAACTCTTATAAGTTAGTGGATTGCCCAACTGTCAGATGTAGACAGGCATGCCGTCTTAAGTCCTCTGACATGCTGTTTAATTCCAAACAACCGCTAAGATAACTTACAATACACTAAAACACTTTCGTAAAAAAAACTTGTAACATTCACTACAGCACAATAATATAATAATAATTAACGTGACTAAAGCGAGTCAAAATATGTTTGTGCTCGATTAAAAATATCAACTTATTCGTTAGTTGTAATTTCCATATTTCAGCCAAAATTTTGATGTTATGCACATTTGGTTTCTTGACGAGTCCCGAGACTAATGTGGCATAAGTAGACAAATAAGTATGTATATTGCGTAACCAAAAGTTAAATGTGCGCAATCAGTTCTCATCATAATTTTAATAAAATAGGCCTATTAGCCTACATTTTCATTTCATAAAGTATACAAATATATGTATATTGTTTGTGACTAGTAGGTATCTTTTAGTACACCAGCTTCAGCGTTTCGCGATAAAATACATAAAATCGGTACAATATTCATATCTTATTCTACTCTCTGGATATAAACACAGAGATAAAAGTTACAGTCAGTTAACAGCAAGACTATCTAGAAGCGTAAATTTCCCGTACGAAATAGGCAAATATTTTTTAATTTTCGTCCGGGTGGAAACATAATACTAATTTCATTGAGCACACTGTTGCTTACTAAAATCTAAAACACCCGGGCTGGTAGTCTTTACATTGATAAAACTCCGGCACCGATTTAAACCTCTGACCTAAAATGCGCGGAAGTAAATATCATAAAACACCGACTATTATACTCGATACTGTTTGTTGTAGACTGTCTCGACCTAAAGCTTCGTGTATGTCCGTGCATGTCAAAGGTCTGCGTAAACTCCCGAGGAAGTGCATCGGTCGCATGACCGATTCGTGCATACGAAACCTAGGTCGAGACAATCGACAACAAACAGTAGTGAGTATAATAAGTCATAGTCGGTATTTTTAACCGACTTCACAAAAAGGAGGAGGTTCTCAATTCGTCTGTGTTTTTTTTTTTTTTTTTTAATCGTGATTCAAACTCACGACAAAAATCTAACGCGGAAATCAATTTAAGGTCGGTTCGACGGGGTAAAAACACATGAGTAAAGAAGGAACAGAGACAAAGCTTCATACAACTGCGCTGTGATGATGACGTAGGCGCTCATGTGTGCGTGAGCACCAGCAGCCTGTGTGCCGCCTGTCACGTACGGAGTGAAACCGGTTTATAGTGGCTCGGCTGGTGCGCCAACTCAGGGCTCACTCAGTCGTCGCTCGCGACACTTCGTGTTATATATATATATATATATATTATATATTATTTATATATTTTACTGTTTGAACGCTTAGTGAAAAATGGTTTACTGTACAGTGTGTATAAACAATAATAGAACTAGTAACAAAATATCATATTTTTGTTATCCCAAACACTCCACTAAGTAAGTAATAACTTGATTATTTGTTGTATTATTTATAGGATATAATACGTATGTAATAAGTACCCACCGACCTATTAGTGATTGAATAAATGAAATGAAATCATTGAAAATAAAAATTCATTTTTAGGGTTCCGTACCAAAAGCACATGAGTAAAAAAACAATAAAACGAATAATCTAGTCAAGTGCTAGTCGGACTCGCACTTGTAGGGTTCCGTACTACAGTACAATATATGTAGTATTGAACAAAATTTACCGTAAATACATGGTTTTTGGTTTGGACCCCTTTCATTTTAAATTTAATTTCTATATTACTCCCCTCGCCTCCCCTCCCCACTCACCCCCTTCCCCTCACTTCCACCTCCCCTCCCCTTCCCGATCTGATGAGTATCAGAGGTATGGAGATAAACGCCTTAAACTTGGTAGGTACTGAAAATAATTTAACTAGCGGGCATCTGAATTCGGTTGTTTAGGTTTTTTTACCAATCTAAAATTATTTCATTTTAGTAAATTGTTAAACACAATCCATAATTTCATCGTACCGACGGGACTCGAACCCGCACCCCCCGGATTACCCGTCCAGGTGCTCTGCCAATTAAGCCACGGTTCCACCTGGACGTGTAATTTTAATTTTAGTTCAGTACAGATATCGAAGTCTTATTATTTCAGACTACAGAAGTGGTTAAAAGTTGTCAGGCGAGAAGATCTCCTATTAAAACTTGATGATGATAAAAAAACCACACAATAAAGGATCTGTGAGGAACACTTCGAAAAATCCTGTATTAAATTTTCTAAAAACAGAACCAGAAAATATTTATTTGATAATGCTTTTCCAACACTCACTTTTTATCTACTACTGAGATACCTTCAAGTTCAAATATTCCTTTTAACAAAATAGTCATCCTGAAAGATCAAACATCTTGCAGCATTCAGAACGATTCTGATACCTATGATAAGCATGCTACTTGTGAAAGTAGATCGGCGCAAACGGCAATTCACCTTTCAGCGAACTCTCCGAGAAAACGTAAACTATCACTTGAGCTTCAAGAAGCAAAAAGGCATAAAATACATGATTTAGATAGACATAGGATACTTTTTTTCTAGTAGACGAGTCTGGATGTCCAGATTTTTTAATACATTTCAAAAATGTGTGACGTCTTATCAGCTAAACGGCTTGACCGATTCAGCAAAATTTTGTACATAGATACTAAATAAGAGACTATAGGATATTTTTTTATAGCAGTCAAGTCTGGATCTTCAGAGTTTTTCTTGAACGCAACTATTCGCCTTATCTACTTTTTAGGAAATATTTCAGGAACATTTGTATTTTATCAGCCTTATGCATCAAACTGAGTCATACATTTAAACAGCACATTGTTGTATAACTAACCATAATAATTAATTACTTTAACAATAGAGGAAATCGAGCTATACTTTAGTTAGAGTCGTCAAAACTGACTTGATCATTAGTTCATAAAACTATCAGAGTCATAAGAAGTCATAAAAAATTTCAACAACATCAACTTTTATAGCAAATTCTATCATAGTTGTTGAATAAAAAGCTGATAAACGTTTTCATTTTTTAGTTCTATGCTCCTGTGCCAAGATTATTATATATATACACCTTAACTCTTGAAGACTAATAAACTCGCTAAGTGCGAGTCAAACTCGCACTTGTAGGGTTTTTTTAGTAGTGTAGTCGTAGTAGTCGTAGTGAATTCCCGCCATATTTGCAGGGGTAGGTGTGTTCCATGTATAGAACACGAATCAGTTAAAAAATATTTAAAATATATTATATATACATATATAATAATAATAATTACTTGACACTTAACCCTCCTAAAAAGTTTCACTCATGACGCCGAAGTACACGCACACAAAAAATGATGATTATCGTGTTGAACCCTCGGTGTGCGAGTACGACTCACGCTTTGCCGGTTCTCATATTTATTTATAATCGTGACTTTTTTATATGGTGACATTGTCAAATTTTGAATTCTGTTAATCAAATTTGATCGCTGTCGACAAAGATGAAGCTTGAAAAATAGAAAAGCAGGTCGGTCATGTTTACTTGAAGGAGGATTTTATAACGATGTAGATTTTTCTTGTTTTTGTTTTTGATGCCAGCCCTACAAGAATAGGTAAACATTTTGTTCGCTACTTAAAAGCTTTGCCTCTGTTCCGTTTCTTTACTCATGTGGTAAAAAGTCGCGGGAGACTGTGGCTATGATTGGTGCGTCGGTGAAAGTTTGCTTCCCGCGCTATCATCACGTGACCGCTACGTAGATCCGTGCCGGGGTGTCTATATAGACATCTATATATATAGACTACCTACCCTGAAAGTGTAAGGAAAGGAACTTAAACATTGTTCCCTGAACCGAGTTACTTAGAGGAACCGAAGTATTTCCGTTAATACGTTAGTTTGATTTAATTTTAGAATAGATAGATATTATACAGTTAGAGACTCATTAGCCAGATATTCGTATATCTATGATTTATCTATTGACATTTATCAACAATTTCTTTAGCGTATTACGTGATACGTCATACTTCTTCAGCTTAGATCTTCTGAAGAATGCACATTTATTTTAAAACCTATTACATATGACGGAATCTACTGACCACTTATTTTCAGAATTACAAACTATTTAAGTAGATTTCTGATTAACCTATTTTGTAACAATCCAGCTAGACTAGACAATCAGTATTTACTCAAAGTGAAGGTATATCTATAGTCGAGACAAGAACGTGTGTTTATTTTAAACACATAGATACATCCTCAGCACTAAGTCTATGTTTTTGCAATCAGGAATTACGTAGGTGAAGCTTTTGATAAGTTTTCTTCAGCAGTAGTCAGATCGATTCCTTATGCTATATGAAACCGTGGGTGATATAACAAATGTACCTACATTATATTAAAATATTCACTACTTTGGTATTTAATTATTAGAGCCAATGATCAATTAAACTCAAACTATCATAAAAAGGCAGACAGATTCGTGCCGAAAACCCGAGTGACCGCAAGTTCAGTAATACTAAATTCTTGAGTAATAAGTTTCCGCGCTTAGTCCGGCATAGTCAATACGGCATGATTACTACGTAAGTAACGCTGCGAAGTAATACTGCACGGAAGCGTCCGACTCTGCTGCCGCTTGGTAACAAACTGAGCGCGGAAGCGTATTACTCAAGCATTTAATATTACTGAACTTGCGTTCACTCGGGTGTTCGGCACGAATCTGTCTGCCTTTTTATAATAGTTTGAGGAATTAAAATATTTTTATCTGGATGGCTTAAGTGTGGTTTTACAATGCCGCTTTCACCAGCGGGGTTGGTAAGCGACGCGCGCGGGCCACGAGCAATGCGTTTCTAGGATAGTCGCGCGGATGGCCCGGTGCCCACGCTGACGGCAATTCGACCGCGCTTTCTCATCACAACTGTGACAGACAGAGACGCAAAACTCGTGGCCCACTATGCTTACCAACCGCGCTGATGAAACCGTCACTGTAAAACCAAACTAAGATACGAAATATTAAGTTGCCAATTATCACTCCGAGACTGCTGTGTCAAATTAAAACTAAATCAATAATTCTATCGTCAATTAAAACGCATATTTACTTACTTATGTATAATATGACTATGTTAACATTCAATACACTATGAGACTCTTAATGTATCCATCCCGTGGACACTAAATCTAGTTGTTCGTTTTTGGTATAATTAAACTTGTTAAAACTACCTTATTTACTTTTTTCAAATATATATTATGTAAGTATATCATTTAAGAAAATGTCCAGCATATCTATTCTACGCTACGTACATACATAACCATAAGAATAATATTCACAGCTTAAAACTAGCAATTACTCATTGCATTGATATTAATAAGATATATGGCAAATACATAAATATCCATCTCGTTTCGTTAACAGTCATAAATATAATTTTAAATCATTATTATTGTACTTAGAGAAGCGTTATACGTGTCATTATTATTATAACCAGATCTAAATATGTTTATTAGTTTGATGAAAGCGATATTTCCTGTCTATTAAATAGAAAAAGCAGATACACGTCAATTTTAAAGAATACTGATTACTTAACAAATATTTAGTTATATTTAATCGTATTGATATAACACTTGTACCGCAAAGTTAAAATTATATCTAATATTTCTATATATATCTAATGTATTTGAATTCATTATACGCTTAACATCCACTGCATGCGTGTGCCGACATAACTCTTCATTCTATCACTAAATATTAAGCTTTATTACGATAAACAATATTAGTTACACTCGAAATATCATTTTTTATGAACGAACGTAGTTTCATTCTACTTGTTCATCTCTTTACACATTAAATTTTCAAAATCTTGTCGAGATTTTAAAAATCTTTTGAGCTGTTTTTAATAGTGCCACTAAACTACTAATGGCATTATTTTATTTATAATATTGTTTATTTGCTTCAAGTACACATACGATTATGTCCATAAATCCGTACGCAAGGCAAAATAAACAACGTCACGTCCATATAACTCATAGTCCATGATATTTAGTTTAAACACACCATACGCCCGAACATGTGCGCGAACAAGTTTGTCGAAATAAAATTCGTAAATCCACTGCATCACTGTTCAAATGCCCATTCACTTTATGATCGTAATAGTCACTTCATGATCACTTGGTGTGTTTCCTGTATCGATGACCGCTACAAGTTTGTCCGTTTGATATCTGTCACAAACACAACAATGTGCACTTAAAATAGCACTTTACAGCTTATATTTTACAAGTCTATTTAGAATGATTCACATAATTTCACAGTATGTACAAAGAGCTAATAGGGTCGTATATCACGCAAAGTGTCCAAGGAATCAGCCATAACTCGCACCATTATAAATATAATTTAATTACACTTCACACTTAAATATATTTCATTTCTTAGCCTCGGATAGGACGTGAATTAGCGAGGACATCGTTATAAATCTGTTTTCCGTGTTTGAAATATTTGTATGTATAAAATAAATTATTAGTTTTGAAGCAGTTGCCAGTTCTAAAAGTCTTTAGTTTTCACTGGTCATGTCCGCGGTTGAGATTATTGTTTATTGTGAACGAGGGTAGGTTGAATCTGTCTCCAGAGATTCTATATCAGATACGTCTTGCAGGGACTCGTCTACTACAAACATATCCTCAGCTTCTGCGGACCTCCAGACCCTTAGTTATTCGGACGAGCGCGTCAATTCAGCATGATGAAATACCTGGAACAACAGCCTTGGTATTGCAAAACATATTGCCACAAATTTACACAAATTTTCGTCATCAAAATAATCAGCCCTTTTTCTTCGATGTCTAGTCTAGTCAACATGTGGCATATTCTATCGACGTTTCGCCTGACTTGCTACCAAAAAGTAGCTTACCACCACATTTTGGAGAAAATCTACCACCATAACCTTACGATGTTTCAGCAGCAAACAGCCTTTAAGAGTCAGAGTAGTCTAGGCCTAACGTGTTCACCGTCTTCGACCATATCGGTTACCACCAGGCGAAAAAAAAAGATCAATCGCTAGCCTATATTATAATATAAAAGTATAATATTAATAATAGCCTAATAAAATTAAAAAAAAAAAAAACAAAAGTCATAGTCCTCTCTTATTGTGCGATGGCCAATCTGTCTTCAGCACCTCTTTACCATCCATTGCCAGCCACTTTGGCAGATGTAGTCACTCCACACCTAGCTCAATGTCCACAACTTTAACACCAAGAACGGGTAGAAAAGTAGGTACATCATGTTGCACTACTTTGGTTACCTAAATATTAAAATTAATTATTAAACATAGTTTTTCGCATTGAATACCTATGATGATGCCACATATAGATCATACTCAGATATAGATTTGAATTGAAGAATTGAGGCTTCACTTAACATCCCGAATTATCTCTTTCTGCAAAGAAACTTTAAGATATAGGTATGCAAAAACTAACAATGTCTAATCTGGCCCAGTTTCATAATACTTGGCCTAAACTGAATAGCTTAACATTAGAATTAACAAGTAAGTCTTAATTGCCTTCTTAGTGTAATGCGTCTCGGAGTTGTCGAAAACAATGAATACAATATATCAAATTTATAAATATAAATTATTATTTTAAGGCTGGTGTTGACTTTCTGTATTAAAGACCGCGACAACTCCTGGAGTTCTCATATATAGATAGGTTGAGACTGTTGATTTCCTAATATACTATACTGCTAGTATAATATAGATACTGCTAATATGACCTTTAATTGCGGTTCTAGTTGAAGCGGTAAGTGAATATTAGTTTGTTTATGAAATGAATATTGGTAAGTATGAACATTTTTTGCAAAAAAAACACATAAAATTCTTTGGCCAATAAATTAAAAAAACAAATCCATTATGAGTGGAATGAACACTAAGTATGCTAGAATTTTTCTCGGGTTTATAACAAACCCGAGAAACAATAATGTAAAGCCTTTATGACATACGTGTAACACATAGGGACTGCACAAAATAACTAACATTCGCCACGTTAAATTCAAATAATAATGGAAATAAATAAAAAAAAGCTGTCGCATGCACCTGTCATCACCTCTACGGGCAGAGAACTGCGGCGAGGTGTCGTCGGAATATGTTCTGGTGCCCGGGCGATAAGCTGGCACGCGCGAGTAATGCTGCGGCTGCCATTGGAGCTGTGACGAGGGATCGAGGACACTCGACCCTCGGAGCCGGCCGGGGCGGAGCCACGACGTCCAGAGCGGTCGCGAGGCGATAATGTCCGAGCTATCAACTGAGGCAGGACTTCACGCAACTCACGGAGCCGACGCTCCCTGGCAGCTGCAACATATAAACCATTACATTCAGCATCAGTACCCTAAAATCAAGAATCTAGACATTTAAAAAGGCAACCACAAAATATAATAATAGAATTTAAAGTAGAACTCACTCAAAGCTTCAGCTGGCATTGATTTCCTGCGGCGGCTAAAATCAAGATGCCAAGCGGTGAGGTTTTCACGCAGCCGGCTGCCCATCTTGTTGTCGTGTCGACGTGGTCCATCCGAGTTCTGATCGAGCCGGATCCCGCTGTCCGACTTGACGGCTCGAGGGTAGATACACTCATCGTGGCTCGACGCACGCGGTATCAAAGAGTGAGCGCGCGAAACCATCTCAAGCGGGGGGAAAGTCGGCTGTCGCACAAGCTTGCAATTGCGATCCTCGCGGAAGACGTTGCTGATTCTCTGTGCTTGTTGCGGTGTAGTGATCGAAGCGATCGACGTCTCCGGGAGCATCTTGTCGCCAGCTATGGCGGGTGCGTCACGAAGTGAACGCTCGCTGCCAACCCGGCTACTTTCGAGGTTGACCACTTCCAAAGAGTCAGCCTCCTGCGAGCGCTCACGATTTCTAACCCGCGAGTCTTGGAAAATGTTAAGCGGGACAGAGAAACGGCGGATCTGTTCCCGGAGGTCAGCCGGTCGCAACTGTACGGGGTTCAGAGAGCATCTTCGCGGCGGCAGCAGCATCTCCGAGCTATCGGACAAGTTCTCCCCAGAATCCAAGTCGTCGTCGACTATATCAGCGTCTGATATTTCATTCTGTGATTCTTCCTCTTCGTCGTCTTGCGAGAACGAATCCCATTTTTTGTGGTTTGTGACCAGGTTTTTTAGCATCTGTTCAGACAGATCGCTCTGAAGGAAACGATGCCACTCGGTGATGAGAGGTGTGACCACGTATTTGAAGAACCCTGGGAAATCATAGATTGGATTGAAGGTTATGTCAAATAAATACAATTCTTAGCAGGAGGTCGACTTACCAGATTGTATCTTGGGGACGGTGGTGGTATTTCTATCGCAGAGTGGTGTTAGTGGCAAGTTCAGCTGGCGTTCAACATCGCCTTGCCTAAAGAACTCTTCGCAGACTTTAAGGCTCCATGTCTGGCTGATCTCCCAAGGCCGGCAAGGGTTGGAGATATCGGCGCACTTGAGAGCCATCTGCAGGACCAAGTGGCGGTGATCTGCACGCGTTAGGTCGAGCGTGTTGGTGTCCAAATATATCTGCAGAAGAAACATAAAAAAAATTATATAAGTTATCTTTGATTTTTGAGATTGGTAGGATGAAAGTGTTTTTAATATATAACTTTTTACAGTAGCAAATATAGACGTCGTATGTGAATTCTCTGGCTTGCCACTCCTCAATCGTGTACAAGTTCGCGTTCGTTTAATATGCATATTAGTTGATCGTAACTCACACTCTTTATGACTCGCGTGCATTATCTTGACCTACACTGCACTAGCACAGATTAATATTCTAGTTACTAACTGAACACTGGCCTTAATGCCAGTTTAGCAGATAGGTCAGAACATTCAGATAGTTACGAGTATATGACATAATTATAACGCCCTGTAAAAGTTGTAGTTTATCTGGCAAATAAGTTCCTAATATGCTATTTAGGACTGTATATGGAACTAGTTATGCTGGCCCTGTGTAACATCGTCGAACGAGGCGACTGTCTGAATGTTTCATCGAAGGACGGAAAGAGTACTTGTGGTATACAGTACTTACTAAGCTTTCGGAGTGAGGGAGAAAAAGCTCTACAGCGTGAATAGTTATAGCAGCGGTTAATAAATGACGAAGTTCTGAAGTAAAAAAAAAAAACATTTTAAAAAAACAGTCGTTATGAGAACCAGGACCTTTACTACGTAGTCATCACCTCACATCTACCACACGTCGTATCTTCTTAGTAGTCTGTGCATTTACCTAAATAAGCGTCATACACACTAGGACTAGGAGGAAACATATCTGACAGCTTAAATGTACAATTTTATCGAGTGAAAAGTGCAAAAGGTGCGTAACAGTTGCTCAATCATTACCAAGCACAATAATCTGTGCGATTATATAATAGTTACTACTTAAGCACAAGTCCGATCGTGTATGGAGTACTGTTCTCACCTTTGGGATGGTTTTGCCAAATACCAGCTGGAGACACGAGAAGCCATTAAGAGGAGAGTCAAGAAACTCATTAGTGACGACCTACTAGTAAGCAAGAGACTCCAGAGTCTCGGGCATCGCTGCAAAGACGCTTGTTTATTGGTTTTCTATCGCTTACATTTAGAGGAGTGCTATGGAACTGCATAATTGTATTCCACCTTCCTCGTTTTATTATCAGGCATCCAGAGACATTAAAAGGCACCGCCGATTTATGGTGGATTTACCATATACCCGAACGAAGCGATTTGCACCTTCGTTCATCATACGAACCGCCGGGCATGGAATTCCCTGCCTGAGTGTGTGTTTCCAAATACAATATGGGGGGTCTTCAAATCGCGAGTTAGGTATCTTCTGGGTAAGCGCGTTCCATCATCGACCGCATCATAACTTAACATCAGGTGAGATAGTGGTCAAGTGCTACCCAGTTCGATGTAAAAAAAAGTTAAAAATGAATCAAATTATTTTTTTTATTATTTTTTTTTTTATTTCATTGTTTGTTTATGTAAGTCAGTGTTTTTTACAATACTATACTGTTGAATTGCTTTTTTATTGAGCCTTTTATGTATAACCTTTCTCCATGGAGGGTGATGAAAAGCACAGTGTACAACACACCTACAACATTATTTTCATTCGGCCGACGTACTTTAAATCCCTCGCTACGCTCAGGATTTCTACAAAAAGAATCCCTCGCTGCGCTCGGGATTCTGATTATACTCTATAATAATTCGCTCCGCCCTGGATTCAAAATAGCGGCCTCGCAGAAACGTACTATATTGCGCCCTTGTTATACAATCTACTATTAATTATCTATATATATACAAGAAAGTCGTGTTAGTTACTACACTTATAACTCAAGAACGGCTGGACCAATTTTTATGATTTATGTATATATGGAATTGTCTTTGTCAGGAATAGGATAATAAGTATTAAAAACAATGAATAATTGACCTAAAAATATTATATGAGATAAAATATTTTGCCAAAATGTTCCTGGGTTTAAAAACTGCCAATCATTTGATGTTCAATTGTTTCTGTTTTTGTTATTCCGCCGTTTTTTTTTGTATAATTATGGCTCCACACGATTAGAGTATTTAGGCAGTGTCAAGTATAACATTTCTTCTCATGTGTGGATAGCATTACAATATTCGAATTATCGCGTTTTTTTTTTGGTATAATTATGGCTCCACACTATTAGTGTATTTAGCCCGTGTCAAGTAGTAAGTCAAGTAAAAATTCTTCAAGTTTTTGTGAAATCAAGTCATGTAGATTATAAAAATGTCAATTATTGTCAGTAATGATAATTGTTTGACATATTATTATATTATTATTGATTGTCAAATATGCGTGCGTTCAGAAATTTATGCTTACAAGCAACTTAAAAAAAGTTTATATTTCCAAAAACCTCCTTTTCCATTTTTTATTCTATATCTGGATTGCCATAATACATTAATAAACTTAATATCTCTTTTGTATTCATCTATTACGTTCATAAAAGCCTAAAACAAGTTCATCTAAAAGGTAACACGACATTCATTGTCTGTTAGGTGGTACGAAATTCGCCGGGCCAGCTAGTACTTAAATAAAATTAGGCTCAGCAGTGGGTCACAAAAGGTTAAAAACATTAAATAGTATCATTAAAGGGTGAATGAAGATACACTCGACAGAACCAGTAATATTAATGAGGAAGATAATGATAATTCAATTACGATACGGGCAGCAGATGTTTGATATATATAGACAGCCTTAGTCTAAATGTCAATGTGATTCTACTTTTAGACTTAACATGTGAGGCCTTAACCTGATGAATGGATATGCAATAAATTGTCTATTTCTGATTCATTTATAGGTTTTAAATGCATCGTAAACGAATCATAGTCAGACCACATCGTGATCGCAAATTCAATTACAACCTGATATGTGACAGAGACATTACAAGAGATATATCAACACCAATATTATAAATGCAAAAGTCAGTTTCTATATTTGTTTGTTGGAGACTTCTTCACGGTCAAACGGCTGGACCGATTTAGCTAAAATTTTGCACAGGGATAGCCAGTATTATGGATTAGGCTATAGGATACTATTTAATTAGGGTGCAGCTGACTGGCACAGCTAGTATAGAAATATAACAGCCACAAAGGGCACGATGACAGTTGACAAAAATCACTAGTTTTGTATCTATTTAATTAAACCTAAATACTACAAATCCCGTATTTATGCGACGAATGACGAGATTCAAGATTATTTTGATAAAATAAAATTACCAAATAATTCCATCCGCCTTTATAATTGCGGAACGCCAATCAGACAGAATAACGTCACGTTAGAGTAAAACAATCAAATTAATATCAAAATGTCGAAGTATTTTACTAGAACGTAAATTCATCGGCTAGCCATGACACTGAAGAGTTTTGGCTTTTTAGTTGAGTTGAGTTTTTTACCCCAAAGCATTTGTAAGCAACGCGCCGTTCAGATATTAATCGCTTGATTTGATCCAGAATTCCAGAAAGCTTAGCACTGAACCTCATTCGTATTATGACTTTACACAGCACAGTATTCTACGCAGCCCTATTCACTACGTCGCATTCCATAAGTCCATCGTCTTGAGCATTCTTTCCATAAGTCCATCGTCTTCAGCATTCTTTCATTTAATCAACCAACTTCTTTGTTATGCGTGCATTTAGAGCTAAGTTTATCTATGCCAAGAGGAATATTTAGAGTGCCGGGACTTCCCAAATTTAAGTTAAAAGATTGTAAAAATCTTTTGGATAAACGCGATATTCAGGCAGAAAATGTCTATAGGCTCATGTTGAAATCTGTACAGGTAAGATCAGTGCCGATATTTTGAATATGTAATATCACAGAAATATAAATAACTAGTTGTTACCCGCGGCTTCGCCCGCGTTATTGTGTCTTTATGACCTTTGAGGTCTAGATCGATGATCTCTTAGCCCAAGTCACCATAGATGACCCCAAAGTCGAACTCAATATCCTCTATTGTTAAAGTCATTAATCATTTTGGTTAGGTATACGAAGTTGTGTTGTTTAATTGTTTGACTCAACACAAAAGTTCGTGAAACATTTCTTACAAAGAAATTAAGGTAAATAGCTGCGCGAGCGAACATTTTTTTGACCTTTTAATGACCCTGACAGTTTTATAACCTAACAATCAAGTCACTGTAGATGACTCTTAGGTCAAACTCGATATCGTCTATTGTTAAAGTCATTAATCATTTTAATTAATTTTAAGTTTTTTTAATTTTAAGTTTTGCTGTTTGAGTGAACTATTGAGTGAACTATTTGAGTCAGTCTAATGTATGAGGCTGTTAAAACACGCTATTATATATATGCTATATAGCGTTATTACTACGCAAGCGGAGCGAGCGCAATTTTTTTTAAAATCTTTTATGACCCTGACAGTTTTTATGACCTACTATGTCCACACCGATAACCCTAGGGTTTAACGTAATATCCACTTATTTTAAGGTCTATAATCATTATGATTATTGAAGGTTGAACAGTTTAAAATTATAAACTGGTTTTGATGCATGTGGCTATTAAAATACAAAAAATGATGAAATATTACCTACGAAGTAGATAAAACAAATGCGTGCGCGAGCGAAGCGATGGTGAAAAATGTTTACTTTTTATGACCCTGACAGTTTTTATGACCACCTAAGTCAACACCGATACCACAAAGCTTAAACTTGATATCCACTTATTTTAAGATTAATAATTATTATGATTATTGAAGGTTGTACTGTTTTAATTTATGACTCGTTTTGATGCAGGTGGTTATTAATATACAAAAGTTACTGAAATATTACCAACAAAGAAGATAAAGAGCGCTAATATTGCGCGAGCGAAGCGAGCGCGAAAATTTTTTACGACCTTTTATGACCCTGACAGCTTTTATGACCTACTAAGTCAACACCGATAACCCTAAGGTTAAACTTGATATCCACTTATTTTAAGGTTAATAATCTTTATCGTTATTGAAGGCTGTACTATTTTAATCTATGACTCGTTTTTATGCATGTGGCTATTAAAATACAAAAGTTGCTGAAATGTTTTCTACAAAGTAGATATAACAAATGCTCGCGCGAGCGGAGGGAGCGCTATAACTTTAAAAAATTTTTTACTACTTTTTACGACCCTGACAGTTTTAATGACCTCCTAAGTCAACACCGATAAAACAAAGGTTAAACTTCATATCCACTTATTATAAGGTTAACAACAATAATGATTATTGAAGGTTGTACTGTTTTAATTTATGACTCGTTTTGATGCATGTGGTTATTTATATTTAAAATTTTCTTAAATATCACCAACAACGAAGATAAAACAAACGCTTGCACGAGCGGAGCGAGCGCTAATATTGCGCGAGCGAAGCGAGCGCGAAAATTTTTACGACCTTTTATGACCCTGACAGCTTTTATGACCTACTAAGTCAACACTGATAACCCTAAGGTTAAACTTGATATCCACTTATTTTAAGGTTAATAATATTTATCATTATAGAAGGTTGTACTGTTTCAATCTATGACTCGTTTTGATGCATGTGGCTATTAAAATACAAAAATTGCTAAAATGTATTCTACAAAGTAGATATAACAAATCTTGCGCGAACACAGCGGGCGCTGTCACTGCGCGAGCGAAGCGAGCGCAAAATTTTTTTATGACCCAGACAGTGTTTATGACCTAATAAGACCAACACTGATGACACAAAGGTTAAACTTTATATCCATTTATTTTAATGTTATTAATCATTATAATTATTGAAGGTTGTACTGTTTCAAATTATAAACTCGAAATTTTTTACGGCTTTTAATGACCCTGACAGTTTTAGTTTTGATGACCTACTAAGTCAAAACCTATGACCCTAGTTAACACGAATGTTTCTGAAATACTTCCCACAAAGCAGATAAAACACGTTGGGCAAGCAAAGCTATCTTGTAAATGTTGATGACTTTTAATGACCCTGACAGTTTTATGGCCTAATTAGGACACATATTAAGTTTAGTCATTATAGATGGACCTAAGGTCAAACTTTTATGATTATGCAAACTCTATGTAAAGTTAACAATAAACAAAGGCACCCAAACGTAATTGCCGAAAAAAGTATTCCTTGCCCTTTTATGCCCTATTTAATTTCTTTGTTTACAAAATTTCATATGAATCGGTCAAGCCGTATGGCCGAAAAGAGGCCACACATTCACAAAATTCATAATATAAATCTAGACACCCGAAATTGCCGGCCGAAAAAAAGTATTCGTTGTCCTTCTATGTCTTATTGACTGTCTGTGTACAAAATGTCAGTTAAAAAGGTTAACCCGTTTGACCGAGAGTAGGCCACACATTTGCAAAACTGGGCACCTAGACTCGACAGCCGGAAAAAAAGTATCCGATATCCTATTCTTTCCTATGAACTGTCTTCATACAACATTTCAGGCAAATCGGTCAAGCCGTTTATTCGATAAGAGGTCTTATATTTACAAAATTCAATTTAAAATATCTGGACCCCCTGACTCGACAACCAGAAAAAAAGTATCCTATATCCTATTCTGCCCTATGACATGTATTCATACAAAATTTCAGGCAAATCGATCAAGCCGTTTATTCGAGAAGAAGTCTTATATTTACAAAATTCAGTTAAAAATATTTGGACCCCCTGACTCGACAGCCAAAAAAAAAGTGTCCTATATCTTATTCTACCCTATGAACTGTCTATATACAACATTTCAGGCAAATCGGTCAAGCCGTATATTCGAGAAAAGGTTTTATATTTACAAAATTTAATTTAAAATATCTGGACCCCCTGACTCGACAGCCAATAAAAAAGTATCCTTTATCCTATTTTGCTTTAAGACATATATTCATATTAAATTTCAGGCAAATCGGTTAAGCCGTTTATTTGAGAAGAAGTCTTATATTTACAAAATTCAATGTAAAATATCTGGACCCCCTGACTCGACAGCCAGAAAAAAAGTATCCTATATCCTATTCTGCCTTATGACATGTATTCATACAACATTTCAGGCAAATCGGTCTAGCCGTTTATTCGAGAAGAAGTCTTATATTTACAAAATTCAGTTAAAAATATTTGGACCCCCTGACTCGACAGCCAGAAAAAAAGTATCCCATATTTTATTCTACCCTATGAACTGTCTATATACAAAATTTCAGGCAAATCGGTCAAGCCGTTTATTCGAGAAAAGGTTTTGTATTTACAAAATTAAATTTAAAATATCTGGACCCCCTGACCCGACAGCCCGAAAAAAAGTATCCTAAATCCTATTCTGCTGTAAGACATGTATTCATACTAAATTTCAGGCATATCGGTTAAGCCGTTTATTTGAGAAGTAGTCTTATATTTACAAAATTCAATTAAAAATATTTGGACCTCCTGACTTGACAGCCAGAAAAAAAATCTCCTATATCCTATTCTACTCTATGAACTGTCTGTATACAACATTTCAGGCAAATCGGTCAAGCCGTTTATTCGAGAAGAGGTTTTATATTTACAAAATGCAATTTAAAATATCTTGACCCCCTGACTCGACAGCCGGAAAAAAAGTATCCTATGTCCTATTCTGCCCTATGACATGTATTCATACAAAATTTCAGGCAAATCGTTCAAGCCATTTATTCGAGAAGAAGTCTCATATTTACAAAATTCAATTAAAAATATCTAGACCCCCTGACTTGATAGCCAAAAAAAAAGTATCCTATATCCTATTCTGCCTTATGCACTATCTTTGTACAAAATTTCAGCCAAATCCGTCAAGCCGTTTGACCGTGAAGAAGTCCCAAACAAACAAACAAACAAACAAACAAACAAATAAACAAACTGACTTTCGCATTTATAATATTGGTGTTGATAACCTTATTATTCATATTTCTGTGTGTAATATAGATACTCGTACATAACAAATGGCGTTTTGTAGTAGATTAATAATTAGTCCAAATACCACGAAATGGATAGTCCATTTGGTGGTTGTCGGAGATAATGCAGCTTTTAGTCCCCCGCCGCAAACCAGTCGACAATTTACATTTCTGTTATGGACGTGTTCGTTACCGACGTTACATTTTGTGGCACATTTAATGCTAATACACATGAAATGTAATATATACAGTAGCTCCAGTCCAGCAGCATTCTTCAGTCCTTAAAGCCACAGGGGAACAGTGTTTCTTACGAGTCATGGATGTCGCAAGAATATTAGAATGCACTCATTAATCTCGACCCGAAACTCAGATGTACGATCGTATATGAACGACAAACAGACAAAACCGTAAGTGAAAGCGTATAATATTTACACTGAAAATTACTTAAGAAAAGCAGAATCATGTAGAATTGCTGTTATACAAGATAGCATCAATGTCACCGCAGTCTTATATTTGTTGTTGGGAGTTGGAATCTGAAGCCCTTTGATCTCCATTGGACCGACGAACCAATATTGACATATGCATCAATCAAGCAGCTGCATTTACACAACTGCCAATGAGCGTAGGTCTGTCGTAACAAGCTTTGCTCTACTGCGATGACGTCTCAATATCTAAAACCGATATCGTAGGTTCACCACATTTAATTAACAATTCTGTAGGTGCTAAAATGTAACATTGATAAGAGTTTAGCAAAGATTATCGGACATGTTAAATATGTCTTGTCATTGTTGTAGATCAAGTTAACTGGACGGCCTGTCGGCGTAAAGGATAGACACCTTGACATATAGCTCGGATGTCACCGGTTTAAATCCTAGCCGGGAATCAATGGATTTTTCTATGTGCATTCAAGGGTGCTCGTCGGTGCTCGTCTACAGGTGGTAGGGAAATAATTTCAATGTTTCGCCTGACTTGAAAGACAAAATAGCTTACCGCCATCATCAAAAATCTGCCGCCAATACTTTACGGTATTTCCCGGCACAGCCCTTGAGTCAGACCATTCGATATAATATGCTTCTACCTACTGTGGACGAACACCCGTGCTAGGATTTAAACGAGATACCACTCGCATAGAAGTTAAGCTATCCTTTACACCAACGAGGCTTTCAAATTCGATTCATTGCATTTAGGTATTTTATTTGCTCGAACAGTTTGACCGAGAGACTAGAGAGTGTCACTATTTGTACTCGATGTAACATTTGGTAACAACTAACGATTGCGACACTGGGTTATCTCAATCATGATGCGAGTGGGTACTCGCACGTGTGAATGATCGGCTCACGTCTCGCGGTGTCGTGACGAAAAAACTACAACCTCGACCATGATACTATATGTCTCCTTTACCATTGAAATACTCATGGTCCGACTGGTCTACCAATTAGAAGTCACTAAGGGTAAAGGTTACGCTCTTAGTATATAGAATCTCGAATGTGGAGCATTAGACGGGACGACGTGTATACTGTTATACTGTTTAATTTTTAGACAGTTTTCGAATAGTTCGTAATTGCCTGCTGAGTGAGACGCCCCAAAAATATGACGCTAGACTTTTATTCCAATTCAGGACGAAATCATTCGCCAGAGAACAAAAGAGATCGACTCAACTCATCGGATTATCAAGCTGAAGTAGTATAATTTACCGGTAGCCGATATGATGACAATCACCACTTTCTGAGGCATCCGAAAAAACAAATCGCAAATCGGTTAGCCAGATTGATTTTCAGTAGTCCATTTAGAAAATGTTTAGATATAGCTGCGCTTCGTGAATAGGACTAAAGTAAGTTTAACAGCGCTTCGTGTCACCGCTCTCTTCGTTAAAAGACAAGCACGATTCCATGTAAGATTCGCAGGTGAGATTGTGGACAAGTGCAGTCAGCACTCAAAAATAAATTAATAGAAACATATTTTGCAACCACAACTACTTAAACTAACTTAACTATTACTCATACTTTTCTCAAAATTTCCTAATAAACGCTTGTCAATCATATCATGTTGTTACATACATGATATAGGGAATTTTGTCCTAATGATTCACTAAAATGTATGTTAAAAGTGTTAAATTAGTAATGCGACCACCTAGGTACAAAAAGATACAATACATGCAGTAAACGGCTCATTGCTTTTTCTTTTTTATGTTAGTTATGACACTTTAAATGCATAAACGTTTTAAATCTAGCGTCAATGTGAGCGGTCGCTACCGTAAAATTGAAGTTAGTAGGTTAAACACAGCAACATTGAAGAAGGCTAACACCACATTGTAATGTACACCGTCAACATAAATTACACTTGTCCAGTTTTCATATTGGAGCCATTTAATTAAGTACGTAAAATATAATTATTAGCTATGCTTAAATTGCAACGGCCAAAGCCGGTAGTATCTACTCTATATTAATAGCGATGAATTTGAACCAACGATCGTCGCTAAGAAAAGAGATACTATCTTGCTGCAATCTCTAGAGATTGAGATTGCCTAGGCATCGCTTGTTAACTTCAGACGTGGGATCGCCGATGACTAGCAAAACCAAAGAAACACGATTTTAAGAGAACTTATGCGTGCATGATACTCTTTTTAGCCAATTCAATTTTAGAAGAATCGGACTAGAGTCGGTAGGTAGCTTTCTTACTAATACTTCTGTAATTTTTTAAATTTAAAATACTAAACGAACCTGGAACTTTAACAAATTGACTGTAACTAATAAGTTTCTTTTAGGTTTTAAATTTTAATACGTTAATAAGGGAGGGCCAAAAAATTTGCCAGAGCAGCCCAGAGCGGCACAAACCCACCCTACGCAACTGAGACCTGCTACAAGAACTAAAATATTCCTACATCAATCAGTCTTACTACTGCGAAACAGTAAAATGGCAGTAGATACAAAAAATGCTTTAGTAGACAGTAGGCCCTAAATGGCCCGCTTTGAAGAGGACGAGCATAATATCTTCTCATGTCATAAGCAGCAAAATACAATTTGGTAGAATACAAACATACGTCCAATATATATCCAATATAATGTTAAGACTTGATGTTTGTATTTATAGCCTCAACAACTTTCTACGGAATAGCGAGGCTTTTCGCATAGCAACCGTCACGTGCCTGTATTGTTACAACGTCGAAACCTACAGTTGTTACCCACTTTATTTACTCTGTTGGCACCCAATCAGCGTTGCGTAAAATGCTAACGCTTGAACACATTTCATTTCACCGAACAACATTAGTAATGTTGTAGTAATGTTTGTAGTAATGTTGCCAAGGAACCCTTATAATTTCGTCATGTCCGTCTGTCTGTCTGTCTTTCTGTCTGTCCGAGGTTTTGCTAAGATATCGTTAATACTAGAAAGCTGTAATTATGTGGGGGTATGTATATAAATGACGCCAACAAAGTGCTGAAATAAAATTTTGAAAAATATTTTTTTATGGTAGCTCCCCTATATGAGAGGCGGGGATGATTTTTTTTTTCATCGTCTACCCCATCGTGTGGGATATCGTTGAATAGGTATTTTAAATGGCTTAGGGTTGCTAATACTATTTTTCGATTGAATGCTCCATTTACGAAATATCAAACTTTAAAGTGCAAATTTTTGTTCCAGTAGGGCGTCCCCGCCCCCCTCCTCTAAAAGCTAAACTGCAAGCTTGAAAAATCTGTGAAATTTCGTGATAATAGTGCATTTTATGAACTTTAAAGAAAACTATAGTGGTTAAGATAACTTTATTGGTTTAGCAGTAATAGTGTTGAACTTGGGCGTTGGATAATTTTGTACCAAATACAAAATGCTTAGAATAAATCCTTTAAAGTGACAAAGACAGAGTACCTAGTTGCATGTTTATAACGGGTAAAGACTTGCATTGAATAACAGGCTACTACGGAACCCTACACTGCGCTCGTCCCGACGCAAACTTGGCCGGTTATTTTTTATTTTTGGATAAATATTGTCTGAAATACTGTAACATGCATTTGGGGGTGCACGTAATGGTACGGTTGGCTACTTAACATTAATCGGGGGTATAAAACATTTTTTTTAAAGTGCGACGTCCGAATATTGAATGAAAGCTGCATGGCTCATTCCTTATGTTCAAAGCAATAACTTATCCTTTTTAGGGTTCTGTACCCAGAGGGTACCAAAGGAACTCTTTTACTGAAACTTCGCTGTTCGTCCGTCCGTTCTATGGAGGATTTAACAACAAATACTAAAAACAAAGTAAAATAAAATATTTAAGGGTATACTATATTATGACTTTAAACAAAAAACGTGTATTTCGGCGTTATTTGTTTGAACTTATGAAATATATTAGATAGAGTCTTGAAATCTTCACAAAGTATGGCCACTACAACAACATACCAAAAACTGTATAAAGTTAAAAATAAAATACAAGAAACGTGGTTTTTAAGGCGTTTTATGCTCTTCTTATTCTTATCTTATAAACCGTAATAGGCTATAGAGACTTGAAATTTGCTCATAGAGTGTATTATATTGGTTGCTATAATATAAAAAAAAACTAAATTAAATTAAAAATTAAAGGGTTTTGGTCAACCCCCTTTGGTTTTCAATTTAATTTAGTTGTACAAGAAACTTATTTTCCGGCAAACTTTGTTCAATCGGAACCCTACGGTGTGCGAGTCCAACTCCAACTTGGCCAGTTTATTAACCGACTTCACAAAAAGGAGGAGGTTCTCAATTCGTTGGAATCTTGTTTTTAATGTTTGTTCACCGATTACTCGAAGATGCCTGAACCGATTTGCAAAATTCTTTTTTTGTTTCAAAGTCCATTCCAGGTGGGTCTCATTTAAATTTTTACGAAATCGGCCGAGCCATTTTTAATATATCAACATTTTTTTTTTATACGTTATAGGCTAGCGTTTGACCACTATCTCACCTGTTGGTAAGTGATGATGCGGTCGAAGATGGTAAGCACGCTAGGCCTAGAATGGGAACTGGCTCTCAAGGATAGCTGCCGGAACACATTAGATGTTTGGTGACAGATTTTCTAACTTGAGGGTGGTAGCTGGCCAGGCGGTACATTTGTATTACGATTCATTTATATACCTTGACGACATGCTACTAACTACTGGCATAGATTATATAATAGTTAGTTATTATGTCTACTGTCTACTTTTACTAGCGCGACGTTTGAAGTCGGTTCTTTTAGTTAAGTTTTTAAACGATCTTAAATTATTTATTTTTAGAATATTTTATTATTCATATATGTTATTTGACGTGTGTAAGTGCAGATTTTCCATACCAATAACAAAAACGCGATTTACAAACATTCTTAAATAAATCTAGGAACTCGTTTGCCAATTTTTGTCAAAACCGGTTGAAAATGCGTCCTGTAGGCGAGAACATGAATTGACATCCGGACAAAAGCATTTTTGGCCAATTCGAAACTGAGACACTTCGTTCGCTCGATCAAAAAGAGGATATACTTATTCGTGGGGATATTGCTGCCGTCATTGTAGGCTCAGAATACAGAAAAAGCAAAAACCGCGTCCAACCGTTTCAAGTGACAACCTGTGTCCAAAAACCGATCCGAAAATCCGCGCCTGCTATTCTTCTCGCCCGTGTAAAGTTGCTAGCTAGCAATTTTCACCGATTGCTGAAAGTCCTATTGGGAACTTATCTGACAGATCTTGACAGTTTTTGTATGACATCTTAGGTCTGATAACTATCTGAAACTTTATCAGGAACCGGTGAACCGGTCTCACCGGTTCCCGATAAAGTTTGTAATAACCCCCCTTATTGTAATAACATTACGACACGTTATCTACGCAACGACGTTCACAGAGTGATTTACCGAATCGCCGGCGTGTGAAACCACACTATTTAAGAGTGGCTTCACTTTTGAGGTCACAGGTGAGTTGACATCTGGTTTATTCTGTATTCTGAGTTAGTGTGCTCTCAGTTATAAGCTCAGCCCACGGTTAGTATGATATGTGGCAGACGTATCGAAACTCACTTCAGACTGGCGAAATATCATAAACCTAATCATTTAATAATAATATAGTGCGCAATATCCATGAATCGTTAAGATAAGAATTTAAGAAGGGGTACTCGACAAGCTAAGTTATGTTGTCGCCAGTGTCGCCACTCGGTTGGCTCTCGCCCAACGTCTCAAGAGCTACCCTGACCATTTCGGCATCAAAATGTATTTTCAATTTGTATATAACTTAGTAATAAATCATATTAAATAAGTCGTACACACGGAAGGATTTTAAATGTATAGTTTGGTAGGTTTTACGAACGGGGCCCTATCATTTCAAATTGATACTGAGTTACAAGAGCAGCCACGAAATAATGAGGAGTACAACCAGCAGCAATTAGTAGAAATTACGAAAAATAAGAGAAATTATTTAACGGTATTGAAAAATGTTGATCTTATTTGATCCTTTAAACCTAATTCATATTACGAAATATGAAATTAGTTTGGTTACACTATTTTCATGACACTGATTCAATTTCTGTTCTGTGCATTTTTTGCTGAAACGTTATGCAACTATTGTTTCAACAAAAAACTGCACAGAACAGAAATCGAACAATCACACTGTGTAAACGCGACGGAAAACTTGTGTAACGAAAGCACCCGCGCAATACGGACGATTTCGTCGTAGAGTTACTACGCGTTAAATATGGCTAATCTACTCAAACTATAACGTACAAAGGCAGTTTAAAGTAAACATGCACTCAAATATGTCAAAAGTTACTAAATAGATCATATCAAATTATTGTATCCAGACTAATATTGTAAAAACGTTTGTAACTCTGTCACTATGTTTGTTACCTAATCAATACTAAGAATTATAATTTCTTCGTAGCCTTACCATGCCTAAACGGACAATCCAATCTTACCGAAATTTCTCAATGAGATACTTTGTAGCATGAGAATAAACAAAGACAAAGCGTTAGAGATTCATGTAAATTACACGAAATTATCATTTACGCGAACTTGTATTGCATGAAACTTGTTTCATAATGTAAATACGGATAACTTAAAGCTAAGACTGGACTATCCGTTGCATAACTTCGGCGATCGTTTACGCTGCGAGCTATGCAATCACTATGTAAGTTAAACTTAAGATGATAGTAACTAGCAATAGCACAGGCAAAAGCAATATCAAAGGCGCTTTAGTTAAATTTCCATCTATAGAAACATTACAATGCAATAATATTGTACCATCAAGCTGACCTGATGATGAAAGTGGTCTGTAGAGACTAGCACTCCGTAATGGCAAATGGTAGGTCAGTCGAAATTGGGCTAGTAATGTATGTTTATCATTAGTAACATTCATTACACACGACAACGTCTTTACAAAAAGCTTGCGTATAAAAACGTTTGTAAATTTAATTTATTATTTTAATCAATTACACTAAACTCGCTGATAAAGATGTGTCATTTACAAGCCATGAATTTGTGCCTCCACAAAGCCGCAAACAGTTTGGATTGTTTTCATAATTATAAAATGTATTACTGACTCCAAGCCAATAATACTATGTTAGCTCTGCTCCCTTGTAGGATGTAATGTCAAGTAGCATGATATCTGTCGGGAACACAAACATAAAATCACAAAGGAGATGGTAACCGGACTTTCATAAAGTGGGTAATATCTTTAGAGCGTGGTAATATCGTATACGAATGGAATACATACATGAAACGTGCAAATTATAATTTGTATCAAACAAAAGTAATAAGAAACGCGAGTTTTCCATAAATTGATGATATATGATATCAGCATAATTTGCTCGTAATGCCTGCTTTCTACCTGTACCCCTAGTACGAGTTTTTATCGTAAACGCTTTTGACATATCTCCCATAGTTTTCGATTTATTTTAGCTCCCTGATTGGTCTAAATTTAGTGAAGTGTAGTAACCACTAGAGGCGCTGTACGGTTTTTCATACAAAATTTGTTCGATATACTATATCGAGTTTGGTATGAAAACTCGTACTAAGGGTACTGATTGCGGCTAATTGATTGATATACGAAATTTTAATGACGTGGTGCTTGAATTCGGGCATCGCATACAACATTCGGAATGTTTCGACTACGGTTAATATATTTTTACTAGAGCCTGACAAGTACTAGACTATTGTGTTCATTTGACACATGTATCATGTGTTAAAAGAAGCGGTTTTTTTATGCGACAATGGGTATCGCTTGACCACTATCTCACCTGATATTAAGTGACGATGCGATCGATGTTGTAGCGCGCTTACCCAAAAGATACCTACTATCTCGCGACTTGAAGACCCCTATTTTGTATATAATCGGAAACACAGACTCGGGCAGGGAATTCCATTCCTTGGCAGTACGTATGAAAGAAGAAGCGAATCGCTTTGTACGCGTAAATGGTATATCTACCATGAAGCGGTGGCGCCTCTTAGTATTCCTGCTGGTTTAAGATGGAATCGCGGTTGAAGTAACATACAACAGGGAGACGAGATGTTGTGTAACCCGCTTTAGTCTGATTTATTACATAGTGCAATTTTTCATCCTTACTAATCCCTACTAATATTATAAATGCAGAAATAACTCTGTCTATCTGTCTGTCTCACTTTCACGCCAAAACCACGGAACCGATTTGAATGAAATTTGGTACACAGATAGTATAGAACCTCAGAAAGGACATAGGCTACTTTTTAATGCGAAAAGAGGGTTGTGAGGGGTTGAGAGGGGCGATGAAAAGTTGTATGGAAGTATCGTCATTTTTAATGCCAGAAGCTTGAAACTTATTTTTTAGGCTGTTGATTAAATATAAATAAATATGACATTCAAAGTTTGTAAAAGTTTTACCCTCAAGGGTGTTATATAAAAATAGAGAATAGGGGATGAAAGTTTATATGGAAATACGTAAGGTTTATGTGAATGTTCTGCTCAACGGATTTAAATGAAATTTGGTACACAGATAGTGTAGAGCATGAGAAAGGACACAATCTTCTTTTTAATGCGAAAAGAGGGTTGTAAAGGGTTGAGAGGGGGGATGAAAAGTTGTATGGAAGTATCGTTATTTTTAAAGCTAGAAGCTTGAAACTTATTGTTTTGGCTGTTGATCGATATAAATGAATATGACATTCAAAGTGTGTGAGGGAGAAGGGGGAGTGGAGGGAGAGGGTAGGGGGAGTGGTGGGTGAGCGGAAGTGGTGGAGGAGGGGAGGGGATGTGGAAGTGAGGGGAAGGGGGAGAGGGAGGGTAGGGTAAGTGAGGGGAAGGGAAGGGAAGGGTAAGTGAGGGGAGCGGGGAAGGGGGGATTAGCATGGCGTGGTAGTGTGCGGTGTAGCTGGGATATGTTTGTGTCTTATTAGTTAATACTACCCAAAGACACTATTCTACGCGGACGAAGTCGCGGGCACAGCTAGTTGAAATATATTTTCCAAATTGGCTGGCACCGAACTTAGTCCGGAACTCGGCGAATTCAGTGAACTCTGACTTCTACGTCATATAAATGAGTATAAACGTATTTGACTGAACTTTTTCTACTCATATCATACGAAAGTTTGTATATTCGTGTTTGTAGTTTGTTTATATGTCAAGCCAACACGGGATTTAGAACATTTTGATATACATTATGGTTTAAAATCTGAATGAACACATTTTAGGTTTAGAGATAAACACATGCTTTTCACGGGTACTTAGGTACTTAGTTTTCAAAGCAGGCGGAGCCACGAGCCACAGCTAGTTAAAATATATATCGCACTATAATATAATATAAACACTATAATATAGTTTTTAAAACCTATTTCAATTAAAAATAGTACAAAACAATGACCAAATTTCAAAATTATTATTTTTTAAATGCTCTTCCTTGACTGCAACCGCCTCTATCATAAATGATGGCGTCTCTGATGACGTCAAAGAAAGTAAAACAGCATTACTGCCTCGAACTTTCATACATTTGACAAGCTCATTTTTAACCCCCGACGCAAAAAGCAGGGGTGTTATATGTTTGACGTGAGTATCTGTGTATGTATGTGTCTGTCTGTAGCATCGTAGCGCTCAAATGGATGAACTGATTTTGATTTAGTTGTATTTGTTGGATAGGTGTCTTCATCGAGAGTGTTCATAGCTTTGTTTCATGAAAATCCGTTCAGCCGTTTAAATATTATCAGCTCTGTTTTGGTTGATGAGACTACGATTTTCGTACTTTGGCAACTTTCGTAGCATTTGACCGCGAAAGTAAAAAAAATCAAAATGGCGTTTCTGCGCACTACACGCCCGTCACCCATCACTGTTGTCTGTCTAGCGTAGTTTACATTAGTCAAATCAAATGTATTAATTTGAAATTCAGTATCCTGTTACTTCAATGATATTGCAAGAATAAGGTAAACTTGACCTAATGCTGAGACATCTCCTTGAATCAGCAGAAATCTCTTCAACTACTCGTCTAAGATGTCGTGTTTAGGCTCATTAGAATGGTCTCAATGAACAAATTATACATAAATAAATCAGTTGGGGGTGGTTTTAAAATTTAGATTTAAGTATTATGTTTGACGTCATTTGCCATGACGTTTACCCCAGGGCAGGTGACATCACAGCTTTGAATTTGACAACTCCTTTTTTGCGCTAGTTTCTATTGGTTTCCGACCGCAGTCTGTATAACCCCCGACGCAAAAAGAAGGGGAGTTATAAGTTTGAAGTGTGTATCTGTGTATGTGTATATCTGCCAGGGGCATCGTAGCGAATTGAATCAGTGCTTTCCTTTTTAACCGCCGACGCAATACGAAGGGGTGTTATAGGTTTGACGTGTGTGTCTGCGTATTTGTGTATCTGTGTGTCTGTCTGTGGCATCGTAGCGTCCAAACGGATGAACCGATTTTGATTTAGTTTGTTTTGTTTGATAGATGTCTTCGTCGACAGTGTTCTTAGCTTTCTTTCATGAAAATGTGCAGCAGTTTAAAACAACAACAACAAATCAGTCGGGGGTGGTTTTAAATTTCTAATTTAAGTATTAATTATCATTTATAATTCATTGAACATCTCAGCTTTAAAATTTTATTTTGTTTATTGTTGTATTTGTTTTGAATTTAATTGGTGAATTTTGTCTTGGTATGTCTAAGTTGATGCAAAATTTGAAATCCTTCGACCAAGTTTTATTTCACATTATCATCATTACCAACTTGGAAGACGGAATATGATAGATTATTAGTGCCATGAAGATTGGATAGATAAGTAGCCATGGGATTCAACGATCGTTGTGTCGTCGTGTTGCAATTTGCGATGCAACAAGCAATACGCACCAACTCCTTCGTTTTCCCGAAAATTATAAATAAATATAGTTGTGGCTTTCTTTAATATACCTATAACCCAAGAGGGGTAGTAGTAAGTATAATATAATTAAACACACGTAGTTTTATGTGTTTACGTTAAAGAGGTTTTGAGTTATAGAAGGGTCAAAAGTGGAACCAAGTGGTTCGTGTAATATTACATTGGGTGCTGGCTAGCCAGTTCCTTTACTTGAACTTGGCTTGACACGCTACCGCGTATCTAGATTAAAGCTCAAAGGATTTTCTAAAACACAATTATAATAAAAACGTATCTGTTTTCAATTCATATATCAAAAAACACCAATTAAATGATGAAGTACGTAGAAATAAATATAATATCCATTATTACTACGGTTCGATCGAGTAATTTTAGATTCTAACTAATGACTAACCGCAGTAAAATATTTAATGAGATTAAACAAAATTTGCCAAAAAATCACGTTTCTTGTATAAAACCCTTTATTTTTAATTTATTTTTGTTTATTTTTTTTTAATAGCAGCCATTAGTAATATACACTATGAGCAAATTTTATCGGCTTATAAGATTGCAAATAAACTAGTGTGCGTAAAACAATATGTGCGAGTCAGACTCGCACACTTAAGGTTCCGTACCACAGTACAATATAACAACAATAAGATTGAACAAATTTTGTCGGACGAATCAGTTTATTATATTTTATATATACCCCATACATCATACCCCTTTGTAGAAAAATAAAAATTAATTAATGTCTACTGAGACTCGATCTGAATATCTGGTGCAAAAACATGTCTCGCTGTTTTTACCCGAGTAGGGCGAAGCAAAAGGGAGGGTTAAGGTTTGATGTATTCATAAATATGTACATCCAAACACATCTAAATTTAGCTCAATTTTCAGAAATTTCCACAACATTGATCTTCTGAGATAAAAATTATATATTGGGAATGCTCCACACTACGTATCTATAGGTTCAGATTATCAAGACTTGTGAAAGTTGCCACGTCGACAATTTTATTTAGATTTATTGAAAGATATAAATAAAATTAATGTGTAACAATTTTATATTAAACAAAAACTCTGCCGACAGTACAATACTTATCGACAAATTATCGACTCAACACTAATCATCGATATCGATGGTAATAATATAAGCAATAACAAAATCGGGGAATATACTTGTATGTATACATCTTTTTTTTTGTGTGGATTATGGTTTTCAATTTAAAACTAAGTATCGAAACCAATAAGCTATAAATAACAAGTTCTATAGGCGCGCTACGTATAGAGTTGCAACATTCGAGATCTGTAATATGACGACTAGGAAGTCTATAACAAGTAAATTCATCTTACACCGGAGAGAGCGAGATGCTACTTTACGACAGTATCGCGGCATCTTCCTCTTTCCTGTTGTATATGTGAATGTTTTAAACCTGAGGGGCCTCCTGAGCGTTGATCAGCGACGAAGGTTTGTGACAACAAACACTCAATTACACACAATAACCCAACAGCAAAATCGGTTATGGTCACCCACGGAACGCAGAAAGATAACTCTCTGCTCTCTATCTTTTTGCGTCCGTTAACTTAGATATCACAATCCTTCATTATATGTTCTCTCAGTGACTACAGGCAAATTGATAAATAAGTGAGTAACTGGTACGTAGTTTTATTATAATATTATCTTGTGAGCTTGTGCGGGAAATCATTAGCGCGAGCTCTAACGGGCTTATTGGTACTTCGAGAAGCGATAATGGTATATTTAGCTGCTGTACATTTTTATTATTTTGCTTAGGGTTTGTGTCACTACTCTTTAAGTGCACTTCTTAACTCTAGGTTAAGGCGATCCAACACTGTTGTGCACACTATCTACGCCGTGGTATAATAAAGCTATGGAGAGAGTGGTTTCGTTTGTCAGGTTGCGAGGTCATGTATTATTGTGCAAATTACACCGGCTATGTGGCTATGTATTGTGTGCATAACGTGAAACCTAATGTGAACTTGAATAATTATTCTATGCAAGCTACACAGAGCTTAGATCCAATCATTATACAATACGTAATGTTCAGGCGTAGCGTAGCGTGGCCAATTATAATTATAGTAACAATTACAAGGTATTAGATAGAATGTACGAGTATTGATTTGCGTATCCTTACCTAACCGCGAGCTGCACTTCGAAAACTTGTGGCATATCTTGAATCGCTTTCATTCAGGTTTAATGATTCACAAGTTTTTAGATAGACATATTAGATAGTTTCTTTTTATAACGAACGTTATCAAAATTTAAAAACCAATGACGAAAATATATCGGGAAGTGAGTCAAGTCCTAGCAACGAAACAAAAAAGGGTATTTTTGAAAAAAATGGCTGGAGTCACAATTTTACAGATTTTGATTTTGTATATTTTATAAACAAAAATAAAAAAAATTCCAAATAAACTTATAATAATTGCACTAAGCAGTCTCAACCAACATGGAACTACAAAATACCTACTACATTATTTAATAAGTCAGAATACGTAGAAACGGCACGGCAAGTAGCATTCTTCCCTCTTCAAATGGGCGACTATGTATTTGTGGGAGAGAACACTGTAGTAAATGCAGCTGTAGCGGGCTCCTATGTGTATGAAAGAACATTTTCATTGGCAGAAGATGTGTGCTAAAAGACTGCTGCATGATCGAAAATAAGTATAACTCTATGCTCACAGCTGAGACTGTTGTCCCATCATTTGCTCGATACTCTGGTAGCCCTGCACGTCTCATCATCTCATTTCCTGAAACAATGCCGGATTCTGTGACGGAATATCTGAGGGGGTCCGATATTTACTGGAACTTCCCTGCAGGGTATAATGGGCCCATTGACGAATATTAAGTGTTGTGCTAAAGTTAGTATTGTAGAGTCAATATATCCATAAATGTATTAACCTGTATTCATATTTCCCCGTCTAGGTTCCCTCTATACACGTAGCGAGAGGGTAGGCGCTCCGTAACGTTACAAACTTTTGTTTTCTCGTTAGACAGGCAAGCGATTTACTTGGCTGGGTCGGTAGTGTCTACATGAATAGCCATGAATTTCAACCGATGATCGTCGTTAACAGAGATGCAATAATACAAATGTCTATATGCATCTCATAAGTCTAATAGTGGGCTATTAGACTTTGCGATGACAAGACGCATTGATATCAATGTAGAGACTTCTACCCCCTGTCAATAGAAAACTAAATTATACCATTTGCTAGGCTTAATTCTTATACAACACAACTGTAAACCCTTATCACGGCACTAATAGAACACGGCAAACCAATTGACAATATTATATTTGTTCGATGGACCATGCAAGCAACCTTCGGTTTTATGTCGAAATACAAAGTATTAACCAAAACCATGCTTCATACTTCCACTTAATCTATCTATTAGTGAATATCAAGTGCAGTAATATTTAGTTACAAGTTATTGTAAGCTTTTAATGTCTCAATTTGTTTTGTTAATTATATCTTTAAGAGCTCTTCACGTAACATTCGTAGAAGTAGAAATAATAGATATAATAATAACCTAAAACATTTTTACAAACAAGCTTTGTGTATGTGTAACGGAAAGTACTTATATGGTGGTATGGCACTGTGAGAGTGTTCAGATTGTTTTTAGGCTTGGCGCAGATTATATTATAACTTAATCGCCTCGTCTCGGGCTCAAATTCACGAACCTCTAGCGACGCGATGTCAACTCGCCGTAGCCGCGCTTGCGGCAAGTCGTCCACGTTATACAATGGTACTCGGAGTAAACACCAAGCCATGGTATGTCATTTTCGTATGGCGGCCAGCCGCTGGACTGGCACTTAAGTCGTTTACACGATGACTGCCGCTAAACAAGTCTGTTTGGCATGCCAGCATTGTATAAATCATACATTACGTCTCTCCTCAGCGGCGCCAAGCCAAGAGATTACAATAAAACAGAAGAGAGCTGTAGAAACTTATTTGGCTTGGCTATTCGATAAAACATATATTAACGACATTAACACAGCATTGTTAAGGTTGAACATACGCTACTGCTATTTCCCCTGTGTTAGTGTGCCGCTTACGAAAGCGCGGCGTCACATAGCCGCGGCAACGTCCTGGCACTGGTGATTCGCTATGGTGGCGTTCCGTTTCCTTTACGTATAGTGTGCGATGGCGCTATCGCTGAAAGTTTTCAAGCTCCGATGAAACCTATGAAACGCCTCTTTGATACGGGTATGGATCGGAAATTGTATCGCGTGTGTTGACAAATACTTTATAGATTTCGGTTTCTATTGAAACAAATTTTACACAAGGCGAATATAATTTTAGTTCACGTATTATTTAAGACTACAGTTGTAACTTGGTAGGTAGATGTATTATGTGAACAGCTTTACGAGTTTTATACAAAAATAAAAAAAATTAAAGATTCAGGGGACTCCCCATATGTAACATGGAAAAGAAACTAATTTTTTTTTTATCAAACCTTTACGTGCTTATGTTTTTGGATAGGTAGATGAAAATGACATTGAGGTTTTAAAAACATTTTTTTAAAGTCATTCGTTTGAAAGTTTTACACTTGTGGTGTAAAGTGGTAAAATGTGTGTCCCTACTTACGTACGTACTTTTAATCTAAGAAAGTGAAAAATCTAAAAAAAAAATGCTGTATCTCAATAAAACTTTGACCGAAAATTGGTTTGAACTCGGAGATATAGTAGTAGCTTTTGAGATATAGCACATTTTCCGAACCGCAAATATAAATTTGTTTTTCATAAAAACACATAATCACGTGGAGTAAATCCTTCGGCATAAATGTTAACCCCTTAAAAACTCAAATAATTGTAATTGGCAGTTCACGAATGGTTTCCAAAATCGACTGGTTCCGCCTTCCCCAGGTTATATTCGACGGAACGCAAATCCCTATAAGTGATACTGTGAAAAATCTGTGTGTACTTTTTGATAGGAAACTATCTTGGGTACCTCAGTTGGCGGAAGTCAGCCGAAAACTTTTTGCTTCTGCCGGATCCCTACGTAGGTTACGAAACTTTCTTCCAATTTCTACCGAAACTGCTCTCGCAAACTCTATCCTTCTTCCTATTCTAGACTATGATGACACCTGCTATCTTGATATGACTGAGGAACAACTGGACAAGCTGGAGCGTCTCCAAAACATGAGTATTCGCTTCATTTTCGGATTACGCAAGTTCGACCACATTTCGGAATATCGCAAAATGTTAAATTGGCTACCTATCCGGCTCCGAAGAAATAGTCACATCCTTTCCCTTTTATACTCTGTCCTATTTGTCCCATCTACTCCTTCCTACCTCAAAGAGCGCTTCCAGTTCCTACATCTCTCTAATCCTCTTCCTCTTCGTTCCTCGGAAAACCTACAGTTACTCATTCCTTTACATTCTTCACGGTATTACGACAAATCTTTCACAGTGCATGCTGCTCGGTTGTGGAACGAGCTGCCTGTAGAGATTCGACGTGCTAAGTCTCTTTCGCAATTCAAATCCTTAATCAATAATCACTACTTGTCTTTAACCTGCTAAATACTGTTTTGCTTTTGTCGTTGTGTGTAGAATATGTTTATATAATTATATTATATTTATGTATATTTTAAGTATATGTATTGTATAACTAAATATATATTGTAAATGTGGTATGTATGTTACGTATGAATATATGTATGTAGTATATATTTTACTGTTGTATATGCTGTATACTAGATAATAAAAATAAATTATACGCCATCGCCAAACACCCTGTGTATTTTAACCAGTCCACAAATAGGTTGTCTGGAAGAGATCGCTTTATGCGATAATACCGCCGATTGTATCACCGAGTTATGTTGTTGCTATTTTAGATAGTAAGTTCTTTATGGTGTTCAATAAAGAGTTATTTTATTCTATTCTACTTATGTTACGGAACCCTACGAGTACGAGTCCGACTTGCACTTAGCCAGTTTATTTAAGACTGTTAAGACTTTCTATTGTTTAAGTTCACTCTCTTTAGATAAATACCCGAAAAACTTAAAACATGCCTTAGGCAAAGTAATATATGTCGGTTAAAATTGATCTAAAAACCACATACATAGAATTCATTTTCATCGATATTTTAGGTTCACTGAAACTTTCAGCTGTATAATTAATTGGAAAGTTTTTGAAATGTAAGTCGTCAGATTACACCTGGAATGACCGACAGACAAACAAGCATGTAACTTACTATTTCGTGCTAAAAATCATTACAATAGTTTTAAGCATCTCCTTAGCTGAAGTTTTTTATAACCATGAACCATCGCTTTGATATAGATCAAACTGCTGTCCCAGGTGAAACATTGTCTTACTTTAGTCCAAACGCCAAGTGACTGACTAAGTTTTAAATGCAACTAGCGACCCGCCCCAACTTCGCACATATGCCTGGGTAGAGCATATATGCCTGTATTTGTTTGCATCACTTTGTGGCGTCGAGTATGAATTAATCTTTGCATGAAACCTTAACGAATTATACACATAAACCTTCCTAATGAATCACTCTATATATTGGTGAACACCGCAAATTCTGTAGTTTATCGCAAACTGACAGTCAGACGCGGCAGGGGCTTTGTTTTATATTATGTAGTGATATAAAAGTAAAATTAAGCGTTGATGTTTAATGAGATGCCGAGAATATCAAGACGGTTAGTTGTCGTTATAGGTATATCTTTAAATGTAGGAGAACATTGGACGAGCGCTTCTCTATGAGGTCGGATTTTTGTGCGGCTTGATACATTATAACAACGCTGTTATCGACATACTAAAGTACAATATTTGCCAAATTTTTGTTTGACAATATATGTAATAGTATATGCAATTAGAAATTGTTAAAATATTCTATTTAAAATACATATTCATTAAAATTGTAACCCTATCTACCAAACTGGGCAATGCAATAGTGCCCATATATTGATGGTTAGTGTGGATTATTTAAATTAAGACATAAATTGTTACATTAAACAAAAATTACAGCGTAGCAGATATAACTTCTCTTGGCCTAATCATAATGTAAGGCATAGATTTGAACCTTAATGAGACGAATAAAAAATTAAGTGTAGCTACACTAACGTTAAGGTTTTGTTAAGTTTTTGTAGGAATCGCAAACGAAGTCGCGGGTATAGCTAGTAGTAAAATAAAAATAATATTATACTGATTGAATAACAAGCAAAGCAAAGGCAAAGCGGTGGTAGCGTTAGACACACTACCAAATCCTATATCACAACAATCAGCTTTACCTTTAGTTTTCATATACATGAAAGTAAAATATACGGCGACAGTTCTTCGCAGCGTCGCGGAAAACGGGAGAATAAATAGCAGCGGCGAAGCCTGCACGCGCTCATTCACTTATACCCTAAGCCTTAAACCAAATGGAAATAAACAAAAAAAATAAAAAACTAAATGTAGTCGAACCAAACCACTAGCAGTAGGTAAAGTTTCCAAAATACAGGCTGTATTCGCCCGTTGAATAGCGATGCTTATTCTCTGGGCTAAATACATGCCAGCATTTTGATTCTAATATAGAGAGCATATTACATGTAACTATATCTATATCAATTATAGATTAATGGAACACTTTACCTGAGTATGTGTTTCCGGTTAAGTACAATAAGGGGGTCTTCAAATCGCGAGTGAATAGGTATCTTCTGGGTAAGCACGCTCCATGATCGATCGCATCATCACTTTACATCAGGTGAGATAGTGGTCAAGTTTGGTGGAAAAAACAAAAGAAAAACAATTACTACCTAAAATAAATCTTAAGTGGAATAAATCCAGGTCCCGATTCAAACAATATTATTTATCTACGAAAAGTATAAATCATTTATAGGACATAATATTTGTCACGTTTCAATAACGGTGCAACTGCACCGTTCCGTCGACCTAGTTTTAAGTGATTTTACAGTCAAATAGCATGTATTTATTTAAAATTGACAGTTTCATAAACTCTGTATAACTTGAACAGGTAGTTTATACTAATATATACTTGCAAATTTACTATTTGAGATACAAAAGAATAACCTAGGAATAAGGATAATTATTACCAATTCAAAATGAGAATATATAAATAACAAATGACTATTATATAAGATAGTTGTTGTTCTTTAAATGTTGTCTTATTTATAGTCCCACGTCATTTATTATAAAGCGTTTGCTTAACAACTTATGCATTGACATAGTTGGCAAACATTTAAAAGTGAAGAAAAGTAAAGAGTATTACAGACGAGTATTCTGTTGAAAACGCTACGTTATGCACGCTGAGCTGTTCCGTGTAGATTCTGAGACGGTGGATTTGTCTCAGACAATTTTCAACCAACTTCCCTTCCAAAAGGATCATAATCGACCAGTGTCAATCCACTGGACGTAGGCCTCTCCCAAGAAACACCTGTGAACCCGATCTTCGGCTCATTGGGAGGGATATGCCCTAATCGCCAAGCTGGGCAGGCGGATTGGCGATCGCAAGACGTAGCTTCTCGCACCGGTGATACTGCTGCCCATCGCCGGCCTGTAATATTTAGCTACGACATAATTTGAAATGGTTATACCGCCATTTGTCGTTCGCCAGCGCCTTGTTGGTTGGTCAGCGAGATGCACCACGGGCAGGTGAAGTTGGCTGGGAGCACTGAGGTGGTATTTGTGCTCCCTTACATCCAAAAAGGATGAGGTTCTCAATTCGCCTGTATGTTTTTTTTTTGTATGTATGTTACGCGATTATGTGGGTCCTATTTTAAATTCATCGAGATCTGCCCTCTGATTCGCAATCATTCGAAAATCTATTCGGATTCTTCATTTTAATTTTGAATAAGTTGTAATAATGAGTTGATAAATCCGTTAGCTATTTTGTCGCGGAAACTATTTCGATTAATTATTATATTAATTACTATTTTTTTCGAATTGAAATATGAAAAGTAGGAGATCGGTGCATTATGAATTGCAAAGATCCAAGTCGAAGTAAGGGCAGTTTCCGAATCAGAATTGTTTTCGAATGATTGAGAATAACCCTGCTGATAAGTATCTTTAGACATCAACACCAATATTATAAATGCGAAAGTCAGTTTGTTTATTTGTTTGTTTGTTTGTTTGTTTGGGACTTCTTCACGGTCAAACGGCTTGACAGATTGGGCTGAAATTTTGTACGAAGATAGTACATAGGGCAGAATAGGATATAGGATACTTTTTTTTTGGCTATCGAGTCAGGGAGTCCAGATATTTTTAATTAAATTTTGTAAATATAAGACATCTTCTCGAATAAACGGCTTGACCAATTTGTCTGAAATTTTGTTTGAATACATGTCATAGGGCAGAATAGAATATAGGATACTTTCTTTCTGGCTGTCGAGTCAGGGGGTCCAGATATTTTTAATTGAATTTTGTAAATATAAGACATCTTCTCGAATAAACCGCTTGACCGATTTGTCTGACATGTTGTGTAAAGACAGTTCATAGGACAGAATAGGATACAGAAAACATATTTTCTGGCTATCAAGTCAGGGGGTCCAAATATTTTAAATTGAATTTTGTAAATATAAGACATCTTCTCGAATAAACGGCTTGACCGATTTGCCTGAAATTTTGTGTGAATACATGTCATAGGGCAGAATAGGAAATAAGATACTTTTTTTCTGGCTGTCGAGTCAGGGGGTCCAAATATTTTTAACGGAATTTCGTAAATAAAAGGCATCTTCTCGAATAAACGGCTTGACCAATTTGCCTGTCATGTTGTATAAAGACAGTTCATAGGGCAGAATAGGATATAGAATACATTTTTTCTGGCTATCGAGTCAGGGAGTTCAAATATTTTTAATTAAATTTTGTAAATATAAGATCACTTCTCGAATAAACGGCTTGACCAAATAGCCTGACATGTAGTATAAAGACAGTTCAAAGGGCAGAATAGGATACAGAAAACTTTTTTTTTGGCTATCAAGTCAGGGGGTCCAAATATTTTTAACGGAATTTCGTAAATAAAAGGCATCTTCTCGAATAAACGGCTTGACCAATTTGTCTGTCATGTTGTATAAAGACAGTTCATAGGGCAGAATAGGATATAGAATACTTTTTTTCTGGCTATCGAGTCAGGGGGTCCAAATATTTTTAACGGAATTTCGTAAATAAAAGGCATCTTCTCGAATAAACGGCTTGACCAATTTGTCTGTCATGTTGTATAAAGACAGTTCATAGGGCAGAATAGGATAAGGAAAACTTTTTTTCTGGCTATCGAGTCAGGGAGTTAAAATATTTTTAATTGAATTTTGTAAATATAAGACCACTTCTCGAATAAAAGGCTTTTCTTCTGGCTAAATAGCCTGACATGTAGTATAAAGACAGTTCATAGGGCAGAATAGGATACAGATAACTTTTTTTCTGGTTATCAAGTCAGGGGGTCCAAATATTTTTAACGGAATTTCGTAAATAAAAGGCATCTTCTCGAATAAACGGCTTGACCAATTTGCCTGACATGTTGTGTAAAGACAGTTCATAGGGCAGAATAGGATATAGAATACTTTTTTTCTGGCTATCGAGTCAGGGGGTCCAAATATTTTTAATTGAATTTTGTAAATATAAGACATCTGCTCGAATAAACCGCTTGACCGATTTGTCTGACATGTTGTGTAAAGACAGTTCATAGGGCAGAATAGGATACAGAAAACTTATTTTCTGGCTATCAAGTCAGGGGGTCCAAATATTTTAAATTGGATTTTGTAAATGTAAGACATCTTCTCGAATAAACGGCTTGACCGATTTGCCTGAAATTTTGTGTGAATACATGTCATAGGGCAGAATAGGAAATAAGATACTCTTTTTCTGGCTGTCGAGTCAGGGGGTCCAGATATTTTTAATTTAATTTTGTAAATATAAGACCTCTTCTCGAATAAACGGCTTGACCAATTTGCCTGTCATGTTGTATAAAGACAGTTCATAGGGCAGAATAGGATATAGAATACATTTTTTCTGGCTATCGAGTCAGGGAGTTCAAATATTTTTAAATTAAATTTTGTAAATATAAGACCACTTCTCGAATAAAAGGCTTGACCAAATAGCCTGACATGTAGTATAAAGACAGTTCAAAGGGCCGAATAGGATACAGAAAACTTTTTTTCTGGCTATCAAGTCAGGGGGTCCAAATATTTTTAACGGAATTTCGTAAATAAAAGGCATCTTCTCGAATAAACGGCTTGACCAATTTGTCTGTCATGTTGTATAAAGACAGTTCATAGGGCAGAATAGGATAAGGAAAACTTTTTTTCTGGCTATCGAGTCAGGGAGTTAAAATATTTTTAATTGAATTTTGTAAATATAAGACCACTTCTCGGATAAAAGGCTTTTCTTCTGGCTAAATAGCCTGACATGTAGTATAAAGACAGTTCATAGGGCAGAATAGGATACAGAAAACTTATTTTCTGGTTATCAAGTCAGGGGGTCCAAATATTTTTAACGGAATTTCGTAAATAAAAGGCATCTTCTCGAATAAACGGCTTGACCAATTTGCCTGACATGTTGTGTAAAGATAGTTCATAGGGCAGAATAGGATATAGAATACTTTTTTTCTGGCTATCGAGTCAGGGGGTCCAAATATTTTTAATTGAATTTTGTAAATATAAGACATCTTCTCGAATAAACGGCTTGACCGATTTGCCTGAAATTTTGTGTGAATACATGTCATAGGGCAGAATAGGAAATAAGATACTCTTTTTCTGGCTGTCGAGTCAGGGGGTCCAAATATTTTTAACGGTATTTCGTAAATAAAAGGCATCTTCTCGAATAAACGGCTTGACCAATTTGCCTGTCATGTTGTATAAAGACAGTTCATAGGGCAGAATAGGATATAGAATACATTTTTTCTGGCTATCGAGTCAGGGAGTTCAAATATTTTTAATTAAATTTTGTAAATATAAGATCACTTCTCGAATAAACGGCTTGACCAAATAGCCTGACATGTAGTATAAAGACAGTTCAAAGGGCAGAATAGGATACAGAAAACTTTTTTTTTGGCTATCAAGTCAGGGCGTCCAAATATTTTTAACGGAATTTCGTAAATAAAAGGCATCTTCTCGAATAAACGGCTTGACCAATTTGTCTGTCATGTTGTATAAAGACAGTTCATAGGGCAGAATAGGATACAGAAAACTTTTTTTCTGGCTATCAAGTCAGGGGGTCCAAATATTTTTAACGGAATTTCGTAAATAAAAGGCATCTTCTCGAATAAACGGCTTGACCAATTTGCCTTGAAATGTTGTGTAAAGACAGTTCATAGGGCAGAATAGGATATAGAAAACTTATTTTCTGGCTATCAAGTCAGGGGGTCCAAATATTTGTAATTGAATTTTGTAAATATAAGACATCTTCTCGAATAAACGGCTTGACCGGTTTGCCTGAAATTTTGTGTGAATACATGTCATAGGGCAGAATAGGATATAGGATACTTTTTTTCTGGCTGTCAAGTCTGGGGGTCCAGATATTTTTAATTTAATTTTGTAAATATAAGACCTCTTCTCGAATAAACGGCTTGACCGATTTGCCTGTCATGTTGTATAAAGACTGTTCATAGGGCAGAATAGGATACAGAAAACTTTTTTTCTGGCTATCAAGTCAGGGGGTCCAAATATTTTTAACGGAATTTCGTAAATAAAAGGCATCTTCTCGAATAAGCGACTTGACCAATTTGCCTGACATGTTGTGTAAAGACAGTTCATAGGGCAGAATAGGATATAGAATACTTTTTTTCTGGCTATCGAGTCAGGGGGTCCAAATATTTTTAACGGAATTTCGTAAATAAAAGGCATCTTCTCGAATAAACGGCTTGACCAATTTGCCTGACATGTTGTGTAAAGACAGTTCATAGGGCAGAATAGGATATAGAATACTTTTTTTCTGGCTATCGAGTCAGGGGGTCCAAATATTTTTAATTGAATTTTGTAAATATAAGACCACTTCTCGAATAAAAGGCTTTTCTTCTGGCTAAATAGCCTGACATGTAGTATAAAGACAGTTCATAGGGCAGAATAGGATACAGAAAACTTTTTTTCTGGTTATCAAGTCAGGGGGTCCAAATATTTTTAACGGAATTTCGTAAATAAAAGGCATCTTCTCGAATAAACGGCTTGACCAATTTGCCTGACATGTTGTGTAAAGACAGTTCATAGGGCAGAATAGGATATAGAATACTTTTTTTCTGGCTATCGAGTCAGGGGGTCCAAATATTTTTAATTGAATTTTGTAAATATAAGACATCTGCTCGAATAAACCGCTTGACCGATTTGTCTGACATGTTGTGTAAAGACAGTTCATAGGGCAGAATAGGATACAGAAAACTTATTTTCTGGCTATCAAGTCAGGGGGTCCAAATATTTTAAATTGGATTTTGTAAATGTAAGACATCTTCTCGAATAAACGGCTTGACCGATTTGCCTGAAATTTTGTGTGAATACATGTCATAGGGCAGAATAGGAAATAAGATACTCTTTTTCTGGCTGTCGAGTCAGGGGGTCCAGATATTTTTAATTTAATTTTGTAAATATAAGACCTCTTCTCGAATAAACGGCTTGACCAATTTGCCTGTCATGTTGTATAAAGACAGTTCATAGGGCAGAATAGGATATAGAATACATTTTTTCTGGCTATCGAGTCAGGGAGTTCAAATATTTTTAAATTAAATTTTGTAAATATAAGACCACTTCTCGAATAAAAGGCTTGACCAAATAGCCTGACATGTAGTATAAAGACAGTTCAAAGGGCCGAATAGGATACAGAAAACTTTTTTTCTGGCTATCAAGTCAGGGGGTCCAAATATTTTTAACGGAATTTCGTAAATAAAAGGCATCTTCTCGAATAAACGGCTTGACCAATTTGTCTGTCATGTTGTATAAAGACAGTTCATAGGGCAGAATAGGATAAGGAAAACTTTTTTTCTGGCTATCGAGTCAGGGAGTTAAAATATTTTTAATTGAATTTTGTAAATATAAGACCACTTCTCGGATAAAAGGCTTTTCTTCTGGCTAAATAGCCTGACATGTAGTATAAAGACAGTTCATAGGGCAGAATAGGATACAGAAAACTTATTTTCTGGTTATCAAGTCAGGGGGTCCAAATATTTTTAACGGAATTTCGTAAATAAAAGGCATCTTCTCGAATAAACGGCTTGACCAATTTGCCTGACATGTTGTGTAAAGATAGTTCATAGGGCAGAATAGGATATAGAATACTTTTTTTCTGGCTATCGAGTCAGGGGGTCCAAATATTTTTAATTGAATTTTGTAAATATAAGACATCTTCTCGAATAAACGGCTTGACCGATTTGCCTGAAATTTTGTGTGAATACATGTCATAGGGCAGAATAGGAAATAAGATACTCTTTTTCTGGCTGTCGAGTCAGGGGGTCCAAATATTTTTAACGGTATTTCGTAAATAAAAGGCATCTTCTCGAATAAACGGCTTGACCAATTTGCCTGTCATGTTGTATAAAGACAGTTCATAGGGCAGAATAGGATATAGAATACATTTTTTCTGGCTATCGAGTCAGGGAGTTCAAATATTTTTAATTAAATTTTGTAAATATAAGATCACTTCTCGAATAAACGGCTTGACCAAATAGCCTGACATGTAGTATAAAGACAGTTCAAAGGGCAGAATAGGATACAGAAAACTTTTTTTTTGGCTATCAAGTCAGGGGGTCCAAATATTTTTAACGGAATTTCGTAAATAAAAGGCATCTTCTCGAATAAACGGCTTGACCAATTTGTCTGTCATGTTGTATAAAGACAGTTCATAGGGCAGAATAGGATACAGAAAACTTTTTTTCTGGCTATCAAGTCAGGGGGTCCAAATATTTTTAACGGAATTTCGTAAATAAAAGGCATCTTCTCGAATAAACGGCTTGACCAATTTGCCTTGAAATGTTGTGTAAAGACAGTTCATAGGGCAGAATAGGATATAGAAAACTTATTTTCTGGCTATCAAGTCAGGGGGTCCAAATATTTGTAATTGAATTTTGTAAATATAAGACATCTTCTCGAATAAACGGCTTGACCGGTTTGCCTGAAATTTTGTGTGAATACATGTCATAGGGCAGAATAGGATATAGGATACTTTTTTTCTGGCTGTCAAGTCTGGGGGTCCAGATATTTTTAATTTAATTTTGTAAATATAAGACCTCTTCTCGAATAAACGGCTTGACCAATTTGCCTGTCATGTTGTATAAAGACAGTTCATAGGGCAGAATAGGATATAGAATACATTTTTTCTGGCTATCGAGTCAGGGAGTTCAAATATTTTTAAATTAAATTTTGTAAATATAAGACCACTTCTCGAATAAAAGGCTTGACCAAATAGCCTGACATGTAGTATAAAGACAGTTCAAAGGGCCGAATAGGATACAGAAAACTTTTTTTCTGCCTATCAAGTCAGGGGGTCCAAATATTTTTAATTGAATTTTGTAAATATAAGACTTTTTCTCGAATAAACGTCTTGACCAATTTGCCTGGCATGTTGTATAAAGACAGTTCATAGGGCAGAGTAGGATATAGGATACTTTTTTTTGGCTATCGAGTCTGGGTGTCCAGATTTTTTTTTATTGAATTTTGGGTATGTGTGGCCACTTATCAAACAGCTTGACCGATACGGCTGAAATTTTCTACATATACAGCTCATATGGCATAGAAACTTTTTTTCTGGCAGTCGAGTCCAGGTGTCCGGATTTTTTTTATTGAACTTTGTAAATGTGTGGCCTCCTCTCCGTCAAACGGGTAAACCATTTCAGCTGAAAGTTTGTGCACAGACGGTCAATAAGACATAGGATACTTTTTTTAGGCTGGCAATTTCGAGTGTCCATAATTTTATTATGGAATAATGTGTTGCCTCTTAGCGGCAATCGTTTTCACCGATTCAGCTCAAATTTAGTATGTTGAATTTTTTAAACGTGTGACCTCTTCTCGGTTATACGAGTTGACCGATTGAGCTAAAATTGTACAGAGACAGTCAATAAGACATAGACCAAGAGTAGAGTCTATTATCCGAGCACATTGGTTACTTTTTTTACAATTTCAAAGTCAAAGTCAAAGCATTTATTCAGTATATGGGCAAATTAAAAATTAGCACTTACACACGTCAAATAACATTAAATAGATCATATTCAACAAAAAATATAGATATAACAGAAACATAACGCTTTGAATTTACAAAAAAAAAACAAAGGTATTGAGCCATTCAGCTTTCATCTAGACGTCGAACGTCACACTTAAAACACATGTTTAATTCCCCTTATTAATGTAGGGTTGCCAACCGTACCATTACGTGCACCCGCAACCCAGTGCATGTTTCAGTACTTCAGACAATTTTTATCCAAAAAATTGTGAAATAATTGAGTCCGGTTGTCATGTTTTTATTGTTGAATTTTGTATATGTTTGGCCTCTTTTCGGCCAAAAGGCTTGACCGATTCACATGACATTTTGTACAAAGACATTTAATAGGGCATAAAAGGGCAAAGAATACATTTTTTGTCGGCAGTTAAGTGAGAGTGCATATATTTTTGTTAACTTTACATAGAGTTAACATAATCATAAACGTTTGACCTTAGGTTCGTCTATAATGACTTAATTAGTGTCTTGATTAGGCCATAAAACTGTCAGGATCATTAGAAGTCATCAAAATTTACGCGCTGGCTTTGCTTGCCCAACGTGTTTATCTGCTTTGTGGGAAGTATTTCAAAAACTTTCGTGTTTTAACAGCCTTAGGGTAATTGGTGTTGACTTAGTAGGTCATAAAACCTGTCAGGGTCATTAAAATACGTGAAATTTTTCGCGCTCGCTTCGCTCGTGTAGTTATGGAACTCTCTGCACTCGCGCAAGCATTTATTTTATCTACTTTGAATGTAATATTTCAGAAACTTTTGTATTTTAATAGCCACGCCACATACATCAAAACCAGTCACAAATTAAAACAGTACAACCTACAATAATCATAATGATTATTAACTTTAAAATAAGTGGATATCACGTTTAACCCTAATGTCATCAGTGTTGACTTAGTAGATCATAAAAACTGTCAGGGTCATAAAAAGTCGTAAAAAATTTCCGCGCTCGCTTCGCTCGCGCTGTGATAGCGCTCGCTACGCTCGCGCAAGCATTTATTTTATCAACTTTGTAAGAAATATTTCGTCAACTTTTGAATTTTAATAGCCACATGCATCAAAACGAATCATACATTGAAACAGAACAACCTTCAATAATCATAATGATTATTAACCTTAAATTAAGTGGATATCAAATTTAACCCTAATGCCATCGGTGTTGACTTAGTAGGTCATAAAAAGTAGTAAAAAATTTCCGCGCTCGCTTCGCTCGCGCAGTGATAGCGCTCGCTACGCTCGCGCAAGCATTTATTTTATCAACTTTGTAGGAAATATTTCGTCAACTTTTGAATTTTAATAGCCACATGCATCAAAACTAATCATACATTGAAACAGAACAACTTTCAATAATCATAATGATTATTTACCTTAAATTAAGTGGATATCAAATTTAACCCTAATGCCATCGGTGTTGACTTAGTAGGTCATACAAAAGTAGTAAAAAATTTCCGCGCTCGCTTCGCTCGCGCAGTGATAGCGCTCGCTACGCTCGCGCAAGCATTTATTTTATCAACTTTGTAGGAAATATTTCGTCAACTTTTGAATTTTAATAGCCACATGCATCAAAACTAATCATACATTGAAACAGAACAACTTTCAATAATCATAATGATTATTTACCTTAAATTAAGTGGATATCAAATTTAACCCTAATGCCATCGGTGTTGACTTAGTAGGTCATAAAAACTGTCAGGGTCATAAAAAGTCGTAAAAAATTTCCGCGCTCGCTTCGCTCGCGCAATGATAGCGCTCGCTACGCTCGCGCAAGCATTTATTTTATCAACTTTGTAGGAAATATTTCGTCAACTTTTGAATTTTAAAAGCCACATGCATCAAAACTAATCATACATTGAAACAGAACAACTTTCAATAATCATAATGATTATTTACCTTAAATTAAGTGGATATCAAATTTAACCCTAATGCCATCGGTGTTGACTTAGTAGGTCATAAAAACTGTCAGGGTCATAAAAAGTCGTAAAAAATTTCCGCGCTCGCTTCGCTCGCGCAGTGACAGCGCTCGCTACGCTCGCGCAAGCATTTATTTTATAAACTTTAAAGGTAATATTTCAGCAACTTTTGTATATTAATAACCACATGCATCAAAACGTGTCATAAATTAAAACTGTACAATCTTCAATAATAATAATGATTATTACCTTAAAATAAGTGGTCATAAAATGTCAGGGTCATAAAAAGTCGTAAAAATTTTCGCGCTCGCTTCGCTCGCGCAGTAATAGCGCTCGCTACGCTCGCGCAAGCATTTATTTTATCAACTTTGAAGGAAATATTTCAGCAACTTTCGCATATTAATAACCATATGCATCAAAACGAGTCATAAATTAAAACAGAACAACCTTCAATAATCATAATGATTATTAACCTTAAAATAAGTGGATATCACGTTTCACTTGAGTGTTATCAGTGTTGACTTAGTAGGTTATAAAAACTGTCAGGGTCATAAAAAGTCGTAAACATTTTTCACGCTCGCTTCGCTCGCGCAGTCATAGCGCTCGCTTCGCTCGCCCAATTATTTATTTTATCTACTTCGAAGGTATATTTTTCAGCAAATTTTGTATTTTAATAGCCACATGCATCAAAACGAGTCATACATTGAAACAGAAGAACCTTCAATAATCATAATGATTATTAACCTTTAATTAAGTGGATATCAAATTTAACCCTAATGTCATCGGTGTTGACTTAGTAGGTCATAAAATCTATCAGGGTCATAAAAAGACGTAAAAAAAAACCTCGCTCGCTTCGCTCGCGCAGTGATAGCGCTCGCTGCGCTCGCGCGAGTATTTGTTTTCTCTACTTTAAAGGTAATATTTCAGCAAATTCTGTATTTTAATAGACACATGCATCAAAATGAGTATTACATTGAAACAGTACAACCTTCAATAACCATAATGATTATTTACCTTAAAATAAGTGATTATCGACTTTAACCTGAGCGTCATCAGTGTTGACTTAGTAGGTCATTAAAACTGTCAGGGTCATAAAAAGTCCTAAACATTTTTCGCAGTAATAACGCTATATATCGTATAATAGCGTGTTTCAACAGCCTCATACATTAGACTGACTCAAATACTTAAACAGCAAAACTTGGTAAACCTTGGTTAGGTTTACCAAGTAATTATTAATGACTTTAACAATAGACGATATCGAGTTCGACCTAAGAGTCATCTATAGTGAGTTTATTATTAGGTCGTAATTTGTCAGGGTCATAAAAAGTCATAAAAAATGTTCGCTCGCGCAATGACAGCTCTCGCTGCGCTCGCGCAGCTATTCTCCTTATTTTCTTTGTAAGAAATGTTTTAGGAACTTTTGTGTTGAGTCAAACATTTAAACAGCACAACTTCGTATACCTAACCAAAATGATTAATGACTTTAACAATAGAGGATATTGAGTTCGACTTTTGGGTCACCTATGGTGACTTGGCCTAAGAGATCATCGATCTTGACCTCAAAGATTATAAAGACTCAAATAACGCGGGCGAAGCCGCGGGTAACAGCTAGTAAGACTATAAATGTGCTACTGAAGTAGCAAGTTTGAGACATTTATAGTGATTATTATAGTGACATTTATACTGACTCGCGCGGCATGGAAGTCTGTTGTTTTAGTTTTTCGGTTTTTAATTATGATTTACTGATTAGAGATCGTTGTTTACATATCTCCTTATGTACAAGTACGTGTCAAAAAGCCTGTTGTTACTTTAAAGGTAAATTGTTCAGACATGAATGTCGTCCTTAGTGCCTATTGATTTAGATACCAAATAGTAGTGGAATGTTAATTTTTTTTGAAATTATTGCCTGACTGATGAAAAAATATATAAAGTTAAGTTGATTTTTTTTATCAAAGCGAAACCGCTTTGTACATATGACAGAATTTGAATGTAAATATATAAATTACATAATTTTACCAAAAAATGATGATTTTACTAGTAGTATAATTTTGTTTTGGTTTCTGTACTTCTGAAGTGAGATATATGTACTGTATGTTAAAAAAACCTGTGAAGCATACTATCACCATCCTCAGGCTATCTCTGTCCACTGCTGGACACATGCTTCACCTATAACAGGCCACTGAGCTCAATTTTCAGCTCTTTGTTTCGAGCCACTGCCAGCCAGCTTGCGTATATCATCGCTCCATTTAGCTGAGGGCACCCTACACTACGTTTACCGAACCGTGGTCTCCACTCTAAAACACGTCTACCCCAACGTAGTGGAGTCATTTTAGCTAAAAATTTGGCAAAATTAATGCATTTATTTTATCCATCGGTACATAAAATTTTAACTTCGCTCTATAACCTACATATCCCGGTAGATAAAACAACTGCATTAATTTTGCCAATTTTTCCAAACATTGCTATCTAGAATGCTTGGACTAAACGGTTATCGGTTCTACGACAAATGTGACCAGCCTCCTGCCACTTCAGCTTGCTAATCCTTTGAGCTATGTCGATAACTTTGGTTCTCTGACGGATGACTTCATTTTGAATTAGCCGAATTCGAATTCAGCCATACTATATCAAGCTTAATTTGACTCAATGACTTATTTTTTTATGATAGTCACAAATTAAGATATTTAATCAACCTACTACACCCAATCATAACAAGTTAGAGAATTCATTGTAGCGTAGATTTTCAGCGAGTGAAGATGAAATCTAAGCTCAACGCGATCAAATAGAAATAGTCCATTGTGCTATACTCGTAAACACGTAAAATGTATCTATTGAACGATTCAGCTGGTCCCACGTCGTATTATTCGATACTGTAGTTGCCTGTATAATGACGCCTTGTTATACCGCGACCCGTTTCCATATCCCATTGATTTGATGCGATGGTGCATTCATATTTCAAAACGTGGGCTTCGTTCATAGCTTAGCAGGGCATATATATACAGAATGTCCCAAAATTCAACGATATTTGGGGGCCCAGAAGTAGGCCAGTTTATGGCTACTACGAAAAAAAAAGTCTGTAGCAATTCAAATGGCCAATGATGTAACCGTTCAACATCAGACCAGTCTACAGGTTTATTACCTTAGACTGTCACTGAGAATTGCTTTACCGATCATCATTTCGAGGGCCCGGTGGCGTAATCGGGAGAACGGTCGGCTTTGATGCCGTGGCACCGAGTTCGAACCCCGCCGTGCACCAATGGATTTTTCTATCGAAAAATGTATGTGCGCTTCTAACAGTGGCCCTCCGGTGAAGGAAAACATCGTTAAGAAACCAACAACCCCCGCATGGTGGTAGGACACTATCAGTGTCCGCCTGGCCAGCTACCACCCTCAAGTTAGAAAATCTGTCGCCAAAACATCTAATGTGTTTCGGCAGCTATCCTTGAGCGCCAGTTTCCATTCTAGGTCTAGCGTGTTTAACATCTACGACCGCATCATCACTTACCAACAGGTGAGATAGGGGTCAAACGCTAGCCTATAAGATAAAAAAAAATCAGATGAGAATTTTCAGCAGTACTCCAATAATGAAAGTTGCAGCCATCTCTTTTACAAGTTGTCTCATCAGACCATAGAAATCTACCCAAAAATTGTGGATCTTCGAAATACAAAATGGCCTGTTCAGATAGACAGAGGGACAGGTGTCCTTCTCCTACTGATAGGTAGCGTTATTTTCTGTCTCCCTCTTGTTCCTATCGAAAGTCTTTTTCTACATGAATTGAAATGCAATTTTGAATAATTGGATAAGTCGACTCATGTATGGAATAACGGCAGTCACTTTTTTTAAAGTTACATTATTACTAATAAAACTTTTTAACATAAGAATTAAACCGCCGAAAAAAACTGAAAAGCGACTTTGCCCGGTAGACGATTCCTGTGAAGACAAATTAATTCTCCCCACCTTTGTTTCTATCTCGCTCACAGTTATCGTAAGAATATCTGTCAAAAACCAAAACCAACGTGAAGAAAGATGTAAAAACATTATTCAAGGTCATATTTTTTTAGTCTTCAAAAGTATACGCAATAGCAACCTCCATTGTGTATAATCTTCTTGGGAATATATGATTATTGTCCTATGTTTGAGGTATTTATCTCCATATCTCTGGAGATACTAATCAGATCTCGATGATATTAAAATGGGACCACCTCGGAAACGTACCCTACCTATTAAAAAAAGAATAATTTGAATCCGTTAACAATTGACGGAGTAATCGCGTAACATACATTAAAAAAAAAAACATACAGATGAATTGAGAACCTCCCCCTTTTTTGTGAAGTCGGTTAAAAATGGTACTAACATACAAATTTTTGTAAAAGCCACTAATTTCTATTAAGATATAAAAAATAGTACTTATGAGTTAATGGAAGATTGAAACACCTCTTTGTGATTATGTCAACAAAAAGCTGACTCTATTATACGAGGCTTTTGGATATAACACTGCTATGCCATAAAAATTAATTACTTATTACGAGACAAATACCCACTTTCATAAAAAATTTAACTATAACATGAATGCATGAGTTAATTATGTGTCTATTATTAGAGACTGTACCTAGATAACCTTTATACTCGTACATACGAGTATGTACACTTTTACGATATTTCGACCATGTGCATGCGTCATGGCCATGAATGTATTATGAGACAATAATGTACAGAATTAATGTATTCTTCTAGGCAGTTTTTGGTGATAGAAATTGTACATTATTGATTACAGATAAAACCCTGTAGGGAATGGTGCTTACGATTTTAAGAGTTTATAGTACTTCAAGTAACCACTGTAAGTTCGTCATGTTCATGTAGGTAGAAACGTCTCTCTACCTTGTTTAAGGGTGCCTTTCTACCAGTGATGTTCTAGAAAATCGAGTGGCTTTCGAGGAAACAATCAACCAGTTGTATTTAATCACGTCAAAAAATAAAATAAACTGGCCAAGTGCAAATCGGACTCGCACTCTTAGGGTTCCATAACACAGTAAAGTTTTCTATAAGTATGATTTTTCGCAAATAAAAAAATAACTTTGTGTTTCATAGTGTTTGTATGAAAAACAAAGTCATCTTTGCGGTCGCTATATCTCTAAAACTGCTGACTGTATCTCGTTCAAACAAATTTTCGTTGTTAGTTTTTATTGAGATCTACAGCATATATGTTTTTAGATTTTTCACTCACATACTTTAAAAGTTAGAGGGGGCGCGTCTAAAGTGGTAAAATGTGTCCCACATTTAACCACTTTAGACGCGCCTAACTTTCAAATGATTGACTTCGAGAGAAAATGATTTTAGGAACCTCAATGTCATTTTTAAAGACCTATCCATAGACACACACACATATAGGTTTGAGGATTTTTTTTGTTTCAGTTCCATGTGGGATGCCCCCCCCCCCCCCCCCTTAAACTTTTATATTTCTTATTTTTGTAATAAAATTGGACAGCGGTCCACAGAATACATCTATTTACCAAGTTTCAATTCTGTAGTCATAACAGTTTCGAAATAATACGGACGGACAGACAGATAGACAGACATGACGAATCTATAAGGGTTCCGTTTTTCGCCATTCGGCTACGGAACCTTAAAAATGTCAAAAAAGAATGACACTATTCGCAGGCCGCTCGTATTTCTCGCTCAGCTTTGGTGGGCTGTCAGCCTAAAGCTTCTTCTACCGTTATTGAACAGTTTAAAAGTACAGGTTTAATCTAATACTATAAGAATCTTTGACCTGAAATACTCCATTTCCTATAAATCCAATCCAAATTTCTAAATGGGGTGAAAACGTTTGTATGAAAGTTCTTTGTTTTTAGGGTTCTGTAGCCGAATGACAAAAAACGGAACCCTTATAGATTCGCCACGTCTGTCTGTCTGTCTGTCCGTCCGTATGTTACAGCTATTTTATTCCGAAACTATTAGAACTACAGAATTGAAACTTGGTAAGAAGATGTATTCTGTAAACCGCTTTCCGATTTTTATACAAAAATAAAAAATATAAAAGTTTAAGGGATCAGGCATCCCATACATGGAAATGGAACAAAAAAAAATTTTTTTTCTTCAAACCTATACGTGTGGAGTGTTTATGGATAGGTCTTTAAAAATTACATTAAGGTTCCTAAAATCATTTTTTCTCAAAGTCAATCATTTAAAAGATAGGCGCGTCTAAAGTGGTAAAATGTGTGTCCCCCCCCCCCCCTCTAACTTCTAAAGTAAGGGAGTGAAAAATCTAGAAAAAATATATTCTGTAGATCTCAATAAAAACTTTCAACGATAATTGATTTGAACGAGAAACAGTCAGCAGTTGTTAAGATATAGCGACCGCAAGTATAACTTTGATTTTCATACAAACACTATGAAAAACAAAGTTATTTTTGTAGTTGCGAAAAATCATAGTTATAGAATACTCTACTGTGTTACGGAACCCTACGAGTGCGTGTCCGACTTGCACTTGGACAGTTTATTGAACTTAAAGCGATGAAAATTAGTATTTGAGTTTCATTTGACATTAAAATTATGTTATCAATATTTTTTTTTTACAGGATTGTATAAAGCTGGTGCAATGGGGGGATGAAAGTTAAAGTCGATATTTCTTAATTTATGTATGTAGTACATCTAACAATAGCAAAAATATATAAAATTATTCCCCAGATATTTCCCTTGGTCACACCATGTAACTTGAAAACGGGTGGACCAATTTGGCTAATCCTTTTTATGTTGTGTTTGTAATTGTCAGGACAAGGTTTTTTTATTAATGAAAGGTTTTAAATGAATAAACGTAGTTTTTAACGCGGGTGAAATATTGCTAGTTTAACAGCTAGTTAATAATAAGAATACCAAAAAACTATTATTTTGTATTTTGCATACATGTTTATAAAGAGCCTAATATTTTTTTTTAGGTAGAGAGTATCATTATCGCACATCTCAGTGCAGGTCTTTTAAAGTTCACTATTTGAACAAATGACATCTTTATAATTTTGCATTTATATACCTGTATGCATTTATGTACAAGAGACCAGGGATCTTTCAGTACCGGCTCAAATAAAAAAACACGTTCTATAAATATACGTACTATTTATTGAAAACCTGGATACAAGAAGGCGGTCAGTAAGACCAAACACCTTTTAATGGAACAAACGCGTCCAAATTATTTTCACACTTACATGCACCAGATGTGATCGGTAAACTGTAACACTTTTACTTTTAATATTACAAAAATAGACAAAAGTAGACTGCTGCGTACCTAGTTATACTATAAAATTATTCTACGACATACTTGTGGTGTTCCTACTACGTAGTAATAAGTATAATGTAGGCTTTCTAGTAATTGATTCAACGGCCAGACGACTAAGGTTTTTTTCTTTGTTCCTCCAACATGGGGCCGGAGACTTTTTTCGAACGGGTTTTAATATGTATTATCATGTGCAATTGACTTTGTTGAGCTTTCATGCAATTTTAATTACACTTAGTGCATATTGTTTATTGCATATTATTTTATTCTTCGTGTGTGATGTCGTGTATGTAGGGGTATGTATATAAATTACGCCGACAAAGTGGTGAAATTAAACTTTGAAAAATATATTTTTTTAGGGTAGCTCCCCTACATGAGAAGTGGGGATGCATTTTTTTTTCGTCATCTACCTCATCGTGTGGGGTATCGTTGAATAGTTATTTTAAAATGACTTCAGGGTTGCTAATACCATTTTTCGATTGAATGCTCCATTTACGAAATATTGAACTTTAAAGTGCAAATTTTTGTTCCAGTAGGGCGGCCCCCCCCCCCCCCCTCTAAAAGCTAAACTGCTGGCTTGAAAAATTCGTGATAATAGTGCATTTCATGAACTTTAAATGAAAATTATAGCGGTTAAGATAACTTTATTAGTTTAGCAGTAATAGTCGTTGAACTTGGGTGTTGGATAATTTTGTACCAATAACAAAATCCTTAGAATAAATCCTTTAAAGTGACAAAGGCGAAGTACCTAGTTGCTTGTTTATAACGGGTAAAGACTTGCTTTGAATAACGGGCTACTACGGAACCCTACACTTCACGTGGCCCAACACGCACTTGGCCGGTTATTTATCACAGAGTGTGTATGTACGTGCATGATTTTTTTCCCTTTTTTGTATATTTTTGTTGTCATTTCAATTTTTTTTCTGTATAAGGCTATAATACAATGTCGAAAATCATAATAATCAATAAGCGGTTTTGTTAGGGAGCTGTCTAGACGCCTAATCGATGTCTCCCACGACCAAAGAGCTGGTGCTTACCTCGGGCAACGCATTAGTTTCGCGATTCAAAGAGGTAATGTCGCCAGCTTTTTGGGTACTCTACCAGCAGACAGCGACCTAAATTCCATTTATTATTTGTAGTTTTTATTTGAATTATTAGTCATAGTTAATATTTTAGTTTAATAAGTTTTTTAATTTGATCTATTGTATAAAATAATAATTATCTAATAATAATTAAAACATTACAATCAAAACATAATAATTAGAACATTACATTTTCATAATAATTTCAAACAAATAAACTCTGTAAACATATATTATTTATTAAAAATAATAATAATAATGAACAAATTACAATATTTAATATTTCGTAGACTACTACGACGACGACTAAGGTTAATGTCATTATTATTGTAAGAAAAAAATGAATGAAGGCACTTATATATAACAAATAAAATGTTTTTCACTCCAACTCGACTGGGTTGCCATGAATTTCATCGAAACTCGAGCATCTATTTATTTTAATCAGATTTCAAGGCGCAGTTACCAGTAATAAGCGATACGCAATCCGGAATGGTCATGTACTTTTATGAATCACATATTTAATTACACATTATGATAAGATCTAAATAAAGATGAAGACAAAACAGTTATACGATGGTTTAAATAATGACTAAATAATATGTATATTATAACTATATTTAGATAATAGGTAACAAACGGACATATTCATTACGTGAACCCTATCAAAGCAATATTGCCCGTTCTCGGTTCATCACACTTGATCAACTTATCGCTTTTATACCCATTAAGCAGAAAATGGGATTTCCGGTGTCGTAGCGATTACAACCTACAAATGTCTTAAGGTTATGGCGGCAGATATTCTCCTTGATGGTGGTAAGCCAATTTTTAGTAGCTAGTCAGGCAGAATATCGATTTAATTATCCCATATCTGTGTACGAACACTCATGATTAATTCATGCAAATAGAAACTTGAGAAAATCAATTGGTAGTTGGTGGTATAGCCAGGATTAGAACCAGCGACCGTTAGGTTAGAAGTCAGGTACCTAACTATACTTTACGCCAACGGGCCGTCCGCGGAGCCGAGGCGGGCTGCTAGTACACGATAAATATTAAATAGTTTGTAGAATATTTTGGGGTGAGAATTGCGTGATAAAGTATTAGCAGATCCCCTTTATTATAGTCTAGTGTAGTTGTATATACAGGCTGATTAAGCACTGATGGATCAAACGAAGCAGAGTGGTAGAGGACCTCACTGCGCATCTATTAAACCCTATTCTACCAATTTGGATAGTTTACGAGATATGATTTTGTAACGTTTTTCCCTACTGCCGGTTTCGTCCACAATTTCTTTTTCTGCTGTATCCTTTACCCTAAGGCTCTAATTGTTCAATGAGACAATGCAATAATATGGTACCATTGCGCTGACCTGATAATAATGGAAATGGGCTGAAGGGACTAGAGCTATGTATAGAATAGAATAAATTTATTGCAAAAAACAGTAAACAAAAGTGCCCCACGGATTCGTGCGCGTTAAAAACTTTTTTATTTACTTAAAACTTTTATTTTGTAAAAACGATTCTATCATTAAAGACATCCAATAAGAATTAGCCAAATCGGTTCACCTGTTTTCATGTTATCGCGAGACTAAGGCGATTCGTTTCATATTTATAAAACCCGAAAAACATGCATGCCAAATTTCAGCGCAATCCGAAACAATATTGATTTTCACACTTTGTTACCCCATTTCACCCACCTTAGGGGTGAAATTTCAAAAAACCTGATACACGTATTTACTTATTGAATTGAATTGAAGCATTTGTGTGTAGTTTCGGATAGAAAAGACTATCTTATATTGTTTCTCCATACAAACTTTGAACCCCCATTTCATCACCTTAAGTGGTGAAGTCCCACGTCTCTACAATAAGCATACAAGCATCAAGAAACTAAATAATAATAATATAAAGTACATCATCCTGGATTATTTGAAAACGCTTGATTACGACGATACTGAAGAACTAATAACCAGTTTTTATTTTTAAGGCATAAGCTTTTACACAAAACTCAATACGATTCTACACACAATTAGTCATACGCTTATCACATACACACACACACACAATTACACGCGTACAAACACACACTCAATAACACACCCCTACACTCACATTAACATTCCCACATATTCAAGCATTTTACACACATACAGAAACACATAGGTATATAATAGTTTAATTTAATTACACAAAAATTGTAAAATACTGATATTTGAACATATTAGTACAATAAAGTTTCATAAAATAATGGAAGAAGCCACTGGCTCCTGAAACACAGCTTGGCTAGTTCGGGAGCCTATGGGTGGATTCAATCAAATGACTTGTAAACTTCTATGTCAATAAATAAATTTTGTATTTGTTTGTTTTGTATTTGTAATTTTGGAAAATCCTTTCTTAGTACAACCCTTAGATAGATAGATAGATAGAAACACTTTAATATTTAACACCTTAAATTACAGAATCAAACATAATAAGAAATACAATTTAAAATAATAGTGCAACAATAGGCGTTCTTATCGCTTAAAGCGATCTCTTCCAGACAACCTATAGATGGAGAGAAATTTAAAAAGATATGGTGGTAAGTGGTGTTTTATAATTGAGAGGGGAAAAAAACTATTTAATAAATTACAAAGTTAAGTTAAGAAAGAAGAATAAATATACATTATGGATTAGAATAGTTCACGTGAGCATGAGTACATTTAAGCGAGATAGAAAGATTTGACTCGTTCTTTAAACGTGTAAAGAGTTTGTGACTGTTTAATTTCTAATGGAAGTGCGTTCCAACGTCTCACAGCTTGTACAGCAAATGATTTATCATAAAAGGAACTATGATGACTGGAAAAAGACAGCATTAAATTCTCTGACGACCTTAATGAAAGGGAATTGGAGACATAGAGAAAAACAAAGAGTTGTTTTAGGTAACTTGGGGAAGTAGGATTAAATAAGATGTTATATAGAAGTGACAGGATGTGTGTATCCGGCGAAGACGAATTGGCAGCCATTTGAGCTTACGACGAAAATCTGAAACATGGTCATATTTGCGAAGATTAAATAATATATAACCTAATCGCAATATTTTGGAGTCGCTGAAGCTTATTCAGATGCTCTTCCGTGGGCCTGGCTCCACTCTGATATGGAACAAAGATCATTGATAATAGTGGAAATGGCATCAGATAATTGATTGAGTGGGTCTTGAGAATAGATTTGGAGATCGTCTGCATAGAGGTGGTAGGAAGAAGTGAGTCTACGAGAAATAGAGTTGATAAAAAGTGAAAAAAGAAGAGGGGATAAAACGCCTCCCTGCGGTACGCCTGCAGACGTGCCACACCAGGAAGAGAAAGACTCTTCGATGCGAACACGCTGACGACGACCAAACAGGTATGTGTGAAACCAATCGAGTGCCGCTGGGGAGATGTTGATAGAGTGAAGTAATGCAAGGAGAATGTCGAAATCGACGGTATTAAAAGCATTGCTGAAATCCAGAAGGGTCAGCACAGTTACGTTCCCATTTTCCATTCCTATACGTATATCATCAGAGATTTTAACGAGTGCAGTAACTGTGCTGTGTCCAGGACGAAACCCAGACTGAAAGGGATTAAGGAGTTGATTGGAAATGAGGAATGCGTGTAACTGGTTATGGACAAGGCGCTCAAGCACCTTGGAAAGGAAGGGCAGGATAGATATAGGACGGTATTCTGTGACAGATTTAGGATTGGGTTTCTTAGGGAAAGGAATAATTTGGGCATCTTTCCATTGCAAAGGGAAAGTGCTGCTGGATATTGAAAAATTTAGGATGTGGCAAAGGACAGGGAGGATGATATCAGTGATAGGGATAAGCATGTTTCGACTAATACCATCGATTCCGACTGCATTAGATGTTATAGAGATCATACTCTTCTTAACATCTCCAACAGAAAATTCACTAAAATTAAATTGAGGATGGTCAGGAGCATTAAGGGCAGAAAGATAAGCCAGCGTGCTATTTTTATTTGTGTTTGTAATAGAGGAAGCTGAAGCAAAATACTGATTCAATGAATTGATGTCTAGGGAATAAGGGGTGGAAATATTATGTCCAGAATTACCAACTCCAAGAGACCTAAGAAATTTGCAAATTTTAGCTGGGTCTTCAATTTCGACAGAGTTGTGGATATAGCGGCGTTGGCCGTCCCTATATAATATATACACACCCTATTGCAGCGATTCCGTGAAGTTGCATTTTTGTCTTTATTTTTTTCATTAGGGTAGCATTTGTAACGAGTTTTAGCAACTGACTTCTTATGCATTAATATTTTAATCTCATCACAAAGCCACGGAGCAGGATTTTGTTTAATTTTTATGCGTTTTAAGGGAGCGTGTACGTCATAAAGCTGAGTAAGGAGAGAATTAAAAATAGAGATCATTTACGGATACAGCGTCTATGACCGGTGTCCAATCAATCTTCTCTGCATCCTCGATAAAGAGTTCCCGATTTATACTACTAAAGCTGCGCTGCAGGACTATGGTGGGCTTAGGTTTAGGGGGACGAATTTTATAGGAAAGATATAACAAGTCATGATAGGAGAAAGCATCAGCAGATAATTGACCGTGCTTTGTAACATGACTTAGAGAAGAAACAATAATCAGATCTAGAAGAGAAGGAATAGAGTTAGGGAACTGATGCGTGGCGTTAAGAGGAAGAAAGTGAAGATTAGTAGACTCAATGATAGATTTAAGGTAAGAAGAACGATGGTTATTTTTAAGGAGGCATGTATTAAAATCGCCCATAATGATTGAATGACTATAAGAGGGTATAAGATCTTCAAGAATATTTTCAAAGTTACACCCTTACGTACTCACCCTTACGTACTAAGTCATATATACCCTCCAAATTTCAAGTCTCTACGACCAGCGGTTTAGGCTGTGCGTTGTCTGTCAGTCAGTCAGTCAGTCAGTCAGTCAGTCAGTCAGTCAGTCAGTCAGTCAGTCAGTCAGTCAGTCAGTCAGTCAGTCAGCAGTCAGTCAGTCAGTCAGTCAGTCAGTCAGTCAGTCAGCAGTCAGTCAGTCAGTCTGTCAGTCAGTCAGTATGTCAGGACAAAAATTCTTAAAGTATTAGATAGATGTTTAGGCATCAGCAGTTTGTTCATTACGAACATATAATAATAGCTAATAATAATAATAATAATTCCCGGCCGGTGGTGGGAATCGCAAGAGCTAAGACCTAAGCTCCAGGGTGGAAGTGTTAAAGGCATAAAGCCGCTAGTAGCGTTTAGTGAAAGTGCAGCACACCTCTCAACACCCTTAGCTATCCACGCCAACGTTGCCCCTCGGCGTCGATATAACGGTCCGCCTTTATGGGGGCCATTCAGTGTATAGCGAGTCACCACCTGCCTTAATATTTTGTAATGAGGCATAATTGGCGGGTGCCGTACCTCATCCCATAGTCCAGATCACTGACCATTAAGAATTCATAACAATAGCCTATATTTTGTACCATCTTTCCATAGTTTATCATATCCTCCCATCCATACACAATAATTTATAATTAAGATTATATATTGTAAAGGGCCTCTTGACGTTGGATTCGGCTCCGTCAATGCCTTCCAAAGGTCCGGGCGTCTTACGACCCGAGAGATTTCATCGAATAAATGGATAATAATTCATTTATTTCAGGCAAAATAATGTTGGTGTTGTTACATTGGCCCATATTTAAACATATACCTTACAGACTAACATATATATAATACAAATCAGCGATATCCAATAAGACACGTTAATACTACTACGACGTGTGACGTATACGCTAATGGGGACTCTCGAATTTTCGGCTAGCTTGTATTTACAAGCTTTTATTTAACTTGCAATGTGTGTATGTATGTCACTATGTATGTTCGGGTGGAATCTTGTAAGCTAAATTAGACCCACTTCCCGATGTCCGATTGGACTCAAATTTGGTGTACTTATTTTATCATTAGTACTATTCATTACACATGATAACGTTTTTACAAATGCTTGTGTTTAAAAAGTTTTTTTTTAACAACTTTTAATTTATAATTACAATCTTTGATTTAGCTTGCCATGTCTGTTTTTTGGGTCAATTTTAGTAATTGAAATATTATCCACACTTATTGTGTTTGATTAAGCTAAAACTTTGCATTCATATATAAATCGGATGATTATTACAATGTTATGGTACCATCGAGCAGGTTTGAAGACGGAAAGTGGCCAAAGGAACTCCTAAACTACATAAATGATTAACACTCGTGTTAGGGCTCGTTGAATTTGACTATGAATCTATATAAGAATATGTAATAACAGCTAGTTTTAAAAATGTTTTAAAATATTGCTTGTTTGGCTTGTATGGTAGTTACTTGGTGTACTAAAGAAGCTTTCAAGTCTAATCGATACGATAAGCGCTAAGCGCTTAGGTAAGTTCTTGAACTTGTCTGACCAATAACCTCGTTAACCAACACACATCGTTGCAGCGAAAGTTTAAACAAAAGTTTAAACATGTACCAAATTCGGCCTAAATTTCACACTAATTTGTAAAGTGTAAGTCAACGTGTAGAAGAAACTCATCATCAGGCATTCCGGTCACCAAGCCAGTAAAATGAGGCGGCACATCCGTCTCGGCAACCAACGCCCAATATTGGAGGCGTCGGTGTTCATCCGCCCGCCCTAGTTACCTACTAGCTTGGTACAAGGAGATTGCCAACGGTCTAGGCTATTTCACGGTATTTAGCTGTTCTTGATATCGATACATATGGGTTATACGCGCAGCATGTTGTTTGGTTGTACGATTATGTAAGGCATTTCTAGTGTAATATCTGTAGCTGTATTTTTGTGTGAGCGTTTTACGAGGATAGTTGTAATTGAACTTAATGAGGGTGATGCAGAAATTCAGCCACCTACTCTTTAATTTGGTTCATTACGATCAATTTTCATCAAATAGTAAGACCGCAGTACACCGCAGCACAGTTGCTCAAAAGCGATTATTTAATAATAATCAAATTTAATCAGTCATTAACGATTAAATTGCAGATGGAGAAGGCTTAGACAGAATTGTGGGACAAGACGAAGCAAGATTGGCTGGGAAAACAAAATATTGAGCATCCAATAATAATATAGGTTGATCATATTTTATATCACATGTCACATCAAGATGTGTATAAATAAGCATTGAATACGCCATACAAGGCATTAGCGAAATTAGGTCTATACCATATTTGACAGTTACAGAAAATAATGATAAAGTCTTAACTATAGTAGATTAGTAGCCAAGGGCTGTAAGGCTGATGCTTACACCCGAGCTAACTACTCCGCTTTACATCTCGATTGTGAGGTAAGTAGAAAAAAACCGGCATTACAAGAATAAAACATTTTATTAGTTAAAATTTATAGTGAAATAGTTGCTTTTAACATTGAATAAATGCTCCACAAACTAGATGGCTGCAGCTTTTTTGATAGCTCACTAAAGTATGTTAAGAATACAGTCTCAGATAAAGAATTTACTCGTTTTTCTTTTCGCCACTTCATGAACTTGTCGTAAGTTTTCAAATATCTCTCTTTAGAACTTTCAGGCAAAATATTGTCAATTGCTGCTTCAGCTTCCATTTTCATTGAATCGGGAGTGCAGCTTATTTCTTCATCACTACCACCAAAACCCAAAAACAAACAATATTTAAAGTAAAAGTTTTCTATTCCCGCCTTTTTTCATCTTATTTTTTTTTAATTTTTTCAAGAACGAAATTGACCATCGCCGTTCGATATTTAAAATTGATGACTATTATACTCATACTAAGACAAGGCTGAATAGCGAAGCGACCTCTTTTGTCATTGGGCTGAATGCATGATGTCTATTGCCAGTATGATGGTTAGATGTACGCAAACTTTTTGAAAGAGTGAAGAGTTATTTTTTAATTACTTACCGCCCTAGGGCTTTTTAGCTACATTATTACCCTAGAGCGCTAATTGGTTACCTACAAGCCCCATTTGGGGGTAATAAGGACCTACTTACCGAATATGAGAGATGTGAATGTAATTTAGAGGCTTCAAGTTGCGAGTGAATATAGGTACGGGTATAAGTTGGGTAAGTGCGATACGTCATCGATCACATCGTCACTTAACATGAGGTAAGGATATATACATAGAAACAAGAGTATCGCCCATCGCCGCAAAGTCGCTTGCTTATCGGTTTTCTATCGAATACATTTCGGAGAGTGTGCGATGGAACTGCATGATTTGATTCCGATTGCACCATCCCCATTTTATAATCGGACATCCAGAGACACAATAAGGCGCCACCGATTTATGGTGGATATACCATCTACCCGAACGAAGCGATTTGATTCTTCGTTTATCATACGAAACGCTAAGGAATGGAATACCCTGCCTGATGTGTTTCCGGTTAAGTACAATATGGGGGTCTTCAAATCGCGAGTGTAAAGGTAGCTTCTGGGTAAGCACGCTCCATCATCGATCGCATCATCACTTAACATCAGGTGAGATAGTCGTCAAGAGCTACCCAGTTCGGTGTAAAAAAAAACCTCAAACTGGTACTAAAATTACTAGTGTAGCATTTGAAGGCGGTGTTTTCGTTCTGTAAGCGATCTGAAATTATTAATATTTGGATTTCTCACTTTGTAATCGTATCTATCTTGCCTTTAGGAAAGCCAAATTTTATATATTAATTTTGAGCTTTTTTTTTTTTTATACGTAATAGGCTAGCGTTTGACCACTATCTCACCTGTTGGTAAGTGATGATGCGGTCGAAGATGGTAAACACGCTAGGCCTAGAATGGGAACTGGCTCTCAAGGATAGCCGCCGGAACACATTAGATGTTTGGTGACACATTTTCTAACTTGAGGGTGGTAGCTGGCCAGGCGGACACCAGATAGTGTCCTACCACCATGCGGAGGTTGTTGGTTTCTTAACGATGTTTTTCCTTCACCGGAGGGCCACTGTGAAGAGCGCACATAAATTTTTCGATAGAAAAATCCATTGGTGCACGGCGGTTAGAACTCGGTACCTCTAGCATCAAAGGCAAGCGTTCTCCCGATTGCGCCACCGGGCCCTCAAAGGCTCCATTAGCGTAAACTAACTCTCGCTTAGAACTCAAGCCATCTATCCGTCTATCGTATATCCATCTATCTTGACTAAGCGAGAGGTCGTTAGTTTAATTTCTAGTACAGTTGGTAGAAGCACATACCGATGTACCGCCTACCTTGAAAAAAAATTTTAAGACCAGCAAGTGGATGACAATAGTTCTCAAATTTCGACGATCAACTCACGAACAAACATTACAAGTTGTATAAAACCTTATAAAATACAAATGACCATGTGGCATATATGTTAATGCATCAACTTCACCCAGTAAAAATACTTGCCATTCTCAGTCTGTTTGCTAGATAGAACTTGTTCGTCTTGTAAACAAATCTAGTTATCTGAAGAAACAAGATCATAGAGTCAAAGGAACTCGAGGACATCGCGAGAAATTCGCACTGAAAATATTTAAGGCGATACATCGGCAGCGAAGCGCAGAATATAGGTTTGCGAGATCACATTTTTTGGGTGATTACTATTAAATAACTATCTTCAAAAAATATACAATAAACCTAAATACATCGTGTCATGGATGTAATCATTCGTTGAACCATAGAATATACTTATGTCGATCCAATGAAATTATGAAAACAGGCTAAAATACAATCCAAAGCGAATTATTTTTTACATAACTCTTATATTTTATATGAAAAAAATATATTTTATCTCAACAGTGGACACACTTGTTTTTGGTTTGGTTTGAAGTCCTATACTTAAATATATGAATTTTATCCCAGAACTGGAACTTTGCTCAGCGATTTCAGAACATGCCACACCGCCTGCTTCGCGTTTCTATACCTCGCCTTAAAGAACTTAAGTTGGTATCCTTTACAAGTGTTTGTGAACAGGTAAGCAGATAAAGAAAATGTACTTTGTTCATAGTTACTCATTATAATTAGCTCGTTTTATTGCATGTTGAATAAATTAGTATGTGAACTATGTGTCACCTCATAAGACGCTATGATTATATTAATAACTTATTACCAATCAGTACGACCAATAACTTATTTATGTTACTTAACTTTCTAGTTGATTAAGGGTAAGAAAATTATGTTGGTGTTAGATGAAGAACATGTGCTAGAAACTGTATTTTGTACATACACAGGTTTGTACACAGGTACTTATTAAAATTAGTTCGTTTTATTGCATGTTTAATAAATTTGTTTGTGATCTGTGTCACCTCATAAGACGCTATGATTATATTAATAACTTCTTACAAATCAGTACGACAAATAACTAATTCAAGTTACTTAACTTTTTTTGTCGATTTAGAATAAGAAAATTATGTTCTTTCGGTGTACTAAAGCGGCTTAATCTTTGTTCGAAATTCGAAATTTCCTCGAGAGAGAGGGGCTTTTCTTGATGAACTCGTTCTTCAAGAAACAGCCCCAAAGGAAATGGACGTGGCAAAGCCCCGACTATGTGACTAAAAACGAGATTGACTTCATCATTACGGACAAACGGCGCATATTCAGAGACGTCTCAGTGATCACTAGGTTTAATACTGGAAGTGATCACGACTTGTACGAGGCTCGACGTACGATATCGACTTTAAAGCCGAGAGATTCCGATTGATGAAGTCTACACTCCGTCCTAACCTACTCCAAACCGTTGTTGGGTCCGAAACATTCCGATTAAAATTGTAAAATCGATTGGCTGCCTTGGAAACCAAAGATGACGTAGACCAGAAACTCGAAGAAGTGGTGGAAATCCTCAGGGATGAACGGACGAAGTTTTGCGAGAGCAAGCGTACGGGCAAAAAGTCCAAACTTTCGGCAGAAACACTTCGGCTAATGAAAGAGAGACGAACAGACCCTTTGTCAGCTTTGTTAACTAACCTGGTGCGCAACAAATCCATAAAGAAGCTGGTACGACGATCCTCTAACACGCTCTTGATTAAAAAATCAATTGAGCAGAATCGGGGGGTCGAAAGTGTTCGTCCAGCCTCTGGGTAGAAGCCACCTCACAAAGCTGACAACGTCAACGGGGAACGTCGTCGCATCCAAGCCGGAGATTCTGTTGGAAGTTGAAGACTTCTACGGCAAGCTCTACGCATCGCATGCTTCAAGGCCCGAACCCGATACTGAGGATTCTAGAGCCACCTTAACCCGCCACTTCACAGAAGATCTGCCCGAAATTAGCCGAGACGAAATCGTGATGGCCCTTAAACAACTCAAAAATGGAAAAGCCCCAGGAGAAGACGGAATCACAACGGAGCTTTTAAAAGCCGGAGGAGCTCCAGCAGTTGAACAGCTTCAGCAGCTCTTTAATTCCGTTCTATTCACTGGGAGAACTCCACAGGCATGGAACAGAAGCATGGTGGTTTTGTTTTTCAAAAAAGGAGACTAAACCCTATTGAAAAACTAACGCCCGATTTCGCTTCTGAGCCATGTCTACAAGCTGTTTTCAAGGGTCATCACGAACCGTCTTGCGCGAAGACTCGACGAGTTTCAACCTCCGGAACAGGCCGGGTTTCGAAGCGGTTACGGCACCATAGACCACATCCACACGGTGCGGCAGATTGTACAGAAGACCGAACAGTACAATGCCCCTGTGCTTAGCACTTGTGGACTATGAGAAGGCCTTTGACTCAATTGAAACCTGGTCTGTTCTCGAGTCCTTACAGCGTTGCCAAGTCGACTGGCGATATATCGAAGTGATGAGATGTAATGATGTATATAATGCCGCAACGATGACTGTACAAGTACAGAACCAGCGAACTAAACATGTCCACCTGCGTCGAGAAGTGAGACAGGGGGACGTCATATCCCCGAAACTGTTCACTAACGCCTTGAAGGATATGTTTAAGACGCTGGACTGGAAAGATCGTGGCATTACCATCAACGGCAGGTACATCTCTCACTTACCATTCGCAGATGACATCGTCATTATGGCAGAGACGCTGCAGGACCTACAAAGGATGTTGAATGGCCTAGCTGATTCTTCTCGTCGCATCGGTCTCTGGATAAATTTGGATAAAACCAAAGTCATGTACAATGAGTACGTTGTTCCGGAACCGATTGCCGTAGATGGAATCCCACTCGAAGTTGTCACTACGTATGTTTACCTAGGGCAGACGCTCCAACTAGGTAAACATAACTTCGAGAAGGAAATCCAGAGAAGAATCCAGCTGGGCTTGGCAGCATTCGGAAAACTCCGTCGAGTCTTCTCGTCGCCTATACCACAGTGTCTAAAGACAAAAGTCTTTAACCAGTGCGTCCTACCTGTGATGACATCGGAGCCGAGACGTGGACACTCACAGTCCGACTGGTCCACCAGTTTAAAGTAGCTCAGCGAGCTATGGAGAGAGCTATGCTCGGTATTTCTCTGCGGGATCGAATCCGGAACGAAGTAATTCGCCAGAGAACTAAAGTTATCGACATAGCTCAACGGATTAGCAAGCTGAAGTGGCAGTGGGCTGGTCATATCTGCCGCAAGACTGATAACCGTTGGGGTAGACTTGTCCTAGAGTGGAGACCGCGAATCGGCAAACGTAGCATAAGACGTCCTGTGACCAGGTGGAGCGACGACCTACGCAAAGCGCTGGGCAGTGACTGGAAGAGAAGAGCCGAAGATCAGGCTCAGTGGCGCATCTTGGGAGAGGCCTGAGTCCAGCAGTGGACTGATACAGGCTGATGATGATGATGATGAATCTTTGTTCGAATGTACAAATGTAGTTGAGTAATTTATATTGTCACATCGTCACTTAAATATAGTAAGATAGTGGTCAAACGCTAGTTATCTTCACATAGTATAAAAAAGTCGCTCCCGCTATCTGTGCGCTTAAATCTTTATAATTTTAATGCAGTGTTCAGCAAGATATAGAGTGATTCAAGAGGAAGGTTTATAACCAGGATTTAACGAGGGCAAAGCCGCGGGGCGTGCTTGTCTACTATAAAAAAACTCGTCTAGTACTCTCATGAGGAGTACCTATAGTATAAATACTATAAGACCCTTGGATAGATGAAGGATGTTGCTAAATAATTTGAAATCCGTAGGTACTTACGCTCAAGTACTCATTTTAATACCCTTGCAGGGCCAGTTAACATTCCTTTGAGTAACATATTTTTAACTGTACATGCAACTGTATGTATGCTTGCAACAATTTGACTAAATTAAACTAACTGTAAGACTATAAAGACTAACCTTAAACTGGCCCAAGTAGTCCTGTTGCCGTGTGATGTCAGTCGCGAGGATCAGGGAGCGGATCTTATCTTCGAGCTGCTGCTGGTACTGGGGCATCTCCTCCAGTATCTGGCTTTCGATAAGGCAGCTGATCGCTGACCGCCAATGGTGGTTCTCCAGCACAGATTTACTCTAGACAAAGAAAATATAGCTATTTAGTAATATATTAAAAGTTATTGTTTAGCTTTTAGACAACGCACAGCCTGAGCCAGTGGCTCTAAAAGGCGTCCATTACACGATAGGTTTTGCTGTCAATTTGCTCACAGTCACGGCTGTGACTGATGGATAACTCATCGTGTAATGGGGTGACTGGCGGTGACTGACGGTGACTGATCAAAGTATGTAAATCGGTCGATTAACATACTTTAATTTGCTGCATGAGCAACCATCAGTCATGGTTTTGAATGACCGGATTACCTACCCTATAATGGACGCCTCAGTAAATTTAAAAGGCTCTAGAATAAAATTGCCGACGGTGAGCCTTAAAAACGAGATGTGAGAGTTATGCAACTCTCTCTTGCTTTTGTAGACATATTGTACTTTCGGTTATAATATATACAATATTATAAATAGCTTTGCGCTTTTGAAAATGTAAGCCTATACAGCTGGACATAGGTAAGCTTCCTCAAAAGCACGCCATTTAACATAATCCTTGATTACACTCATCCATTACTATCGAGCTAACTTGACATATGACTGACTTGAAATCATAAACTATGCAAAATATATCATAGACTATGCAAAATGATACCAAGGGGTGTAAAAGGGGAGAAGTTTGCTGTAGTGTTATTTATCGACGGATTTCAGTCAAATTGGAGAGGTACACTAAGGACTTCATTTTACACAAGGTGTTGCAAAAAAAAATAAAAAAGGGGAGAACTTAGTGGGGGAAGTTTACTGTAGCGTTATTTATCGACAGATTTCAATCAAATTTGAAAGGCACACTAAAGACATCATTCTAGATAAGCAAAAGAAACAAGTGGAGGGGAAAAAGGGGGTAAAGTTTTCTGTAGCGTTATATATGGATGGATTACAATATAGGTATGGATGGATTTCAATTTATGAATTTGTTTCGAATAATATTTACCCACCCTACACCAATCTGACTACGCAGTCCTCTTAGCTTTCACATAATAAAACATGAAATTAATAAAACATTAAAATAAAAAATCAAAAAACCCGACTACGCAAAAAGTGAAGTATTAAAAAACGAACTGAAAAGAGAAAAACAAGTAAGTCTAGTAGTTTAGACTTCTGTTTAGGAAATATCAAAAAACTATACCATTTAAATTCTTTCTCGGTCGATACACTCATAAAATAAATTATACATTGTTATCTATACTAATATTATAAAGAGAGAACATTTGTATTTTTGTATTTTTGTATTTTTGTATGTTTGTAATGATTTGGCTCAAAAACTACTGGACCGATTTAAAAAATTCTTTCACTAATATATAGAATAGACTTTCGAAATGAAAATAGGCTATATATTATCCCGTTTAAATCAAAGGTACATTCGTGGAGACCTAATTTGCAACCTAAATCGACAAAAAAACGGTCGAAAAAACACGTTTCTTACGAACGCTGCTCAATTGAAAACGGAAGAATATTTTCTATAGAAGAGATGTACAACTTAATAAGACCTACAAAAAAGTCCGCGACAGCATATGTCTATCTCTTAAGGTTGACTCACAGTAACCATTTTAATCTATAATTTTTTGTTAAAAAATATTAAATAAATTCCAGGGCTATTTTCATGTATATAGTATTAATCCTTATCCAAATAATTACGTTAATTAGCTTGGCCACATATTATAGATTAAAATTGTCCTTTACAGTATATAATTCAAATGAAAACTCTAGAAGATATCACGAGTTTCACATACACGGGTCGCAAAATTAATAAAATATTTGCAGTCAAACCACAGAATAGGTCATAGTTACTGCGAAAATATTATTATAAGCTTAGCTTTTCTGTAGATCCCCACCGATCGCAATCAATTTGAAGCCAATATAGTATAATAATATGATCTTTTGTATAAAATAATAATGATCTATATATATAATATCATATTTTAACCCCGACTGATGTAATATAATCTTTTCATTAAAAGCATTCCAATGACTCTAAACACGACATTTAAAATCTGAGCTGTAAGTTGGTGAGAATTTGAGTATTCTGTAGAGTCCAGGAGATGTCCCAGCATCAGGTCAGTGCTTCCATGTTCTTACACTATCGTTGAAGAAGAAGATTTTCGAATTGATCAGACCAATGAAAGTTGATTAAAGCTCATAGTTTTATAACGATTGAACGAATTTTCATGAATCAAAGCTAAGAGTTCATCCGGTTGGGTGCTAAGATGCTACAGACAGACACACTGATACACACGTTAAACGTATAATACCTCATAGACCTATACCGTTAAACGTATAATACCCCATAGTAATACCCCTACTTTTTGTGTCAGGGAACGCCGTAAGGTTACGGCGGCAGATGTTCTCCTTGGTGGTAAGCTACTTTTCAACCGATTTACAAAAAGAAGGAAGTTCTCAATTCGTCTGTATGTTTCCTTTTTCTTCCTTTTTTTGTGTGTGTATGTTACGCGATTACTCCGTGATTTGTGTATGTATATATATATATATATATATATATATATATATATATATATATATGATACAATTGTGAACCGATTCGAATTATTATTTTTGTAATCGGTAGGGTACGTTTTCTAGGTGGTCCCATTGTAATTTCATTTAGATGTGATAAGTATCTTCAGAGATATGACGATAAACGTTTTAAACTTGCTACTGAAATTGACTCGCGGGGCATTGAAGTCAGTTGTTTTAGTTTCTATCTTAATTATCTTATCTTATATATCTTATTATCTTAATTATTGGTAGATTTAATGATCCCACGAAAACCCATGATTCATGAATGCACATAAAACTTTCATTGTAGGTATATAGCTAGGATTAGAAAAAAACGACCCTCGGGTCAGAACCAGGGTAACTGTCCTTTACGCCAAAGGGCCGTCCAATATCACTACGAAAGTATTATAAAACAATGTCCATCACTGCGTCTGTCTGTCTGTTCACAATAATCTCAATAGCTTCTGAACGGATTATCATGCGGTTTTCACCAATAGCCAGAGTGTTTATGAAGAGGGTTTAGGTGCATAATTCGTTAAGGTTTTGTCTAAATTGGTTGACATATGACGATGATTGTTAAATTTGTTAATATTTTATATTCGATGCAACAAACTGATGCACATTTTGTAGGCATATATGTTCTACCCGTGCGAAGCCGGGGTGGGCTGCTAGTATGGAATATAGAGACTTTAACAATCGGGACACATTAATCCCCATTAAGCCATTAATGTGTCCCGACTGTTAAAGTCTCTACATTCCATATAACAATGTATAATTTATTTTATGAGTGTATCGACCGAGAAAGAATTTAAATGGTAAAGTGTTTTGATATCCCTAAACAGAAGTCTAAACTACTAGACTTACTTGTTTTTTTCTTCTCAGTTCGTTTTATAACACTTCACTTTTTGCGCAGTCGGGTTTTTGATTTTTTATTTTAATGTTTTATTTTACACTTTTTAGTTATTTTCTAGAATAGAAATTGGTATATATACGTACCAATTTGCACATTTCAAATATATATATATTGACGTTAGCGTTAATATTTTATTGTTTATGAAATGGGGCCAGCAGGATTCCAGTACTATGTTTACTAATATGCTTACGCATTTTTTTGGCATATATAAGGTTTTGTGCGTCTACACTACTAAGTATGTACTCGTATTACAATGGGGGATTTAACAACAAATACTAAAAACAAAATAAAATTAAATATTGAAGGGGGTCTACATCACAGTGTGGTCTACATACAAGTAACGTGTATTTTTCGCCGTTTTGTGCTTGAACTTGTAAACTTATAATAGATAGAGACTTAAAATCTTCACAAAATATGTATAACTATGACCGTTATTACAATTATGGAAAAAAGAACAAAAATCCGAAATGCGTGAAATAGATAGGGTATTGCTTTTTAAGCTTACTTACTTTACAGTTGTACTATTAAACGACTATACCAAAAGGAAGAGGTTGTTTGTTACCTCAGAACTCCATCAATTCTTAACCGATTTGGAAAATTCTTTTTTTGTTTAGAGTTAATATGATTTTCGTTTGGTCTCATTGTAATTTTATTGAGATCTGATAAGTAACTTCATAGATAAGCACCGCAAACTTGTTACTGAAAGTGACTAACGCGGCATGTAAAATCGTTTTTTTTTTTTCGATTTGTACGATCATAAATTATTTGTTATAAATATATTTTGAATCTCCATTTTAAGACCTTTGATACGATACCCCACTCGACAGGTTTAGAAAAAAAAAATTTTTTTGGACCCCAAATTTTGGCGTCTGAAACCCGCCATTTTGATTTTTTTAATTTTTTATGTTTTTGTTGACACTCGCGCTAGCATGGAGAATCTATTGAAGTGCCAATTATCAAAATCGGCCCACGCGTTTGGTCTCTAGTGTGCCACAAAGGAACATACATACATACATACATATATAGACTGATAAACACATTACCTCTCCTTTGCGTCGCGCAGTCGGGTAATAAACCCGTAGACACCAAATTCAAGCTCTTAGGACCAAAGGAACGCGACTAATCGGTTAAATTTATATCCCTATTTTTTAGCAAAAGCCTAAACTCTGAAATGGCTTTGCTATGCCATGGGAAAGGGGATAAGTGTCAGTTATTCCATGGTTATAAGGGCACGTGAGGTCTTGTTCTCACAGAACTACTAGTTTTATATCTCTCAGCTTTACCATGCCCACCTTTGTCATAAAAACCATCAAAATGACATATGGAATAATATTAGGTCAAGGGCGCAAAATAGCACAATTCTTTTTCCATGGCATATTAAAAATTGCCACACAAGGGTAAAAAAAAACTTTTTCCTATTACCGTCATTAAGTGGACATCAGTACAAAATTACATACATTACGTATCAAGGCGAACATGTCTTAGGCTACGTTTAGACTAAGCTCGCCGCACTATTCAGGCTAAGTACAAGCCTGCAGTTATGGTATTTTATACCATATTAAGGGCCAATTTCACGGTTCCTGATAGCGCTAATATGAAGAAATCTGATAGATTTTTGAAAAGCTTTTATATGGCGTCATGTGTCAGATAATCTAACGCATTATCAGGAACCGGTGAAACTCACCTCAACAAATGGTACCTGAACTAGTTGAGACATTGCAAAAATGCATGGTGTAATTTCATTTCAGTACCGCGACCGGATTTATTCTTTCACCAACAGTGTCCATTATTAAAAGTTCGAGCAGAACGAAAATCAGTTTGCGGTAATATTGTCACAACTGATAAAAGTATAAAAATAGTTCGTAATATAAAAGTAGTTCGTAGGTAAAACAATAGTTTGTGACCTATCCGGTCGGTTCGCGATTCAGTTTGTAGTTAGTTCATTAGGGAAATAAACTGGCCAAGTGCAAGTCGGACTCGCACTCGTAGGGTTCCGTAACACAGTTAAGTATTCCATAACTATGATTTTTCGCGACTACAAAATTAACTTTGTTTTTCATAGTGCTTGTATGAAAAACAAAGTTATCTTTGCGGTCGCTATAACTCTAAAACTGCTGACTGTATCTCGTTCAAACCAATTTTCGTTGTTAGTTTTCATTGAGATCTACAGCATATATTCTTTTTAGATTTTTCACTCCCATACTTTAATAGTTAGAGGGGGGCGTGGGGGGACACACATTTTACCACTTTAGACGCGCCTATCTATCAAATGATTGACTTTGAGAAAAAAAGTATTTAAGGAACCTCAATGTCATTTTTGAAGACCTATCCATAGACACGTATAGGTTTGAAGAAAAAAAAATTTATTGTTTCAGTTCCATGTATGGGAGCCCCTTAAACTTTTATGTTTTTTTATTTTTGTATAAAAGCGGAAAGCGGTTCACAGAATACATTTAGCTACCAAGTTTCAATTCTGTAGTCCTAACAGTTTTGGAATAAAATGGCTGTGACGTACGGACGGACAGACAGACAGACAGACATGACGAATCTATAAGGGTTCCGTTTTTTGCCATTCGGCTACGGAACCCTAAAAACGTCGACTAGTTAAATTTTTTTTTTCCCAATGTGCACATCGCCTTAAGCTAATCTCTGAATTATTCTAGACACAAGAAAAATGTCATAGGTATACTTAAAGTTAGGTCGATACGATGGTCGAAGGATTTATAAAATCGGCTTCGATAATGCATTCAACGTCCATGTCCTACATGTTTTAATGAAAGAGTCAAAGGGCCAGTTTAACCGGTTCCTGATAATGCGCTAGATAGTAATTTGACACATGACGCCATATAAAAGCTGTCAAAAATTGCTATAAAAGCTGTCAAAGTTACTTGACATAGCTGACAAAGGGTCTGTTCGTCTCTCTGCCATTAGCCGAATTGTTACTGCCGAAAGTTTGGACTTTTTGCCCGTACGCTTGCTCTCGCAAAACTTCGTCCCTTCATTCCTGAGGATTTCCAACACTTCTTCGAGTTTCTGGTCTACGTCATCTGTGGTTTCCAAGGCAGCGAATCGATTTTCCAATTTTAATTAGAATGTTTCGGACCCAACAACGGTTTGGAGTAGGTTTGGACGGATCGTAGACTTCATCATTCGGAATCTCTCAGCTTTAAAGTCGATATCCAGAGAGCCTCGTACAAGTCGGTGATCACTTCCGGTATTAAACCTAGTGATCACTGAGACGTCTCTGAATATGCGCCGTTTGTCCGTAATGATGAAGTCAATCTCCTCGGTTTTAGTCACAGTGTCGGGGCTTTGCCACGTCCAATTTCAGCAGCTCCTTCGCTCTTAAAATCCTTCATAGATACTAAGCTACGCTTACCTGGTATAGCGTAACAAGGTGATTGCACGTAGCTACGAGAAAGGGCTGGTTCACGCCCGGGTGATCCAGATCGTGACCAATAGCTGCCAGTAGCCCAGCCATCACCTCTATAGGCTGCATGTGTTCCAGAATCTAAGAAAAATAGAAAATAAAATGGATATAATTGCCGTTGTTTATTACTTAATAATATTTATCTTCAAGTTAGAAAATCTGTCGCTAAAACGTCTCACGTGTTCCGGCAGCTGGCCTTGAGAGCCAGTTCCCATTCTAAGCCTAGTTCACTTACCAACAAGTGCGATAGTGGACACTGGACAAACGTGAACCTATACGATACAAACATAATCAACATAGTTTAAAAACTAAAACAACCGACTTCAATGCCCCGCGAGTAAATTTCAGTAGCAAGTTTGAGACGTTTATCGTCATATCTCTGAAGATACATATGAGATCTCGATAAAATTACAATGGGACCACCGCGGAAACGTACCCTACCGATTACAAAAAAAATAATTCGAATCAGTTCACAATTGACGGAGTAATCGCATAACATTCACACAAAAATAAATTATTAAAAAAAAAAAAAAACCGACTTCATATCCACAAACAGGCACTGAAATGCTAAAAATAAATTACTTAATATAAATATTATAAGCTCTACACACTTATCTTTTTGCAGTCGGTGCCAGCCAAGTCTATTGGATAGTAGATAGATAGATACTATGTATGTAGTAGTAGTAAGTAGGAAGATACATTTAGATGGTATCTATCTACTACCTATTAGACCTAGCTGACACCGACTTCAATTAGATAAGTGGGTAGCGCTTATAATAATTATATTAAGTAATTTATTTTTCGCTTTTGAGTGCCTGTTTGTGGTAATGAAGTCGGTTTTTTTTTTAAAATAATTTATTTTACCCTTTTTAGTGCAAAACAAGTTTTAATTAAATTACATGCATCTATAAAATTTCGTGTCTGGGCCGTTATACACTGACGGATATATACTTTGTGAAAATTTCAAGTGTGTACCTATTACGGTTAAGAAGATACAAATCTGTAAAGTGCGCACATATAGACACACGGACGGACGGACCGACGGACAGCAAAGTCTCAGAAAGTATTCATTTGGTCCCCTTTGGATTCGGAACCCTAAAAAATTGACTTCAAATGCCGCGCTAGTGAAAATATCCACTAGTCATAATGATGTCATCAAGGTATCAAAGGACAATGTCCAAAATGGTCCTGTGCAATAAAAGCATCTGACACACACGATAATTAATTGTATATTTTATTACAATAACTCCAAATACTTTTATAACACGGACTAGTTGTATTCCAAAATGAATATTAAAAAGTTTTATTTGCGATTATTAATTAATATTAATCGCCGCCATATGGCCGCCATCTTCGCCAAACGTCATGTCTTGTCAAAAAATATAAGGTATGCTCAAAAACGTTACACCCTAACAAGAATTTGCCCGGTAGAATATTCCTGTGAAGACAAATTAATTCTCCCCACCTTTATTTCTATCTCGCTCACACACACACACACACACAGTTCACAGTTACCGTAAGAATATCTGTCAAAAACCAAAATCAACGAGAAGAAAGATGTAAAAACATTATTCAAGGTCATATTTCTTAGTCTTCAAAAGTATATGCAATAGCAACCTCCATTGTGTATAGTCTTCTTGGGACTCTTCTTCTATAGTAACTAGTAAGTCGTGGAGATAAGTAAATGCGTCGTAATACAAATGTTGATACATTAAAAGCGGCTCGGCCGATTTCGTTAAAATTTAAATGGGACCACCTGTGAAGGGTACCCTTTGAAACAAAAAAAAGAATTTTCCAAATCGATTCAGGCATCTTCGAGTAATCGGTGGACATACATAAAAAAATAAATAAATAAAAAGATTCCGACGTATTGAGAACCTCCTCCTTTTTTGTGAAGCCGGTTAAAAAAAGAAAAAAAAAACATACAGACGAATTGAGAACCTCCTTATTTTTGGAAGTCGCTTGAAAATTAATAACTAGATAGAATACATATATCCGATGTCCAGCGACTCTTGTCATTGCTATCTCCTGACTTCCATTTTCAGACAACCATTTTACATTTGAGTTTATTTTAACTTAAAACAAAACAATAACACTAGTAACAAAAATACTTCAACTTTAGTATCGAATGTTTTAGAAGTAAATTTGGAATTTTCATAGCACTACATTACGATAGTATAATACATTACTATATATGTATAAGCATGATTGATACCATCATCGAATTCAACATTAGGTGAGATAAGGACGAGGCTCGTAAATACGCAATAAAAAATTAAAAGCTACCAAAAAGTAGCTTTCCACCATCAAAATAAAAATCTGCCAACATAACCTTACGGTGTTTCGGCAGCACACAGCCCTTGAGGGTCAGAGTTTTCTAGGCCTAGCGTGTTCACCATCTTCGACAATATCATTGCTTGCATATATAGGTCAAACCTATCAGATATAGAAAATAAAATATATTCCACAGCAAATGGGGTCATTGATATTTCTTTACATACAATAATATTTAATTTTGAAGACAATCCATCAAAAAAGTAATTACAGTACGAGCACTAATTAAATATGTGACCGATCACGAATCGACTTAAAAGTCAGGCGACATTAAAATAATACAAAATAAAACCGGCTAAGTCGAGTTGAACTCGCCCACCGAGGCTTCCGTACCAACCACTTAAGCTAGACCACTAAATTGTATCAGCGCTCATACAATTTAGAGGTCTACCTTAATTGGCGCAAACTACGTATGTATGGGGACACCCTTTAATTTTCAACTTTTTTTATTTTTTGGATTTTTTCCTTAATTTGTGCTGTAAGAATTGCTTCTTGCTCTCGCTTGAACTGCTTCTCGACCCAAAACCTATAGGGTACATCCGGTTTACCTAGAATTGTCAATCATGGTTATAAGCAAGGTCTTAGAGCACAAGTAAAGGAAAAATTCCGAAAAATTGAAATTAAGGTACATTTTGGTACTTACAAGTTTTCGCGAAAATCTAAATTTGCCCATATCTTTTTATTGTGTTGACTCAAGACCTTGATTTTTATACACCCAATAGAGACTATAGACCTCAGTATCAGGTATAAATTTCAACTTGATAGGCCCACCCGTTCCTGAGAAAATCAGTGGTGACACACGGACAGACAGACGGACAGACAGACGGACAGACAGACGGACAGACGGACAGACGGACAGACGGACAGACAGACAGACGGACAGACAGACAGACAGACAGACAGACAGACAGACAGACAGACAGACAGACAGACGGACAAAAAAGTGATCTTATAAGGTTTCCTTTTTTTACCTTTTGAGGTACGGAACCCTAATAAAAATGAAAACAATGTGACGAGACCATTTCAGGATCATTTAAAGTAGGAAGGACTTCTGCTAGTCCGCCCGGGGCGGTACCACTTTGCCAATTGATTCAGACGTGAAATGGGAATGGTGGTTAGGTTTTTCTAGTTTATAAATAAGTAACACTCGTATGCATAATATATTGTTATCCGTAGCTATGTATTCGACATCGCGAATATTGCGTTATTTACCTAGCGTGATACAGATCACAGCAATTGTCGATTTTTAACTACCGAATCGTGATTATTCGTGATTAAGATTAACATGAAAGCTTTCCTAGAAAGACCTTTATACAGTAAGGATAAAAAAGCACGTAAAAAATTAATATTTTACAAACGGATCCCTAAATCTAAAAAGGTTTTTACTTACAAGCAATATTTTTGTAAGACCAACGACGACCACTTTAACTTGTGTAGACTTACCCTTCAATTTATTAAAAATATTATACCACTTTTTCAGTTATACCTAAATAATTAATATACCGATTTCTTGTACTAATAATAATAGTCTATGAGCTAAGCCGCATAGACGTATGACGGATAGACAGACTAAACTATAAGGATTCGTAGTTGACTACGGAACCCTGAACACACATTTTTAGTTTTACCTAAACTATCTACTCACAAATTGCAAGCACAAGTAACGTTCTGCCCAGTATCAAATAACCAGGGCCTAGGATACCGGTTAAACAGGTTAAAGATAATTGGGTTGGTTATTCCGTAACTAAATCTGTTAGCGATAAGGTTCGCGTCGTCGCGGTGGAGGTCTTATAGGTAATTAAAACGAGATTAAACGCTAGTCAGATTATTAGCTCTGGCTGTATCTATTTGTGGGTTGTATTAATTGGAATTATTCTCTTAGACAATTCAGACACAATCAAGTTCTAAATCACAATTTTTAGAATCACAATTTTTTAGAAAAATTATACGTATATTTTTAACTTATAATTTAAAAGAAAGGCCAAGTCAAAAGAACCTACAACTGACGAGCATTTATGAAGGCGCCCATGAAAGCGGAAGCGAATGAGGTATGTCAGGCTCGTAGCATGTGGAAAGAAGTAGTCTCTGCCTGCCTCAGCGGGGAAAAGGCGTAATTTTATGTATGTACTAGCAGCCCGCCCCGGCTTCGCACGGGTAGAACATATATGCTTACAAAATTTGCATCAGTTTGTTGCATCGAATATAAAATATTAACATATTTAACAATCATCGTCATATTTCAACCAATTTACACAAAACCTTAACGAATTATGCACCTAAGACCTAAAGCTTCCTCATAAACACTCTGGCTATTGGTGAAAACCGCATGATAATCCGTTCACAAGTTATTGAGATTTTTGCGAGCAGACAGACAGACGCAGTGATGGACATTGTTTTATAATACTTACGTAGTGATATTGGACGGCCCTTTGGCGTAAAGGATAGTGACCCTGATTCTGACCCGAGGGTCGTTAGTTCTAATCCTAGCTATATACCTACCAATGAAAGTTTTATGTGCATTCATGAATCATGGGATTTCGTGGGATCATTAAATCTACCAATAATTAAGATAGTTTAAAAACTAAAATAACTGACTTCAATGCCCCGCGAGTCAATTTCAGTAGCAAGTTTGAGACGTTTATCGTCATATCTCTGAAGATACTTATCACATCTCAATGAAATTACAATGGGATCACCTCGAAAACGTACCCTACCGATTACAAAAATAATCATTCGAATCGGTTCATAATTGACGGAGTAATCGCGTAACATACACACACAAAAAAAGAAAGAAAAAAGAAACATATAGACGAATTGAGAACTTCCTTATTATTGTAAGTCGGTTGAAAAGTAGGTTACCACCACCAGGAGAACATCTGCCACCTTAACCTTACGGCGTTCCCCGACGCAAAAAGTAGGGGTATTATCCGTTTATCGTGTGTATCTGTGTGTCTGTCTGTAGCATCTTAGCACCCAACCGGATGAACCGATTTTGATTTAAAGTAGGGGTATTATACGTTTAACGTGTGTATCTTTGTGTCTGTCTGTAGCATCTTAGCACCCAACCGGAGGAACCGATTTTGATTTTATTATTGATAGTTTTTTTTTAGATAGATGTCTTCATCGAGAATGTTCTTAGCTTTGATTCATGAAAATTCGTTCTTTCGTTATAAAACTATGAGCTTTAATCAAGTTTCATAGGTCTTATCAATTCGAAAATCTTCTTCTTCAACGATATTGTAAGAACATGGAAGCATTGACCTGATGATGGGACATCTCCTGGACTCTACAGAATACTCAAATCCTCACCAACTTACAACTCAGATTTTAATTGTCATGTTATGAAAAGATTATACATAGATCAGTCGGGGTGGTTTAAAATATTACATTATATATATAGATCATTATTATTTTATACAATAGATCATATATTCATACATCATAGATCTTATTATACTATATTGACTTCAAATTGATTGTGATCGGTAGGGATCTACAGAAAAGCGAAGCTTATAATAATATTTTCGTAGTAACTATGACCTATTCTGTGGTTTCACTGCAAATATTTTATCAATTTTGCGATGCGTGTATGTGAAATCCGTGATATCTTCTAGAGTTTTCATTTGAATTATATACTGTAAATGACAATTTTAATCTATAATATGTGGCCAAGCTAATTAATTATTTGGATAAGGATTAATACTATATACTTGAAAATAGCCCTGGAAGTTATGTAATATTTTTTAACAAAAAATTAAAGATTAAAATGGTTACTGTGAGTCAACCTTAAGAGATAGACATATGCTGTCGCGGACTTTTTTGTAGGTCTTATTAAGTTGTACAACTCTTCCATAGAAAATATTCTTCCATCTGTTTTCAATTGAGCAGCGTTCGTAAGAAACGTGTTTTTTCGACCGTTTTTTTGTCGACTTAGGTTGCAAATTAGGTCTCCACGAATGTACCTTTGATTGAAACGGGATAATATATAGCCTATTTTCATTTCGAAAGTCCATTGTATATGTAAGTGAAAGAATTTTTTAAATCGGTCCAGTAGTTTTTGAGCCAAATCATTACAAACATACAAAAATACAAATATTCTCTCTTTATAATATTAGTATAGATATACAGAAATAATATACAAAATATATATTTTAACGCAAAAAGCAAACGCAAAGAGAACGGGTGTTATAAGTGTTTCTGTGGCACCGTAGCGCCCAAACCCATCCGATTTTGATTTAGTTTTGATTTTGTTTGATAGGTGCCTTAATCGAGAGTGTTCTTAGCTTTAATTCATGTAAACCCGTTATGCAATTTTAAGACTATAAGCTTTTTTCCAGACGTTGACGCTCAGAAATCAACATTAATGGGTCTGATCAAGTCGAAATTCGGTATTCTCTTCCTTTAACAATAATTGTAAGAACATGGTAGCATTGACTTGATGCTAAAAAATCTCCTGGAAGCTGCAGAATACTCAACTCCTCACCAACATAGAGCAGAGATGTCGAGTTTGGACTCATTGGAATGGTCTCAATGAACAGATTATACATGGATCAATCAGGGGTGGTTTTAAATATTGAAAATAAGTATTATTAATATTGGGGGGTAATCTCAGGTTCTATATATTTTTGTCCATTGTCCAAGCAGCAGATGGCGATGAAGCCATTTGTAAAGCAAAGAATCATACAATTTTGCCGACGCAACGATAACGCGTGGGATGACGCAGGTTACAACACGAAATTAGGTCGGTTTGATGCTATTCTTGGTACATGCATCGTTTATTACAATTGTCAAGGGCTTTCTATTGACATAACGTACAATTAGCTGCCACAACTCTCAGGACAAAAATTCATCGGAAAGGTATTTTATTTCTAGATTTTTAACCGACTTCAAAAAAAGGAGGAGGTTACTCAATTCGACCGAATATTTTTTTTATTTTTTTATTTTTTTTATGTTTGTTCGCGGATAACTTCGTAGTTTATGAACCGATTTCGATTATTCTTTTTTTGTTCGAAAGGAGATATCCCAAGTGTGGTACCATGGTAATTTTATCGAGGTATGATAAGTATCTCCAGAGATATTGAGATAAACATCTCAAAATTGGTACTGAAAATGAATAGCGCGGCATTGAAGTCGGTTGTTTTTTAGTTTTTAAACGATATTATAATGTGTCAATTGTTTATTTTAAGTAAACTATATCTCTAATATATCCTACAAGTATTATAAACGCAAACATTTTCGAGAATTGATGCGTGGATGGATTAACTACTAACGGATTTCGATAAAACTTTACTAAGTTGTAGTTTGTACATTGTCAAATAAGTCGCCGAAAATCCTGCCATTTGAGATATTTCGGCTTGCGCTGCATAAACTGTTAGTGTTACACAAAAATGATGTGGGTACTTATGGTGGTATTGGTTACCTTACAATGTTCTAAATGATACTTTAATTCAAAATATAAAACCACCCCGACTGATCTGTGTATAATTTGTTCATTGAAACCATTCCAATTCCTATCTCGACATTTCTGCTCAGCTGTAAGTTGGTGAAGAGTTGAGTATTCTGAAGATTCCAGCAGATGTTCCAGCATCAGGTCAAAGCTACCAAGTTCTTACAATATCATTGAAGTAAGAGGACACCAAATTTCTAATTAATCAGACCGAACCTAATGCCTACTCTTTAAAAGGCTAAACGGATTTGCATGGATCAAAGCTAAGAACACTCTCGAATAGGACACTTATCAAACAATAAAAAACTAAATCAAAATCGGTTCATCCGTTTGGGCGCTACAATGCCACAAACAGACACACACATGCACAGATGTACAGATACACACGTCAAACTAATGTGTGTTAAACACACATTATTTTAGCGTCGGGGGTTAAAAAAGGCAGCGGCAGTATGTATATTTATAATGATACTAGCTGATACCCGCGACTACGTTCACGTACATCAAGAATTTAGTAGCCTATGTTCATCCTCATGCTATAAAGTAGCTCCTTGTTAAATTTCAAAAAGATCGGATCGTCCGTTTAGGCGTGATTAGATAACAAACAAACAGAGTGACAGAGTTACAAACGTTTTTATAATATTAGCATAGACGTACGGATTTAATGTGAAAGATAGCATAATTATGACACAGCAAAATATTTAAATTTACATTCATGTGATAATTTTTTAACCAAAAAATATTTTTGTATGTTTTTGTTATAATAAGTAATAATTAGTTACTCGTATATGGGTAATTAGCTTGTTGGGCAAGCTTATATTAATGTAATAATGCTTATGGTGGTAGGGCAACGTCTAGTTTCTGCCTGGCTAGCTACAAGTGCTACAACCATCAGTTTGGAAATCTGACGCCAAACATCTAATGTGTTTCAACAGCTGTCCTTGCGATTATTCTCACTCTACTTAGTTGGAGAGCGTTGCTTGAGGAATGTTGCTCAGCCTAGCTGTTTCCTTCGCCAAGCTTCCCTCTCAAAGTTATTTCTGCCTAATTGGATAGTTCGCCAAAGATATACAATACATGGATACTCGTCAGAGCCAGTTTCTATTTTAGGCTTAATTTGATTTTGTCCTCGACCGCATCGTCACTTAAAAATAGTAGTCACTTGAGAACTATTCAAAATAGAGTATTTTCTGGTATGATATATTCATATTGGTGTCGATTCTGTTGTTGCGCTAACTAAATATGACAAAAATATAAATAGAGCTTGTCCTTGCTTTAACTCTGAAGTAAAAAAATTAATATCGTATACAAAACTAAAACTACCGACTTCAAACGTCGCGCTAGTAAAGTAAAAATGTTGTCGAATTTATTAAGCTTGCGCAAAATCGCATTCTCGGAAGCTCCGATTAACTTCGAAACAACTTTGAAGTTGCGATTTTTATACATTTTAACAGCGATCAGCTAAAAATATATCAATCCAAAGATAGAGTATAAATATCCTTTACTTAGATAATTCGACTTTTCTAAGTAATTTGAGGTCCCAGTGGCACAGTGGCAGTGGGTTCAAATTCCCGACGTGCAGCAATGGAGTTTTCTATCGAAACCTTTATGAGCCCATTTCACAGTGACCCTCCGGCGAAGGAAAAACATCAATTCAATTCAATTTACTCAGTAAACAATATAACATTGTGTGTGAAATAAATACAAAATGCATATAAGGCTAAAAAAACATCACAATTAAAATTATTAAAAACAATCAATGGTGGATACTGGTTACAGGATACTGGTTTGTGTTCACCTGGCCATCTACCATCCCCAAGTTGAAAAATCTAATGTGTTCCGGCAACTGTCCTTGAGGAGGACAGTCCATAGGAGAGGCTTATGTCCAGCAGTGGACGAATACTGGCTGTTCATGATGATGATGATGAACTGTCCTTGAGAGCCAGTTCCCATTCATAGGCCTAGCGTGCTACCATCTCCGATCGCATCATCACAGATCAACAGGTGAGATGGTGGTTAAACGTTAACGAATACGATATTTAAAAAAATATTCAACGCTGTTTTATCGAAACCATGCTAATTTCAATTTCCACAACATTTGATCACTCAAAGACTGCCACAACATAGACATGACCCATCCATGTGGTTTCTCAATTCCCTGCTGCATTACACTAATGAATGAGATCACAGATTAACTACATAGTTATCAATGATTTTGGTGTCTAACAGAATATGGAATGGACTGTAAGTAATAGTGGGATAGGACAAAACTGAGGTGAATTAATTTGTCTTCGACAGTAAGTGTTCCACTTGCAACCTCCACCTATGGTTTACCTTTTTCGCAATACGTCTATGTTTGGTTCGATAAATTTCAATTATAAGAAGATTATAAGATTCGCGGTCTCCACTCAAGAACTCGTTTACTCCTGCGCGTTGTCGGTTCTTCGGCTAATAAGGCCAGCTCCATTGCCACTTCAGCTTACTACTTAGTATGTTATTTATTATGTTATTTGTATGGGATAGTTTATTTGAAAATGTATATATATTCAAGTTATAATATTGATTTAAATATTAAGTTATTTAAGTTTAATGAAATTTTGATTCTATATAAAATTATATTTGCCACCAATATTGTAATAATACTTGAATTAAAAATTTAAAACAACCCTCCCGACCAATCTATTCATAATCTGTTCATTGAGATCACTCCAATGAGCACAAACTCGACATCTCTGGTGTAAGTTGGTGAAGAGCTCAGAGTAACAATTACTACTTTAGTAATTGTTACTCTGAGGTGGCGATTTCCAGGAGATGTCCCAGCATCAGGTCTATGAGAGAAGTCCGTTGAGAGAGAGAAATAAGAAAGTCCGTTCCCTTTACCACTACAGAGCTCTTACAGCTTGCAGATGGCTATACAGGGTGGATTTTTGAGATGGGTACGTAGCGGCAGGTACCTCTTCCATTTATGTTACTGTAAAACGTTCGTAGTGTATGAACTGAATGTTGTATACTGAAAACTTTTTTTTAACTTCGTCAATTACCTATCAAAAAATATTCGATATGTATTTTTTATTTTTACAATTGAACAAAAAATTACGAAGATATTAGGTAGAGCGGTGAAATTCCGCGTGATGTCACAAACCACTCAAAAGTGTACTACTTTCTAGCGGTTAGTGACGTCACGAGCCCGACGAACCCCACAACTCCCAAACTTAGACGCCCTTTATCTTTGTCAGTTTCCATAGATTTGTTAAATAAAATAAAACCGGCTAAGTCGAGTTGAACTCGCCCACCGAGGCTTCCGTATCAACCAATTAAGCTAGACCTCTAAATTGTATCAGCGCTAATATAACTCAGAGGTCTTGACACCCTTCAATTTTAAACTATTTTTATTATTTGGTATTTTTCCTTAATTTGTGCTGTATGACTTTGCTTCTTGCCAAATTTCATGATTCTAGGTCAACGGGAAGTACCCTATAGGTTTTCGACCCAAAACCTATAGGGTAATTCCGGTTTACCTAGAATTGTCAATTTTGGTTATAAGCAAGGTCTTCTAATCAAGGTCAGCACAAGTAAAGGAAAAATTCCGAAAAATAAAAAAAGTTGAATATTAAGGTACATTTTGGTACTTACAAGTTTTCGCGAAAATCTAAATTTGCCCATATCTTTTTATTGTGTTGATTCAAGACCTTGATTTTTATACACCTAAAAGGGAATATAGACCTCAGTATCAGGTATACATTTCAACTTGCTAGGTCCACCCGTTCCTGAGAAAATCAGTGGTGACACACGGACAGACAGACAGACAGACGGACAAGAAAGTGATCTTATAAGGGTTCTTTTTTTACCTTTTGAGGTACGGAACCTTAAAAATACGTGTTCAATATTTTATGATAATCCAACGAACGGACTAAATAATATTACTATTTTTTGACTCAGGCAACATCCCTATTAAACGTAGAGCGGGGCGGGGCGTGCAACGTTTAATTAACCGCGAACGCTACTACGCGGTAGCATGAGTTTGAAACAAACGCTGCACGCCCCGCCCCGCCCGACGCCTTTGAGAGACAGACTATCTATTATTTTTGACTTCATTTTGAGGTCCATAAACAGAATTTGACAAGAAAAACAGAATAGTCATTAAACTTTTTACCCGGTTGCGAAAGAAGAAGGTTTATGTTTTTCGAGTGTATGTATGTCATCGACGTCCTAGCTAACACTGGTTACATCAAAATTTAAAAAAAAAATTAAGGATTTTTGGCGCTAAAAAGTAATTAAAAAAAATGTTTTCAAAATACGTGTGTGGTATCAAAATAAAGATTAAAAGCAAAAGAAATAAACTGGCAAAGTGCAAGTCGGACTTGCACTCGTAGGGTTCCGATTCCGTACCACACTACAATATTTTATAAAATCGAGCAAAAAATGCTGAAAGAAATCACGTTTCTCGTAATAAATTGATAAATCGGTCTAGCTAGGTTTTCATTTTCAGAAAATGTTGTTTTATCCCTGTTTTCAGGTAATGAAAAAATCCTACAATATATTTAGAATATGAAGGTAAATTTCGCCATTGCTACAATCGTTACGATAGCTCAGTGGGAGATCGATAGGATGGCGATCAGAAGGACCCCGGTTCGAGTCCAGACCAGATGATTAATTTTTTCCAAGTTTGTTCTTTTGTAAGAAAACTATTATTGGGAGCCAAAAAATTACATAAAACACGATTTACCAAAAAAAAAAAATTGCGAGCAAAGCTCGGTCATCCGTTATATTATATTACCGTGTCCATTCCAAACAATAATTATAACAGGAGCCGCGTGCTTATTCAGTACAACGCCATCTTACGAACACTAACGCCAACTTCGTGAAAGTTAACACATAGGTAATTAATATAATTAATACAGTCAAACATTTATAGATGGCGTTATAGTAAAATGCCGAAAAACACGTTTCATGTATGGAGACCCCCTTAATTTTTAACTTTATTCTGTTTTTAGTATTTGTTGTTATAGCGGCAACAGAAATACATCATCTGTGAAAATGTCAACTGTCTAATTAAACACATAGGTAATTAATATAATTAATACAGTCAAACGTTTATAGATGGTGTTATAGTAAAATGTCGAAAAAACACGTTTCTTGTATGGGGTTTTTAACTTTAGTTTTTAACTTTTTATTTTTAACTTTATTTTGTTTTTAGTATTTGTTGTTATAGCGGCAACAGAAATACATCATCTGTGAAAATTTCAATTGTCTAATTATCACGGTTCATGAGATACAGCCTGGTGACAGACGGACAGACATACAGACAGCGGAGTCTCAGTAAAAGGGTTCCGTTGGTACCCTTTGGGTTCGGAACCATAAAAATAAAGATTTTTAACGGTGATTAAATATATATATATATATATATATATAACTTATATGTTTTATTGGAGTTTGGAATAGGGAATGCTAATAAATCTTTTTTTCACGCAGTCGGATTGTTAGTACTTTTCAATAATTCACTTGTTTATTAAACATAGGTGACTTCACCGTCAGTCATCATCATCATAATTAGCCGGTATTAGTCCACTGCTGGACATAGGCCTCTCCCAAGTCATGCCACGGAGCCCGATCTTCAGCTCTTTGTTTCCAGTCACCAGTTCCCCGTCAGTGTTTTAAACTGCTATTCAAGAAAATAATTTTGTTCAGCCGTTGCCCGTTTCTAAATCATAAGCCGTTTCTAATTGATAAAGGGAACCTGATTTTTTTAAACTTTTATTAGGTATTATACATACTTACAGTCACCCGGAGAATGTGGAAAGACCGATGGAATATTGAAAGTAGTTTGTAAAGCACGTTATATCAAACGACAATAAAATAGGTACAAGTAATATGTACATTATATATAATATCGTTCAAAGAACTAAAAAAGAACCGACTTCAATGCCGCGTTATTAGTTTTCAGTACTAATTTTGAGATGTTTATCTCCATATCTCTGGAGATACTAATCAGTCCTCGATAAAATTAACATGGTACCGCACTTGGGATATGTCCTTTCCAACAAAAAAACAATAATCAAAATCGGTTCATAAACGACGAAGTTATCAGCGAACAAACATAATATATATATATATATATATATATATATACGGTCGAATTTGAGAAACCTCCTTTTTTTGAAGTTGGTTAAAAATGAGGACCTAATCCATTATGTAGCATGTCATTATCAAATTCCTTTCGCATTAGGCCTAGGCCATTTTCTTCGGAACGAGGTTATTTGCCGCTACTTTTGTGCCTAGTCCCAGGTGCGCTTAGTGAAGCTGAATTTCTTTAATAGTAGGTATATTATAACAAGTTCAATGAGCAAATTTAAATAAATAATAGTTTTAAAAAAATACGCTTTTATAGAAAATCCAACTAAAAAATAACGTAATAAATAATAAATAATAAACGTCGGATTAACTCGAAATTTGGTATACTTATTAAGGACACATGACAATAAATAAATTTTTAAAAAAAAATTTAAAAAAAAATCGACTAAAAAATGAAAAATAAATAATAGTTTAAAAAAACTAAAAAAATACGCTTTTATAGAAAATCCAACTAAAAAATAGAAAATAAATTTTAATAAATTTGAATTAAAAATAGTGTAAGAAAAAATGATTTGATTGTAAAAAAAAAGCGTGGGGTGCATGGTATCAATAGTTCCAAACATTTTATGAACAGATATGACTAGAAGGGTTATTTTGATAATATCCTGAAAAGCACCCCACGCTTTTTTTTACAATAAAATCATTTTTTCTTACACTATTTTTAATTCAAATTTATTAAAATTTATTTTCTATTTTTTAGTTGGATTTTCTATAAAAGCGTATTTTTTTAGTTTTTTTAAACTATTATTTATTTTTCATTTTTTAGTCGATTTTTTTTTTTAATTTTTTTTTTTAAATTTATTTATTGTCATTTGTCCTTAATAAGTATACCAAATTTCGAGTTAATCCGACGTTTTGAAGGGGGTTAAAATCATGTTCAAAGATTCCGTTACATACTAACATACAAACATACATACGTCTAAAGCTAATAAAAGCGTATTAAAAACAAAAAAGTTACCTGCTAAGCTAGACAATTAAAAAAAACAGACGAATTGAGAACCTCCTCCTTTTTTGTGAAGTAGTTTAAAAATACCAACACCTATATTATAAATGCGAAAGTCAGTTTGTATGTTTGTTTGAAACTTCTTTGCATTCAATCGGCTCGACCAATTAGGCTGAAATTTTGCTATTTTATATTGTTGTTATAGGCTAGCGTTTAGGCGAGCACTATCTCACCTGTTGGTATGTGATGATGCGGTCGAGGATTATAACGTATATTTCACATTTTTCACGCATCACATTTTCAAGGAGGGCTGGATGTGAAGATGGATGTTTGTGACTCGTTCGCGCAAAATTTACAGAACAGATTTTGATGAAACTTCACATTATTATTACATAGCTTATTACATCAGAATATAGCATACAGGATATAATATATAAAGATATTGTATAAATGGGCTAAAATATAACTATAATTTCACAGTTAGGCAACGAAAGCTTGGCATAAAGCGTAAGTTGCACGCAAATAATGCATTGTGGAATTGTAAGCTTACTAGCAATATGGGTCGCATATTACTAGTAGTCTTGTCAACTCCTGTAACTAAGCTAAATACGCTTGTATCTTGAGTGGGTTCACTTCAATAGTGAAATGGGTGGGGACCGAACTGCCGACCTCGCGATCGCGAAGGCGACGCCTTAGCCATTGGGTTATTGCCGCTTCTGAATGCCATACAATTGAATACCATTTACTTGTGTAATAGTTATGGTATTATAAATTAATCTTCGTTCAAGTAGATCTACGGCGAACATAAAAACAATTGAAAAGTAGATCGCACCCGCGTTTGCAGATCGCAGATCGCAGCCGTGTGGACGCCGTACCACAGTTTTACAAGTAAAACTGTGGCCGTACCTTAAAAGTTTAAGTAAGTGAGAGTAAGCTGCATGGCGCGTGGTATATGCAATCCGAACACGGGCATACGCGTGAGCTAAGGTGAGGGCAGACGTCATAATATCATAAGCCCGCAGATTAGAATAGGACGTAGAATACTTATATACGCAGGCAGAGCCGCGAGACTCAACTAGTAATGTATTATATTTATATAGTATTAAGTTTTTTTAAGGATTTCAAACATTAAAGAACAATAGATAGACTAGATACTAAAAACTTTTCTCAAAGTTGACAGAAAAATCTAAAAGAAGATCCTAAAACATTAAATACTCACGGAAAACTTTATCGTCCTAAAATAATAAAATATGCAAATGGTAGCCTACTTATTTATTAAATAAAAAAAATGATTATGTGTTGTAAAGTAGTTTGCCCTCTACAACGTATCATACTCGTACCATAACCGTGCTAGGAACGTGTCAGGAAAAAGTAATATTACATATTTGCATTGAATAGTATGAGACAATGCTCATTATTAGACCGTTCTGTCACCGTCGCGTGCTATGTTCGGAGCGTCAACATTACATTTTGCCGGTAACAAAACGATCTGTTTTTGGCACGCGACGTTGTCAGACCGATGCCGATTCGTGCATGCGACGAAAAAGAAAGCATACACGTTACAACCGCGTATTATGACCGATTCACAATTTTCCATGTTTTTAAGTGATTTTATAACCCGATGATTAGTGGCAGATTTGAAATTTTGAAAGACACGCACACAGTGACATACTGGAACATTGAAAGTTAAATAAAATATTGAAAAAACATTTCCTTACCTGTCCTTGCTGAAGAAAGCAATGCATCGCTTGAGTGACGTCAGCGGCGTGGATACTGTTGTGGTAAGGATTTGTGCTGTGATAGTTGTCCTCAAACAAGGTGAACAGTTTCCACACTTTCGCAGGGTCCAGCCTGAAGTATGAGATGAGACCGTACACGTGAAAGAGATGCACGCAGAGCACTGGCAACCCTCGACCTAATGCAAGAAAATATTATTAGTTTTTAAAAGACTATATCAAAGTACTTCTGGAGATATTAAGTCTTTTGGTGTTGTACTGATTCCCTCCCTGAGATCCTTAAGTCAATGAGTGGATTAAAGTCCGTGCCATATAGATTGGCGCTAAAGTGCATCGACCTGTCGTCAGCCGCTATGAAAAAATGAGTGTAACTTAAAATCTTGCCAAAACCAAAAATATCTATTTATCATTGATATTTATTACAATTCTACATACTAATAGAACACATTTGATATATTTACATGTCGTATTTTCATGATCTCGATTTATATTACCTGATTTTTTTTTTGTAAAAAGGGATTTTAACGCGCTAAGAGTGTTCTATGTTATACTTTATTTTAATGATTATTGACGAGCATCTCTTTTTGTAATTTTTCAACTAAATTAAAAAAAAATTACCATTACAACAGCTTTTATAATACTTACGAAACTACTTCCTGAAATGATACAAAACGGTTATGTCACTTTACCTGGAACATTTTTTTACGTCAGGCAACAGAGATGCGTCACCATGCGTTGGCAATAAAAAAATAATTTATTTTACAAATTAAATTCGGCAAGAATTAAGCGATGGCAATTATATATAAATTTACCAACCATATAAAATAAATCATATTAAATATATTTTATTTAATTATTTTCCAGCACACGTTAATCTTACATTAAACCCAATATATTCATGCAGACTCCAACTCAAATAAATATGTATACATGTTTCAGAAAAAAACGGATATTTTAGTGGCAAATATAAATTAGAACACACCGCTAAGTAAAAAGAAAACCTAATTATAATCACAGTGATAAAATGTTTGTCACCGCTGCTAGACCACTGAAAGGTGAACGCACTTTAGTGCCAATCTATATGGCACATACTATAGAGTCGCCGCTACAAAATTCTGATTATCTTGGTACTTTTTTGACGTGTGAATCCAGTCAATCGCAATATATGTCTAAGCTTAAGCTATTACAGAAAGTGCTTTCTATAATCGGGTTATTTCATTTTGACCCGTATTAGAGCGAATAAATATATGAATAAAATATTTAAAAAGGGACCGATTTTGCGTACCACGCTTTTCATTAACCCCCGAATCAAAAATAGGAGTGTTATGTGTGACGGGTGTATCTATGATGTGTGATGTGTAAGTCTGTCTGTGGCATCGTAGTTCCCTAACGGATGAACGACGATAGTTTTTTTTTGTTTGATATGTGACTTAATATATTGATTACGTTTGTAACTATGATTAAAAACTAAAACTATGTTTAAAACAATCCGTTAAGCCGTTTTTCGATTATGAGCTTTTTTCTAGTTGATGAGGCTATAAGAGCAACGTTCCTAGGTCTGTTCAATTTGAAATTCGGTATCTGTCAGTTCAATGATATTGAAAAGGACATGGTAACCTTTATGTTCTTTTGTAACCTTGATGATGCTAGGGCACCTCGTGAAATCAGCAGGATATCCAAAACCTCACTAACTTACTTACAGCATAGATGTCGTATTTGGTTCATTGAAATGGTATGAAAGGCGATAAAACGGTCGGGCGTGTTTTAAAATGTAAGTTTAAGTGTTTTTATATTTTAAGAACATAGAAACCTTAGAATAATTAATCATTTAATTAAAATAATATGATATCTATAACTGATATGTTATAGGTATGACATTTATTAACACGTTTTTATGAGCTTTTTATGAGCTTGAGGGGATGTAAGGGAGCACAAATACCACCTCAGTGCTCCCAGCCAACCTCACCTGTCTGTGGCATCCTGCTGACCAACCAACAAGGCTCTAGCGACCGACAAATGGCGGTATAACCATTTCAAACTATAGCGTAGCTAAATAATACAGGTGACGGGCAGCAGCGTCACCGGTGCGAGGAGCTACGTCCTGCGATCGCCAACCCGCCTGCCCGGCGTGGCGATTAGGGCATATCCCTCCCAATGAGCCGAAGATCGGGCTCAGTGGCGTGACTTGGGAGAGGCCTACGTCCAGCAGTGGACTGACACAGGCTGATTATGATGATGATTTTATGAGCTTCACTTGTTACAAACAATGTAATAAAATCTTAGAAGTCAATTTTAACATACCTACTTCTAATTGTCGTATCATAATGAAACTTTTAATGTATATGTAGTTCGGATAACAATATTATAATTTGGTATCTATGATGCAGCCAGAAGGTGGATAGTGGTACTCTGCAGTGGCTACTAATAAATCGGTAAAATTTTGGGATCAATGATTCTTTTTGAGTAGTCCAATAGAATTGGGCTTTGTAACGAGATTCAGATAATACTTAGAGTTATGGCTGTTTAGTTCAAGTATTATATTAGTTTTTAAAATGTTACGTAATTAAAAAATAACGAATATATATGCCTTGCAACGCGTACTTATAATAATAGCAAAGCTTTGTAGGGTGAATTAGTTGTATAATCTCTATGCTAATTTGACAATTTTCTGAGTCATAAGAACATCAAGTTCTCGTGTCCAAATAGCATTGCATAGTATTACTGTAGTAGTAGCGATATCCAATCTTAGATATAATCTATTGCATTTAACGGGATGTTTATCATTGCGTGGCAGTTGTGTTGTGTTGTGACGTTTTTTTAGGTTGGGTGTCAACCCAACCTATCTGACACGGAGTTTAAAGATTAAATTTGATATAACGACTATAGAAGTACACAATTTTACTAATATTGTAAATGAGTGAATTTGTATATATAATTAGATATATTTATAAAAACGGCTGAATCGACATTGATATATATCACCTAGCTAGAGTAACACATATTTTACTTTATATTATAACGCAAGCGAAGCTGCGGGGCACGGCTTGTATCAACACCATATAATAGAAAAAATCTTTAAAGATCGAATAAGTTTATATATAGTACATGTAGCTGCGATATTCCGTATCTATTTACTATAGCGATCTCGTATAATAGGCGCAACTCAAACCGTCACTTAAATCAAATGTCTTACCATAACAGTATCATAAAACACTGTCTATTGTATATAATAGCTATGATAAATATATTAAAGTGGTTATCCATCGATACGTCGGACAGGGCTTAAATCAGAATCACAACGTGTATCGAGTGAATGTAATCGCTTACAGATAGATAGCTTCTCGACGTAACTCGGTAACCGAGCGAAGCGTAAATATTACCACGACTTGGGAATCGATTCTTAATCGATTCAGAACGAGTTCGTGCTTTGAATGGAAACACTATATTGGAATTTGTAACGAAATACGAACATTTCCTTGTGAATCTCCTGCATTGCTTTTGCAACGAGAAATATAAGGTACTTAAGTACCAGTTGCGTCCCGAGAATTATCTGTAACTACTGTACACTACATATATGCCCTAGCTAACTGTATGTGCATTTGAATTGTAACTTTTGAAAATGTATTTTATAGTATTATTTTTGTAGTGGTAGGACTTCTGCTAATCCGCCTGGGGTGGTACCACGTACCACCACTTTTTCAATTAATTTTCAGCCTTAAAATAGGAATGTTTTTCGGTTTTTGTAAGGTGTCCAGTGAAATGAACGGGCATGTGAGACTCAACATCTGTATGTGTCAAGGTAACAGGCGCAGTGCAGTGACATGCAAAATTCTGGCTGTCAAGAATTTTGCATGCCGCTGTATCTGTAATAGGTAGACGTAATCGCTTACCATCAGGCGAGCGTCGTGCTTGTCCTGTTTCTTAATACCATAATATATATACAAATAATTTCAGTAAACACTGGACAAGACAGATATATAAATCGGAACTTTTTGAAAAGGAAAGTAGCACTAAACTCGTCAAAGACTTTTTAATTAAAATATTAAGGTTAAACGAGGCGTAAAACTTAGATATGTCTGGCATCGTATTTTTGGCAAAGGCACGCATTTCACCTTTCCAAATTGGTGTAATATTCTTATAACGAGAAAAAAATAAACAAGTAAACTACTATAAAATTCGGAACATTGGCTAACTTTTTAACCGACTTCAAAAAAGAAGGAGGTTCTCAATTCGTCTGTATGTATTTTTTTGTGTATGTGACGCGATCGCTGCGTCAATCGTGAGCCGATTCGAATGATTCGTTTTGTAATCGGTAGGGTACGTTTCTGAGGTGGTCCCATTGTAATTTCATCGAGATCTGATAAGTAATTCTAGAGATATGACGATAAACGTCTAAACTTTTGCTACTGAAATTGACTCGCGGGGCATTGAAGTCGGTTGTTTTAGTTTTTAAACTAATCTTAATTATGATACATTGAAATAGATAAGTTATGAGGTTATTTAGAGAGTAGTCGAACTACTACTATTGTAATGAAAAACATCATTGCTTCAAATCCAGGCAAAATACATATACATTATAATTAAGATAGTTTAAAAACTAAAACAACCGACTTCCATGCCCGCGATTCAAATTCAGTAGCAAGTTTGAGACGTTTATCGTCATATCTCTGAAGATACTTATCAGATCTCGATGAAATTACAGTGGGACCACCTCGGAAATGTACCCTACCGAATAAAAAATAATAATTTGAATCGGTTCACAATTGGCGGAGTAATCGCGTAACATACATACAAAAATAAATAAAAATAAAAAACATATAGACAAATTGAGAACCTCCTTCTTTTTGGAATTCGGTTGCAAATCAGTTCACACGAATTTAAACTCTCATGTTATGTCGGTCATAGATATAATGTATGTACTAGAGATTAGCAAAGAGTTCATATAGAGCTACTGGCGTTAGAGATAAGAAACATGGGCTTTATTATACTGCGTCATGTATGGGTGATTATAATGGGCCTGAGGTGAAACTAATGGCTAACAAACGCTCATAAGATAGATTCAAGACCGTTACGTTACAGACGAGCTATACATATTGGGTAGTCTTTTTTTTAAGGTTACTAGCGGATCAGACAGACGTTGTCCACCAGCGTCACCTGCAAGGTCTAATTTTGAATCTAAACCACCTAGACTCTAGATAGGTCTCTAGATTCAAGAGACCCACTCAAACATATTAAAAATTCATACAAAATATCTAACCGCTTAGTTAAGTTATATACACATGTGCAGAAGAATTTTGAGGGCCCGGTGGCGTAATCGGAAGAACGGCTGGCTTTGATGCCAGAGGTGCAGAGTTCAAACCGCCGTGCACCAATGGATTTTTCTATCGAAAAAATGTATGTGCGCTTTTCGCAGTGCCCCTCCGGTGAAGGAAAAATCATCATCATCATCAGCCTGTATCAGTCCACTGCTGGACGTAGGCTTCTCCCAAGATGCGCCACTGAGCCCGATCTTCGGCTCTTCTCTTCCAGTCACTGCCAACCGCTTTGCGTATGTCGTCGCTCCACCTGGTCACAGGACGTCCTACGCTACGTTTGCCGATTCGCGGTCTCCACTCTAGGACAAATCTACCCCAACGGTTATCAGTCTTGCGGCAGATATGACCAGCCCACTGCCACTTCAGCTTGCTAATCCGTTGAGCTATGTCGATAACTTTAGTTCTCTGGCGAATTACTTCGTTCCGGATTCGATCCCGCAGAGAAATACCGAGCATAGCTCTCTCCATAGCTCGCTGAGCGACTTTAAACTGGTGGACCAGTCGGACTGTGAGTGTCCACGTCTCGGCTCCGTATGTCATCACAGGTAGGACGCACTGGTTAAAGACTTTTGTCTTTAGACACTGTGGTATAGGCGACGAGAAGACTCGACGGAGTTTTCCGAATGCTGCCCAGCCCAGCTGAATTCTCCTCTGGATTTTCTTCTCGAAGTTATGTTTGCCTAGTTGGAGCGTCTGCCCTAGGTTAACATACTTAGTGACAACTTCGAGTGGGATTCCATCTACGGCAATCGGTTCCGGAACAACGTGCTCGTTGTACATGACTTTGGTTTTATCCAAATTCATCCGGAGACCGATGCGACGAGAAGAATCAGCTAGGCCATTCAACATCCTTTGTAGGTCCTGCAGCGTCTCTGCCATAATGACGATGTCATCTGCGAATCGTAAGTGAGAGATGTACCTGTCGTTGATGTTAACGCCACGATCTTTCCAGTACAGCGTCTTAAACATATCCTCCAAGGCGTTAGTGAACAGTTTCGGGGATATGACGTCCCCCTGTCTCACTCCTCGACGCAGGTGGACATGTTTAGTTCGCTGGTTCTGTACTTGTACAGTCATTGTTGCGGCATTATATAGACATCTCATCACTTCGATATATCGCCAGTCGACATGGCAACGCTGCAAGGACTCGAGAACAGACCAGGTTTCGATTGAGTCAAAGACCTTCTCATAGTCCACAAATGCTAAGCACAGGGGCCGATTGTACTTTTCGGTCTTCTGTACAATCTGCCGCATCGTGTGGATGTGGTTTATGGTGCCGTAACCGCTTCGAAACCCGGCCTGTTCCGGAGGTTGAAACTCGTCAAACCTTCGCGCAAGACGGTTCGTGACCCTTGAAAACAGCTTGTAGACATGGCTCAGAAGCGAAATCGGGCGGTAGTTTTTCAATAGGGTTTTGTCTCCTTTTTTGAAAAACAAAACCACCATGCTTCTGTTCCATGCCTGTGGAGTTCTCCCAGTGAAAAGAACGGAATTAAAGAGCTGCTGAAGCTGTTGAACTGCTGGAGCTCCTCCGGCTTTTAAAAGCTCCGTTGTGATTCCGTCTTCTCCTGGGGCTTTTCCATTTTTGAGTTGTTTAAGGGCCATCACGATTTCGTCTCGGCTAATTTCGGGCAGATCTTCTGTGAAGTGGCGGGTTAAAGTGGCTCTAGAATCCTCAGTATCGGGTTCGGGCCTTGAAGCATGCGATGCGTAGAGCTTGCCGTAGAAGTCTTCAACTTCCGACAGAATCTCCGGCTTGGATGCGACGACGTTCCCCGTTGACGTTGTCAGCTTTGTGAGGTGGCTTCTACCCAGAGGCTGGACGAACACTTTCGACCCCCGATTCTGCTCAATTGATTCTTTAATCAAGAGCGTGTTAGAGGATCGGAGGTCGCGTCGTACCAGCTTCTTCATGGATTTGTTGCGCACCAGGTTAGTTGACAAAGCTGACAAAGGGTCTGTTCGTCTCTCTTCCATTAGCCGAAGTGTTTCTGCCGAAAGTTTGGACTTTTTGCCCGTACGCTTGCTCTCGCAAGACTTCGTCCCTTCATCCCTGAGGATTTCCACCACTTCTTCGAGTTTCTGGTCTACGTAATCTGTGGTTTCCAAGGCAGCGAATCGATTTTCCAATTTTAATTGGAATGTTTCGGACCCAACAACGGTTTGGAGTAGGTTCGGACGGAGTGTAGACTTCATCAATCGGAATCTCTCGGCTTTAAAGTCGATATCCAGAGAGCCTCGTAAAGTCGGTGATCACTTCCAGTATTAAACCTAGTGATCACTGAGACGTCTCTGAATATGCGCCGTTTGTCCGTAATGATGAAGTCAATCTCGTTTTTAGTCAAATAGTCGGGGCTTTGCCACGTCCATTTCCTTTGGGGCTGTTTTGAAGGAAAAATATCGTTAAGAAACCAACAACCCCCGCATGGTGGTAGGACACTCTAGTGTCCGCCTGGCCAGCTACCACCCTCAAGTTAGAAAAATCTGTAGCCAAAAAAAACATCTAATGTGTTCCGGCAGCTATCCTTGAGAGCCAGTTTCCATTCTAGGCCTAGCGTGCTTACCATCTTCGACCGCATCATCACTTACCAACAGGTGAGATAGTGGTCAAACGCTAGCCTATAACGTATAAAAAAAATAGATGAATATTATTTTATACAATATATCATATTATTATACTATATTGACTTCAAATTGATTGTGATCGGTGGGGATCTACAGCATAGCTAAGCTTATAATAATATTTTCGTAGTAACTATGACCTAATCTGTGGTTTCACTGCAAATATTTTATTAATTTTGCGAAGCGTGTATGTGAAGTTCGTGATATCTTCTAGAGTTTTCATTTGAATTATATACTGTAGAGGACAATTTTAATCTATTATTTGTGGCTAAGCTAATTAACGTAATTATTTGAATAAGGATTAATACTATATACTTTAAAATAGCCTTGGAAGTTATGTAATATTTTTTAACAAAAATTTTAAGATTAAAATGGTTACTGTGAGTCAACCTTAAGAGATAGACATATGCTGTCGCGGTTTTTTTTGTAGGTCTTATTAAGTTGTACAACTCTTGCATAGAAAATATTCTTCTATGTATTTTCAATTAAGCAGCGTTCGTAAGAAACGTGTTTTTTCGACCGTTTTTTTGCCGACTTAGGTTGCAAATTAGGTCTCCACGAATGTAACTTTGATTTAAACGGGATAATATATAGCCTATTTTCATTCCGAAAGTCCATTCTATGTATTAGTGAAAGAATTTTTTAAATCGGTTCAGTAATTTTTGAGCCAAATCATTACAAACATACAAAAATACAAAAATACAAATGTTCTCTCTTTATAATATTAGTATAGATAATATTTTAGACATATTTTTATTAAAAACAATCTTTTTGTAAAGACACTCATTATGTGTGTGGATAATAATAGGTACTTATGATGACAAAACATACCAGCCCACAGCGGATTGTCCTACCTTTTGCCATTTATTTATGTTTTAAGCTGACAAGCACTTGACCACTTTCTTACCTGAGGTTTAAAGTTAAAATGCAGTCTAAGATGGGATCGTGCTTCGTGCTTCTCTGGCAATGGAACTGAATTGAGATGAGGCGCAGGAAAACTCACTTTATTTCAATTGACAAGCGCCTAACCCAAACAACTAACTTAATTTCAATTGGCAAGAGCCTAACCTAAGCAACTGACTTAGTTAAAATTGAGACAAGCGCCCAACAATTAATTAATTATGCAATTAATCCTAATACGTCTTCCAACATGGCTAGTACTGAACATCATGCCGGAACTCGACGAACCAACTTAACTGTATGTGAAATTTCTAGGATTTCGAAACTTCGGCCAGTATTTTTGTGGGTTCTCCATGTTTCGATACGACTGGCAAAATAACGACGAAGCCACTCAAAAGGCAAAAGTTAGTTTTCTTTGCAAAATGTTTCTTTTCAAAGTTCAAACAAATAAAAAGCAATTACAATAGCCAGAGGGTTGTTTTGAAAATGTTTTGCTTCTTTTGTTATTTATGATTTTTTTATACGGTGCCAACTTGAATTTCGCAAGTTTGACCGATTGCTGTAACCAGCCAAAATGGTTACTAACCCTTTGTGCAAGATTTGTCATATCCTTTCTGTGAACGTTTCTTTTCAAAGTTCGAACAAAAAAATACAATTACAATAGCCAGAGGGTTGCTACGAAAATATTTTGTTTCTCATGTTATTTATAATTTTTGTATACGGTTCCTACTTGGATTTCGCAAGTGTAACCAATTGCTGTAGCCAGCTAATATTTGTAACCAAACATTTTTACAAGATAGGTCACATCTTTTCTCTGCTTATACTCTATCCCATTTATTCCATATTCTACAATGTTTGCCTCTGAGATACTAAAAAAAACTGCTGCAAAAGTATTTTTTTCAGTTCTTACATTCTTGACGCGGGCGGATTACCGTACGTAATTATACGTACTTATGTGTTAATATTGTATGTATTATAGGTCAAATAAGGTCTACTTGAAAATAAATGACACTCTTCTGCTGAAAAAACTCATCTCAAAACTTCTTAATAACCCACTAACTACACTGTATTACATTATACTCACGTATACGATGTGTATTTCATATTAAAAATAAAGAAAATGTTAAATGTGAAATAATGTGAAAATGCTACACTTAAGTTAACGTCAACATAAATAAACTGGCCAAGTGCAAATCGGACTCGCACTCGTAGGGTTCCGTAACACAGTAGAGTATTTTATAACTATATTTTATCGCCACCAAAAAATAACTTTGTTTTTCATAGTGTTCGTATGAAAAACAAAGTTATATTTGCGGTTGCTATATCTCAAAAACTGCTGACGATATCTCGTTCCAACCAATTTTCGTTGAAAGTGTTTATTGAGATCTACAGCATATTTTGTTATTAGATTTTTCACTCCCTTTCTTTTAAAGTAAGAGGGGGAGAAACATCTTTCAAATATTTAAATTTGAGAAAAAATGGTTTTAGGAACCTCAAATCTCTTTTTAAAGACCTATCTGTAGACACACCGCACGCATAGGTTTGAAGATATATTTTTTTAGTTTCAGTTTCATGTATGGAAAGCCCCCCCAAAGCCTCAATCTTTTTTTCTTATTTTGTATAAAAATCTTAAAGCGGTTCACAAAATACACCTATCCACCAAGTTTCAACTATGTAATCTTAATAGTTTCGGAATAAAGTGGCTGTGACGTACAGACGGACAGACAGACAGACGAGTTTACAACGTTACGTTTTCTGCCATTCGGCCACTCCTTATATAGAATACCAAAAATGCCTTGTATAATAATATCAGACAACAAAATATCGCTCGTCTGTATTCCTTCTTTGTTTCTCCACACATAATCGTCAAGGCTGTCACTGGAAACGTGCCTTTGCCTGATTTAGTAAGGTCTGACACAACTAGGAGGCTCGAAATAAGTAAGTAGGTAACTAAAATGTTATGCTACTCGTATTTGTTTTCTTTTAATTGGACGAAGACATGAAGTCGACCACTAATTTGAAAACTAGCAATGATGCAATGTGTACTTACTACAATTTATTATTACTTTTACATCGTTATCATTTAGCCAATTTCCACCCAGTGCCGAACACTGGTCTCTCCCATGGCACGCTACTTGGCTCGATCTTCATCTCTTTATTTCCAACCGCCGCCAACCAGCTTGCATGTATATAATCGCTACTCCTAGCTTATCACTACGTTTGCCAAGCCGTGTACTCAACTCTAGATCACGTCATTCCAACGGTTGTCGGTTCTACGAAAGATGTGAACAGCCCCCCACTGCCTCTTCAGTTTGCTGATTCTTTGAGCTGTGTTGATGATGATGATTCCCTGACAAATGAGTTTATTTCGAATTCGTTCTTTTAAAGTTACTCCAAGCATAGGCATTTCCATAGCTCGCTGAGCGGGATTGATCGGATTAGTCGCACCGTTAGTGTAGCACCACGTGTCAGTTCCGTATATCATAACAGGTAGGACACACTAGTTAAATACTTTTATCTTTAGGCTTTGTGGTATCGCCGATGAAGACTCGACGATTTTTTCTAAATGGTGCCCTATTTTTAACCCCCGACGATAAAATATTAGATATTATAAGTTTGACGTGTGTATCTGTGTATGTGTGTATATCTCTGTGGCATTGTAGCGCCCAAACGGATGAATGGATTTTGATTGAGGTTTTTTGTTTGATAAGTGTCTTAATCCAGAGTGTTCTTAGCTTTAATGCGTGAAAATCTGTTCAGACGTTTTAAGACTATAAGTTTTTTTTCTAGTTGATGACGCCATGAAATCAACTTTCATATGATAGGTATGATCAATTCGAAATTCGGTATCCTCTTACATCAACGATGTTGTAAGAACATGGTAGCACTGACTAGATGCTGGGACATCTCCTGGAATCTGCAGAATTCTCAAATTCTCGCCAACTTACAGCAGAGATGTCGAGATTGGTCATTGAAATTATTTTAATGAACAGATTATAAATATATCAATCAGGGGTGTTTTGAAATTTTTAATTTAAGTATTATTATAATTTGTAAAGTGACTTCAGCAGGAGTGTTCTTAGCTATGATTTAAGATAATCTGTTCAGCTTTTGATGATGATTAGCTCTTATCTAGCTGATCTGAGTATCAAAGTTACTTTCACAGGTCTGATCGATTCGAAAAAAGGTTTCCTATCACTCAAATTATATTACGATGAATGTCAATTTATATTGGATGCTGGCGCATCTCCTGAAACTCTACAAGAAACCAGGTACATACCTAAGAGTCATATTGTGGTTATATGGATTTCGTGATCCTTGACTTTTTTCAATACTATTTAGATGTTTTTGGTTTAGCCGATTTTACCTACATATTGTTTCTGTTCTGCAATTATTATCTCATCTATACTCGTATGTCACAGTATTGTTTAACGGTCTAGATTACTTTGCATTGTTCGGGCATTTCTCACGCCTGTTTGTGTGATTGTTATGCAAAACACGGGGAGTTATGAAATCGGTTCGACAAATCGGGGCTCCTCTTCGGTTACTAATCGCCGTTTGTAGGTTGACTCGAGGCTATTGACGACGATAAATGTGTACTTACTCTACTAAACCGTTTAGTTAGTACTCAGTAGAATCATAACAAAACTCCTTTACTCATACTGTATGAAAGTCGTTATAGGTAAAGCATGACAACAAATATTAACGTCCTTTATAAAAATCCTTGTTAAAAAATGAGTAAATATACATAGAATAAATTACTCTAGGTACATGAATGATAAAAACGTATGGCTTGAATGCCCAAAGCTTCAAGACACTAAAAATTAAATTTATTGTGATTTCAATGCATGTCATATTAAAGTTATTGTATTAGTCTTTAAGATAAGTTCATTGATTCTACCAGTAACTATGTATGCGTGCTTATATTTAAAAAAAAGGTCTTGACAGATGGACAGACGGACGGACGGACAGACAGACAGATAGATAGACAGACAAACAGACAGACAGACGGACAACAAAGCAATCCTATAAGGGTTACTTTTTTCCTTTTAAGAGCTAGTTTCCATCAGCTAGAGGTAGGCCTCTAGCGTGCTAACATCCTCGACCGCATCATCAGTCACTTACCAACAGGTCAGCGAATGGTCAAACGCTAGCCTAACCGATATAAAGAAAATGGGGGCTTTACGTCCGCAAAGCTTTTATTGTTATCTCTATATTACAAAAGAGTGACTCAACAGTCAGTTTCTATTCATTCAAATAATAGCGTGCAATACGTACTTACGATTAGCTCCTTACGCTTTTGTACAATACACTCGAGGCAGCCCAATCCACTTCAGTGAACAATATAAGAAATATCTGCACTATAACATAGTTTAGAACCTTACAACCGATTTTGTTGATTTCTGTTTTGTTGTGTTCGTAATTGTTAGAACAAGGTTTGTCAGAAAGTTTTTATTATAAATGAAAGAACTTTTTCATCTCATATTCGAAAAACGACGGTTTGTTCCTCGATAAGAGCGCACAAAATAGGTATTTTCCGGTTATGGGCGGAAAAGTGTTTTTTTTAATTGTGGCTTATGAATGTTCTGTTACAGTGCCTGGTCTAAGTAGGTTCATTATTAATAATATTGTATGGGATATGTTACTGCCTTATTCAGTAGAGAGCGCGAGGCGCTAAATAAGTTTTAAAAAATGCCGCAATGTCAGATATACTGGGAAAAAGTTACAAAAAAATCTAGCGCGCTTAGTGGTACAATACACATATCTTATGGTGCCCAAGAAGAAAAAACAGCGTCCGAAATATTGTCATTTTTAGTCTGTGGTCACAGATTGTCATCACATCACATTAACCATGGAGGTAGGAAATACATATAAACATGGAGGCGCCGCGATATATTATATATTTGCTAGTAAGGAAATAACTACAAAATAATACTTACATTCAAAATTTAAAACCACCCTCGACTGATTTGTACATGTATTATTTGTTCATTGAGACCATTCCAATGAGCCTATATACGACATATTAGACGAGGAGTTGAGAGTATTCTGCAGATTCAAGGAGTTAAGTTTCAGCATTAGATCAAGTTTACCATATACTTGCAATATCATTTAAGTAACAGGATACTGAATTTCAAATAAATACATTTGATTTGACTAATGTAAACTAACAAACGTGCGTAAGTAGTTCGCAGAAGCGCCATTTTGATTATTTTGACGTCCGCGGTCAAAGGGCTACGAAAATTGCTATCGTAGTCTCATCAACCAAAAAAGAGCGGATAATATTTAAACGGCTGAACGGATTTTCATGAAACAAAACTAAAAACACTCTCGATGAATATACCAATCAAACATAAAAAAAAAACTAAATCAAAATCGGTTCATCCATTTGGGCCCTACGATGCTACAGATAGACACACACATACACAGATACACAGACGCACAGATACATAGATACACACGTCAGACTTATAAAACCCATTATTTTTGCGTCGGGGGTTAAAAAGGTGCATACTTAAACCTACTGGAACCTAAAAAGGCTAACATTGATTGTCCATTGGTCCACTGATGACCTTGATGGAAACAATCCTAGCAAAAGACCAAGTCCATTTATTGGTTTATTATATTTGTTTATGTTAGTTGGTGTCTTTTACAATATTATACTCTTGAATTGCTATTTTATAGAGCCTTTTAGCTATTATTTTTTCTCATAGAGAGGGATTAAAATAACAAGAAGAGCGTATAACTCGGCCGCAACATTATTTTCTCTCGGCCGACGTACTTTAAATCCCTCGCTACGATCAGGATTCTACTTAAGGCTTAAATATTCCAAATCGACATGTTTTTAATTCAACAGCAAACAATTAAATATTATTTGTGTTCATCAGAAAAAAAAATGATGTAGTTCAAGAAACATTCTTGATTATTTAATGGTTCAAAACACGACATTTACAACTTCACTCGATTAGAAAAAATTACGAGAACAAAGAAATTTAAATCGGTTTTTGGATATTACTTCAAGTGCTTTAAACTCTGACTCACAAAAATATGCAAAAAAATAGGAAAAGAAGTTTAAAAGGAAATTAAATGGATCGTTTTTTTCCTTATTTTTTAACACAATATTATATAACAAAGTGGCCAGCGCGCCCTGCGCGCCTCACTTCAGTAGCCCGTGAGGCGTCTTCAAGGAGGGACCTGTGTCACTTTTGCTAGCTGGCTGACAGTTTCCCGCTACGTGATTGGACGGACGAAGGTATCGCTAAATATCTACTGCGGTGAAATATAGTGGCCTTAAGAATCCCTAGCTGCGCACTATTCTTTGTTCTGTGGCTGCGCTCGGGATTCTTTTCTAGAATCCTTCGCTCCGCTCTGAATTCAAAATATCGGCCTTGCAGAAACGTACTATGTTGCACCCTTGTTTTACAATTTACTATTTAACACGGGTGAAGCCGCTAGTTTGATATAAATATATATTTTGCCGTAATAATGAAATATCATGACGTTTTTCGCATAAAACTATGCCATATTAAAATTAAAACAAATAGTTGACAATTGTAATATAAGTCGATAGTAAACATTCTTTTGTAACGAGATTTATTTTATTGTCAAAAACAAAAACTTCTCAAATAGTTCACCAAATTAAATGAGTATGATAAGTACTAAGGAGTAAGAGTGGTAAGAGTACTAAAAACATAAATAATTCCAAGAAAAAACATTTTTAATTTTTATTCGTTAATTATTTTATATAAATATTTTTATTTATTTTATTTAATAAAAATTCGAAAGCGCATGTTTCAATGTAAGAAACGAAGGTTTATGTTTTGTGTTCACAAATGTATTTACAAATATATTCGAGTTTATATAGGGACTAGAACTTCCTTGAACTATCTCTTAAGACGATAAGTATGTACTCATATGTTTAGTATGACTTATATAATTTATGTAGTATGAGTAGACTTATGAATACCTTCATAATGAGAGTAACTCATTCGGAGACATCGGAGAAACATTCTGCGAGTACCTCTCCAGGAAAACTGTTTGCTAGGATATGTTTGCACATATCCTAGCAACAAATCTGATAGAAAGCGTTTCACGAAATAAAATTAAATCTAAGTACATAATAACTCAAAAAGACAATTACCACCGGCAACATTGTCCAGAGTGAAGGCGTTAAATCTCCACACTGCGCTCTGGTCCAGAATGCACTGAGAAAAAAAAGAAAAATTAGTAATTGTCCGACCAAAATTCCGTCTCAGCACAAAGTACCCGTATATTTGGCATTCGCACAATAGAAGCGCAAGCCACGACAATACATTCAGAAAATTATAGCTCAGCAATGGTAAACAGATGTCAAGTCAACGACCCAACGGTAGATGAGAGCGTAGCCTCGGACAAAGACATCTGTTTACCAGAAACTTGGCCGACCGTCAATGATCACTGCATCAGGAAGGAATGTTAATACATGTCACTCGGGCATCTGCTCACATACATACAAAAACATTACGACTTCCTCCAACAGCTCGGCAAATAAACGACTTTTTATTGACTAAAGTGAATTGTTTACAAAATCTTCTAATGAATAACGATTGATTCTGAGTTATGACGTGCCGGCCCATAAAAGTTTAAGATGGCGATAAATCGATCAAGTCGTTTTCTTTATTTCGCTGCAGGAAGTATTTCGCAATAGCGGCAAGCGTAACGGGGGGTTTCTGCAGGACAATCTAGAAAATAAACTATTAATTGAATGGTATTATATTCTATGTAATAGTGTCAATTAAGGTGTTGCGTGCACAGCAGGTGTTATGACTGTAATCATAGGACACCGTGGTCAATGGTACCTGGGGTGTATTGCACTTTAGTAGTTGATAATTGAATCACTATTTATCTTCATGTCATCATAATTGATTTAAATATTGACCATAGATAAAATTTTACTCGATCGGAATTAGCAAAATTACTGTTTTTAACCGACTTCAAAAAATGTTTCTCAATTCGACTGTATTTTAAAATTCTATTATCGAATATAACGGAAAATGTAAACATCAGTGTCATCTCTATCGCATCGTATAGCCAATGCCAGATCGAACGGTAAACGACGGCACGCGATTTAGTTGATTCGCATTGGCGTCTGTGTGTCCTTGTTAGAACTACTTGTTAGGCAATGCGATATGTCACAAGAATATATCTACGAATAGTGCATGAGGACGGTTCATGAATACAAACAAATGTCATTAAAATTTGTGGCAGAGCGAGGAACAATGCCCGACGATGTGAGCGAAGGACTGCAGAATGACCATGGTGGAACAATATGTTACGCGAGTTACGGTTAAGACGACAAATAGACGCGTTGCTAATCACTAGTATCTGTTACAGTGTGTAAACAGGCCCCGTATCTAACCACGTTTCAAGGCTCGTCCCTTTTCCCGGCACCCCGATCGCTGTTTTTATTGTCGTCAGTATTTTTTCAGTGGCTTTATTCGAGTTCTATTTTATTGCGTCAATAGTAACTGCCTCGCTTATTTTTATATGAAGCATTCGTTCGTTTTGTTTGATATCAGGCTGTGTTTCGCCGTTGTCTTGACACAGTTCCTCGCACTTTATTCTCGAGTGAGGTATTAACCTCCAGTTCAGTTGCCCTAAATACCAGGGTGATGAGCAAGTTGGATGAAAACATAATGAACCGGTGTTGGCTCGTGTCTACAATAAATAAATACAACACGCATATCAAGACATAATATTCACGTTTAATCTCGTTCACGCAGTAATTAAAATTATTCAAAAATGCTTGCAAACAACTGGGAGGCAGTAAAGTCAAAACCGATAAGATACATTTTTCAAATATCTGATCAATTCATTCATAATCGAAGTTGTTTGTAAGGATACGGAACAATTTAATTAGAAGAATTTTTTTCAATTGTAAAGTTAATTGACTTTATATCAATTAAGTACCTTAACTTTTTTTACTCGATAGTCTGCGTAAAACAGACTATTAAAAAGATTTGACATTTTTAAAGACACTTGTTTGTATAACACGAGCTGTTTTGTTAAAATAATGACGCGACATTAAGACATATCTGCATCACCCTGGCTCAATAGATAAGAGAAACAACTAACAACTGAAATGGTGGCGAGCCTCACTTACCTGAACTTGGCCGATGAGTAGGTCATCAAGAAGAGCTTCTTCCTCGACAAGAGATCGGGTGAGAAGACGCTTCCTGCGCCTCTTGTGCATTGACAGAAACCTCCCCGTGGGTCGACTCCGGGCCATGTTTCGAGATCTGCATGAGTTTGAAGCCTCGTCTCCGGCAAGAACTGGTTCGGCTACAGGAACTGCAACGGGTTCCGGTTCTTTTAGCTCTACTGGCTCAGGGGCAGAGGGCGAAAGAGGCTGGTAAGGGCGTGCGTTAGAAGTTGAAGCTCGGCCATGGTCTTCGAAATCACATTGGTGGGTGTGGTGGGCTTGCCCTTGTCGGACTGCAATTTCATTGTCTGTGAAAGAAATAAAATACTTTGAGTATTATCATTAAATTCACTATAATATAATACTTAAATTTAAGATTTAAAACCACTTTATGTGTATAATATTTTCATTGAATGCTCATTGGAATGAGCCTAAACACGACATTTCAGAGTGGCGGGTAAGTAGTGCACAGAAACACCATTTTAATTTTTTTGACGCCCGCGGTCAAATGGCTACAAAATTGCTACTGTAGTCTCATCAACCAAAACAAGATCTGATAATATTTAAACGGCTAAACGGATTTTCTTAACAAAAATCCGTTAAAACAAAGCTAAGAACACTTTCGATGAAAATGTCTATCAAACAAAAAAGTCTAAATCAAAATTAGTTCATCCGTTTGGGCGCTACGCTATCACAGACAGATACACACGTGAAACTTATAACACCCCTTCTTTTGCGTCGGGGGTTAAAATACAATAACATTAATACTTATCATGAAGCAGAGTACAAGTGTAAAGTTAAGTAAAAGAGTAAAGTTAAACCAGTGCATTAATGCTATATCAGTTCGGAACCTCAAGCAGAACAGTATCATATTAGTTTCAAACATAGTTTGAAAGGAAACGTCGAACTCTGGGCACGCGGCAATCTTGGCCTACATTTCGAACGGCAGATAAAAATTCTCTCAAAATACTTTTGAAACATTTAATTTACGTCATCATTATATCAAAATTCAAACCAGCTACGCAACCTCGATCCCTTTCCTGTGACATTCAAAGAGATGACTCTCCCGGAGAACGGGCCGTAAATAACTCGGATCTTATTCGGATACATATCACAACAAATAGATGATAATTTCATAGTGATTGTACGTAAGACTTGATAATGTCAGTATCGAGCGGCCGCGAAGGTGCACGAGCGATTTAACGTTTAACAATCTGATACGGCACACTCACACGCGCATAATATATCAGAGACATACTTACTACATGGTTTTTATCGAGCGTATTGTTTACAAAAGAGTTGATAAAAACTATTAAAAGCGAAAAGTTCTTTGCTGTATTGGCAGCGTCAGTCTCTTGAATGTTTTCTCTTACATTTTGATCAAACGGTACGTATCGTGTGAATGAAATAATATAGTTTTCCATATATATAAAAATAATATAGTTTTTCATTTTATTTTGCTGTTACTCGCTAGCCATAGATGTAACAGAATATGATCAATACTACGAACCTAAGACTCGTTGGCTCATTCCCACTAGTTCCACCAGACAGTTCAACCGGTTTAACTAGTGGGAATATTTTTCCCACTAGTTCAACTGCGGATGATTTTCTTTAGCAGTTGAACTACTGGGAATAACTTATCAAATTTTACTAGTACAACCGAATAGTACAACCGTTGAAAACGAAAATTGGAATTCAATACACCATTTTTTTATTGGTTGGACAAATAATATTTGAAAGAAATTATGTTCCTAACCAACTAAGAATCTTTTTAGGGTTCCGTAGCCGAATGGCAAAAAACGGAACCCTTATAGATTCGCCATGTCTGTCTGTCTGTCTGTCTGTCTGTCTGTCTGTCAGTCTGTCCGTCCGTATGTCACAGCCACTTTATTCCGAAACTATTAGGAATACAGAATTTAAACTTGGTAAGTAGATGTATTCAGTGAACCGCTTTCCGATTTTTATACAAAAATAAAAAAATAAAAAATAAAAATTCCATGGAACTGAAACAAAAAAAAAATTTCGTCAAACCTATACGTGTGGATAGGTGGAATAATATCTATGGATAGGTCTTCAAAAAAGACATTGAGGTTTCTAAAATCATTTTTTCTCAAAGTCAATCATTTGAAAGATAGGCGTGTCTAAAGTGGTAAAATGTGTGTTACTCTAAAGTAAGGGAGTGAAAAATCTAGAAAAAATATATTCTGTATATCTCAATAAAAACTTTCAACGAAAATTGGTTTGAACGAGATACAGTCAGCGGTTGTTGAGATACAGCGACCGCAAGTATAACTTTTTTTTTCATACAAACACTATGAAAAACAAAGTTAATTTTGTAGTTGCGAAAAATCATAGTTATGGAATACTTAACGGTGTTACGGAACCCTACGAGTGCGAGTCCGACTTGCACTTGGCCAGTTTATTTTTTATTATAAAGGTAGAATCCGTTTATTATGACTCCGCCTATATTGACCAACCGGTTATTATGACGTAACTATACTACGAAGTTTGGTTTTCATATGAAATTCTTTATAAATAGTCGGATATAATGACTTCCCACTTCCCTTACAGTGACATGTCGCTTATTATGACCTATTTTTAATACAAAAATGTAAATTATGTCCGGTTGTAATGACCGACATGATTCTGTACACCTTCGGTAATGTTCGTTGATTCCCGACGACGTTCGGCACGTGGCTCGTTTTTGTTAACCGACTTCAAAAAAAGGAGGAGGTCTCTCAATTCGACCGTATATATATATATATATATATATATTTTTGTATGTTTGTTCGCGGATATCTTCGTCGTTTATGAACCGATTTCGATTATTCTTTTTTTGTTCGAAAGGAGATATCCCAAGTGTGGTACCATGGTAATTTTATCGAGGTATGATAAGTATCTCCAGAGATATTGAGATAAACATCTCAAAATTGGTACTGAAAATGAATAGCGCGGCATTGAAGTCGGTTGTTTTTTAGTTTTTAAACGATATTATTTTGAACTATGTTTATGTATTAAACTACTTAAGTACATTCATATTTACATAAAAAGGGTTTTTCAATTCACAAAACGCTTTGTATGACGTCCGCTTATTATGACTTGTTTGTCAGTTCCTTTCGATGTCATTATAAACGGACTTTACTGTACCAGGGTCTCAAAACCCGCCAAAAGGCATTTTTTTAACCGACTTCACAAAAAAGGAGGAGGTTCTCAATTCGTCTGTATGTTTTTTTTTGTGTGTATGTTACGCGGTTTCTCCGTCAATTGTGAACGGATTCAAATGATTCTTTTTTTAATAGGTAGGATACGTTTCCGAGGTGGTCCCATTTTAATTTTATCGAGATCTGATAAGTATCTCCAGAGATATGGAGATAAATACCTCAAACATAGGAGAATGTACTGGTTTTAGTAGAAGAGTCCCAAGAAGATTATACACAATGGAGGCATTGCAATTAATGCATACATTTTTGAAGACTAAAAAATATGACCTTGAATAATGTTTTTACATCTTTCTTCTCGTTGATTTTGGTTTTTGACAGATATTCTTACGGTAACTGTGAGCGAGATAGAAATAAAGGTGGGGATAATTAATATTTTTTATTTTTTTTTATATCTTATAGGCTAGCGTTTGACCACTATCTCACCTGTTGCTAAGTGATGATGCGGTCGAAGATAGAGAAGTGGACTAGAATGGGAACTGGCTCTCAAGGATAACTGCTTGAACACATTAGATGTTTGGCGACAGATTTTCTAACTTGAGGGTGGTAGCTGGCCAGGCGGACACTAGATATGTCCTACCACCATGCGGGGGTTGTTGGTTTCTTAACGATGTTTTCCTTCACCGGAGGGCAACTGTGAGAAGCGCACATATATTTTTCTATAGAAAAATTCATTGGTGCACGGCGGTTTGAACTCGGTACCACGGCATCAAAGCCGACTGTTCTCCTTATTACGCCACCGGGCCCTCAATAAATAATTATATATTAATAATTATAATAAATAATTATATATAATAATAAATAATTTGTCTTCACAGGAATGTTCTACCGGGCAAAGTCTTGTTAGGGTGCAAACTTTTTTAAACATACCTAAGATTTTTTGACATGACATGACGTTTGGCGAAGATGGCGGCCATTTCAGTCCCGCGACACTGAATACATTATTAAATAACTCAGAATAATGAACGTACTTTGTACCAACCAACACAGCAAAAAAATAATTTATAAGCATAATACCACAGATTATATAATAGTTACTACGTAAATAATACTTTCCGTTGTTAGGTTGGCTACACAGTGCTTTCATAATTCGGGTTTCAACAATATAGGGAAGTGCCTCTTATAACGTAGTAGAGTGATTCAGTACTCTGTTGGCCATATGGCGGCAATTAATGTTAATAATCGCAAATAATACTTTTTAATATTCATTTTGGAATACAACTAGTCCGTGTCCGTTATAAAAGTATTTGGAATTATTGTAATAAAATTATCGTGTGTGTCAGATGCTTTAATTGCACAGGGCCATTTTGAACACTGTCCTTTGATACCTTGATGACATCATTATTACTAGTGAATATTATCACTTTAGCGCGGCATTTATAGTAAATTTTTTTAGGGTTCCGAACCCAAAGGCTACCAAATGAAAACTTTCTGAGACTTTGTTGTCTGTTCGTCCGTCCGTCCGTCCGTCCGTGTGTCTATATGTGCGCACTTTACAGATCTGTATCTTCTTAACCGTTATAGGTACATACTTGAAATTTTCAAAAAGTATATATCCGTCAGTGTATAACGGCCCAAACACGAAATTTAATAGATGCATGTAATTTAATTAAAACTTGTTTTGCACTAAAAAGGGTAAAATAAGTTATTTTTCAAAAAAAGAAAAACCGACTTCATAACCACAAACAGGCACTCAAAAGCGAAAAATAAATTACTTAAAATTATTATAAGCGCTACCCACTTATCTATTTGAAGTCGGTGCCAGCTTAGTCTATTGGATAGTAGCTATCTACTATCTATATACTATGCATGTAGTAGTAGTAAGTAGGTACATGTAGTAGTAAGTAGGTACATTTCTAATCGAATTAATTGGTTGGTCAGATAATATTTTGATGAAATTTTGTTCGGAACCAACTAAAACCAAGAATATTTTTGCTATAAAGTACCAGGGTCTCACATCACCCACAAAGAGATTGCTATTAAATTATTGACGATATAGACAAATGCCAAGCCAGTCTATCATCATGGATAAGTTTCTTGAATCTCAATGACCTATATAGCTTATAATACAGTACATATTAACTGGTTAAAGTTTTAAGTTATTATTTTTTTACCGACTTCAAAAAGAGGAGGAGGTTTCTCAATTCGACCGTATATATGTTTTTTTTTAATGTTTGTTCGCTGATAACTTCGTTGTTTATTTTGAACCGATTTTGATTATCCTCTTTTTATTAGAAAGAAGATATCCCAAGTGTGGTACCATGGTAATATTATCGAGGTCTCATAAGTATCTCCAGAGATATGAAGATAAACACCTCAAAATTGGTACTGAAAATGAATAGCGAGGCATTGAAGTCGGTTCTTTTTAAGTTTTTTAAACAATCTTATTTGTTAGTTTGATCTAGCAACCAGGTGTTAACCATGGTTTTAAATAGGACTTTTACACACTGTACAAACAAAATTTGTGTTAATGAGATATTGGTAATTCAGAATAAGCAAAATTGTGTCCGATCCGATGTTCGTAGTGCGGACGGACTGTGGATCACCAGCACATTGAATTTAATGAGATTGCTATAATTCCACTCGGCGACTGCCTTTCTTGATACATAAACAAGCACAGGTATCTATAGGAGTCTAACCACTTTCCTTTAGGTGGCTCACTGCCTATTTGTCACGTTTTTCATTAAAATAATAATAACTAGGTGTATATCTAACAGTGTTAGTAGTAAATCACTAAAATTATATAACAAAAGCGTAACAACGATTCTATTGTTTCTGATTCAACTCATAAACAGATATTTTTAATGCACATTTTGAACCTTGAATGTTGTATGTTTTGAAGATTATAGTCCACACGAAGAGCTGACAGGACTTAAGAAAGAAATTTACGAAAATTTTAATTTACTCATTTTTCAGCATCGTTGAAGCATCATCGGGTTACTGACCTACTTTTATATCATAAATCCAAATCACGTGATTAGTTATCGTACATTTTATTTGTATGTAAGTAAATCCACATCGACATTTACTTATCTAGATTTTAGGAATACTACTTTAATAATTGGAGTATCGTTTCAGATACGTTCATCGTATCTTTATAACATGTTTATTGCTACCAGAATTTGTAAAATGTTTTACATATTTTTAAAGAAATCCGAATACTCCGAGTATACTACTTTCTTTTCTTTACGTATTTGATACTAGGCCTAGCGTGTTGAGCATCTTAAACCACATCATCGCTTATTAACAGGCGAGATGGTGGTCAAACACTAGTTTATAAGATATTAAAAAAATCACTGTATAAACACTGTATGGGACAAACTGAAGTTAGAGTAAAATAAATATCTGAAATCAGGGTAGTCTCTTAAGATTTTTTCGACGAAAAAATCTTGAACACTTTGACATCGAAAAAACACATTGACATTAAATTCTTCACTTTAAGTTTAATTACTAGGTACAACGGAATACCTATATAGTTTTTATTAAAGTCCCATTCTAAAAAACTACGTTGTAGAGTTGTATTTCAAAGATTTGCAATATAGTTCTGGCATCAGGTGTCGTCATTACCATTTGACCGAGGGCTTCTTTGAACAAATATTAATCTTTCCCGCAATAAGCGCTCCAAGATTGTTCTTTGTTGTGAAATCTTGTAGGTCGATTTTGACCTACATCACTTTGATCCTTAGATTACTTCGGCTGTAACCGTGTCAACCTCGCTATAATACTGGTCATATCGGTCAATGTACTTAATTCTGGTTAGTATAAAAATTACCTACTTAAGGCACAAATAAATGTACCAACTAAATCTAAAGCACAATTACAATTATACTCGTATGTACCGTATAAATATTATGAATTTGCACCATAATTTAGAAAAAATATCAGTCTTAATACATTTCATAAATCAAAGCTTACAACACTCTCAAGTAAGATAGATAGATAGATAGATAGAAACTCTTTATTGAACACCAAACAAATAAAACTTAAAAAATAAACATTTAACAAAAGGTGTCTTATTGCTTAAAGTGGAGAAAGAAAAACTTAACATACATGGCGATATATCGGTGTTAAAATATAATAATAATAATAATAAATAAATAAATCAGAATAGGTAATAAGTACATTACAACAAAAGTACGTACATATTTCATACATTACAATATTAAGACAACCAACAAAAAAAGAAACAAACTAAAACCGGTTCATCCGTTTGGGCGCTACGATCATATGAGTAAAGAAAAGCTACGATGCTTTACACAAACACACACATTCACAGATACACACTTGAAATGAAATGAAATGAAATTCAATCGTTCATTACAATTCATTACAAATTCATCTGACATACACGAATGTATTTTACAAATAATTATAAATTATTTCTGGGCCCGTGGTTCCTACATGCACAGCGATGAATTTCGACCGATAATCGTCGATACGAAAAGAGATACAGATAACAGCTGTCTAGCTGCATCTCATTCTAGCAGACGTTTGCGATGACAAGACGCATCGCTATTAATGTAGAGACTTCCACCCCTGATTCTGATATAGTCTACCTATTACACATAAGTACATACAATTTCTGGATAGCCAGAATTTTGCAGTTGCACAACCTTTGCGAAAAATATTTATGATATGAGCTATCAGAACAAACACGTAAGAAAAATGAAAAGAACTAGCAAGTCCTATAACAAATACCCTATCATACAAACAAAACAAGTTAAGTCAGAAAATGTAAGATGCTAGAATTCTGAGCTCCACTGCTTTGTTGTGACAAAGCAGTGTTCAGTGTTCAGGTGTTTGGTCTCACACGCCGTGCAGGTATAATCTTTTTGGTCTTCAAAAACATTTTTATTTCACGATTGAACATCGGACAAAGATTTCACCCCAAGCGCAGTAAAAACATAACATAACACGATAATAATAATAAATAGACCGGCCAAGTGCGAGTCGACCTCGCCAACGTAGGGTTCCGTACCACAGTAGGTACAATACGGTCGGAGCAATTACGATAAAAAAACCCGTGAGTGTACAACCGTTCTTAATAATAACATTATGTGTAATCCTCACGATACATTTAATAATCAAACAGTAGGTACAATCAACACCAATAATATACATGCGAAAGTAAGTTTGTATATTTGTTTGTTTGAGACTTCTTCACGGTTTAACGGCTGGACTGATCTAGCTAACAAAATTTTACATAGGGATATCCATACCATGGATTAGGCTATAGGATACTTATTAAAGCGGGCGAAGCCGCGGGCACAGCTAGTATTATTATATTAATAAGATCGAACAAAATTTTTCGAAGAAAGGTTCATTGTATGGGGACTCCTTTAATTTTAAACTTTATTATGTTTTAGTATTTATTTATACAGCGGTTATAGTACTACATAGTACATACTATGTAAAAATTTCAAGTTTCTATCTATATATTACGGTTCATAAGAGAAAAAAGAAAGCAAGCAGAAAAAACACGTTGGTACCCTTTGGGTACGGAACCCTAAAGATACGGACTATGGATATTAAGCAATAGTAATAAATAAAGATAATTGGACTATACAAATACATGTTTAAAATTAACTCCAGATAAGGTGCGATTAACATTCACGTGCTCAGCAAGTCCGGATAGCAAATAAATAATTCTATTGATAAAGGCGCAGTGCTCACCTCGGGCCATTACAATCTGAGCCGGAGTAGCTACAAAATTAAAATACTGTGTCTATGATTGCTGATCCGTTCACCACCATCATCATCATCATTATATGAGCACGCGCATTCACCAATGAAGATGAGACACCGATTGCCTCGAAACCGGTCAGACGTCTAACAGACAGTCGACTATTTCAAATGACAACCGTAACTATAGTTAAAAATCATCATAATCTTTTCCAGTCCACTGTTGGGCATAAGGCCTCTTATATAGTGTGCCTTTTTACACAATCTGGCGCATTTCTTCAACAAGTTATATTTGCATTATTTTTCTATATATTATAGCTAGGCTAGCGTAAGACCACAATCTCGCCAGGTGGTAAGCAATTATGTGGTCGAAGATGGTGAACACGCTAGGCCTAGAACACTCTGACTCTCAAAGGCAGTGTGCTGCAGGATCTCCGTAAGGTTGTGGCGACAGATTTTCTCCTTGATGATGGTAATCTGACCTAACAAAGTGATCCTTTAAGGGTTCTTTTTCCCTTTTGAGGTACGGAACCCTAAACCGTATCAATAGGTGATATTTGCCGCGCAGAGTGGTACAATCTGAAGGGAAGACCACAAATTATTACAAGTTTTTATTTAACTTGCCGGTATTTTATGTAGGTATGTAAGTTTGTATGAGTCAACTCTTGGAAGTTAAATTAGAACCACTTCCTAACGTCGACTGAACTCAAATCAAATGAGGTATAGTTGCGTATGTTCGGTGACAATTTAATAACACGGTAACATCGAGCAGACATGTAACTGGAACTGACCTGGAACTCGGCAAACCATTACAGAGTTCCATTCCTAAAGCCTTACTGGTCTCATAGGACAGTCGAATTTAGGTTAGTATTTAGTGTTACCATTAGCACTTTTCACATAATAACGACGTCTTTACAAAAGCTTGCATTTAAAAAAGTTTTGATGTTTTGATTTTTTTTAGTGTAAGTTTAACACACATACATATCAATTATTTTAATCATATTCTGTGATAGAATGGAATGACATCCTCGCAAGTTGAAAATGCGCTTGAATTGTATTTTATTGCAAGAACTGACATTGTTTCACTCAGATATTATATTAAGTGACTCTAGCTTACGTAACTTATATAACAAATTGTTAAGTAATACAATAACATATTACAATATAAGATCGTTTATAATATAATAAAATATCCGACTTCAATGCCGCGCTATTAATTTTTAGTACCAATTTTGATGTGTTTATCTCCATATCTTTGGAGATACTTATCAGACCTCGATAAAATTACCATGGTACCAAACTTGGGATACCTCCTTTCCAATAAAAAAGAATAATCAAAATCAGTTCATAAACGACGAAGTTATCCGCGAACAAACATAAATATATATATATATACTAGAAGTGTCCCGCGGCTTCGCCCGCGTTAAAAACTTATTTTATTTACTTAACACTTTTCTTTTTTAAAAACTATTCTATCATTAAAGACATCAAATAAGAATTAAACAAATTGGTTCACCCGTTTTCATGTTATCGCGTGACTAAGACAATTCGGGATTCATATTAAAAAAAACAGAAATACCCAAATTTGCAGACTTTGTTACCTACCTCATTTCTAAAAATCCTCTAATACGTACTTTATCTCATCTTGTTCCGCCATAAAAACTTTGAATCCCCGTTCCGTATCCGGGAGGAATTTTTAGAAAATCCTTGCTGAGCGGATATCTACGTAATAATACCTACCTGCATTTTAAATTTCAGCGCAATCTGAAACAATATTGATTTTTAGACTTTGTTACCCCAGTTTATCCTCTTAGGGTGGCATTTTGAAATCGTCTGAAACTCGTATTTACTCATTTATTTACAGAAGTACTTGTGTGAAATGTCGAATAAAATGACTATCCAAACTTTGAACCCCCGCTTCATCCCCTTGAAGAGTGAATTTTGAAAAATTCTTTTTTAGCGGATACCTATGTCAAAATAACTATCTGCATGCCAAATATCAGCGCAATCCGAAACAATATTGAGTTTCACACTTTGTTACCCCATTTCGCCCTCTTAGGGGCGGAATTTCAAAAAACCTGAAACACGTATTGACTTATTTTTTTACTGAAGCACTTGTGTGAAGTTTCGGATAGGAAAGACTATCTAATCTAGTTTCTCCATACACACTTTGAACCCCCATTTCATCCCCTAAGGGGTGAATTTTGGAAAATGCTTTCTTAGTACACCCTTACGTGCTAAGACAAATATATCCTCCAAATTTCAAGTCTCTACGACCAGCGGTTTAGGCTGTGCGTTGTCTGTCTGTCAGTCAGTCAGTCAGTCAGTATGTCAGGACAAAGATTCTTATAGTATTAGATCGAATTGAGAAACCTCCCCCTTTGTTGAAGTCGGTTAAAAATAATACAATATAGATAGTAAAATGTTCCATTTGCATAGTAAGCATTGTTATTTACAATGCTTACTAAGCAAGTTAACTGGAATATTTCAAACGTTACTCGTATTGAAAAGCCAATAGGACCATACAAATTAATCAATCTAAACTAAATCTTTGCTGCGGTTGTAGTGCTTGACTGTATTCCGTCGGCAGCTGCGGTTTAATGACATCGTCGCTGGTTACACGGCCACAGCCGCATCACGCGGTTTCGTAAGTGATTAGTTAGGTATTACATTTTTTATGTGTTATATGTTTAACATCTAGTTTTTTACTAATCTACACTAGATGACTAGGCATAAATAACCTTGTTCCAGAAATTGGCTAGAAACGTTTAGTTTAAGTGGTGTATTGATAAGCATATGTCATCTCTATTATCTATGCCGATAATGCTATAAAATAATGGTCGTTTAATAACTCGTCTAAGTATCTACTCCATGGAAATAATGGTAAGGTATAAATTGAACACGCGGTAAATATATATGCATGAACAGGTCCTGATAACATTTATATTCTTGTTGGTATGCCATTGATAACGTTATAAATATAATGACCATTATTAAACACTAGCTATGCCCTGCGGCTTCGCGGGCGTTAAAACGTGCTTGAACTTATAAAAAATGTTTTACATAAACTTTGTTCTGACAATTGCAAAGACGATAAAAAAACAAAGTCTTAAATGCGCTTACAATGTACATTTGCCCGACTGCCAGAGGATAGTAATAGGATAGTAATGTGTTTCGCGCGTATGTAAGTGGGTATTTATCCTTGTTGTCACCTAGGAGCGAATAGTCTGGACCGATTTTAATGCCTATGTTTTTGGATGAAAGAAAAAAAAGGTATTGATCTCCGAAGTGTTGGCTATATAAATGAAGAAAAAACAAATTGCGGCAATTTCGTTGAATACATTTTACTTATATTATTTTGCTCAATCCGCACCGTATTTTGTATCAAAGAGAATATAAAGTGCTTTAATAGCCCTTTCTGAATATATAACACTTCTAGTATAAAATATCATAGTGCTCTGGAAATTTATATTAAAAAAAAAACATTTTCACGCAGTCGGGTTTATGTTCATTTCAATAATTCGCTTGTTTAATTTATAAAGTAGATTATTGGACGTTTACAAGACTTTTATTATAACTTATATCCGACAATCGTATGAGTTCCTCGACCCGATTCGACTTAATCATCAGATCATTGTTATTTATTCCTGATCACTTTGTATGCGAATGGAAAGAAATTATAAAGCAAACTTTTGTATGTTGATTTCCAGACTAATATTATAAAAAGTTTGTAACACTGTCAGTCTATCTGTTACCTAATCACACCTAAACGGACGATCCTCTCTTACTGAAATTTAATAAGGAGACACTTTATAGCATGAGAATGAACATAGGCTACTTTGATGAAAATCAACACGTAAAAGAAGACGCAGGGCGGGTATCAGCTTATCATTTATCAATTTACGAATGTAAGACTAAACCCGATTACATCAATAACGTAATTTCAGGATGCAAAAATGAGCATGAGTAGAAGAAATAAAATAAAAAAGTTGCACAAGAAAATAAGAATTTCTGCTCAACAGCGAAGAAAATCTTAGATGATGGTGAATTTTCCAATCGAGTTATCTCTTCTTATTGAAATATTTTCTGGTTGAAGTAATATTGTAATAGATAAGGCTTATTGTAAGTTATGTAGAGATCGCTTTCAGCAATAAACCGGCAATTGATTACCGACTATTATTGTATTACTTTAAGTTCTGTTTCGTTGGTGATCAATAAAGAGCTTCGTATTGCATTTAATTGTTTTTGGTTTTTAGAAAATTCGTCCCCTCAAGTGAGAGAAGAGTTTTTTTTAATGAAGCTTTTGGATTTACTTTAATCTATGTACAAATGCTCTAAAATACAAATAATAACAAATTTAATTCAAAGTTTTTGTAAATTCACTCCCTAAATGGGGGAAATGGGGGTAATATTTGCATGAAATTTATTCATTTGAAACGTGTTTAATATTTTAGGGAATTTGTCATTTATTTATACGTAACTTATTGTTGAGACAATCTCTTTTTTTATCTTTTTTTTTCTAGTAATACTGAAAATGCTCAGTCAGTAATTCATTCAATTACAAAAAGCTGCCGTAATTGTTTTTCATGCATGAATATTTCTGACAGGAAAAAGTTGCCTGAGAAATTGCATGCATTTATTGCTTTATTACACGTTTAAAAAAACGTATTTTATGTTCTCGTCTGAACATTCTTATTTAGAACCCCACAGAGCTTAATAAGATCTTATAAAGTACCACAGCTATTAACAACCCTTCTCAGGGGTCAATCATTTGTATCAGAGAGAAGCTTAGTGCCCACCCAAAAGAGCCCACAAACACAAGTAAACTGAGGAGTGAGCTTAACGTCAATCAAGGGCTGAATTTCCTCAGAACACTTGGATGATCGCAAAAGGTACCATCGGAATAATAAACAATAACGTAGTGAAATAAAATAAAAAATCCAGAATGTTTCATAGTGATTTATGCCATCTGCAACGTATAAAGAAACTTATGTGGGTATTACTGAACTACTTTATGGAACATTATTTGTATCCGACTTCACAAAAAAGGAGGAGGTTCTCAATTTGTCTGTTTTTTTTTTCTTTTTTTTTTGTGTGTATGTTACGCGATTACTCCGTCAATTGTGAACCGATTCGAATGATTCTTTTTATAATCGGTAAACGTACCCTACGTTTCCGAGGTGGTCACATTGTAATTTCATCGAGATCTGATAAGTATCTCCAGAGATATGACGATAAACGTCTCAAATATGCTACTGAAATTGACTCACGGGGCATTGAAGTCGGTTGTTTTAGGTTTTAAACTATCCTAATTATTTAAATCCTTTACGGTCCTTACAACCACCTAATTTGAGGATCAGTTTGTTTAGTATCCTTAAAAGGAAATGCGGGTGCGAGGAATTTGAATAAACTGGCCAAGTGCAAGTCGGACTCGCACTCGTAGGGTTTCGTACTTACACTACAGTATTTTATAAGATCGAGCAAAAAATACCACTATCATTTTTCGCCAGCAAAAAATAATATTTAATAAACATTTTATTTTTTATAACGCCATCTAACGTCTAACAAAGATGTTAGGGATCGACATTTTAATATAACGCCATCTATGGGACGTTTACCTAACTAAGCGTTCATAGATGGCGTGAAATGCCGAAAAAAACACGTTTCTTGTATGGTTACCCTCTGTTATTCTTAACTTTATTCTGTTTTTAGTATTTGTTGTTATAGCGGCAACAGAAATACATCATCTGTGAAAATTTCAACTGTCTAACTATCACTGTTCATGAGATACAGCCTGGTGACAGACGGACAGACAGACAGACAGACAGACAGACAGACAGACAGACAGACGGACAGCGGAGTCTTAGTAATAGGGTCCCGTTTTACCTTTTGAATACGGAACCCTAAAAAGAGGTATTTTAAAGAAACTATTGCCGTCGCGCAGTGCCCAAAAACCAACAACGAGTGGCATAGGGAAAGCAGCAACTCAGACCCATTTTACCTACAAAATTTTGACTTAAATAAGTTTTTGTATTCCCCTGTTTTCTCCTCGAAAACTGATCCGATCAAATTATTTTTTGCACAAAGTTTTTGCAGATAAGTGCATCCGTGCTCCTAATTCGTCTGGTAGCCGTTTGGATCAGTGCTGTAAAATAGGTCAATATTACTAGTTTTTGAAGGGTAATTATTTTTGCAATTAGTTGGTCAATAAAAGCAAATGATAGGGGATAGCATAAATACAGCAGACTTAAATTTTTTGTAGAAAAAAAATATGCTCTAGAGTCTAGATGCATTTTCCAGGGATGAGGAAACAGGGAAATACATTTGTTCCTCTTAAATCTAAGTTTGCACGTATAACTCAGTCCACAACCATTTATTTAACTTTTGCTCAACTACTAATCAATTAGTGATGACCTATGCTTTACCGATTCGATATTTAATTCCTTAGGTAGTTTTAGTTGGGACCTAGGTGTAAGTACAAAGGTAAATTGCGAATTCATATTTTTGCCAGTTTTTGAGCTTTACCTAACAGAATTGGGTAATGCTTACTTAAACCGGAGAAACCTAGGTATACTTCGTCGTCCAGCATTACCCGTAGGTAACATATGCATACTGCACCGTTTAATTAGTGGATTTTAAATGGAAGTTTATCATCAAATTTTTGGGAAAGCTAGACTGTGTGTTTGCATAACATTAAATATTTAGGAAATAGACAATCCAGTCAGTATTTAGATGCGTAACTTTATATATACGAGTACAAGTGGGGTAGCACTTTGATTTTTAACAGTCGGGAATAATTAAATGAGCCCAAAAGGAATCGCCGCGCATCGGAATAAAATAAACTGGCCAAGTGCAAGTCGGACTCGCACTAGTAGGGTTCCGTACCACACTACAGTATTTTATAAGATCGAGCAAAAAATACCACTATCATTTTTCGCCAGCAAAAAATAATAATTAATAAACATTTTATTTCTTATAACACCATCTAACGACTAACAAAGGTTTTAGGGATCGACATTTCAATATAAAACCATCTATGGGACGTTTACCTAACTAAAGCGTTCATAGATGGCGTGAAATGCCGAAAAAAACACGTTTCTTATATGGGGACCCTCTATTATTTTTAACTTCATTCTGTTTTTAGTATTTGTTGTTGTAGCGGCAACAGAAATACATCATCTGTGAACATTTCAACTGTCTAACTATCACGGTTCATGAGATGCAGCCTGGTGACAGACGGACAGACAGACAGACAGACAGACAGATGGCGAGCGGAGTCTTAGTAATAGGGTCCCGTTTTACCCTTTGGGTACGGAACCCTAAAAAAGTAATTAAAAGTACTTTCATAAAAACAATAAATGATTATCCGTTGAATAAAGTGTGTATATTTAAAGACTCTAAGGGCCAGTTTCACTGGTTCCTGATAGCGCTAGTATGAAGAAATCTGACAGATTTTTGACAGCTTTTATATGGCGTCATGTGTCAGATAACTATGTAACACATTATCAGGAACCGGTGCAACTGGCCCTAAAATACTGAAACTTTCACTTTGTTCAGTTTAATACAAAAGTTGTTCGGACTCGCACATGTAGGTATATGTGCTTTACCCATGCCAAGCCAGAGCGCGTCACTAATAATTTATTTGGGTTTCTTTGATATAACGATAGATTATCTCGAATTCTCACTAAGTCCTCGACATGATCCACTCATCGTTGCCCACTTAAAGCCGACCTCTACGAACCCCTCAATCTAGAATACCTAGATCATTTGTTCGTAATACCTCTCCGACCGGTTAAAACGATCTGACAGTTTATAGTTCAACTCTTATTAAATCGAGATTGCTTAGTTCTATAAGCTCATAAAACGTGTAATTTTTAGGGTTGCATACCCAAAGAGTACCAACGGAACCCTATTACTAAGACTTCACTGTCCGTCCGTCCGTCAGTCTGTCAGTGGGCTGTATCTCCTAAACCGTAAAAGGTAGACATTTGAAATTTAAATATTATAATAAAAAAATAAATAAATTATAATTAGAAAATTTCAATGTATTTCTATGGCCACTATAATAACAAATACTAAAAAATTGAATAAATGTAAAAATTAAAGAAAGTTAAAAACGTGTTTTTGGCTCTTCCCTTCTTATGAACCGTAATAGAGACAGACTTAAAATTTTCTTATCATATGTATTCTATAGCTGTTATAACAAAAAAATATATAACTTAAATTAAATTAAAAAATAATTAAATTGAAAGGAGGGTCTCCATATAAGAAACAAGTATTTCGATTTTTTTTCTATCTTATAAAATACTAGCAGCCCGCCCCGGCTTCGCACGGGTAGAACATATATGCCTACAAAATTTACATCAGTTTGTTGCATCGAATATAAAATATTAACATATTTAACAATCATCGTCATATTTCAACCAATTTACACAAAACCTTAACGTATTATGCACTTAAACATTCCTCATAAACACTGGCTATTGGTGAAAACTGCATGATAATCTGTTCAGTAGCTATTGAGATTATTGCGAACAGACAGACAGACGCAGTGATATGATATATATATATGATGCCTTTGTTTTATAATACTTACTTAGTGATATTGGACGGCCCTTTGCGTAAAGGATAGTTACCCTAATTCTGACCCGACGGTCGTTGGTTCTAATCCTAGCTGTATACCTACCAATGAAGTTTTATGTGCATTAATGAATCATGGGTTTTCGTACAGAGGTAGTGGGATCATTAAATATACCAAAACTGGCCAAGTGCAAGTCGGACTCGCACTCGTAGGGTTCCGAAACAGTAAAGTAATATATAACTTTAATTTTTCGCCACCAAAAAATTAACTTCGTTTTTCATAGTTTTTGTATGAAAACAAAGCTATCTTTGCGGTCGCTATATCTCAAAAACTGCTGAATGTATCTCGTTCAAACCAATTTTCGTTGAAAGTTTTTATTGAAATCTACAGAATATATTTTTTCTAGATTTTTCACTCCATTACTTTAAAAGTTAGAGGGAAGGACACACATTTTACCACTTTCGAGGCGCCTATCTTTTTAACCGACTTCACAAAAAAGGAGGAGGTTCTCAATTCGTCGGAATCTGTTTTTTTTTTTAATGATTGAATATAGCCTATTTTCATTTCGAAAGTCCATTCTATATATTAGTGAAAGAATTTTTCAAATCGGTCTAGTAGTTTTTGAGCCAAATCATTACAAACATACAAAAATACAAATGTTCTCTCTTTATAATATTAGTATAGATTGTACTGTGGTACGGAACCCTACGAGTGCAAGTCCGACTTGCACTTGGCCAGCACATTTATATCTTATAGGCCAGCGTTTGACCACTATCTCGCCTGGTGGTATAAAGCGATGATGTGGTCGAAGATGGTGAACACACTAGGCCTAGAATACTCTGACTCCCAGTGGCTATTATATGCTGCCAGAACACCATTAGGTTGTGTAGGCACTTGGCAGATTTTCTCCCTAATGGTAGTAAGCTACTTTTTGGTAGCAGGTCAGGTTGAAATATCGGTACCACCTGTGGAAAATTCTGTGGAAATTTCTGTTTTCTATGCCGAGCTTCAAGGTCATATTTTTTAATTGCTACGACCTCTTCAATTGAAACCTTTGTACACATTATATAAACAAGTTCATTTAGTGCAACTCTGACGCTAATTGTTTTTTTATTGCTAGAAGGTAAGATTGTCAAGAAAATACGCGCCTGGTGGTAAGCAATAAAGCCTGCCGATAACAATTACAGAAGCAAAACAAGAGTTTTGCTTCTGTAATTGTTATCGGATAAGAGATTGCCTTATTAAATTACAACGCAAAGTTTTATCCTAGTTTTCTTGGGTTTTATTACACAATCATAAAAAACAGTCCTTTTTTATGCATATAATATCTTATAGGCAAACGTAGAATAAGACGTCCTGTCAGGTGGAGCGACGATATACGCAAAGCGGTGGGCATGTGACTAGAGAAGAGCCGAAGATCGGGCTCAGTGGCGTATCTTGGGAGATGCCTGCGTCCAGCAGTGTACTGACACCGGCTGATTATGGTGATGATGAAAAATTCCTCCTGGCCTTTTGAATCGTTTATTGTTATCGTAATGCTCACGCTTGTAACAAAAACATATATCATTTAAATACTGTCTCTACCCTCCATATTAGCAGCGAGACGAGGTTTATATAGACTGAATAATATATTACTATTATAGATATATTAATATATATTAATAACTAATAGAATTCAGTGTACCAATAGCATTCTTCTAAATAATGTATAAATTAATATTAACCAATTACGACAATTATAATAATAACAGATATTAATTGAGATCTTAGATCCGATACCTCAGCTTTAATTATTATAAGTTTAGTCATAGTTATAGTAAATGGTATACAATAAACAGTTTTTGTATTGTATTCAGTCACAATTTTTTGTAAAATAATATCATAACAAAGATTGAAAATCAACAAAAATATTACATTTATGATACTTGTGGTAGCCCGCGACTATGGGTGCGTACAGCCTATGTAACATAACATGTTATAAAATTGTTATTTAACATGTTTCAGATAAGTGGACACGGAATGTTATAAACATAATATGCTAACATGTTATTATAACATGTTTTATGACATCCCGTGTCCACATTATCTGAAACACGTTAAATAACAATGTTATAACATATGTTACATAGTGTCTACGCACCTTCAGATACCTATGTCCTATTGCGATACGGATTCCATTTCTCGACCGACTTTGATTATGCAACAGTTTTAATCGATTTAACACATTAATATGCTGTAGGTATTATTTATAAAGTATTAAAACACGTGGCTATTTTTTGTATACAGGAGTTTTTTTTATATACTTTATGTAGTATCTAGTAATGCCCTGCAGCATCGCCTGCTTAAAAAGCATCTAAGTAGGTCTAAATGTTTTCCATCGAGATAAAATAATTGTCTTTGACAATTCGTGTACTCGCGAATTCATAAATTAATATTAATGGGGAGATTTAGTGATGCTTCATATTCTTAAGTTCGAAATAAAATTCGACGATTCATTATAATAAAATTATAATGAAGTATTCAAATTGTTTTATTGGATTCTTAAGAAAACTTTTTCTCTAAAGTAATTATAAACTTCAAATGTATGATACTTTCCGTTACAAGTTAGCTTATATTTTTAAACGCAAGGATATTTGTCTGTTGTTACTATAGTATCTACGTCTAAACTATTACTATCGATACATTTCCCCATCACTACCTCATTTGTCAAATTATGATAAGGAGTTAAGAAATTAGGAGTGAACAGATAAATTAACATACTGTACATATACTATTCAAAATCATACAATACCCTCTGTCATCAATACCCTCCTGTAGTCGGGTAAAAAGTATTTGCTTATTTTGTCGTAGAACAGAAGATGCGTTAATACGTTAATTAAAATATCAACGCGATTTACGTTAAGTAAGTATTACTTTATTAGAGTCGGAGTATATCTTTATTAAATTGTTTTTTTTAAATCATAAAGGCTAGCGTTTGACTACTATTTCACCTGTTGGTAAGTGATATTATGGTCGAGCACGGTAGCACGCTAGGCCTAGAATGGAAACTGGCTCTCAAGGATCGCTGTCGGAACACATTATATGTTTGACTTCTAACTTTAGGGTGGAAGCTGGCCAGGCGAACACTACTACTAGGTTGTATAGTTAAATATTTTGTTTTAACGTTATTAATAAATGCGTTAGTAAAAAATTTACTTTTACATCGAATTCATATTGACATTTTTCTCCGATGCGTTTTAATTTAATAAATTACCATGAAATCTGCTTTCAATTAAAGAGTTTCATAGAAAAATAATGTTTCATTTCATCAATTAGAAATCGATGGTTTTTCCTAGATAAGTGCGCGTAAATTAGGTCTTTTCCGCCTGTAATTTCACTGTCGGCTTACGAATATTGTATTATCTCAATCGATTTCAAGATTCTACTTATAAATGCTCGGGATTCTACTCTAGAACCCTTCGCTCCGCTCTGGATTCAAATAGCGGCCTCACAAAAACGTACTGTTTTGCGGCCTTGTTATACAATCAACTACAATGTTACATATCATTAGCGGAAAGGGAAAACCGATAAATAAGTGGATGTAATGAGACATGAAAGATAATGTTTGTAATAGGGAAATTACAGGGGACAAACATAAATAGAGATGCATGTTGCACCGGCCCTAGTAGGTGTTTTAAGTAAGGGATGATGATGGGGAAACAAATAAAGGTTGCCTGAAAGAGATCGCTTTATGCGATTAAACCGCCCATTGTACTAGTTTAAGACCTTTTTGTTGACTTTCAAAAGCATATCTAAAATATTCATCGATAACGATCGCTTATTTTCATTCATAATTGAATTGTAACCACTGCCTATTCTTGACTGGAACTGTTAAGGTAGGCATTAGTTTTAAGTTCTCCTCTTGTACGTGTATTTTTGTTCTTTCCGTGGCCACAGTCAATGGATACAACTTAATCGAAATGTCTAGGTCCTAATATCTCAGCATCTACGCGGTTACACGAAAACCATTGCACCTTAGCAATCTTCTTGAGTTACACTAATAAGATTAAAGTCTTTTTCTGTGTTGTGAAATGTCACATCCATTTAGTTTTTCATCGGTCTACCAGATCTGTGGGCGCATAAATAAATACAAGCATCTGCATTCGAAATTGTATTGGTTTTTCAATTTCATCCAAGTTTTCTTGAGTTATCAATAAATACTTCAATATCTTACAATGTCCTGAGTCAAGGTAGATTGGTAAGGCAGTCAGCGTAAAATGAGTGTGCTTTAATTGTACAGAACAAGAAATTAGCAAGTGTTATATTTAAGATCAGATCTGTATTATATTTAATTGTTATCCCTCGCTCAGCTCTGGATTGAAAATAGCGGCCTTGACGAATATATACTACTTCGCGCCCTCGTTATACAATCTACTGTTAGTTTATTCCAATACATGGCATCATTTTTTTTAGGGTTTTCGGTACTTATGGAACGCGTGGAGTTATCAAGTTAAAACGTAATACGAGTAGGTTGGGGGAAAAGATTATTTTTTAAGAAAATTCAAAACATTTTTTATAGTTTATTTACATTTAACTAAAGTATGTAGGTTGTACAGTCGCGTGCTTGACACTGGTGCGAGTGCACGTATTGTGTTGTTGCCGTATAGTTTTATTGCGCAAGAGTGACTTGTTTATGACACGTGGCGCTAGTTGCGCCCGCTGTCTAGAGAACAATGGACGAAGACGGTAATTTATGCGACGTGGAGCTGTGTGAAATGAGCGATAACCAAATACTTGAAGAATGTGAACGGGAATTACAAGAAATTGTAACAGCGGAGTCAGGTACCGGTCAAAGTAAATCGCAAGATATCATTAGTACGGGGGTGCAAAAGCGGCCGAGAGAAAATAGTGACAGTGAAAGTGGTTTTCAAGTATATATTAGAAGAAAGGCAAAGAGATTATTAAGAAGTGATTCTCGAGATGATAACACCCACAATGAGCGTGAGAGCTCGTATACAAATATTAACTTATTTGTGGATCAAAATCAAGAAATCCGTCACGAGGTTTGTTTGACATCCCTACAAATTTTGCCTAAGCAAATGGCACTGGCAAAATTGTTGAAGAAAGAAAATTGTGAGAATATAATTAAAATAAAATATAAAAGCCCGTATAAGGTATTTGTTCAGTTTGACAATAGAAAGCAGGCAGAAAATGTTATTAGCTGCAAAACTTTGCAAGATATGGATATAAGATGCCAGTTTACGGATGAAGCCAGCTTATCTTATGGTATAATTAAGGGAGTCGATATTGATATGAATGATAAAGACATAATGGACTCACTGAAAAGTGACGTGGAAATTATCTCAACAAAACGCTTAAGAAGAATGAATGAAGACGGAAAATGGGCAGAATGTGAAACGGTGAGACTGTGTTTTAGAGATGGTTCCTGTCCGGAGTATGTTTATGCTTATGGCTGTAGATTTAAAGTCGAAAGATATATGTTTCCAGTGACACAGTGCTCGTCTTGCTGGAAATTTGGCCACTTTAAAAGATTCTGTCCACTCGGTAAAAAATTGTGTCCTAAGTGTGGTTTACAACATGACAACTGCGATACTGAGGTTTTTAAATGTCTAAATTGTAAAGGACCCCACATGTCATTGGATAAAAATTGCCCTTTGTTTGTTAAGGAGAAGTCCATTCGAGCGACAATGAGTAAAAGAAACTTTACATATAAAAAAGCATTAGAAGTGTATTTGATGGAGGTAAAGCAAAAACAAGCATATGCTCAAAGGGATTGCCTAGTAACTTTCCTTTTGTTAACCCCACTCACACAAAATATTTCATTTCCACCACCACCCATTATTCAGAAGGAAAAGGAAGATAGTAAGGAAAGGACAACAGTTACACTTTCAACAAATAATGAAGAAGAAGAAGAAGAAAATAAGGTGCCACAAAAATCTTTGAATGCTGAAGGTAACCGTAAGAGATTATTATTATTATTATTTTTTTATTTATATTGAGAGTAGTATTTGTAGTTCTAATATTAGTAGTCCTGTAGTAATTTTCACAGACAGCAAAAGCTCTTTGCAGCATATAGCTCGATGCGCCTCTGGTCATAGCAGAGGTATATCGGTAGCATATGTAATTATTAAAACCATCGCTAATATGATTGCTAAAGGAATAAAATTGAAATTGCAATGGGTTCCATCTCATATCGGTATTGATGGAAATGAGGAGGCTGACAGATTAGCTAAATTAGCATTTACGCAGGGTAGTACATATTTTATAAAACCTAATTATTCGGAATTTTTGCCAAAGTGTAAAGAAATTTGTTATAGTAAATTTAAGGAATATTTTGATGAGAGAAGTCGGGAAAAGGGAATTTGGTATAAAACAATTCAATGTCAGCCTCCTCGTATACCATGGTTGGGTACGGGCCAGTTGTCCAGAACTGATTGTGTGCTAGCACATCGATTACGGTCGGGGCATTACCCATGTAGGAAATTCACTCATATGATGAAAATAACTGATTCTCCAAACTGTGAAAGTTGTGGGACTGTTGAGGATATCCATCATATACTTATGGAATGTACAAAAGGAGCAAATGAACGCGCATTACTCTTAAGAAAATGTAAAATTAATACAAATGACATGGGTATATATATTAACATTTTAGCATCATCTGCGTGTAATGCGGCTAGGTTTCTGTTCGACATTGTTAAGCACCATAGTTTATAAGTAGGTTGTTATGTTTAAGGTATGATGGGGCTGGCATGCCTTTGGGTAAAAGTCCCTAATAAATACAGAAAGAAAAAAATGTAGGTTGTAACGAAACGGAGCGCCTACCTCTCGCTACGAGTATAGAAGGAAGTATATATGGAACCTAAACTGAGTAAAAACTACAAGATACCATAACATACTATATAATCATTAAAAAACTATGCTACACCATACAAAATCTGGGCTCTTCGTGATCACATCTTTCAAAGTGCCGACGGTTGTGAGCACCTATATTTGGCCATTTGATATTCTGCTTCAAAATAAGTAGGTGGTGTTGTCGTAATAGAAATATTCTGGTATATTGCATGTAGACCATGAAAATTTTCAAAGACGCAGACTAATTCAGCTCGACGCCGGCCACAGGTTGTACTGCCAGATGGATACTAGCGCTGCTCAATCCGGACCAACTCTTCGTTCATCATACATAAACTAGTACTTCCCTCATTATAGATCTGCGCAGGTGCAGTAGGTCACATCTTCTTAAAGAAATCTTATACTATCAGGTAACTTGCTTCAGTTCTGTTGTTTATTTTTTTACTCTGCATCTTCTTAATGCAGAAATCAGACCGTCCTCCTCTTACTTTTCCATCTTTTTTACCGTCCTTCATTTTTTAATTTGACTTCGTTCATCGTCAAGACGATCAAAAGATACATAGTTATAAATAATAAAATACGGGACTTATCGCGCCTAAAACATAAATTTTTATTTAACTCGTCGTTTCGACCAAGTTGCATTGATCGTGATCACAATGCAACTTGGTCGAAACGTCGAGTTAAATAAAAATTTAGAGAATTTAGAGAAAATTTTGAGATGTTTAGTAAGTAGTAAACTTCTTATTTAAGTTTATGGAAGTTATTTTATGCTATATACGATTGTCTACGAACAAGGGTAATCATAAATATTCTGAAAATACAAGCTTTAGAGAAATTTGTTCCAAGGAAAACACCATCATATTCTTTATGACACTTTTTATTCGTATTCGTACAGACAGGTTCCGAAAAAATGTGGAGCTAAGGTTCGATTGCGCAAGCAGTAACAACGAGTTGCGAAGGCTCTCACGGGACAGCATCAGATACTAGAAGGAATCGCATGAAAGTGTTTAAGTGATATACGACGACGGTCGCATCTTAACTGATAGTGCACTTAGCTTTGCGAAACCGATCGGTTCCACTGAATTTGAATTAACCAATCGAATTAAAGTGGTTGGTTAATACTTGTTTATTTTCATGTGATAGAAAAAAGCTAGAGATCAGATTATAGCTATCCTAGCTATGCTATGCTAGATATCAGCCAACCTATTCTGCACGTGATACATTTTGCCATCGAATAAGCGTATATTTATATAGGACTAGCTGTGCCCGCGACTTCGTCCGCGTGGAATAGTGTCTTTGGGTAGCATTAACAAATATGACACATACGTATCCCAACTATACCGCGCCACGCTAACCCCCCTCCCCTCCTCCCCTCACATACCCTCCCTTCCCCCTTCCCCTCATTTCCACCTCCCCTCCCCTCCCTTTCCCCTTCTCCTTCCCCTCTAGCTTTCCTCCCCTCCCCTAGCCCCCTCACCTCCCCCTTCCCTACCCCGTCCAATTCCACTCCCCCCTCACAAACTTTGAACGACATATTTTTTTATATCGAAACCACAGCCAAAAAAATAAGTTTCAAGCTTCTAGCTTTAAAAATGAAGATACTTCCATACAACTTTTCATGCCCCCATTCAACCCACTTTTCGCATTAAAAAGAAGCCTATGTCCTTTCTCAGGCTCTAGACTATCTGTGTACCAAATTTCATTTAAATCGGTTCAGTAGTTTTGGCGTGAAAACCAAACAAACAGACTCGCAGTTATAATATTAGTAAGGATAAATAAAACCCAGAGATGGCGCTAGCGTAGATTTTAGTAGCTCTCCTTTAAATATTGCCTAAATGTATGAAATCCTGCATCGCGCAAACGATATTTTCCGCAACATTGAAACCGATGCACTTGCTTCGTGTTTAGACATCTTAAAAGTTGAACTCGTTTAAAAACCTTTTTTTTTATAATACTAGTCTGGATTTCCATTCAAAATTACGTAGCCCAATACCAAAGGCAGGTGACGGGCAGCAGCGTCACCGGTGCATGAAGCTATGTCAAAAATGCTAAGATGCGACCTCAGGAGCTCTAAACTCATGCTTTATAAAGGAAGCTATTGAAAATAAATCCGGCCAAGTCGAGTTGGACTCGCCCGCCGAGGCTTCCGTACCAACTTCTCAAACAAGGTTAAAGGTAAAACTTAATTTTGCAGTTCGGTCCATAGAAAATGTACTGCACCAACCGCAAATAATAAGTTTGTAATAGTAAATTAACTTTTTTTTGGTATACAACTACATATTTACGGTTTTCAGTTATTCCTATGTAAGTGGTTCAAGACCTTGCTTATTGCCAAATTTCATGATTCTAGGTCCGCGGGAAGTACCCTAGGCCCTATAGGTTTCGATTCACTTGAGAAATCTTCAGTCATATATCTTTTGATCGCGTTGACTTACAGATTTGATTTTTTTACACCCGAAAAATACCATATACCCAAGTATTTAGTTTAAATTTCAACTAGATAACTCAACGCATTCCGGAGATAAATTGTCGGGTCGTGACAGACGGACAGACAGACGGACAACAAAGTGATCCTATAAGGGTTCCCTTCCTATAAATTGGGGGTCAAATGTTCAGAAGCTAGGCCGAAGCCATCTGACGAAGCTGACAACCTCAAGCGGTAAAACTTTTGTTCCTAAGATTATCTCGGAAGTTTAGGAGTTGTGCTGTGAACTCTACCTAGGGGCTATCGCATCCTGTCCCGTACGGTGGATCTCAACCAAGTAGGCACGTTACTCAACTTCAGCGCATCTTTAATTCCGTCCTTTTCTCTGGGAGAGCAAGAGTGTGGTGGTAATGTTTTCCAAAAAAGGAGATATAAGAGATTCGATTTATTTATATTCAATTAACAAGTAACAAAATTAAAATTTTGTATTAACACACACGACAATGTCCTTTACAAAATTAACGTCATAACATCTATCTAACAACCACCACTGATTAATTACGAACCGATTAAAGACAAAATCGAACTAGTTTTGGAGAAAAATGGCAACATGGATTTGCATAAACAAATGTTTACTGCAGCGCCCCCTGGTGAGTTGACACCGTTACACCTATTTAAAAATATGCACCAATCAAACACGAACCCATAACTGAAAACTGTATCAAAATCGGACTAGTCGTTTTGAAGAAAAAATTGCAACATCGATTTACACCAACAAATGATTACTGCAGCGCCCCCTGGTGAGTTGCCACCGTAACACGAATGTAAAAACATGCACCAATTACACCCGAACCCACAACTGAAAACTGCATCAAAAGCGGACTAGAAGTTTTGGAGAAAAATGGTAACATGGATTGCACACACAAACAAACAAGCAAACATCCTCTCACCCCAAACGCATATACAGTCTCCGTTCTGTCGTGGGTAAAAATAAATGTAAATAGATCAGTACAATTTTTATTTATAATACTACTATTTTCAACTGACTTCACAAAAAAGGAGGAGGTCTCAATTTGTCTGTATGTTTTTTAGGGTTCCGAACCCAAAGGGTACCAACAGAACCATATTACTGAGACTCCGCTGTCTGTCTGTCTGTCTGTCTGTCTGTCTGTCTGTCTGTCTGTCTGTCACCAGGCTGTATCTCATGAACCGTGATAGTTAGACGGTTGAAATTTTCACAGATGATGTATTTCTGTTGCCGCTATAACAACAAATACTAAGAACAGAACAAAGTTAAAAATTAAAGAAAAGTTTAAAAAAAGTTTTTTACGATAGCGCAGCGCCACCTATCTAGTTGCTAAGATGGCGCTATTGTCTTTACCTTAATCTGAATCTCGGAAGCGGCTCCAACGATTAAATAAAATTTAGTATACCTACAGGGGATTTCGGGGGCGATAAATCGATCTAGCTAGGAGTCATTTTCAGAAAATGTTGTTTTATTCTTGTTTTCAATAATCAACTTTATTGATAATCAACTTAAAATATGACTCTTCCCGACATCTATTGGCGAGTAGAAGTACTGTTTCAGTAAAGCAGTTAGTTGCTCTCAATTAAAAAAAATGGTATTATTATTCGTCAATAGATGTCGGGAAGAGTCATAATTGTCTGTTTAAGTGGCAAAAAATACCGAGCAAAGCTCGGTCAACCAGATATTTAATAATATTAATTACTACAATTACGATTTAAAAGTGTAATTGGTATGGCGCCAACAGTCTTCAATAAAATTCCTAAATCTTTAAAGGACATGGACAATATTATGTTTAAAAATAGGCTAAAACAATTTTTAATTCGGAAATGTTATTATGGTATTGACGAATTGTTAAGTGACAAATTATAATCATTATTATTATTTTCATGACATTGTGGTGTATCCTTTTAATTTTATAATTCAATTTAGTTTATAAGAATGACCTGTGTAATATATGTATATAAACTTCGATTACATGTAGTGAGTAAAGCAGCGCCATCTGCAAAGTTTGCACACCTGTTAAGGCAAACATGACGATCGTTTGAATATTTTGTCACAACTTTTTGTTATACGCATGTTTTGCGCAAATAAAATATCTTTATCTTTATCTTATCTTTATAACTACTATTACTATTATATAATACTATTCTACCTTTGTGTTAACGTTTACTTAGTTGGTGTTAGAAGTTCGTTAGAAATTCGATAGATGGCGTTCGGAACCCTCCGTGTGCGGGACAAAGTCTGACTCGCACTTGGCCAGTTTTATTTTTGTGTGTATGTTTACGCGAATACTCCGTCAATTGTGAACGGATACAAATGATTCTTTTTTAATAGGTAAGTACGTTTCCGAGGTGGTCACATTTTAATTTTATCGAGATCTGATTAGTATCTCCAGAGATATAGAGATAAATACCTCAAACATAGGAATAAGTACTGGTTTTAGAAGAAGAGTCCCAAGAAGATTATACTCAAGGAGGATGCTATATTGCCTTATATACTTTTGAAGACTAAAAAATATGACCTTGAATAATGTTTTTACATCTTTCTTCTCGTTGATTTTGGTTTTTGACATATATTCTTACGGTAACTGTGAGCGAGATAGAAACAAAGGTGGGGAGAATTAATTTGTCTTCACAGGAATGTTCTACCGGGCAAAGTCTTGTTAGGGTGCAAACTTTTTTAAACATACCTAAGATTTTTTGACATGACATGACGTTTGGCGAAGATGGCGGGCATATCAGTCCCGCGACACTGCATACGTAATTAAATAACTTAGAATTATGAACGTACTTTGTACCAACCAACACTGAAAAAAAAATAAGCATAATACCACAGATTATATAATAGTTACTACGTAAATAATACTTTCCGTTGTTAGGTTGGCTACACAGTGCTTTCATAATTCGGGTATCAACAATGTAGGGAAGTGCCAACTCTTATAGCGTAGTAGAGTGTTCAGTACTCTGTATTCCATATGGCGGCAATTAATCTAATAATCGCAAATAATACTTATTAATATTCATTTTGGAATACAACTAGTCCGTGTTATAAAAGTATTTGGAAATTTTTGTAATAAAATAGACAATTAATTATCGTGTGTGTCAGATGCTTTTATTGCACAGGGCCATTTTGGACATTGTCCTTTGATACCTTGATGACATCATTATGACTAGTGAATATTTTCACTAGCGCGGCATTTAAAGTCAATTTTTTTAGGGTTCTGAACCCAAAGGGTACCAAATGAACACTTTCTGAGACTTTGTTGTCCGTTCGTCCGTCCGTCCGTGTGTCTATTTGAGCGCACTTTACAGACCTGTATCTTCTTAACCGTAATAGGTACATACTTTAAATTTTCACAAAGTATATATCCGTCAGTGTATAACGGGCCAGACACGAAATAAATTTATAGATGCATGTAATTTAATTAAAACTTGTTTTGTACTAAAACGGGGAAATAAATTATTTTTCAAAAAATTAAAATCGACTTCATAACCACAAACAGGCACTCAAAAGCGAAAAATAAATTACTTAATATAATAATTATACGCGCTACCCACTTATCTATTTGAAGTCGGTGCCAGCCAAGTCTAGTAGGTAGTAGATAGATACTACCTAGATGTATCTACCTACTTACTACTACTACATACATAGTATCTATCTACTATCCAATAGACTTGGCTGGCACCGACTTCAAATAGATAAGTGGGTAGCGCTTATAATAATTATATTAAGTCATTTATTTTTCGCTTTTGAGTGCCCGTTTGTGGTTATGAAGTCGGTTCTATTTTTTTGAAAAATAATTCATATATATATATATATATATATATTTATATATTTATTTTGTCACCTAACCATTACGCAAGCTAAATGAAACAGTTTTCGGACCTAGCTGTACACAATTGTAACCAGAAACGGTGTCAGAGTTCGGCCGAACAATTTGTCTGTAATTTGGTCGGTTAGGGATGTTAACGTAACAAGGCCGTTAGTAGTTTCACAGAAATAGTAAACCTTCGGTTCTCGACTCATGTACTACGTGACTTGGACATCGACATACTATATTTTTTTCAATACCCATATAGTGTACTTTTCAGGTCGATCTGCTTCGGCTGATCGGCCGCGCGGCTTCTGCCTGTGCAGCAAAAAGCCGCGTGATACAATATAGAACTTTATTAACTACATAAAAAGATACGTATTTCATTGAGATAATTTTTGGGCGGCGTAAGGCTGCTGCACCGCACTTCGCTGCGCCGCGCGAAACCACAAGCATCGTCACGTCACATCGCGTCTCGGTTTGAACTGACCCTGTCTCAAACCGCCAGCACTGTCAAGAAATTGTATAATAATAATTATTTTAAAACCACAGAGTTTACAATGTAGACTCAAATGGTGAACTGGGAAACGAGTAAACTGTATTGGAAACTTTTAATATGCAGGTCGCTAAGGCCGTTGCCGTATTCGTTCATACAAAGTTGACTTGGCAAACGCTGCTGATTGTAGTACCTATTCATTATTCTGTGGTAGTACATTAATATTTATATCCTTCGGAATGTACTCGTAGATATACAGGATGGATTCTTGAGATGGGACCGTAAGAGCAGGTACCTCGTCCGTTGCTGCTCCACAGTTAAACGTTCTGAGGAGACTGTCCATAATTTTTGATTAAATGTTAAATTGCATTCACAGAAATTGAAAACATTACAGTCAGCAAAAAAATGAGCAATTCACAAAAAAACTTATTTTGATGCCATTCTGCCCGGTTCCTTACAGGCATGCTAGCCTATTTTTAATGCTAATCTTGAGAGAGAGCGAGAGATAATTAAATGGGACTACCTGAGCTTAAAGTACTAAAAATCTCAGAATTTGGAGTATAATGTTTCGTCGCTTCAAGCGATAAGACCGCCCATTGTATTGCCTCTAGTAACTTAAGTAGCTTAATTTCGGTTTGTTTCATTTTAAGTTGGTGTACAATAAAGAATTTTTCTATTTCTATTCTATTCTATTCTAATGTTTTATTAAAGAGTAATAAGATTCCAACTTCGACAAGTTTTGGTCAAAATCAGTTATTCGCATACAGTGTTTAATCTCTTTAAGTAACATTATTGATGGGCATGAAAAAATACATTTATGAATTTATTTTTCATATCGTACCAAAATGTAAGGGCAAAGCTTTTGCGATTTCTAACTTTTCTAGAACTCTTGTCTCAGTTGGTCCGAAAGAGTGTTGAATTGCATTAAACAAACTTTTGGTGTTAATTGCCCAATGAATTGCTGACTATACATTTTTTTAAATTATAGAGCACCTCTAAATGTAACAGAAAGTAGACAGATCGTTTAACTGTAGCTACGTCGGATGAGGTATCCTTAAGGTCCCATCTAAAAAAACATCCTGTATATGTTACATATATTTTATGTAATCAAAATATCAAATCACCGCTATTTCTTACTTGGCAAGTTTGTTTGGTCTGATTTTCGTACGAGCTTATGTTTATTGAACGTTGACTTTCAATTTGCTTTTTTACGGACTTTAGTCAAGGATCAAATTTGAAAATAATACTTAAATTCAAAATTGAAAACCACCCCCGATAAATATATTTATAATATATATGTTCATTGAGACCATTCCAATGAGCCTAAACACAATATCTCTGCTATAAATTGGTGAGGAATTGAGTATTCTGCAGATTCTAGTATATGATTCCAGTCCATGCTACTATGTACTTACCATATTATTGAAGTATACTGAAGAATGAAAATTCATTTCATAGCGTCATCATCTACAAAATATCTCATAGTCTAAAGCGGTTGAACAGATTTTCATTAATCAAAGCTAAGAACACTCTCGATTAAAACATCTATCAATCAAAATAAAAAACAAACTATATCAAAATCAGTTTATCTGTTTAGGCGCTACGATGCCACAGACAGACACATACATACACACACACGTCAAACTTTTAACCCCCCTTCTTTTTGCGTCGGGGGCAAAAATAAAACAATTGGGCGTTACCAAATATAATTCACGTTATGTAATTTATGTAGTGTTTTTTAATAAGTTTATTTAATATGAAATACTTTAAAAATAAACATATAAAAAAATATTATGAATTTACATTTGTTATTAAAAAGTGTATAAGAACAAAGTTTTCTAAAACCAGAAGAATAAATTAAAAGTACTTTTTTTTTTCTTTTCTTTATTTTCTATAAATATTTATCACAGTTTATTTTATAACAATGTTGATGAGTACTAATAAACACTTGGTTTGTGCTAGCACTCACTAAAGACGTTATATGTTATAGTGAAAAGTAATAATAATAATACTTAAATCAAAAATATAAAACCATCTCCGACTGATTTGTACATCTATACTAATATTATAATGAGAAAACATTTGTATTTTTGTATGTTTGTAATGATTTGGCTCAAAAACTACTGGACCGATTTAAAAAATTCTTTCACTAATATATAGAATGGACTTTCGAAATGAAAATAGGCTATATATTATCCCGTTTAAATCAAAGTTACATTCGTGGAGACCTAATTTGCAACCTAAGTCGATAAAAAAACGGTCGAAAAACACGTTTCTTACGAACGCTACTCAATTTAAAACAGATGGAAGAATATTTTCTATGGAAGAGTTGTACAATTTAATAAGACTTACAAAAAAGTTCGCGACAGCATATGTCTATCTCTGAAGGTTGACTCACAGTAACCATTTTAATCTTTAATTTTTTGTTAAAAAATATTACTTAACTTCCAGGGCTATTTTCAAGTATATAGTATTAAGCCTTATCCAAATAATTACGTTAATTAGCTTGGCCACATATTATAGATTAAAATTGTCCTTTCCAGTATATAATTCTAATGAAAACTCTAGAAGATATCACGGATTTCACATACACGCATCGCAAAATTAATAAAATATTTGCAGTAAAACCACAGAATAGGTCATAGTTACTACGAAAATATTATTATAAGCTTAGCTTTTCTGTAGATCCCCACCGATCGCAATCAATTTGAAGTCAATATAGTATAATAATATGATCTATTGTATAAAATAATAATGATCTATATATATATATAATATAATATTTTAAACCACCCCGACTGATCTATGTATAATCTTTTCATTAAAAGCATTCCAATGACTCTAAACACGACATTTAAAATCTGAGCTGTAAGTTGGTGAGGATTTGAGTATTCTGTAGAGTCCAGGAGATGTCCCAGCATCAGGTCAATATTCCATGTTCTTACAATATCGTTGAAGAAGAAGATTTCGAATTGATCAGACGTATTAAAGTTGATTAAAGCTCGCGAATTTTCATGAATCAAAGCTAAGAACACTCTCGATGAAGACATTTATAAAATAAAAAAAAACTATCAATAATAAAATCAAAATCGGTTCATTGGTTGGGTGCTAAGATGCTACAGACAGACACACAGATAGACACGTTAAACGTATAATACCCCTACTTTAAATCAAAATCGGTTCATCCGGTTGGGTGCTAAGATGATACAGACAGACACACAGATACACACGTTAAACGTATAATACCCCTACTTTTTGCGTCGGGGAACGCCATAAGGTTACGGCGGCAGATGTTCTTTTTGGTGGTAAGCTACTTTTCAACCGATTTCCAAAAAGAAGGAAGTTCTCAACTCGTCTGTATGTTTCTTTTTTCTTTCTTTTTTTGTGTGTGTATGTAACGCGATCACTCCGTCAATTGTGAACCGATTCGAATTATTATTTTTGTAATCGGTAGGGTATGTTTTCGAGGTGGTCCTATTGTAATTTCATTGAGATGTGATAAGTATCTTCAGAGATATGACGATAAACGTCTCAAACTTGCTACTGAAATTGACTCGCGGGGCATTGAAGTCAGTTGTTTTAGTTTTTAAACTATCTTAATTATTTGTAGATTAAATGATTCCACGAAAACCCATGATTCATGAATGCACATAAAACTTTCATTGGTAGGTATATAGCTAGGATTAGAACCAACGACCCTCGTGTCAGAATCAGGGTAACTATCCTTTACGCCAAAGGGCCGTCCAATATCACTACGTAAGTATTATAAAACAATGTCCATCACTGCGTCTGTCTCTCTGTTCGCAATAATCTAAATAGCATCTGAACGGATTATCATGCGGTTTTCACCAATAGCCAGAGTGTTTATGAGGAAGGTTTCGGTCTTAGGTGCATAATTCGTTAAGGTTTTGTGGAAATTGCTTGACGTATGACGATTATTGTTAAATATGTTAATATTTTATATATTCGATGCAACAAACTGATGAAAATTTTGTAGGCATATATGTTCTACCCGTGCGAAGCCGGGGTGGGCTGCTAGTATATGTATAATATTGTTCATTGCGACCATTCCAATGAGCCTAACACGACATCTCAGACGAGGAGTTCAGAGCGATCTACAGATTCAAGGAGATGTCTCTGCATTAGGTCAAGTTTACCATATTTTTGCATTGAGGTACACGTAATATTTTTGCAATATCATTGAAGTAACAGGATACTGAATTTCTAATTAACACATATGATTTGACTACCGTTATTCATATTTCTGTGGATTTGACCAAAGATAATATAAATACTATGGATTTGACCACAGAACACGGATATGATTTCACTAATAACTACGCTAAACAGACGGCAGCAGTGTGACGGGTAAATAGTGCGCAGAAGCGCCATTTTGATTTATTTGCCGTTCGCGGTCAAAGGACTACGAGTTTACGAAAGTTGCTATCGTAGTTTTTTTTACCAAAAAAGAGCTGATAATAATTAAACGGCTGAACGGATATTCATAAAAAAAAGCTAAGAACACTCTCGACGAAGACATCTATCAAACAAAGAAACTAAATCAAAATCGGTTCATCCGTTTGGGCGCTACGATGCCACAGACAGACACAAAGATACACAGATACACACGTCAAACTTATAACACCCCTTCTTTTTACGTCGGGGGTTAAAAACAATACAAACTAGCCCAAATTTGACCGTCGTCCTGTCATTTGACATTGTCTGGACTTCTATGTAGTCCCTACAGCCTAGCTTCATCATAGGGTCAGGTCGATAGTACCATATTATAGCATTGTCATTAAAGATACGCAAGTATACCAAATTTGAGTCCAATCGATCGTCGGGAAGTGGTTCTGATTTAGCTTCCAAGATTTGACACACACAGATACACGCTAAACACGCCAAGTTAAATAAAAGCTTGTAAAAACGCGATTTCTATACATCCGTCTTCTACGGATTAAGGCGGCCACGGACGAACACGATCATCGTCATAGATCCGCTTCGTTGCGCCAAGCCGGGTAGAGCTTTGTTACATAGAATATCGCTGCATCACCGCATACCGTGCTTGTTGCAGCTCAGACATTAGTACCGTAGATCCTCTACGACGTAGCTGGTAGACACGAGCTACGGTGTAAGTTACGTATAGGCTACGAACAAAGAAAACCCATATTATGACTCAGTTGGATGTAATGTCTCGATTAATTTTTGAAGACTTGAGATTTGCGATGATTTGTACCATTTTAATTTTATATCATATTTATAGCTTATATACTTTATTTTACACTTTATACTTTCAGACGTGCTATTATTCTTGCAAAATGTGTATACTAGCTGTCTTATTCACATCTTTGTCTACATACGTACTCTGTTCAAAAGAAATATTTCTCTGAAAATCTCAATTAATTTTGTAAATTTTAGGTAATAAGAGGCTATTGTGAGACATGTTTATGTGATAAAATTCATCTTCAGCAAATAAATGTATAAGCGTAACTTAATTAATATTAAAATACAGAGAATATTAAATAAATCTCCTTAGCTAGACGTATTACAAGAACTGACAAGAACCTTCTATTTGTCTATTTCTTGTGGTATCTGACAAGAGAAGCTTATATCCCTTATATTAAAATACAGAGAATATTAAATAAATCTCCTTAGCTAGATGTATTACAAGAAACTGACAAGAGCCTTCTATTTAACTACTTCTTGTGGTATAGGATAAGAGAAGCTTATATCCCAGAATAGGTTCTAGCTACATAATTCAGCGAAAATCTTTTTCGAGGCAAAGATAGAGCTACTTTTAACGTTATCGATTGAACTACGAGCTATCACTTAAACCCCCCCCCCCCCCGCCAGGTCAAGGTTACCGTATTTTTGCAATATAATTGAAGTAACAGGTTTTTTTTTTACCAAACTAAGATAAGGTTACTCTAGAGTAAAACGTAATTTGTTCAAAGTTTAACAATACATTTTTCGACGTTTTCAATCATTTACTCTAGAGTAACTATCATCCGATTTTGCTAAAATCCGCACTTAGACGTAACATATTTTATTGGACGAAACCTAAAATTTGAGCTTTTGTTGCGCTTTTGGTATTTAAAAATCTAAGTTTCTAAAACGAATTTCGAATAATAGTATAAAAGTAAACAAATTATTTTTCCAAAAAAATAAAACCGACTTCATAACCACAAACAGGCACTCAAAAGCGAAAAATAAATTACTTAATATAATTATTATAAGCGCTACCCACGTATCTATTTGAAGTCGGTGCCAGCCAAGTCTAATAGATAGTAGATAGATACTCATCATCATCATCAGCCGGTGTCAGTCCACTGCTGGACGTAGGCCTCTCCCAAATAATAGTCCCGCAATAATAAAATAGATCGATACTACCTACATGTATCTATCTACCTACTTACTACTACTACCTACATACATAGTATATATCTACTATCCAATAGACTTGGCTGGCACCGACTTCAAATAGATACGTGGGTAGCGCTTATAATAATTATATTAAGTAATTTATTTTTCGCTTTTGAGTGCCTGTTTGTGGTTATGAAGTCGGTTTTATTTTTTTGGAAGAATCGGTACCTACATATTTTCTATCCAACTGAAGTAGCAAAACAACATTTTATGCTAGGTAATCTGCATTCGTGAAAACCACGTTTATGGTTAGTATTCTGCAACAGGTATTCCGTACTCATATTCTAGTAATTTTTCCGGGCAAACAATAATTGAGTTGTGAAAAGGAAATTGTATATTCTTATAACAATAATCGGATACCATACAATTTTACAGGAATTACTACTACGAGGGAGACAGTTAATAAAGGAAATGTTTTGTTTAAACCGAAATAGTAACATAATCAAAATTAAATTAATGGCGATAAAAAAATCTAATAAATCAATTATTAGTTCAATTGTGATACGGGACTTATCACGCTTAAAACATTTTATTTATATCCATGTTTTTATCAAGTCGCATTGACAGTAGTTACGTGAAAAGTAGTTATCAAACATATTTTAGTTTTACGCAGTTAACGCTGTTGGACGGTAATTGGTAAGCAATTATGGTTTAATAAAATTGTTGTGAGGCAAGAGCATCATCTAATGTGCTCAAAACTTAAGTTCGAGATAGTCGAAAAACTATCTCGACCTTAGACGACCCCGTAGAATTATCGTTTTATCAAAATGTTAAAGTTAAAACGTAATAAACACAATCATTTAAATCCTCATAGAATCGTGACTAAATGAAAATGCGCGCGTCATATTTATACGCGTGTTTTCCGCAAACAAATTATATAAATAGAAATCGCAAGATATTTTAAAGATGCCGATATTTTTATAATCCAATGACATTCACAGTCGTTGAATACTATATAAATATCTGCGATGTGTATTGTACCAATACAAAAATGAATATATCGGGTTTGAGGCTTGAAGGTATTTTTATAGGAGCACAAAAAGTAGCCCACCACCATCAAGGAGAAAATCGGTCGCCATAACCTTACGATGTGTAAGCAGCGCAGTCCTTGAGAGTCAGCGTATTCTAGGCGTGTTCGTCACTCACATCGTCAATTACCACCACGCGAGATGGTGGTCATGTTCCCTGTGGATAATATTATTCAAAATAAAATTCTATGAAAAATTTAAAAAAAAATATGAAAATGAAATGAAAGTGCCGTAAGCAACGTGTACCTCGCGACAGCACGTGGCAATTGTTTTCAGTAGGTAGAGTTACATCTAATGTGTTCCGGCAGCTGACCTTGAGAGACAGTTTCCATTCTAGGACTAGCGTACTACCATCCTTGACCGCATCATTACTTACTAACAGCTGATGTAGAGGTCAAACGCTAGCAAAACTATTGAAAAAAAATTAGGGATCCACGATCAAGACGCGGTCGGTGACCGAAAATAAAATGGGTATTTGTTAGGCTTGTTCAAGTTACAAGTATGCGTACAAGACGTTCACTAGACCACTTTATTCAGTTTTCACAACACAACAACACAAACAACTAATATATGTATTTCAACAACATTATCATACTCGTAAGAGCTTTTATCGAAAACATTAAATTGCCTAACAATGATTCAGTTTAAAGGCAATAGTAGTATTTCAATTTGCACGCATTCCGATTACGCAGACGATAAAATCGCTTACACATATTTGAATCATGGTGATTTATTTGAAAAAATATTTTATAATAGCTACGCCACACAGCTTCGGTCACGTTGAAAATAACTTTTGTGTGTATCAAAGTTATATATACTATATGTGTGCCAAATTCGTTCCACGTACCGTTTTTGCGTGATTCGAGAAACAAACATATAAACATCCAAATATCCAAACATACAGATGGACATTATACATATATATACAACGAGCAATTATACATATATATATATATATATATATATATTTATATACAAGAATTGCTTCGTGTTTTATATATATAACAACATTTTATGAAAATGAATCCTAGCTAGATCGATTTATCGCCCTCGACATCCCCTGTAGACTAAATTTTATGAAAATCGGTGGCCGTTTCCGAGATTCAGATTAGATATATATATATATATATATATATATAGGTAAAATTCATTTTCAGAAAATGTTGTTTTATTCGTGTTTTAGGCATTGAAGAACTGCTACAATATCATTAGAATACAAAGGATAATTTCGACTCATTTGACAACGTTATGATAGCTCGGTGGAAGATCGAATGGGTGGCGTTCGGGAGGTCCCTGGTTCGAGACCAGAGGAGGTGACTATTTTTCCCTTTTTTTGTTTTCTATTTTTTCTTTTTTTTGTGAGTAAAACTATTAATGGGAGCCAAAAGAAATCCAAAAAACTCGATTTAACAAAAAAAAAATTATACATACAATACCGAGCAAAGCTCGGTAAACCAGATGTTAATATTAGTAAGATTACATGCGGTGGAGTTGAAGCGTTATATTTATATCATTATAAATGTTAGTTATAATTGCTCTCAGTGTCGCGATAGTATTTTTCGTTGTTGACGCACGTTTATCTATATCTAGAGGCCAGTGGAAAACGCAAAGAATTTGTACTTCCTTTTCTCTCCAGGATACAAGAATACTGAAATGATTGCGCAAGCTATAGTGACGGCATTAATATTTGAATCTTTAAGTCGCGAGTGAATAGGTATTTTTACATAAGCGCGCTTCATCATCGATGTTATTCATTACTTAACATCAGGGGAGATAGTGGTCCAGCGCTACCCAGTATGGTATAAAATAAAACCGGCCAAGTCGAGTTGAACTCGTCCACCGAGGCTTCCGTACCAACTTCTCAAACTAGGTTAAAGAACAAACTTAACCTTGCAGTTCGATCCATAGAAAATGTATTGCACCAGTCGCAACTAATAAGTGTGTAATAGTCAATTCCGTTTTTTTGTTATAAAACTACATATTTACGGTTTTCAGATTTATTCCTATAAAGTGATTCAAGACCGTGTAACTTGCCAAATTTTATGATTCTTAAAATATGTAGCATAAACGGTCATATCTTTTGACCGCATTGACTCACAAGTTTGATTTTTTTAAAGTCGACAGATACTGCTAACCTAAGTATTTAGTATAAGTTTCAACGTTATACCTCCGGACGGACAGACGGACAGACAGACAGTCAGACAGACAGACGAACAGACTCACAGACGGCAACAAACTGCTCCTGAAAGGGTTCCTTTTTTTTTCTTTTAAGGTACGGAACCCTAAAAATAAAAGACGTCTTTGGAAATGGGAAATTAAATAGTTACCTACTTACATAATTTGATTGAATACCACCTAAAGAATATTTTTTAAATTAATTAAAGCTATACATTCTGAAGATTCCACACAACAATAAATATATTATAACAGTAAACTTAAAGTGGACTCAGACTAAGCTGGACGCCCTGGATAGAAAGGTCCGGCTGCAATTGACATCACATCGCATGCTTCACCCACGCTCGTCTGTTATGATATTGTACATTCCACGGAAATAGGACAGTCGAGGCTTTTTAAATGCCAAGACCCTCGATAACCGTCAAGTGTGCAGTCTGCGGAAATATTTCCTTAACAACAAGCGTCGGATACATCGCGATGTGTGGTGGCAGTTGACAGGACCATCACGCATTTCTCCTTAAGAGAAAAAAATAAACTAAGAGAACTGGCATAAGACTCAGCTGAGCATCGAGGACCACAAGGACGTATGGAAGAGCAAAGAGCTGCACGGCCCGTTCTATCGAGCGTCTATATAGCTTATCACCATTAGGGAGTAAATCTGCAACAACTTTACGGTGTTCCGGCAGCACACACCCCTTGAGACCATCTGTTGCATGTGGCTTATAAGTTACGAAGGCTAGTCAGTTCCACGTAATCGCATCAGAAAACTAACGTAGATACGTACGTAACATAGTAACGAGTCGGTACGATTCCTAGCTCGCCAGTCTCTCGTAAATAATCGCAAGCCACCGACACAATTTAGTTAATCAGTTCCTATTTCACTCATTAAAGGTGACCATCAATTGTTCAGCAGTCAAAGCAACATCAATTGAGTGATTAACAAGTATTTGCTAGCCGTTTGTATGTTGCAAAATTTGCTGTTCCGTGTAGCAGAAATACGACTAAGTGACAGCAACACTTTCTATTACTAATCTACATTCGCTATTTTACTTAGCCAGGGAAAATAATTTTAGCCATTTTCGCCCTTTGCCCATTACAATATGCCAAAATTATTCGATAATTAATCTTCTTATAGGTTATTATCATTGTATAAAAATAATCAGCATAATAATGTCGATGCCATTGAAGAATATTCTTGCAACATATTTTCTTTCAGCTATTTTAATTGCGAACTGGTAAGTGATAGGAAGAATACAATAACTAGTAATCATTATAAACTCGCAAGGTACCTTAAATATATTTATAGAAACTAACCCAAGAAAACAAAAAATAGAATAGGTAATATGAATAGTAAGAAGGATAATAATATGCACAAGTAATAAAATAAAAGTTTTGGATAAACACCCACGACAATGTCCTTTAGAAACTTAACGTCATAACATCTATCTAAGAACCACCACTGATTAATTACGAACCGTTTAAAGACAAAATCGAACTAGTTTTGGAGAAAAATGGCAACATGGATTTGCACAAACAAATGTTTACTGCACCGCCCCTGGTGAGTTAACACCGTAACTCCTATTTAAGAACATGCACCAATTACACCCAAAACCATAACTGAAAACTGCATCAAAATCGGACTAGTAGTTTTGGAGAAAAATGGCAACATGGATTTGCACACACAAACAAACAAACATCCTCTCACCCCAAACGCATATAGTCTACGTTCCGTCGTGGGTAAAAAATAGCAAGGATACATATAGGCTTTTTTACCCCCGACGCATATAGAAGGAGTGTAATAAGTTTGATGTGTGTATCTGTGTGTGTCGTATCGTGGCGCCTAAACGGATGAGCCGATTTTGATTAAGTTTTTTTTTGTTTGTCTTCATCGAGAGTGTTATTAGCTTTGTTTTATAAAAATCCGTTTAGCCGTTAGATATTATCAGCTCTTTTTTGGTTGATGAAACTACGATGGCAACATTCGTAGGCCTTTGAACGCGGACGTCAAAAAGATCTAAATGGCGCTTCTGCGCACTACTCAACCGCCACTCTGCTGCGGTCTGTTTAGCGTAGTTTACAATCCATTAAGCTTGGTGCACCTCCACTTTACATATGATATTTTTGTAATAATGGTTTACCTCACCACAGGCCACCGGCGTTTTATGGCTTGACCACAGCGATAGGGTATTTGTAACCATGGCCTTTTAATGTCAAATCAATTAGTTAAAGTGCTGTGAACATTAAAACCGAATAATAGTAAAACCGAGTAGTATCATAATTGGAAATCACGAGCTATATTCGTATATTTATTTTTATACGTGCTGGAATTTCCAATGATTTTAGATGATTTAAGTACAAACTGAAGTGACAATGCGATGGGAATATTAGGTCAAGAAGGTTTTGTGTAGTTACAACAGAAAGGTGGACCCTTGGGGTGACTTCATCTTAAAAATTCACCCCGTACATCTTAGAAAGTGAAGAAGCTCGAAAGCATTCGTCCTAATTACAATTATAAATAAAATCCAATATAATTTCTTTGTTGTTTATAAATATTTTATATTTTCTTAATTTTACCTATTAACAAACACTTGTTATTGTTAACAGGTAAAATTAAGAGTTATTGTATAAAAAATCAGCTTAAGTTATTTAAATAATTTCGTTACGAACTTAATAAAATGTATCTTTGAATTTCTCACGAAGTCTTCGAGTTCCTTAGACTCTATGATCTCATTTCTAACATAACGAGATTTGTTTACGAGATGAACAAGTTATATATCTAGTAAATAAAAGGTATAAGTATGGTATTAATTGTTTTGGCATAGTTTATTTCGTGAGTAAAATAAGTAAATAGTATACATAGATATAACCGCGACGGTGCATTTATACGATACTAATTATTATGTTATATTGAGTAAGCTCCAGGGATATGAATATAGACATTTTAAACTTTTTACTGAAAAACTAACACTATTTAAGTTGCATTAAAACTATTTAAGGAAATTTAAATTTTATTTTACTTTATGTGTGTAATATGACAGGCAAATATTTTCTAATGGACCACCTACTAGAATCATCATCAGCCTGTATCAGTCCACAGCTGGACGTAGGTTTCTCCCAATATGCGCCTCTGAGTCCGATCTAACTAGATTGAACCAAGATGTTTATAACAATTGCTGCCCTAATTTACCAATTACAAATTTATGTAAAAAAATAAGCAGCTTTCAGTATCATAAAAATTGTACTATTGTATTGCAGCTAGGTAATGCACAAACTTTAAAAAAACTGATATTAATATTCTAATTAAACTTTTATCAGACATTGCCAGCAGAGGCATAAGTAAAATAATAGTTTGTTCATTCCCGTATCTAAAAACGAGTAGTTGCACTTATAATGAGCATGCTCACAAATTGAACTTGGCACTCTACAATTTGACGTGTCGCTTGAGCGACTTTTTGTATTTTGAAACTAACAAATTTATTAGTAAAGTAATATTGACAAAGGATACTTTGTATCTCTATTAGCATTCAATATATATGACCCTGTTTTACATATTGTAACAGATCACGAAGACGAGCCCCAATGTAGTGGTGTTACTATGCGGGGTAATTGTAGCGAGTAGACTTAGTTTAAACTAATGTCTAAGACAATGGGCCTGAGGCCTGACTCAATCAACATTTTTCATCAGAATATACAAGGTCTCTCCAGCAAAGCCTTAAAGTTAGAATTATTTCTCGATTTTTATAAAGTTGACATAATGTGTATTACTGAACACTGGTTTGTAAAAGGTACATTGTTACCAATATTAAAAAATTATACAATTGCCAGCACATTCATTAGACAGAAGACACTCACTCGTGGTGGCTCACTAATATATGTAAAATAACTGAAAATTGTAACTTTAAAGAGCGTAAAGACATAGTAGCTTTGTCTGTGGAACGATGTGTTGAATTATCTTGTATAGAGCTGGGGCAACATATAGTCATCTGTGTATACAGACCTCCATCGGCTGATTATAAAATTTTTGAGACAATTATGGAAGAAGTAATGAGGAAAATCTTCAACACCTCTAAATCTTTAATAGTTTGTGGCGATTTCAATGTTAATTTAATTGAGCAGTCTCCGCTCACCGACAAATTAAAAAAAATATATCTAAGCTTAAATCTGAAGCATCTTTTTAATCAGCCAACAAGAATCACTAGCTCGTCAGCTACCTGCTTGGACAATGTGTTCTGCAACTGTGAACCCGAAAAAATTGCCATTTTTGATAAACTTGGTTCGGACCATCTGGGACAAAGTGTCACTTTTTCATGTAAATTATCCACCAAAGGCCAAGAACATTTTTATAGGCCCATTACCACCGAACGGGTTGAACAGTTTGTGGATATCTTTGACAAGCAATTATTGAACCTAAGATTTTCTGAGGATCCTGATGACCTATGCAGTGCTTTATTTCACATGTTAGATGCAGAGTTCAATGATATTTTTAAAATTAAAATGGTTAGAAAGGGTGCGAAGGTTCGTTTCGATGACTGGGCAACTCCTGGTTTTTATAAAAGTAGATACAATTTGTATAACTTGTATTCACAAAAAACCATTAATTTACATAATACTAAATTCATAAATCACTTAAAATTGTATTCAAAAACTTTTAAAGTTGTTTGTCAGACAGCAAAATCATTGCATCTAAGAAGAAAAATTAAGCATCCCGATGACAAAATAAAATCAACATGGAAAGTAATTAATACAGAAACTGGAAAAATTAAGCAGAGGGACGGTAAAAGTTAATAATAAATTAATCATACATAATAATGATGTCGCTAACACATTTGTTGAGTTCTTCTCACAAGTACCTATTATTACTACTCAGCCTTAAAACTCTTCCCCTAAGGATGCTTTTGTTTTACTATCAAAGTGTGTGAATGAATGTGATTCTATGTTTGAGTTCGGACACATAACTTCAATATCAATTATTAAAACGTTTAAAATGCTCAATCTAAAGAAAACCGAGGATCTGTGGGGTATGTCAACCAAAGTACTTAGTTATATTATTAATTTAATGTAATTAGCCCTCACTTAGCGTTTATTTTTAACAGATGCGTCGATGAAGGTGTCTTTCCTGATGTAATGAAAAAAAGTAAATTAATTCCCCTATTCAAATCAGTGAACAAAAATGACCCTTCAAACTATAGACCTCTCTATATTACCGGCGCTCAGTAAAGTTTTTGAAAAAGTTATTTTAGACCAGCTTTTGGCACATTTTAATATTAATCATCTTTTAAATCACAAACAATATGGTTTCACTAAGGGGCGTTCCACTACTGATGCTGGAGTAGATCTTCTTAAACATATATTTGATGCCTGGGAGAAAGCACAAGATGCTATCGGCGTTTTCTGTGACTTATCTAAAGCGTTTGATTGCGTCTGTCACAAAACGCTAATTTGCAAATTAAAACACTACGGCGTTAACGGAAAAGCACTTGATCTGGTCTAATCCTACCTCTGTGATAGAATACAGATGGTTGAGGTCAATGGCGTCAGGTCATCTGGATCCCTCATAAAAATGGGAGTTCCGCAGGGATCGATCTTAGGACCATTTTTATTTCTAGTTTATATTAATGACTTGCCGTCTTTCGCGCAAAACTTATGTGACATTGTTTTGTTCGCGGATGATACATCCTTAATATTTAAAATATATAGGATTGCGCCTAAATTTGACGATGTTAACAAATCAATCACACAGGTTTTGAATTGGTTTACAACCAATAACTTATTACTAAACGCCAAAAAAACTAAATGTATTAAATTCTCGCTGCCAAATGTAAGAAAGGGTGTCATTAATAGCAGGATATTAATAAACGATGTACCACTAGAATTTGTTGAATCCGCTACATTCTTGGGCATCACCCTGGATTCAAAGCTACAATGGGGTTCTCAAATATCGGCTCTAGCAGGTAGATTGAGCTCCGCTGCATACGCAGTACGTAAAATTAGAAACTTAACTGACGAATCCACTGCTAGATTGGTTTACTTTAGCTACATCCACAGTATAATGTCTTATGGCATTTTATTGTGGGGGAAAGCCGCCGAAATCCAATCTATATTTGTTTTACAAAAAAGAGCTATTCGATCTATATATACCATGAAGTCGCGAGACTCACTTCGTGAAAAATTTAAGGAGGTTTTAATTCTCACAATGGCATGTCAATATATATATGAAAATATGATGTATGAACGCAAAAAATTGAATGATTATGATAAGAGGTCCGATGTACATAATTTCAATACAAGACACAAAAATAGATTAATTTTACCTATATACGTACGTATACGATTTTATAATAAACTTCCTAAAGATATTGATCAACTGTCTATGAGCAGATTTAAAACCTTTGTAAAATCCAATTTAATGAAGTCAAAGTCAAAGTCAAAGCATTTATTCAGTATATGGGCAAATTAAAAATTAGCACTTACACACGTCAAATAACATTAAATAGATCATATTCAACAAAAAATATAGATATAACAGAAACATAACGCTTTGAATTTACAAAAAAAAAAAACAAAGGTATTGAGCCATTCAGCTTTCATCTAGACGTCGAACGTCACACTTAAAACACATGTTTAATTCCCCTTATTAATGTAGGGTTGCCAACCGTACCATTACGTGCACCCGCAACCCAGTGCATGTTTCAGTACTTCAGACAATTTTTATCCAAAAAATTGTGAAATAATGAAACATAATAGATAAATAAAACGCAGACTAATTGCAGTACAAATCATGTTCCGAATGGAACTGATTGTCCGACTATCAGCCGCATAATACCGTCGTAACAGGCAACCCTAGATCTGCAAACAAAAGATGAAAACTGATTGACTGTTGAATCTACTGGTGTTTCGGAAGTACTCCCATCAGAGAAGAAACACCAAGAAACTCTATGGGGCTTGTCACTTATTTTAATTCATTTTTTTTAATTGATATTAAATAAATGTTTAATGTACAATAAGTAATTCTATTATCATACAATTTATATTATATCTTGGAGCTTGGGGCATTCAGGCCAAGCATTTTTGTCATTCATATAGTCATTTATCGTATAGTACGATTTCTTCATTAAATTGGATTTTACAAAGGTTTTAAATCTGCTTATAGACAGTTGATCAATATCTTTAGGAAGTTTATTATAAAATCGTATACAGTTCCCCAGAAAAGAACCACTAACTTTCCACAACCTGAATTGAGGTAGAATTAATCTATTTTTGTGTCTTGTATTGAAATTATGTACATCGGACCTCTTATCATACTCATTCAAATTTTTGCGTACATACATAATATTTTCATATATATATTGACATGCCACTGTGAGAATTTTAATTTCCTTAAATTTTTCACGAAGTGAGTCTCGCGACTTCATGGTATATATAGATCGAATAGCTCTTTTTTGTAAAACAAATATAGATTGGATTTCGGCGGCTTTCCCCCACAATAAAATGCCATAGGACATTATACTATGGAAGTAGCTAAAGTAAACCAATCTAGCAGTGGATTCGTCAGTCAAGTTTCTGATTTTACGTACTGCGTATGCAGCGGAGCTCAATCTACCTGCCAGAGCCGATATTTGAGAACCCCATTGTAGTTTTGAATCATCGTTGAAGAAATCGTACTATACATTAAATGACTATATGAATGACAAAAATGCTTGGCCTGTATGCCCCAAGCTCCAAGATATAATATAAATTGTACGATAACATAATTATTTGTTGTAAATTAAAAAAATTATTTAATATGAATTAAAAAAATGAATTAAAATAAGTGACAAGCCCCATTTCTTGGTGTTTCTTCTCTGATGGGAGTACTTCCGAAACACCAGTAGATTCAATAGTCAATCAGTTTTCATCTTTTGTTTGCAGATCTAGGGTTGCCTCTTAAGACGGTATTATGCAGCTGATAGGACAATCAGTTCTATTCGGAATATGATTTGTGCTGCAATTAGTCTGCGTTTTATTTATTTATTATGTTTCATTATTTCACAGTTTTTTGGATAAAAATTGTCTGAAGTACTGAAACATGCACTGGGTTGCGGGTGCACGTAATAGTACGGTTGGCAACCCTACATTAATCAGGGGAATTAAACATGTGTTTTAAGTGTGACGTTCGACGTCTAGATGAATATTGAATGGCTCAATACATTTGTTTTTTTTTGTAAATTCAAAGCGATAAGTTATGTTTCTGTTATATCTATAATATTTTTTTATTGAATATGATCTGTTTAATGTAATTTAACGTGTGTAAGTGCAAATTTTTAATTGGCCTATATACTGAATAAATGCTTTGACTTTGACTTTGACTTTGACTTTGACTTTGATCTTTGGCTCTTCTTTTCCAGGCACTGCCCACCGCTTTGCGTATGTCGTCGCTCCACCTGGTCACAGGACGTCCTACGCTACGTTTGCCGATTCGCGGTCTCCACTCTAGGACAAGTCTACCCTCACGGTTATCAGTCCTGCGGTAGATATGACCAGCCCACTGCCATTTCAGCTTGCTAATCCGTTGAGCTATGTCGATTACTTTAGTTTTATGGCGTATTACTTCGTCGCGGATTCGATCCCGCAAAGAAATACCGAGAACAAGATGAGAAAATGATGAACTACTCTAGGTTATTATAAAAGGTGTATGGTCTTATTAATATAGGTTCTCAGTCGTCATAAAATGAAACGGAGATAAAAATAAAGGTAGGAAGATATTGTTATAACACGACAGCAATTATAATTACATTCTAATAATGCTAACAAGCTGCAAACTCAACTGTCTGTCATTGTGTGCAAGGTTTTCACAAAATCATGATTACTGAATGATATTGATAACAATATTAATATCGCTTTAATCACAGTATCATTGAAACAGAAGCTACTTTTAAATTTGTGAATGATTATGTGATAGGCTATGTAATCTAATCTCTGAAAGTTGATAATGATTACCATTTTACATCAAAAACTTGAATGATACTTATCAAATGACTTCCAAAAGGAGGTGGTTCTCAATTCATTTGGTTTTTTTTTGTATGTTTGTTACGCGATTACTCCGCCTGGTAGGATTTTTTTTTCATCATTTTAAGGTCATCTCTAAGGTGGCTCCAATCTCCAGAGATATGACAATAAATATCTGAAACTTACTACTGAAACAGAAACCTGACCCACGCGGTATGTGAAGTCGGTTTTTGTTTTAGGTTTTAAACTATCTTAATTATGTTGATCGGATTATATTACGTTTATATAGGAGAAGCTTATGTACAGCGGTGAACGGCAATTGGCTGACAATGATGATATGCCGTATGCGTAATGTAATAAAGTTACTACAGGCGTTGACTGCATTTTAGTGAATTTGCTGACTTGACAAAGCTATAAGGTAATCAATGTTGTAGATAGGCAAAATATTTTGAATGACTAGTATTCTGCTTGTGTGTGGAGTGGGTTTACGTCAATATTGCAATGGGTGGGGATCGAACTCACGACCTCACGATCGCCAGGCCGACACCTTAGCTATTGAGCTATGATAACTGTGTGAAAGTGTCTATAACTCTGTAAAAAGATTGGCCTGGCCTGGCTTGCTATGTGGAAATCCTCGACATATATAGAAAATTATTATTTTACGAAAGAGGCAGCAGGTAATCTCTCTTGTAAATAAAAACAAGATCTGATGGGTGTCAGAGATATATAATATGTGGAGAAACAACTTAAACTTGCATCTGAAACGACTCGCGCGGACCAAAACGTAAAGTCAGACATTTTCAAAGATTTATTATTATTATTTTATAGTAGACTAGCAGCCCGCCCCGGCTTCGCACGGGTAGAACATATATGTCTACAAAATTTGCATCAGTTTGTTGCATCGAATATAAAATATGAACATATTTAACAACCATCGTCATATTTCATCCAATTAACACAAAACCTTAACGAAATATGCACCTAAACCTTCCTCATAAACACTCTGGCTATTGGTGAAAACCGCATGATAATCCGTTCAGTAGCTATTGAGATTATTGCGAACAGACAGACAGACGCAGTGATGAACTTTGTTTTATAATACTTACGTATTGATATTGGACGGCCCTTTGGCGTAAATGATAGTTACCCTGATTCTGACCCGACGGTCGTTGGTTCTAATCCTAGCTATATACCTACCAATGAAAGTTTTATGTGCATTCATGAATCATGAGTTTTCGTACAGTGGTAGTGGTTTCACTGCAAATATTTTAATAATTTTGCGATGCGTGTTTGTGAAACTTGTGAATTAGCCCCATAGAGTTTCTTGGTGTTTCTTCTCTGATGGGAGTATTTCCGAAACACCGGTAGATTCAACAGCCATTCAGTTTTCCCCTTTTGTCCGCAGATTTTCTTTCTAGGCTTGCCATTTTTATTTTTATTTAAACAATATTATGCAGCTGACAGACGGACTATCAGTTCCATTTGGATCATGATATGTACTGTGATCGGTATGCGTTTCTCTATGTTGTGTTTCACTATTTCACTTTTTTATTTTTTTTATATAAAAATTGTCTGAAGCACTGAAACACACACTTACATGTATGGTTGGTTTTAACCTACTTTAATTTTTTTTAAATATTCTGACGTAAACGATTGGATGACAGCTGAATGGTTCATTACTTTTTTTTTCTAATTCAAAGCGTTAAATTCTGCTTTTGCTATGTTTACTTGATAATTGGTTATGATTTATTTTATGATTTATGATTTTGACGTGTATATGTGCGTATATTTATACTGCCTACATACTGAATAAATGCTTTGATTCTTCTTTGATTGATTCTTCTTTGAAATTCATGATATTTTCTAGAGTTTTCAGTTGAATTATATACTATAAAGAACAATTTTAATCTATAATATGTGGCCAAGCTAATTAACGTAATTATTTGGATAAGGATTAATACTATATACTTGAAAATAGCCTTGGAAGTTGTGTAATATTTTTTAACAAAAATTTTAAGATTAAAATGGTTACTGTGAGTCAACCTTAAGAGATAGACATATGCTGTCGCGGACTTTTTTGTAGGTCTTATTAAGTTGTACAACTCTTGCATAGAAAATATTCTTCTATCTATTTTCAATTAAGCAGCGTTCGTAAGAAACGTGTTTTTCGACCGTTTTTTTGCCGACTTAGGTTGCAAATTAGGTCTCCACATCCATTCTATGTATTAGTGAAAGAATTTTTTAAATCGGTTCAGTAGTTTTTGAGCCAAATCATTACAAACATACAAAAATACAAATGTTCTCTCTTTATAATATTAGTATAGATAGTATAGATAAGCACGCATTTAACGTGTGAAGCTGTGATCGACGAGGTAGCACGCTTGCCTACTAATGATATAGATTTAGATAGATCTCTAAACGATTGCTATATTATTAACCGACTTCACAAAAAAGGAGGAGGTTCTAAATTCGTTTGGTTGTTTTTTTTAAATTGTATCTAGTTTCCGCATTTTGCGAACTTCAGAATTTGTAAGGATTTTAAGTAAGTATCGGATTCTCCGATTTCGCCTGCAGTTTGTGCTTGCTTTTAGGAAAGTATTTCAAGTTATAATTATCATTTACATATTAAATAACATGCGATACACATACGTAACATAAAGTGAGATAGTGATTAGTGGCTTGTCTGTTTAAATAAAAATAATATATGTAGTTTAAACAAGTAACAAAATTAAAATTTTGAATAAACACCCACGACTATGTCCTTTAGAAAATTAACGTCAGAATATCTATCTAAGAACCACCACTGATTAATTACGAAACGTTTAAAGACAAAACCGACTTGTTTTGGATAAAAATGGCAACATGGATTTGCATAAACAGATGATTACTGCAGCGCCCCCTGGTCAGTTATCACCGTAATTCCTATCTAAAAACATACCCCGTTTACACCCGAACCCATAACTGTAAACTTCATCAAAATCGGACTAGTAGTTTCGGAGAAAAATGGCAACATGGATTTGCACATACAAACAAACAAACAACTACGTCCTCTCACCCCAAACTGTCACATTTTGTCCGAATAATCTTCAGTTACAAGATTCGAGTTGTAATCTTTCAATTTCTTTGAATAACAATTAAATTAAATATTCATATGGGACCAACCTAAAATCCTCGACATTTTGTGAAGGCAATTGATAAATATACAAGCTTCTACTTATATGGAACTGTTCTTAAAGATATTAAATACTATAGTTTCCGTTCATTGATAAACAAAATCTGTTACTGTCCTTAAGACCCACTCGCCATTCTAGGCCTAGCATACTACAATCCTCGGCCATATTCGTCACTTACAAGATGAGATACTGCTGCAATGTTAGATGAAAACTAGCTAAGTGCGAGTTAGACTCGCGCACCGAGAGTTCCGTAAAAATTGGTCAAATTAGGTTAAAGGACAAATTTAAGTTCAATCATTCAATGCATAGGACACGGTATTGCCCCAACCGAAATAACACATTTTTTATAGAAAATTCGCTTGTTTGTTACTACAAAATAAATATATACGGTTTTCAGATTTTACCTTTATATGTGCTGTATGAGACCTTGCCTCTTGCCAAATATCAGATTCTAGGTATATGGTAAGTACCCTATAGGTTTTGATTCCCTTGTAAATAGCAAAATATACGAAAATATGCAACATAAACGGTTGATATCTTATGATCGCGTTTACTTACAAGTAAATTTTTAAACAGCTTAAAAAGTCCGTAGACCCGGTTATTTTATGTAAATTTTTAATTGATACCTATACACGTTCCTGAGAATAAGGGTCTTAACAGACGGACTAACGGAAAACAAAGTGACCCTATGTGGGTTCCTCTTTTTCCTTTTGAGGTTATAGATAAAGTTTTTAGGGTTCCTTAACCCTAAAAACTTTATAAATTAACATATCCTTGTACTAGTTGAACGCCAAAGGCTAATGATGTTATACGCTGGAGACGCATAACTAGATACACAAGGTAAAGAATCTTACTAGAGGCGCACGTTCTAGAAGGTTGATGATTATTTACCGTATTACCTTACAGCGCGCGCTACTTTTCATCCGACGACTTTACGTGATTACGCCGTCAATTGTGAACCGATTTGAATGATTATTTTTTTAATCGGTAGGGTACATTTCCGAAGTGGACCACTTCGGAAATTTACCAATTGTAAATTCATTGCGATCTGATAAGTGTCTCCAGAGATATGACGATAAACGTCCTAAAACTTGCTACTGAAACTGACTCGCGGGTCATGGATGTCGGTTGTTTTAGTTTTTTAACTATCTTAATTATGTGTTCATTTAGAGAGGTGTTACAATTAAATGTCAAGGAATAGTATATTGTATTACGAGAGCGTGAAATAGTATAATTACGTTGAAACCATTTTGAATACCGAGCGAAGCGAAGATTATAGATAGAAACTATACATATAAATATTAAATCTTATAGGCTAGCGTTTGACCACTATCTCACCTGTTATGGTAATGGTATGTGATGATGCCGTTGAAGATGGTAAGCACGCTAGGCCCAGAATGGGAACTGGCTCTCAAGGATAGCTGCTGGAACACATTAGATGTTTTGGCAACAGATTTTTTAATTTGAGGGGTGTAGCTGCACTTTTCAGAATGGCTCTCCGGTGAAGGAAAAACAGCGATGTTTTTCCTTGTGACTGTAACTGTGAAAAACGCACATACATTTTTCGATAGAAAAATCTATTGGTGCACGACGGGGAATGAAATCCGTACCTCTGGCATCAAAGCCGATCGTTCTCCCACTTACACCACCGGGCCCTCGATTTGCGAACGAGTGATACTACACATTTTATATCCCTCTACGAAATAAGAGAATAGATAAAAAGCTCTTCCAAATCGTAATTCAATAGTGAAACGAGACTTACTTAGTAAACAAACACATATTTTACGTAGTGATAGTGACCATAGCGAATCATTTATACATACATACATACATACAATCACGCTTTTTTTCCCGTTGGGGTAGGCAGAGACTACTTCTTTCCACATGCTACGATCCTGACATACCTCTTTCGCTTCTTCCACTTTCATGAGCGCCTTCATACATGCTCGCCGGTTATAAGTACTTTTGACTTGGCCTTTCTTTAAAACGTCTCCGATCTGGTCGTGATACGTTCGCCTAGGTCGGCCTCTACCGGCTGCCCCATTCACACTCGTCTCATAAATCTGTTTCGTCAGTCTTTCTTCATCCATCCTCTCTAGATGTCCAAACCATCTAAGCATCCCTTTCTCAATCTTTGTCACTACATCTACTACCACACCACAACATTCCCTTATCATGCTGTTCTCCACCTTATCCATCAGAGTCACTCCAATCATACTTCTCAAACTTCTCATTTCTACAGCACATGTATATATATATATATATATATACAATTATTTATAGTGAAAATAAAATCATGATATTTACACATAACTCAGATCACAGAAATGTTTATTGACAGAGCTTTACAGTGAATACAATTCTTGGTGTACGCGGACAAAGTCGCGGGGCGGGTATCAGCTAGTGGTATTATAAATTAATCCTTATCTTAATACATACTTTTATCGCCTTTGGCATTCAATGTAGATAATTATGTCTTTTAGACTAATTAATGTGGGTAAATAGTTTAAAAGTTACGATGAGAGTAGAAGAACGTGTGAGAGTGAGCTGCGTGGTACGCGGTATATGCGACCCGAACACGGGCACACGTCAAAATTATAACAGCTCTTCTTTTCAACCGAATTCCAAAAAGGAGATTCTCAATTCGTCTGTATGCTTTTTTAGGGTTCCGTAGCCAAATGAAAAAAATGGAACCGTTATAGATTCGTCATGTCTGTCTGTCTGTCTGTCCGTCCGTATGTCACAGCCATTTTATTCCGAAACTATTAGGACTACAGAATTGAAACTTAGTAGGTAGATGTATTCTGTGAACCACTTTCCGATTTTTATACAAAATTAAAAATATAAAAGATTAAGGCCCCCCTTACATGGAACTGAAACAAAAACAAAATTCTTCAAACCTATACGTGTGGGGTGGGGTGTCTATGGATAGGTCTTTAAAAATGACATTGAGGTTCCTAAAATCATTTTTTCTCAAAGTCAATCATTTGAAAGATAGGGACGTCTAAAGTGGTAAAATGTGTGTTGTAGATCTCAATAAAAACTAACAACGAAAATTTGTTTGAACGAGATACAGACAGCAGTTTTTGAGATATATAGCGACCGTAAAGATAACTTTGTTTTTCATACAAACTCTATGAAAAACAAAGTTAATTTTTTGGTCGCGACAAATTAAAGTTATAAAATACTCTACTGTTACGGAACCCGAGACCCGGACTACGAGTGCGAGTCCGACTTGCACTTGGCCAGTTTTTTTTTAATTTTTGTGTGTATGTTACGCGATTTCTCCGTCAATTGTGAACCGATTCGAATGATTTTGTAATTGGTAGGGTACGTTTCCATTGTAATTTTATCGAGATCTGATGGTATCTCTAGAAATATGACGATAAACTTGCTACTCTAATTGAGTCGCGGGGCATTAAAGTCGGTTGTTTTAGTTTTTAAGGTACCGTAATTATTGGGTCGGCATTTGCATATATATACGTGCATTCATAATGCAAGACAAAATGCGATAATTGGATCCAATAATTTAGTTGCCTAGATTAGCAAAAACTCCTGACGAGAACACTAGATGGGCGGACTACATCGTCGACATTCTGGGTCAAGCATCGAGCACCGTTCTTCTCAAAGAGCTGGACTGTTGCTCTCTTATAGACAAAAAACAAATTTTTATTACCATGCACGCTAAACACAATTTCAAAACATATGTCACTGTCAATGTCATTCCCATATATTTTTATATTTTATATATATTTTATTCGAGCAGTATTTTATGTAGGCCCATGTGGAAAAACAGGTTTTATATACAAATATAAAACCTGTTTTTCCACCGACTTCCAAAAAGAAGGAGGTTCTCAATTTGTCTGTATGTTTTTCTTTTTTTTGTGTTTACGCGATTACTCCGTCAATTCTGAACCGATTTGAATGATTCTTTTTGTAATCGGTAGAGTACGTTTCCGAGGTGGTCCCATTTTACTTTTATCGAGATCTGATAAGTATCTCCAGAGATATGACGTTAAACGTCTCAAACTTGCTACTGAAATTGACTCGCGGGGCGTTGAAGTTGGTTGTTTTAGTTTTTAAACTATCTTAATTATTCAAGTATTCATATCATACAACGAATAATGGTTAGTCTTCTACACTTATATTATAAATAGGAAAACTTTGTTTGTTTGGTTGTAATGAATAGGCTCAAAAACTACTGGACCGTTTTTAAAAATTCTTTCACCATTCGAAAGCCACAGTATCCACGAGGCTTATATATAGGCTAAATTTTATTTTGGAAAAAAATAGGGTTCCGTAAGATATTTGGGTTTTACCAAAACAACGTTGGCAGGGTCAGCTAGTCTTCTATATATAGCGGTTTGGCTCATTCTTTTTTAGACGTGTTTTCATGATGGAAAGGCATTTTTAAGTATATTAAAGAATTTAATTTAACGCGGGCGAAGCCGCGGGGCATAAGCTGGTAGGTTTATATAACAGTTAATAGCTAAAGTATGTAGTGTAGCAAATGTAGGGGTAGAACTTTTGATTAATAGTTATAGCGTTATAGTTATAGCGGCGGCCCGCAGTGGTCGTCGCGATCTCGCTGCGTGAACTCCCGAGGAAGTGCATCGGACATGCACGAAACCTAGGTCGAGACATTCGACATCAAATCGTAGTGAGTATAATAGTCGGTATTTTTATAATCATGATTCAAACTCACTATAACTACAAATCTAAAATATCTAACCGATACGGCACGGTATGGGTAAACAAAGTGAATGAATTTACGCGTTTAAGGATTAAACGAACCTTTTAAAGACAAAATCGAACAAGTTTTGGAGAAAAATGGCAACATGGATTTGCACAAACAAATGTTTACTGCAGCGCCCCCTGGTGAGTTGACATCGTAACACCTATCTAAAAATATGCACCAATTATACCCGAACCCATTACTGAAAACTGCATCAAAATCGGACTAGTCGTTTTGGAGAAAAATGGCAACATGGATTTGCACTTACAAACAAACAACAACCTCTCACACCAAACGCATATACAGTCTCCGTTCCGTCGTGGGTAAAAAAGAAGCTAGTAAAAGTCTATTTCTGTCATGATAATAAGCACCGTTTCAAACTTAATGGTTTAACTTTAGAGCACTTGAACAAGAAATAGGTACTTCATCTAAGTAGTGTAATTTACGAGCACGTAGTTTAGATTACATAATTTATATTATTATATTTTATGGGTACTAATTGGTGCGATACAATAAACATAATAATTGTTATTATCATAAAGCCAAACTATTATGTACGAGTAAACTTCAAAAGGCTCCAAAGGAAATAGTCACCATTGACATAAAAGGTTACTTATTGGTAACTCGGCGTACTCCCGGCAGGAGCATATAGGGGGACTAAAATGCAACATACCTGATTCGAACCCTCGCCCGCGGACCGCAAGCGATCTAAATGGTCGCTATTGTCACAAAACAAATTCACTAGAAAGCTAGACTTGTGTGTTAGTGTTAGTACATGTACTATTATTTATTCTGTCGTGCTAATTAGTTTTGTCTCTACGCTGTGCAAGCACGTATTGTTCCGTACTCGACATGAGAGAGATATGAATACACCACCGATTTAATTTTACTTTAGACATTCGAGTGTCTACTATTAATATCGAGTACAGCTGGAGTTATAATACTCGTGAGAGAGAGCAGTTTTATTTATAAATCACGAGTAAAGTCCCACCATTCACTACACGAGCCGCGCACTGTACACATCAGTGGACAAATCCGTCATCGCCCAGTGCCCACACGCTACATGATGAGCGCTGAGCTATAGTCGCTAGTGTACTTTGGCGAGCCTTGCCACGTCTTGCAGCGATGCCACCGATGCTTCAAAAACGCACTAAAGCCGCTTTTGTCATCAGCACCATGCCGCAATAAGAGAAATCTTAACAGAAAAAAAGAAGCGCTTGTGAATAACTGAAACTACGAGAATATTACACATTTTGTACTAAACATAAAATCTCTGCAATGCATTTAGTCCTGAACCGCCTGATTGTGTTAATTACTCGTAATAATGATTTAGAATGAACTAACAAACTTTAATTGAATTACTATATTTAGGAAGCGAAATAATTTTACTGAGAAGTCAGTGCGCGCGCACCCTTATATATGTAAACACGGGACACGGTCATGGACAGCGTTGCAAGGATGCGTTGTGGCGCTCGCGTCTTTAGACGGTAAGCGCCGGATTTATCCGCATAGTGAACCACGAACAATGCCATACGCACGACTTGTCGCCAACGACATATCTTATGTCTATAGAAATCATAAATTATTTCGACGAATATATAGTTTGATATTCATCCACACTAGTAAAATAAAGACTAAACTGTGTATAGGAAACAATAAAATCACACAGGATTTCGTGTTCTAAAAGTTAAGACGTACATCGTAACTAAAAACTGAGTGAAATTTACGTTAACTAAGCTCAGCTTTACCCGCTACGCTGTATAATACAGGAGTGGGGCTTTCGATAAACAGCAGTGGAAAGCCACGCATCCTGTTTAACAGCGGCAAGCAGCTTTGTAGCCATGGCATAGAAAAGATAATAATACTACGTATAGAACGGACACTCTGTTCCCCCCACCAATTCCGGGTTTCCTCACCCCGCCACCGCTCTGGAGCTGTCGAAGAGCTGCGCTGAGCAAGGACGCCACACGCGTACGGCTATAGAACAATTACTACTCACGGAGAGAAGAACATCAACTTCATACGTTTATGTTGGGACCAGTAGACACTGGAGGTTCAAATTTACGTAGGTTCTTATTACGTAGGTATATAATAAACACTTAATTATATTAGTATACCTACCTACATATTCGTATTTTAGAATTCATTTTCATAAATGAAACAACGATATATATATATATATATACTCGTGCGTAAATAACGCTTAATTTGTAAAATATTTTAAAAGAACTTTCACGTTTAAACATTTTTATAACACAGCAATTAGGGAACTTAATGAAGGTACGTAGTATTTATATTCTCTTTACTTGATGTCGCTCTAACGTGCGAGCAAGACACACGACATTGTTTCGTACAGCTCTCACTGTGGTGCAGTTTGTTCTATGCAAGTCGACTGGACCTGGAGATGATGGTTTACGAAATAGCGACTAATATTTTTAGTGTTAAAAGCTTTTTGGGTAAGTGTACAAAAAATATTCATACGGTCAGTACGTAGTACGTAGTAACTATTATATAATCTGTGATACGGTGATTACGGGCGACAACCTTAGACATCACGCACACAAATGCACGTATAGATAAACGACCCGTGTGTAGTGTCTGTGTCGGTGTCACAGTGTCGGTCGTTAAAACGCTAGTTTGTATGGAGATTTAGGGAATGTCCGGGGTGTGGCCATGGGCTACAAGTCGAGCGTAGCGTGCACTTCTTAGCATCTCTCATCTCTCTCAATTGAGGATCGACATAGCAACGAGCGTAAAAGAGATATAAAATAAAATAAAAGTTATTTTGTGAACACGGCGTCAGCGTGAAGACTATAGATTATGTATCTTATAAAGTCCCCGTCACGAGAAGCTATAAATTATGTAAACAAACATCTTTTACTAAGTAAACATTTTATACTGCGAGATAATAATAAATTGACCATATTCAATCGACATGAAATATAGACGGGTTATATGAAAGTAACAACCTATTTAATTTAGTCGGATCATATTTTAACGACGCAAAGCGCTATCGTTTGTGTTTCTTGGTACCGGACGCAGGGATTGTAAACTATCGGGATGCCATTTTGAAATAAACGCGTCATTCGAGTCTCGAATGCTTACGAGTACGAAATTCATTTTTTTTGTTGGTCCAAATGTTGTGAACTCCTGAACACTTGTTTACATAATTTATAGCTTCTCGTGACGGGGACTTTAGACTATTTCTTGATGCCATTTTGTGTTATAAGTCTACATCTATAAGCTTTATAAAATTATCGTGTACATTGTTTTAATTACTAGTCTTAATTTATAGTCATCAAAAATGAAGACAAGTGATTAAAAACAAAATAGGTACATGATTACTTGATAAGACACTGTACGATTTAATAATAAACTACGAAGGTTAGGTAAGCTGATCGTTAAGATTCGATGAATAATTTTTCTGAAGTTTAATCTTCGTTAAATCCAAGCCAATCCACCTATGACGAAATGCATGATGAATCGGGTAAACTTTTGAATTAATTGAATTGTATTCCGGACCATTCATATATTTTTGTTTAATTTGATTTTTTATGACAGAAGTATGAGTGGTCGACGTATATTTTAGTTGTTTTATCCTAATCCTAACTAATATTATAAATGCGAAAGTAACTCTGTCTCTCTGTCTGTGTCACTTTCACGCCAAAACCACTGAACCGATTTAAATGCAATTTGGTACACAGATAGTCTAGAGCCTGAGAAAGAACATAGGCTACTTTTTAATGCGAAAATAGGGGAGGGGGAAGTGGGGGGAAAGGGGAGGGGGAGAGGGAAGTGAGGGGAAGAGGGGGAGGGGAGTGAGGGCAAGAGAGAGGGGGAGGGGAGGGGGAGGGGTTACCGTGGCGTGGTACGATGCGGTGTAGGTGGGATACGCATGTGTCTTATTTGTAAAATAATTAGCCTAAATGATTAAAAATGCTACCCAAAGACACTATTACACGCGGACGAAGTCGCGGGTACAGCTAGTTCTTTATAAAACCTAAATAATCATGTAAATTTACGTACAAAGCTTACGGTAATCTAAGATGTCAATTTGTATTGTTGATATATTGATGTCAGTGAATTTCAGCCCTAATCAAAATTTTACCGCATTGTGTTGTAGGTATGCCAGCCTTCATTCTTGTTAAGTATGTACATTTACGTACAAAGCTCATGGTAATCTAAGATGTCAATTTGTACGTCATATTTTCTGACCTCTGCTCGGTTCATCCGTGGTGATTTTCAGCTCTAATCAAAATTTTACCGATTGCGGTAAAATTTGTCACCAAAATCACATTGGTGATGCATGCCAGTCTTCATTCAAGTTTTTGCACCTACTTTTTTATGTCACATAGTCAAGCATTTGAGCGCTATGTCACCTGTAAGTGGCGATGCGATCTACAATGTGGCCAGCTTGCCTAGAAAAGTGACGATGCTGGTCTCGTAGGTGATATCTAGTAATTACTTGATGTGAAAGACTGCAGTGAGAAGAGGCGCTTTTATCCAATCCGTCCAATATAGCGCTGTCTAAACCCGCCTTCCGAACTCGCTGACACCAAATATGAATCGTATCGCCATTCGAGAAAGAGTCTTTGTTTCAGTGGAGGTTTTGAGCAACGTCTGCAGTCTACAACCAGTGGTCATTTTAAACCACTGAAGAATAACATTTTTTTTATATTTTATAGGCAAGCGTTTGACCTGTTAGTAAGTGAAGATGCGTTAGAAGATGGTAAGCACGCTAGGCCTAGAATGGGAACTGGCTCTCAAGGATAGCTGCCGGAACACATTAGAAGTTTGGCGACGGATATAACTTGAGGGTGGTAGCTGGCCAGCCGGATACTAGATAGTGTCCTACCACCATGCGGGGGTAGTTGGTTTCTTAACGATGTTTTTCCTTCACCGAGGCCACAGTGAGAAGTGCACATAATTTTTTCGATAGAAAAAAGTAGTTTGACTGTATTAATTATATTAATTACCTATGTGTTAACTTTCACTTAGCTGGCGTTAGATGTTCGTAAGATAGCGTTGTACTAAATAAGCACGCGTCTCCTTTGGAATTGACACGGTAATATAATATAATACAATAATATCTGGATGACCAAGCTTTGCTCGCAATTTTTATGTAAATTTTTGGCTCCCAATAATAGTTTTCTCACAAAAGAAAAATTTTAGAAAAATTAATCATCTCGCTTGGACTCGAACCGGAGTCCTTCTGATCGCCATCCGATCGATCTCCCACTGATAACAATGTAACAATGGCGAAATTTACCTTCATATTCTAATTATATTGTAGGAGTTTTTCATTACCTGAAAACAGGGATAAAACAACATTTTCTGAAAATGAAAACCTAGCTAGTTCGATCAATTTATTGCAAGAAAAGAAACGTGATTTCTTCAGCATTTTTTGCTCGATTTTATAAAATACTAGCTGTGCCCCGCGGCTTCGCCTGCGCTAAAAACAAATTTCAGTTATTTAATTATTTTTTTCATAAGAACCATCTCCTGACGATAAAAAACACGACAAAAAAAGAATTAGCGAAATCGGTCCAGCCGTTCTGCGTGATGCCGTGATCAAAAGAAATTGGGATTAATTTTTATAAATAAGAATTGTAGTGTGGTACGGAATCGGAACCCTACGAATGCAAGTCCGACTTGCACTTGGCCAGTTTGTTTTAAATAAATCTGTAGTGGTAGAACTTCTGCTAGTCCGCCTGGGGCGGAACCACCACTTTGCCAAAAAATTTTCGGCCGTGAAATAGTAATGTTTTTCGGTTGAAATGGCAAGGTGTCCAGTGAAATTACAGGGCATGTGAGACTCAACATCTTTATGTCTCAAGGTAACAGGCGCAGTGCAGTGACATGCATGCCGCTGTATCTGTAATAGGTAGACGTTATCGCTTGCCATCAGGCGAGTGTCGTGCTTGTCCTGTTACCTTTTAGCACAAAAAAAAAGACTAGTAGTTAACTGATTATAAAGGATCTTGAAGATACAAATTATTCATTATGCCTCAAAGAGGACCTCGCGAAGGCGATATAACCACGACACAGAGATTAAATTGGACAGAGAAAATGTATTCAGTGTGCGCACTCTATACAAATTCGTATCCAAAGTGCCGGCTGGCCTAAGGGGTTCCTTTGCCAGAGAGATGAGCTGGGAAATGAGCGCAGCGAGGATGTGTTGTAGCAAGGCTGCGAGCTTGTCGGGAGGTTGTTTTGTTTGTACAAAGACCTCGCTTCACACTCCTTTTCCACCAGTGCTGCGCTAAGCGAGGCTAGGAAAAACAAGATTAGACACTATTATTTGAATAAATCCTCGCGCGCCGCTTACATTCCTCGCACAGCTCTGGATACGCACTAAAGATTAAACACTATCGCGGCATGTGTGCTGTCATAATATTTGCTATTTATATATAGAGCGCAGTCTGAACTGATCTTAACAATTCAATCAGTAGGTTAGTAAACCTGTACAATCACGAAATCGTCAGACTGAATACAAGGTTGTTTTCTCACCGATAAGACCATTATCCGTTATTATCTCTTGACCCACATATATGCCAGTTTTAAACACAGTAGCACAGTATACTACATACCTCGTAATGTGTTATTTTCGCACGTGTGATTCACTGCACTACTAGATAAAAATAATAAGATATAAAAAATGTATTTTCAAAAGTTCACTAATAATTATAGTATGTAAGTACAATGTATACATAATTCAATTGCGTTTTACGTTATAAATCGGTCCAAGATTTTTGTTAAAATCTTATATATAATATTTATTTACTGCACAGGTAATAAATAGATACTACATTATTTAGATTTTTCCACGTCGTATTAAGGCTCGCATTCATCAGCGGACGGCGGGGAAGAGCATTCTGAATTTGACAACGTAAATTCGTACGCATTTAATGATAACGTCCGCCGGTATGCGTAGTCTCTTATAGGTCGCTTTCTTGCGTTCGTTTATTTAGTGTATCATACCGAGTAGGCATGACTAGTAATCAGATATTATATAGGTACCTAATATATATACATAGCATCGATATCGCAAAGTTCATATTATTGAACATTACGACATATTACTCAATGAGTATTTCCTGTAAAGTTCCCCGGAGACGGTCATTCGCAATTGTGATCAAATGATCGTCTACAGAGGCAATTGAAGCCATTGCCATTCGCAACTATGAGGTAAAAAGCGAATGATGGAAATATTGATGGAAGTCCTATTGACAATTTCGAATGACCGTCTCCGGGGCACCTAAGGCAAAGTATGAAAGAAAAGAAAGAAAGAAGAAATATTTTGGAAAAATCTTCGCCTAGGTAAAGTGATAATGTAAATCACATACCAAGTTCAAGAGTGTCCTGTCACTCATATCACAGAATAAATAATAGTACAACTCATACGTAAAATGTACTTGCCAAAGTATCTTATGTGTTTAGTTACGCTGTGAACAATCCGTGTCTTTTCATCCAAATTAATAAATAATATTAAATATATCTTATTAACTTAATCGATCCCACTGGTTTCTCCCATATCTTTCCACCTATTCCTATCCAATTAATTAATTTTGCCTGATTGCGGCCTAGTCTTTGTGAAAAACATCAAAATCATCTCGCCACCGCTTATTGGGCCTTCCTCTACGTCGACGGCCGTCTTCAGTTCAGTTCATGCATGCGACAAATATGACCCGCGCAGTCCCATTTTAGCCTGGCAGTCCCACATGAGCTCTACCAGTTTTTGACCGCAGTTCGGTGTTGCGTACTCTGACTGTTCTTTTCAGTATTGATCATTATGCTGCGCTACATAGCTCTTTGGCATACCTTGAGTTTGGACTTTTGAGACTCGGTAAGCGACCATATATGGGTACCGTGGGTTAGGTTGGACAAAATACATGTGTCGATGAGTTGCCAATCAAATCAATACATCATTAGGATTACAACACCTACGCTGGTACAGAGTATTATTGGATCTTTAAAAGTATCATATTCTGATAAATGATTTAAGCGATCAATCAATTTAATCAAATAACCTGTATATCAGAAACACAATGTGAATTTCGAATCCAGGCATTATAATTATAATCAACAATAACATGAACGTAATGTAGTACAATAATTAATGTAGCAATGCATAAATAAATCGGCTAGGATCCAAAACAAGGAAAATGTAGACAAAATCTAACATACGTAAGTAGGTACATCAGTAGGTAGATATTAATATACAATACAAGGTAATAAAATAAGGGGAATGCCTATTGTGATGCCACAAATAATTGAAGCATGTCACAAGCAAGCCACTTGAATCGCTTGCAATATTTGGCACCCGAGTCCCATTAATATAGTGAATGCGAAAACATGTTTATTTTGATATTTGTTATTTAAACATGGCAAAAATAGTGAATGCACTCTGATGAAGTTTATAGGAATTCCATTCCGATCAACTAAACAGCGGTACCAACTTTTGGACAGCACCTTGGCGTAAGGATAGAAGGATAGACCTTGACTTCTAACCCGGAGGTCACTGGTTTAAATCCCCGCCGTGAAGCTATGGTGTTTCTATGTGCATTAATGGGTGCTCGTCAACAGGTGATAAGAGCATTATTTAATTGTTCCAACTGACTTGCTACGAAAAGGTTGCTTTAGGTGAAAATCTGTCGCCTAAACCTCACGGTTTGCACAGTCCTTGTGAGTCAAACTATTCTAGGTCTAGCGTGTTTACCCTCCTCGACTACGTATCGCTTACTACCACGCAAGATAGTGATCAATCGCAAGCCTATCGTACCTAGTTGTAAAAAAAACAAATAAACTGATCAAGTGCGAGTCGAACCCGCACTCGTAAGTGAAACCTTACGAGTGCGGGTTCGTGTCGCAGTGCAATTATTAATAAGATTGAATAAAATTTGCCAAAATAAAACGTTTCTTGTATGGTTCCCCTTTAATTTAATTTGATTTTTATTATTTGTTATCATAGCAGCCATAGTAATACACACTATGAGTAAATTTCAAGTCTTTATCTATATCGGTTCATAGAAACTAAAATCAATAATAATTTGGGTTAAAAAACTAACGATAAACTACTAAATGTTAGATCCATAGGTACATTTGAGTATGTTTTTTTTTATTTTATTGGGCCATTTTCTATGGAGCTACATTGTAATCTATAAATACTTATAAAATCGTTAAACTATGCACAATTTCCGATTTGTATAATTTTTATTAACGTGTCTTATCAATATCATGTTAACGAAAAACAAACAAGTAAATAACACTGAATAAAGTAAATTTTCTAATTGTATTTGTCATTTAGAGCTACCGGAAAATTGGTTATTTCGAATAACATCAAACTAAACATAATTCTTGTTTGTGTTGATGCGTATCGATTCATCAATTGAATCGATGTTTTTAAGCAAGTCACCTTACTATGAAGCTAAGACTGACAGATGTCAAATGTGATCTATTAAATTGACCCTACTATAGTTGGGCAGAATGTTATTTCAGTTATTAACCGACTTCACAAAAAGAAGGAGGTTCTCAATTCGACTGCATTTTTTTTGTTTTTTACCTTAGAACTCAAATGAACGTCAAATCTTAATCGATTTGATAAATTCAATTTTTGTTTTAGAGATTATGCCTCCCGTTCCATTCAAATGTTATCGAGCTACTAGCAGCCCGCCCCGGCTTCGCACGGGTAGAACATATATGCCTACAAAATTTGCATCAGTTTGTTGCATCGAATATAAAATATTAACATTTTTAACAATCATCGTCATATTTCAACCAATTTACACAAAACCTTAACGAATTATGCACCTAAACCTTCCTCATAAACACTCTGGCTATTGGTGAAAACCGCATGATAATCCGTTCAGTAGCTATTGAGATTATTGCGAACAGACAGACAGACGCAGTGATGGACTTTGTTTTATAATACTTACGTAGTGATATTGGACGGCCCTTTGGCGTAAAGGATAGTTACCCTGATTCTGACCCGACGGTCGTTGGTTCTAATCCTAGCTATATACCTATGTGCATTCATGAATCATGGGTTTTCGTACAGAGTTAGTGGGATCATGGAATCAAAATCAATCAAATCATGGGATTAAAGAAGGGGTATTATACGTTTAACGTGTGTATCTGTGTCTGTCTGTAGCATCTTAGCACCCAACCGGATGAACCGATTTTGATTTTATTATTGATTTTTTTTTTGTTTGATAGATGTCTTCATCGAGAGTGAAGAACACTCTCGATGAAGACATCTATCAAGCTTTGATTCATTAAAATTCGTTCAATAATTTTAAAACTATGAGCGTTTTTTCTAGTTCATTGCGCTATGAAATCAACTTTCATAGGTCTGATCAATTCGAAAATCTTCTTCTTCAACGATATTGTAAGAACATGGAAGCTTTGATCTGATGCTGGGACATCTCCTGTACTCTACAGAATACTCAAATCCACACCAACTTACAGCTCAGATTTTAAATGTCGTGTTTAAAGTCATTGGAATGCTTTTATTGAAAATATTATACATAGATCAGTTATTTATTTATTATTTTATTCAATTATATAGATAATAACTATATTATACAATAGAATTTTATACAGTAAAAATATATTATTATACTATATTGACTTCAAATTGATTGTGATCGGTGGGGATCTACAGCATCGCTAAGCTTATAATAATATGTTCTTAGTTACTATGACATAATCTGTGGTTTCACTGCAGATATTTTATTAATTTTGCGATGCGTGTATGTGAAATCCGTGATATCTTCTAGAGTTTTCATTTGAGTTATATACTGTACAGGACAATTTTAATCTGTAATATGTGGCCAAGCTAATTAACGTAATTATTTGGATAAGGATTAATACTATATACTTGAAAATAGCCTTGGAAGTTATGTTATATTTTTTAACAAAAAATTAAAGATTAAAATGGTTACTGTGAGTCAACCTTAAGAGATAGACATATGCTGTCGCGCACTTTTTTGTAGGTCTTATTAAGTTGTACAACTCTTGCATAGAAAATATTCTTCTATCTATTTTCAATTAAGCAGCGTTCGTAAGAAACGTGTTTTTTCGACCGTTTTTTTGCCGACTTAGGTTGCAAATTAGGTCTCCACGAATGTACCTTTGATTTAAACGGCATAATATATAGCCTATTTTAATTCCGAAAGTCCATTCTATATATTAGTGAAAGAATGTTTTTAATCGGTCCAGTAGTTTTTGATCCAAATCATTACAAACATACAAAAATACAAATGTTCTTTCTTTATAATATTAGTATAGATGACAATTATCCGGAGCAAATTTGTATACTTAGATGACATGCTTATAACTAGCCAGTAATTTGACTATCGCGGCATGTAAAGTCGGTTTTTCATTTTGTACGATCATAAATTATATTTACAATTCTTTAACTAACCAACTGAGTATCCTACTAATTAGGATTAATTAGTAGTCCTAACTAATCTAATTAGTAATCCTAACTAACCAACTGAGTATCCTACTAATTAGGATTAATTAGTAATCCTAATTAGTAGGATACTCAGTTGGTTAGTTAAAGAATTGTAAATATAATTTATGATCGTACAAAATGAAAAACCGACTTTACATGCCGCGATAGTCAAATTACTGGCTAGTTATATTATAAACCGAAAGTGTGTGTGTGTGTGTGTGTGTGTTGTTACCACGTATCTCGGTAACCACTTAACCAATTTTAATGAAATTTAAAACGTATATAGTGTAGGCTATAACTTAAGACATAGGCTAATCTTATTTTTGAAAATCATCCCCTAAAGGGGTTAAATACAGTGATACATTTTCTATGGAAAATGTTATTCCTTGGGCCGATTTAATTAAAAGTCGGTACAAATAAACCTTAAAACAAATAATGGTACACGTGTATTTCATTTTGTCAAAACTACCCCTAGAGGGCTAGAAAAATGGATTTTCTTTGTAAAAATAAAAAATTCAGTAATATTTGTTTTCATTCCTTTGTCCGATTCAATCAAAACTCGATACAAACAAACCTAAAAACAAATAATGAAACATGTTTTTTTTTTTCTTTCATATCTCCTAGGGGGAGTGAATATTTTATTTTTATCTGGAGAAATCATAGAAAATACATTAATGTATGTTTCAACGTATCTGCATAACTACTAAATCGATTTTGATGATATTGGAAATGTAGATAGTATATGTCCTGCAATAAAACATAATAACATTCGTGTGCAAAATGAAATTTGTAAGTACAGAATTAGAACATGTATTCCCTGGTTCCATTCACTATGTAGGGAAATACAGTTGAACGTAAATAATGAAATCTGTATGTATAAACGGCAAACGTTACCGACTGACTAACTGACTGATCTATCAACGCAAAGCTTAAACCACTTAACGGATTTGGCTAAATTTGGCATGCAGATAGTTGTTACGAGATATGACGTAGGTCCGCTTTTTTTTGGAGGAATTTCCGAAACTCACCCTTTAAAGGGGTAAAACGGGAGTTCAAAGTTTCTATATAGAAACAACATAAGATAAGTCTATTTTATTAGAAACTTCTCACAAGTACTTCTGTAAATAAGTAAGTCAATATGTGTTTCAGGCTTTTTCGAAATTCCACCTTTAAGAGAGTGAAATGGGGTACAAACAAACAAAACATAGTTTGAAAATCAATATGATTTTTTGGGTTTTACATAAATGAGTCCCTTAGTCACGCCATAACTTGAAAACGGGTAGCGATATGGCTAATTCAGTTTTACATGTGTTTTTACGTAAAAAAATTAAAGAATGAAGTTATAAACGCGGGCGAAGCCGCGGGGCACTGCTAGTAAAATATAGATGGAAAACTGAATCATTTTTTCGTTTGGAGACACTTTGAACCGTATAGGAATTATGAAGAGGTAAGTTAATGTGCGTTAATGAATTAGGTAGGTAGTTACGTTTTAATAATCGATATCAATACCAATCATCGTTATTGATTACGTATTACATCGTTATTTATATTCTAATACAAATCACAAAATATTATAGCACCAATAAGTAGATGAAATCGTATCAATCGCTATTAGGTCTGCTACAGGATTACTGTGAACATGTGCACGAGAAAATTGTATTTTATTGAAGAGATATATAATAAACTGAGCGCGCGTAGCGAGATAAGCGTCTCAGTTTCGACTATGCCGTCCGTATGTTTGTCTGTCTGTCTGTTCTCGCAAACAGGTCGTATTATTCAACAGATGACGAATATTGGTAACCGAAATCCTTGATTTATTAATTAATTTTTGTTGATCTCATTTTGTTGATTAGGGGGGATATGTGGGGGGTAAGGGGAGATGTTTGCTGTAGCGTTATTTATCAACGGATTTCAGCCAAATTAGAAAGGTACACTGAGACCTTCATTCTCAACAAGACGTTGCGCAAAAAAAAATCAAAAAGGGGGAGTGGAGGAAGGAATGGGAGAAGTTTGCTGAGAGTCATTTATTGATGGATTTCAATCAAATTTGAGAGGCACATCAAGGAATTTATTCTACATAAAATGTGGCGAAAAAAAATCCAAGAATGGGGGGTGTAGCGTTATTCGCACGGATTTCAATTTTCATAAGGGCACGCGAGGTCTAATGTTCTCATGGCTCCTCTACATGATGGGCCATCATGATGGTCCATCGTAGTAGGCCACCATAAAGAGGGCGTAGTGGCGTAGGCTGGCTTGTGGTGCGTACGATGGCGGCGGAATGGCCGCGGTGTCGGTTTTTCGCCCACACATCAAGGGTAGTGGGCCAGCGATGGCGGTACGCATCTACACGTCGGCCATTACTCAGTTTGCGCTCGAATGCAGTGGAGAGCAGACGTGCAGAGTACCTTGTGCGTGTCAAGATGTCGACTGCCTGGCCGCATAGCGAAATACTAAAATTTTTGTAATTTTTTTTTTAATTAAAAAAATACTTCCACGTCCATTTTGTTGAACGCTAAGATCACAACTGAACATCACCATTGTGTAGATCATTTTCAACCATCGCATGGCCATTTTGCAGGACAAGCGCTGGCCTATCATGTAGAGGAGCCTTCAAAGATTTGAGGTGGCTTTGTAAATTGAAGGGCGATAAGTCCTACACTGACGTCTTTCTGACGTCCGTTTGGAGTGTACTGTGCATTTTTAGGGTTCCGTACCCAAAGGGTAAAACGGGACCCTATTACTAAGACTCCGCTGTCCGTCTGTCTGTCTGTCTGTCTGTCTGTCTGTCTGTCTGTCTGTCTGTCTGTCTGTCTGTCCGTCTGTCACCAGGCTGCATCTCATGAACCGTGATAGTTAGACAGTTGAAATTTTCACAGATGATGTATTTCTGTTGCCGCTATAACAACAATCACTAAAAACAGAATAAAGTTAAAAATAATAGGGGGTCCCCATACAAGAGACGTGTTTTTTTCGGCATTTCACGCCATCTATGAACGCTTAGTTAGGTAAACGTCCCAAAGATGGCGTTATATTGAAATGTCGATCCCTAACACTTTTGTTAGACGTTAGATGGCGTTATAAAATAAAATGATTATTAATTATTATTTTTTACTGGCAAAAAATGATAGTGGTATTTTTTGCTCGATCTTATAAAATACTGTAGTGTGGTACGAAACCCTACTAGTGCGAGTCCGACTTGCACGTGGCCAGTTTATTTACTACACGAGACGAGACTAACCAATCCAACCCAGCTCCGTTATGAATTAAAGGTGGGCCTGATAGTCGCTGACGTAACGCTTCATTCAGCGCCCCATTTTTCGATGTATCAACACTATCTTAGGTTTTTTTCACCATACTGATAAGAAAGTTTACGCTCCGTCATCATGACGGCAGGGTTCAACAAAATATAACTCCATGGCGATCTTGCTGCGTAAACTTCCGAGGAAATGCATCTGGCACGCACGAAACCTAGGTCTAGTATAAGTGTGTGTAGTAGGTATACTAGTGGGTAGTTTGTAATCATGATTCAAACTCTCGATAACTATAAATCTACAGTCAATAGTATTAAAATTTTGTTCTACGAGTTTTCAAAATTCGAAGCATATAAATATAAATAAAATTAAAGTTAAATACTATTTTTAACCGACTTCACAAAAAAGGAAGAGGTTCTCAGGTCGTCGGAATATTTTCTTTTTTTTTATGTATGTTCATCGATTACTCAAAGATGCCTGAACCGATATAGTAAGTAAGTAGCTCTGTTTAGACTGTGTCATTATTTATTTTTAACCGACTTTACAAAAAAAGGAGGAGGTTCTCAATTCTTCAGTACGTTTTTTTTTTTGTGTATGTTACGCGATTACTCCGTCAATTCTGAACATACATATTCAAATGATTCTTTTTTTAATAGGTATCTAGGGTAAGTTTCCGAGGTGGTCCCATTGTAATTTCATCGAGATCTGATTAGTATCTCCAGAGATATGGAGAAAAATACTTAAAACATAGAAGAATGTACTGGTTTTAGAAGAAGAGTCCCAAGAAGATTATACACAATGGAGGTTGCTATTGCATATACTTTTGAAAACTAAAGAATATGACGTTGAATAATGTTTTTACATCTTTCTTCACGTTGATTTTTGATTCTTACGGTAACTGTGAGCGAGATAGAAACAAAGGTGGGGAGAATTAATTTGTCTTCACAGGAATGTTCTACCGGGCAAAATCTTGTTAGGGTGCAAAGTTAGTTAATATTTTTTGACATGACATGACGTTTTGCGAAGATGACGGGCATATCAGTCCCGCGACACTGCATACATAATTAAATAACTTAGAATTATGAACGTACTTTGTACCAACCAACACAGCAAAAAAAAAAAATACGCATAATACCACAGATTATATAATAGTTACTAAGTAAATAATACTTTCCGTTGTTAGGTTGGCTACACAATGCTTTCATAATTCGGGTATCTACAATGTAGGGAAGTGCCAACTCTTATAACGCAGTAGAGTGATTCAGTACTGCGGGTCATATAGCGGCAATTAATGTTAATAATCGCAAAAAATACTTTTTACAAGCTTTTATTTAACTTGCAATGTATGTTTGTCACTATATATGTTCAGGTGGAATCTTGGAAGCTAAATTAGACCCACTTCCCGATGTCCGATTGGACTTAAATTTGTTGTATTTATGTATCTTCGGTGACAATACAATAAACTGGTACCATGGACACTCGCTAAATCTCCATACAAACTAGCGTTTTAACGACCGACACTGTGACACCGACACAGACACTACACACGGGTCGTTTTTCTATACGTGCATTTGTGTGCGTGATGTCTAAGGTTGTCGCCCGTAATCACCGTATCACAGATTATATAATAGTTACTTCGTACATACGTACAACGTACTGACCGTATGAATATTTTTGTACACTTACCCAAAAAGCTTTTAACACTAAAAATATTAGTCGCTATTTCGTAAACCATCACCTCTAGGTCCAGTCGACTTGCATAGAACAAACTGCACCACAGTAACTATTTTTTATTCTGTGTTGGGCGGCCAGCCCAACTGTCTCCCCTGTGTGTCTTGCTCGCACGTTAGAGCGACATCAAGAAAAGAGAATATAAATACTACGACCTACATCAAGTTCCCAATTGCTGTGTTATAAAAATGTTTAAACGTGAAAGTTTTTTTAAATATTTTACAAATTAAGCGTTATTTACACACGAGTATATATATATATATATATATATATCGTTGTTTCATTTATGAAAATGAATTCTAAAATACGAATATGTAGGTTGGTATACTAATATAATTAAGTGTTTATTATATACCTACGTAATAAGAACCTACGTAAATTTGAACCTCCAGTGTCTACTGGTCCCAACATAAATGTATGAAGTTGATGTTCTTCTGTCCGTGAGTAGTAATTGTTCTATAGTCGTACGCGTGTGGCGTCCTTGCTCAGCGCAGCTCCTCGACAGCTCCAAGTCGGTGGCGGGGTGAGGAAGCCCGGAATTGGTGGGGGGAACAGAGTGTCCGTTCTATACGTAGTATAACCTTTTACATGTATGTTATATACATGTTACATACATGTATGTACATAGTATAATCTTTTCTATGCCATGGAGCTGGTCTGATGATGGAGACGGAAGGTGGCCACGGCATCTCTGTGATTAAACAACATAACCCCACCGAGTTTGAGCTCGATTGATTTGTCTTGAAGATAACTTTACGCCTAGATGATATCCAGGGTCTGATAATAAAGCTGGTAGGTGGCCATGGCATCTCTGTGATAAATCAACGTAACTCTACCGAGTTTGGGCTCGATTGATTCGTCTTGAAGAGAACTTTACACCAAGATGATATTTAGCGACTGGTGATGAAGCTGCAAGGTGGCCACGGCATCTCTGTGACAAAATAACGTAACCCCAGTGAATTTGGGCTCAAATGATTCGTCTTGAGGAGCACTTTACACTTAAATGATAGCCAGGATCTGATGATGAAGCTGTAAGGTGGCCATGGCATTTCTGTTATAAAGCAACAGCCCAACCGAGTCGATTGATTTTCCTTGAAGAGCACTTTACCCATAATCACATCAAATATCCGTGGAATATTTTAAAACATCATGCCTTCTCTTAAATATTTAGGTAGTAGGTAGGTAGTCGGTATCTTTACCTACCTACTAAAAAGTTACTAATAAATTATAAGTAATAAATATTTTTAAAAACAAGCTTTTATTTGGGACAATGAACTAAAATGTTAAAAATAAATTCTAGTAAGTATTTGGCGTGTAAGTACTTACCTATATTTTTAAAAGCTTGAGGCACTGAAGTATAGTAATTACCTAGCCTGAAAAACCTTAAGTGCTTCAAGCTTTTAAGAATATAGGTAAGTACCTACACGCCAAATACTTACTAGAATTTATTTTTAACATTTTAGTTCATTGTCCCAGATAAAAGCTTGTTTTTTAAAATATTTTTACTTATAATTTTTAATATTCATTTTGGAATACAACCAGTTCGTGTTATTAAAGTATTTGGAATTATTGTAATAAAATAGACAATTAATTATCGTGTGTGCCAGATGCTTTTATTGCACAAGGCCATTTTGGACATTATCCTATGATACCTTGATGACATCATCATGACTAGTGAATATTTTCACTAGCGCGGCATTTAAAGTCAATTTTTTTAGGTTCCGAACCCAAAGGGTACCAAATGAACACTTTCTGAGACTTTGTTGTCCGTTCGTCCGTCCGTCCGTCCGTCCGTGTGTCTATATGTGCGCACTTAACATATCTGTATCTTCTTAACCGTAATAGGTACATAATTGAAATTTTCACAAAGTATATATCAGTCAGTGTATAACGGCCCAGACACGAAATCTTATAGATGCATGTAATTTAATTTAAATTTGTTTCGCAATAAAAAGGGTTAAAAAAATAATTTAAAAAAAAACCGACTGACTTCATAACCACAAACAGGCACTCAAAGGCGAAAAATAAATTACTTAATATAATTATTATAAGCGCTACCCACTTATCTGTTTGAAGTCGGTGCCAGCCAAGTCTAATAGGTAGTAGATAGATACTACGTACATGTTTCTATCTACTTACTACTACTACATACTACATCTACTATCTAATAGACTTGGCTGGCACCAACTTCAAATAGATAAGTGGGTAGCGCTTATAATAATTATAAAGTATTTATTTTTCGCTTTTGAGTGCCTGTCTGTGGTTAAAAAGTAGGTTTTATTGTTTTTGAAAAATAATTTATTACCTACTTAGTCATCGTTGGTATGGTATAGTTACCATGGACAATCTACATAATAAAATAAGGCGCTGTAGAGTCGTCTCAATTAAATCAAGTCCAGACAGTGAAGTTGTGCTAAAATAAATAACATTATACAAATAAATTCACCATTGCAGCGCACTTCTTGGCGTTCAGACTTAATACCTTAAGTAAACTAGAGGCTCTGTGAGCTGTAGTATTCGCGAGTCTGTCTTTGCATAGCTTAATATTTAATAACATACCACCGAAGTTTCCTCTCGAAGTTTACTGGATGAAATATTTATGCAGACAAAATAGTTGCGTCTTAATAAGGCTAAAAAAAAACAACGGGTTGGAATCCGGGAGTGCCGGCAGAAGTGAAAACTTGAACATTAACGTTGTGCATTTGGTCTACTTTCCCTCCGTCTTACACATTTTTTCGATCAGGTCACGTGTCCTGACGCGATTTCTTGACGCGAGTTTAACATTTTTTACCCATCTAGAAAAGTTCACAAAGCCGCTAAACAAGTTTTCACTTCAAACATTTTTATGTTTTGACATTTATCTACATAACTGAAGTATGATCTTGTTTTCAACCCCCATATCTCCGCCATTTTGAAAATTGTCTATAAAATGTATCGACAAACAATTCCATATAATTATAGAACCTGCTTGATTCATGCTTCATCGCTGTTGGGTAAAAAAGTATTTTCTCCCTAGGGCGACCATTTCACACGAGTCTAATGAAGATAACCTTCAAACGATAAAAGCTTTTTAAAAGGATAAGCTTTAAAATGTATGAATATAGAAGGTAGCAAAAATAATACTTAGAACACAAAAAAATTAGACAAATATAAAAAGAAAACTGATTCACATAAATCCTTACTTCCCTACTTATCCTTCCTTACTAATATAATAAATGCGAAAGTAACTCTGTCTGTCTGTAACTAGTGAACCGATTTAAATAAAATTTGGTACACAGATAGTATAATGCGACAAAAGGGTTGTAAGGAGTTGAAATGGGGGATGAAAAGTTGTATGAAAGGAAGTATCGTCATTTTTAGAGCTAGAAGCTTGAAACTTATTAGGTGTGTAGGCTGTTGATTTGATATACACAAATATGACATTCAATGTTTGTAAAAGCTTTACCTTCAAGGGTGTAAAATAACAAAAGGGAATAGGGGATAAAAGTTTGTATGGAAATATGTAAGGTTTATATAAATGTTTTATAAGTTTACGACAAGAGACAAAATAGTAAAGCTATCCTGGTGTAATATTTACGGAGTCAATACAAAATGTGAAACTGAAGTTAACTTGTAGATGAGAAAATATACCAAGTGTGCTTATTCGAACGGACAGACAGACGACGATAAAGTATTTATACGTATGTGCCTTATAAGTAAAATAATTAGCCTTAATAATTAAAATTGCTACACAAAGCATTACTCCACGGGGACGAAGTCGCGTCTGATTAGTGTGTTTAACACAAGTTCAGTATTTTTAAGGCCGTGGGGCCGTAGCCGTGGGGCGCAGCTAGTTTAATATATTTTGATTATTAATTACAATTTATCAATATTGTTATTTAATGTTTTCAACCGACTTCCAAAAAGAAGGAGGTTCTCAAATCCGTCTATTTTTTTTTTGTGTGTGTATGTTACGCGATTGCTCCGTTAATTGTGAACCGATTTGAATGATTCTTTTTTTAATCAGTAGGGTACGTTTCCAAGGTGGTCCCATTTACAATAATTTCATCAAGATCTGATAAATATGTCCAGAGATATGACGATAAACGACTCAAACTTGTTACTGAAATTGACTCGCGGGGCATGGAAGTCGGTTTTAAACTATCATAATTTTTTTTCAAACCATAACAGCCAACTGTTAATTTTCATTATTCCAGGTCATCACAAATTTGAATGGTATGGAAATCATTTTAACTGACTTAAGAAAGGGTGGTCGTATTCAAATCATTGCTTGTAATTATATGACGATGCACAGCTTTTTACAATGTAATCAGATTATTGTAACTTTCCTTTTCGTTCGATAGTTTAAGGCCGAAGAGAATTCTAACGATATCATAATCGTTTGGCATTACTCAGATATCAATATCTTAGAACTCTTCATATTATCTCTTTATATTGCGCAGCATATGAAGACAGTCCTTAACGATATGACCAATCTTGCAATCAAATTAGTCTTTAAAATGAAATAATTCACAACAACGTTCACAAAAAAGTATAAATAGAACCATTTATTGAAACAAACCACATTTACGTTTGGCAAGAGCAAAGAAAACAATGAGTTTTGGCAATGCCAATATCTTGGCAAAAGCTGTTTAACGCCGTACACTTCTAAATGAAATCACAATAAACAAACGACAAATGCATTAATATTAAGTCAACCTAACAGTTATGTTCAACGCGAAACGCCACAAATAAAATGTGTACCTTTGCCAAGACAATTATGTTCGGTGCATTGCGTTTGTGTATGTCAATAGTTAATATTATCGTAAATTATAGAAAAAATAAATTATAAAATCGCAAAAGATGCCAAATGTATGTGGTGATAACCTATTTATTTTCTGTTCAAGCACATGTCCATTTATATTACATATTACATTTATTTACATTACATTTATATACACATGTACATTATGATATATTAGGTGACGGTGTGCTCTAATATAAAATAGATCTAAACTGGAATTTGAAGACATGAGACGAGGCGCTGGAAAATCAAAATCTGTGTAACTCTAATCCATATACTGCAGTCTATCTACCAAATCATTGATCTATGTTAACCCTTACAAGATTACCCCAAATCAAGCTTAATTGTATTATGGTTTATAAATTTTACTCGTAATCTTTGGTCAGTCATCGTACCGTGTCTAGGTTAACATGTTTCCTAGTCCCAAACAGTCTCTTTTGTTAGTGAGTAATTTAAGTACCCTGAAGATGTATTTGAGATCTTGACGAAATGTTTACGAGACCGTATTTAAATTTGGTACACGAGTTTGGCAAATGAAAAATATATAACTACACACAGTAAATAATTTTCGGACAAATCGAGAACTTCCGCTTACTGAACTCTTTTTCATATATATAATCACACGTTCATTAACGTAGGTATTGATCTACAGCTCGTTACTGCTATCTGGTCCAACGAAATCGAATACGAAATTATAATAACATACATGAATCGAAATCGATCGCCCGATTTTTACAATATATACCGAATATACCGAAATTTACAATAAGCAGACGCATGAAGGAACCATTATTATGAAGACTATCCATCTCTGTACACTTACACTTTACACAAAGGATGTACAGTCAGCAATATAATGCAAAATTACATAGTATAGAACTAAGTCGCTCGTCACTATCTGTACGCTTAGTTTTTTTAAACTACACAACGGATTTTAATGCGGTTTTCATTAATTTAAATTAATTAGATAGAGTGATTCAAAAAGGAGGTTTATAACAAGGATTAAACGCGGACAAAGCCGCGTTCAAAAAGAGTTTTTAAAGATTTAAAAACTCTTTTTGAACGCGTAAAGGTATCAATTTTAAACGTATATTAAATGCTCGAGTCTACGGTCTTTTTCAGCTGCAAAAAATTTAAATAGTTATTTAACAGGATCAAAAGATATAACCGTTTATGTCTTACTGCACTGCAGTAACTCGCACTATTTAGACGTACCTTACGAATAACGAGTGCGAGTTAGACAGTAGCTCGCATCCAAGTTACTTGCACATTTCTTGTTTTCATTTGCCTGGAACCTAGCAAAAACTCGCACATAGCAGCAGCTCAATCATCATTCGCATCGTTTGGACGCGGTCGGCAGAAGCTTGCCAGTTCCAGCCGGACAGTTGTGAGCGGAACGTTCACTAGACATCGCGACAACTCGCAAGACTGGGCAGCAGCTACTATGAGTCGTGTAAACAGCAAAGGCGAGCCGAGCTACTGGCGTACAAGAAGATAAGCCGATTAGCTGTCTACTGGCTAAGCAGCAGCTCGCACTGTGTTAACTAGCCATTACTCTTTCACGCTAAGACGTCTTGGTTAGGACGTATTTGGATGTAATTTGGAATAGATATTATACAGCTAATACCTTGTATTAACTAAAACATTTTATCTCGAAAGCCGTAAAAAACAGTTGTAATAAACTGGCCAAGTGCAAGTATTGTAGGGTTCCGTAACACAGTAGAATATTCTATATTGTTTTGTTTGTATAAAAACAAAGTTATGTTTGCGGTCGCTATATCTCAAAAACAGCTTACTGTATCTTGTTCAAACCAATTTTCGTTAAAAGTATTTATTGAGATCTACAGAATATATTTTTTCTAGATTTTTCACTCCCTTACTTACTTTTAAAAGTAAGAGGGGGACATTTTACCACTTTAGACGCGCCTATCTTTTACAGACAGACATGACGAATTTATAAGGGAACCGGTCGTGTATGGAGTACTGTTCTCACCTTTGGGATGGCTATTGAGAGGAGAGCAAAGAAACTCATAAGCGACGACCTACTAGTAAGCCAGAGACTCCAGAGTCTCGCGCATCGCCGCAAAGTCGCTTGCTTATCGGTTTTCTATCGAATACATTTCGGAGAGTGTGCAATGGAACTGCATGATTTGATTCCACCATCCCCATTTTATAATCGGACATCCAGAGACACTAAAAGGCGCCACCGATTTATGGTGGATATACCATCTACCCGAACGAAGCGATTTGCTTCTTCGTTCATCATACGAACCGCCAAAGAATGGAATACTCTGCCTGAGTCTGTGTTTCCGGTTAAGTACAATATGGGGGTCTTCAAATCGCGAGTGAATAGGTATCTTCTAGGTAAGCACGCTCCATTATCGATCGCATCATCACTTAACATCAGGTGAGATAGTGATCAAGTGCTACCCAGTTTTGTATAAAATAAAAAAAAGAAAAACCCTAAAAAGGGTTTGATTATACATCGAATTTCATAAAAATTACATTTAAATCATATACGAAGGCCAAAAAACATTTGGTTATTGTCTCGATTTCGTCCTAGGTGGTACACTGCAAAAACATGTTGGCGGAAATAAATATTGATGCACTGTTAAGGTTTAAGGTTTCGAATTTCATAAATGTACAAGTAAGTACATAAACAAAACCCCGACTACTGAAAAATCATACCCTAATTTAAGATATTATTCCTAATTAATGTGCTAATTGAGCCCTTTAATTTGACACCTATATATATTTTGAAGCACGTATTAATTTAAGGCTGAGTTGCTCCATCTTACTTTAACTATAACAAACGTCAAAAAACTGTCAAAATCAATATAAAAACACCAGTTAATAGTAAGTAGTTCCCCCCCCCCCCCTCCCCATACAAGAAACGAGTTTTTTGAGTTTTCTTACAAACCTTAATAGATGACTTGAATTACTCAGGATATGTATTGCATAGCTGCAAGATCAAATAATAAAAACTAAATTAAAATATAAATAAAAGGGAGTCCCTATACAAGAAACGTATTTTTCCGGCAAATATTGTTCAATTGGAACCGTCAGCTAGTGGGATATATTTAAGCCCAAACAAATATAGTTGAAGTACATGCACTGAAAATATTGCGATTGAGACCATACATACATAATAATTAATTTATTGTTAGTATTCTTGTAAATCATGAAACTAAATTTTTTACGACGGAATTAATTCATGTTGACTGTACAATCGTTCATGCACATCGATAATCTTTGTGATCAGATCATAAGATAAGCAAATGAGCATGTACCGGAAAACACTTGACGGTAACTTCCACCATGCATCTAGACCTTTACTGCCCAAGTCACAGAATCATGAATAGTACAAGTACTCTAATCATGATTACTTCGATAAAATGCCGTCGAAGGATTTCGATAGAGATAGACCAGGTTGCGATATTATAGTTCTATTATAGTTCACAAATACTAGCACAGGGTCTGATATGCTCTTTGGTCTAGTCACTAGACTCTAGTGTAAAATGTCCCGCACTGAAACATGCACTGGGTTGCGGGTGCACGTAATAGTACGGTTGGAAACCGTACATTAATCAGAGGAATTAAACATGTGTTTTTAAGTGTGACGTTCGACGTCTAGATGAAAGCTGAATGGCTCAATACCTAGAACCACCACTGATTAATTCCGAACCGTTTAAAGACAAAATCGAACTAGTATTTATGGAGAAAAACGGCAACATGGATTTGCACAAACAATGTTTGCTGCAGCGCCACCTGGTGAGTTGTCACCGTAACACTTATCTAAGAACATGCACCAATCAAACTCAAACCCATAACTAAAAACTGCATCAAAATCGGACTACTGGTTTTGGAGAATAATGGCAACATGGATTTGCCCAAACAAATGTTTACTGCAGCGCCTCCTGGTGAGTTGTCACCGTAACACCTATCTAAGAACATGCACCAATCAAACCCGAACCCATAACTGAAAACTGCATCAAAATCGGACTAGAGGTTTTGGAGAAAAAAGGCAACATGGATTTGCACACACAAATAAACATCCTCTCACCCCAAACGCATATAACGTCTCCGTTCCGTGGTGGGTAAAAATAAAAGAAAATAAAACCGGCTAAGTCGACTTGAACTCGCCCACCAAGGCTATCGTACCAACCAATTAAGCTAGACCTGAATTGTATCAGCGCTAATATAACTCAGAGGTCTACCTTAATTGGCGCAAACTATGTATGGGGACACCCTTTAATTTTCGCTTTTTTTATTTTTTGGAATTTTTCCTTAATTTGTGCTGTAAGACCTTGCTTCTTGTCAAATTTCATGATTCTAGGTCAACGGGAAGTACCCTATAGGTTTTCGACCCAAAACCTTTAGGGTACTTCCGGTTAACCTAGAATTGTCAATTTTGGTTATAAGCAAGGTCTTACAGCACAAGTAAAGGAAAAATTCCGAAAAATAAAAAAAATTTGAAAATTAAGGTACGTTTTGGTACTTACAAGTTTTTGCGAAAATCTAAATTTGCCCATATCTTTTTATTGTGTTGACTCAAGACCTTGATTTTTATACACCCAATAGGGACTATAGACCTCAGTATCAGATAAAAGTTTCATCTTGCTAGGTGCACCCGCTCCTGAGAAAATCAGTGGTGACACACGGACAGACAGACGGACAGACAGACAGACGGACAAGAAAGTGATCTTATAAGGGTTCCTTTTTTTTACCTTTTGAGGTACAGAACCCTAAAAAGATCCATTTCTGAATTCAGTTTTAAATAACATGCCAATCCGTGTATAGTGAAATAATTGTTACTAGTACCACACCCCGGACACTCGCTAAATCTCCATATAAACTAGCGTTTTAACGACCGACACTGTGACACCGACACAGACACTACACACGGGTCGTTTTTCTATACGTGCATTTGTGTGCGTGATGTCTAAGGTTGTCGCCCGTAATCACCGTATCACAGATTATATAATAGTTACTTCGTACATAAGTACTACGTACTGACCGTATGAATATTTTTTGTACACTTACCTAAAAAGCTATTAACACTAAAAATATTAGTCGCTATTTCGTAAACCATCATCTCCAGGTCCAGTCGACTTGCATAGAACAAACTGCACCACAGTAACTATTTTTTATTCTGTGTTGGGCGGCCAGCCCAACTGTCTCCCCTGTGTGTCTTGCTCGCACGTTAGAGCGACATCAAGAAAAGAGAATATAAATACTTATTAGAATATAAATAATTACGTACCTACATCAAGTTCCCAATTGCTGTGTTATAAAAATGTTTAAACGTGAAAGTTTTTTAAATATTTTACAAATTAAGCGTTATTTACGCACGAGTATACATATATATATATATATCGTTGTTTCATTTATGAAAATGAATTCTAAAATACGAATATGTAGGTAGGTATACTAATATAATTAAGTGTTTATTATATACCTACGTAATAAGAACCTACGTAAATTTAAACCTCCAGTGTCTACTGGTCCCAACATAAATGTATGAAGTTGATGTTCTTCTCTCCGTGAGTAGTAATTGTTCTATAGTCGTACGCGTGTGGCGTCCTTGCTCAGCGCAGCTCCTCGACAGCTCCAGAGCGGTGGCGGGGTGAGGAAGCCCGGAATTGGTGGGGGGAACAGAGTGTCCGTTCTATACGTAGTATTATTATCTTTTCTATGCTAGTACCACACCACACACTATTTAGTAGTTTGAGTAAATCGACGTAAATCATAATCATTACATACAATTTATTTTTATTCAGCATTATGTATATATAAATGGTGGTTACGCCAACTTGACATACATTTGAGATACATAAATAAATAAAAAGTAAAAAACATTTTAACACAAGCATTTTGTAAAGACGTTATCATGTGCAATGAAAAGTACTTCTAACAACAATGCATATGTGCCCAAATTCGACTGGCCTATCATTGGCCATTACGGAGTCAAAGTCCCTACAGTTTAGATCTATCATTAGGTCAGCTCGATGATACCATATTATTGCATTGTCTCAAAAGATACGCAAGTATATCAATCACACTTAAGTCCAATCTAACGCTAGAAAGTGGTTCTTATATAGCTTTCAAGATTTGATCCACACAGACATATACACACTGCGACTTGATTTAATATGAGTTAACGTGAAAACTTCACAAAAAGTCTTTTAAAGCGAGTCTAGCACGGTAATAATAGTCTGTAACAACATAATTGACAAAGTTACAGTACTTCATAAATTAAATTTAATATAATTTTGCGAACTTCTTGTAATTTCAATTATTTTTCTTTATATAGTACAAAAGTACTAAAAAGGACGGATTTTTTATTAAGAATACGGAAAGATTTAAAAGATAAACATACAATTTATATGCTTAAGCTAAACAAAGGCGCGCCTTTATCCTGAGTTGTATTTATATACTTCAGAATAACTTCATTACATAGCGCATCAGCGGTAGAGTCTTTCATTCACTAAACAAACATAAGACGGGAAGAATAACTAAACTACGAACGCTTTTGAAGAAACAGGTTTAGAATATTGCGTCTGTGCTTTCTAAACGGCACTGGCGTCCATTACACGGTAGGTATCCGTCATTCAAAACCAAAGGTCATGACTGATGGTTGATCATACAGCAAATCAAAGTATGTAAATATCGGTCAGTCACCGTCAGTCATCCCATTACACGATCAGTTATCCATCAGTCACAGCCGTGACTGTGAGCAAACTGACAGCAAAACCTATCGTTTAATGGACGCCTAATAGTGAGCTTCAGTCAAACTCTTCTTATGCTAGGTACACACCGGCCGAACGAACGATATCGAACTGAATAGAGGAAGACGAAGCTGTACACCTGTATACCTATACATCGGTCTTTTTCCATTCTGTATAGAGTTCCACTCCGTGTTTTTTTTTTATATCTAATGGTAAGCACGGTAGGCCTAGAATGGGAACTGGCTCTCAAGGATAGCTGCCGGAACACATTAGATGTTTTGGCGACAGATTTTCTAACTTGAGGGTGGTAGCTGGCCAGGCGGACACTAGATAGTGTCCTACCACCATTCGCGGGTTGTTGGTTTCTTAACGATGCAAAGAGATACAGAGAGCTGTATCTTCTCTCTGTATTATTATATTGGTCTCTCTGTATCTTCTAGCGCATTTATAACGGGAAGTGTTCTGAAGAACTGAATATTTGCACGAAGGCGTTTAAATGTTTGGATTTTGTTCTGCGCAACTGTAAGGAATTAAAGTGTCCACGTACAAAAATTATGTTTTACACTTACGTATTCGAAGCGGTTTGAAATATTGTAGTGAAGCACGGAATCCATTTTACAATGTCTATTCTAAACGCATTGAAAGCATTCAGAAGCGTTTTTTGTGGCACCTTATGTTGTGTGTTTCTTATGTAATCTAGCTAAAAATATCAGAAATTACGTTACTTTAAGATGATTTCCTAACAGATTGAAGACGTATACCTATTCTTCCTGTATAAGCTTGCATACGATTTGAATCATCATCACAGAAGCGATAATATTACAACGTATCATCATCATCATCGTGGCGGTTCGAAACACCCATCAGAGTCAAAGACATATCGCCAATGAGTTCGCAGAATTCCAACATGATTTTCGGTGCCAGCTAGTATTTGGGAGACGGTAGACGGTTTAGGATAGTTACGCTTTTGTTTTGTTGGGCTTTGTGTCACTGCCGTCTTTAATTTCCAAGCACGATCCCATCTTAGCCCAAATCAGGTTAGACAGTAGTAATATGTTTAACTGGCAAGAATTTTGTTAAAATACTCATAGATGTTTCCCAAATAAAAATTAAACTTGTGAACAAAAAATTAAACCGAAGCAAAGTATGCAACATGTTTTTAAAAATAAAGTTAATAAAGCATCTGAGGCATATGAGCTGTGTTGTATGAACTAGATGTTCAAACAACTAAGCTCCTAAAGTAATTGTACGGAATTACCCTTGCTTCGGCGCCAAACTTCTTATCGAAAACCATTTAAATGTAGGAACTAAATAAAAACTTTGCTTTGTTAATCACATAAAAATAAATTAGATTCTTTTAAGGAAAACGCGTCATTTACTTAACCATATTATTTTAATAAAAACGTTTGTCGTGATTCGTGCTACTTTCCCTATAAGAAAGTTTCGACCCTTATTTATAAAATGTTTACTGAAAGTATTTACTCGCAAGTGAAACATAAATTCCGTAAAATACCGTCTAGTTCAAACAACTATGCTCCTAAAGTAAATTAATGCATTACTAACCTTATACCTTTGAGTCGGCGCCAAACAACACACATTACATTATTATTACTGTGAGCCTAAATTGTCCCACAGCACAGGACTCCCCCTTCATTTCTTCCGCGTCTAACGATTTTGTGCTATTGTATACAAGATTGGTATACAATAGTCCAAAATCGTCGCGTGGGAGACCAGATCATTTTCGTCGAGGTCTGCCGCGAAACCGTTTGCCTTTGTTGGGATTCCAGACAGTGGACGTTTTGACTTAGAGTACGCTTGGTAAGCGATTAACATGCCCGGCTCAATACCACTTTAAAATGGCAGCTATGTGAGTTACATCTATTTTTTTGGTCCTTGAGCGCAGTAAGGTGTTCCTTATTTGGTTGCTACTGCGCTCAACAATTGCCCGCTGGTAAACCTCGAGGGTTATAGGTATGTTATTAGTAAGTTGATTCCTGTTTTGGCAACGGCTCAAAGGAGTTAGTTATTAATATACATTTATATATATTATATACATTTTATTTATATATTTATATACATTTACTTAAGGAGTTTAGTTGTTTGAACTAGACGGTCTGTTTTATTTTGAACTTTTTAGTTTTTAGTTATTCCATACTCTTGGTTCCTTGGTATGGAATTGGGGACGTGACGCTAGCGACGTGTACAATGGGCCTTAGCAAAGTTGAACTTCCGTAAGAATCTCCAGTTTAGAAACGACCACATTACCTCTAGATAGACTTCGTCAGATGGCTTCGACCTAGCTGTTGAACGAAGAGTTGTTACCTTCGTTAAATATCTTTGAGTTCAACTTCATCAACACAATTCAAGTTTCACTATAAGAATACTGGTAAATTAATACCAGCACATTTTTTATCTAAATTATATTATTTAATAATGCTTTTATTAAATAGTTAATCATGTACGCAGAAAGTAAACAGATGAGAGTCAATTTCACTCATTTAATCAATTTTAACTAAGTTGCTGAAAGTTGCCGAGGGCTGTTCAAATCTTTTAAACTGATAACTACTACGTGTGCAGTATAATAATGCTTTCGTAATATTGTTGTGTCTAACTCGATTATGCAGCGCTTCAAAATTAAATTCTATGCATAAATATGGCTATGTGCGTGTCAGGTCATGCTAAGTTTACTGTTTTTAAGTTTACTGTTACAGATATGGACACCTGTCCATATATGTAACAGTAAACAGCCAAGTCCTTATATTTATTGTAGAAGTGAGAATGTCAAATATTGATACGATCATTTTAATGGTACTGTGCCGAAAAATTGAAAGACTTATGTACATCTATATATATATTTTTTAATTATTTTTATTTTATTTTTTTTGGCTACAGAAAAGCTACTACATAAAAGTACTTACGGATTTCGACTGAGTCATCGGACTCCTGTGAGCCGTCAATTTTCTGTAAAAAAGAAATACAAATTAATTTTTTTTCATAATTAACACTATAGGTGAGTGTGAGAGAATATGTAAGTATGGGTAATCATTTTGCGTCAGGGGTTAAAAAATAAGAAAAGTTAAGCTACGTGCCGAAGCTCGTTGCGCGAGGAGCTTGCGGTAGACGTGGCTCCCAGAAGAAGGACACCAAACGTGTCTGAAACTGGTCGGAGCAATTCCGATAAAAAAACCCGTGAGTGTACAACCGTTCTTAATAATAATATTAAAAGTTAAGCTTCTAACTTAAATTAAAACCATAAATTAAACGGCAATGTCGTAACGCGAGAGACTCTAAACTCATAACTACAGCTATGCAAAGGGCGGTCTTATCGATTAGATCTATTTCTTCTTGACAACTGAGCAGTAAACAAATAAACGAGACTGTGACGGACGGTGGTAAAGTAAATAAAAATAAAACCACTAAATATGCTTACAAAATTCATACTTAAATACCACCTGCGACTGAACCATTTATAATCTGTTCAGTTACACCATACCAATGAGCCCATGACATCTGTGCTGTAAGTTGGTGAGGAGTACAGTATTCTGCAGATTCAAGGAGATGTCCCAGCATCAGTTCAATGCTGATTGCAAAACCCAAACGATTGTTTAGTCAGTTATTAAAAAAATGCTACCATGTTTTTGCAATATTATTGAAGTACAAGGATACTACATTTCAAATTTATCAGCCTTTTACAAGTTGATGTCATAGTGTCGTCATCTAGAAAAAAACACGTATGTATATTCTTAATATAAATAATAATATTTATATAAAAAGCTCATATAATCAAAACAGCTGGACAGATTTTCACGAATCCATGCTTAGAACACACTCGATTAAGGCAAACATCAAACAAACAAAAAACTAAATCAAAATAGGTCTACCGTTTAGGCGCTACGATGCCACAGACAGACAAGCACATACACAGATACACACGCCAAACTTATAACACCCCTTCTTTACGCGTCGGGGGTTTAAATACTTACTAATGTTTCAAGAGCGGTAAATTGGAAGCGTTATGCCAGCATCCTAAAGCCACACTCCGTGATGGCTTGGGTATACGCTGGCAGGGGAAAAATGCATAATACACCCTGAGCGGGATATCAATGGAGCTCTTATCGCCCTTACCACAGAAAAGATAGAATAGAACTTTTGAGGGCCCGGTGGCGTAATCGGGAGAACGTTCGGCTTTGATGCCGTGGTACCGAGTTCAAACCGCCGTGCACCAATGGATTTTTCTATCGAAAAATGTATGTGCGCTTCTCACAGTGGCCCTCCGGTGAAGGAAAAACATCGTTAAGAAACCAACAAAACCCCAGCATGGTGGTAGGACACTATCTAGTGTCCGCCTGGCCAGCTACCACCCTCAAGTTAGAAAATCTGTCACCAAACATCTAATGTGTTCCGGCAGCTATCCTTGAGAGCCAGTTCCCATTCTAGGCCTAGCGTGCTTACCATCTTCGACCGCATCATCACTTACCAACAGGTGAGATAGTGGCCAAACGCTAGCCTAAAACGTATAAAAAAAAAAAAAAAAAAAGATAATAATCCTACCCCTCACTACCAATAAGAATTAGAAATACCTTATTACAACCTAATAATAGATTAAGGACGCAAGAAGTTACAACCATGTTAGAACACGTAGTAAGACAACGATACAATTCAAACAGAGGCAGAGTATAAATTGCATCGTCCAATGTTGTAATCCAGGCAGTAAAGTCAGGTCGTTGTCCCTAACAGTCTATTCTGAGACGGAGGACACTGAGTTCCTTAATAGGTCCTTTGTCAGAGGGACATGGCTTTATAGGGAGTAGGGACGATGCGTTCGACAAATGAGTCGAGTGGGCTGCGTGCATTAAACAATCAATGGTCATGGTTATTATGAAATAATGGAGACTTTTATTATATTCCGTATGCTTACTAAATCAATACCAATGATTTCTATTGAGGCCCGTAAGATTAATGCAAATTTAATTTAGGGTTCGTGTGATTTATTTCGAAGTCTTAAGATCTATTAGCAAATGTGTTAACCGATAAGCTAAACTTCGATTATTCTTTGAGACTTAGCAACTTTCTGAACTGCATTAATTTTAACCGACATCACAAAAAAAGGAGAAGGTTCTCATTTTCTCAGAACTCTGCTGTTTATTAAAACCGTTTATTTGGAAAATAATGTATGTTTAGTGTGAGGGTACGCTTCCTGTTTGGTACCATTGTAATTGTATGTATATCTGATGAGTATCTAGATTTAGAATAATTATTATTGATATGATATAACGTATCACGACCAGATCGGAGACGTTTTAAAGAAAGGCCAAGTCAAAAGTACTTATAACCGGCGAGCATGTATGAAGGCGCTCATGAAAGTGAAAGAAGCGAAAGAGGTATGTCAGGATCATAGCATGTGGAAAGAAGTAGTCTCTGCCTATCCCAACGGGAAAAAGGCGTGATTGTATTGATGTATGTATTATTGAAATGATCTATTTAAATGTTATTTGACGTGTGTAAGCGCAGATTTTGAATTTGCCCATATACTGAATAAATGCTTTGACTTTTGACTAAAGATATAGAGATAAGCAACTTAAACTTGATACCGAAGATGACTATCGCGGCATTTGAAGTCGGTTTTTTTGTTTTGTTAACGATCTTAAATTATTATTTTAACCTTTATTTAACATACAAAATTCGTATGTGAGTTGTACGTCAAAATTTGCGAACCAGCATCAACCACTTGCTGAGCTGAAATTTGGCTTCTGTAAGTTAGGTGAAAATTAAGTGTTTACCATTGCCACTCAAAAAAGAGCACTTTATTCTCCGATATCAGTGATTAAAACGCTCTTTTACTCGGTGAATAAAAACATTTTGAATTCAGAACAAGCACAAAATACGAATTATGTACAAAAAATAAATAAAACTTGCTGAAAGTGCCTACTAGCTGGCTAAATAGAGGTATACCATAGAAGCTATATAATTAAATAATAAAACATTAAATTAAAAAATCAAAAAAACCCGACTGCGCAAAACTGAAGTGTTAAAAAACGAACTGAAAAGAAAAAAAACAAGTAAGTCTAGTAGTTTAGACTTCTGTTTAGGGATATCAAAAACCCCATTTAAATTCTTTCTCGGTCGATACACTCATAAAATAAATTATACATTGTTATATGGAATATAGAGACTTTAACAGTCGGGACACATTAATGGCTTAATGGGGATTAACTTTTTTGACCGACTTCACAAAAAAGGAGGAGTTCTCAATTCGTCTGTATGTTATTATTTGTTTTTTTTTGTGTGTATGTTACACGATTACTCCGTCAATTGTGAACGGATTCAAATGATTCTTTTTTTAATAGGTAGGGTAGGTTTCCGAGGTGGTCCCATTGTAATTACATCGAGATCTGATTAGTATCTCCAGAGATATGGGGATAAATACCTCAAACATACAACAAACTTGAATAATTTTAATACTTGATTCTGGCTCAATACACTAATCGTGTGAAGCCATAATGAAATCAAATAAATTATTTTCAAATAAAAAACCGACTTCATAACCACAAACAGGCACTCAAAAGCGAAAAATAAATTACTTAATATAATTATTATAAGCGCTACCCACTTATCTAATTAAAGTCGGTGCCAGCCAAGTCTATTGGATAGTAGGTAGATACTATGTATGTAGTAGTTGTAAGTAGGTAGAAACATGTACGTAGTATCTATCTACTACCTATTAGACTTGGCTGGCACCGACTTCAAACAGATAAGTGGGTAGCGCTTATAATAATTAGAATAAATAATTTATTTTACCCTTTTTAGTGCAAAACTAATTTTAATTAAATTACATGCATCTATAAAATTTCGTGTCTGGGCCGTTATACACTGACGGATATATACTTTGTGAAAATTTCAAGTATGTACCCCTTACGGTTAAGAAGATACAGATCTGTAAAGTGCGCACATAAAGACACACGGACGGACGGACAGCAAAGTCTCAGAAAGTTTTCATTTAGTACCCTTTGGGTTCGGAACCCTAAAAAAATTTTACTTCAAATGCCGCGCTAGAGAAAATATTCACTAGTCATAATTATGTCATCAAGGTATCAAAGGACAATGTCCAAAATGGCCCTGTGCAATAAAAGCATCTGACACACACGATAATTAATTGTCTATTTTATTACAATAATTCCAAATACTTTTATAACACGGACAAGTTGTATTCCAAAATGAATATTAAAAAGTATTATTTGCTATTATTAACATTAATCTCCGCCATATGGCCGCCATCATCGCCAAACGTCATGTCATGTCAAAAAATATTAGGTAATATAAGTATAAAAAAAACACATACAGACGAATTGAGAACCTCCTTCTTTTTGTGAAGTCGGTAAAAATATAATCTCGGTCCTTGTATCCCTCGCCATGCTCAGGATTCTAATCTAGAATCCTTCGCTGCTCTCGGGATCTAACTTAGTCCCTCGAATTAAATTGCCTTTTTATTCACTTGTTGTATAATCTACTATTATGGTACCATCGCAATAATCTAAAAATGGCACAGTAATGTAGGGATTAGGACTCCCTGATGGCAATTGGTACTACATGGGGCACACTAAAAGTTTTGCACTTCAAGCTAATCGGAACTATTTGAATTTCAAATGTTATATTTTTTTAAACGTTGCAACTTTCTTAGTAATAAAAAAAAACAACTGGCGGGAAGTAATTTGTCGATTGTTTTTAGGGTTCCGCACCCAAAGGGTACCAACGGAACCCTATTACTGAGACTCCGCTGTCCGTCTGTCCGTCTGTCACCAGGCTGTATCTCATGAACCGTGATAGTTAGACGGTTGAAATTTTCACAGATGATGTATTTCTGTTGCCGCTATAACAACAAATACTAAGAACAGAACAAAGTTAAAAATTAAAGGGTTTAAAACGAAAAACGTGTTTTTTACGATAGCATCTATGAATCTTCATAGATGGCGCTATCGTGTTTACCTTAATCTCGGAATCTGAATCTGAATCTCGGAAACGGCTCCAACGATAAAATAAAATTTAGTACACGGGGATTTCGGGGGCGATAAATCGATCTGGCTAGGATTCATTTTCAGAAAATGTTGTTTTATTCGTGTTTTCAATAATCAACTTTATCGATAATCAACTTAAAATAATTGCCTTCAACTTAACTTAATTTGCCACTTGAACAGAACTTGTAAAAATATGACTCTTCCCGACATTTATTGGCCAGTAGAAGTAGCTTTAGTGTTATTGTGTAGTTAAAGCAGTTAGTTAATCTCAATAAAAAAAATTGTATTATTATTCGCCAATAGATGTCGGGATGAGTCATATTTTTACAAGTTCTGTTTAAGTGGCAAAAAATACCGAGCATAGCTCGGTCTTCCAGATTTTTAATAATATTAATTACCTTTGTGTTAACGTTTACTTAGTTGGTGTTAGAAATTCGTTAGATATTCGTTAGATGGCGTTCGGAACCCTCCGCGTGCGGGACAAAAGTCTGACTCGCACTTGGCCAGTTTTATTTATCACACATTAAAGTTCTACGTACGCAACGAAAAAGGCATTAAGTCGAAAAAATTTAAAAGCGATGATTTTTTATGATTTTAAAAGTTCTCTCTCTCCGCTAGACTGTGCCGCTCGTCATTAAAATGCTTTTGGGAGAGAAGCACCTTGTTTGAGCACCGTGAGGCGATGGTTTGCTGAATTTGAGAGAGGTCGAGTTTCTTTACATGACGAATTACGTGAAGGGCGGCCTTCAACAGCCGTCAACGAAAATAATGTGGCTACTGTTAAGCGGCTAATAGGGAATATGCATGTGGTATAAATTTACTTGAAATCATTTATTTTCGAATCATTATTGTTTTGGTGTTCTATGTTAAACATTTTTTTGTAAATAAAATAGTCTTACATGTGTTAAAATATTACAAAAAAAAATGCAAAAAAAGCGTGGGAAATTTAAATTTGCTTAACACATCACCACTTGTCAATTACAAAGTGACGTCACAGTGCACAACACGGTCTCCACAGATTAAATCTTTTTCATAGAAATAGTATGCACTGTAGTACGAATACGTAGTATTTCTATTAAAAATATGTAATCTGTGGAGACTGTGTTGTGCACTGTGACGTCACAAAGGCGCGCGAAAATTTGGCAGCGTTTTAGATACCTCATATTTTTTCAATGCTAAAACTATATTTTGTAGCTTAAATTGAACACTTTCAGTATTATTTAATTTTTTTACTGTGTTAAATGGATGTATTCAGTGAAATAAACATATTCAAAAAAATCATGTATATTCCCTATTGTAGAAAACCCGCGGATTACCTATGAGACGATTCGAGGACTATTGAGGATTGGTATGAGCCAAATTCAGAAAATTATACACAAAAATTGAAAGTTCGGTAACTTTGTTGTCGTTGAATCCCTCATGAACTGACAGCGGAGCAGAAGCGGGCTCGCGTGGATAGGTGCTCACAGATGCTACTGAAGTACGACCACGGACATTCTAATGCTGTTTATGTCATTGTCACAGGAGACGTGGATTTATTGTTTTGAACCCGAAAAAAAAACAGCAATTTGTGAATGGGTGTTTGAAAATGAGAACAGGTCAACAAAAGCGAGGCAAGCGAGAAACGATGGTAAAAAAATTATCGCGTTTTTTTCTCAGCTACGGGTGCCATCTGTACAATTCCACTTGAAGATTCAAAAGAGTGTTAATGCCGAGTGGTATTCTACCATTTGTTTACCCAGAGTGTTAGAAAAAGTTCGCGAAAGACGACCAAAAAGTCGCGTTCTCCTACATCATGACAACGCTTCTTCACACACGGCCAACAAAACAAAGTCATTAGTACAACTCGTCACCCATTCTGCGCATAGCCCCGACCTAGCACCCTATGATTTCTGTATTTGCCCCAAAATCAAAGATTTGATGAGAGGTTTCACTTTTACCAACTCCGAAGAGGCAGTGATAGCGTTCAATCAGCACGTAGAAAACATCTCTTCAGATCTGTGGTCCTCCAGTTTAAAAAAATGGTTCAATCACATGAAAAAATGTTTAAAATGTAAAGGAGAGTATTTGGAAAAGCAATAAACATAATATTTTGGTTATAACATGTTTTTTACGTTACGCAAAACTTATAGTGTGACCTACGTAGTATGTTTTGTATAATGAATATTTCTTTCACATTATACATTATGAAGTCTTATTTTTTGAACAATCTATGCAAGAATTACACTGTCGTGCTGAAAAAAAATATAGATTATGATGGTCTTGTATAATTACAAATATGCAAACATACGCTAATAGTTACGCTTATTCCAAATTAATATTTTAGTACAGAGTCATTTAGTATTACAATGAAAATGTGTAAGTACACAAGTAACAAAATTTAAATTTGATTAAACTTAATAACTTAATAACTTTGATTAAATTTGATTAAACCCACGACAATGTCCTTTAGAAAATTAGCGTCATAACATCTATCTCAGAACCACCACTGATTAATTTTGAACCGTTTAAAGACATAATCGAACTAGTTTTGGAGAAAAATGGCAACATGGATTTGCACAAACAAATGTTTTCTGCAGCGCCCCCTGGTGATTTCACACCGTAACACCTATTTTAGAACATGCACCAAACAAACACGAACCCATAACTGAAAACTGCATCAAAATCGGACTAGTCATTTTTAAGAAAAATTGCAACATCGATTTGCACCAACAAATGATTACTGCAGCGCCAAACGCATATACAGTCTCCGTTCCGTCGTGGGTAAAAAATACTGGGTTTGAGTTGGTTGCAGTTGTTTACATAACTTTTACCACAATTCAAGTTCAGAATGAAGAATTGGAACGCATCAGATTTGGACGTGACTCGATTATTATAGTGGGTATAAATAGATCCACATCAGAAATAAATCCAATAATAACGCGTGCGGTTGTCAACTGGAGTTATAATTATATCTTCTCCGGAAATATTCCACTCCAGACGAGTTTCAAGGCCCAAGATCGTTGTGTATGCAGACACATTACAATCAATAAATACTACATCATGTATACTTCACCGCTGTACTTAATTTGAGAACCTTCTCGACACGTTAAGTGCGGATGATTTTTAGGGTTCCGTATCTAAAGGGTAAAACGGGACCCTATTACTAAAACTCCGCTGTCCGTCTGTCTATCTGTCCGTCTGTCTCTAGGCTGTATCTCATTAACCTTGATAGTTAAGACGTTGAAAATTTCACAGATGGTGTATTTCTGTTGCCGCTTGAACAACAAATACTAAAAACAAAATAAAGTTAAAAATTAAAGGGTGCCCCCATACAAAAAACGTGTTTTTTAGTATAACGCCATCTATGAACTAACAACCTTTCTAATTCGTTTCGGCAAAATTACATAGATGGCGCTAGTACACGACGTCCGACCCCGTCTTTCTAGATCGCGCTGACGAGATTCTCCGTGAACTCGTATAAAATGAAACAAAATGTTCTTGATAATATCAATTAATTAAGTATCAGGTTGAAACTCTCATATGTTTCGTGTTGTACTGTAGTACGGAACCCGCCCTAAGCGTGCGATGCGAGACGCGACTTTGACTCGCACTTGGACACTTTTATTTTTCACGTTTATCCTTGGTTGTATGGTTGGGTAGGTGAAAAATATTGCGTGTGTGTGACGTGTCTACTAGAACCCAACACGGCTGGTAGCGCGACACTTAGGTGCTTGATCGGTTTTGTTTAAGTTTTCTATTATAGTATAATATTATTTTAGCCTTCTTTGTTTTAAAGTACTTTTATGTACTTTACTTTTTTTATGATATAAGGTAACAGGACAAGCACGACGCTCGCCTGATGGTAGGCGATGACGTCTACCTATTACAGATACAGCGGTATGCAAAATTCTGGTCTGCCAGAATTTTGCATGTCACTGCACTGCGCCTATTACCTTGAGACATAAAGATGTTGAGTCTCACATGTCCTGTAATTTCTCAGGACACCTTGCCATGTCAACCGAAAAAAATTCCTATTTCACGGCTGAAAATTAATTGGAAAAGTGGTGGTACCCAGGCGGACTAGCAGAAGTCCTACCACTAACACTACACAATGCTTGCATGTAAATAGGAAACAATAAATTAAACATGAAACTTCAACGGCAGTGTAGTGTTTGTGCGGCAGTGTCGACTGCAGATTTGCGTCAAACAATGCACGACATGACGCGCGGCAGTTGCAGTCGCATGCCGGAATCGGTCTCATACAAATTAATACTGCAAAGTAATGCCGCTACGTGCCGGCACATACCATCGCCGTCTGCCGCTGCCGTCTGCTGTCTGGCGCATCCTGCGAATTCCCACCTTTAAGTACAATTTCGTTTTTTTCTCGCACTTACGTTAAATTATGTATTCTTTATGCCAATTTAAATATGTTTGTACCAAAACTCTCTGAGCAAAACCGCAGACAGACACAAGCTGTTTTGAATGTGCGTTGATTTGAGATTAATATAACTTATAATGTAACATTTACCAAATTACCACCTTTAGGTGATAATTTGAAAAAAAAACGGAAAAAATACAATTTTGTATTTTGGTTATCGTGTATTTTCTTGATCACATTAAATTGTAATGTTTCTCTTCGATAAAAAACAAAAGTGTACAATAATTGTATTATATATTGTATATTCCTACTAATAGACACACCTAGATGGCTAAGAATTTTATGGTAATAAATAAATAGGGAATATATTTATTTGAAATATTTATTTAAAAATCGGATCTGTTGTCCTATTATTAGAAGTAAAATTATTATTATTATTATTTGATTCCTTTTCAATTGCTTAAAATAATACACAATAAATTATTTAAAAAAAGAATGTTTTGAAAAACAAGCTTTTATCTGGGACAATGAACTAAAATGTTAAAAATAAATTCTAGTAAGTATTTGGCGTGTAGGTACTTACCTATATTCTTAAAAGCTTGAAGCACTACCCGTTTTTCAGGCTAGGTAATTACCATACTTCAGTGCCTCAAGCTATTAAAAATATAGGTAACTACCTACACGCCAAAAACTTACTAGAATTTATTCTTAACATTTTAGTTCATTGTCCCAGATAAAAGCTTGTTTTTAAAAACATTTTTTTTTATAATTTATTTTTAACTTTTTAGTAGGTAGGTATAGATACCGACTACCTACCTACTACCTAAGTATTTAAGAGATGGCATGATGTTTTAAAATATTCCACGGATATTTGATGTGATTATGGGTAAAGTGCTCTTCGCGGAAAATCAATCGACTCGGTGGGGCTATGTTGCTTTATAACAGAAATGCCATGGCCCCCTTACAGCTTCATCATCAGATCCTGGCTATCATTTAAGTGTAAAGTGCTCCTCAAGACGAATCATTTGAGCCCAAATTAACTGGAGTTACGTTATTTTATCACAGAGATGCCGTGGCCACCTTTCAGCTTCATCACCAGTCGCTAAATATCATCTAGGTGTAAAGTTCTCTTCAAGACGAATCAATCAAGACCAAACTCGGTAGAGTAACGTTGATTTATCACAGAGAAGCCGTGGCCACCTTCCAGCTTCATCATCAGACCCTGGATATTATCTAGGTGTAAAGTTCTCTTCACGACGAATCAATTGAGCCCAAACTCGGTAGAGTTACGTTGATTTATCAATGAGATGCCGTAGCCACCTTCCAGTTTCATCATCAGAACCTAGATATCATCTAGGTAAAAAGTTCTCTTCAAGACGAATCAATTGAGCCCAAACTCGGTAGGGTTATGTTGATTTATTACAGAGATGCCGTGGCCACCTTCCAGCTTCATCATCAGACCCTGGATATCATCTAGGTGAAAAGTTCTCTTCAACACGAATCAAACGAGCCCAGACTCGGTAGAGTTATGTTGATTTATCACAGAGATGCCGTGGCAACCTTCCAGCTTCATCATCAGACCCCGGATATCATCTAGGTGAAAAGTTATCTTCAACACGAATCAATCGAGCCCAAACTCGGTGGGGTTATGTTGTTTTATCACAGAGATGCCGTGGCCACCTTTCTTCTCCATCATCAGACCAGCTCCATGGTACCATATCATTGTATTTTCACCGAAGATACATAAGTACACCAAATTTGAGTCCAATCGGACATCAGGAAGTGAGTCTAATTTAGCTTCCAAGATTCCACCTGAACATACATAGTTACATACATACATACATACATACATACATACATACATACATTGCAAGTTAAATAAAAGCTTGTAAAAAAGCAAGATACATTTTGATTTAAGGGGGGTTGAGATTCAAGCTGCAATATTTTTGAATGACGCGACAGCTTGACGCCACGTTTTGAATGTGTTCGCGACCGGATGGATCTGATTGTCCCTTTCCATTAGTCAGTGTTTCTGTCGAAAGTTTGGACTTTTTGCCCGTACGCTTACTCTCACAAAGCTACATCCGTTCTTCCTCAAGGATTGTCACTACTTCTTCAAGTTGGTGGTCTACGTCGTCTGTGGTTTTCAAGGAAGCGAATGTTGTCTTTAAGCCAATAATTGAGTAAAATTTAAATATAATATATTTATTGATCAAGCATAGCTCAGTCGCGCGTCAATTTACGATATGAGATAAATCAATTGGCAAATAGAACTAGATTAGAAAGAGAATAAATTAAAGAAACTTAAAGAAACTTAAAGAAAATAAATTACTTAATATAATTATTATAAGCGCTACCCACTTATCTATTTGAAGTCGGTGCCAGCCAAGTCTATTGGATAGTAGATAGATACTATGTATGTAGTAGTAGTAAGTAGGTAGATACATGTAGGTAGTATCTATCTACTACCCATTAGACTTGGCTGGCACCGACATCAAATAGATAAGTGGGTAGCGCTTATAATAATTATATTAAGTAATTTATTTTGAGTGCATGTTTGTGGTTATGAAGTCGGTTTTATTTTTTTTGAAAAATAATTTATTTTACCCATTTTAGTGCAAAACAAGTTTTATTTAAACTACATGTATCTACAAACTTTCGTGTCTGGGTCGTTATACACTGACGGATATATACTTTGTGAACATTTCAAGTATTATTACGGTTAAGAAGATACAGATCGGTAAAGTGCGCACATATAAACGGACGGACGGACGGACAGACGAATGGACAACAAAGTCTCAAAAAGTGTTCATTTGGTACCCTTTGGGTTTGGAACCCTAAAAAATTGACTTTAAATGCCGCGCTAGTAAAAATATTCACTAATCATAATGATGTCATCAAGGTATCAAAGGACAATGTTCAAAATGGCCCTGTGCAATAAACGTTATAAGAGTTGGCACTTCCCTACATTGTTAATACCCGAATTATGAAAGCACTGTGTAGCCAACCTAACAACGAAAAGTATTATTTACGTAGAAACTATTATATAATCTGTGTTATTACGCTTATAAATTTTTTTGCAGTGTTGGTTGGTACAAATTACGTTCATAATTCTAAGTTTTTTAATTATGTATGCAGTGTCGCGGGACTGATATGGCCGCCATCTTCGCCAAATGTCATATCAAGTCAAAAAATATTAACTAACTTTGCACCCTAACAAGACTTTGCCCGGTAGAACATTCCTGTGAAGACAAATTAATTCTCCCCACCTTTGTTTCTATCTCGCTCACAGTCACCGTAAGAATATCTGTCAAAAACCAAAATCAACGTGAAGAAAGATTATTCAAGAAAAAACATTATTCAAGGTCATATTTTTTAGTCTTCAAAAGTATATGCAATAGCAACCTCCTTTGTGTATAATCTTCTTGGGACTCTTCATCTAAAACCAGTACATTCTCCTATGTTTGAGGTATTTACCTCCATATCTCTGGGTATACTAATCAGATCTCAATGAAATTAAAATGGGACCACCTCGAAAACGTACCCTACCTATTAAAAAAAGAATAATTTGAATCCGTTCACAATTGACGGAGTAATCGCGTAACATACACACAAAAAAAACCATACAGACGAATTGAGAACCTCCTCCTGTTTTGTGAAGTCGGTTAAAAATAGGGCTAGCTCGACTATTTATGTTATCATTGTATAGTGTTAACTTAAGATAATCAACATAGAAATAAAACTAAAAAAATTGTGTTGCATGAAAGAACATATTTGAAAATTACACCAGGAAATTCGAAAAGGACTATATTATATTAGTATTTTGTTTGTATAAAAATATCAATGAAACAATTTACGGTAAATTTAACAGTTTTATCACATTTGCACCCGTGCGAAGCCAGAGCGGGGTTAGTAACTGAATGAATTTCAATTTTAAAATACTTAAGAACGAACGCGGGCGGAACTTTTCCATACAAATGAATTCCCCCGTTGCCTCCCTGGAAAATGCTTCTAGAGAAAAATTTGTTTGTACAAAAAATCAAGGTCTGCTGTAGCTATGCCCCCTATCATTTACTTTTTTTGACCAACCAATTGTAAATAGAAATATGACCCTTCAAAAATCTTAAAGAGGAGATAAAAGGGATTATATTTTCACAAGATATTTGAACGGGATATTTATTTACCATGTTTTTCATTATTTGTGAGTTTCATGGTAAATATCCCGTTCAAATATCTTGTGAAAGTGTTAGTGATCATGAAAACTTAAAAACGTATAGGATTATATTTCTTAGATAGACAGATCCAGAAGACCTTGATATTTTGTAGAAACAAATTTTGCTCTAGAAACATTTCCAGGGAGGAAACAGGGGAATACATTTGTATGGAAAAGTGCACCCCGCGTTCCCTCTTAATTTAATAATACCGCCATACCATACCACGGCACTACACACGTATTGTTAACGGCCATCATACAATCCGGAAGATATCAATCAGGCTGATCCTTTCACTAAGGTCCTTGTCAGCTTTCGCTTTTACTACTTATGAAATTTTATTTGTAATAATGTTTACTGATATTTATATATATAGGTCATATATTATATATATATATATATATATATATATATAGTTATAGGTCATAATATTAATACATGTAATGTTATCCTAGTAGGTGTAATAGTAAATCTTTGACCAAAATTAAATGATCTTTGGTCGAAACAGAAAATGTGTCCCATTTTATAACTTCAGACAACTCTTGGTTCTGAAACTTTTTAGTTACCTATCAAATTATGTATAATATATTTCCCGACCGGATGTCTCTCCTGTGGTGGAAAGTGGATGTTGTTTCGAAACTTTGAGCACACATGGAAACAAAAAAAATATGCGTTTTCGATATATACTTTACAGGGTTATACTTTTGAACAGGGTGGTTAGAATCGATGTGCAAATCTAGAGAAGAAAAATATAAAATTATTTCGCTAGCTCTCAATACTATTATTATACTGCAAGGGCAGCTGACATTTTTCTTTGGGAATAGTTTTAAATATGTCAGAATACAAAAAGATAGACGACAGCAGATTACGGAGATAGGGGTCCCTAACCTCGTCTATTCAATCATTTGGCACGAGACTCTAAGACGTGTAAGGATTGCTACACACGAGCCGTCAGTAGGTACATAATATCAACCAAAGCCAAGCAATAAGTGGCTCTCGAAGACCAACAATGTAACAGTGCCTGAGGAGACATCGTTTATATATGTTATTTATGTTTGGTTATATATGTTTGGTTTATTTATTGAATAACATATTTAGATTTTTGACTGCTATTTTTACAATTGTTCTAATCATACCTAATATTTTAAATAGCTAAAACAAACGACTTACATTCCGCGGGAGGTAGTTTCAGTAGCAAGTTTGACAAATTTGTCATCATATCTCTGAAGATACTTATCAGATCTCGATAAAATTAAAATGGTACCCTGGAGATGAAACCTACCTCTAACAAAAATAATCATTCAAATCGGTTCACAAAAGTTGGCTGAAAAGTCCCTTCATCCATCATGTATAATGGAAAGTACTCGTGATAACAAAACATGCTAGTCCTAATTCGACACCGTCCCACCATTCGCCATCAGGGAATTGCAGTCTCTATATCTCGTCAGCTTAAGTACGAGGTTGTGGTATAATAAGCATTTCATGGTATGGTAGGTGTTATATGGAATAGAAATGTAGGTACCAATCAAGAGCATTCTCTTTGGCAAGCGATTATAAATGGGCAGCGAGCATGTATCTATCTTTTTGTAGCATTCACAACATGTGACTTAAAGCGGCAAGTGTGAATCCAGCATAAAATATATTAACGTGCTCTGTATAAAAAGCTGTAAATTCCGATGAAATCTGTTTTTAACCCCCGACGCAAAAAGAAGGGGTGTTATAAGTTTGACGTGTGTATCTGTGTATGTGTGTTTTTTTTTGTTCGATTGATCTTAATAAATATTGTTCTTAGCTTTGATTTAAGGAAATCCGTTCAGCCCTGTTATGACTATGAGCTTTTTAGGGTTCCGTAGTCCTGACAAAGAACCCTTATAGTTTCGTCATGTCCGTCTGTCTGTCTGTCAGTCCGAAGTTTTGCTAAGAGACCGTTAATACTAGAAAGCTGTAATTTTGTAGGTGAAAGTGGTGAAATAAAATTTTGAAAAATTTTTTTTTTAGGGTAGCTGCCCTACATGAGAAGTGGGGATGAATTTTTTTTTCGTCGTCTACCCTATCGTGTGTGGTATCGTTGAATAGGTCTTTTAAAATGACTTTAGGGTTGCTAATACCATTTTTCGACTGAATGCTCCATGTACGAAATATTGAACTCTAAAGTGCAAATTTTTGTTCCAGTAGGGCGTCCCCCCCCCCCCTCTAAAAGCTAAACTGCTGGCTTGAAAAATCTGGAAAAATTCGTGATAATAGAGCATTTCATGAACTTTAAAGGAAAATTATAGCGGTTAAGATAACTTTATTAGTTTAGCAGTAATAGTGGTTGAACTTGGGTGTAGGATAATTTTGTACCAAATACAAAATCCTTAGAATAAATCCTTTAAAGTGACAAAGACGGAGTACCTAGTTGCTTGTTTATAACGGGTAAAGACTTGCATTGAATAACAGGCTACTACGGAACCCTACACTGCGCGTGGCCAGACACGCACTTGGCCTGTTATTTAGTATTTGTTGTTATAGCGGCAACAAAAATACATCATCTGTGAAAATGTCAACTGTCATGGTTCATGAGATACAGCCTGGTGACATACGGACAGACAGACAACGGAGTCTTAGAAATTATAGAGTCCCGTTTTACCCTTTGGGTACGGAACCCTATAAACCTATAGATTTTTGGACCGAGGGTTCTGTACAAACTTGTAGACATTGCTCTGACTACAATACACTCTAGGGTAAAGGACAATCGTGACTGACCTAGAATCATTAAATTTGGCAATATTTAACAGTTCATACAAAGAAAAAATTTGAAAACCATAATAATGTAGTTAAATTAACAAAAACGCGAATTTCCTATTACAAACTTATTATTGGCGGTTGGTGCAATAACCGTGTATAGGTTCGAACTGCAAAGTTAAGTTTGTTCTTTAACCCATTAAGCAGATAAGTTTGTACGGAAACCTAGGAGCGCGAATCCAACTAGCACTTGCCGGTTTTTTATAGGTATGGGCATCTAGACTAGCGTTTGACCACTATCTCATCTATTGGGCCGATATGGTCGAGGATGGTAGCACGTCATGACTAGAAAGAATGAGAACTTGCAGTCAAGGAAATGTTTACGTTGTACACTTGTTCTTCTTTGTTCTTCCTTTTTGTTGTTGTACACGGTACAACATTCGAAAGACACCATTACATGTTACGCGTCAGTTTTTCAAAATTGAGGGTGGTATATAATATATAGCCAGATGGGAAATAGACGGTGCCCTACCACGATTTCTACTTATACCCGAGGTGGTTTTCTTGTAGGTGGTAGCTTATACTAGTACTATTATTTATTCCGTGCTTATACTAACTAGGTGATAAAAGTTTCTTTTCAATCACCGTGATTACTAAGAACGAAGATATGTGTTAGGCTCTTACAAAGTAGTACACATAAATTAGGTACTTTATTGAATACGTATTGCAAAGTACTCCTCATTCTTGTAAGAAAGCCAATCCCCACAAGGTAATGGAGTGTGCGTCGTATTACCTATGTTTCCAAGGTCTTCTTACATGCTCATGTCACAACAAAAATAATAGTACCATGTACTTATGTTCAGTACCCAATTAAATGTAAATATATTTTACTTTTAGCTGATATTGTGGTTAACATTATACACATTGTTTTACTGTAATAATGTTTACGTTTATAATTTCGCTTCTGGTATCATAAGAACAGTAGCTTGGGGTTACTGAACCGCTTTTCTTAAATTAATTTTAATTGTTATGTAACACACTTAGGTGTTATAATAACTTAGGTTTAACACTTAGTTATTATGAAAAAAAGTTATGATGGAATGGTGGTCGGCTTTCTCGATGTCAACACAATATATTGACTCTAAACACTAAATATAGAGAAAGTTAAAAATCTTGACGTAGTTTAAATGCTTATATATCATTACTAGCTGTGTCCGCGACTTCGTCCGCGTGGAATAGTGTCTTTGGGTAGCATTAACAAATAAGACACATACGTATCCCAACTTACCGCGCCGTACCACGCCACGCTATTCCCCCCTCCCCTCACTTACCTTCCCATTCCCCTTCCCCTCACTTCCACTTCCCCTCACTTCTACCTTCCCTTCCCCTCCCCTTATTCGAATCCTTATTCGCATCGGGTGAAGTGATCGCGTAACAAACATACAAACAAGACACAACAACATACAGACGAATTAAGAACCTCCTCCTTTTTAACCAACTTCCAAAAAAGGAGGATGTTTCTCAATTCGACCGTATATATTTTTTTTGTTTGTTTGCGGATAACTTCGTCGTTTATGAACCGCTTTTTGATATTATTTTTTTTTTGTTGGAAAGGAGATATCCCAAGTGTGGTACCATGGTAATTTTATCGAGGTCTGATAAGTATATCCAGAGATATGGAGATAAACACCTAAACATTGGTACTAAAAAATAATAGCGCGGCATTGAAGTCGGTTCTTTTTAGTTTTTTAAACGATCTTATTGGAAGTCGATTGATAAATATATATTGCTGGTCTAGTCTCTACATAGTCATAAATGTATCAATAAAAATGAATATTGATACATTTATGACAATTTACAAAAATATTAACGGCCTTACTAATAAAAATTTGCCTGTACATTTGTTAAACGGTTGTACAGTTGCACAGTGAATGAGCGCTAAACACGCGTCAATCCATTGTTTGACTAATAAACGTTGAATAGGCGGTGGGTATCTACATAGACGTTTAACACTTTTTTCTTTTTCATCTGGCAACTATTAGTCAATTCGTTTCGAAACTGTTTTCGTCTTATATAGTTCCGAAAATTATTTTTTCATAAAGTTTACTAATTATTAATATTAGTCATGAAATTTTGTTTTAGGAATGCAATATTAATCTAACTACGTTGTTTTTAGAACTTTTTGTTGAAATTTGTTGATATAGTGGAAAATATTTTCTTTTAGTAGGAGTGAAAGACCAAATTTTAGAACGAAACACTCAAATTGACTGTTGTCCTCTGTCTACGCTGTTGACATTGTATCCATGGAGACTAGCGGTCTCCATGGCTACAATATAAACATGATTGTAGCCATGTTTGAATAAATTGTCAATTTCCAAAGAGAATGTAATCACTGCGTTTAGTTTGTTCCACATAGCTTTTCGTAAACCTGTAATTTGTATTTCAAATGGAAAATCTGAATTGTTCAAAAGAATGGATCTGCGCGGTCTTCATAATGTTTTAGATTTTTTTATTTGCCTCCTCTATCTCCCAATGGTCAAATATGTCGAACTAATTTATGTATATCCATTTCAATGAGAACAAATCTAACACATACAAACGATCCTCAAATAACAACATACTTTTTGAAGTTTGAAGAATCAAAACGTGTATTCACAGAATACTAGTTACAGATTCAATAATAGTTACTATGTCTAGACATGATTTCGATCAGCTGATAATAGAGAAATCCGCCATTTTAATCCTTTACACACTCGCTAAACTAGGGTCCCAGGCTGTTTAAGAAATGATTAGCCTCCTTTGATAATGGCACATCTGTATACCAACTTTATCCAACGCTTACGTCAAAAATATTTTTATTGGTCAGCTTTTGTGGTATACAACGTGTATACAGAGTGAAAAAAACTTTATTAGTAAGGCCGTTAGTGTGTAACACTTGAAAGAAACATAATATTTGATTTACGCAGTGCAACATCTCTTGTCGGATTTGAAAACTGTAATGATTTCTTCCGAATGATTAACTTACGTAATAAGTAGTCATAGATGGCGCCACCAATGCATAATTGGGTTAAAAAATGCAATCCACTAATTTCGTCGTAACGTTACTTCGCACCATGGCTTAATTGGCAAAGCACCGGAACATGTTATTCCGGAGGTTGCGGGTTCAAGTCCCGTTGGTACGATGAAATTTTGGATTGTGTTTAACAATTTACAAAAATGAATATTTTTATTTTTCACCTTTTATGGCATATAAAAACCTAACCTACCTACAGTCACAGAACAGATAATAATACTACGTACTACAGTAATGTTTATGAAATAAATCAGCAATAAATAGATAAGTACTAACGCACGCAAGATTGTGTTATTATAAACACGAATATAATTATGTATCTTAGTAACTCGTTCAAGTTAAGCAAAATAACAATGAGTTGTCGATAGTTTTGCTGATTCTGGTAATAGAATATCTAATACCTACCCATCTGATCGTTGCGGTAGGTCCTAAAGGTTATGGAATTGCTTCGTAATCAAACGCCGGCATGAATAACGTCTCTTTAGGTACTTGAATATGAAGAAATTTGTTTTTAATCAGCCTAGTCAGGTAATAGTCCATTGCTAGATTTGCTAGACATACGTCTCTACAATTACACACTACAGAACATGATCCTCTGCTAAGTAACTGAATTAATTCATTCTTGTTCTGGCCACCTACTGGATAGAGTCTTCTAATCGATAGACTCGAAGAAAACTGCTACCACTGCATCCTACTTGATAATATACATGAAGCTGAGACGTAGAAATGTACGGTTGAACTGTTCCACAAATTAAAATATATATATAAAATATATATAATAATTTAATAGTCGCTCTGAGGCCTATGGAAAAAGGTTATGCTCAGAGTTTCTCTCAAGAGTACATAGAGTCCGGAACGAAGTGATCCGACAGAGAACTGAAACTTACCTCGGGGTAAGAGGCAAACGAGTTTTTGAGTGGAGACCACTGCTTGACAAATTTGAATAAAACTGGCCAAGTGCGAGTCAGCATCGCGTCTCTTATCGCACACTTAGGGAGGGTTCCGTACAATATGAAACATAACAGAGTTTCAACCTCATATATTTGATTAATTGATATTCCCAAGAATATTTGGTTTGGTCGCGATCTAGAAAGACGGGCTCGTTTACTAGCGCCATATATGTCATTTTGCCGAAACTAATTAGATAGTTGGCGTTTAAACACACGTTTTTGTATGGGGGCACCCTTTCATTTTTAACTTTATTTTGTTTTTAGTATTTGTTGTTCTAGCGGCAACAGAAATACGCCATCTGTGAAAATTTCAACTGTCTAACTATCACGGTTAATGAGCTATAGCCTGGTGACAGACGGACAGACAGACAGACTGACAGACAGACAAACAGACACAGACACACAGACAGACAGACAGACGGACAGCGGAGTCTTAGTAATAGGGTCCCGTTTTACCCTTTGGGTACGGAACCCTAAAAACGACACCCTCCAGCTACGTGGAGCGAAGATATACGCAAGCTGGCTGGCAACGATGGGTAACGAAGAGCTGAAGATCGATCTCAGTGGCGCATGGTGTGCCCACAAGAGAGGCCTATATTCTTCGTCTGTATTATTTTTTTGTGTGTATGTTACTCCGTCAATTCTGAACCGATTCGAATGACTATTTTTGTAATCTGTAGGATGCCTTTTTGAAGTGGTCGCCCCATTGTAATTTCATCGAGATCTGATAAGTATCTACAGAGATATGACGATAAACCTCTCAAACTTACTACTGAAATTAACTCGCGAGGCATTGAAGTCGGTTGTTTTAGTTTTTAAACTATCTCAATTATTATTCAGACTCCTCTTAACTCATTGATTTTTATTAAACAAAAAATGAGGGTTGCACATTATTAGTAGTCTTGGTAGTCTTGTTAATAAAGGGTAGATAGCTTGACTTCTAAGCGAGAGGTCGCTGGTTCAAATCCTAGCACTGGTATTATTTTTTTAACCGACTTCAAAAAAGGAGGAGGTTTCTCAATTCGACCGTATATATGTTTTTTTTTATGTTTGTTCGCAGATAACTTCGTCGTTTTTGAACCGATCTTGATTATTCTTTTTTTGTTGGAAAGGAGACTTCCCAAGTGTTGTACTATGGTAATTTTATCGAGGTCTGATAAGTATCTCCAGAGATATGGAGATAATCACCTCAAAATTGGTACTGAAAATTAATAGCGCGGCATTGAAGTCGGTTCTTTTTAGTTTTTTAAACGATCTTATAGATAAAGAGAAGGAAACAGGCATGCGGCCCACCTGATGGTAAGCGGTTACCGCCGCCTATTAACACCTGCAATACTGCAATACCAGGGGCAATACTGGTGCGTTGCCTGCTATTTTGAAAGAGGAATCTAGCTTAGTAGCTTCTAAAGGAGGGTTAACCTCGTTTTGAAGCGACTTAGATCAACGTTCTGCGGGAAAACAGGTTTTCCACAGGTTGTCCTCAGATAGGAGAAAATTATATCGATGTTTCGCCTCACTTGCTACCAAGAATTAATACCTACATAACCTTACAATATTCCGGCAGCGCACCGCCCTTGAGAATCAGAGTATTCTAGTCCTAGCGTGTTCACCATCATCGACCACATCATCGTTTACCACCAGACGAGATGGTGGTCGAATTTTATTAGTTAGATTGTATAAATACATCCTAGGTATATATGTATTACGTACTTTAAGTCTCTTCATTAGCAGTTCAATGAAATTTAATCTTCAATCAGTGCTGCCTTAGCTGCCTACTCGTAATGGTATACTGAGCTGAAATAAAAACACTCACGACTAGCTCATCAGAATCTCAGTGAAGTACGTGCGTATCGCCTATTTGCCCTGGAAACGTGCCATACGAAGAATGGTCGACGTGCTCCTACCACCGGATGAGCTCTATACTCCATGATGCCATGCGAAGTTCCGTCTAATGACAACATTGTCAACATTTCTAATAAATAAAATAAATACAGCAGTATTGGCCAGGTTATAATCAGAAAATAAAATCGGCCAAGTCAAGTTGGACTCGCCCACCGAGGCTTCGGTACCAAGTTATCAAATTAGGTTAAAAGACAAACTTAACTTTGTAGTTTGATTGAAAGAAAAGGTACTGCACCAATCGCAAATAATAAGTTTGTAAATTCACTTTGTTTTGGTGTTAAACTACATTTTTACGGTTTTCATATTGATTCCTATATAAGTAGTTCAAGACCCTTGTTTCTTGCCAAATTTCATGATTTTAGGTCAACGGAAAATACCCTATAGGTTTTGATTCCCTTGTGAAATCGCAAAATATGCGACATAAACGGTCATCTATCTATTGATCGCGTTGACTTATAGGTTTGATTTTGAAATACCGCTGGAGATAGACGAGTTCTAGAATAGATAGAAACGGGAAATATAGCGTCGGACGCCCCGAGAATATGTAATACCCAAGAGTTGTATGAGAATAGCTGAGGATCTATATAAAATTAGACTGAATATTGTGATGCTAATAAATTTAACTATCTAGTATCGTGCTAGTGGAGGAAGTTATGCATCGCTCCCATACATAACCCAAAAAAAATTTATGTAGCTATGAGCTTCACCATATATGTTCCTTGAGTGATTCTAAGCATTTCTACAAGGCTTGGAAACTGGGTTAAATATTCAAACCGGTTTGGGCGTACGTACATATGATCTCTTCTTTTCGGTTTTCGTTCGTTCTATAAACCGCTATTGAATGATATTGAGCAAAAACCTTTTTAGTGAAGGTTTCGTTGAATAAACCGGTTTAGAACGGTTTAAGCTATGGTCAACGACCACTTTTCAATTTGCAGCCGTATGTGCACTGGCAGCAAGCAAACAACGATTTAGTAATTTTAAATCACATATTGAAAACAGCGGTCGGTCATAAAAATCATACATATATGGCAAGCAAACTTCGGAAAATGCGAGAGCATGTTTTTTATCGCCCGTGCCAAATGCAAGTAAGTACGCGTGAGCCTCTCGCGGAATAAACCGGTTTATAGAGGTTTTCGAACGAAATAATTAAAAAACCGGTTTATGTCGTATTTAAACCGGTTATCAATAAACCGGTTTCTTACCTTGCTTCGAGCGAAAAACAAAGCCGCAAAGATTTACCAGATGTCGCAAGTGTGTGCCTGGAAATCACTAGTTGCAAGTGCAAGACAGGTTGCATAAATCGTTGCAACTGCATTCAAAGAAAATTAAAGTGCACAGAATTATGTATGTGTAAAAAATAAAATTGTGCGCATTAAATTGTTTTATAAAAATATAAAGAAAGTATTTTATTTGGAATCATAAAATTTTACAAAGTAGTAAGTAGATACTGGTACTTGTACCCCAGCTACCCGCGCTGCGGTCGTTTATATTTTTTTTCACCTCTTTTTGCATAGCACATTATTAAAAGTGTATATTTTCAAAATTTACATGAATTGCGCTTTAATATAGTATTTTTTGTATGATATTTATTGCCACTATACAAAAGTTATAAGTTAAAGTTTTTATTGTAAAATTACCATGAAACTGGAAAAAAACTGATATCAGAAATGAATTCTACTTTTTCGGTTTATACGAAAACGATACCAAACTTGTCCTAGTAGCCACCAGGACGAGAATAGATGTTTTTAGAGTTGACGGGTGGCGGTCATATTTGTACCCCCCCCCCTCCCCCTCCCCCACTAGCCGCACATTTCGTATTGCCTCCCGGACTTGAAATGCTTAGAATCACTCAAGGAACATATATGGTGAAGCTCATAGCTCCATACATTTTTTTTGGGTAAACTTCATAACTACCTCTACTACGCCCGAAAACGGCGTGTTTTTGAAATTTTCAACCGACTTCCCAAAAAGAAGGAGGTTCACAATTCGTCTGTATGTTTTTTTTTTGTATGTATGTTACGCGATTACTCCGTAAATTGTGAACCGATTTGAATGATTATTTTTTTAATCGGTAGGGTTCGATTCCGAGATGGCCCCATTGCAGTTACATCGAGATCTGATGAGTATCTCCAGAGATATGACGATAAACGTCTCAAACTTGCTACTGAAACTGACTCGCGCGGCATGGAAGTCGGTTGTTTTAGTTTTTAAACTATCTTAATTACATATTACTATGCTGGGGTTAAACTGTTCCATAATCAGTCAGTCGTCATTGCCTCGTTGATTAATTATCCAGCATGATGAAACAATGCTGGTATGGTTGGCTTGGAGCACTGAATAGAATTTTGATCCCTGATATCTTCTAAATGACTTAACAGAACATAAGGAGACGAAAATGTTTACATATTGTGTACTTTAATAACGAAAAAATTACTATTACAAGGTTATTATTCGCGGTTGGTGCATTAACCGTGTATGGGCATTCATTGATCTAGGGATCTAACTGAAAGGTTAGGTTTGTCCACACTTTGACTGCGGCACTTTTTCGCATATTTTTAAATATTTTTAATTATTTTTTGTAACTTTTTTTCTTAGCTGTGGCATCAAATCAAAACTAAAATCCAACAGCAGACGGTCACACGCACCTCTGGTGAAAAGATTAATTTTAAAAAAAATGTATAATATTTTTTTTTTTAATTTTACTTCCGATACCAAAAATCATAAAACGCACGGTGTGTGTTTTCAGCAGTGAACGAGTTAACCTAGTTTGACAAGTTTGTATGGAACCCTCGGTGCGCGAGCTCTACTCGTACTTGGCCGGTATTTATTTTAGGTTTCTTAATTTAAGAAATATTTATAAAATCAATGTAACTATTCTTAAGCTTATTAATTTTGAAGGATATACGTTTTATACAGAACAGAGTCAATTTTATAGTTGTTCAATGCCATGGATAGCTTTAATTTATGGTAGCTAAGTCCATAAAGTCAGGTTTACTTCCATGTTTACAGTTTTTAAGCCCTATGGGTAGGTAAGTATTTGTATTTGTTCTTATTGGATCTTTATCATCCAAAAATGAAAATTGCCCATTTATTTGGAAAACAACTTAATTATTACAACTTATTATGAAAAAGACTATAAAAACTCTCTCTGGCATCTGAGTATTTAAGTTTAATCTTTAATCAATTTAATCAAGTAATAAGTATCTGATATCCTTACTGATATGTAATCAAAAGTAACTAACTCTGTCTGTCTGTCGCGCTTTCACGTCAAAACTAGTGATTTAAATGAAATTTGGAAAACAGATAGTCTTAGAGCCTGAGAAAGGATATGGGCTACTTTCTAATACGAAATAAATAATAACCGGCCAAGTGCGTGTCAGGCCACGCGCAATGTAGGGTTCCGTAGTAGCCCGATATTCTATGCAAGTTTTTTCCCGAACCCGTTATAAACAAGCAACTAGGTACTTCGTCTATGTCACTTTAAAGGATATATTCTAAGTATTTTGTATTTGTTACAAAATTATCCAACACCCAAGTTCAACGACTATTACTGCTAAACTAATAAAGTTATCTCAACCGCTATAATTTTGCTTTAAAGTTCATGAAATGCGCTATTGTCACGAATTTTTCCAGATTTTTCAAGCCAGCAGTTTAGCTTTTAGAGGGGGGGGACGCCCCCTACTTTACTACCCTTACTGGAACAAAAATTTGCACTTTAAAGTTAAATATTTCGTAAATGGAGCATTCAATCGAAAAATGATATTAGCAACCCTAAGTCATTTTAAAAGACCTATTCAACGATACCCCACACGATGGGGTAGATGATGAAAAAAAAATCATCTCCACTTCACATATAGGGGAGCTACCCTAAAAAAAATATTTTTCACAATTTTATTTCAGCACTTTGTCGGCGTAATATATATACATACCCCCACAAAATTACAGTTTTCAAGTATTAACGGTCTCTTAGCAAAACCTCGTACTGACAGACAGACAGACGGACATGATGAAACTATAAGGGTTCCTTGTCAGGACTACGGAACCCTAAAAAGGGTTGTAAGGGGTTGAAAGGGGGGGGGGAGGATAAAAAGTTGTATGGAAACATCGTCATTTTTAGAGCTAGAAGCTTGAAACTTATTTTTTAGGCTGTTGATTCGATTATAAACAAACATGACATTTTAAGTTTGTCAAAGTGTTTCCCTACCCTCAAGGGTGTAAAATAACACTAAGGAATAGGTATGGAAGGTTTGTATGGAAATATGTAAGGTTTATGTAAATGTTTTATAGGTTTGCGACAAGAGACAAAATATTAGAGCTATCCTTGATTTAACATTTACCTTACCCGAACGGGCAGACACGTGAGGGCAGACGAATATAAAGTATTTATATGTATGTGTCTCATTTGTAAAATAATCAGCCTAAATAATTAAAAATGCAACCAGAAGCACTATTCCAGGCGGACGAAGTATAACAAATCATTGATACATTAAATAATTATTTAACTATTGGTGGTACAGGAAAGCATGTTAACACCATAATCAAGGCGCTTCAATTTTCATATTTGCTCAGGTACATTCCATACTATCTTTCCGTGAGTAGGTACCACATGTAAAATTATCCTTATATACATTAAATGTTTCTAATAATTAATAATAACTATTTTAGGTAACACTGAGTAGCAATTTACTGTAAATTGTAACTATAAAGTAATGAAGTAGATAAAAGGATGCTAATTAAAGTTGCTATCTTAAATATCTGACCACTTAAAAATGGCGATTTGTTTATTTGATAATTGGGGTTTTTGGAGTACCTTCAAATATATTCTTAAAAGGTGTATTACACCACACTGAATCAGATACCTAATTAAGGGTTGGCGTGGACTCATATGGCGCCCTAACTCCCTAAGTGTTATTACACTGCACATTATAGGCTGACCGGGTCCTCTCTTGCTGCCTAATTAGGGAACCCTGCCTTATTCTTATTACACCTCCCTGATTAAGGAGTTAGGGACCCTGATTCAGTGTGATGTTATACCCCTTTAAGAAGTAAGATAAGAACAAAAATATTGACTTCCATTTTAGGGTTCTGTAGCCGAATGGCAAAAAACGGAACCCTTATAGATTTTATCATATCTGTCTGTCTGTCCGTCCGTATGTCACAGCCATTTTATTCCGAAACTATAAAGACTATTCAGTTGAAACTTAGTAAGTAGGTGTATTCTGTGAACGGCTTTACGCTTTTTTATACAAAAATAAAAAAATAAAAGATTAGGGGCTCCCCATACATAGAACTGAAACGAAAAAAACGTTTTTCCTCAAACCTATACGTGCGGGGTGTCTATAGATAGGTCATTAAAAATGACATTGAGGTTCCTAAAACCATTTTTTTTTCAAAGTCAACATTTGAAAGATAGACACTTCTATTTCAACACAGTCCGATTTGCACCTGGCCAGTTTATTTCTGTTTAATGTAGCTCGAATATGCGGTTTCCTTTATCTCTTTATTTTCTATGTACATATTTTATTTTTCTGCATGGAGAACTCTATGCTCTCAATTTTATTTATTATTTATTAATAATTAGATTTTCTATGTAAAATAATCAATGAACTCAACCTTCTAGTCTAACACAGTTTTCTATACATTTGTACATGTTGCTTGATGCAATACTACATATGCCGAGATTGATATTCCTACTTAAAAATGTATATGCATATAGACCTTGATGGAATCTGTCTTAGAACAACAAATACTGCTAAGAGTAAAACACATCAAGATAATTAAATAATAGTGTATTTAGTTGTAAGTAAATTAAAATAAATATATATGTTGGATATATTTAGACTATTAGTACTGGCGCAATATGGTATTCCCAATATTTTGTTTTTTACTAACCAGCATTCACTTGCGTCTGCCCAGCTTGCCAAGCTTGTGCAGCACACCGCCAGTCACAGCTCTCTTAGCCGCTCCCGGGACAAAGACTCTCAAATTGAATTGAAACCGGTCGGAGGATAATAAACGCGAGTGAATGCTGGTTAGTAAAAAACAAAATATGAATATCACTTGTGAGAATTTCATAACTCAAATTCCTAATATTGTAAACATTTTTCTGTTACTTTTTTAAATAATACAGTATGTTTTATTTTTAAGTATAAGGAAGTGCCATAAGAGACGCCTATGTCCAGCAATGGACGAAATTGGCTGATAACGATGATGATAACCAATGCTTCTTTACTATTACAAAAGTAGTTAATTACAGGCTTTTATTTAACTTTTCTTGTTAGTATGCTAATTTAGCTTTGTATGTTGTAAGCAAATTTTTTTTTTTTTATAGGCTAGCGCTAGCGTTTGACCACTATCACACCTGTTGGTAAGAGATGATGTGGATGAGGATGGTAGCATGCTATGCCTAGAATTAGAACCACATTTTGAATTTTTTGGTTTCAAATTTGATATACTTGTGTATCTTTGGTGACAATGCAATAATATGGTACCATCAAGATGACCTAAGATGGAGCCGGGCTGTAGGGACTGGAACTCCATAATGGCAAATGGTAGAGACAGCTGAATTTGGGCATGATATCATTACTACTTTTTATTATACATGATAGCTTGATTGCAAAAAGCATGTGTTTTAAAAGATTTTTTCTATAAAATTATTTTTTACCCGACTTCACTTAAAAGAAGGAGGATCTCAATTCAGCTGTATTTTTTAAAAATGTTTGTTACCTCAGGACTCTGACTTCGGAGATATAGAGATAAGCAAATATAAGCAAATTTTTATACTTTGATGATATGATTATAACGACCTGTACTTTGACTATCCCAGCATTTGAAGTCAGTTTTTTTTATTTTTTATGATCATAAATTATTTTTAAATAAAGTATTGTTATAATTTTGAAGATGCTTTACTATATAGCTTCAGTATTGAAATTTTGAGGACTGTATAGACAACAAACTCTTGATATTGCACATGTATTAACCCTGTCACACAATAAGTATAATATATAATAAATTATAGCAAGATATTTACTATATTTTCCTTAGTAAATCAGCGACTACATATGGAGCATATACATTCCTATTACGTCACCAATAATATGTCGACAGAGACATATTATGAAATATTACCGCAGACCTAATTAATAAACACCACTGAATAATGGCAAAAATAATATATTATAGCATAGCGACCATGTATGGTGGCTTGCTATAGTAAAAGTATATAGCACAGTATACTAATATTATATATTATAGCTATGTGTGTAAGGCACGGGCTTAATCTACATGTTTTAAAATGTTTACTATAAAATGTGGTTGATGTTCTTTGTCTCTGGACAAAGACTAGTTGGTACGATGTACATAGATGATTCTGTTAGTGTAGCAAAGAAAATATGTGTACTTAGGTAATAATAATATGCAATAAAAGTAGTTAGATGTCTACCACATCTTTACACAAATTAGTTTCTACAATATTCATTTTCAAATCCAACAAGATACAACATAAAGTCAGCATGACATATGAGGTAACCAACAATACTAAACATTTACTTACTATGTAGGTACTAAAAGAACCAAAGAGAAATTTGAACTTTCACTTGACAGTAGCTCTCCATGTGTTAATAAAATGATAAACATTACTCATTGTATGACAATACCTGGTCACTATCACCTACATATTCTTAATTGAGGTGATATGGATCTCATTTATTAATAAATATACCTAAATGTTTTAATAAAAAACAGCATGTAAACATGACGGCGGCGCGCGAAGCGTCACGAACGAAGCGGTGAGAGAATAATAAACACCTATATGAATCGACAGAGACACAGAGTGCGGTTGCCACTACTAGAGCGATAATAAGCGTGCTAGCGTGCTAAAAACTATGACATAAACACAAATCTTTACCAGTGTATCCTGGTCTCCAAGCTCTCGATAGTACGATTCACTACTTCCCCTACGGGAACCGATACACATTGCCCTCCTCATTAACCCACTGAGGAGTGAGCAAAATCCGCACTGTTTTATAGTCGTCGACATATTTACAAAGTTAACAAACACTTACAATAACAGTATGTAAAAGTTAATGTCCTCTCAGAAAAACTACAAGATCTAGGACGAGATTTATCTCAGTCACCGGACAAAACAACACACAAAATTCGAGGCAAATACTTTACTAAACTCTACTTTCTTGTTGGTTAGGCTTATAGCCTGTTCAAGAGCCTTTATCGTGTCATGTTTACGTATTTTGCAACGATTTAAATTAATGTGTGTAAGCCGTGACGACGAACGATAAGAGAACGAGTCGCGTCGCGACGGCTTGCGAACGACTGTCGCTCCGCGCTCGTAAAACTCGTAGCGTAGAGCTCATAGGCTCCTACGCTACGGCCGATCTCGCTCGGTTGAGCGCAAGGTAAGCTGACGCCTGACAAGACAAATGACAATGACAACCCAGGAGCACAGTCAAAGAAGTAGGTAGGGTAAGCGGGACAGTGACTGCCCACTATATCAGTGTGACCATTTTATAAAAATGGGTGATCTAAAATCATAATATTGCCACTACTAAATCCAGACTAATATTATAATGAGAAAATGTTTTTAAACGAGTTCAACTTTTGAGATGTATAATCACGAAGCAAGTGCATCAGTTTCAATATCGCGGAAAATATCGTTTGCGCGATGCAGGATCTCATACATATTTAAATATTTTAAAGGAGAGCTATTAAAATCTACGCCAGCGCCATCTCTGGGTTTTATTTGAAAGTAAAAAAAGGAACTCTGTCTGTCTGTCTGTCTGTCCCGCTTTCACGCCAAAACTACTGAACCGATTGAAATTAAATTTGGTACACAGATAGTCTAGAGCCTGAGAAAGGACATAGGCTACTTTTTATTTCAAAAAAAGGGTTGTAAGGTGTAATTGTGTAATTGTATGGTGTAATTGTATGGTAGTATCGTAATTTTTAAAGCTAGAAACTTCAAACTTATTAATTAGGGTGTTGATTCGATATAAATAAATATGACATTAAAACTTTGTGAGGAGGAAGTGGAGAGGGAGGGTAGGGGGAGTCGAGGGGGAGTGGAGGGGGAGGGTAGGGGGAGTGGAGAGGAAGGGTAGGGGGAGTCGAGGGGGAGAGTAGGGGAATGGAGGGGGAAGGTAGGGGGAGTGGAGGGGGATGGTGGGAGAGTGGTGGAGAGGGAGGGGAGGGGGATGGTGAGGAGAAGGGGAGGAGTAGTGAAGGGGGACTATAATATGACATTCAGTGTTTGTGAGGGGGAAGGGGAAGTGGTGGGGAGGGTAGGGGGAGTGGTGGGGAGGGTAGGGGGAGTGGAGTTGTAGTGGTGTGGGAGGGTAAGGGGAGTGGAGGGGGAGGGTAGGGGGAGTGGTGGGGGAGGAGATGTGATGGTAAGTGGAGGGGATTTGGAAGTGAGGGAAAGGGGGAGGGGAGGGGAGGGTGCAAAAAGAGAACCGTCGTAGAAATTGAGGTCGCTATGGTCGTTACAGCAGTATTTTATATTTATAAACGCTTATTGTAGAACGATGTAACTGCGAAGTGGTATTCGCTATCATTCGGACATCCCGCTAAGTTCAACAGATGGAGTTGTACAAAAGAATTTCCACTCCTCTGACTCAGACTCTCACTCAGTGAAGGAAGTTTCACTTTTGACGTGTAGCTTTCTACGCACCCTCTTTTTTATCCAGCATAGTCAGTATTGGAAGAAAATTATTTCTTCCGTTCGTTAAAATGAAACACAATCTGCACTCACCTAATATAAGATATTGATGTCCCTAAAAACATCAATGATGATACTATACACTGAATACAGTGTCTTTTGTGCTCTTTTTGGTATTCAACTAATGACAATACTAATTATCATTCTAATAGAACAATATTAAATTGCAAAAATTAAATTAATTAAATATCCAAAACACAAGAAAATATACCGTATTTTAGATTAGTAGGAAATAGATTTTGGCTATATTTAATACTAGCTGTTCCCGCGACTTCGTCCGCGTGGAATAGTGTCTTTGGGTAGCATTTTTAAATATTTAGGCTAATTATTTTACAAATAAGACACATGCGTATCCCACCTACACTGCACCGTAACCACGGCGCGCAATTCCTTCTCCCCTCTCCCTCACCCCTCCTCCACCCTCTCCCTCTCTCTTCTTTCCACCCCCTTTCCTCCGACTTTCCCTGCCCCCTCTCTTCCCCCCACGCCCCTTCCCTGACTTCCATCTCCCCTCCCCTTTCACCCCACTCCCCCTACCCCCACTCCCCCTCTCCTCCCCTTTCCCTTACCTCCCATCCCTCTCCCCCTTTCCCCTCACTTCTATTCTTCGTGCCCTCCCCTCATTCCCCCTTCCCCTTCTCCCTCCCGCTTCCCCCTAACAAACTTTGAATGACATATTAATTTATATCGAATCAACAGCCTAAACAATAAGTTTCAAGCTTCTAGCTTTAAACTTTAAACTTTGAATGACATATTAATTTATATCAAATCAACAGCCTAAACTTTAAAGCTTCTAGCTTTAAACTTTGAATTACATTAATTTATATCGAATTAACAGCCTAAACAATAAGATTCAAGCTTCTAGATTTATAAAGTGATATAAGTGGTAATTCTACCCTAAGAAACGAGTTGTCTACGGAATGTAGCGCCATCTCTATGTGTTGATGGGGAGTTTTGGCGGGAACGTGGAAAAGTGTGTGATCTCATTGTATTTTTTCCTACAACTTGTGTTCTTATGCGAGTATGTGTAATAAATGTGAATGATTAACTATTCAGTGCCGGTGAATGTGTGCGAGTGTAGGGAAATAGCACAATGTTGAAAAACATGCTATTTTTTTGCGTTCTCACCAAAATTCCACTTAAAATCTTCAGTAAACACCACATCTTTACTGAAGGTATGACTTAGACTAGACTTTTACTTGAAAACTGACCTGAAATGGGACTTTGACCCACCTCTACGAATAAAATTTATAAAAACTTGAAGAACTTTAATACTTGACACTGGCTAAATACATTTATCGTGTGGAGCCATAATAAAACTAAAAAAAATATTTGTGATTGTAGTTTCGGTAGCTGCGGAACAGATGGCGTTGATATAAAAATACTGTGGTAGAATAGAATTTCGTGGACGACTTGTAAATGAGACTAAACCGCTAGTGGTGAAAATTGGAACTACATTTATGTTTACATAAAAATATAAATGCTAGGTATGCATGGAGGTATATAAACGTAGTACGTAGTACGTTCATATCGATGTAGGTATGGTATACGTGCTACATCGTCGACCGTATCGTCACTTAACATCAGGTGAGATCTTAACTTAGTGGTTATATTCTCTTTGGGTGAGATAGTAGTCAAACGCTTGCCTATCTGCCATAAAAAAATGATTTAGGTACAATTTATTGGTAGAATGATTCGTATTGAAAATGGTTTCATAAGGAGGAAAAAAGTGTTCTTTACGACATTAACTATAGTCGGCGTATTTTGTTGTGAGGATTGTAGTATATTAGAACGCCTAGTACAATCAGCATAGCAATTCATTATTATAATATATGTGGGTAGAACTTGCTATGGTTGCTAATCATACCGCCTAGAAATAAAAATAATTACGTTACTGCCAACCGGTGTTTGAAGTTCATCCTATTCCCTATTCTCCCGAATCCTGGATAGCTCACTTTTACATAACAAGAATAAGTAAAATAATATGTAGTAGGTACCTACCTTTAAAAACTGGCCAAGTGTAAGTTGGACTCGCACTCCTAGGGTTCCGTAACACAGTGTAGTTATGATTGTAAAACTGTGGTATAGTATTTTATAACTATAATGTTTCGCCAACGAAAAATTCACTTTGTTTTTCATAGTGTTTGTAAGTATGAAAAACAAAGTTATATTTGCGGTTGCTATATTTCAAAAACTGCTGACTATATCTCATTTTCGGTGAAAGTGTTTATTGATATCTAAAGCATATTTTTTTAAAAGATTATTACTCCCTTACTTTTAAAGTTAGAAGGGGGGAGGGGGTTGACACAAATTTTACCACTCTATCTTTCAAATGATTGACTTTGAGAAAAAAATGGTTTCATAAACCTCAATGTAATTTTAAAGACCTATCTATAGACGTATAGTTTCAGTTCCATGTATGGAGAGCCCCCTACTTAGTCTTATCTTTTTAACCGACTTCACAATTAGTCTGTATGTTTTTTTTTGTATATGAATCGTAAAGACATCTTACAACCTACCTAAGTACCAAGTTTCAGGTAGTCTTAATAGTTTCGGAACAAAGTGGCTGTGACAATGGATTTTTCCCACGTTCATAGGTGCTCGTGCACTATATAGAATTTCCGCCAGACTTGCTTCCAATAAATTGCTTACCACCATCAAGAAGAATATCTGCCGCCCTAACTTACTGAGTTCCGGCGGCTCAGCTCTCGAGAGCCAGACCATTCTAGGCCTAGCGTGTTCATCGTCTTCGACCACATAATATTTTTTTAGGTTCGATAGATTCCACTACATTAACATCTAATTGATTTAATGTCTTAAAATTAGTTTAGTAGTTTTGGACCCTGATTGTTAGAAACATAAAAATACAAATGTTCTCTTTATAATATTAGCCTATTATATTGAGCACCCACATCAGTAAAATCCGTTCGAAGAGCAATAAAAAAATATATATATTTTGACAAACTTTAATATATATATATAATACCATTCATTTCGCAACAATAAGAATTTATTTTACAAAATGCATAACACGCTGACGCTTAATAGTTACAACAATTTGGTTAGATGACTACTACATATTATATTTATTTAATAATTATAATAAGTAGTTAAGAATAAATTATATTTTATACATAAGGCATTTTTTTATAAGGAGATTGGCAGTTTTCAGGCTACTCAGTGTTTGAGTGTTTGAGAATTCATTAAGTAGGTATGAAATAGTTATAGATATTTTATTTTAATTATAATTTTTCAACTTTCGAATTAATATACAATGACAGGTAGGTATAGGTATTTTTTTAGATTTTTAGATTAAATAAATACTTACTTTTTTATATTTGACACATTTTTATTCTGAATTTCTGATCATGGTTGTAGGAATAGATAGTACAACATCGTATAGTACACAGTAATCATTTACTACGTACATTACTAAGAGTCAGTATATTGTTATTTATTATAATTACATTATTTTATCAGATAGGTGTTATACAAGATTTCACATTGGTGTTAAATCTTGTAAATGAGTTTTTATAGTTTTAAGTCAGTACTACGATTAAAAGATAATGCAAGAGGTCGTCATTGCGTTGGTGTGAAAAGTATCAATTCAAATATTATTTTTGTACTGATGTATATGTAATATAACAGTAATAAGATCTATCCCATTTGCTTGTTAAGCCCAGATAATTATTATGCACCACTGAATTCATACACCAGTTCTTTAAGAACTTATCAATTCCTTCGTCGTACTTATCTTAATTACAAATTTATGATTAATTTTAGATACCCTAATTGGGCATAGGAGATTAAATATTAATACGTAAAGTTTCATAAAATAATAACAGTAATTTCACTTTCCCCTATCGAAAACACTAAACAAACTAAAAAATGAATTTATAACATTATGTTCTATACACGTTTTATTTTCTACGTTATCTAAATGAAAACTGTCGTGGAAAGTCTGTTTTTACAAAATGCTTGGTTTAGCTCGATTTATACAGCTGTTCTTAAAATTTGATGTATCTTCATGAAACTGATGTTAATAATCTACCGTCTGACTAGAAATAGCACATAACACCAATTTATTCAAATAAATATACTTAAATAATTACAAATAGACCACAAGCGTAACATAATATTTTCAACAATACGGCTAGCATTGCTAGCCGTATTTTTTAAACTAAAACTAATCTCAGTTTCATGAAGACTAATAATAGATGTGATCAAGAGTAATATGTATCTATTTGTATCGAACGTTGAGATAAATCACTGCTTACCATCGGGAGGGTTAAAGAACTCCCAGTGATGGTGATGAACAGCGCGGCTATCGCTTAAGCCAAACATAATCAGCCCCGCTACCAACACTAAGAATATGACGAGAGCCATTTGCGCGTCGCGTTTGTCCTCCGTGCCGCTTACGTACGACATGAGTGTATTGAACATATTGCGCAAAGTGCGCGAGATAGAGGAGTGACACACTCGCAAGAATTGAGCACCTGCTTCAACCACGGAGGGTTCGTGAGCACGAACCGGCGGTGGTGCCCTACGTGGCGAAGGCCGAAGCCGTGCCTCATCAGAGCTCGACCCAGACTGGTGTGGAGCCGGCTTCCTTTTCGCTCGGCGCGTCGGAGGCGGTGGTGTTTGATGAGTCTCATGAAACTCTGTCACGCGTGGGTCCCGGAACTGACGTGGAGGGTAGAACTGTGCCGGAGGTATTGTTATATCTTGCAGGTAAGAATACAAAAGCGGAGTTAAGTCTGGAGGAGGAGGACGTTGGGGAACCGTGTCGTCTACGGGTGGAGCAGGCGGTTCTGGCCTGTGTGTAGACGTAGGCTTAGGAGTCTCTTCCTCTATTACAGATTTCATTACCATAGTAGGTTCTGTTTGTTCTTCTTTCTCCGTCTGTGTTTCTTCCTCTATACTTATCGGCTTTGCTACTACCAATGTATCAGCTACCTCTGCCGCTGGTGCTGCTGGTGTAGCTGCGGTTGATATTTCAGCGAACTTTTTGACGATTTCGTCTATAACGTTTTGAGAAAATTCAATGCCACTGACAGAGATATGTCCCGATTTTGAGTCTAATTCTGAAACCTGTAAAGTCATACCTTCGATGTCAGAGACGAGTATTTTATTCGCTTGCAGTTCGGAGACATTAAGCCTACCCACGTCTAAATCTCTTACCTGAAGTCGTTGAGTTATTAAATTGTCCAGATGTACGTCTCTACTAGCGTCAGTCATCCTTTCGAGAGCTCGTTCCTCACTCGACGGTACAATATTTTTAGAATTTTGGACGCTGCTTGACGATCTTCGTGGCCTTGGCAACGGTGGCACGTCTGGTATTTGAGACTCGTCGATGTCTATATGTTGAACCGTCAGTGATGCCTCAGTTAACATCTCTTGGCGTTCGTTTATTCTTGTCGGACTAGAGACGCGTTTTTCGACCAATATTACAGTTGGTGAGGAACGTCCTATGTTCGGCTTAGATAATTCTGTTATTTTTGGGTCTGATAGCTTAACGGATTTTTCTGACCTAGATGTAGGCCGGGATATGTAAGGGCTCTCATTTACTCTACTGTGACTCCTGGCTAACATTGATTCCTCATCCACAATGTCTCTTAATGAACTTGACATAGAGACGTCTAAGTTTTCGTCTAAACCCAATTCAAACTCAACGTCATCAGGTAATGGATCTGTTTGAGTGGATACCTCGATCTCAACGACATCCTCTGACTTTGCAGGTTCCTGGGGACAAGCTTGAGATATTTCAGTAAAATAATCTGATTGTGGACATATCGTATCGTCCAAGCTCCTGTCTCTATTTTTCTTTCTTGAGCCTCTTGGTGGCCTAGGTGGTGGAGGCAGCGGTCTATCTTTCATTTTGCTTACGACATCTCCCGATTGTAAATCTTTGTGAACCTCATCGAAAGGTTCATCATCAATCTCAACATATTGTGTGATATCTGAATGCTTCGTGAAACTATCGAGTGTCATCAGGCTCGTCGATGACTTTTTGCGTGGTGGCCTATCCGGCAAATTTTTGGTGGATCCAACGGTGTAGTATTTGCGTTCAGAACTGTTGCTCTTACGGCGGCGTACGGGTGGCGTTTTGCTGATGGATCGTCGAATACCTTTAGGTGGAGGGTAAGGTCCCTTGTCAACGGTGGCATAGCCTGGACTTTCGTGGCGGATGTTCCGATCTGAGCCGATGTCATCTGTGGGTGGGATGTGGGAGTCCAGAGTTAGAGAGTCTGCGCCGTGCGAAGTACGGTCGTCGTCACACAGCGAAGTAGCACGGGAGCTGCGGGAGCGCGTACGCCGAGGCGGAAGTGGGCTAGCCTCCATCGCCATCACCGTCATCTCACCACGTGGCACGATGTACTCGTGCTCAGTACGATATACAATTAGCTGGAAACATAAAAAAAAAACATGTTTATAATATATTCGATGGCACTATTTTTAGCTATTTAAATCTATAAATAAATTATGTGTACATATTCGTAGATTTAAATAGTTATAATTGTTTCCAGGGAGTCAGAGAACTAGCGCAAAGTTATCATGCAATTTCAACGTTGAATGTATAGGTTAAGTGTTAGTCTGGCTACACAATAAGAATTCGCTCAAACCAGCGGACGTTTAGGAAGTTACCCCCCTGAGGACTAGAGTGACACAAATATTTCACTGTTACTTTTATAAAAACATGTTTAATGTAAAATCAACTTTAAGAAAGGAAAAAGAAGGAAATTAGATATTCAGCAATAGGTTTACAAAATACAGAATGGTATAAAACATCATTAAATATTTTGTACATTTCAAAATTAAAGTTAAGTTTAATGTGAAACTTGACTTCATATAAATAATGATTGGAATTGTTGGAGGTTCCTAGATCCTAGACGCTAAAACTTTAAATACCAGATAATCTTTTTGGATAATTACTACTAGATTGACGCGAAAAAGTCATCCAATTTATTACGTATTGTCACAAGTAATAGTACTAGCAAAGTATTGTCACAGAAAAAAATAATTGTACAAGTTATACAAAATAAATTTGTCTAGTTTTTATACATAGGTATCTACATACTAAAAACAAACAAGTCAAACAACACTGTGCCAGAACATAAGGCAAATCCAAGGGACAAATTTATCACTCGATCGAACCATTTGTCTATCATTACTTGAAAAGTGATATTCTAATGCTAGTAAAAATAATAATACAAAACAACGGGTTGCACTCCGGGAGTGCCGGCAGAAGTAAAAACTTGAACATTAACGTTGTGCATTTGGTCTACTCTCCCTCCGTCTTACGAATTTTCGATCAGGTCATGTCCTGAGGCGAGTTTAACATTTGTTACCCATCCCAAAAAAAGTTTCTACTATACCTCCGTCTTATGAATTTTTGATCAGGTTGTGCAGACGCGAGTTGAAAATTGTTTAGCCATCCCAAAAAAGCGCACAGCGCCGCTAAAGAAGTTTTCACTTCAAAAATAAAAAACCCAACTGCGTAAATCCAAAAAAAAAGAAACAAGCTCAGTATGCAGTAGTTTAGAATTATGTTGAGTAAGGGTGCGTACAGACTATGTAACATAACATTGTTATTTAACATGTTTCAGATAAAGTGGAGTGTCTCGGATAAAGTGGAAGAGGTGGACGGAATACTATAAAACATGTTATAATGTCTTTTTTATAACATTCCGTATTCACATTATCGGAAAAATGTTAAATAACAGTGCTAAAACATGTTATGTTACATAATCTGCACTTATTCTTATTCACTTTTAGTCGTTATTCAGTATTAGGGTGCTAATACTGAATAACGACTAAGGCGTCTGTTTGTCACTGGTCATTTATTATTTTATTATTATTACTGTATCGCCGAATCGATTGATGTAAGAAATGTCATCATCATCATCAGACTATCTCTGTACACTGCTGGACAATAGGCCTCACCTATGGCAAGCTACTGAGCTCGATCTTCAGCTCTTTGTTTCCAGCCGCTGCCAGCCAGCTTGTGTATATCATCGCTCTTTCAAAATCAGCCAATGCATTTCATATCTAAAACAAAACACAGAAACAAACACACAAATTTATGTACATTTGACTGAAAAACACATAATTACTCTCCCGCGCAGTCGGGTAAAAAACAAAACACCTTTCTTCTCTTCACATCTAGGTCAACAATCGCGTTGAAGCGATTTCCAAAAATATAATCGGAGATGCGTCCAAATGTATACTTAACATCTGGCAAAATGCCAACATCAATTATTCGCATTGAATCTATTCTGTGAGTTAAATGTTTACGTTTTAGGCACTCACATATGACCTTTTACGTTATCAGTATATATATATAAAATTAATTAAAAAGTTAAATAAGTATTTATATGTTTATGCTTGTAATTATAGATAACAAGATGATACCAGCGACTTCGTTAATGTACGTACGTCAGTCTCTGCCTATACCAACGCGAAAAGGCGTGATTCAATGTATGTACTAGCTGTACCCGCGACTTCATTCGCGATGCCTGCAATTCCTACAAAACTATTTATGTATGTATGTGTATGTAAAGCTGTGTCAATCAACATTCGTGTGATCTGAGTTATATAAGTTGAGTATGTGTAAAAATCATGATTTTATTTTCACAAAAAGTAGCCTATGTACATCAACATGCTATAAAGTATCAATCTCCTTGTTAAATTTCAGTAATATCGGATTTTGCGAGCTGTTTAGGCATGATTAGGTAACAAACAGACAAAATTAAGGTACGGACACACCGCAGCGTCCTGCGTGCGCGATCTAGGCGACGAGCAGATAGCGCAGTAGTATTTGTACCGACTGGTTCACGCCAAACGCGATTTTTTTTTGACACAACAATTGAAAAGAACTGTGATCGCGCCTGCAGATCGCAGGACGCCGCGGTATGGCCGTACCTTTACAAAAGAAGGAGGTTCTCAATTCGGCCGAAACTATTTTTTTATATGTGTTTGGGCATAACTCCGTCATTAATGGACGGATTTCCATTATTTAATTTTTTAGAAGGTTTGAAGAAGAGGTTTGTTCAGAAAGAGTAGTTTTTTTATATAAAAAAATATTATAAGTTTTGGAGACAGACAACGGACTCTTCAATAAATTCCAGGCAATTTTGTTACCTCAGAACTTCGTCATTTATTAACCGATTTGGAAAACCTTCTTTTGTTTAAAAGAGACTTAAATCGATATGGTTCCATAAACGATTTCGTAAACATCTGATTATGAGTTTCGGAAACAGACAACGGTAGTTCTTCACTAAACGCCAGCAAATTTTGACACCTCATAACTCCGTCATTTAGTGATATATTCTTGTTTTGTTTGTGAGGGTATACTTCCCGTGTGGTCCCATTGTAAATTCATCGAGATCTGAGGAGTATCTCTAGATATATGCAGTCAAGCCTTCGTAACAGCTGTCTAGCGGATTGAGAACAGTCTCACTGTTTTTCTAATTTCTTTCATCTATAAAATGTTATGGTACAACAAAATATGTTTTTGAATTTGCCATGACATTTACTTTAAAATTCTTTGTAAAAAAAGCTAAAAACATTAAAAAATACATCCGTAAAATTGTTGTAAAGTTGAAAAAAGTTAAAGTTGTCATGTCACCAAACAAAACAGACTTGTAATATTCTGTTTGTTTATTTGAGAGTGTATACTTTTCGTTTGCTCCCATTGTACATTTTATTGAGATCTAATGAGTATCTCCAGAGATATAAACACCTCAAACTTGGTACCAAAAATTACTAGCGCGGCATTTGAAGTAGGTTTTTTCGTTTAGGAAACGATCCTAATTGATACAACTATTTCTTGTTATTATGTTTAGTATTTAGACAAAATGTTAGAAAAGAAGATGAAGTCCACAGAAATATTAATAATAAGGTGCATTATTAATATTTCTGTGGATGCTTATCCATACATTTTGGAACTTGTATTATTTTCCTTTCCCTAATATTAAAACGCTTATACATACCATTATGTTTATTATTCAAGGCGTGTATAAAAAATATTGATATTAGCGCACATGTTAGATATAAAACATAATAATTATGATAAAAAATATAAGTCTTACGAATTTGGAAAAAGATAGGAGCTACTTACATCGTCGGTATGATCGTGCTCTCGAGGTTCTTCCCATAATTCATCGACGGGTCCCTTAATGTCACCCAGAGATGAGTGTAGATCCTTTTTACAAAACTTCTTCTTACGTTTTGGAGGCATCGGGAGAGTTTGTGACTGAATTGGCATGTTGTCAGGGTACTGAATGACGTCATCGTTAGCATACTCATGGATTGAGTGCAAATCTGTTGTAGGAGTAAAATGGAGATGGCTGTCACCATTAACAAACGCATTCATGTCATGATGATCATATATATCTACACTACGCTCTTGCTGCAGAGTATCCTCAAGTTCCACGTTAGTGAACTGCATGCTGGGATCTGCTGTTTCATCGATGTAAGGAGTCTCCTGTTCAGAATCCTGCAGAGGCTTCTTCTTTCGTTTAGCTCGCGACGGCCGTACCGGTGGGAATGTATAGTATCCGTCATCTTTATCATTCAAATCTTCAGTAGAATATCTCATCTGTTCGTTCTCATCCATAAATTCGTGCTCTTCTTCAGGGTCGTTCATATACATAATATCATCGTTCATCTCCGAACTACTCCCCATCAGGGCGAGAACATTCTTTGGAGTTTTGAACGCTTGTCGGGTTTCGTCATTCAAGTATTCTCTTACTTGAATATCTTCTCGAGAAATTCCTCTCGGTCGTACAAAAAATTCGTCGTTATTAATTTCGGTAATGACAGGTGTATGATCTTTTGTGGGCGGTGTGATTTCAGGATCAGAAGAGTTCTGGTGCTGTTCAAGGTCATGATTAGCCTCCATGTACTGAGGGTGTACTGTATCAAAATCATAGGTGGTTTCAAATTGTTGTCTACGTTCCTCATGATTATTATCTTCATCATAATTGATATCATCGTTAGATACCGTACGAGTAGATGCATTACCGTATTCACGAGGCTCTTCAGGGTTGTCAGGACTAAAGGTTGAAGAATTTTCGGCGTTTTTCTTGCCTACTCTTGTAAAAGTGAAAGTAGGAGGTGGTGTGTCTTCACGGTTTAATGTAGGTGAAGATGAAGTTTTAGGCAATTCGGTCTTTTTCTTCTTACTAAACCATCTTGGATATGTTTTTGCTTCAAAATCTACTGATGCGACTTTACCTAACTCAGTAGATGATGAACCTGAAGCGTTAGTTTCTACTTTATATTCCTCATTGTGCACTTTATTTTTTCTTCCTAGACTAGGAAAATTGATTTTTGGTCTCTCGGGCATTTTAAATTTAGGCATGTCTGGAACGTGAAATCTGGGCCGTTCAGGCATAGTAAACTTTTTACGATCTCCAAAATTCAGTTTTTCTGATATGTTAATTTTTTTAAATTTAGGTCTATCGGGTAGGCTAAACTTTCTTCTGTCAGGCAATGTAAATTTAGGTCTATCTGGAAGCGTAATTTTAGGTCGCTCAGGCATTTTAAATTTAGGTCGATCTGGTAAATTTATTTTCGGTCGTTCTGGCATCGTTAATTTATTTGCTTTGATGTTTTGCAATTTTGTTTTCAATTTACCAGCTTGACTTTTTAATTTTCCTGTACCTTCTTTTATTCGTTTTTGTATTTTACTTTCAGTTGGTTCATTTTTAGTCCTGCTATCTCGTTTTAAAGGAAGCTGTTCTAAAGCAGAGGAATCTACTTGACTTGTACTGACTTCGCACTCAGTTCTTGAGGCAGTAGAAGGAGTATTAACAAAGAATCTGTCCTCGATATTTTTTTGAAGTGCTTCAGCACTTATGATTCCTTCGTTGTCGTGAAGATTTTCTTTGTCATCAGCCGGCTCTTCTTCATCGGAAGTGTGTTGTAAGTATTTACGCTCCAAAGATGTGGTGCTAGACAATTCGTCATCTGTTTTCACCATCTTGGGCTTTTCGTCTACACTTGGAGCTGTGTAAATAATATTTGGTGGTGGTTTCTCGATAATTTCATATTCGTGATCACTGAAAATAAAAATTAAGATTTTTACTGATAGAATAATACGTTTGCAATAACTTCTAATATCAATTCGCAGAATTTATTTTAAACAGATATTCATTCGCTGTATGCAAAAAAAACTAACATGGAGCATAAAATATGAAAACGCAAGTCGCAAAATCATGGTTTCTATTCGTCGCAGAACATTAGAGTTATATTTAACTTCAGAGACTCGAGTCACAATTAGGCCAACAGCCGGCGCTCGTTTTAGCCTCAGCCATCGCCGGGCTAAAGGCGTTTAAATTTATTTGCAACTGTTAATGTAAGTCATAAAATGTCAACAAAACCGTGAAAATACTGTAGGTGGCACTTACCTCGCGTACGAAACAAAATTGCTCGCTCGTGACGTCGGCCTAGTGCCTACAGGATTAACTCTCTCAGGTAGCAGCGAATCACATTGAAAGAACTGACAAGCACATCGGACGTCCGGAGTGAAATGTTGTACACTACTCTCTCGGGTTGGCCTCACGGGTCTCTCTAGTGGAGTGCCGCCCTCGGAAGTCCATCGCCGCAACGTGCTCATTACTACTGCCTACCGAACTTGCGGCATAATAAGACGTGTTTCCCGTAAGCTACAGTTTGACCCGCCATTGGTCCGTAGACAATGACTCATTAAGCGTGCTTGTCAAAGCCGGGCTGTAAATGAACTAATCACAGACGTGAAAGCAGCCGCGAGCACTGATCACTGATGACAATTTTAAAGATCTTACCAATGTGCAGGAAGAACGTACGGCCGGTGCTATATTTAACAAACAGTCAGAAGCTAGCGCGTTCGCTTTGCATGTGTTGAAATGTAAGGGTTATGTCATAGTTACGTATGCTGTAGATATTCTTCTTTTGAACAATTATTTTACAAACCAAACATTTTGATATTTACCTGCTGGGTTTCGACCATTGACCTCTGGCGAGTTCGGCATTAGTATGTCTTTCACCATCCCGCGGACTTGGGCTCGGAGAAGATTCAATTGGAACGGCGTGCGACTGGTCTGCATGCCCTTCTGCATCATCATCTGTAATTTCTGTTATTGTTATGTTCGGTGACTCGTTGCTTGGTTCCCTTTCATCTAACTGAGTTTTGAAAATTTCATCAACATTTGGCTCCTCTGGATCCATTTCTTCATCTAAAATTGCTGCTGCTTTATTTACATTGTCCATTATATGTAATTTTTCCATAACATGTTCTTCAGACCTCAATGGCGTTTCATCCGATACTAAACTTGGATCTTGAGATGCAATTGATTTTTTTTCGATACTAAAAATACTTTCGTTTTCCTTATTACTATTGTATTTATTTTCGTCGTGGTTTTTTCCTTGTTGGTCAACGTCAGGTAAAAAATTAGGATTCTTTTCGCCTGAATCATGCCATTTTGATTCTTCGATATCTTCATAGATATGTTCCTTCTTTTTTCTTGGTGGTGGTGTCTCTACAGGCAAAGTTTTGCTCATTTCATCAGAATCACCAAGTTTGATAGCACTAAATTTTTGTCGTCGAACCGCACCTGGAGATGATCTTAACTGTCGTATTTCTTGATTTTCATCATTTTTCTTACGTTTAGTAACAGGTGATTTCTCATTTTCATTTCTTTCTAACTTGTGCAATGTTTTATCAGCCAAGTGTTTTATTTTGTTTACCAAGGGATGACAACATTTCGTCTTTTCTCTAGTTTCAGTAACGCCAATATTGTATTGTTGTTCTGGTACTCGACGTTTTAAAATTCCTTTAGGAGAAACATTTTTTGGTATTTCTACAGGTGCCACTAATTGCGCACTACCTTGACTTTCTGGTCGTTTAGCACTTGGATCATCGTCTTCCGTATCTAATGAGACTTCTTTAGAAAAATTTGGTATGTGTACTCCTTCATCTTCGCCCTCCTCACCATGTCGTCGACTACTTCCCGGTGAAGAATCAAGGTTTAATATCCTTTGCACATCGTGATCGACCGGCGACCGCGTTCGCGACCTTGAAACTTCACGCGACATACTTCTTCGTGGTGTTGTCTCTCTAATGATATCTTCAGCGGTAATTTCACCTTCGAGCGGCACTTTAAGTAGATGTGTCCAAGGATATCTCCCTGCTTCACGAGCTCTCCGTAAATCTTCCCATTGATATGTTTTTATCGGCACAGGGGGTACATCTTTCTCTTGATCTGGCGAAAATTCAGATTCCATATGTTTAGTTTATAAATAAAGTGTAATAGTAAACAGTGTAATTTTCCAGATAAAGACCATGGGTGTAAAAAAAAAAAAAAATTTAGTAATTTCAAATTGATGTTGTATCCACTGACCCCGCAAGGTGTTCACTTTATCACCGTATCAACTAAGAGCACAACGTTTCGTTTCAATGTGAACATCGGTGACTGAAAACACGTTATGTTTGCGTGGGCCTGTGTGGAAATAGGTGTGAATAGGTTGTGTACTATGACCACTGACCACGGCACAGATAATTTTGGACGAATGCACCGCGATTACCTTGTAGCGAGCGGGATGCGCGGTAAGACCTCCGCCTCAGCCCGCCATCCCTCTTAATTGTTTGTTGTTATGTGCACTTCACGCTATTTTTCTTATATTTTATATGAAAACGATCGTCGATCGGTTCAAAATCCCGGTCGGACTGGCGGACACGTCTTCGTCCGAGCGCTTGCGCTAAATATAAGATTGAGCATGAATGTATTTTTGGTAGCCATTTCGCGTCATCATTTGAACTCAAAGTATAGTCAGTAGGTTATCTCAGTATTGATTTGCCATGATCAGTGTAGCTATAGATGTTAATAGTTATTATAATTGTGGTTGAATAGGAGGGCTGACACTTCAATTGAAGTCAGCTGATGAATAAATGAGTTGGAGCGTACTTACGTGCCGTCGCTTGAACGAAGTCCAAGTCGTCTGGAGTATCTGTGCAGCTGCTCTGAATCGTGAGCGCTGTATTTACATGTGTATAGGACTGTAGGTATATCTTTGTGTGTACAAGCGTAGGTAATAGTCGTCATAGAATAGTCAATTGTTGTTATGTCACGACTGTAGTGTCAATCGATAATACCTACAGCAAACCACGCTAGTACATATCTTTGACCATCAACGAACACCCATATTTATTTACCTTTAGTTATTTCAGTGTATACCGTGTACACATATGTGACGACACATGTGAGACACATATGTGAAATATCAATAAAACTAAAATAATTTAAAATAGTTAGCATTACATAACATACAATGCCAATTTTACTATCAGTACCTAAACACGAGTTGACGAACTGAGTACGTAACAGACGGTCTCTTTACGGCTAACTGCACAGACAAGCACTTGACGATTACCTCTTATGATATTAATGACGTTGTGGTCTTAGATGGAATCGTGCTTCATAATCGTTGAAATTGAAGACGGCAGTGATACAAGGCGCTGGACATCTGTCTTTAGTCCAGTCCACCAAAATGTAACTATACCAACTCGACTTCCATACTGACTGGCACCGAACTTGTGATGGAACTCGGCGAACCGATTGTAGAAACGTATTTTTCGTAGAACCACGGCCGAAGCCTACCACCAGTAGTTACCCATCTAGCACAAGTCAGGGTTCATATGTAGGGTTAAGGTCTCGGCCTAGGGACGCAGCATGACAACAATGACCCTTCCATGTGGGTGACAATGACCCATGTTAGACTAGTAGCTTTGTGAGCTGTCTTTCCATAACAGAGACTGAAGAACACACCCGAGAACCCTCTAAGTTTATCGGGTGAAAAAGTTATCCAGACAAAAAGTTGCATATTAATAAGGAACATGAACTTATGATAACAACACAATTATTCGGTTTTACAATCGGCGGTCTTATCGCATAAAGCAATCTATTTCTGAGCATTTGCTCTAAGCAAGAGTTACTTGCAAGAGTTACATTTGTAACTCTGAGCAAAAGTACTGAAAAAGTAATTTAACACGCTTGAATTAAAAAAGGTCTTCTGGCTCCATCTTCTGGCTAGCCTGGTATGGACATATGGACTTTTGTTCGACTGGATTCAGTCAGATTCGGCAAAAAAAAACTCCAAGGCTTAGTAAAATGGTAGAATCGAGGTGTTGGGCTAGCTTGTAGCGATCATGTAACGGTGGTGGTATACTGTCTAATGTCCGCCTGGCCAGCTGCCACCCTCAAGTTGGAAAATCTGTGGCCAAACATCTAATATCTTTAAGAGCCATTTCCATTCTAGGCCCAGCGTGCTACCAGCCTCGACCACAACGTCACTTTTTTTTTTTTTTTTTTTTATACGTTATAGGCTAGCGTTTGACCACTATCTCACCTGTTGGTAAGTGATGATGCGGTCGAAGATGGTAAGCACGCTAGGCCTAGAACGGGAACTGGCTCTCAAGGATAGCTGCCGGAACACATTAGATGTTTCGTGACAGATTTTCTAACTTGAGGGTGGTAGCTGGCCAGGCGGACACCAGATAGTATCCTACCACCATGCGGAGGTTGTTACCAATAGGTGAGATAGAAGTTAAACGCTAGTCAATATGATTAATCAAAAGTATTTTCGTGACCACTAATGCAACTTGGTCGAAACGCCCAGTTAGATAAAAGTGAATGGTCTTCTATTCGGTTTTATAGTGTTATAGTTATAGTTTTATAGTTTTTCTTTTATTCTGAACTGAAAATAAGCAATAAATATTACTTATTATTAAAATATGTAAATTACGTAGAATGTGTGCAGCGGGCTACGTTAGTCACGAATATTTGGCACCGTTTCAAGTCAGTATGACACACCACATTTTAGAATAATATTATCTTTTCTGACTTTTAATGATAACCTGCATAAATCTTGGAAAAGTTAATTTTGGATTTACACTCGCTTGATAGATACTTAATCATATAATACCTAAATTCAAAATTTAAAACCATCCCCGTCTGGTCTATGTATAAAATCTGTTCACTGAGACGATTCCAATGAGCCCAAACTCGACATATCTGCTGTAAGTTTGTGAAGTGTGAATATTCTGCAGATTCCAGGAGATGTCACAGCACCAGGTCAATGCTAACATGTTCTTACAATATCGTTAAAGTAAGAAGAAACCATTATTTCGAATTGATCAGACCTGTGAATGTAGATTTCATAGCGTCATCAACTAGAAATAAACTGGCCAAGTGCAAGTCGGACTCACAATCGTAGGGTTCCGTAAAGCTGCGTACGGATAGTGCGTTCCTGAATTACGCGTAGTCAGGATACGTTGCCCACGCGTGCCAATATGTACGCACTGTCCTTACGCGGCTTAACATAGTAGAGTATTTTATAACTATAATTTTTCGCCACCACAAAATTAACGTTGTTTTTCATAGTGTTTGGAACGGAATGAAACATCATGTTGATTGTGTGTTGTCATCAGGATATCATTCAGGAATCTCGTTGAACGGCGCTGTTTAATTAAGAGGCTAGGGTGTTAATTGAACGGCTAATTAAGCTATCTGCCTGCGACAAATATATCGTATCCTCAAAATTCGCCTGGTTAGTGCCACGTAGCCAGAGTATTACTACGTTATACTTAGAACCTAAATTAGATCGAGGGCTCTTCGAAAGAGTTTGCTACGGTCCCCGCGCTTGTTTAATACGCCTGGTGTGAACTCGGAATAATATCAGCCATTTTCATAACATAATCCTAGCTAGCAATGGCTGTCATTTTATGTGACATTTTTAGTTTCAGGTAAGTAAGTATGCACCTTTATTAGGGTTCCGTAGCCGAATGGCAAAAAACGGAACCCTTATAGATTCGCCATATCTGTCTGTCTGTCTATCTGTCTGTCTGTCTATCTGTCTGTCTGTCTATCTGTCTGTCTTTCCGCCCGTATGTCACAGCCATTTTATTCCGAAACTGTTAGGACTACAGAATTGAAACTTGGTAGGTAGATGTATTCTGTAAACCGCTTTCCGATTTTATACAAAAATAAAAAATATAAAAGTTTAAGGGGGGGCGGGGCATCCCATACATGGAACTGGAACAAAAAATATTTTTTTCTTCTAACCTATACGTGTGGGGTCTATGAATAGGTCTTTAAAAATGACATAGAGGTTACTTAAATTATTTTTTTCTCAAAGTCAATCATTTAAAATATAGGCGCGTCTAAAGTGGTAAAATGTATGTCCCCCCCCCCCCCCCCCTCTAACTTCTAAAGTAAAGGAGTGAAAAATCTAGAAAAAATATATTCTGTAGATCTCAATAAAAACTTTCAACGAAAATTTGTTTGAACGAGATACAGTCAGCAGGTGTTGAGATATAGCGACCGCAAGTATAACTTTGTTTTTCATACAAACACTATGAAAAACAAAGTTATTTTTGTAGTTGCGAAAAATCATAGTTGCAGAATACTCTACTGTGTTACGGTACCCTACGAGTGCGAGTCCGACTTGCACTTGGCCAGTTTATTTTGTAGGTACTTATTTCCAGTATATTTTAGGTCAATGGGTTTTTCCCTCTGGCTTAATTGGAAAATAACTTTTAGGATTTTTGGCTGAATACTCAAAGCAAAATAAGGACTTACTGCGAAAACCTCTTATAGTTACCTTTCCTTTTTTATATTTTATATTAAGAATGTCGCAAATAAGTCACAATGACATTGACATACTCAACAATCAAATAAAGTAATTATAATTATTCTGTTTGTCAAAAAACACCACGATAAATTAACAATATACAAATCAACAAATAGTTATTAATTTTTATAAGTTTAATTTAAAATATAATGTTTGTTTTGTTTGGGAACAGGTGTCTAAAACATTTTTATCGTAAAAGGTTAGTGATTCACATAATTACACACATTATCCATAAGTTAGTTTTCTTACAAACTTATCAACGTTTTCACACTATCCGATTCGATATCGGTACCTATCGGAAGCCGATATCCGATCTAATAATGTGGTATCTTCACATTTCCAATAAAATCGTTTCTATTCAGCTATTTTTTCGAGCTTTGTGCGGGTTCGTTGTTATGGCAGACTCGTTGATTATATACTTGTCATATTATCAAAGGGAAAGACTTTGTTCACATAGACCAAGAACTTCTTTACCTTCCACCGCCATATAAAGAGAAATAGGGACGGGCATAGAGGCGAGTTGGCATCGCGTCGCGTCCCCGCACCGGTGCTCTATGAATGTTTATGCAGTGTGCAGAGTGTGGTTGACGCGTGCAATTATTTGTTAAGTCTATGATTATCATGGTTTTATTTTCACAAAATGTCGCCTATGTTCATCATTTTGCTATAAAGTATCTCCTTGTTAAATTTCAGTAAGATCAGATCGTCCGTGTAGGGTCAGTTCACAACGCTACGCTACGCGACGTGACGATGCTTTTGGTTTCGCGCGGCGCAGCAAACGCGAGACGCCACCAAATAATTTCAATGCAATGTATATCTTATTGTGTAGTTAATAAAGTTTTAATTTTTAGGGTTCCGTACCCAAATGGTAAAACGGGACCCTATTACTAAGACTCCGCTGTCCGTCTGTCTGTCTGTCTGTCTGTCTGTCTGTCCGTCTGTCACCAGGCTGTATGTCATGAACCGTGATAGTTAGATAGTTGAAAGTTTCACAGATGATGTATTTATGTTGCCGCTATAACAACAAATACAAAAACAGAATAAAGTTAAAAATAATAGAGGGTCTCCATACAAGAAAAGTGTTTTTTTCGGCATTTCACGCCATCTATAACGCTTAGTTAGGTAAACGTCCCATTGATGGCGTTATATTGAAATGTCGATCCCTAACACTTTTGTTAGACGTTAGATGGCGTTATAAGATATAAATTGTTTATTAATTATGATTTTTTGCTGGCGAAAAATGATAGTGGTATATATTGCTCGATCTTATAAAATACTGTAGTGTGGTACGGAACCCTACGAGTGCGAGTCCGACTTGCATTTGGCCAGTTTTTTAAGTTTTAATTGCTTACCACGCGGCTTCCCGCTGCGCCGCGCGGCGCAGCCTGAAGCCGCCGCGGTCGCGGTCTGAGCTGACCCTTAGGCGTGATTAGGTTACAAACAGATAGTGACAGAGTTACAACGTGTTTATAACATTAGTCTGGATATTAGACTGAAAATGGTCTGGTCTGGTCTGGAAAATGGAAAATGGACTGAACCGCAGCTACCCACGGCATCACGAGCAGTGTAGTGACAACTTTATCTCAGCGATTCTACTTGCTGAGTTGGATACTGCCGCCTGCTGCCCTCTGTGTGAATTAAGTCCCTACAAGTTGCTGCAAACAGTTGTAGCCTGTGCTAAACATTTATTGAATAATCTATACTTATATTATAAAGAGAAAACATTTGTATTTTTGTATGTTTGTAATGATTTGGCTCAAAAAATACAGGACCGATTTAAAAAATTCTTTCACTAATATATCTAATGGACTTTCGAAATGAAAATAGGCTATATATTATCCCGTTTAAATCAAAGGTACATTCGTGGAGACCTAATTTGCAACCTAAGTCGACAAAAAAACGGTCGAAATAACACGTTTCTTACGAACGCTGCTCAATTCAAAACAGATGGAAGAATAGTTTCTATGGAAGAATTGTACAACTTAATAAGACCTACAAAAAAAGTCCGCGATAGCATATGTCTATCACTTTAGTTTGACTCACAGTAACCATTTTAATCTTTAATTTCTTGTTAAAAAATATTACATAACTTCCAGGGCTATTTTCAAGTATATAGTATTAATCCTTATCCAAATAATTACGTTAATTAGCTTGGCCACATATTATAGATTAAAATTGTCCTTTACAGTATATAATTCTAATAAAAACTCTAGAAGATATCACGGATTTCACATACACGCATCGCAAAATTAATAAAATATTTCATAAATCATAATCATAAATCATAAATTATTTATTGCTGAATTGTAGTCGGTACAGATGGTGAGGTTACAAAATTGTTTCATACAATCTACCATGAAAATGGTGTGCAATGGTTTGCCTGGAGAGGCTACAGACATATATCAAGTATAGTTATGGGCTGCGGAAACTTTGACACTATAAATAAATATGACATAGTATTACAATGTACAATTAATTAATTTGTATTTGATTCAATAGAAAAAATGTTTACAGAGTCAAAATAGTATAGGTAATATAATAGAATAATAGAAATTGATAAGGGTAATGTAAAGCAATCAAAATGTTGAGTCTAAGTAAAATGTGTGATAATAAAATATTACATAAGGTGTATCAAGCAATGTCAATAATATTCAATCAAAGTTATCATTTAAAAAATCGTCAATAGCATAGTAACATTTGGTCGTCAATATTCTCTTAAATTTATTCTTGAACAATGTCATGGTGAGGTCCTTCATACAATTTGGTATTTTATTAAATATATTTATATATATATATTAATTATATTATATTTGCAGTCAAACCACAGGTCATAGTTACTACGAAAATATTATGATACGCTTAGATTTTCTGTAGATCCCCACCGATCGCAATCAATTTGAAGTCAATATAGTATAATAATATGATCTATTGTATAAAATAATAATGATCTATATATATAATAATATTTTAAACCACCTCAACTGATCTATGTATAATCTTTTCATTAAAACATTCCAATGACTAAACACGACATTTAAAATCTGAGCTGTAAGTTGGTGAGGATTTGAGTATTCTGTAGAGTCCAGGAGATGTCCCAGCATCAGGTCAATGCTTCCATGTTCTTACAATATCGTTGAAGAAGATTTTCGAATTGATCAGACCTTTGAAAGTTGATTAAAGCTCATAGTTTTATAACGATTGAACGAATTTTCATGAATCAAAGCTAAGAACACTCTCGATGAAGACATCTATCACAAAAAAAAAACTATCAATAATAAAATCAAAATCGGTTCACCCGGTTGGGTGCTAAGATGCTACAGACAGACTCACAGATACACACGTTAAACGTATATTACCCCTTATTTTTTTGCGTCGGGGAACGCTGTAAGGTTACGGCGGCAGATGTTCTCCTTGGTGGTAAGCTACTTTTCAACCGACTTCCAAAAATAAGGAAGTTCTCAATTCGTCTGTGTTTCTTTTTTCTTTCTTTTTTTGTGTGTGTATGTTACGCGATTACTCCGTCAATTGTGAACCGATTCGAATCATTATTTTTGTAATCGGTAGGGTACGTTTTCGAGGTGGTCACATTGTAATTTCATTGAGATGTGATAAGTATCTTCAGAGATATGACGATAAACGTCTCAAACTTGCTACTGAAATTGACTCGCGAGGCATTGAAGTCAGTTGATTTAGTTTTTAAACCATCTTAATTATTGGTAGATTTAATGATTCCACCAAAATCCATGATTCATGAATGCACATAAAACTTTCATTGGTAGGTATATAGTTAGGATTAGAACCAACGACCTTCGGGTCAGAATCAGGGTAACTATCCTTTACGCCAAAGGACCGTCCAATATCACTACGTAAGTATTATAAAACAATGTCCATCACTGCGTCTGTCTGTCTGTTCGCAATAATCTCAATAGCATCTGAACGGATTATCATGCGGTTTTCATCCATTCATCCATTCCGCCATCCATTATGTTCTATTTTAAACCGCTCCATGCATGGTTGTCTGGAAGAGATCGCTTTGAGCGATAAGACCGCCCATTGACACTAATTTTAACAAAAATGTATTAGTACAAGTTTCTTGGTGTTCAATAAAGAGTATATCTATCTATCTTTTCACCAATAGCCAGAGTGTTTATGAGGAAGGTTTAGGTCTTTGTTGCATAATTCGTTAAGGTTTTGTGTAAATTGGTTGACATATGACGATGATTGTTAAATATGTTAATATTTTATATTCGATGCAACAAACTGATGCAAATTTTGTAGGCATATATGTTCTACCCGTGCGAAGCCGGGGCGGGCTGCTAGTACTTGTATAAAGGGGTTGTGTTGTCATAATAATTAGAGCAGCAATCTCTTAATTGTATTCTCTCATGGTCTAATTATAGCCCGCATATGGCCAATAGTACGTAAACATTAATACCAACTTCCACTCCTCTGTCTTTTAAAAGTGTGTGCCAATTTTCTTTCAATCAACCTTTCATTGCTTTCATCTATTTAGATCGTTTCACCATCGCTGTCGTGAACTGCCTCGACCCCGTCTATGGTCTTTGGGTATCCAGTCTGCTGACTTGTAAACTCATCTGCCGGGGTGTATTTTGCTACAGTGGCCTGCTTACTTTCCCATTTCAGACTAGTTTTTACAAATCAATCGTTTTTGAACAAACTGCTTACGTGATAGGTACTGGAGGCCCATACTTAGTGAACATTGCCCTTTGTCGGTGAGGATACTAGAAAGTATGCCAGTTTAAAAAAAGTTCGATATATATGTGTTTGTGTGTGAGTGTGTTCGTGTGTGTGTGTGTGTGTGTGTGTGTGTGTGTGTGTGTGTGTGTGTGTGTGTGTGTGTGTGTGTCTGTGTGTGTGTGTGTGTGTGTGTGCGCGCGCGCGTTTGTGTGTGTGTGTGTTTGTGTGTGCGTGCTTGCGCGCGCGCATGTGTGCACTTGTACGTGCGCGGGTGCGTGTGTGCGTAAATACTACTGCCGATAAAATTAACGGCGTTAAAATATTGTGCAATAGCGACATTAATATAACCTATTATCATTTGTGTAAAATTAACCATATCTTTACCTTTGTTGCCAGCATACAACCATTTAAATTCATTCCAACAATCAACACAAACTACAGCAATAATCCGTGTGGGCCATGCCCACCAGTAAATAACCCAGCATGTCCTCCAACCCGGAAATCGGGAGGTTCTGGTACTTGTGGCGGTATTAGAGGACCTGGGGGTGCCAAAAAGAAAATTACAGTAACGTACAAACCTTATGTGCCACCGTGCCCTCAAGACCATGATTACAAAAATATGGCCTTGAACCGCCCGATGTCACCCCATCTGACGATCTTCACGTTGACCACACCAGCTTTTATGTCTATAATGCAACGAGCTACAGGTTTTGTATATTAAATACTTTTCAACCGACTTTCAAAAAGAAGGTTCTCAATTCGTCTGTTTTTTATTTGTTTATTTTTTTTTGTGTGTATGTTACGCGATTACTCCGTCAATTCTGAACCGATTCGAATTATTCTTTGTAATCGGTAGGGTACGTTTCCGAGATGGTCCCATTGTAATTTCATCGAGATCTGATAAGTATCTCCAGAGATATGACAATAAACGTCTCAAACTTGCTACTGAAATTGACTCGCGGGGCATTGAACTCTGTTGTTTTCGTTTTTAAACTATCTTAATTATGAGTCCTTAAATAAGACCCAATCACGCTTTTTTAGACTGTAAAATTTTATTGAAATTGCTTAGTTAGGCGGCAATAGCCCAAGGTCGTGAGTTCGGTCCCCACCCCACCTATTGCACTATTGACGTGAACCCACTCCAAACACAAGCATATTTAGCTTAGTTGGAGGGGTTAATAAGAATACTAGTAATGTGCAACCCATATTGCGAGTAATCTATTAAATATATATATATATATACTAGCTGACCCGGCAAACGTTGTTTTGCCATATAAATAATTTCGTAGTAATTTCTAGTGTAGACAAAAAATAGCTTACTTATTGTAAGTATGTATGGAGGAAAAATGATTAAATTACTAAAATGGCTATTAAAAAATAAGGGTTGATCGTAGAAGGGTAAAAATTAAGGATTGTATGTATTTTTGTATGTTGTATCATAAAAAAATAGAAATTAAAAATTTTGTCTAAAAAATAAAAACATAAATTTAGGGGTGGACTACCCCTAACATTTAGGGGGATGAAAAATAGATGTTGGCCGATTCTCATAGATACCGGATAAGCACAAAAAATTTCATCAAAATCGGTCAAGCCGTTTCGGAGGAGTATGGCAACGAAAACTGTGACACGAGAATTTTATATATTAGATATGCACATATATACCTACATATTTTTCTTCGATTGTGTACATTGTACATTGAATTTGCTTATTTTGCGAAAACTTACAAATAACACGTGCTAACTACCATATTTATTACATAATTAAAACATAAAATTGATATGTATTATGATGATATATATATCTGGGTATTGAAACAACACACAGACCGAAATTGTATCAATGAGCGAATGAAAAAAAATTGTTAATTTATTAACCGATTTAAAAATTATGTTTTGTTAGAAAGGGTACCTAAACATTCCGTTTGGTACCATTGGAAAGTTTATCGAGGTCCGATGAGTATCCAGAGAAATGGAGATACGAGTAAACACCTCAAACTTGCTACTGAAAATGACTCCAGTTTTAGCCGACGGGCTAAGGGTTCGGACCTCCGAGTGAAACTTCTTAATATGGTTAAAGTAGTTTAATCACGAAACACACATAACAACTTTATTTGAGAGTGAAAACGGTCTAATTACTACAAATCTAACAAAGGCGTCGCGTTTCGTCGCAAGCCCTGCATTTCAAGTCGGTTTTGTTAGTTTTTTTAACGACCCTAATTATTACTATTGCAAGCTGTGCCCTGCGGCTTCGCCTGCGTTAAGAAGTATCCTATAGCCTAATCCATAGTACTGGTTATCCCTATACAAAATTTCAGTTAAATCAGTCCAGCCGTTAGACCGTGAAGAAGTCCCAAACAAATAAACAAACTTGACTTTCGCATTTATAATAATGATGTTGATAAGCTTGACAAAGATATGATGACACAGATCCACTAATTCATTATTACTCGGTCAAAATGCGAAAATGTGATTTATTATTAAGGCCCCTGTACACATTGGGCTAACTGATTGAGACAACGCTTTTGCGTTTAGGCCCCTGTACACATTGGTCCAACTCATTGAGATCGCGTTTGCGTTTGCAATGTGTATCCCTGTTCACAGATATGGCCAACGTGTGAGCGCTGTTTGCGGAGCGCGCCAAGATCCTTTGATTTGTGCACAAAAACCGACACAATATGGTTTGCCGGCCAACGCTCGCGCCATCTGTGGTTTGCAACCAACGTTACGCAAAATAACCCTCTACACATTGGTCCAATGCATTATTGGCCCAAAGCGTTAGCTCAATGTGTACAGGGGCCCTTACGGCCTATGGCCAGCAGGGGACGGAAATTGGCTGATAATGATGATGATGATAAAAGATTTGTTTGTTTAGATTACGTTACCAAGAACGAAATAAATAAATCTTTAACATCCATTATTCGTTTTGTTGACGAATTGTGATCTGTTTATGATACTGTCAAGTTTTATAACAACAATCGAGCCTGATAAAATGTGACGCTGCGGACTAACCTGTCTTGATTGTCTTATCTTGGTATCTTATGAAATAAGATTTTCTTAATCGTATGCAGGGTGTAGAAAAATATTTGTAAATATTTCTATTTTTTTGGTGCTACGCATAAACTGTCTGTGGTCCCCCAATTATCGTAAATTATATTTAGTTTAAATTTGTTTAACTCAAGTGATATTTGCAGGTTGTATTCTAACAAGCTATGCGGTACTATTGGCTGGTGGAACGCTGTTTTTGCCTAATGGCATAGAAACCTATGTATCCATGATACAGAGTTTGGACTTAGGCCGAATGTCTGTCCTCCTCGTTAAGGTCTCTTTTTCATATTTATAATTTATATGTACCTATTTTCTTTACTTGGCTTAAAGCGTAAAGTTGGCGAAACGAAGAGCTGAAGATCAAGCTCAGTGGAATGCCATAGGACAGGCCTTTTTCGTGCTGTAGGCAGCAGTTAGCTGATAATGATGATGATAACGTACCTAATATTCAAATCGAACTGAACTTAGCGGATAATATAATAATTGAAAGACAATAACTTAAATATTTATTTTTAATTCAATTACCTTATGAAACAGAATTTCCCTACAATCATGCGCGACCCTATAAAGCCTTTTTGATTTGGCTGAGAAATATGAGAAGCTGAAAGGTTTTGACAGACAGACGGACAGGCAAACTGCCGGACAGCCGAACAGCCGAAAAAAAGTGATCCTATATGGTCTTTTTTTTCTTTTGAGGTACACCGTACGGAACTCTAAAAGAAATTTTGAATGTATAATCTTCTATTATTCACAGAAGTGTCAGTCAAGAAGGTCTTAAATTTATTGTTTTTACAAGCTTTATCTCTACTTAACGGCGAATTTATTTGTCCGTCACAAATCTTGCGATTGATTTTAGAGGACTGGAAGTCACTTTCCAGGGTTCGATTGCGCTGAAATTTTGGATACATATGTAAATCGTGTGACAATGCAATATTATGATGACATAGTGCTGATCTGATGATGGAGCTGGAAGGTGGCCAAAGGCACTTATAAACGACACGTGTTATACCTGTCGTGTTTGGGCTCGTTGACTTACTCTGTTCCTAGGTTATGTAAAAGCTTGTGTTTAAAAAGGTTTTTTTTAAATATCACTTGTTTCAGATCCTTCTCGGCGCTCCTTTCATGTACCACTACTACAATGGCATCCGGTTCTGCATGTGGAACGCAGGTCGAGGACTTGCCATGACAGACGTGGCAAATTCAGCTAAGTCTTCTATGATGGCTGCTGCTATATCTGTGGTTATTTTTGCCCTTTTATTTTAATATGGTTCTTTATTTTGTAATAAATTATAAGTAATGTGATTCGTCTATTATTATAGATTTATTTGAGTTATTCTTATGACGGGTTTTTGAGGTGCCGAGTCTTGTTAGTTATTGGTTTTTTACATTTATTGAATAGATTAAGTTTGGTTAAGTACCTATATAACCAAAGTAAATGTATTTAGGGACAAACTTTGTAGTTCGGTCAACTATGAATAAAATAACACAATAGCACAATTTTATTTATTTACCTTATTTAAGGTAGGTGCCAATTAAGCTAGACACCTAAATTTTATCACCGCTCATATAACTCAGAGGCCTATTTTAATTGGAGTCAACTATGTATGTGTAACACCCTTTAATTTTCTTCTTTTTTTATTTTTTGGAATTTTCCCTTTATTTGGTCTGTCGTACCTTGCTTCTTGTCAAATTTTTTGGTCAACGGGAAGTACCTTATAGGTTTTCAACCCAAAACCTATAGGTTACTTCCGGTTGACTTACAATTGTCAATTTTGGTCAAAAGAAAGGTCTTATAGCACAAATAAAGGGAAAATTCCGAAAAATAAAAATCGTTGAAAATTTAAGTAAATTTTGATACCTTTGTAGGTATCAAAATTTTCGCGAAAATCTAAATTTGCCCATATCTTTTTATCGTGTTGACTCAGGACCTTGATTTTTATACACCTAATAGGGACTATAGACTTCGGTATCTGGTATAAATTTGAACTTGCTAGGTCTACCCGTTCCTGAGAAAACACGGTGGTGACACACGGAGAGACAGACAGGCAGAGAGACAGACAGACAGACAGACGGAAAGATGGACATGAAAGTGATCTTATAATGGTTCCTTTTTTAACCGACGAAAAAAAACGGAGGAGGTTATCAAGTCGAAGCGTATATATTTTTTTTACCTTTGAGGTACGGAACCCTAAAAAATAGTTTCACCTGAATTGTTTTTTTTATTAAGCTTATTTATGTTTATTAAGCTTGTTAACCCCTCTCAACTAAGCTAAATATGCTTGTGTCTGGGCGTCATACGGACGGAATACAGTCCTTTGTATAGGGTGTAACTCTGCGGTGAATTCTTCCTAGTTGTTCCATGATGGAACAAATACAACTAAAGCACATCGCACGCTATTCGTAAAGGAAACTGAACGCCACCGTAGCGGATAAGCAGCAGACAGAAGACATCACCTGGGGAAATGGTATCGTAAGTTAAACCTTCACAACCTTAAGAAGGGGAATCCATGAAGGGATTTTAGAATTAACTCAAGCGCGTCAGATGAACATAAGGGGTAATATAATATATTGTAGAGTACCTTCACCATAATAATAGAGCCCTTTATATAAGGCCGCACGTCTAGGACACCCGGTCAGATGAGTAAAATAAAATAAAACTGGCCAAGTGCGAGTCAAACTTTTGTCTCGCACACGGAGGGTTCCGAACCGCAGTATAATAATATATAAGTATAATATTATATTACCCTGTCAATACCAAACATGCTTATTAACTACAACGCCATCTAACGAATATCTAACAAACTTCTAACACCAACTAAGTGAACGTTAACACAAAGGTAGATAATTTATATTAATAAGTTAAACAATCTTTCATAGGTGGTGCTATAGTAAAACACGTTTTTTTTTTATGGGGACCCCCTTTAATTTTTTACCTTGTTCTGTTTATAGTATTTGTTGTTATAGCGGCAACAGAAATACATTATCTATGAAAATTTCAACCGTCTATCACAGTTCATGAGATATAGCCTGGTGACAGACGGACAGAAGGACAGACGGACAGGCAGACAGACGGACGGACAGACAGACAGACAGACAGACAGACAGACAGACGGACAGCGAAGTCTCAGTAATAGGGTTCCGTTGGTACCCTTTGGGTTCGGAACCCTAAAAATATAGTTGGAAATACTCAAGCGCGTCAGATTGAAGTATGGTGGTCACACGCTGAAAAGTTTATTAGTTTTAGGCTATTTCCTGATATAACTTCATTATTCTCTGACTTCATAGGTCAAACTAATTATTATTTTTACAAGCTTTTACTTGCAATGTCTGTATGTTCGTTATGTCACAGAATAATGTATAGTACTATGGTTATGTCTGTTACTATGTATGTTCGGGTGGAATCTTGCAAGCTAAATTAGACCCACTTCCCGATGTCCGATTGGACTCAAATTTGGTGAACTTATGTATCCTCGGTGACAATACAATGATATGGTACCATGAAGCTGGTCTAATGATAGAGACGGAAGGTGGCCACGGCATCTCTATGATATAACAACATAACTCGACCGAGTTTGGGCTCTATTGATGATATCTATCTAGATAATATCCAGGATCTGATGATGAAGCTGGAGGTTAAACATGGCATTTCTGGGATAAAACAACATAATCCCACAGAGTGTGGGCTCGATTAATTTGCCTTGAAGAACACTTTACCCATAATCACATCATAATATCCGTAGAATATTTTAAAACATCACGCCTATTCTAAATTACTTAGGTAAAGCTATACCTACTAAATAGTTAAAAATAAATAAAAATGTTTTAAAAAGCCAGTCTAGGACACTAAAAAATTAAAAATAAATTCTAGTAAGTATTTTGCGGGTAGATACTTACCTACATTCTAGTCTATTCTCCGTGCCTATATTCTTAATAGCTTTAGGCACAGAAGCGTTAGTATTATTATCTGTTCTGTGACAGAAGTATAGTAATACCTATCCTGTAAAATGTGTGTAAGTGCCTCAAACGTGGCCTCAAAGAGAAGTCGTGGCCTCAAGCTTTTAAGAATATAGGTAAATACCTACCCGCAAAATACTTCTTAATTTATTTTTAACTTTTTAGTTAAAATTGTCCGAGATAAAAGCGTGTTCTTGAAATTTTTTTTAAACTTTTAATTATACATATTATTTAAACAACTTAGAAATAATTACCTAATGACAATATCAAAATTATATAAACTACAATAATAATATCTATACTACAAATAAAAGACAGAACCTAGGTCGCTACCTGCCGGTAATGTTCCCAAAAAGCTAGCGACGTTACCTCGTTGTATAGCTAGGCTAATACGTTGGCCGAGGTAAGCGTGATGTCAAAAAAGCTTGAGGCACTGAAGTATGGTAATTACCTAGCCTGAAAAACGGGTAGTGCTTCAAGCTTTAAAGAATATAGGTAAGTACCTACACGCCGAATACTTACTAGAATTTATTTTTAACATTTTAGTTCATTGTCCCAGGTAAAAGCTAGTTTTTAAAAATATTTTATACTTATAATTTATTTTACGCTAGGTTTAGAATACTCTGACGCTCAAGGGCTGTGTTCCGACAGAACCATCGACGTCCTAAGGATCTGTCGGAATACCGTAAGATTATGGCGGCATATTTTCTCCTTGATGGTGGTAAGCTACTTTTTAGGGTTTCATACCGCAAAGGGTAAAAAAAGGAACCACTTTCTTATCCGTGTGTCAACACCGACTATCTCAGGACCGGGTGGACCTAGCAAATTAAATTTATACCAAATACTGAGAGTCCCTATTAGGTGTATAAAAATCAAGGTCCTGAGTCAACACGATAAAAGACATGGGCAAATATAGATTTTCGCGATAACTTGTAAATACCAAAAATTGCCTTAATTTTCAACTTTCTTTATTTTTCGAAATTTTTCCTTTACTTGTGCTGTAGCTTTTAACTAAAATTGACAATTCTAGGTCAACCGGAAGTACTCTGAAGGTAGGTAAGGTAGGTAAAGAAGGTAGGTAGGATAAGGTCGAAAACCTATAGGGTACTTCCCGTTGACCTAGAAACATGAAATTTGGCAAGAGCAAGGTCTTGAAGCACCAATCAACACCAATATCATAAATGTGAAAGTCACTTTGTTTGTTTGCTTGGGACTTCTTCACAGTCAAACGGCTGGACCGATTTAGCTGAAATTTTGTATAGGGATAGCCAGTGTTATGGATTATGCTATAAAATACTTTGTAATGCGGGTGAAGCTGTGGGTCACAGCTAGTAAAGGAATAAAAAACCGTAAATATGTAGTTTAATAACAAAATAACAGGCCAAGTGCGTGTCGGGCCACGCGCAGTGTAGGGTTCCGTAGTAGCCTGTTATTCAATGCAAGTCTTTACTCGTTATAAACAAGCAACTAGGTACTCCGTCTTTGTCACTTTAAAGGATTTATTCTAAGGATTTTGTATTTAGTACAAAATTATTCTACACCCAAGTTCAACCACTATTACTGCTAAACTAATAAAGTTATCTTAACCGCTATAATTTTCCTTAAAAGTTCATGAAATGCTCTATTATCACGAATTTTTCCAGATTTTTCAAGCCAGCAGTTTAGCTTTTAGAGGGGGGGGGGGGGGACAGGGGTGGTTTTTTTGGTAGCAAGTTAGGCGAACATTTATTGATATTATTTCGTCACTCATAACTTTTATCTATATAACATATAATTTTATCTCTTATTTATATCTATACTAATAACTAACCTATCGGGTTTAAAGGAAAATGTTTATATTTATTATCTGATGTGTGGTTTCGTTGCAAATATTTTATTGGTTACGATGCGTAATTTTAAAATTATTACACAAACTTATCTTCTCAAGTTTTCATGTTAATTGTATAGTGTAAATGACAATCTTAATATTTAATTGGATAAAGATTATTACTGTACTGGAGAACGTAGCTCTGCAAAATGGGTGACTTTTTTATGCCTATAAAATTAAATTAAATTATTATCCTAATTAACTACGTTTAGCAACACGGAGCATATCTATCGTCCGTGTTCAGCAAGTTTGAAACCGCAGTTGTTAAGCTTTGTGGTATATGAGGTACTCTTTGGTGATAACTATATAACCTTTTTGTTGCGACTTTTGTGAGCAGAAAAATAATTATTTGACTTCGTCAAAGAGAATATAAATACTACGTGACGTCGTTTTACGTGCGATGCGATTCATGAATGACAGAAAAATTGTCTGAAAAATCAATTCTTGCAAAATAAAGTTGTACATGTAACTGTGAAACGCTGCGAAAGAATTTTGAAATCTTTACATAATAAAACAAATCATGCTGTCTAGGGTAAGTGAATATTTTATTTATTGTTTATATTCCTATATCATTGAACTATACTTACATAAAATTCAGCCTTATATTAGGTTGTCATTAAAACATGGTTACTCATTTTTAGTTACTTACTATCCACAGAAGTATAAATATTAAGGAAACTTCTGTTGTCCCTTCTTCACGCTAAAACTGCTCGACCGATTTCGCTGAAATGTATGTATGTAAATAGCTTAGACCCTGATATAACACATAGGGTACTTTTGATCCCAAAATTACCACGGGAACGATGTCTACGCGGGTTAAAGCACAGGGATCAGCTAATCTACACTAATATTATAATTAGAAAACGATTTGTAATGAGTTCAACTTTTGAGATATTTTATTACGAAGCAAGTGCATCAGTTCCAATATCGCAAAAAATATCGTTTGCGCGATGCAGGATCACATACACTTAGGCAATGTTTAAAGAAGAGCTATTAAAATCTACGCTAGCGCCATCTCTATCCTATTAATATTATAAACGCGAGTTTGTTAGAATGTATTGATGTATGTTTGTAACTCTTTCAAGAAAAAAAACTACTGAACCGATTGAGCTGAAATTCGGTATGTAGATGGCCTTGACCCTGGAATAACAGATAGAATACTTTTTATCTCGATATTCCCACGGGAAAGATGTCTTGCGAGTGAAACCACGGGATACAGCTAGTAGTAATTTAGGCTGGAGATTTCTGGAATTTGCCACTGGTAACATCAACAGGTAGTACGTACTAGCAAGCTCACAAGAGAATTCGGGCGGTAGCTTTTCTTAAAAAGGGTTTTGTCTCCTATCCTAAGAAGAAAGCCACCATGTTCCGTAACTGTGGTGTGCTCTCAGTGAAAATAATGGAATTAAAGAGCTGTTGAAGCTGATGTTTTAAACTGGCTTGCAAAACGGAGGAGTGTCTCAATTTTAGGGTTAAAAAAGGAACCCTCAAAAGTTACCTCAAAAGGTAAAAAAAAGGAACCCTTATAAGATCACTTTCTTGTCCGTCTGTCTGTCTGTCTGTCTGTCTGTCTGTCTGTCTGTCCGTCTGTCTGTCCATCTGTCTGTCTGTCCATCTGTCTGTCCGTCTGTCTGTCCGTCTGTCTGTCCGTGTGTCACCACTGATTTTCTCAGGAACGGGTGGACCTAGCAAGTTGAAATTTATACCTGATACTGAGGTCTATAGTCTCTATTGGGTGTAAAAAATCAAGGTCTTGAGTCAACACAATAAAAAGATATGGGCAAATTTAGATTTTCGCGAAAGCTTGTTAGTACCAAAATGTACCTTAATTTTCAACTTTTTTTATTTTTCGGAATTTTTCCTTTACTTGTGCTCTAAGACCTTGCTTATAACCAAAATTGACGATTCTAGGTAAACCGGAAGTACCCTATAAGTTTTCGACCCAAAACCTATACGGTACTTCTCGTTGACCTAGAATCATGAAATTTGGCAAGAAGCAAGGTCTTATAGCACAAATTAAGGAACAATTCTAAAAAATAATAAAAGTTGAAAATTAAAGGGTGTCCCCATACATACATAGTTTGCGCCAATTAAGGTAGACCTCTGAGTTATATGAGCGTTGATACAATTTAGAGGTCTAGCTAATTAGGTTGGTACGGAAGCCTCGGTTGGCGAGTTCATCTCGACTTAGACGGTTTTATTTTGTATGTATGTTACTACAATTATAATACAATGACAATTAAAATTTTCCAAGTAGTCCCATTGTAATTTTATCGAGATCTGATTAGTATCTACAGAGATGTGAACAGAAATGTCTTAAACTTGCTACTGAAACTGACTCGCCGGGCATGGAAGTCGGTTGTTTTAGTTTTTCAACTATCTTAATTATTAAGTTACTGAAATTTGTGTTGAATGATTCCATTAATGGAATCTCTCATGTATCAGCTAGTATGTTTATAGATAGCCTATGTTCTATGCTAATATTTAAGCTATAATATTGTAAAGTTTCACCAAAATCCGTTTATTTGTTTTTGTGTCAAACTGGAACAAACATCGATCCATCCTTACAAACTTTCGGATATTATTAGTGGGATGGTAAGAAGTTGGATTCTAGTATTCCAATATAATTGATATTGGAATACTAGAATCCAACTTCTGCTAATACATTTTATTGGCAAGCGTCATATCTTATTGTCAGGCAAATATTTTGTTCTTTTACAACATTCTGAGATAAATAACGATTTCAGACATCAACATTGCGTGAGCGCATTCTACATTAGTTGCCCTCTTCACGAGAGAGTGTATCACTACGATATTCTCACCGTGCTACCTTTTCGCTCGAGGCGATTGTGCCTTAGCTGTGAAAATACTTTTGTGTTTAAATATTTTATTGATTTATTTCAGGCAATCATATCGAAGAGCAAATATTCGCCTTTATGGCTGCCCAGCAAAGGTTTGCATTAATTTTATCTATGCAGGAGATGGTTCACTTAATAAGTTGAAGTCATAAAATTGTATTTTAATTAAAATCATTTTACTGTGTTCGATTCCCACTTTAGTAGTTTCCCAATTGTAGAGGAAAAACATGTATGTATATATTTGATAGGATATTTGACGGATTTATATATATATATATGATAGGATTTTAGAAATCAATCACATTACTCGATTTCATGAGATTAGAAGATTTACAAGAGCCGACAACAAAAGCTATAGATAGGTTAGGTAGTCTATATGTTTGGAAACCAGAGTCACTTGAGACGGAAGGCGGTCAATGCCGTGTTGAACTTTTTGGGTTGCGTTGCGTATTTTGGTGCTATAATAATTCTTTTAATTTCTCGACAGTACTACGGCGCACAAAGGCGTACACGATCCAGCATCATGTTCACGACGTGGTTGTAATTGGTGCTGGCGGCGCTGGACTACGGTCTGCCGTAGGGCTTGCCAAAGAAAAGTTCTCAGTCGCGTTGGTCAGCAAGCTTTTCCCCACGCGGTCGCACACTATTGCCGCACAGGGTGGAATGAACTCGTCAATCGGTAAATTCTTAAAGTTGACTGTACTTCTCCCTCCGGTCTCCACCCCTAAGGCCAAAAGGGGTTAAAGCCGTTACGCTCGGGCGCCATGAGGATTTGATAATGACAGTTGACCAGCCTTTCGTATTACGACCTACTGGCAATTTCAGACGGCCCGAAACCATCTTAGACCGCATCGTCACTTAACATCAGGTGAGACAGTGTTGTCAAGTTCTTGAGTCAAGCACTCATAACGAGCGTTCGCCGCATCTTGTGTATCATCATCATCATTATCAGCCGGTATCAGTCCACTGCTGGACGTAGGCCTCCCCCAAGACACGCCATTGAGCCCGATCTTCGGCTCTTGGTTTCCAGTCACTGCCCACCGCTTTGCGAATCTTGTGTATCGCCATTTAATAATACCACAAAAGAAATAATACTATAAGGATTATAGATTACATATAAACGTTGCAAGTCAGTCTCCGCCTTTACAATTTGTATGTAAACAAACGCACATTTATACAAAGAAGTTACAACAGAGATCTCATCTATAGTAGGAAAAACAACTTTTTTTGTATCTTATAGGCTAGCGTTTGACCGCTATCTCACCTGCTGGTAAGTGATGGTGCGAAATGGTAAGCACGCTAGGCCTAGAATGAGAAGTGGCTCTCAAGGATAGCTGCCGAAACACATTAAATGTTTGGCGACAGACTTCCTAACTTGAGGGTGGTAGCTGGCCAGGCGTACACTAGATAGTGTCCTACCACCATGCGGAGGTTGTTGGTTTCTTAACGATGTTTTTCCACGCCCCTGGGAAAACCGCAATTCTAAATTAATAATATATCTATTAATAATCTTGGTCTCTTTGTGACTATTATAGGTAGCATGCACCATGATGACTGGAAATGGCATTACTACGATACAGTCAAGGGCTCAGATTGGCTCGGTGATCAGGTAATATACGACAGAACCAACGTTCTGTTCGCTTGTTTGTTTTTTTTTGACACATTTTTAACCTCTCCACGGCTACACGGTTCGATCAAACTGGCTGCGGTATGGCCAGCACTGTAAAAATATGAGACTTTTACGCGGGCAGAGTAGTTTATATGATCAATATTAATTGTTATTTATGTATACAATATGTATGCCAAATGCAAAATACGTATTTGAATAATTGCCGCAAATAAACCGGTTTTTTGTAACGTTTTATTTTATCACATGACACTTATTCTAAATATGTAAAAAAAATATTATATATATCAACAATCAATTTCTTGAGACTATTCGAATAAGCCTAATCATCATCATCATAATTATCCGGTATCAGTCCACTGCTGGACATAGGCCTCTCCCAAGTCATGCCACTGAGCCCGATCTTCGGCTCTTTGTTTCCAGTCACTGCCCACCACTTTGCGAATGTCGTCGCTCCACCTGGTAACAGGGCGTCCTACGCTACGTTTACCGATTCGCGGTCTCCACTCTAGAACCAGTCCACCCCAACGGTTATCGTTCCTACGGCAGATATGACCAGCCCACTGCCACTTCAGCTTGCTAATCCGATGAGCTATGTCGATCACTTTAGTTCTCTGGCGAATTACTTCGTTCCGGATTCGATCCCGCAGAGAAACACCGAGCATAGCTCTTTCCATAGCTCGCTGAGCAACTTTAAATTGGTGGACCAGTCGAACCGTGAGTGTCCACGTCTCGGCTCCGTATGTCAAGACGGGTAGGACGCACTGATTAAAGACTTTTGTCTTTAGGCACTGTGGTATATGCGACGAGAAGACTCGACGGAGTTTTCCAAATGCTGCCCAGCCCAGCTGAATTCTTCTCTGGATTTCGTTTTCGAAGTTATGTTTGCCTAGTTGGAGCGTCTGCCCTAGGTAAACATACTTAGTGACAACTTCGAGTGGGAATCCATCTACGGCAATCGGTTCCGGAACAACGTGCTCGTTGTACATGACTTTGGTTTTATCCAAATTCATCCGGAGACCGATGCGACAAGAAGAATCAGCTAGGCCATTCAACATCCTCTGTAGGTCCTGCAGCGTCTCTGCCATAATGACGATGTCATCTGCGAATCGTAAGTGAAAGATGTACTTGCCGTTGATGTTGATGCCACAATTTTTCCAGTCCAGCGTTTTAAACATATCCTCCAAGGCGTTAGTGAACAGTTTCGGGGATATGACGTCCCCCTGTCTCACTCCTCGACGCAGGTGGATATGATTAGTACGCTGGTTCTGTACTTGTACACTCATCATTGCGGAATTATACAGACATCTCATCACTTCGATATATCGCCAGTCGACTTGGCAACGCTGCAAGGACTCCAGAACAGACCAGGTTTCGATTGAGTCGAAGGCCTTCTCATAGTCCACAAACGCTAAGCACAGGGGCCGATTGTACTCTTCGGTCTTCTATACAATCTGCCGCACTGTGTGGATGTGGTCCATGGTGCCGTAACCGCTTCGAAATCCGGCCTGTTCTGGAGGTTGGAACTCGTCGAGTCTTCGCGCAAGACGGTTCGTGATGACCCTTGAAAACAGTTTGTAGACATGGCTCAGAAGCGAAATCGGACGGTAGTTTTTCAAGAGGGTTTTGTCTCCTTTTTTGAAAAACAAAACCACCATGCTCCTGTTCCATACCTGCGGAGTTCTCCCAGTGAAGAGAACAGAATTGAAGAGCTGTTGCAGCTGGCTTACAGCTGGGGCTCCTCCAGCTTTTAGAAGCTCCGTTGTGATTCCGTCTTCACCTGGGGCCTTTCCATTTTTGAGCTGTTTAAGGGCCATCACGATCTCATCTCGGCTGACTTCGGGCAGGTCTTCTGTGAAGTGGCGGGTCAAGGTGGCTTTACAATCCTCAGTATCGGGTACGGGCCTTGAAGCATGCGATGCGTAGAGCTTGCCGTAGAAGTCTTCAACTTCTGACAGAATCTCCGACTTGGATGCGACGACGTTCCCCGTTGACGTTGTCAGCTTTGTGAGGTGGCTTCTACCCAGAGGCTGGGCGAACACTTTCGACCCCCGATTCTGTTCAATTGATTCTTTAATCAAGAGCGTGTTAGAGGATCGGAGGTCTTGTCGTACCAGCTTCTTAATGGTTTTGTTGCGCACCTGATTAATTAACAAAGCTGACAAAGGGTCTGTTCGTCTCTCTTCCATTAGTCGAAGTGTTTCTGCCGAAAGTTTGGACTTTTTGCCCGTACGCTTGATCTCGCAAAACTTCGTCCCTTCATCCCTGAGGATTTCCACTTCTTCGAGTTTCTGGTCTACGTCATCTGTGGTTTCCAAGGCAGCGAATCGATTTTCCAATTTTAATTGGAATGTTTCAGACCCAACAACGGTTTGGAGTAGGTTTGGTCGGAGTGTGGACTTCATCAATCGGAATCTCTCGGCTTTGAAGTCGATATCCAGAGTGCCTCGTACAAGTCGGTGATCACTTCCAGTATTGAACCTACTGATCACTGAGACGTCTCTGAATATGCGCCGTTTGTCCGTAATGATGAAGTCAATCTCATTTTTAGTCACAGTGTCGGGGCTTTGCCACGTCCACTTCCTTTGGGGCTGTTTCCTAAAATAATAAATAAGCCAATAAGCCTAAACACGACATCATATGCTGTAAGTTGGTGAAGAGCTGGGTATCCTGCAGATTTCAAAAGATGCTTCAGCATCAGCAGGTCCTGGTTGTAAAATAATTTTACGTGACAAGACACCGAATTTCGAATCGATTATAGACCTACTTTGTTCTATGTCGTCGACCGCATCGTCTCGCCACTTAACTTTATGTCAGATAGTGGTCAAACGCTTGCTTATCTGCTGCTATAAAAAAATCCTGCAGAGCAACTCTCATAATTTCATGAACCTTAAAAGAGCTGTGGATCTTAAAACAGTTGAAAAGGTTTTTGTGGATCCTTGGATGTGGTATCTATCCTGTTACATAAATTATATTGCAAGAACATGATAACCATGACCTGACGCTGAAGCATCTCCTGAGATTTTAGATATATATAAAAATAAACTTGGTAGGTACTGAAAATGACTAGCGCAGCAACTTAAGTCGCATTTTATGTTTTTTGAACGATCTCAAATTAAATCTATTAAAATGACACATTTACTTTTCAAGGGTTTGTATTAAAATAGAACTTATATTTTAGGATCACATATTTTACCTCTGATACAGTTTATTTTTTTTTTTTTTGTAAAGAAACAGCACATCTGAGCGTTAATAATATAAAATATTCATGTATTGTAAGTGGCTGCTTCATGGAAAGAATAAAAATAAAACTCTTTTAGCAACCCTTATGATCACAGTAAAATTACGCGGAGACGTAAATTCATATTAATAATTCAAACGAACGATTACGACGAGGCGACTCTCCGAAAAAGGTTCCGTTTAATAATACATACATCAACAGCAAAATTTTCGGAGATATTTTAATAGAAAACGTAAACGTAATAAGTTTTTTTTACACCGTGCTGGATAGCACTTGACTAATATCTCACCTGATGTTAAGTGATGATGCGGTCGATGATGGAGCGTGCTTACCCAGAAAATATCAATTCACTCGCGATTTGAAGACCCTCATATTGTACATAACCGGAAATTCAGACTCAGGCAGGGTATTCCATTCCTTGGCGGTTCGTATGATGAACGAAGAAGCAAATCGCTTCGTCTTGACAAACAAGAACTTGGAGCCGCTACTGTCTCGCCTAATGGTTAGTGATAATGAGGTTTTAAAAACATCTGTTACGATCATCATCAGTTACGGATTATTTATTATATACAAAGCTTAATTTTAAAGTATATCGACACATATATCTACATTATCTACGTATAAATAACTCATTAGGATATCTTAGATATCCTTTAACTTCTTTCGAAAACTTCTTTCTAAAGGTAACTAATGATTGCAGGTCGGTGCTAAATAGTACCTAAGAACTGATGATAATATAGTCGTTTTGGCTTGCATCACCCACGGGAATACGGCAAGTTGTCAATCGGTTGAGAAATGGTTGAGAAAGACACGCTATAATTTGTGCATTGCAAAAATATTGATTGTCCAGTAGTGCCTCATCTCACTACTATCTTCCAGTTTCATACAAACGCAATTCCATCATAGAACGCATCGTTCAACGCATCAGCAAAAATTAACCGGTGAAAACCAGTGAGGTGCAGTTGGAGAATGGTCGGCTTTGACAGTTTTGCTATACATATACACGTGTCTTTGGCTTCTAGACAAGACCGAAAGTAGTCCCCGAGTAGTAATTCCCGACTAGAGTTACTTCTCAGGAATGCTCTAAAGTCTAAACTTATATATTATTTGATCAGATAAAAAAACACATGAACCCGGTCAAGTGTGAGTTAATTCGCGCACCGAGGTTCCGTACAACTTGTCAAAACAAAATTTACTTTGCAGTTCGATCCCTAGAAAACCTAGACACTGTTCATGAACCAACCGCAAAAAATAAGTTTGTAAAAGTAAATTAGCTCTTTTTGTTATTAAACTACATAAATATGTACAGTTTTAGATATTTTTATTTATAAATGCTTCAAGACCTTGTTTCTTGCTTAATTTCATGATATATAAGTCATATATAAGTATATAGATTTTGGTTCCCTTGTAAAATCGCAAAATATGCGACATAAACGGTCATATCTTTTGATCCCGTTGACTTACACACCCGGTGCCTTTTTTCCTTTTAAGGTCCCCAAAAAGGTGAAATATTAATCAAGTGCATATCTTTTTCCAATGAATAAAAATTTTACTTAAGTGTTAATTACTTTCCGCACAGGACTCAATTCAAAAATTAACCCAAACTGCACCTAGTGCTGTATTTGAACTAGAAAATATGGGTATGCCGTTTTCTAGGACTAAAGAAGGCAAGATATATCAAAGGGCCTTTGGAGGGGGTACCATAAAGAACGGCAAAGAGCCGGCTAAGCGAGCCTGTGCTGTCGAGGACAGGTATCAACATTAATTCTTACAAGGCTTATTTGAATTAGTGCCAAATGTACTTACTAGTTATACTTCATCTATTTGTGACAAGCCAGCTACACAGCTCCCTCTAGTTTACCTTTACACAACTGATACAGCGCCCTCTCGTGAAAGTGATGGTTTCCTTGCAATTTTCAACAGTCGTGAATTCTGCTTCACGTTTATTCACACACGCCCATGCCGCACCCTAATTTTATGTTTTGATTTATTGTCTGGCCCCTAGATGTAACTAATACAAATAAAATTGGATGGCTACAATATTCCAAAGAAGTTTTGATGAGATAAGCAAGTTAGTTAATTATTGAAAAAAAAAAACAAAAACGCGACTGCAAGAGAACTGTTGTTTTTAGCATTTCACATTCCAAATTACATGTATACATACCTAGTATATATTTTTGTATGCCATTTTAATAGTAATATGGTAGTTTTACCTGTAAAGTAGGTATACAGAGTTGAAAATTGGTGATTTTATAGATATGAACGTACATATTCCAATTTGAACGTATATTACCGTATACGAGATATGCTACGCGGCTTCGCCCGCATTAAAACTTTTCTTGTATAAAAATCTTTCTTTCATAAAAACGTGAAAAGAGTTAGACAAATTCGTCCACGCGTTCTCAAGTTATGGTGTGACCAAGGGAAATAGGAATTCATTTTATTTTAATATTGCAGGACTGGGCATTCCTTGCTCCACACATTGTATGGCTATAGTACCAAGTTTAAAAATATCGACTACTTTACGGAGTTTTTTGTTATGGACCTTTTGGTGCAAGATGGTGCTGTAGTAGGATGCCTAGCCTTCGATATGGATGACACAAGTTTGCATAGGTCAGTTGAATCATGAAAAGAAAAACAAAAACCCTTAAATTGCAATGCGACACGTTTATTATTATGTTCACCTATTGCGCAAGTAAGGGGTGCAAGGCAGCACAAATACCACCGCAGTGCTCCCAGCCAACCTCACCTGCCCGTGGTGCATCCTGCTGACTAATAAACGAAGCTCTGGCGACCGACAAATGGCGGTATAACCATTTCAAATGATGGCGTAGCTAAATACTACAGGCCGGTGACGGGCAGCACCGTCACTGGTGCGAAGAGCTACATCCTGCGATCACCGACCCGCCTGCCCAGCGTGGCGATTAGGGCATATTCCTCCCAATGCGCCGAAGATCGGGCTCAGTCGCATATCTTCGGAGAGGCCTACGTCCAGCAGTAGAGTGACACTGGCTGATTATGATGCTTGCGTAAGTAATAAATTATATGACTTATTATGACTTATAGTATGAACTTTTTAATGACAGGCGATGCAGCGTCGCAGTAGACCACTAATGTAAGCTTTTATATGGTTCCGTACCATTGGTGCACGGCTAGGATTCGAACCGGCAACCTCCGGGTTCAAGAGCAAACTATTAACGGTTGTCATTCATCTCAGTCTGTTCTTTACCGTAAATACCAAAGGGCCGTCCGTATGAAAAATAAACTTTATTTTGTCCAGGTTCCAAGCAAAGAATACAATAGTATGTACAGGCGGCTGTCCTAGGATGTATTTCTCGTGCACAGCAGCCCACACCTGCACTGGAGACGGAGTTGCCATGGCAGGTAGAGCTGGCGTCATGCTGCAAGATTTGGAGTTCATACAGTTTCACCCTACAGGTTAATATGCCATAATCTTTGAACTACAATAGAGCAACAAAATCACATCACATCACGACTCTGCGGTACCCGGTCTAATTGTGAATCTAAATTCAAGCCATCCAATCAATACTTAGTCACAGAAAATCGTCAATATCGGTCCAGCCATCCATCTACAAGTGAGTTTTTTTTTATATTTCTGATTTTATAGTTCTCAAACCTCAGTAGATCCAATGTAGGGACTCGTGTAAGTATGCAATGTGGTTGTAAGGCTATCTAACAACCTTTCAGTTTTGGATGAACCACTTTGTATTTGTGACTTGTTAAACTTTTGATTCCGTAGGAGCCTATGGTTCCGGCTGCCTCATGACGGAAGGCTGTCGTGGAGAAGGTGGTTACCTAGTGAACTCGAAGGGAGAACGATTCATGGAGAAATATGCTCCAAAAGCCAAGGATCTAGCTAGTCGTGATGTAGTCTCTAGATCTATGGCTTCGGAAATTCGTGAAGGTAAGAAATATCATTTTATAAGTTTTTGTGTATGGACTACCTACTTTAACAACCAATTATTTTGGACGCGTTTCTTTTTTGTTTTATAATAGACATTAGTAAAGGCTAGACGATGGAGGAGTAAATAATCATGTTCATTTTGACTTGACGTCGTTCGGTACTCTAACATACCTTTATGACGGATAAAATTCGAAATGAAGTCATCTGTCCGAAAACCAACTTTATCGACATAGCTCAAAGGATCAGCAAGCTAAAGCGGCAGTGGGTTGGTTGCATCTGTCATAGAACCGATAGCCATTGCGATAGATGTATTTTAAAGTGGAGTTTAGTAAAAGTAATGTAAGGTGACCTCCAGCTAGATATACGGCGGTTGGAAATAAATAGCTGAAGATCGAGCTTATTGGGGTGCCATAGGTGAGGCTTATGGCCAGCAGTGGACAGAGATAGGCGGATACATAGCCAGCCTTTTGCGATATCTTAAAGAAGCAAGATTAAGGCGAGCTCACTTTGATATTATTAATCATATTGTATAGGTACTATTAAGAATTTTAATATACCTACTGTCACCTCTGAACACAATGCGATGCGATCTCGAATCAGCAATAATTTACAAACTGAATAGGGCAGAGATAGTTCGATCCCGCATTACGTCGTGTGAGATCATGGTGTTTTATTACAAATTCTGCAATAAATGCTGTGTAATTCAATCAGGGCGTGGCGTTGGTCCCAAGAAAGATCACATCTACTTGCAACTCCATCACCTCGGTAAAGACAAGATCCACGAACGATTGCCGGGCATCTCAGAGACAGCCAGAACCTTCACTGGAGTTGATGTGTACACGCAACCGATACCTGTCATACCCACTGTCCATTATACCATGGGTGGCATTCCTATCAACTATAATGCTGAGGTAACCTTCAATATCTTAACATAAACTTGTAGTTTCTACCTCATCTGCCAATATTTCTTCTTCCAACAGCTGCCGTAAACGGGATACTACGTTTACGGCAGCTTCTTAGTATGTGTGCCGTAATCTGATATTCATTAAAAATTAGAAATGTTCAAGCTATTTAGGAAAGTCAAGTTTAAATCACATCAATGACATCAGTGTCGAGTAAAGATGCCACATTTTAAGCAATAAAGCTGACAACTCACAAAAGCAGAGCGAAAAAAATAGCGGCTTACGAGGAAACAATCAACCAATAACTCATTTTTTAACAACTTTTATTTTTAGACGTGTATCATGTGATCAGGTTAAAAAATAAAAGTTGTCACATGAGTAACTTTTCTTTACTCTTGTGGTGATAATATTGGTTGATTGTTTCTTTGCAAGCAGCTCATTTTTAGGGTTCGGAACCCAAAGGGTACCAACGGAACCCTGTTACTGAGACTCCGCTGTCCGTCTGTCTGTCTGTCTGTCTGTCTGTCTGTCTGTCTGTCACCAGGCTGTATCTCATGAACCGTGGTAGTTACGACGGTTGAAATTTTCAATGATGATGTATTTCTGTTGCCGCTATAACAACAAATACTAAAAATAGAACAAAGTTAAAAATTAAAGGGGGTCCCCGTATGGGGACCCCCTTTAATTTTTAACCTTAAAACCACGTAAACTACACGTACTTTAAAAACACGTTTTTGTATAAAAACGTGTTTTTACTATAGCGCCATCTATGTGAACGTCTGTTTGACTTATTAATAAATAATATTAATTACCTAACTTTGTGTTAAAGTTCACTTAGTTGGTGTTAGAAGTTCGTTAAATATTCGTTAGATGGCGTTGTAGTTAATAAGCATGTTTGGTATTGACACGGTAATATAATATAATATTATACTTATATATTATTATACTAAGGTTCGGAACCCTTCGTGTGCGAGAAAAAGTCTGACTCGCACTTGGCCAGTTTTATTCTAGCACATTACTGGTGGGAATGCAACGTTACGGGAGTTCTGGAAAATAAAAAGTAATCTCGACGAAGTTAAACGTAAAACTATCACAGCTCGGTAGGCGTTACAAGTAATATTCATACGTCGAGTAATAGTCTATCAAAAGCTAACGGTATATACAATAAATAGATAACGCAAACGCGTGTACTTCCCGTGTCCGAACCCCGCCAAAACGGCCAGGTTGGCCGCGTCTACTTAAAGTTCATGCGTGTCTGTTTTTGCAGCCGGGCGGCCGCGACAACTATGAAAATGCCTCGCTGCATGATAATTAACTGCAATAGCCCAAACATTTCTAGCCCCTAAAGGCAAAGACATATTTCCTATAACTTTTTTCCGTTACATTTCGGCTGAGCCGTCACAGAATGTATTGAAAAGTTGACACGCTTAGTTTCAATACAAATCGTGATACTTGTGTTATCTATTATACTCGTATATACATATACATCTTAATATATATAAATCTCGTGTCACAATGTTTGTCCTCAATGGACTCCTAAACTACTTAACCGATTATAATAAAATTCGCACACCATGTGCAGTTCGATCGAACTTGAGAGATAGGATAGTTTATATACTATAGATTAGGCTATAGGATACTTTCTAACGCGGGCAAAGCCGCGGGGCACAGCTAGTATATATATATATATCTGCGGTTGGTATATTGTAACGGACAACTACGTAACTCTACACAACGCGTGGTCCGCCTCGCAGTTGGCTGGATTCATTATAATTTATGAGCAATATTGTTTTACCAGGCTATAGTGCACGAGAACGGCAGGGACTGTGTGGTACCAGGCCTCCACGGGGCCGGAGAGGTGGTCAGCAACTGTCACGGAGCCAACCGACTCGGAGCCAACTCGCTGCTGGACGTTGTCATCTTCGGCAAGGCCGTTGGCGAAAACATCTCCAAGTTAAACAAGCCGGGTGAAAAACAGCCCGTTCTCAAAGATGTAAGTTATCATTAGCCTACTCTTATTCACTAAGGCACTTACTGCATGGGCTCAAAGTATTACGTATCAATATTATAAACCTGTGCCTGTAAGTCTCCCGCACGCGATCCTAGAGTTTTGTTAAATGGATAACTGACGACGGTTACGAAGTACCTTCCAAAAACATTTATGTTTTGGTGTTCTATATGCTGTATTTATATAGTACTTACTATAAGCATATATACTGATATTAGTTATTAATTTCTGGTGAGAAAACAGCTCCTGCTTTTATATATTGCAGTAGCAAAACCTGAACGCGATACGTGTAGGTATTGCTCTCTTTCGATGCAAACATAGCATGACAACAGCGTGTCTCATTCATTGTCCGTTTTCCCTTCTGCCCTAGAAACAGACTAAAGCTTCTTCACCCGCTCTATATTATGGGCTCAATTAAAAACCCTGGTACGTTGACAGAACATCTGTGAAGCTTCGCTGGATAACCTGGACATGGTACGGAATGCTAACGGCTGTGCTCCAGTGCACGAGATCCGAGCGGCGATGCGTCATACCATGCAGCACAAGTGCGGCGTATTCCGCACGGCCAAATTATTGGAAGAAGGTTTCCTACTACAATATGTTTATAAACTTTAATTCAACTTGTAGTATGTATGTACATTATACATAGTAGATTATGTGGGACAAATATAATAATAATATATAGGACAAATAAATATAATTATAATATAATAATAATAATAATATAACACTTCCTAAAGTTCGATTGAACTTATTGGTACAGTTGCGTATCTTCGGTGACAATGCAAAAATATGTTACCATCGAGCTGACCTGACGTTGGACCCCAGCTGTAGGGACTGGAACTCCGTAAAGGCAAATGAACTATCGACTTTGGACTAGAATTTATACATGGCATCGTTATTTCAAAAGCTTGCTTTATAAAACGTTTTAATTGTAGATTGCTTGCACCGTTCAGTTCCATCATATAATAAGCCCTCTATAAGAAGCGCTTATTATATAAAAGCCCTAGACGTCCGTAGGGCAGCTGGTCGCGTCACATTAAGTTATGGTGGGCTTATTACTGCTGAAAAGAGTAAATTTCAATAATCTGACAATTATAGCGTAACGTAAGGGAATAGGTCACCCTTGCAAAAAAGTCTCTTTAACATCGATTGTGGTCGATTTTGTTTAATTTTGAGGGATACCAATGAGTAGGGAAACCGTTGAGTGGGATAACGGAAAATATTTAATCTGATGATTTGACAAGCCCGAGTAACAAACATCGACATTAAAGTATTGAGCGTGCTGCTGCAGTGAAGCATGATTGTATTCTGTACAATACAAACGGATGTAGCAAACGTCCTGCTCGATCGCAATGCTACCTACGCTGCAACCAAACCTTTTCTTTATACTTGTTGCTGTGAAGTGGCTTATAATCTGTCGAAAATATAATTTTTCTATTTGTCTAAAGTTTGATATTTATATTCTAATACAGCTAACGAAGAGATGCAGAAATGGTATAAGTCATTCGAGCTCGTGCGCTTGACAGACCGTCGTCTGAATTGGAACAGCGATCTGGTGGAGGCACTGGAACTCCAGAATATGTTGCAGCTAGCTGTACAGGTTCAGTTTTCAGTTCTATTATTTTAGTATTGTCGTGTATTGTATTGCAGTATTTGCAGCTGAAGGCGAAGGTCCAAACAAGGTTTGCCGACGTATGACGCACACAAGAATAACTTGGTGTTATTCTCATGCTTGAGTAAAGATGTGTTCTCTGCGTAAGCGCGCTCTATCATCAATCGCATCATCATTAAACATCAAGTCAGATAGTGGTCAAGTGTGTCAAGTGGTCGGTTTGGTGAGAAATTAAAAAAAGCTCACTGATCACAACCGTGAACCGGCTCAACCGGCACACAGATTATCATCTCAAACTAAGATTATATATGTAATTTAAAAAAATAGAATAGCTACACATAATACAGATATAATAGAATTGTCAGACAGTGAAAAGTATATATGGAGGATTGGCCTGTGCCTATCTGTGAGATAGCGATTGCTAAAAATAAATTTAAAAACACTACAGTGATTGCTTATTTACATAGGTGGTAGCTTGTGCCAGGGTTCGTACTGAGAGTCGAGGAGCGCACTTCAGAGATGACTGCCCGAATAGGGTCGATGAGATGGACTACAGCAAGCCCACCGCAGGACAGGTACTAAACGTTCAATATATTATAACTAGTAGACATCCGCGATTTCGTTCACGTACTTCAAGAATTGTATCACTGTAAAGCTCTGTCAATCAACATTTCTGTGATCCGATTACGTGTAAAAATAATGATTTTTATTTTTACAAGAGGTAGCCTATGTTCATCCTCATGATATAAAACTATTTCCTTGAAGATAGAATCCTCCTAATTAGCTAACGAACAGATAGAGTGACAGAGTTACAAATGTTTTTATTTACTTTATTTACTTTACATCACGGGTCGTAAATCGCCCGGTCCTTTGGAAGATTTATTTATAATACTTATTATTCACGTTATTTATTTTCTTACTTAGTTTTAGTTTTTTTTACAATAAAGATATCCAAACAACAATAGAAAAAAATCATTACAAATAAACAGCATCATAAAAAAACCTAAACCTAGAGTGCGGCCAGCAGCGGGGCAGGGCCCAAGCTACCGGTGGTTAGGGCTGCAGAGAGAGGAACCTCCTGATGATGCGTGCCGTGTCAAGAAGTACCGCCTTCTGATCTGACCCTTGATCCAGCCGTCTAGCGAGAGTCTCTTGAGATGTTGGTCGAGACTCTTCGCTATTAGGCCGTTCGCAGAAACGACTATTGGGACAATGCTAGTCGAATAAACATCCCACATGGCGGTAACCTCGTAAGACAGGTCAAGGTACTTGCTGATCTTGTCCTTTTCAGCCTTCACGAGGTTCTCGTCATGCGGGATGGTAATGTCAACTAACACTGCCCGCCACTGGGACCGGTCGACTATCACGATATCAAGTTTATTGGCGACAATATTCCTGTCCGTGATAACCAATCGGTCCCAATAGAGCAAAGCATGACCATTTTCAAGAACTGGCGCAGGTGCGTACTTATAGTACGGCACCTCAGACTCGACAAGGCCGTATTGAAGAGCAAGTTGCTGGTGGATGATCCTGGTTACGAGGTTATGTCTATGCAAGTACTCGGAGTTAGCAAGATGAGAAGAACCGGAAATGATATGTCTGAGTGACTCTCCGGGACGGCGGCATGCCCGACATTCGTCGACCGTACCGTTTTTCCGGTAGTTGTTCGTCTTAATAACTTCGTCCGCAATTGCACAAACCAAACCTTTGGTTTCCCCAAAGAGGTCCCCGAATCGTAGCCAGTTCACCGACGCGAGCAGGTCCACATCGGGTCCCGTTAGACTCGATAGAACCGGCCATGCAGCTCTTTGCTCTTCCATACGTCCTTGCGGTCGTCGGCGCTCAGCACCTGAGGCCGCAAGCCTCAGGTGCTGAGCGCTCTCTGCTGCGTTCTCTTTGCCTAAGGATAGAGGGGTCAAAGTCTTGTCAACTGACACCACATCGCAATACATCCCACACTCGTTGTTTAGGAAATATTCCCGGAGCCTGCACACCTCACGGTTGTAGAGTGTCTTGGCATTTAAAAAGCCTCGACCACCCCATTTCCGTGGGATATACAGTCTTATAACAGACGAGCGTGGGTGAAGCATGCGATGTGATGTCAATTGCTTTCGAACTTTTCTGTCCAGGGCGTCTAGTTCAGTCTGAGTCCACCTTACTATGCCAAAGGTGAATATAAGTAGAGGCATAACCCAGCCGTTGAAGGTGCGCTCCTTGTTGCCTCCTGACAAAAGACTGTTAAGTACCTTCGTCAGGCGACCGAAGAAACGCTCCTTCACCGACTGTTTTATCCCCCCACTCTCGATACCCAATGACTTTGACATACCATAGGTGTCGGCTTCGAAGAGAGATCTGAAAGTCATTGTATCAGAAAGTTGTAAATTCATTGCATTTACAACTTTCCCCCGCTGCACGTGCAAGACCGCGCACTTATCTACACCGAACTCCATGTTGATGGCGTTGCTGAAAGTCTCAGTGACTTTCAATAATTCCGTCAATTCATGGCGCTTCGGTGCAAAAAGTTTGAGAGCATCCATGTACAGCAAGTGTGAAATGACTTCACTCTCTCTCCTAAGCCGATAGCCCAGCCCTGAACCTTCTAATAATGTGCTTAGAGGATTTAGGGCTAGACAGAACCACAACGGACTCAGACTGTCACCCTGAAAGATGCCTCGCTCAATCCTTATAAAGTCCTGCGGACCAGAGAGGCTGTCTCCATCACCCGGTTGACGAAGGACTGTAGTCCACTGCCTCATACAAGAACCTAGAAAAGATCTCAGAGTTGTATCAATTTTATACAACTCCAAGATCCTCTCCAGCCAGGTATGAGGCACTGAATCATAGGCCTTCTTGTAGTCAATCGAGGCGGTGGAGAGAGCCTCTTTGTTCCGCCAGACTTGTTGGCAAATGGCCGTGTCGATGAGGAGGAGCTCCTTAGTACCACGGGATCCAACCTTACATCCATTCTGAGAGGGGGCCAAAATGTTGTGCGCAACAATGTGACAACAACAACAACAATTAATTTTGAATCTCAGAATAGATGTAAGTAGCTTGTAAAGCGTCGGCAAGCATGTGATGGGTCTGTAGTTTTTCGGTTCCGTGGTACTACCGGACTTGTGGAGCAGGAAGGTGACACAGGTTGTCATGAATGTTGGCAAGGAACCAACCTCGAGGGCTTGTTGAAATTGCGCCGCTAAGCAGTCGTGTGAGCATCGAATCCACTTTATCCAAAAGTTGTGTAATCCGTCCGGTCCTGGACTTTTCCAGTTCTGGGCCGTACGGATCGCACAACTAACGTCTTCGGGACTAATACTAATAGCCACCATGGATTCGATAGGCTCACACGCGCGCTCAACGACGCTCTTCCAATCGCCCTCCGTGTGTTCGATGGGCACCGACCAGATACTACGCCAGAAGTTATTCATGGTAGTAGCATCCGGACACTGCTCCTCATTCACACGTTGATCGGTTCCTTCCCAACCTCGGTATACCTTCCTTTGGTCACTTTGGAAGAGGCGATTTTGATAAAAGCGATCTACACGCGCTCTATAGCGACGAATACGGTTTGCCAATGCATAAACTTTCTGCTTCAGAAAGTCAATGCGTTCCGTGACACAAGTCATGTAGTCCCGGGGTCTAATCCCGGTCCCAGCAAAGACCTGGTTCACGAAACTCATGACTCGGGGGCGATGATTACACCCTCTGAAGCAGATCAACTTCGCAGTAAAGAATCGAGTGTGTATCAACTAATGTTTCGCTAGTCTGCACATATGGGACTAGCAAAACGTTTAGGGCTCCCATTAACGCCAGGTTACTTTTATTCATTGGCAGACGTGGTAGTCGCGGCCTAGAGTCAGAAGTAGTGCGATACTCCAAAATCGCGTCTTCCAAAGGCGTCCTCAAATGCTCATTAGTCTGGGTACTTACGTTAGTATTCGTACAATCGTCTGCGTCTAGCGCGGCATCCGCCGGGGCAGACGTCGAAGCCGAGCCTGTCGGCCCCTGCGTCGACGACACACTGGGCGGGTCCCGCGCTAAAGCAGAAGTAGTAGGAATAATAGGTAACACCTCCAGGCGCAGCCGATCAAGCGCAGAGTCGTCCAACAGCTTGAGCCGCTGGATGGCCCGCACCTGTTCCGATAGTCGTTGTGCGGTAACGGTGACGGCTGGTTCAAGGGCCTGAAACAGAGGTAGTATCCTATCGCGGTACGCGGCCATAGTTATTATTATTATTAGTCTGGATATTACAAAGTGTAATACGTCGTATTTTTCACCTAGCTCCATATATTGTGTAAACATACAGTGTTATAAGAAATTTGATGTAGAATGGGTTTTGTTTCTTGTAATACATTTCAGGAAATTAGTTGACTGCAGCCTTACCTGATGAAAGTGGTTATGCAATTTATGTTGGAACTTCCTTGGCCAAGACAGCAATCTCACCCTATAGAAAGTAGCTATGCATCTTAAGGGATGTAAGGGAGCACAAATACGACCTTGGTGCTCCCAGCCAACCTCACCTGCCCGTGGTGCATCCTGCTGACCAACAGACGGGGCTCTGGCGACCGACAAATGGCGGTATAACCATTTCATATCTATGGCGTAGCCAAATTCTACAGGCCGGTGACGGGCAGCAGCGTCACCGGTGCGAGAAGCTACGTCCTGCGATCGCCAACACGCCTGCCCAGCATGGCGATTAGGGCATATCCCTCCCAAGGGATGCATGCATGAAATGGAAAGTCATAATAAGCCGCGGCCCCCAGTTCCCGGCCGCCCTGCTATTCCTGACCACGGCGGCGGTCACGGTAACGGCAGAGCAGGGGGTGCTAAGGATCCCCGGGTTACGGTAGGCCGCCAGAACAAACTGACCCTCGCAACGTACAATGGACGCACGATTCGGCTGGACGATCATCTGGCGCAGCTAGAGGAGGAGCTGAAACACATAAGATGGCACATTGGTTAGATGGTTATGTGAAGTCCGAAGACAGGGAGAGGACACCATAACCTTAGAATCGGGCCATCTTATGTACTACAGAGAAGGAGATCAGCCATCCCAAGGCGGCGTCGGGTTTCTGGTCAACAAGGTTCTCAGTGACAACGTTGTAGAAATCTCCAGTGTGTCGACCAGGGTAGCGTACCTCATAATTAAGTTAACCAAGAGGTACAGCCTCAAGGTTATCCAGATCTACGCACCGACCTCGACACACTTGGATGACGAGGTGGAGAGCATGTATGAAGATATCTCCAGAGCTTTACACACCACCTCCAAGGCTCACTACAACGTTGTCATGGGAGACTTTAACGCCAAAGTGGGAGTACAAACTTGCGGCGAATCGTCTATAGGACCCCACGGATTTGGGAGTAGGAATCACAGGGGACAAATGGTCGTCAATTTCCTCGAGAGAAAGGGGCTTTTCTTGATGAACTCGTTCTTCAAGAAACAGCCCCGAAGGAAATGGACGTGGCAAAGCCCCGACTTTGTGACTAAAAACGAGATTGACTTCATCATTACGGACAAACGGCGCATATTCAGAGACGTCTCAGTGATCACTAGGTTTAATACTGGAAGTGATCACCGACTTGTACGAGGCACTCTGGATATCGACTTTAAATCCGAGAGATTCCGATTGATGAAGTCTACGCTCCGTCCGAACCTACTCCAAACCGCTGTTGGGTCCGAAACATTCCAATTAAAATTGGAAAATCGATTCGCTACCTTGGAAACCACAGATGACGTAGACCAGAAACTCGAAGAAGTGGTGGAAATCCTCAGGGATGAAGGGACGAAGTTTTGCGAGAGCAAGCATACGGGCAAAAAGTCCAAACTCTCGGCAGAAACACTTCGGCTAATGGAAGAGAGACGAACAGACCCTTTGTCAGCTTTGTCAACTAACCTGGCGCGCAACAAATCCATAAAGAAGCTGGTACGACGCGACCTCCGATCCTCTAACACGCTCTTGATTAAAGAATCAATTGAGCAGAATCGGGGGTCGAAAGTGTTCGTCCAGCCTCTGGGTAGAAGCCACCTCACAAAGCTGACAACGTCAACCGGGAACGTCGTCGCATCCAAGCCGGAGATTCTGTCGGAAGTTGAAGACTTCTACGGCAAGCTCTACGTATCGCATGCTTCAAGGCCCGAACCCGATACTGAGGATTCTAGAGCCACCTTAACCCGCCACTTCACAGAAGATCTGCCCGAAATTAGCCGAGACGAAATCGTGATGGCCCTTAAACAACTCAAAAATGGAAAAGCCCCAGGAGAAGACGGAATCACAACAGAGCTTTTAAAAGCCGGAGGAGCTCCAGCAGTTCAACAGCTTCAGCAGCTATTTAATTCCGTTCTTTTTACTGGGAGAACTCCACAGGCATGGAACAGAAGCATGGTGGTTTTGTTTTTCAAAAAAGGAGACAAAACCCTATTGAAAAACTATCGCCTGATTTCGCTTCTGAGCCATGTCTACAAGCTGTTTTCAAGGGTCATCACGAACCGTCTTGCGCGAAGACTCGACGAGTTTCAACCTCCGGAACAGGCCGGGTTTCGAAGCGGTTACGGCACCATAGACCACATCCACACGGTGTGGCAGATTGTACAGAAGACCGAAGAGTATAATCGGCCCCTGTGCTTAGCATTTGTGGACTATGAGAAGGCCTTTGACTCAATCGAAACCAGGTCTGTTCTCGAGTCCTTGCAGCGTTGCCAAGTCGACTGGCGATATATCGAAGTGATGAGATGTCTATATAATGCCGCAACGATGACTGTACAGAGTACAGAACCAGCGAACTAAACAAGTCCACCTGCGTCGAGGAGTGAGACAGGGGGACGTTATATCCCCGAAACTGTTCACTAACGCCTTGGAGGATATGTTTAAGACGCTGGACTGGAAAGATCGTGGCATTAACATCAACGGCAGGTACATCTCTCACTTACGATTCGCAGATGACATCGTCATTATGGCAGAGACGCTGCAGGACCTACAAAGGATGTTGAATGGCCTAGCTAATTCTTCTCGTAGCATCGGTCTCCGGATGAATTTGGACAAAACCAAAGTCATGTACAACGAGCACGTTGTTCCGGAACCGATTGCCGTAGATGGAATCCCACTCGAAGTTGTCACTAAGTATGTTTACCTAGGGCAAACGCTCCAACTAGGCAAACATAACTTCGAGAAGGAAATCCAGAGAAGAATTCAGCTGGGCTGGGCAGCATTCGGAAAACTCCGTCGAGTCTTCTCGTCGCCTATACCACAGTGTCTAAAGACAAAAGTCTTTAACCAGTGCGTCCTACCTGTGATGACATACGGAGCCGAGACGTGGACACTCACAGTCCGACTGGTCCACCAGTTTAAAGTCGCTCAGCGAGCTATGGAGAGAGCTATGCTCGGTATTTCTCTGCGGGATCGAATCCGGAACGAAGTAATTCGCCAGAGAACTAAAGTTATCGACATAGCTCAACGGATTAGCAAGCTGAAGTGGCAGTGGGCTGGTCATATCTGCCGCAGGACTGATAACCGTTGGGGCAGACTTGTCCTTGAGTGGAGACCGCGAATCGGCAAACGTAGCGTAGGACGTCCTGTGACCAGGTGGAGCGATGACATACGCAAAGCGGTGGGTGACTGGAAGAGAAGAGCCGAAGATCGGGCTCAGTGGCGCATCTTAGGAGAGGCCTATGTCCAGCAGTGGACTGATACAGGCTGATGATGATGATGATGCATCTTAAGCCCATCTCTGTCCACTGCTCACATAGGTCTCACCTATTGCACGCCACTGAGCTCGATCTTCAGCTCTTTTTTTATGCGGTCATATTGAAACTTAATTTATTGACTGGCAGTTTTGAAGGTATGTGAGCCGCGGAATACACTTTAGCAGCATCCAAGAATGAGCTTTGACGTGAGCTATCTATGACAAGCTCGCTGAATGATGGGGTTAACTTTAAACCCTAGCTTTCTAAGGACTAGTTCCTTATTTCTAAACCGATTTTTGCAAGGTACTTACTTTGCTCCTTAGGTTTGAGAATTTGCGATCCAAGTGATACGATCATTTTGTTTGTTATCTGTCACATGCTAAATAAAAAATAAAAAACTGATTGAGTGAAAGTGTTGCTTAAGAGAATATAGTTTTAACCCGACTACGGCGAAGCAAAAGGGAGGGTTATGTTTTTGACCGGTATGTGGTTATGTATGTATGTTCGTTCATCTGTTCCCTCATAACTTCTAAACTACTTATCATAATTGGACAAATGAGGTGTCGTTGGAAGCGTTTTGTTTGTCCGCTAGCCTTGTTATAGGCTATATGACGTCACATTAAATTGAATAGAGCGCCTTCTAGGGGGCACGAAGTCAAAAGCAAACAAAACAATTCGTGTCAACCCCATCGTGTGTGGTATCGTTGAACAGGGCAGGGCTAGCATGGCAAGGGGACTATTTTGTCTTTCCACTTATCCGTCCTGCCTCCTTATAATTTGCCTTATCCACCAAACAAAACTGATTGGTGGAGAAGGCAAATTATAAGTAAAGTTTTTCGACAATTATAAACGCCCGCTGACTTTTAATCAATTGCTTTTTTTTAACTTTTTTAATGCGAAACAAAATTAAAAGTCGGGGTTAAACTTCACCAAGCGTTTAAATTGTTGTGTTGATCTCCTGTCAGTGGCGAAAAACAGGGAAAAAAATGTCTTTACCCCGGATATAAGGCCATGCTAGCCCTGCAGGGGTTTTAAAATGAAGATAGAGTTTGGTACATCACATTTTTGTTAAGCGTACCATTTACGAGATATATATATTCATATATAGATATATAATATATAGATATATATCAAAGTCATGATAACTAATTGTTTACCCGACTACGGCGTCGCAAAGAAGCAAAAGTAAGGGTTAGGGTCAGTTCACACCGCAACGCGACGCGACGCGACGTGACGATGCTTTTAGTTTCGCGCGCGGCGCAGCGAGAAGCGGTGCGGTGCAGCAAATCGCGCGACACCACCAAATTATCTCAATGCAATGTGTATCTTATTGTGTAGTTAATAAAGTTCAATTGTTTATCACGTGGCTTCCCGCTGCGCCGCGCTGTGCAGCCAGAAGCCGCCGAACTAACCTAATGAAATGTGTATCTATGTGTATGAAGGCCCGGTGGCGTAATCGGGAGAACGGTTGGCTATGATGAGAGGTACCGAGTTCAAACCGTCGTGCACCAATGGATTTTTCCGTCGCAAAATTTATGTGCGCTTTTCACAGTGGCCCTCCGGTGAAGGGGAAACATTGTTAAGAAACCCCCAACTCCCGCATGGTGGTAGGATACTATCTAGTGTCCACCTCACCAGCTAACACCCTCAAGTTAGAACATCTGTTGCCAAACATCTAATGTGGTCCGGTTGCTATCCTTGAGAGCCAGTTACCATTCTAGGCCTAGCGTGCTTACCATCTTCGACCGCATCGTCACTTACTAACAGGTGAGACAGTGGTCAAACGCTAGCCTATAAGATATTAAAAAAAAACTTTTATGTAGTAAATAAAGTTCTTTTTTGTATCACTCTCTTAATAAGTGCGCACCGCGTCGCGTCGCGTCGCGGTCTGAGCTGACCCTTATGTGTTTGTTGATCGGTATGTATGCATATCATTTTAGGCATGTGTACATTTATGCAAAAACCCAATACTTTTAATAAACAACAAGATCAAAAACTAAAACCCGCCTACTGAAAAATCACGCTCTCAAAAGAACGAAATAAGAAAATATTCTCATCTGAAATTGTTGATTGATTGAGATGAATTGATTTCTATGAACATTTTAAAACATAAACATTTGGTTTTTAGGGTTCCGTACCCAAACGGTAAAACGGGACCCTATTACTAAGACTCCGCTGTCCGTCTGTCTGTCTGTCTGTCTGTCTGTCTGTCTGTCTGTCCGTCTGTCACCAGGCTATAGATCATGAACCGTGATAGTTAGATAGTTGAAATTTTCACAGATGGTGTATTTCTGTTGCCGCTAGAACAACAAATACTAAAAACAAAATAAAGTTAAAAATTAAAGGGGGTCCTCATACAAAAAACAAGTTTTTAAACGCCATCTATCTAATTAGTTTCGGCAAAATGACATAGATGGCGCTAGTAAACGAGCCCCGTCTTTCTAGATCGCGACCAAACCAAACATTTTTGGTAATATCAATTAATCAAATATATGAGGTTGCAACTCTGTTATGTTTCGTATTGTACGGAACCCTCCCTAAGTGTGCGATAAGAGACGCGATGCTGACTCGCACTTGGCCAGTTTTATTTTTAAATTTCAGCTAATCAAAGTACTGGCCCACATTATCTATACAATTTTGCCATTTTGATGGCAGTTTGTTTATCCCTTTACTGTAGAAGTCTGCCGGACGGGAGGCGATGAAGTCAGCAAAACTGTTTTGTACTACCTCTCGGGTCATAGATGGCGCCACCAATGCATAATTGGGTAAAATAAACTGGCCAAGTGCAAGTCGGACTCGCACTCGTAGGGTTCCGTACCACAATACAGTATTTTATAAGATCGAGCAAAAAATACCACTATCATTTATCGCCAGCAAAAAATAATAATTAATAAACATGTTATTTCTTATAACGCCATCTAACGTCTAACAAAGGCGTTAGGGATCGACATTTTAATATAACGCTATCTATGGGACGTTTACCTAACTAAGCGTACATAGATGGCGTGAAAAAACGAAAACGAAATGGCGAAAAAAACACGTTTCTTGTATGGGGACCCTCTATTATTTTTAAATTTATTCTGTTTTTAGTATTTGTTGTTATAGCGGCAACAGAAATACATCTTTGAAAATTTTGACTGTCTTAACTATCACGGTTCATGAGATACAGCCTGGTGACCGACGGACAGACAGACAGACAGGCATACAGACAGACAGACGGACAGCGGAGTCTTAGTAATGGGGTCCCGTTTTACCCTTTGGGTACGGAACCCTAAAAAATGCAATCCACTAATTTCGTCGTAACGATACATCGAACTGTGGCTTAATTGGCAAAGCACCTGAACATGTTATTCAGGAGGTTGCGGGTTCAAGTCCCGTCGGCACGATTAAATTTTGGATTGTGTTTAACAATTTATCTCTCGGGTGTTGAATTTATTCCCAATTCAAAAATTATCCAATGTTTGAAAAAAATATAAATCTGTTGGGACAAGATCCGGTAAGTAAGGTGGGTGACGGAGAGCTTCCAGTTGTAACTCTTGTAGCTTTGCGATTGTCTGTCGTGAAGTGTGAGCTCGCGCGTTGTCGTGGAGAAGGAAAGGGGAAGAGCGATTGACCAGTCTTGGATGTTGATTAAAACGATTGAAGCAATAATGGACCGTGTTTATGCAAGCAGTTTTAGGCCCGTATACGTCGTTAATGTTTCGTGTTGTTTGCGCAGCGGTATCTTCACGTAGGAACTCATATTCGAAAATTGTACGAATTTTCAGTTTATTCATGGCGCCAAAAACTACCACAATTGTAACAAAAATAAAAAACTTTCTTAAAACAAATGACTGAATTTGAAATTAAACTAACACGGCTTTCGATTAAAATTTATTTGAATTTCGAATCGCGCGCCAATCCACAAATAATTAAATCTGAAAATGCTGGATAAAAAATCTCCAATTACATAGGTAAAGACCTATTATAATAGAATTAGGTGCGTAAAGACTATGTAACATGTAATTTAACTCGTATTATATAACACGGCCACATTATGTTACCTTGTTATTCAACTTTGCAACATAAAACAATTTTGTACACATTAGAATGACAATGTTATTTTACAATGTTATGTAACAATTATAGTGTGTCGTTCTTCAGTAGTGTACACGTGTTTCGCCGATGGACGCGGCCTGCTTTGACGACTGTTTTGCGAGTGTTCGATCGAGTCCACGTATAAATATAATATTTTTGCACGTTTTAATAACATGTTATTATAACATGTATTATAACATTCAGTATCCACATTATCTGAAACATGTTATCCAACTATGCTATATAACATGTTACATAACACGTTATATTAAGTTGTCTGTACGCACCTTAAATAAACAACTTGTTATATATATTTTATTATACAAACAAACAAATAAATAATTTATTTTATTGAAGATAGTGTACAATAATTGAGGTGTTACAATGATGGTAGGGTCCGCCTATCTTGTCATAATGTAATGGCGTATGAAATATTACATGTAAATATTTATTGGCGTTATTTAATACCTAATATTATTTTTATAAATGTCCCTAACTCCCTATTTATATAACATTAAATTAAAAAATATAATTACATCAAATTATGAATTAAAATTATTATTAGCATTTAAATAATTCGGTAAGACTATAAAATGTTTTTATCCTTAGCCAACATAATAATTCCTTTTTGCACATGGCATGACATTGCTTCTGGTAAAGTGCAGTCTTTGGACGTGTATCAGGGTCATAGACCAGTCGGTCACGATTCCGCGTATTCCTTGGATATATGTCAGAGGCTTTACTAAAATAATTGCGATTCGTTTTAGCAAAAGTGGCAAGTTCAAGAATGTACATACATGGCAGTGGTAGTATATTTAATTTTTGAAACATGGTTTTGCAAGATTCGAAGGGTGGACCGCCACAGATCGCCTAGTAGACCATACTTAAGGTTTAAATGTACATAGCTGTAGTATGCAGCTAGCACAGTACTTAGAGCTGACGTTTGTCGTATTCTGTTGAGGACAACACGTACCTGTTTAGTTTGTTGCATAAGTGTTGTATGTGACATTTCCAATTGAGGTTTTTGTCTAAGAATACTCCCAGAAATTTGGTCTCGTTGACTTCATTAATAATAGTATTATTATATGTAATGTCAAGTTTAAGATTTCTATTGCCATAATTTTGAAATTGAATATAATTCGTTTTCGTAAAGTTAACATTAAGATTATTTGCATCGAGCCAGTTTGTCACATTATTAATCGTCATATTAATTTTATCTTTATAACTAGCTGGCCCGGCGAACTTTGTACCACAGAACAGACAATGAACGTCGTGTTACCTTTTAGATAATCTTAATTTAGTCTTTTATGACCGTCATAAATTAATACAAAAGTGATATTACGTTTATTAATGTATTATGGCAATACAGATATAGAATAAAAATACAATAATCAAGTACTTGAACCCCGTGTTAGCAAGACGATTGTATATGTCATTTTTGTTATGGATAAGTTATTTACATGACATTAATTAGATTGAATTTAATTTTAATTGTAGAAATATAATAACCAGTATTTAGTTTTAATTCCGCATAAGTAGGCATACCTCCTTCATGGATTACTGTCCTAATATATTTTAAATATTTATATGCCTTATGGATAAGAATGTATAACTAAGGCACTCGTAAATTGGCTATGACATTCTTGCATATCTGCATCTCACCTACATTCTGACAATAAAATTGATTAGGCATTGATTTGATAACGCATATTTGATTACTATATATTTGTATTGTATATTTGACAATCATTAAATATGTCCAACATTTTCATTTACATTGTCATTACTAACAGTATTTGACATTTTTAAATCTCCATGACTTAAATTCACAAAAACTTGAAGAATTTTTACTTGACTTACTACTTGACACTGGCAAAATACACTAATCGTGTGGAGCCATAATTATACAAAAAAAAATAAGCGATAATGCGAATATTGTAATGCTATCCGCACATGGCTATATGTATTTGTTATGTGTGACAGAAAATTACATGTGTGGAGGATATATTTGCGAATTTTTTCGCCTCTTTGCGTATTTGGCATATATAGCAAATAACGAACATGCATTACCACACGTTTGTCGGTTTTCAAGGCACATAAAAGAAGACAAACAATATTTAGAAATATTGTCAATAAGCAATCACGAATAGCAAATAGCAATGTATGCAGGGGCGATGGCTCTTATTAATTTGTGGTTTACCGTATCGACGGAATAAACAATTGAACATCAAATGATTGGCAGTTTTGAGATCCAGGAACATCTTTGCAAAATATATTTTCTTATTTAATTTTTTAGGTTAATTATTCATTGTTTTTAATACTTATTATCCTATTCCTGACAAAGGCAATTCCAAATATACAAAAAACTTAAAAATTGGTCCAGCGGTTCTTGAGTTATAAGTGTAGTAACTAACACGACTTTCTTTTATATATATATAAGATTACCTATGTCATTGTTGCAAGATATTAATAACAAATGTCATCAGCGAAAAGTATACACTTGTTTTGAGTTATGTCTGAAATTTCATTAATAAGTAAGAATAGTAAGGGCCATAGAATGCTCCCTTGGGGTACTCCTTTAAATTTACTTTTTACATTTAGACACATTTAGTCATTTACTCATTTAAATTTGTATTTCATACATGTTCATGGTGGTGCTCAGAGGATAGCCGTTGTCGTATGCCATCAATCGATTTGGCAACAAAACAATTAATTCAGCAAAGTAGCCGACTATGGTTATCCACTGAACACCGTTGTTTGTTGTTTTTTAGTTGTTGTTGTTTTTAAGTTGTTTATTAAATACACAATACATAATATTGAATAGTTTGTACATAACAATTTCAGATAAGAATATATTCTTGTTTCGTACTTTTTAGAGCGTGATTTCTCAATAGTCGGGTTTTCGTTTTTAGGGTTCCATAGTCCTGACAAGACATAAAAACAATGTAATTTAAATTTGCATGCCTTAAATCACACATTAATCTATAAAGTTCAAATAAAAAATGTGTGTGTGTAGTGAGGGTGTGTTGTGTGTGTGTGTGTGTGTGTGTGTGTGTGTGTGTGTGTGTGTGTGTGTGTGTGTGTTTGTTTGTTTGTTTGTTCCCTGATATCATCAATTTACGACAGCTAACAATTTTTCCGTTTCTTCATATGTGTAACTTTTTAAAACTGATTTAACCTTTTTCTTTAGTTGAAAGAAATTAAGATGATTCATGACGCCATTTTTAGAGAATTTGTTGTAAATGAAACCACCCAGGAAGCAAGGAATTTTTTTTGCAAAGGCTAGTTTGTGTTTGAATACTGGAAATATATTAAACTAGCTGTTACCCGCAGCTTCGCCCGCGTTATTGTGTCTTTAGGACCTTTGAGGTCTAAATCGATGATCTCTTAGCCAAAGTCACCATAGATGACCCCAAAGTCGAACTCAATATCCTCTATTGTTAAAGTCATTAATCATTTCGGTTAGGTATACGAAGTTGTGATGTTTAATTGTTTGACTCAACACAAAAGTTCCTGAAACATTTCTTACAAAGAAAATAAAGTGAATAGCTGCGCGAGCGTACCGAGCGCTATCATTGCGCGAGTGTACATTTTTTATGACGTTTTATGACCCTGACAGTTTTATAACCAAAAATCAAGTCACTGTAGATGACTCTTAGGTCGAACTCGATATCGTCTATTGTTGAAGTCATTAATCATTACTTGGCAAACCTAACCAAGGTTTACCGAGTTTTGCTGTTTAAGTATTTGAGTCAGTTTAATGTATGAGGCTGTTATAACACACTATTATATGCTATATAGCGTTATTACTGCGCAAGCGAAGCAAGCGCAAATTTTTTTTTACGTCCTGTTATGACCCTGACAGTTTTTATGGCCTACTAAGTCAACACCGATAACCCTAGGGTGTAACTTGATATCCACTTATTTTAAGGTAAGTAATCATTATGATTATTGAAGATTGAACTGTTTCAATTTATAAACTCGTTTTAATGCATGTGGCTATTTAAATACAAAAAATGCTGAAATATTACCCCCAAAGTAGAAATAACAAATGCTTGTGCTAGCGTAGCGAGCGCTATCAATGCGCGAGCGAAGCGATGGTGAAACATTTTATACGACTTTTTATGACCCTGACAGTTTTTATGACCTAAGTCAACACCGATAACCCTAAGGTTAAACTTGATATCCACTTATTTTAAGGTTAATAATCTTTATCGTTATTGAAGGTTGTACTGTTTCAATCTATGACTCGTTTTGATGCATGTGGCTATTAAAATACAAAAGTTGCTGAAATGTTTTCTACAAAGTATATATAACAAATGTTTGCGCGAGCGGAGCGAGCGCTATTACTGCGCGAGCGAAGCGAGCGCGAAACTTTTTTACGACTTTTTATGACCCTGACAGTTTTTATGACCTCCTAAGTCAACACCAATAACACAAAAGTTAAACTTGATATCCACTTATTTTAAGGTTAATAATCATTATGATTATTGAAGGTTGTTCTGTTTTTATATACAAAATGACTAAAATATTAACAACAAAGAAGATAAAACAAATGCTTGCGCGAGCGAAGCGAGCGCGAAAATTTTTAACGACCTTTTATGACCCTGACAGCTTTTATGACCTACTAAGACAACACCGACAACCCTATGATTAAACTTGATATCTACTTATGTCATGGTTAATAGTCTTTATGATTATTGAAGGTTGTACTGTTTCAATCTATGACTTGTTTTGATGCATGTGGCTATTAAAATACGAAAGTTGCTGAAATGTTTTCTACAAAGTAGATATAACAAATGCTTACAAAAGCACAGCGAGCGCTATCAATGCGAAAAATTTTTACGGGATTTTTATGACCCTGACAGTTTTTATGACCTACTAAGTCAATACCTATGACCCTAAGGTGTGTAATGTAATGTGGCTGTTAACACGAATGTTTCTGAAATACTTCCCGCAAAGCAGATAAAACACGTTGGGCAAGCAAAGCTATCACGTTATTTTTTAAGGACTTTTAATGACCCTGACAGTTTTATGGCCTAATTAGGACACATATTAAGTTTAGTCATTATAGATGAACCTAAGGTCAAACTTTCATCTGAATTCATCTGAATCGGTCAAGCCGTCTGGCCGAAAAGAGGCCACACATTTACAAAATTCCATAATAAAAATCTAGACACCCGAAATTGCCAGCAAAACAAAGTATTCGTTGTCCTTCTATGTCTTATTGACTGTCGTGTACAAAATTTCAGCTAAAATGGTTAACCCGTTTAACCGAGAGTAGGCCACACATTTGCAAAACTGGACACCTGGACTCGAAAGCCGGAAAAAAAGTATCCGATATCTTATTCTATCCTATGAACTGTCTTTTTACAACATTTCAGGCAAATCGGTCAAGCCGTTTATTCGATAAGAGGTCTTATATTTACAAATTTCAATTCAAAATATCTGGACACCCTGACTTGACAGCTAGAAAAAAAGTATCCTGTATCCTATTCTGTCCTATGACATGTATTCATACAAAATTTTAAGCAAATCGGTTAAGCCGTTTATTTGAGAAGAAGTCTAATATTTACAAAATTCAATTAAAAATATTTGGACCCCCTGACTCGACAGCCCGAAAAAAATATACCATATCCTATTCTACCCTATAAACTGTCCTTATACAACATTTTAGGCAAATCGGTCAAGCCGTTTATTCGAGAAGAGGTTTTATATTTACAAAATTTAATTAAAAATATTTGGACCCCCTGACTCGACAGCCCGAAAAAAAGTATCTTATCTACCCTATAAACTGTCCTTATACAACATTTTAGGAAAATCAGTCAAGCCGTTTATTCGAGAAGAGGTTTTATATTTACAAAATTTAATTAAAAATATTTGGTCCCCCTGACTCGACAGCCAGAAAAAAGGTGTCCTATATCTTATTCTACCCTATGAACTGTCTATATACAACATTTCAGGCAAATCGGTCAAGCCGTTTATTCCAGAAGAGGTTTTATATTAAGAAAATTCTATTTAAAATATCTAGACCCCCTGACTCGACAGCCAGAAAAAAAGTATCCTATGTCCTATTCTGCCCTATGACATGAATTCATACAAAATTTCAGGCAAATCAGTCAAGGAATTTAATCGAGAAGAGGTCTCATATTTACAAAATTCAATTTGAAATATCTGGACCCCCTGACTCGACAGCCAGAAAAAAAGTATCCTATATCTTATTCTGCCCTAAGACATGTATTCATACAAAATTTTAAGCAAATCGGTTAAGCCGTTTATTTGAGAAGAAGTCTTATATTTACAAAATTCAATTTGAAATATCTGGACCCCCTGACTCGACAGCCAGAAAAAAAGTATCCTATATCTTATTCTGCCCTAAGACATGTATTCATACAAAATTTTAAGCAAATCGGTTAAGCCGTTTATTTGAGAAGAAGTCTTATATTTACAAAATTCAATTAAAAATATTTGGACCCCCTGACTCGACAGCCCGAAAAAAAGTATCCCATATCCTATTCTACCCTATAAACTGTCCTTATACAACATTTTAGGCAAATCGGTCAAGCCGTTTATTCGAGAAGAGGTTTTATATTTACAAAATTTAATTAAAAATATTTGGTCCCCCTGACTCGACAGCCAGAAAAAAGGTGTCCTATATCTTATTCTACCCTATGAACTGTCTATATACAACATTTCAGGCAAATCGGTCAAGCCGTTTATTCGAGAAGAGGTTTTATATTTAGAAAATTCAATTTAAAATATCTAGACCCCCTGACTCGACAGCCAGTAAAAAAGTATCCTATGTCCTATTCTGCCCTATGACATGAATTCATACAAAATTTCAGGCAAATCAGTCAAGGCATTTAATCGAGAAGAAGTCTCATATTTACAAAATTCAATTTAAAATATCTGGACCCCTGACTCGACAGCCAGAAAAAAAGTATCCTATATCTTATTCTGCCCTAAGACATGTATTCATACAAAATTTTAAGCAAATCGGTTAAGCCGTTTATTTGAGAAGAAGTCTTATATTTACAAAATTCAATTAAAAATATTTGGACCCCCTGACTCGACAGCCCGAAAAAAAGTATCCCATATCCTATTCTACCCTATAAACTGTCCTTATACAACATTTTAGGCAAATCGGTCAAGCCGTTTATTCGAGAAGAGGTTTTATATTTACAAAATTTAATTAAAAATATTTGGTCCCCCTGACTCGACAGCCAGAAAAAAGGTGTCCTATATCTTATTCTACCCTATGAACTGTCTATATACAACATTTCAGGCAAATCGGTCAAGCCGTTTATTCGAGAAGAGGTTTTATATTTAGAAAATTCAATTTAAAATATCTAGACCCCCTGACTCGACAGCCAGAAAAAAAGTATCCTATGTCCTATTCTGCCCTATGACATGAATTCATACAAAATTTCAGGCAAATCAGTCAAGGCATTTAATCGAGAAGAAGTCTCATATTTACAAAATTCAATTTAAAATATCTGGACCCCTGACTCGACAGCCAGAAAAAAAGTATCCTATATCTTATTCTGCCCTAAGACATGTATTCATACAAAATTTTAAGCAAACTGATTAAGCCGTTTATTTGAGAAGAAGTCTTATATTTACAAAATTCAATTAAAAATATTTGGACTCCCTGACTCGACAGCCCAAAAAAAAGTATCCCATATCCTATTCTACCCTATAAACTGTCCTTATACAACATTTCAGGCAAATCAGTCAAGGCATTTAATCGAGAAGAAGTCTCATATTTACAAAATTCAATTTAAAATATCTGGACCCCTGACTCGACAGCCAGAAAAAAGGTGTCCTATATCTTATTCTACCCTATGAACTGTCTATATACAACATTTCAGGCAAATCGGTCAAGCCGAAATTATTTGCTACAAAGTAGATACGGCGAATGGTTGCGCGAGCGCAGCGAGCAAACATTTTTTATTACTTTTTATGAACCTGACAGTTTTATGACTTCATAACCTTTAGTTAAGTTATTAGAGAGGACTCCAAGGTCGAAATCGATATCCTCTATCGTAAAAGTAATTAATCATTATGGTTAAGGTATACCAAGTAGTGCTGTTTAAGTATTTGCCAAAATAAAAGTGCCCTAAGTCCTACTATGCTCTACTGACTGTCTTTGTACAAAATTTTAGCTGAATCGGCTAGTCGTTGATCTGATAAGACGTCACTCATTTGCAAAATTCAATAAAAAAAATCTGGACATCCAGATACCAGAAAAATATTATTCAATGTCCTTGTATGTTCTATTGACTATCTTTGTACATAATTTCAGCTGAATCGGTTAAGCTGTTTCTCAAATATGACGTCACTAATTTACAAAATTCAATAAAAAAATCTAGATATCCAGACCTTTCTGCCAGAAAAAAAATCCTATGTCCTTGTATGTTCTATCGACTATCTTTGCACAAAGTTTCAGCTTAATCCGTTTAGCTGATAAGACGTAAAACATTTTCTAAGTTCAATAAAAAAATCTGGACAACCAGACTCGATTGTCAAAAAAAAGTAAACTTTGTTTTTTGTGCTTTATTAACTATCTTTGTACAAAATTTTAGCCAAATCGGTCAAGCAGTTTGGCCGATCAGAGGCCACACGCGTACAAAATGCAATAAAAAAAATCTCGACACCCTAACTCGACTGCCAAAAAAGTCTCCTATGTCCATCTTTGTCTTTTTGACTGCCTTTATACTAAATTTCAGTTGAATTGGTCCAGTCGTTAATCCGCGAAGAGATCTAATATTTACAAAATTCAATTAAAACAATCTGGTTACCCATACTTGACAACCAGACAAAAAATATCCTATGAACTGTCTTTGTACAGAATTTCAGCCAAGTCGGTCAAGCCGTTTGACCGTGAAGAAATCCCAAACAAATAAATAATCAAATAAGCAAACTGACTTTCGCATTTATAACATTGGTGTTCATCTCTAAGACCAGCGCATTAGGCTGTACGTTGATATATCAATTAGTTTAAAGACAAACGCGTAAGGGATAATTTGGTGATTTTGAAAAAACTGTGAAACACATGTCTCATAATTTTAATTCAAGAGTATATGTACATATTTTCAAGTCCATCGCCCCAGAGAATACAATGTTTCATAGAAAATTAAACTTATCATTTCACCCACATAGGGGAGCAATTTCGAAAAACTCTTTCTTAGTGTAATATATATGGCAGTCATTTAGTTGGTCAGAAAAAATCTTGGGGGATGATTTTTGAAAAACTGTAATACTCATCACTCACTATTTGAATTAAAGAGTTTATGTACCAATTTTCAAAATAGTTGACCCAGAGAATAAAAAGTTTCATAGAAAGTTCAACCCTCCATTTCACCCACATAGGGGTGGAATTTCGAAAACCTATTTCTTAGTGAATACTTGCACTTCACAAAGAACACACTTTCTAAATATTATGTCTTTAAGACCAGTGGTTTAGGCAGTGCGTTGATATATCAGGCAGTCATTTAGTCAGAAAAACGTGTGGGGGATGATTTTTTTAAAACCGTGACACTCGTAACTCACTATTTTATTTAAAGAGTATATGTACAAATTTTCGAGACAATAGACCCAGAGAATAAAAAATTTCATAGAAAGTTCAACCCTCGATTTCACCCACTTAGGGGTGGAATTTCGAAAAATCCTTACTTTGTGGATGCCTACACTTCATAAAGAACACACCCTCCAAATTTCTTGTGTCTAGGACCAGCGGTTTGGGCTCTGCGTTGATATCTCAGTCAGTCAGTCAGTCAGTGAGTCAGGACTTTGGATTTTCTATGTATAGATGAACATACTTTAAGGTGGTTCGATTTCCATACATATGTATATTTACAAATACGAGTAAATGGATCGAAAAATTGTAAGGAAATCACATCTATTAGCCGTTATACAACTCTTAACATACGGGCAATCACATTTTACTACATAATTTGATTAAATATTATGAAAACTAAGATCGAGATTTTAATTCATTTTTGTCAATATGTGAGTGAAATGTTTACAGTGTCATACACCAAGCTCATTAGTGTGTATTATCGCGATTGTGGGACGTTGCCAAATTGTACGCTCGCCGAAAAGGCGACGTTGCCAGACCGCTGACATGCGAGTCGCCGCTTTTTCAGGACTTTCAAGTTTTCATATTATTATTATTGTAGTTTGTGGTCTTCAAATATTTCGTTGGTTTATCGGTTAGGTTAGGCTGTAACAAACTCAAAAGTAAATAAAAATCTGTTTTATGTCGCGTGCTGCACAATGTTTTAAGTTTCGATTCGTTTATTAAACCGACTTCAAAAAAAGGAGGTTTCTTTTTTTATATCTTATATATCTTATAGGCTAGCGTTTGACCACTGTCTCACCTGTTGGTAAGTGATGATGCGGATGAAGACGGTAAGCACGCTAGGCTAGAATGGGAATCTAAATTTAACCGTATATATATATATATATATATATATATATATATATTATGTTTGTTCACGGATAACTTCGTCGTTTGTGAACCGATTTTGATTCTTTTTTTGTTGGAAAGAAGATGTGATGGATGATAAGTATCTCCAGAGATATGGAGATAAACACCTCAAACTTGGTAGTGAAAATTAATAGCGCGGCATTTGAAGTTGGTTCTTTTAGTTGGGATCACCTGGGAAGAGCCTTAGAAACAAAAAAGAATTTTCCAAATCTGTTCAAACATCTTCGAGAAATCGGTTAACGTACATTAAAAATAAATAACCGGCCAAGTGCGTGTCTGGCCACGCGCAGTGTAGGGTTCCGTAGTAGCCCGTTATTCAATGCAAGTCTTTACCCTTTAAAAACAAGCAACTAGGTACTTCGTCTTTGTCACTTTAGGATTTATTCTAAGGATTTTATATTTGTACAAAATTATCCAACACCCAGGTTCAACGACTATTACGGCTCCTTTTAAAGTTCATGAAATGCACTATTATCACGAATTTTTCTTAGATTTTTTAAACCAGCAGTTTAGCTTTTAGAGGGGGGGGGGGGACTCCCTACTGGAACAAAAATTTGCACTTTTAAGTTTAATATTTCGTAAATGGAGCATTCAATCGAAAAATGGTATTAGCACCTATGTCTAAATCTCTTTAAAAGACCTATGACTAATGTCGATAACTTTGGTTCTCTGATGGATGACTTCATTTCGAATAAGTATTAACAGGTAAGACGCACTCGTTAAAGACTTTCGTCTTCAGGCTTTGGGATAAGGGCCATGAAAAGACCAGTCGGTGAACACTACTGGTATTGATCCTAGTGATCCTGATCACTGTGACATCTCTAAATATACGCTTCTTGTCCGTCATAATGAAATCAATCTCATTTTTACGGTTCCGTAGCCGTATGGGAAAAAACGGAAGCCTTATAGTCTCATCATGTCTGTCTGTCTGTCCGTCCGTCCGTATGTCATAGCCACTTTATTCCGAAACTATTTAGACTACACAATTGAAACTTGGCACATAGGTGTATTCTGTGAACCGCTTTACATGAAACTGAATATAAAATAAAAATGTTTCATCAAACCTAACCTACTTGCGGGGTCTATAGATAGGTCTTTGAAAAATGAAATTGAGGTTCCTAACACCATTTTTTCTAAAAGACAATCGTTTGAAAGATAGTCACTTCTAAAGTGGTAATATATGTGTCCCCCCTTCCTCTAACTCTAAAAATAAGGGAGTGAAAATTCAAATAAATATATATGCTGTAGATCTCAGTAAGCACTCAACGAAAATTGGTTTGAACTAGATATAGTCAGCAGTTTTTGAGATATAGCAACCGCAAACATAACTTTGTTTTTCATACAAACCACTATGAAAAACAAAGTTAATTTTTTGGTGGCGAAAATTCTATATAATAAATTACTCTACTGTGTTACGTAACCATACGAGAGTGAGTTCGACTTGCAGTTGGCTAGTTTTTGGTCATATAATTAGGGCTTTGAAACGTCTACATCCGCCGAGGGTCTTTCTGAAAGAAGGAATTCATCAGAAAAAACCCCTTCTTTCTAGAGGAAGTTGACGAGCATTTGCCCTCCTAGATTCCTGCTTCCAAATCCGTGTGGTCTTTCTACCAATTCGCCGCTTGTTTGTACTGTTTGTTTGAAGTGGGCCTTTTGGGTAGTGTACAAGACCTTGGAAATATCCTCGTACATTTCCTCCACTTCATCGTCCGAGAGTGCTGAAGTCGGTGCGTATATTTGGATAACCTGAAGCTACCTCTCGGCGAGTTTGATCACAAGATACGCTACCCTTGTCGACACACTGGAGATTTCTAAGACATTGTCAGAGAGGACCTTGTGTACTAAGAACCCCACACCGCCTTGGAATGGTTGGTCTCCCTCTGTGAAGCACTAGGGTTACGGTATCCTCCTCTTCAGATTTCACATAATACCAGAATGTGCTATCTTATGTTCCGTATGCGAGTAACGCCAGATGTTAGTCGGGCCGTAACGTGCGTCCGTTATACGTAGCCAGAGTCAATCAGTAATAGCGGCCTACCGCAGCCTGGGGATATCAAAAATGAAGTATTGCTATTTTTAACCGGCTTCACAAAAAACGGAGGAGGATTTCAATTCGACATTATTTTTTCATATTTGTTACCTCAGAACTCCGTCAAATCTTAACCGATTTAAAAAGTTCTTTTTTTATTGAGAGGTTATGCCTCCCGTTTGATGCCATTCAAATTTTGATCTGATAATCATCTCCAGATATATGGAGATAAACAATATTGTATACCTTGATGACATGATTATGGCTACTGGCTATTTTAACTACCGCGGCATGTGAAGTCGGTTTTTTCGTTTTGTACGATCATAAATGATGTTGGCTATTATCAAAACACATGACATCACCATTCTCAAAATTTAACGTGACAAAGATTTTATAACAAACGTAGCGTAGGACGTCCTGTGATTAGGTGGAGCGACGATATTCGCAAAGCGGTGGAAAATGACTTGGGAGAGGCCTATCTCCACCAGTGGACTGGTACCGGCTGATTGTGATGATGATGATGAGGATGATACCAGCGCCAGTTCTCGAAAATGGTCATGCATAGCTCTATTAGGACCGTTCTATTATCATTTACGGACAGGACTATTTAGCGAATAGCCTTGATCAACATCTCTGGAGGCTCTCGCTAGACGTTTGGTTAAGGTATAGACACAGCAAGCAGTCATCCTGGACACGGTACATATTGTTAGGCAGAACTCCTCACTCTGCAGCTCTAACTACCAGTAACTTGTGCCCTGCGCCCCTGTTTAGGTCTTTAATAATATCTATTTATTATTTTTATATAATGTTGTAAATGAAAATAAAATATTGTACACGAATAAAACAGGAAAGTTTACGTATGTAAGTAAATTAATATACTGTATATATGACCTACTCTTTTTTTATTTTGTCTGTAATTTATAATCAGCTAATGCCTTCTACTCGCTGTCGTAGTCACATGATAAGAGTAGCTTGATTTATTATCCGACTCATCCATATACTAACATAGGCTACATTTTATCGCAAATAGCAGTTCAGCCAGTTGCTGTTAGATTATGGGTAAAGCCGCAAAGCACAACTAGTACGCTGGTCGCTTCACTTTGGGATCTACAGACGAATCCAGCAACAAAATATCCGTTGTACATCTTGGACTCAAAATTACCCAATAGCGTTAGTAAGAGCACTACCAGTTCACATCAAAAAGTAGTGCAAATCTATATCATATTTGGTATTTTGTTATTAGCGAGAGTAATGTAGACGAGAAATAAAAATTTAATGTTCGGAAAGGAATACGAAAAAAAGTAAGATATGGAAGGGTTCCATAGCCAATAGCCAACCCATAACCTTCATCAATCGGCTACTTTACTCATTTACAAACTGACAAAATTTGCAAATGCTTTCGTAAACGTCTAATACACTATTAAATAATCTGTGATAGAAAAATACTTTCGCGTGTGTGCGTGATCAGTCCTGACGCCACGCTTGTTTACAAATAAAAGTATATAGAGAGTGTATTTATACTTCAAGTTTAGCTGAATAAATTAAAATGTATACGCTTTACTGGCAAAATCAATATTTTTTATTTACCAAATACTATTTCAGTCATTAAAAAATTAAATTCATCAAATAAGAGTATCAGCGCCATCTATTGGCTCTGTTGTGGTTAGCTGACGACGAGCAACCAACTTAACAAAAAAACTTCAAGTTATTTTTAGTAAATGTTTACTAGCACTGAGTTGCACATTACTAGTAGTCTTTAACCCCTTCAACTAAGCTTAATAAACTTATACTTGTGTCTGGAGTGGGTTCACGTTAATATAGCAATGGGTGAGGATCAGATTCACGAAACGACCTCTCGACCGCCAGGCCAACGCCTTAGCCATTGGGCTATCGCTGCAAAATCTCTTTCAGATTCTAATCCTGATATAAACCGTGCCTGGTATACTAATAAACAAATCATACTGGTAATGATTGAGGAAAAAGTTTCATTAAGAATCAAATATGAAACTTAGAATTTAGGCTGCATTAACAAGGTCTCATAAATATTTTATCAGGATCTGATCTAAGAAGTGTCTTTAGAGATTAAAAGCGATACACCTGTAACTTGCACTTGGATAAAAATAATATTATATAATTATATGATGAGAAGTCGATCCCTTTTAAAGTTTAATTAATGATATTATCATTGTGATCCGATAGGCGCTCTCGCTACATCTAACATTTCCATTTGCTACACAAAAAACTCTCAATGCTCTAACTAAATCATTCTCTGTATTTGTTTCAGACTAAGTTACCATTCGAAAAGCATTGGCGCAAACACAGTTTGTCTAACGTAGACATACCGACTGGTAAAGTCACCATCGCCTACAGAGCAGTGATCGACACACCGATGACTAAAGAAATAGAATTCATACCTCCCGTTCCAAGAGTCTACTGAAATGTACCTAGATGACCCACTTGTTTAATTTTTTCTTGCATCATATTATAACTAATTCTAGTAAGAACTTGAATTAGCTTATTATAATTATGGGTTAGTAATTTAGTAATTTTTCAATTGATTTACCAGATAGATTTTTCTATATTGCTACAATTATTATGTTTTATATTTTGCCCCGAAGTATATCAATACAAGGTATAGCAAAAGCAAATTTAAGCAAATTATACCAATGCAATTTTTTCTATGGTTTCACGAAAATAAATGTTTGATGGTTTTGATAATAATAATTTTATTTCCTTTTCATTAGAGCACAAATATACTTTAGAATTAATGCTGTAGTTATAAAGGTACGTCACTTTCATCTTGGTGCATCAAAAACACTGACACCCCGTTCGCACTTGTCGGCGGCCCGACAGAAAATCGGCTGCTCTAGTGGCAGAAATGTTATATAAAGCTGTTCGCACTTATCAGACCTCGTCAGTCCTCGTCGTCTGTAAACAATCGTGTTTAATCTCGTACGCCTATGAGTAGGTCTTCATACCTACTGTTCACATGACATCAGATTTTGGGCTCGGCACTCTCGCCTCGCTCCCCCTTCTTCCGCCCTTCTCTTATCTGCCGCAGATTGTGTACATACATATCGCGGCTCCAGCTTCAATCGGGTCCGACAACCGACTATAGTGAACAGAGGAGCCGACACCTGATTGAAATACGACGCCCGACACCCGATTAAAATTACGGCGCCCGACACCCGACTAGTGGGAACGAGCTATGAGTGTATCCTTTAGGTTCTGACTGTTTAAAGCTTTATGAATGTTATTTCATCTAGTATCGGCATCATCAGGATCCGCAGGAGCTTTTAGACTTTGTTTATAGCGTAACTGGTTCAGTTACTACTGGTGTCCTAGTGAAATACAGCTCTACATCTAGGTAGGTCTCATTGTGCAGCAATAAATGCTGATAATTACGATTCTCGTAAGTGTACTAATCTGTTATAGGCAGATATCATAGCTGTCTATCTAGCAATCGTCTTGCTTGTTTTCTTACTATTATATTAATTTTACCATTTCAAAATAATACCGATAATAAAAGCAACAAGGTCGGGCAAGTCTTTCTTGTTTTTTGCTTTAGCGTAGTATCATAAATTTTGTTTTTCTTTTGTCTATAAAAACACTGCATTGACTTGATTGATCTCAAATAAAGCCGACGCCACCCCTTCGTTCTTAATGCGAATTGTTTTATGGATCTTTAGGCTGCTTACAGACTCTGCTGCGAATGTTGTCCCCTAGCCTAGTACGTATAATGAGGGTGCGAGGACGCGTAGTGAAGTGTAAGACGGTGTGACGTTTGCTCTACGAAGCAGTTTACTGCTCAACTTATTAGATGTTAATTATAGTAGTAAAGCTGTGAAACGGTGTGACTCTAACCAGCAAAGCCGTGCGGGGGTCGACGAGTGGTTGCTTAGTGAGCTCGTATTTGCTTGGTGTACTAGTACTATCTAGAACAGATCCTCACGCTACATACGTCTGATAGTAATTTTACTCTCACACCACAAAGCAATCTTGTTGTACTAAAACCTGGAGCTACGAAAAGCCTTAGTGACCGAACGAGCGAAGCGTCTCAGTTTCGAGTTTGACCAAAAATGCTTTTGTCCGGATGTTTGTTCTCACGCGGGGGTCGCATTTTTCAACAGATTTTGACGAAAGTTGCCACACGAGTTCCTTGATTTATTTAAAAAATGTTGTCGTTCGCGTTTTTAGGGTTCCGAACCCAAAGGGTACCAACGGAACCCTATTACTGAGACTCCGCTGTCCGTCTGTCTGTTTGTCTGTCTGTCTGTCCGTCTGTCACCAGGCTGTGTCTCATGAACCGTGATAGTTAACGCTTGAAATTTTCACAGATGATGTATTTCTGTGGCCGCTATAACAAAAAATACTTAAAACAGAAAGCAGTTATAAATTAAAGGGGGTCCTTATACAAAAAACGTGTTTTTTTCTATAGCGCCATCTATGAACTGAAAATGATTGTTTAACTTATTAATAAATAATATTAATTACCTACCTTCGTGTTAACGTTCATTTAGTTGGTGTTAGAAGTTCGTTAGATATTCGCTAGATGGCGTTGTAGTTAATAAGCATGTTTGGTATTGACATAATATATTATATTATACTTATATATATATTATTATACTGCGGTTCGGAACCCTCCGTGTGCGATACAAAAGTCTGACTCGCACTTGGCCAGTATTATTTGTAATTGGGGGGAAATAGAAGGAAAAATACAGAAGTTTGCTGTAGGGTTATATATTAACGGATTTCAGTCAAATTGAAAAGGCACACTAAGGACTTCATACTTCACAAGATGTTGCGAAAAAAAATCAAAAAGGGGGAGCGTAGGAGGGAAAAGGGGAAAAGTTTACTGTAGCGTTATTTGTCGACGGATTTCAAATTTTTTTTGTGTGCATTTCTCAGAGGACCCTATTATTTTTTTAAGTCGAGGAGCATAGTTAGTTTAAGGTTAAATCCAAATTTGTGTATAACCCTTCTCCCGCGGCTGCCATCTTGGAAAAAGGGTGTAGATGGATTTTATAGTTAAGGAAACTAGCTTTCTCTTTCATATAAACGAGACCCTTTTACTATGTCGAGTGATATGTCAACTTCTGATCAATTGAAGGTCCTTTGTGTAAATATGAATGCTAAGCCAGTTGTTCTGGCCCGTGGTGCTTCCCATTACTTCCCAAAAGTTTTTGAGAGATCGAAAGTTAGTCGTTACGTGCGCCCAGCTAGTTAGTATATCTCAGGGTGTTATTTTCAAACATTTTATCAAGATAAGATCAGATAATCAGAAATAACTGGTAAAACACCTTAAAACTTTCTACTGCATGGTATGTGAATTGTGAAGGCGGTTCCTTTTAAGTTTTTAAGCGATATTATATTTTCGATACCTGTAGGTATCCTTAAGATGAGTAGGTCCTAAAGTAGCTCTTGTATAGTATTCCATTTGTTGTACAGGAGATAAAAAAATATTTTTGTATCAGTTCTACACGTTTGAATCAGCCCTAAACTCTTCATTGAGGGGAGAGTGGGGTAAGTCGACGCGTGTAAGCCGCACCTAGCGCCAGGTGATGTCTGATGTGGTATTAAATCAATACAATGTTAGCGATAGGTCATCAATTAATTACAACACGACATGCTTTGTTTTACTAGCTGTAAGCAGGCCTCTCTTTATATATATCTTTCTAATACTATAAGAATCTTTGTCCTGACATACTGACTGACTGACTGACTGACTGACAGACAACGCACAGCCTAAACCGCTGGTCGTAGAGACTTGAAATTTGGAGGGTATATTTGTCTTAGTACGTCCTTACGAATACGAATTTTAGAAAATCCTTTCTTAGAACACACCCTTGTGTGTACTAAGAAAGGATTTTCCAAAATTCACCCCTTAAGGGGATGAAATGATATATTCGAAATTTCGACTATTCGAAATTTCGCACAAGTGCTTCAGTAAAAAAAAAAGTAAATATGTGTTTCAGGTTTTTTTGAAATTCTACCCCTAAGAGGGTGAAATGGGGTAACAAAGTGTGAAAATCAATATTGTTTCGGATTGCGCTGAAATTTGGCATGCAGATAGTTATTACGACGTTTGTTACCTCTGAGAAAGGATTTTCCAAAATTCATCCCTTAAGGGGATGAAATGAGGGTTCAAAGTTTGTATGGAGAAACAAGATTAGATAGTATTTTTTTTGAAACTTCACACAAGTTCTGTCGTATATAGATAAGTAAAAACGTGTGTCAGGCTTTTTAAAAATTCCACCCAAGAAGGTGAAGTGGGGTAATAGTCTGAAATCAATATTGTTTCGGATTGCGCTGAAATTTGGCATGCTAATAGTTGTTTTGACGTAGGTATCCGTTAAGAAAGGATTTTACAAAATTCACTCTTTAAGGGGATGAAGCGAGGGTGCAAAGTTTGGATAGTCTTTTTTTTCGAAACTTCACACAAGTACTTCAGTAAATAAATAATTAAATACGAGTTTCAGGTTATTTCAAAGTGCCATTCCAAAGAAGGTGAAGTGGGGTAACAAAGTCTAAACATCACTATTGTTTAGAATTGCGCTGACATTTAGAATGCAGATAGTTATTATGATGTAGGTATCCGATAGGAAAGGATTTTCTAAATTCACCTCTTAAGGAGACGGAACGGGGATTTAAAGTTTGTATGGCAAAACAAGATGAGATAGCCTGTTTTATTCGAAACTTTACTTAAGTACTTCTGAAAATAAATAAGTAGATACGTGTAGCAGGATTTTTCGAAATGGGGTAGGTAACAAAGTCTGAAAATCCATGTGGTTTTTCGGGTTTTATAAATATGAATATTTTATTCGTAGTATGAATCCCTATTTTCCTTAGTCACATGATAACTTGAAAACGGATGAACCGATTTGGTTTATTCTTTTTTGATGTGTTTTATGAAAAAAAGGTTTTTACAAAAGAACCGTTATAAGTAAATAAAAGAAGTTATTAACGCGGGCGAAGCCGCGGGGCACTTCTAGTATATATATATATATATATATATATATAGCGTGTCAGGTTTCATATGGCCCCAAACGAAAACCAGCGATAATGATGACCATGTCCATCTATAGTTTTCAGGAAAATTGCGACTTTCTTATTTTCTAGTGGGTGCTCAAAATTTGCGGTTTTATTATTTTCACCATTCGATTTTTAGGGTTCCGTACCCAAAGGGTAAAACGGGACCCTATTACTAAGACTCCGGTGTCCGTCTGTCTGTCTGTCTGTCTGTCTGTCTGTCTGTCCGTCCGTCCGTCTGTCTGTCTGTCCGTCTGTCACCAGGCTGTATCTCATGAACCGTGATAGACAGTTGAAATTTTCACAGATGATGTATTTCTGTTGCCGCTATAACAACAAATACTAAAAACAGAATAAAGTAAAAAATAATAGAAACAAGAAACGTGTTTTTTTCGGCATTTCACGCCATCTATGAACGCTTAGTTAGGTAAACGTCCCATAGATGGCGTTATATTGAAATGTCGATCCCTAACACCTTTGTTAGACGTTAGATGGCGTTATAAGAAGTAAAATGTTTATTAATTATTATTTTATTACTGCCGAAAAATGATAGTGGTATTTCTTGCTAGATCTTATAAAATACTGTAGTGTGGTACGGAACCCTACGAGTGCGAGTCTGACTTGCACTTGGCCAGTTTATTGTTAACTACTTTATTATCACCAATTTTTTTACATTTAGTTACTAAAGTGTCAGTCAAATGTGACCTCTAATTTAGAAAATAAATTTGACTTAAGTGTTGTATACTTGCGTATCTTCGGTAACAGTATATAATACCGTGGACACAGAATAAATAATGGTACAAGTACCAATATCACGTCAGTTCCCCATGGAACTGACCTCATGTTGGAGCCAGGCTGTAGGGACTGAAACTCCGTAATGGCAAATGGTAGTGCAGTCGAATTTAAGCTAGTATGAATTGCAGTTATCGTTAGTACTTATCATGACTCATGATAAAGTCTTAACAAAAAACTTGTTCCAAAAAAATCTTCACTTAATTTATTTTATTTTGTTCATATGATTTTTTTTTATAATAATTAATTAAATAGGGGAGACGTTTTCCCAGCACTTGAATCAAATATGCTAGTTAAATAAATCAATTTTGACATGCATGTCGATCCTTTGTACACACAATAAATGCTTTTAAGCTTATGCGGAGGTAAGGAATGATTGTATTATGGATTAATTGTAAATATTTAATTTCATTGATTTTTTTTACATAGAACTGGGTAGCACTTGACCACTATCTCACCCAATGTTAAGTGATGATGCGGTCGATGATGGAGCGCTCTTACCCAAAAGATACCTGTTCACTTGCGATTTGAAGACCCCCATATTGTATTTAACCCCCGACGCAAAAATAAGGGGTGTTATAAGTTTGACGTGTGTATCTGTGTCTGTCTGTGGAATCGTAGCACCCAAACGGATGAAGCGATTTTGATTTAGTTTTTTATGTTCGATAGGTGTCTTAATCAAAAGTGTTGAGAGCTTGATGTATTGAGCTATGAGCTTTTTTCTGGTTGATAACGCTATAAAAAAAACTTTCCTATGAAAATTAGACATAGCTCAGACATAGGTCTGATCAATTCGAAATTTGATATCCTCTTACTTCAAAGATATTTTAAGCACATGGTAGCATAGACCTGACGCTGGGACATTACATTTTGAATTTAAGGATTATTCGTAGAGCTTTCGTAAAGAATACCTAGTTAAGATCAATTGTGACGTCTTTTGTAGAGTATTAAGGGTTGATTTTACCATTTATGCTACTAATCAAGATTAATTTAACTAAGTTCTACTAAAATGTGTTCAAACGACGATGTTGATCTTGGTTTACGCGTACTTGATTTCACCACCTCCCATTAGGCTCCATTTGATCCGCGTTTACCAAAACCAAGATTTTATGCTATTACGCACAATGTAACGTAAGAGCTGTCGTATTAGATTGTTTTGGCATTGCCAAACTGACAAATTCATATTACCAAATTCGATTCCGTGTCCGTGTGGTATATAATTTTGTGTTCAGAATCGTGAATTTTGAATTTTAAGCCCAAGGAATTATTTCATTAACGAAATAATCACACATCCGTGCATGACATAACAAGACGTCTCATCTTGTTATGTCATGCACGGATACGTAAACGAACGCGCAAAATACGACTGACAGTGGCTGTAAACAGTTTAAACGGGATCAAGAGCGCTAAACGCCCAAAATCGGTTATTCAGACTTAGAACTCATTTAAACTGTAACCACGTTAAGTTTGTAGTGGTGAAATGCAAAATGCAAAATCTCAGTTAAACACGTAAACCAAGTTCAAGTCGTCCTGATCGCGTTTATATTCACTGGTGAAATCGGCTCTAAGAGGACTTTTTAAATTTTATTTATTTATTCATACATTAGTATATATAATCCATACCAACCATACTAACCATTATAACCTAAACATACCCAGAACAGGTAATTGTATTAAATAGGCACAGTGTATACAATTGATATAATAAACATACTCCCTAAGCATGTAGGTAAGTACTTCAAAGTGATATGGCAAAGTACATAGAGTGCAATCAAGTTAGGGCATTTCCACCCATGTCACAGTCAGCATGTTAATTAGTAATGCTCAATGGGGCTAATCGCATGGGTGGGGCAGACCTCCCCTCGACTTAACCTCTAACCGATTATGCTACTAATGGTATGATGTTCCACATAAGCCGAGATAGATACGTCATCAACAACAATATTATAAATGCTGCTAAAGTCAGTTTATTTGTTTGTTTGGTACTTCTTCACGGTCAAACGGCTGGACCGATTTAATTTAAACACAGGGCACAGGGATAGCCAGTATTATGGATTAGGCTATAGGATACTTTTTAAAGGCGGGTAAAGCCACGGGACAACGCTAGTAAAAGTCAGAGTACGGAATAATATGCCTACTTAAGCGTTAATGTGCTCGAAGATGGTGATCACGAATACTAGAGTCCAGAATACTAATAATAATAATAACAGAATAATATTGCCCAAAATTTCCAAAAAACACTTAACAATAAGGTCGTGTAAAAAAACTAAAAAAAGAGAACCGACTTCAAATGTCGCGCTATTAATTTTCAATACCAAGTTTGAGGTGCTTAAATCCATATCTCTGAAAATACTTATCATACATCTTGTCTCCTTTCCAACAAAAAAATAATCATCAAAATCGGTTCATAAACGACGAAGTAATCCGCGAACAAACATAAAAAAAAATTATACGGTCGAATTGAGAAACATCCTTTTTTAAGTCGGTTAAAAACAATGTGCACACGACTTAAAACTAAATTTGAGTTTGTTAGGCTCTAGCCTAACCTAACCGATAAACCAACGAAATATTTGAAGACCACAAACTACATCAATAGGTACTGAAATGCTAAAGATAACTTGAAAGTCCTGAAAAAGCGGCGACTCGCATGTCAGCGGTCTGGCAACGTCGCATTTTCAGCGAGCGCACGATTTGGCAACATCTCACAATCGAGACAATACACACTAATGACTTTAGCGTATGACACTGTAAAAACTTCACTCACATATTAACAAAAATGAATTAAAATCTCGATCCTAGTTTTCATATTATTTTATCAAATTATGTAGTAAAATATGATTTCCCGTATGTAAAGAGTTGTATAAAGACCAATAGATGTGATTTCATTGCAAGTTTTTGATCCATTTACTCGTATTTGTGCATATACTTTTGTATGGAAATCGAACCACCTTAATACGAAATCTTTTGTCTAGTTACATAATAATAAATGGTCACCAAGTATGTTGTGCTGTCTGTGGTTATTTCGTTTTGTTTATTAGGTACTTACCTCTATAATTAAGCCGATATTACGCCGATGCAAAGAGGCTGCTTTATGGTACAGAATAAGATATAGGATACTCAGTACTCTATTTTTATGATATTGTGTAATAACTTTGCACTCGTATTAGCAACATCAAATTATTTTTTTATTGGCAGGTATTAAAATGATCTGGGCTGAACTAAAATCTAATTTCAATCACGTTAATATTGTATTGTTTAATAAACATTAAAGACGCGTCTATTTTTTAAATATCATTGGCGAATTAGGTAGGTATCTGCTATCTAAACTGTAGGAGGAACTTGTTTACCATCACTGTTCGTATGTTGCACCATTAAGGCATTAGTAGGCATATAACAGTAGAATAATTATTTAGGTATCCAAACGGAACAAAATAGATAACTACTTTAATAAATGACTTACGTCTAAGTAATGCAGTATAATCTAATACTATAAGAATCTTTGTCCTGACATACTGACTGACTCACTGACTCACTGACTCACTGACAGACAACGCACAGCCTAAACCGCTGGTCGTAGAGACTTGAAATTTGGAGGGTATATTTGTCTTAGTACGTAAGGGTGTACTAAGAAAGGATTTTCCAAAATTCACCCCTTAAGGGGATGAAATGGGGGTTCAAAGTTTGTATGGAGAAACAAGATTAGATCGTCTTTTCTATCCGAAACTTCACATAAGTGCTTCAATAAAAAAATAAGTAAAGACGTGTTTCAGGTTTTTTTGGAATTCCACCCCTAAGAGGGTGAAATGCGGTAATAAAGTGTAAAATCAATATTGTTTCGGATTGCGCTGAAATTTGGCATGCAAATAGTTATTACGACGTAAGTTCCCACTGAGAAAGGATTTTCCAAAATTAACCCTCGAAGGGGATGAAACGGGGGTTCAAAGTTTGTATGGAGAAACAAGATTAGATAGTCTTTTCTATCTGAAACTCCATACAAGTGCTTCAGTAAAAAAATAAGTAAACACGTGTTTCAGGTTTTTTTTAATTCCACCCCTAAGAGGGTGAATTTGGGTAATAAAGTGTGAAAATCAATATTGTTTCGGATTGCGCTGAAATTTGGCATGCAGATAGTTATTACGACGTTAGTTCCCTCTGAGAAAGGATTTTCCAAAATTGACCCTCGAAGGGGATGAAACGGGGGTTCAAAGTTTGTATGGAGAAACAAGATAAGATAGTCTTTTCTATCCGAAACTCCACACAAGTGCTTCAGTAAAAAAATAAGTAAACACCTGTTTCAGGTTTTTTTGAAATTCCACCCTTAAGAGGGTGAAATGGGGTAATAAAGTGTAAAATCAATATTGTTTCGGATTACGCTGAAATTTGGCATGCAGATAGTTATTACGACGTTAATTCCCTCTAAAAAAGGATTTTCCAAAATTAACCCTCTAAGGGGATGAAACGGGGGTTCAAAGTTTATATGGAGAAACAAGATTAGATAGTCTTTTCTATCCGAAACATCACACAAGTGCTTCAGTAAAAAAATAAATAAACACGTGTTTCAGGTTTTTTTGTAATTCCACCCCTAAGAGGGTGAAATGGGGTAATAAAGTGTAAAAATCAATATTGTTTCGGATTGCGCTGAAATTTGGCATGCAGATAGTTATTAATTACGACGTTAGTTCCCTCTGAGAAAGGTTTTCCAAAATTCATCCCTGAAGAGGATGAAGCGAGGGTTCAAAGTTTGTATGGAGAAACAAGAATTGATTGTCTCTTATATTCGAAACTTCACACAAGTAGTTTAGTAAATAAATGAGTAAATACGTGTTTCAGGCTTTTTGAAATTCTATTCCTAAAAGGGTGAAGTGGAGTAACAATGTCTGAAATCAATATTGTTTCGGATTGCGCTGATATTTTGCATCCAGATAGAAATTTTGACGTAGGTATCCGCTGAGAAAGGATTTTTCAAAATTCACTCTTCAAGGGATGAAGCGGGGGCTCAAATTTTGGATAGTCATTTTATTCGACATTTCACACAAGTACTTCTGTAAATAAATAAGTAAATACGAGTTTCAGACTTTTTCAAAATGCCACCCTAAAAGAGTGAACTGGGGTAAAAAAGTCTGAAAATCAATATAGTTTCGGATTGCGCTTTATTGGGTTTTCGGGTTTTAAAAATATGAATCCTGATTTGTCTTAGTCACGCGATAACATGTAAACAGGTGAACCAATTTGGCTAATTTTTATTTGATGTCTTTAATGATAGAATCGTTTTTACAAAAGAAAAGTTTTAAGTAAATAAAAGGAGTTTTTAACGCGGGCGTAGCCGCGGGGGACTTCTAGTATTATTATATGTAGAGTCTTGTTTTAGGCAGCTATCCTTGAGAGCCAGCTCATATTCTAGGCCTAGCGTACTACCATCCTCGACAACATCATTACTTATCAATAGATGAGACTGAGTCAATATTAGTCTGGATACAGCCAACATGATTTCAAAGGCTTACCAAGTTTATTCACAAATTGCAGATATAGAAGCGGGTTGAGACCTTACAGCCCAAAACGCAACTGCGTGAATTTTACATTGACGGCTAAGCATAACGACGCCGCGGAGATCAGTTAGTCCCTGTACGGGTTGATTCGTCGGGTCACAGAATATTTCACAGTAGCTGTACCCGGGAGCTGGAACCATCATCCCCGGATGATCCCGCGCAGGCGGCCGGTCGCTCCGCCCCTGGGCGTGTCCCGCCTTCATACCCTCCCTTGCCTCTCGCCTCACCGGACGAAGCACCTCACTTGTATTATACCCGTTTCCTGTCCTCGGACGCGTGCCTAGCTCTCACCTATCGATCTGTTTATTTTTTCCACCGACAAATTGGTCGCAACCCTTCCGAGTGTCTTCCGAAGTGTTGTGTAGCGGTGTGGCAATGTGGAGTGTCAGTGAAAGCTTTAGGATGCCAGAGTGCTGAGGTGAGTCGACGGCGATTGTGCGTTGATGTCTACTCTATCGAGGCAGGAGGCATTGAATTCTCTTGCGTATTACTTAAAATCCTCATTCCAATACATGAGTAGGTAAAGAGTTGGTCAAAGCAATCAAGTCTTAAAATGCTTCTCCTAACCCATGCTTCAAGTACCTACTTACAATGTTAACAAAATTTGTTCAGTCTAGTTAAGATATTGTTTTATAGATGCTTACTATATAGATAGCTGTTGTTGTAAACAATGGAATTATGTGCGAGACCGAACACCTGCTTCAAATAAAAAATAGAACAGAAATATTTCAGTTTCATACAAACACGGTATATGAATAGACATTTTAACGTCTATAGTAAAAATTAAGTACCATGTAGTATTTTTCTCATATGTGAACAAACAATTAATTATTTATTTTAATTAAGAAATCATACAAAGTTCAATGATTACAAATCAATTTTATAATTATATAATTATATATATAATTTTAATTTTGACAAAATGTTTACTCAGTGCCACGGAAGTTTTGGAAGATGTGATAATTATCGGATAAGCTCTACAGTGACTCGTATGCCCAATCATATTAGCAAAAATCACAGCCTTGTAACCTAGCTCCTACCTAGCTAATAATTTTAGGGCCCTAATAATTTTCCCGCTACAGTAACTACATATGCCGCCGGCTTCGAAAAGCCAGAGCCTTTTAGTGCTTTATAATATCCATGCAAAGCTTCATGCAACAAACTTTAAGTAAAAACAATCACAAATACAACGTAGAAAGTAGAACAAGTACTAAGATATTTCTAAAATATGCGCACTAAGTTTACACTCAAATAAACAATTTAAACAATCATCATCGATCTATATTAATTAATTTATGTACATACAGGCCCTATTTACTTTATTACAGGCAACTGAGTCTTTGGCTTCTCTTATCTGCTCACTATTGCCAGCCACATCTACCACAACCATAACTTAGTCTTAGGGCGTCACTTTTATTTACATTTAGTCATTGAGCATTTTTTCATGATATAAGGTAACAGGAAAAGCACGACGCTCGCCTGATGGTAAGCGATGACCTCTACCTATAGCAGATACAGCAGCATGCTTAATACTGGACTGTCAAAATATTGCATGTCACTGCATGCCTGTTACCTTAAGACATAAAGATGTTGAGTCTCACATACACTGTAATTTCACTGGACACCTTGCCTTTTCAACCGAAAAACATTCCTATTTCACGACTGAAAATTAATATTTATAACGATCAGGAGAGCAAAAGCCTTCAATGACCGAAACAGCAATTAATTGCATAAACGCATTAATATTTGGAATCTGTTGTTTAAAGTAAAATTATTTATTTCATACTTAATCATAATTTGCCTGCTGCAATGCTCTTAACTGCCTAAAAGCCTTAACTGTATACATGAGACCGTCTGACGTTTCGTTTTGTCATTTAGGATAGGATAACTCTCAAATATGGCTTTATGATATGATGATGTTTGGAGAGGCACCAGATCAAAAGAATGGTCTAATACTACTCAGTCTGACCTGCATATGGTAATGTCTCAATCGTTGTAGTACGCAGATACTCAGTAAATTTGATGACAATATGTGGACACTTCTTCTAAACCCATCTACAGATCACATGCATAATTCATCGTCATCACCAGCCTATATCTGTCCACCGCTGGACATAGGCCTCACCTATGGCACGCCACTGAGCTCGATCTTCAGCTCCTTGTCTCCAACCGCTGCCAGCCAACTTGCGTATATCATCGCTCCACCTAGCTGGAGGGCGCCCTACACTACGTTTACCGAGTCGTAGTCTTCGTATGCTTGGAGTCCCTCTAAAGGATCGAATTCCAAATAAAGTCATCCATCAGAGAACCAAAGTTATCGACATAGCTCAAAGAATTAGCAAGCTAAAGTGGCAGTGGGCTGGTCACATCTGTCGTAGAACCTATAACCATGCATACGACATAGCTCAAAGAATTAGCAAGCTAAAGTGGCAGTGGGCTGGTCACATCTGTCGTAGAACCTATAACCATGCATACGACATAGCTCAAAGAATTAGCAAGCTAAAGTGGCAGTGGGCTGGTCACATCTGTCGTAGAACCTATAACCATGCATACGACATAGCTCAAAGAATTAGCAAGCTAAAGTGGCAGTGGGCTGGTCACATCTGTCGTAGAACCTATAACCATGCATACGACATAGCTCAAAGAATTAGCAAGCTAAAGTGGCAGTGGGCTGGTCACATCTGTCGTAGAACCTATAACCATGCATAATTATCTAATGTTAATTTGTATACGCTATACATTTTGATCCTGCCTTCAATTTGTTAATTGTGTTATCAATAGATACCATGTACAGAACATCAACATGTTTCTTCATAATGATATCTTCATAACCGGATTTGCTGGCACCGTGCAATCGCTTTTGTAGACCAAGAGCTGTAGAAAATATATAGTTACATGTGAAAACAGGACCTTACTTATTATAGCAAGAACAAAAATGACTACGGTAACGGCCCTAATAATATGATAACTTAACAACATAATTATACAAATTGTGTACTCGATGCGCTCGCGATTTATTCGTTCACAGTAATCTTTTGTGGTTGTAGATGTCTACACTCACTAGAGACAACTTTTACTATGAGTTTTATTTTTTATATATTTACGTTAATTATTTTATAAGTAAGTGATTGAACACTACGTCACGATGTTAAGTGACGATTTCATTTAACATGTAGCAAGCTTGCCTAGAAGACACATGTGAACTTGCAATGTGGAAAAAAACCCAAATTATACTTACAAGTATAAGAAAACATAGACTTTAGCACAAATAAATAATAGAACTTCGTAACTCTACCAATGAATTGCATTCTTTTGTAGTACGTATAATGAACAAGAAACAAAAAACTGCGGTATAAAAAATTCCACCATATAGCGATGGCGCAAATCAATACGTATATGATTGTCCGATAGAAGGAGGGGTGGAGGAATTAATACAGTTAATTTGAAAGCACACATTTAAGAATATATCCGATTAATACCAGTTTACTTAAGGTAAGTTTGTTTATAGGTCTATAGCCTCTTTCCCACGAACTCAGCGTCGTTTATGAGTTTTGGGCACTTCTCACTATGAGATCATACCACATATACACATATTATAGTACAAAAGATACTATCTTAACGCGGGCCAAACCACTAGGCAAAACCAATAAACGAATTATACCAAACACCACCACATTAGTCTCTCTCGTAATATCAGCTTGTGGCAGCTCCTAAAGAAATGCTAAAGCATGCAAGCATTCAGCAATCTACATTGTTATGTGTCATTACCGTCGGATTAAGGCTGCGTCCCCAGTAGGCAAACTGTTAGCCGCCGACTGAGTTAGCGGCGTATCGGTTTAGTACGCCCTTCCATATATTTCAAATGGAGTGTTCACAGTTTGCTAGTTTTGCGCTCACGGTACGCAGTTTGCAGCGTTACGCGCGCCGACTATCTTAGTGAGCGGCGTTACGCGCGCCGACTATCTTAGTGAGCGGCCAACTCCCACCAATTGATTTGAAAAATTTGATTTGAGTCTGCAGCTAACTCAAATTTCAGTTCGCTGCAAATTTGCGGCTCACTTAGTCAGCCGTTAACTGTTTGCCTACTGGGGACGCAGCCTAAAGTATTTTGGCAATATTAGCCTTTTTACATTATTTATGAAACAAACTGAAATAAACTTGTTGGTATTTTTCGAATATTCTCTTTATTAGGTTTGTTAACACGTTTGTGTTCTATTAGAGCCTTTTTGTGCTGTAAAGTATATTGAGGTATTTATTTTCAGCATTTTTTCTCCATCAATGTATACTCTATATATAATGCGATACTCGCACAGAATATCGGCTGTTCTGTGAAACGTCGCGTCGGCATCTAATAAACCAAATGGATTATTAGATATCGATCTCATAATTTTAGTTCTTTAAACGATCTTGATGAATATTAGAATTTAAAGAACCGTTTTAAATATTTTTTTATTATATAAAAGTTTTTAATAATTCTAATTGTTTTGGTGCTGATTTGGCTAATACTTAAAATGAATATGTTATCATCATTGTCTGTCACTTTTCATTTGCCGTTAGGCCTTAATATTATATATTTGTTTCGCTGCAGTTCATAATATTTGCTTAATTTTTGAGAGGTTTTAATCTAATATGCTTTTTAACTTTTTTTATATATTTATATCATCTGATAGTGGGGATTGACTACTTTCTTGCCTGGTGGTAAGCGATGCTGTGGTCGACATCATAAACACACTAGGCCTAGAATGGTCTGACTCTCAAAAGCTGTGTCCTGCTGGAACAACGTAAGGTTATGGCGGCAGATTTTCTCAATGATGGCGCTTAGCATTTTTTTGGTAGCATATCAGGCGGATCATCGATATAATGCTCTTACATAACCACGTGTGGACATTTAAAAAACTATTATACACAAAAGTATATCGACAAACAAAAATCCTTTCTGCGTTTTACTTAGCTCGCTGTTACCCGACAACTCCTGTTCTAGATTCAACCCGTTGTCTGTTAAATTAATTATTGTAGTAATTGACCGAGCGAGCAAAATCAATTTTGGTTAAGAACAAGGTCTTACAGCACAAGTTAAGGAAAAATCCCAAAAAATATAAAAAAGTCGAAAATTAAGGTAAATTTTGGTACCTTCAAGTTTTAGCCAAAATCTAAATTTGCCCATTATCTTTTTATTGTATTGACTCAAGACCTTGAGTTTTATACACCTAATAGGGACTATAGACCTCAGTATCTGGTATAAATTTCATCTTGATAGGTCCACCCGTCCCTGAGAAAATCGGTGATGACCCACGGACAGACAGACGGACAGACGGACAAGAAAGTTTTTTTAACTTTTGCGGTACGGAAACCTAAAAATAAAAAAAAAATTAACAAAGAGTAAAGTAACGCGCAGATATATAATATAGTAAAATATAACATAACATTCTTCATATCGCGGTCAAATCCGCGGAGAGCAGCTAGTGCAGTCATATTTCAAAGTAGTTATCATATCATATCATATTTGTACTAATCTTCCACTTACAAAACCTTTTAAACCATCGCAAAATTTAAAAGTACAGTCGACTACATAAAAAGATAACGCAGTGTTTACGAAGCAAATGTATTCTACAGTGTATTACCATAGAGGCATAAATCTACCGAACGTTCAGGGCAAGTAAACGGAGGTGCTTGCATAATATGCCCATAAATCAACTAGGAATTAATTATTGCGCTAGATTGTACATTTGTTATGATTAGAGTTTGTGTATAATTTGATTATTGAAAGAGTTTCTTGCTGTTTTTTTGTAAATTGTAAATTTCTATTGATGATATTAGAACTGAAGTTTCACTTTCATAGAACGGGTAGAAAAGACATGCTACACGAACGATCCGTTCGTGTATAAAATCCATGGTGGAAATATTATAATTGGGTAGAAACAACTTCGAGAAAGAAGGATACAGCTGGGATGGGCAGCATTCGGAAATCGCAAATACCACAAAGCCTGAAGACGAAAGTCTTTAACAAGTGCGTCCTACCTGTTATTACTACGAAGCCGAGACGTGGACACTGACGGTATGACTAGTTCACCAATTCAAAGTCGCTCAGTAAGCTATGGAGTGGGCTATGCTCGGAGTTTCTCTGAAGGACAAATTTGAAACGAAGTCATCCGTCAGAGAACCAAAGTTATCGACATAGCTCAAAGGATTAGCAAGCTGTAATGGCGGTGGGCTGGTCCCATCTGTCGTAGAACCGATAACCGTTGGGGTAGACGAGTTCTAGAGTGGATACCACGGCTCGGCAAACGTAGTATAGGACGCCCTCCAGCTGTATGGAGCGACGATATACGCAAGCTGGCTGGCAGCGGTTGGAAACGAATAGCTGAAGATCGACCTCAGTGGCGTGCCAGAGGAGATGCCTATGTCCAGCAGTGGACGGAAATTGGGTGTTTATTATGATGATAAAAACCGTGGAAGGCCTTAAATTGGCGTAAATGGACTGCCCGTTGTAGTAAAACGGATGGCTCGTTAACGTAAAGTAGACAGCCCGTTATAAAGTGAACAGCCTGTTGGCGTAAAGGATAGACAGCTTGCCAACCGAGAGGTCACTGGTTCAAATTAGCCATGTACTAGAGAATTTCTCTATGTGCATTCATAGGTGTTCGTCCAAAGGTAGTAGGAACATTATATTGATCCTCCACTTGAATTGCTACCAAAAAGAAGCTTACAACCATCAAGAAGAAAATCTGCCGCCATATATACCTATTTGGTTGGGGAAAAAGTCTCTTCGCATTATAGTAAGTATGAACTTGTAATAAAATCTCTTTGGCTATAATACTATTTGTATCTGGCTGGTTTTGGTATCATTAAAAATTAATTTAAAATTTAAAGAAGATAATTTCATATTAAAATTAGGAAAATGTGTGATTTTCATTTGTTTTTCGTACTGTGAAGATGAGTGAATCTAATGAAGAAATTCGCTACAAAAAGGTAAAAATGCAACGCAAGCCGCGAAAAAAAATTGCGTTGTTTATGGACCTAGTGCAGTGTCTGTGAAAGTAACACAAATTTGGTTTAAGCGTTTTCAATCCGAAAATTTTGATGTCAAAGATGCCGCTCGCTCTGGTCGCCCTATTGCGGATAAAATGGATGCCATTTTTGAAAAAGTGGAGCAAGATCGGCATATCAGTAGTTACGACGTAGCTGAAGAGCTTGAGCTTTGAAAAAAACTGGGTACACAAAAAAGCTCGATATTTGGTACCGCACGACCTCACTGAAAGAAACCTAATGAACCGTGTACTCATTTGTGATTCTTTATTACGACGTAATGAAACCGAACCATTTTTGAAGAAGCTGATAACTGGTGATGAAAAATGGATCACGTACGACAAGAACGTGCAAAAAAGGTTGTAGTCAAAGGCCGGTCAAGCTTCACAGACTGTGGCGAAACCCGGGTAAACTCGCAACGAGGTGATGTGTGTGTGGTGGGATTGGAAAGGCATTATTCATTATGACCACCAGGCAGGACCATCGATTCAGAACTCTACTGTGAACAACTGATGAGATTAAAGCAAGTAGTTGAGAGAAAGCGGCCGGAATTAATCAACAGAAGGGGTGTGGTTTTTCATCATGATAACGCTAGACCTCACACATCTTTAGCCACTCAGCAAAAATTAAGAGAGTTGGGCTGGGAGGTGATAATGCATCTGCCGTATAGTCCTGACCTCCTGACCTGGTCTCTTCAGAATTATTTAGACAGTGTCAGGTTAACATCACGAGAGGACTGTGTAACGTAACGTAACTGAGCCCTGATGTGGATGGAACCTAAAAGGGAAAATATGAACACAGGACACACATATTAAAGATATATTGACTACAAAACACTACGGTACTTAACTTAAACCAAAAAACTATCACCGCACTTCGGGTCCATTACTCCATTATCCATTCCTGGTATGAGTCAGCAAAGTCCTTGGTCAATAAACTTGGAGTAAGTCATGTTGAGCATGGATATCCTGTTCTCAATGGAAGTCAGGATATCACAGTGTCGTGATAACTGGTGGTATCTGCATTCTGACTCCCGTCTTGGCAGCTGAGCTTTGACGTTCTTCAGAGCATGTGCATGCCTCCGCTCTAGCGTCAGAGACATTCGGTTCAGCATCTTCATACATCTCATTGAAGGCTCTGGATACAATTCCGTTTTAGCTATTTCATCGTAAAAGAGATAATTCATCGTAGAAGATTTTCTACCATAACCATTGGAAGCGTATATATAAAGTACTCTGTGATTGGAAGACCCATCAATTTCATTTTCTCTTGCTGCTTACAGAATCTTGTTTTCTACTTTTTTCATCATTATTCGTACATTTTTCGTCCAGACCCAAAATCGAATCCCGTCAAAAATGATTTTTCTCTACTTCAATCTTTTTTTCAAATTTTGAAAACGTTCCTCCCACACTCGAAAAATAAAACGATTACATTCCAATATAAAAAAAAGGATGGATTATGAAAACATGCAAGAAGTCGATTCAAGAACTTAGAAATATCACAACTGTCAAAACTACTTGTCGCGTTTTTTTGATCAGAAGCCCCAAAATTTCTATAGCAATGGGATTATGTCCCTACCTACAAGATGGCAAAAAGTTATCGACACATTAATCCCCATTCGTTAAGCCATTAATGTGTCCCGACTGTTAAAGTCTCTACATTCCATATAACAATGTATAATTTATTTTATGAGTGTATCGACCGAGAAAGAATTTAAATCGTATAGTTTTTTGATATCCCTAAACAGAAGTCTAAACTACTAGACTTACTTGTTTTTTTCTTTTCAGTTCGTTTTTTAACACTTCACTTTTTGCGCAGTCGGGTTTTTTGATTTTTTTATTGAATGTTTTATTTTCTGATCGCGTTTGGTGTTAACCAGTTGGTACAAATACTACTGCGCTATCTGATCGCCGCCTAGATCGCGCACGCAGGACGCTGCGGTGTTTCCGTACCGTTACCTTATGTTTTTCACTATTAATTAACCGAAAATATTTCGATGAAGAGGATCGGAAATGTGTACTTAAAGTGACGGTGCGCACATAGTAACTTTTAAACTGATGTAGAAATCAGTTTGCATTTATATATAAGTATGCCAAACTATATCATAAATATATATTTTTTTTAATTTAGCCGGTTTTGTTCCACTGCAGAGCAAAGGCCTCTCTTCCTTGCTTCCACACATCACGGTCTATTGATTGTTGATTGTTGCTTGTCTATTGCAAAATATATTAAAACTAAATAAAGTAGGTACCTACCGTTCGTTTCTAAAATATCCAAAGGCAATGGTTATACATTATTTGTTCGCGAATCAGCCTGCAGAGGTCAGTGTAGCATGTTTTCTGGTCGATTAATTCGAAAATAAGTGGCTTTCTATCGGAGGGTAGTGTAGAAGAGAAAAACGCTAAGGCCTGCGTCCACTATGATAAATAACTGCATCCTGGAGACTGCTTGCATTTTATTTTTACCTTTGAATGTTAAACAACGTCGTTAACAACGTCGTCAAAATGAGGGCGATGAGGGTAACAGCTTAATAAATCCAAGAAATAAAAACAAATGATATATAATATAATACAATACAATTATATATATATATATACTAAAGGTGTCCCGCGGCTTCGCCCGCGTTAAAACCTTCTTTTATTTACTTAAAACTTTTCTTTTGTAAAAACGATTCTATCATTAAACACATCAAATAAGAATTAGCCAAATCGGTTCACCCGTTTTCATGTTATCGCGTGACTAAGGCAATTCAGGATTCATAAATATGAATCCTAAATTGCATAAATATAAAACCCTAAAAACTTAAATTTACAGACTTTGTTACCTACCCCATTTCGAAAAATCCTGCAACACGTACTTTATCCCATCTTGTTTCGCCATACAAACTTTAAATCCCCGTTCCGTATCCGGGAGGAATTTTCAGAAAATCATTTCTGAGCGGATACCTACGTCATAATAACTATCTGCATTCTGAATTTCAGCGCAATCCAAAACAATATTGATTTTCACACTTTGTTACCCGCAATTGATTTTTAGACTTTGTTACCACAGTTTATCCTCTTAGGGTGGCATTTTGAAAAAGTCTGAAACTCGTATTTACTTATTTATTTACAGATGTACTTGTGTGAAATGACGAATAAAACGACTATCCAAACTTTGAACCCCCGCTTCATCCCCTTAAAGAGAGTAATATGAAAAATTCTTTCTTAGCGGATACCTAAGTCAAAATAACTATCGGCATGCCAAATTTCAGCGCAATCCGAAACAATATTGATTTCAGACTTTGTTACCCCACTTCACCCTTTTAGGGTCGGAATTTTGAAAAATCCTGAATCACGTATTTACTTACTTAAGTACTTGTGTTAAATTTCGAATATAAAAGACTATCTAATATTGTTTTTCCATACAAACCCCCGTTTCATCCCCTTCAGGGGTGAATTTTGAAAAATGCTTTCTCAGTGGGAACTAACGTCATAATAACTATCTGGATGCCAAATTTCAGCGGAATCCGAAACAATATTGATTTTCACACTTTGTTACCCCATTTTACCCTCTTAGGGGAGGAATTTCAAAAAAACATGAAACATGTATTTACTTATTTTTGTACTGAAGCACTTGTGTGAAGTTTCGGATAGAAAAGACTATCTAATCTTGTTTCTCCATACAAACTTTGAACCCCCATTTCATCCCCTTAAGGGGTGAATTCTGAAAAATCCTTTCTTAGTACACCCCTACGTACTAAGAAAAATATACCCTCCAAATTTCAGTCTCTACGACCAGCGGTTTAGGCTGTGCGTTGTCTGTCAGTGAGTCAGTCAGTCAGTCAGTATGTCAGGACAAAGATTCTTATAGTATTAGATTAGGATTTTGAGAGTCCAATTTCCAATTACGCAAGTGCGTAAAGGATATATTTTTCAAAGCGACCCCGTTCAAATCCTACACCGGTAGTTGTAGTATTTTATTGATGTTCCACCTGACTTGCTTTCAAAGAGTAGCTTGCCACCATCAAGGAGAAAATTTGCCGCCATAACTCTACGGTGTTCCGGCAGCACACCCTTGAGAGTCAGAGTATTCTTGGCTTCGGGGCGTTCGGGTTCACCATCTTCGACCACACCATCGCTTACCATCAGGTGAGATAGTGATCAAACGCTAGCCTATAAGATACGTATATATAGGCCTGGATACGTATTACAGTTTGTCCTAATATAGTAGTAAAAAATATGGTATGGTACTAAAAAATAATAGAATACCTAGACCAAGGACGCATCGATAAAGCAAATATTGCCCCTTATCTAACTTGCCACTAAAAGACCAAAGGAATATATCATTCAGTGATAAGCACCTGTCAGACAAGATCTCGCGACAGGATGCTCGTTTTTGCCGCATATAATAAGTTAATCTGCAGACTTCCGGCGACGATGCGCCCACACTCGTTAGGTATTGTACGCGCGGCTTGATCTAAATGTGCTAATGGACGGTTATCACAAAATTGATACGGAAGATACTGTTGCTATTTTTACTTTTAACTGGTATTTAGAAATAGAAAATCGATTACTTCATGCTTTTAATTTTGCACGAAATTAAACAAGGTTAAAATCTGTATCTGTATGTGGAAGGCCGTGAATATCGATTACTGGGGTAAATCAGCGGATAATCGGCTTAGTATTCGTATTGATAACCTTGAGTTGCATTTACAACTGCGCGTTACCTCGACTACATATATATTCAGAGGCTACCGTAATTCGGAAGTTTACGGTTTATGGACTAGTCCAACAATCTAAGGCTATGTAAGATGTCTTCAGGCATATTCTGACAGTAAAGGCTATAGGACTATCCAAAAAATAAGTAATAATAAGTATAAATTGCTTTTAGTTAACAAGCATACATTTTAGTCAGAGATTTTTTCGGATTCTCCGAAGATTATTCTTATTGCTTTGTTTGTTTGGTTGCTTAAACGAATAGTTTACCAGCATAGCCCTCAAACTCAGATTATAACATCGACGCAATATTATTGTCTTTTAATTTGGCGTTAATAAAAAGATTGTCATAAAAATACCTATACATTAACGAGGCCACGTATTGTTTCTATGCATGATACAAATCTGAATAGCTTATTTCGATTTTATTACAATAATATTTAGATAATTTGGCGACAAAACATACATGTCATTTAGCGTCAACAGCACAATGCATCGATGCTATTTACATTATCACCGTGAACGCGTCAAAAACTACTCGTTCATAACAAACGGCAGGTTAATGAGACGAGTTCCGGTAGCCAATTAATTGTGTGCGCTGGTACAGAATCCACGCCCGTGGTCAAATCAAACTGTGAATATAAATTGCTTGTACGACATACGACCCTTTGGCCGGATACGTTCAATTTGGCCGGTCGCAGGAGCGGCAGTCGGACGCTGCCGCAGTCGCGTACGATCGCTGCCATCGATCGATAATGTTGAATTCTGTGACTGGACTGTGATTGTGAGGATTTTGTCATTGTGTTGTGGTATCACGAAATGTGATACCACGTGCCAGCAGCCACGACGGATAAGAATAAGAAAACGGAACTGCGCCCTAAGAGGAAGAGGGTTTCGGATATGAGGTGAGCTGCTGATGCTAGTAACTCCATCACCACATAGCTACTCCACTATTGAACATAAGCCTCTCCTATGGCACGCCACTGAGATCGATCTTCAGCTCTTTGAATCCAATGCAGCTCGCAGTACCTATTCCTCAGCCAAGTAGGCTTTGGAATACTGCGAGCTGCAATCTATGCGCAAAATTCTGTGAATATTCTCAGCTAGAAATTCACGTCGAATCACTGAACACGTCGGAACATCGTCGATGTTACTGCTCGTCGCTATACATTTTATTCTACTGGCTGAGTCCCGCGGCTTCAACTATGTTAAAAAATATTTTCATTTATAACCAAAATTAAAAGTCAGAAAGAAGTTTTTGAGGAGGGCGTGTGCCCTAGTGTATTGGGCTCTACGTATTCAATGTTTCACAATTCAATTGTTTTACATTTACATACGAAACACGTCTGTTAATTGTGATTATAAAATACCGACTATTATACTACTGTTTAATGTCGAGTGTCGCGACCTAGGTTTCGTGCATGTCCGATCACGACACAGGTCATGCAAGAAACCTAGGTCGAGACAGTCGACAACAAGCAGTAGTGATATAATAATGAATTTTATAATCATGATTCAAACTGACGATAATTTTAAATCTAAAACGTCTGTAAATTACCAGCTTTTCATCATCATCATCATCATCAGTCGGTGTCAGTCCACTACCAGCTCTTACAGAGGACTAATTAAAATTATTTTACAGGCTAAATATGTACTAAATAAATACTAAAGGGTATGTTTGTTACTAGACTACTCCGCCAATTGTGAACCGATTTGAATGATTCTTATTGTCATAGGTAGGGTTTATTTTCTAAGTAGTTTCAACAAAATTTTAACAAGATCCGATATCACCTTTCAGCGTATCTCCAGAGAACGATAAACATCTCAAACTTGCTACTGAAACTGATTCGCACGGCATGTGATTTTTTTTAGGATTTTAGTTTTTAACTTTTTTTATTAATTCAAACCAAATTTTCCAAATCAGTCCAGCCGTGCAAGTGATGCGCTTATCATACATTCGGGAATTGAATTTTATTTAAATTTTATTTTATTTTATTTATCACCAAAATATCTGTGGATACTGCACTACACTACTGCATACACGCAAAACGTAATTTAACTAGCTACCAAAAAGTAGTTTTCACAATCATGGAGCAATCTGCCGCCATAGCCTTACGGTATTCCGACGGCACACAGCCCTTAAGAGTCAGAGTTGGTATTCTTGGTCTAGCGAGATCACCATCTACAACCACATCATCGCTTACCACCAAGTAAGATAGTGGTTAAACGTAAGCCTATCAGATGTATAAAAAAAAACATACTGTGGCTTTTATTATGTCATCAGGCCTCATAGACAAAATCCGATTTTTATTAGCATTCACGCAAAACGCAACTTCGAATGTATGTAAATTACACGGACAATTATTTTTTTGTGGAAAATAATTGTAACTCTTCTACATTTTAATATTGTGTTTGGCGTAAACGCCCATAAAAATTGGGTTTCGAGTAGCGGAGCAGCTCACTTAGCAGTCAAACGACCAAGATTTGTTCGCCTTACTCCATTAAATGATTAGGTAGTAGAATATTTCAATACAAAATCTTCTTCTAATTAAATATTTGATAGCCATGACTAAGTGAAAACTTGACGTTATCAAACACATTTGATGGCTTTTAAATCATAGTTTTATTTTCACTAATAAGTAGATCGAGGGGCCGGATAACTATACAAGTAGCCTCAGGAGCTACGAATATTTTATCAAATGAAGGGGAAAGGTGAAGTCCCTCCGGCTAATAATGGATACTAAGGATTTGCTACTTGGAAACGTTTTGTCTGGTGACGATTTCAAACGCAGATACATATTTATTCGGGATTTTATTATATTGCTTGTAGGCTGCAATGGTCGCGCAGTGGTCGAATGACATTGTGTGTTTATATTTATTTGTAAGACATAATATAAATAGATTTTAATATAGACCGCAGAATAGAGCTTATTTTCAACTTTCTTGTGGACGCGACAGTTTGACTACAGAAACCCTTTTGCGATGAAAAAATACTTTCTTTCTCCAGGGTTGACTTCCGCAGACTACGGTGTGCCTCCGCACTCCGAGGGCTCAAAGCTGCGATGTACGAAAGCAGCTGCTCCTACGCCGGTGCCATTGAATTGAAGCGAAGTGCTCTAAAAGAAGAGCCCTGGCCGGCTACTGAGTGGCCTCCTTACCGTCTCCACCAATCCACCTTCGAACAGCTCAAGCAAAGTGTAGAAAAGGCTAAAGCTGCTCTTCAAGATAGGTCAGGGTTACTGGGCACGGCGACGGCGTTCGGGGATTTCTATGGAGGACAGTTGGGTCAAGATGCCGCGAGTACCACGCTTGGCTTCGGCAGAACAAGGAACGATGACATGCTCGGCTCGATGGACAAAGCTAAGACAGTTGGTAAGTTTAGTAATTTAAACCAGTTGGTAAGTTTTCTTTTATGTCGTTTAAACTACGTGATATATTTTGTTGTAAAGTGTTGACAACATGACCATAGTAGGTGTTTACATATCGTACTTACATATTCATTATCTTCATTATAACAATTAGTTTGTTACTTATGACAGATGTAAAAGATTCGTGTTTCATCGTGTGAGAGTTCGTGCAGGGTTCAAATCCATATCGTTAATATAAGTCTGAGAACGATGTCAAATACAAAGTAACTACAAAAGGCGTATCGACGATCGGTTGCTTCAAATACATGAAAATGAATATATTGTATTCCATCTTATCTCGTAAATAAACATCGGAAAAGTGACAACGTGCTACGCCAAAGCGTTTTCCAACTACCCATATTTAAGCTGAGCACAAAACGCGATAAAGCATATACAACGCCTTTAAATTTTTACACCTACAACAAAGATATCACGGCGTATTGTGCTACCCGATACCCGGTGGCTCACAAAGAATATCGATTGCTTTCCCTCGCTCTGAAACGGAACGTAGCACTCCAAGATAGGGTATCGTTTCGCGCACGAGCGAGATAGAACCCTTTTTAGATTAAGCGACACTCCTAGGTACAAAGGTAAGGTGGGGGCACCATCTTCCACAGATGACAATCGTTTCTAAGGGAGAATCGGGGCACGATAGGGGCGAGAGGGATACACACCCGCGTTACCATGGCGACCCGCCCAACCCCGCCCTAAAGATCATCGCGAGCTTGTGCGCCTTCATAAATACTAGTAGTTGATTTTCACAAAAATAAATTTTTATTACACAGTTCATTATTCAGAAACTCGGCCGAGAATCGGGTAAACAGTTTCCCTGGTTTAACGAGTTGCTTTCCCCTCAGGTTAAAAAGCCGGTGCATTTTCGGTGCAGGTTTTTAAAGAGATTTTCGGTGGTAGGCGAGAACAAATGGTCCTGTTTTTATCTTGAAGGCTATAAAGGTAGTATACGAGGTCGTAAATGAAGAGATTATTGCTGAATCTGCCTGTATTATAACTTGGTGTAATGCGGCTCGTTTTACATTGTTTGCGGTTAAAATGTGACTATGGTAATAGGTTACCCGTAATAAGAATTTATTTTTATGACTTTTGTTTTAATACAAAATCTTTTCAGTTATGTAACAGTTAAGGTACGGACAAACCGCAGCGTCCTGCGTGCGCGATCTAGGCAGCGATCAAATAGCGCAGTAGTATTTGTACCGACTGGTTCCACACCAAACGCGATCAGTAAACAATTGAAAAGTACTGAGATCGCGTCCGCAGATCGCAGGACGCCGCGGTGTGGCCGTACCATTAATAACACTATATAAAATTGATGTACAGACAAAAATTTTGAATTTGGCCACTGTCAGCCAGCTTGCGTATATCGTCGCTTCATCTAGCTTGATTATATATTTAAACGAGAAATTATTGTACGTATTTATATTGCGTATCTCGAAAACGGCTGTAACGATGTTGATGTTTTTTAAAATATAGATAGGGTTTGAATTTTTTGTTTACTTACTTATTGTATTTTTAGTGAACGCAATTTTATAATATAAACACAGCTCGTTCGCTCATAAATATAATAGATAAAAATGTTTGTAATTTATTCACACAAAAACGTCGTGTACGGATTTGGTTGAAATTTGGCAGACAGGTAAAATATAACCTGATTGACACAAATAATACTTTTCGAAATAATTTTGTATAACGGGTAAAGCCGCGCCACACTATTTATAATATATTATATGCCTAAAATCTGCATATAACTCGTTATATTTTTTAATTTTCTCTCGCAGCGGTCATGACAAAAGAGTTGGAGAACAAATGGGTCGCTAAAAACAATACTTTTCACCTTTTAAAAATCACAATGCGATAAAAATCCTTTAAACGAGCCAAATTTGAGAAACTGCCGTACAGAGGGTTCATTTTATAAAATATCTTTTAACAAGCGTTCATTTATAAAATCCTGTTGGTAAATTAAATGTATTTAATTTCATATCGACATTAAGACTTAAAGTCAGTACTTTATTCGTGTAACTATGATTTTTTCATTTGCACCAAAACTTGTTTGTTGTTTACAAGGGCTGGAGTTTTTTAATCAATGTTGATTTATCAATGAAGGTATTTTAGATATTATTATTTGATTTTCCGCAAACACATTCAGAGAAAGAATGATTTTAGCAAATAGTGACCACAACATAAGTTTGCACAGTTATAATATATATATGTCCTGTTATAATGTAATCTCTTGGCTTGGAGCCGCTGGGGAGAAACGTAAGCGAGGCTATGGCGCACTGCATGTGGTTTGTGAGCTTGTCCCGAGGAGAGACGATTACGTTCCTATGTAATGTGCGCCTAGGTTTCATCTATGAATGCGGATATGTTTTAATGGCCAAATAAACAGATAATAAAAACAAACGTTGCACATACTTAGCAGAGATATTTGTAACCAATACCTCAGATTAATATAAAACTCAAAAGTCTCTTAACGTTGGGCTGCACGCAATTTAAAGTCAGAGCATATAAAACATAAACTCTTTTATTTAAATTAATAAGACTGCTTACACTGATAATGCCAAAGATATACACAAAGAAATTATTCACGTTCCTTCTAAAGCAATCGAAAGAAAAAACTCAACAAACCTAAGATGAATATAATGATCATATCATCCTACTATATTGTAAAAGAACCCTAAAAATCGTAATGGCAATTGGCGACCTCCTTTTCAGACTTGGGCTCTGTGGTCCAAGGAGAAGAGATTGAAACCTTCCGCTAGGACACTGTTATGAAAAGAAACCTTTCTTTAACCGTAAAACAGTACTTGATTCAGTGGAATCAGAGTAAAATAAATTTTTAAAATTCGTCGGTGTGAATTGCAGTCCATTTTATTGTTGTCAAATAATGAGTTGTTAAGCAAAGAGTCTTATTGTTATTCAATCTTGATATTACATTAAAATATTTAAGAATATTATTCAAATTTAGTGTAATAAAGTATTGTGTAGGGTATTTGGACTCAGTGTGTTAAATAGTTAGGCGTAACATTTGCCCTCAACTGAAATGAGATGAGAATGTATGGAACCATAATACAAAAATAAAACAAAGATAATAATAATCTGTATCCTTAGCAATACTAGACAATATAACCCGTTTCGCTGAATAGAAACTATTACAAGTTTTTTTTATTTAAATACAGAAAAGTTCAAAAGAAATGTGTCATCTTACCCTGAAGAAAATATACATAGAAACCTAAAGAATATGCGACTGCGTCGTAGATATAGTAATAAGCTTGATGAGATAAAATAGAAGTATTTAAATTTTGTGTATGACTTCGTACAATAAAGTAATACACTAGTATCAAATATACATAAAAGGTACGGACACACGTCCTGCGTGCGCGATCTAGCCGGCGATCAGATAGCGCAGTAGTATTTGTACCGACTGGTTCACACCAAACGCGATCAGAAAACAATTGAAAAGTAATGAGATCGCGCCCGCAGATCGCAGGACGCCGCGGTGTGGCCGTACCTTAACACGTGAAGCAAAAACGTTGTACCACTTTTTAAGAAAATTGCGCAAATGGATGAACGTGGAATTTATTAGAGTGTATATAAAAAGATGTATATAGAAATGAATATAGCAATTTTTTTTATAAAATGCATTAGAAATACATTAGAAAATTAAATGTTAAATATTTCAAGGCTTTTAATTATACCAGGTTCAAATCGGGTCATCTGATAGTTCAAGCAAAAGAAATACAGGCTTCCACTTCCCTAGAACATTATCAAACCCCTCGTTTTGCATTGAAAACAAACAGTAGGCACCTGCATCTGAAAATAAAATCGCCCTTTCCATTTAAAACGTGATGGATATATAAAATGCGCCAAGAATAACAAACAAAGAAATCTCCGAGTCAATTTACATAATACTCGCATAACTGCAAAAATGGCCCTAACCTCGCAGTCATTAAGAGAAACATATTAAAATTTATAAGTAATATAAGCTGAGGGTTATAAAGAGTTGTTAACACGAAAATGATTGCGAAAGGCGCGTATCGCTGCCCGGCATCGCTGTTACAATTGTCATCAATTATGATGAAACACTTTAGATCATATCTCTATGAAATATATATCAATAAATCACTGTACAACTGGTCCGATATGCATATTGATTTTTTAATGTTAAAGGGCCGGGTGGATGTACCGACAATTTATATTCATTAGTTAACGACTATAATGTATACGCTATAGAGGTAGTACTGCATGTTCTACGCAGTGAGTCTACAATATGAAGTAGTAGTAGTAAATGAAAATCTTAATGTATACATTACTCATTACATTACAACAAAGTTGTACGAGATTAACATTTACTTCCGGTTTTTGGTAAAATGTACTAATTTCAAGTCAAATACAAATTAGGTTGCAAGAAGGCTAATAATAAAATTTATCACACACAGTTTTACACTCAGATTTGATCATTATTATTCGAGATTTCATTATCGTACTAGAAAACGAACATCGCTATTGAAACATAATACATGACGTTGGCTCACCTTTTCTGAAACTCGACTTTATAATAATATGCGTTTAATAATGTGAATCAATGTCGTAGATACGCCCGTAGCACTCGTAGACATGACATGACAATAGAAAATATGAGAAAATACGAGTAACACGTTATACCTACCAGTGGGTAATATCAGATGACATAAAAATAAGTCCGTAGCTGCGTAGCATATACTGTAACCCGTAGCACACGAACTCGAAATAGATAATTTAAGATCGTTAACAAAACTAAAAAAAACTGACTTCAAATGCTGCGCTGGTCGTTTTTAGTGCCATGTTGGTTGTTTTAATGACAATATCTCTGGAGGTACTCATCAGGGCACAACAAAATTACAATTGAACTAAATGGAAAGTAAAACTCTCTCAGACAAAAAATAATTTTCCAAATCGGTTAATAATTACTTCTGACCAATTTAAAAATAAAACAGTCGAATTGAGAACGTCCTCCTCCTTTTTTAAGTCGGTTGAAAATAAATTTAAATCTCTGATACAAAAAGAATAAGTTCACTCCTCATTTCCTGTTCGGTGAGATTGTGGTCACCTCTTGTCATATATTGTACAATGGCTCAGCGGTTAGCGGACTCGTCCGGAGGAAGTCACTAGTTAAGACTTCCAGGTGCACTGGATCCCGGACTCGAGTTGATACACGATTATCTAGAATTCTAGTGGACACGTATTATCTAGTATGTATCTTAACTTCTTTTAGATTTAAAAATCATGTTAATTTAGTTATTTAAATTATATTTCGTGACCGTATTTTTTTTTTCTCTTTCTTGGTTAAAAATATGCGTGTTGTGGTGGACACTGGATCTGAAAAACAGAAACTAATCAAATTGACAATGTATACATTTAAATATGAATATGATACATACATAATGTATGAACGCATTTATTTGTTAAAACTTTTTTTTTAATTTGATAAGTTTCTATCTCTCCGTACAGCGCAGTGTTCACCGCAGAGTAAACGCAGAAGCAATTTTTATATTCTACAGAAACAATGAAGTAATATCACTAATTTTAGGTAAAGCAGATACACTATAATACACTAATTTTATGCAAAGCAGACAAACTACGATATAATGTAATCTTAAAAAGTGATATATTCTAACTATAATTTAACTATATACCTACTTATCAATTCATTCTATCAATTAAAAATAAGTATACCACTTAGTAACAACGCTATTTTATAATTAAAACGTTAATCGGGTGTTGAAAAAAGCCAACTCACCGCACCCACCCACTGAGTTTGCAAAACACTTAGTAGAGATTACCAGCATTAGCTGTGACGATCCGCACTCGAATTCCCACAGCTCCCCAAACAAACAATTATTGCACAATCAGTAGCCACTCGTGCGAGAATTATAAATCAGAGATGATAGTAACGTCACTGACTTTATTCCGAAACGATGACAATAGGTGGCGTGCCGCGCGGCGGCGCAAGCGCATCCAAAACACGAGGGGCTAAATCTTAATGGTTGAGGGTTTGTTTATTGCTCGAATTTATAATGCGATGATTGTTGTTTTAAATCCAAAATAATTGTAAAATATATTCCATTGTATTAACGTGAAAATATCTGAAATTTTTTGGTAAAAAACGTTGAACTGAATTAAAATAGGTATTTAAAAATGTACTCTTCAACAAATTAAAATTAGCTAATGGAAAAAAATACGATAGAAGTGATGAAGAAAAGTATAAAAAAATGTATGATAGAACACTATCTCCTATTTAATTTCAGACATAACACAAAGGATATGAAGACAATAGTGTTAGAAGGATCTAGATTTATCCGTCTATTTGATATTCATTTTTTTATATGCAATCCATACTCATCAAAAAATTGTGTTATTTGAAACACGCAACCCGTCCCGACGATTACCATAACCGTTTGCCAATCTGACCCCACACCCATTTCATGGGAACCCTGCTACAGACAATACCAACTTAATTGTGCGATAGACACCAGTAATGATAGGACACCAAGGGTCCCGAATGACCCCCTTTTTTATTTATGACGCCGTGACCCGTCGAAAGTACCCTAACATATTTATTTTAGAAATAAATAGCTATAAACATATTGCAGGATCATTTGATACGTTTGACTTTGCGTGGGATCATGGGGATTATGATTTAATTATGTTGTTCATTTTTATGGGAATGGTGCGATGTGTGTTTTAATTTATGTTTAGAGATTGTTTGATACCGCTACTTACAAACAAACATTACTACTCAAGAACATTACTTGATCAACGTTTCAGGCTAAGTTAAGTTGTATGTATCTATAATATGTATATAGTATTATGAACAAAAAAATCAAATAAATTGTACAACAAAATTAGAAATATAAATATTTATATGTATACATGTTACAGTTATATCTGTCGTATTTGTATAATATAAGTATATAGGTTTTTGATAAGATTTATTTTACGCCGACAGACAAGAAATTGACCACTATCTCACCTTATGTTAAGTGACGATGCGGTCTAAGATGATATCTTAATGTTCTGGAAACATAGAGGAGCGCAATCACTAAGTTATAGTTATAGTTAATCACTATAGTTCAATACACATATAGCGCAACTCATCTCACACGTCTTCCAAACTGGCTAGCAACCATCATGCTGAAACTGAAGAACTGATTGGCGACATGCCACGCCCGAAGCCTACCCCAAGTGTCGCGCATTTTGTACCACCCGTTCAGAAATGATATGTATAACCTACCAGTTATTGTTATTACAGGGAGTTATTGTCGTCTACTACGACAATAACTCCATCTGCATTTGCCTGCCCAGATAATTATGTACAAAGCAATGCATATTATAGAAACAGCCGTCTAAAGTCATTTACAATCTTATCTGTACATAGATTGTCTGCAAAAGATCGCTACAAACTAACACCATCCATTGCCATCAATTCATTACACAATTTGTTTGTTCCTAAGTATTTTTCCTTTCGTAAGTGGTAGTCAATAAAGATTTTTTCCTTAGTCTAGAAGTAGACTGATGTGGGCGGAATTTTTTATTAAACTCAAGATTGTCAACAGGCACAGAGAAGTTGACGGGGTCTCTCAGCAAAGGTTACTCTACACCGACGCTCTCAGACACTCTGCGGGCTACCAAATGTACAGGTAAGTCTATTATAGATTGTGAAGAACATTTATGTGAGGTTTCACCTTTTCCAGAGAGCCCTATTGGGAACTGATAAATTACATTTCATCATGTCCATACTCAAGGCTCTCTAGAGTATTTTAGTTACAAGGAACGAACACCATATAATCTATACATAATATATTATATTATGTGCTGTGATAAACCCTAAAACTTTGGAGCTGTATTCAGTATCTTGTGAGACCTTGGCAAATTTAGCGACCGACCTATGTTGACACATCAATATGTTGGTATTCGTACAAGCCAAAACCAAAGCTGCGAAATATATGAGCACTTGACCAAACTACCAGTTAAAACATTTCATCTTCAATCCTAATTGGATATTTACAAATCAATATACAAATCCTGCGCCGCCCCCTTTGAGTAAATTTATTCACCCAGTGCGATAATTTATTCGCATACGAATCTAAGTTGTTTTCTATGTAAATAAGCGAGGTCCCGTCGGTGAATTATCTCGCCTATGACGTCATGGATTAATGACGTCACGCCCCGCTGCCGGAGCTTGACGGCTCGATGATTTAATTGCTTCAAAATATGCATTTACCGCAACCTCGTCTGTTCAGATAGATAACTAGGACTAATTAAAGCTTTTAGATTCTTCTTCTTTTACTGAAATTGCGTTGAGTAGAATACTGCTAATTCCACAAAATCTGAAGGAGAATTATTCGTCAACCAGTGCCTATAACCTGTCATGTGCTGTCATGATATGCGTAGCTATGATATGGACTATTTTGACTAATTTTAATAATAACTTTTAGAAAGCAAAACTTTAAATCACTGATAAATCTATTTTTAAAATATAATATCCTAATCAAAAACCATATAGCCATCGACAAAAGCAAACAGATTGTTAAGCTGAAGTAGAGGTTTTTCAATTCGACCGTATATATATATATATATATTCTGTTTGTTCGCGGATAACTTCGTCGTTTATAAACCGATTTTGATTATTATTTTTTTGTTGGAAAGGAGATATCCCAAGTGTGGTACCATGGTAATTTTATCGAGGTCTGATAAGTATCTCCAGAGATATTGAGATAAACTGAAAATGAATAGCGTGGCATTAGTTAGTGCAGTAACAAACAGTTAGTGTTTAATCACTATTATATCTCACCTGATGTTAAGGTATACTAGCTGAAGAACTAATAATCGTTAGAGAGGCTGGCAAGAGCTGTATAAAGTTATTGTTTTCAGTAGCGTGCAATAGAAGATACATATGTCAAGTATTTCTAGAATAGTCAAATAATAAGAAATGTTACATATTATATCTACTATTTGTCGTTAATAACCAAAATGATAAAATTTTGACGATATCAACTGAATACATTTGTACTATAAATATGGAGTATATAGAAGATTGTATTGCCTAATCAGAGAAAAAGAAAATGTAGTATTAACTCTGTTCCTTTTTCTTTGTCTCAATATCTCTCTTCCACCATACTTATTCCACAAGTGCCTCCAATAGATATTCTTAGGATTAGAACAAAAAATTATAAATTTAGTTCATGCAGTCATCGTTTATAATTATATTAACATTATTAAGTCTCAGAAGATTAATGATTTAATAGATTTCTAATTATGTATAATATTATGTTGACGAGCAATAAATTATTAAAATTTAAAAAATACTCTAAAGATGTCACCATTGCTCTTAACTAGGTATTATTATTAAAGAAAACTCTACGAATAATTTGTAAACTCAAAATTTAAAACTACCCCCGACCGATATCTATGTATTATCTGTTCATTGAGAACTTTCCAATGAGCCCAAACTCGACTCTCTGCTGTAAGTTACTGAGGAGTTGAGTATTCTGCAGATTCCAGGAGATGTCCCAGCGTCATGACTATGCTACCAAGTTCTTAAAATATCGTTGAATAAGAGGATATCGAATTTCGAATTGATCAGACCTATGAAAGTTTATTTCATAGCATCATCAACCAGATAAAAAGGTCATAGTCTTAAAACGACTGAACGGGTTTTCAAGAATCAAAGCTAAAAACACTATCTATTAAGACACCTATCAAACATAAAAAACTAAATCAAAATCGGTTCATCCGTTGGGGCACTACGATACCACATGAGTAAAGAACGATACGATACCACAGACAGACACACACATACACAGATACACACGTTAAACTTATAACACCCTTTCTTTTTACGGGGTCAAAAGTCAATAAAATTAAATATTTACAATTATTCCATAATCATTCCTTACCTACCTTTGAGTATTCAGTAGGTGAATACTCAAAGTTACCTGCGCATAAAATTAATAGTACATTACGATATTAGTGCGTTATGATGGTTATAACATGCAAGGCGGAATTTCAGCCCGAGCCGAAGGCGAGGGCGTAATTGAGCCGAGCATGTTATAACCAATACGCACGTATATCGTACGACGTTTTTTAACACATTTGCGAGGAAACAGGAAAAAAAAACATTTTATATTTTGTTCATTTCTAATTATTGAAACAGTTAGTGAAATTACAATTATTAAAATGATACGTAGTTGTAGTTGGTTTTTTAATTATGTTTTCATACGTGGAGTGAACGATACGGTGGAGTTGAAGTAATATATGGCTCTTCTTCATTATTGAAAGTTGTCATATTTAAATTTGCACAATACAAGTACAAAGAAAAGAAAATTTGAGAAAAATGGCGCGAGGATTATTTTCTGCCGTAGCTGCGTGAAAATGTTGGCAAAGACGTTAGAGCATGCAGCCAAGTTTTTAAATTACCGAATAAACTGATTTTTTTATTTAAAATAAACTGAATCTGTGAATGCACACTGTTGCTTTCTCGCCATTTTAAAAGTGCGCTAGCGCTGCCTACTGACTGGCGCCGCGCGGCGATTAGTTCGAAATTTGAATAACGCAACAGCGCGCGAAATGGCAAACAGTACTGTTATGGAATTTGTATGGACTATAACTTAACTATATGCTTTGGTAACACACGCGTTTTTTATGACCCGCTTTACATATTTAAAACCGGTGGAATTACATCAGCTTTACGAGCAACGGTGTTAAAAAATGTATTTTAAGCATTTATTGTGTACATAGCAACTCATGCATGTCAAAATATTTTTTTTAACTAACCTATTTGATCCCATTATTGCACTGTCATTGAAGATACGCAAGTCTTTAAGTCGTAGTAAGACGGAGTAATAACTCCGTCTACGCTTTAAGTATACCTTACAAATTTTAACCCAATGTACCCTAATGTCAGGAAGTTGTTAAGTTATTTATTTAGCATCCTTTTGATTTGACAGATTTGACCCGCAAAACCATACAACACGACAAGTTTAATAAAAGCTTGTAATAAAGCCTTTAACTTGACTTAAATAAATAATTTTAAAAAATACCATAGATTCTAAGTTATACTTCTTTGATAAACCAGATACACTATACACATTTTAAATGCCCGCCGCAGTTTTTCCGAGCCGGCGAGCGCGTTAATATTGTCACAAAGACAACTTATAATTGAACCTCTTCAGCCTTTGAAGTCTCGCTAAACGTTTCACATTTGAACCCAACTTTGATTGTAACATCATTAAAATTGCCCGACTTGACTTTACATTCTTTGATGTCGAGAACGCGGCTGTGTACGGTCGATTTAACTGCTGCAACGGATCAACTATTAAACATTGACCTCGCATAATTGATTCTATTGTGTAGTTGTATAGGTATTATAGATGTAAGACATATTACGTGTATGCGTGCACCAAACATTAGGAGGGTCCTAATGTTTGGTGTCTATTAAGTGAGAAAGACGAAATGGAATAGTTGCATTATCTAAGGTCAGATTTCCAACAGCTTCATTTCACCGATGTCTTACATTTTCAGACAAATATAATCTAATACAATATGAATCTTTGTCCTGACATTACAGTCCGACTTACTGACTTAGAGACAACGCACAGCCTAAACCGCTGGTTGTAGAAATTTGAAATTTTGAGAGTATATTGGTCTTAGTACGTAAGGGTGTACTATGAAAGGATTTTCTAAAATGCACCCCTTAAGGGGATGAAACGGGGGTTCAAAGTTTGTGTGGAGAAACAAGATTAGACAGTCTTTTTTATGCGATTTTAAACTTCTCACAAGGTGTATGTAAAAAAAAAACTGGTTTTCGGATTGCGCTGAAATTTGGCATGCAGATAGTTTCTTATTACGTAATACGTAGATATCCGTTTAGAAAGGATTTTCCATAAGGATTTTCCATATGGATTTTCCTTAAGGGGATGAAACGGGCTGCAAAGTTTGTATGAAGAAACAAGATTAGATAGACTTCTTTATTCGAAACTTCACACAAGTACTTCTGTAAATAATTATGAAATTACGTGTTTCAGTATTTTTCAAAAATCCAACCTTTTTTTCGGTGTGTTTTTATGCTAGAAAGGATTCAACGAAAGATTTTTTTTAAGTAAGAAAGAAGATTATAACGTGTGCAAAGCCGCGGGGCACTTCTAGTTAACTATACAAGCACTATATATATGTCGCAGACAGGTACTTTAATAAGCCGTTCAATCAACAGCCTAGCCGTTTTACTAAACAGCGCCGTTCAACTAGATTCCTCAATGATATCCATTTGATAGAACAGCTAGGCAAATGACTTGGATCGATGACGTTTCATTATTTGCCGAGCCTGTTCATTAGACTGACACTAAGGCAACACACTAGGATTTATTTCTAGTGAGGCGCGGCCGCTGCCGCTGCTCCTCTCCTCACTACGCTCTTGGGCGCACGCCACGCGGTGGGCACTGTTCCTAGTGTGTTGCCGTAGTGTCAGACTGAGACATTATATGAATGGCCTAAGCATTAGCCAGCTAGTTAATTAAATGTTGTAACAAACGCTACGGCTGGATATCATTCAGAAATCTAGTTAAACGGCGCTGTTTAGTTAAGAGGCTAGGCTGTTTATTGAACGGCTTCTTAAGCTATCTGCCTGCGACATATACATACCCTATGCGTATATTACGCTATCATTTTACGTTTCTGTCTGACCGCTCATTTTGAGAAAACTGAGATAGATTTTCTTATTAGCGAAAGACGAAAAAATTGCCGAACCCGTTATGTTCAGCAATAAATTTAGGCTTACGTTTGTTTCTTTATATCCTGATATCAAAGCCTATTGAGTAAATAAACTATATGGTATTTAACCCTCAATCCTTGGTGAAGGGTTCATCAGACCTAAAGTATAATAATATATCCTTAATTAAGCTCGTCACAGTCTCGGCGTCGGAGTGGCACTTAATGATCATGAGAGTCTATGGAACTGGTCACGGCGCGTGGCAGACTTTAGCCACGGCTCTTGATAGTCCCTTAGGGCCATTTGTTCTCGATAGCACATGGTTATATTGCTAAATGGGGTTGTCAGTAGATTGAGCTTGTTTCTTTGGATTCGTTTTAATTTGAGTTTATTTGATTTTGTTTTATTTATTATACAGTCGTATTATACAAATGGATAAACTATTTTTGTCGTTTTAATCTGGCAAGTATAATTGCGTACCTACACCTATACTTTAAAGCATTAAATGTACTTTATGAGGATGAACATGGGCTACAAAATTCTTGGTGTACGTGAACAAAGTCGCGGGTATCAATCAGCTAATAACCTATAAATAACATTGTAAAGTTTTAACGTAATCCTGATAATAATTGTGTGAAGGAGTAACAACTTTTATAATATTAGTAGGGGCGCTAAGAATGAATATTGCAAAGCGGATAAATAAAGTGTATTTAAAAGAGGTGAGCTATTTGTTAGCGAGTAAAACCGCGAGACACTGTTAGTATGTAAAGATGATTGCTTTATTTAGATTGCTAATATATGATACTCGCTGCACATATTATTATCAAGTGCTACATTTGTAACCATCAGAAAAATCCATCTTCTCTCATGTTAGGGTCTGAGGATCTTTTAATTTGAGGGGATGGTTGCGTGACGAATGCGTGCGCGCACTCCGATTCGCGGCGACAACCATGTCGAACCCTGATTTTTTCTCATGCCATCAGAATTGAGATAACAACGCGGGGTTGCTATAATTGTTACGCATTGTCATTACGATTCTGATAGTACTTTTCAATGGTGGGAAGTTTATGTGACCCTTTGTAAATTCCAGACAATAATGAATGCTACTTGAAATATTTTTAAGGCAACAGCGAGCCGAGAATGAATCCTAAGAAAAAAAACTGGCGAATCGAGATCCTCCTCTGTTTTTGTGAAGTTGGTTAAAAATAAGTCACATAATTAAAAATCGTTTACACAGTGTGCGCTTCTCACAGTAGCCCTCCGGTGAAGGAAAACATCGTTAAGAAACCAACAACCCCCGCATGATGGTAGGACACTATCTAGTGTCCGCCTGGCCAGCTACCACCCTCAAGTTAGGAAATTTGTCACCAAACTTCTAATGTGTTCCGGCAGCTATCTTTGAGAGCCAGGTTCCATTCTAGGACTAGCGTGCTTACCATCTTCGACCGCATCATCACTTACCAAACAGGTGAGATAGTGGTCAAACGCTATCCTATAAGATATAAAAATAAAACTGGCCAAGTGCGAGTCAGCATCGCGTCTCTTCTCGCGCACTTAGGGAGGGTTCCGTACAATACGAAACATAACAGAGTTTCAACCTCATATATTTGATTAATTGATATTACCAAGAATATTTGGTTAGGTCGCGATCTAGAAAGACGAAACTAATTAGATAGATGGCGTTTAAAAACACGTTTTTTGTATGAGGACCCTTTAATTTTTAACTTTATTTTGTTTTTAGTATTTGTTGTTCTAGCGGCAACAAAAATACACCATCTGAGAAAATTTCAAATTTCTATCACGGTTAATGAGCTATAGCCTGGTGACAGACGGACAGACAGACAGACAGACAGACAGACAGACAGACGGACAGCGGTCTTAGTAATAGGGTCCCGTTTTACCCTTTGGGTACAGAACCCTAAAAACGGCTTCAAATGCCGCGCTAGTAATTTTCAGTACTTTCAGAAGTTTGAGATGCTTACCTCCATATCTTTGGAGATACTAATCAGATCTCGATAAAGTAAAATAGGAAGAAAAATCTGTCAATCAAAAAAAAATCCATATCCTGAGGTAACAAACATAAATAATTTTTATTTAAATTGCTTTGTAAGTCTCATTGTTTCTAATATTGTTTTAACTAATATTATAAATACGAAAGTAACTCTGTCTGTCTGTCTGTCTGTGTCACTTTCACGCTAAAACCACTGAACCGATTTAAATGAATGATTAAATGAGGGGGGGAGGGAAAAGAGTAAGGAAACTTTTACCAAATTTGAATGTCATATTAATTTATATTGAATCAACAGCTTAAAAATAAGTTTCAAGCTTCTAGCTTTAATAATTGCGATACTTCCATACTACATTTTATCCCCGCTTTCAAGCTTACAACCCTTTTTTCGAATTAAAAAGTAGCCTATGTCCTTTCTCATGCTCTAGACTATCTGTGTACCAAATTTCATTTAAATCGGTTCAGTGGTTTTAGCATGAAAGACACAGACAGACAGACAGAGTTACTTTCGCATTTATAATATTCCCCTTCCCCCTCCCCCTTTCCCCTCACTTTCCCCAAACTTTGAATGTCATATTTATTTGTATCTAATCAGCCTAAACAATAAGTTTCAAGCTTCTAGATTTTACAATGACGAATTCACGATACTTCCATACAACATTTCATCCCCGCTTTCAACCCCTTACAACCCTTTTTTCGAATTAAAAAGTAGCATATGTCCTTTCTCAAGCTCTAGACCATCTGTGTACCAAATTTCATTTGAATCGGTTCAGTGGTTTTAGTGTGAAAGTGACACAGACAGACAGACAGACAGAGTTACTTTCGCATTTATAATATTAGTTAGGATTAGGATAAGGCATATTTTTGGGAAGACACCGGCTTCTGTTACACAGTCAAAACACCGAAAGGAGAATGCAGTTTACAAATACCTTGTTACAACAAATTAATTTCTGAAATAAAGTAATTTTGTATTTTATAAATAAACTGGCCAAGTGCGAGTCGCACTGACTGACGTAAGCATCGGATACGCTAAGAAATCATTTTCAAAAATTCACCACCCAGGGATGCAACGGGAGTACAAAGTTTGTATATTAAACTTCACAAAAGTACTTCTGCAAATAGATATGTAAATACGTATTTTAGGCTTTTTCGAAATTCCACCCCTAAGAGAGTGAAATGGGGTAGGTAACAAAGTCTGAAAATCAATATTGTCTTTCGTGTTCTATAATAAACTGGCCAAGTACAAGTCGGACTCGCACTAGTAGGGTTCCGTACCACACTACAATATTTTATAAGATCGGGCAAAAATACCACTATCATTTTTCGCCAGCAAAAATAATAATTAATAAACATTTTATTTCTTATAACGCCATCTAACGTCTAACAAAGGTGTTAGGGATCGACATTTCAATATAACGCCATCTATGGGACGTTTACCTAACTAAGCGTTCATAGATGGCGTGAAATGCCGAAAAAAACACGTTTCTTGTATGGGGACCCTATTATTTTTAACTTTATTCTGTTTATAGTATTTGTTGCTATAGCGGCAACAGAAATACATCATCTGTGAAAATTTTAACTCTCTAACTATCACGGTTCATGAGATACAGCCTGGTGACAGACAGACAGACAGACAGACAGACAGACAGACAGACAGACTGACAGCGGAGTCTTAGTAATAAGTTCCCGTTTTACCCTTTGGGTACGGAACCCTAAAAATCAATGGAACAAATGGAAAAATGTGGGAAGGATAGGTCCGATATTAATAATTTATGTGATGTGTTTTTTTTATTTTTAATATTTTGAGTAAATGCAAGAAGTGAAAGTTTTAACGCCGCGGGCACTTCTAGTATCGTATAAAATCCTTGAAAATACCTAACATTATTACTACCCATTTTCTTAAACCTAATTAAACATACGCCTGGGTTGCATTATGTTGGTTAAACTGTGAGTAGCCGTATCAATACAAACATTGAGATTACAAACTACCCGCCAGCCAACCCCTTGCGAGCGGGAGAGTTAAAAAATTAATGGCTTAAATTTCTACACCCTTAATGAATACGGGGGATGGTGGATAAATCATTGTTATGTTGCATTTTGGCTGCGTAGACGATCGCTTGGTGTAAGTGACAGGAGATAGGGCGGGTTTATCACGTAACATTTTTATTTAAAATGTATTAGAATAGAATAGAATATAAAAATTATTTATTGTACACCAACTTAAAATGAAACAAACCGAAATTAAGCTACTTAAGTTACTAGAGGCAATACAATGGGCGGTCTTATCGCTTGAAGCGATCTCTGCCAGACAACCTTTGGATGGACAGAATTGTTAAAAGAAGTTGACGGTGGTACAATGCGTAACATGGTACTAAAGTGCGAAAATATAATCAAAATAAAAAAAACAAACAATCAGTAATGCATAAGCATCATATACATGTATTTGCTTACCAATACAAAACAAAATATACATACACGTACATTTCAGAATACTTATATAAACAAATATATTATATATATAAATAATCAATAATATATATGTATAAATATTCTATACAAACAAAATATATACATATACCTATAGATAAAAAATATATACTTAAAGTACAGAGTAAATATGTTACATACTATTAAGTGATTAATAGTGACTTTTCACCATATTTTTGAAGATTGGGAGTGATTGAGCTTTTCGTATATCTAAGGGAAGTGCGTTCCATAATCGTGCAGCTTCAACAGTAAAAGACTTGACATAGTACTCAGAAGTATGTGAAGGAATTTTCAGAATAAGTGTGTCAGAAGATCGTAAGGATAGGGAATGTGACTGATGTAGGAATTTAAAACATTCTTTCAAATAATGAGGAGTGGAAGGGATAAAGAGTATGGAATATAGGAGAGAGAGGATGTGTGCATTCCGGCGCAAACGAATCGGTAACCATTTCAGCTTACTACGAAAATCTGAGATGTGGTCAAACTTGCGAAGGCCATAGATAAATCTAATGCAGAAGTTCTGTATGTATTAATGGTTTTTTTTAGCACATTTGCTCAAAAAATGCATTTACGAAGCCTGTATACATTGTTCAAAAGTTAAAAATTACGCACTGTACAATGGAGTGTGCAGAAAGTACTCTTGCGGTACGAGTGCGGTAAGTACTTTTACGTATACGTTATTACGTTGTACGTTAGTACTTTCTGCACGCTCCATTCTCCGGTGCGTATCCTAAACGTTTTTTATAATTTCCGTAAAACCTATAATTCCACCAAAGAGTTTCATATTGCGAGAACAAATAAACTGAATGATAGCACCTCCTTGAAAGCGCTTTTACTTGATGCATTTGTCTCACAGGTAGGTCTCACACTAGGTACACTAAAGAGTAAATGAGACGAAAGATGTAGTTCTAATTTTTAATACACGTGGCGTACTTTGCAAATTCGCGCCATTTTCATATTAGAAACGTCAAAGATTGTTTAGACTTTTTGATTATTTCATTTGTTTGTTTTATTACAAATTATACTGTTTTCTCGCAATTTTGCTGAAAAACGTTGTATGACACACGTGCGGATATTGGTATTAACAAACTCGTGACTATGGTAAACCCTCGACTTCGTCTCGGGCTTACATTCATCTACTCGTTTGTAAAAACTAACTTACCGCACTAGTACCATAAATAACTATATACATAAATTTAATTGAGTCATGAAATGTTGATACTAAATATAATTAAAAAGATTTATAAAAAACCGACGTTAGGGTAAGCGTGTTACCCATCTACCACCACATTCTCGCTTACCACCAGGCGAGATAGAGGTCAAAAGCCTATCAGATATAAAAGTAATAATAAACATGTGTATGCCGCTTTTTACATACACCGCACTGCTATAACGCCACGTGTCGGCCGCCGGAAGTGAGCGACGAGTGAGCGTACGCGCATCTACCATCAATGGTCGAAGGCGCACTTAAAACATTTATTGTATCATCGGGGGACTGCGCTTTTGTCAGCCGCCCTGGTTTTTACTACTGGCATGAAATTGGACGGAATTCACACCGCAGTCACTAACGACTAACGAGTACCTAACACAAAGACTGAATACCATCATATGAATTAAAAAATAATTCCAAGTGCTTGCTTCTAATGGGCTCAATATACATAAGTACATAATATATTAGGTACATAAAATAAATAAAATATTTACCAATAACATACAAAAGTATTGTCTTGCATAATAATTAATACCTTTGGAGTATAATGTTTCTATTTTTCTTTCTACCACAAATTAATATGTCTTTCAACCTGAAATAAATAAACCAACTTTCAACAAATGAGTTAATGCTTCACCAAAAGATAAACAACCGTATAAAAGGGGTTTCTTGAACGAACTAGGCGAACTGACGTGTGCCTTATTTGGTGGTGGGAACTTGTTCCAACCACCACCCTTTTACGGATGATAGATATCCTCCGTGGTGGAAATCACGGTGGGAACCATCAAAGTCAAAAGTCAAAGCATTTATCCATGGCATTTATGTGTAGGTACTTATATGGCCATAACAAGAAGAAGTAGAAGTAGTATAATTAGGGAAAATTAAAAATCTACACTTACACTCGTCAAATAACATTAAACGCTAGTTTCACCGGTTCCTGATAAAGTGACAGATAGTTATCTGACACATGACGCCATATAAAAACTGTCAAAAATCTATCAGATAAAATCTTAATAAACTATCAGGAACCGATGAAGCTCTAAATAGATCATTATCAATTGAATATAACAAATTGAACTTTCAAATTGAATAGCGGCTATTTTAGTGAGCTGTCAATCTAACAATATTTGTTCTACAAAGAATTGAATCTAGCTGTGTAACCCCGCGGCTTCGCCCGCGTTAAAATCTACTTTTATTCATTTGAAACTTTTCTTTCGTAAAAACTTTGCCTTGACAATTACAAACACAACAATAAAAAAATTATCCAAATCGGTCCACCCGTTCTTAAGTTATGGCGTGACCAAGGGAAATAGGGTTTCATATTTATATAATAGAAGAAGATGAACTACTTTTTCATCGGTATAACATCATAAATAAAGAAATTTTGACATGAACTTCATGTTATATAATAACATTAATTTAAATTTCTTTTGTTATGTTCCTTTTCACTTTCTAGTGGCTAGCAAGAACTTTTATCGTCAGTACCTATTCGTATAGTAAACGTGAATTCGTTTTAGTTACATTTTAGATACCGGTAGCAGCTTTGGTAGCGGCGATGATCAATTAATTTCATACAAATTGTCATGTATACGAACACTTTAGACGATAGAAACTCGTACTAGCCCCACTGATCATACTTCTTTTATTGGCGAAGCCGTTACGAACTTGGCCTTCTTTTACATATTTTTTGTTTTGGAATTGATCGTATAACCAGATGAGTAAAGAAGAAAGAAGGAACAGAGACAAAGCTTCATACAACTGCGCTGTGATGATGACGTAGACGCACGTGAGTGTGTGAGCACTAGCGGCCTGTGTGCCGCCTGTCACGTATGGAGTGAAACCGGTTTATAGTGGCTCGGCTTGTGCTTTAACACAGGGCTGTCGCTCGCTACGCGTCACGTTATATTATATTATTTTTCATCCCGTCTATTCGAAAAGTGATGGTTTCTTCCTCGATAAATGCGCGCAAAGTAGGTCATTTCTGCCCTCGAGCGAAAAGTATTTTATTTAATTTTAACATTAAAAAAATACTTTCCCGCTCTAGGGCAGAAATGCCCATAACACTATCTACGGCCCATAACAATTCATAAGATATAATTCTAATATAATTAATTAAATAATTAAATTAATAATTAAATTAATAAAGCTTAAGCTTAAGCTTATTAATGTTCTTCTATAGTGCCCGGTCTAATGAGGTTCAATGAAATTCCTTGACATTACATGACATTTTTTTTTGTTGGATAGGCAAGCATTTGACCACTGTCTCATCTGATGTTAAGTGACGATGCGGTCGACGATGTAGCACGCTTACATTGTAGATACCTGTTCATCCTCAAATTTTTTATTTCTTTTTATTCCATCACATTAAATGACATTTTGTGACGTTTCATATAATTAAATGACATTTCATGACATTCAATTACATGTCATGACATTAAATGACATTTCGTGACATCTCATGATCATGATCGACATACATCGTTGTCGACAATGATGAAGCTTGAAAAATAAAAAAAGCAGGTCATGTTTACTTGAAGGAGGATTTTATTACGATGAAGATTTCTTGTTTTTTTTTTGTACCAACCCTACAAGAATAGTTAAACATTTTGTCCCTTCCTTAGAAGGTTTGTCTCTGATAACTCACGGAGGATATCCTCCACGGAGAATAGACTAGTATTGGTATAGCTCGTAGGTATAACTCCATAGTATAACTACATAGTGTGCGCCACAACAGACTGCGTATCTTACGTAGTATTCAATATCTTTGGCCATATTATTTTCAACGTACACGTGGCGCTGTGAAAAACGGTACTATTTTACTTATTTATTTATTTTCATTGTATCTATTATTTATTCGTCGGTAAAATGTTGTTTGGTGGCTTATGTCCGATTCAAACACAGACCTAGAATTTCAATACGTAGTTAAAATTCTAGGTCTGTAGATTCAAATATTGTTCATTATGGGGCAAGTATTAAACTTTTTGGTTTGGACATAGAAGGTAATCATAGAAATAGTATGCACACCATTTACTTATTTCTAACATATAATAGTATTTATATTCTCTTTGATTTCTATGATACGTCTATGACATGATGACATATTTCTGTAAATTTATCTACTTATCACATTTGACTAATTTTTATTTTTTGTGTAATATACAACATTTGTAACCTTTTATTTTTTCAATATGTCGAATCAAGAATATTACAAGCGCTGGCTCAATCTCAAAGAGCAAATTGCAGTCGTAACTGCAGACGATATACGACTACAAGAACTAGCAACAAAAACTGTTGGTATTAAACCACAAGGACTTGCTGTTGAAATAGTTGCAAGAACGTATTGTAAATACTGTGACATTTACAACAAACTCTGTGATTGTTACGACCAAATGGAGCAAGCCCAAAGACGACCTTTTATTAAGAAGATTATAGATGCAATCACTTGCAGAATAATGGAAATCAAAACCGCTTTAGAGGAAGTAGAAGTTTTTCAATATACTTATACTGATAATGCATTGCAGCAAATGATCATTACACCTGATGATGTACAAGTTTTATGCCCCTTTTTTTATCCATTCGAGATCAGAAACCAAGAAATGCAGTATATAATTGATGAAATTTTTGCTGGCAATCGCCTGGGTGACCCTGAACCAACTCCTTCTGAAGCAGAAATATTAGAAGCATCTCGCCTCGAAGAGGAACAATTGAAACAAGAATTAAAAGAAGCTGAAATAAAACGAAAATTAGCAATGGGAGAAGAAATAGTCGATTCATGCGATGAAATAATATTGTCACCGCAAGAAGCTGAGGAGTTGCGACGTCAACAAGAATATGAAACTCAAATTAACAATATTCAGCGTATGGAAAGATCTAGAGTAACAATGGTTGCAATTTTTAAAAAGAAAATTGACGATATAAATTTATACTTAGAATTATCTGGTTTAAAAAAACCACCAGCAAGAATAGATCTTCAGGAAAAGGCAGCAGCTCTGATAATGTTGGTATATAGAAAATTCATTCAACTGAAAAGAGATCATTTAAGAGAACTTAAGCTAAAAGAAAAACTTGGGATGATATTTCCATCTTGGGCTCCCGAATCGGCCAAAATAACCTTAGAAAAGGTTAAAGAAGCTAGACGAAATTTCCGGCGCAAATTTCACGAAGACTGGGTACAAAGACATATTAAAGAAAAGTCAAGGGTGCTTCGACTTCGAAAAGACAATATTATTGAAGATATATCAGCAGAAATAAGACAGTGGTTTGAAGAGTGGTATAAAAAACTTAGGCGTTTTGATGAATTTCCCTACCCTGATGAAGGTGGGTCTATACTAGTTGTACGGGGTGACACTTTTACTATAGACGAATTTCTTAAATGGGAAGAAGCAGAATTAAAGCGACTGAAATTAGAATCTGGTACCCCAAAATCTAAGGATCAAATTAAAGCAGAAAAAGCCTTTGAGCGTGAAGAAAAAAAGAGGTTAGCATTGGATGCTAGAGAAAAGGAAAAAAAACGATTAGCTGATTATAAAAAATCTAGGTTTAACCCAGACAGTGATCCTGGTATTTATCTAATGATCGGTAATCAAGTCGAGCCTGTTATTGATAGTTGGAATCAATATCAAGGTCAATGGAAAGATATCGAAGAACAGGATGCTCCTTTGAACGTTATCAAAGGCTATATATCGAAAATGATAACTGAAAATTGTTACAGTGAAATTAATTTAGAGCTTCGTCCAATAGTAGATGAAGTTATGCGCTTAGAATTGAAAGCCTTGCAGGATGCTTTAAAAATTGACTGTGCACACGGAGATGGCAAACTACCGCTCACGAAAAAACGGAAGAAACCCAAAAAACAAAGACTACCACGACCGGAGAAGTTGCGCCCAGAAGTAATGTTTCAAGCGCTTGTTGATCAAGGCATAGTAAAAAAGTATCCAAAAGTTACCTTGGATGACTTTTGGGGTGAGCGAAATTATGCTGCAGCCGATTTGAGAGCTGTTCTTTGGACACCATCATTTCCACCTCCAACCTTGGGAGATGTGAAAGAACAGATCAGAATACGATGCCTATTAACTCTTGGATCCAGTTGCTCTAATGCTGCTCGAGTTCAACTGCTTGCTGGTTCAAAGTTTGCTGGTAAGCGTAGCCTAGTATACGCTATTGCTACAGAAACAAATTCTATATTAATCGATTTATCGCCACTTAATGTGTATAATAAGTTTCCTGGGCCTAAAAACTTAAAAACACTGTTAACATACGTTAACAAAATAGCTAGAATGATGCAGCCAACAGTGATCCTGGTCGATAATGCTGAAAAACTATTTTATAAAAAAGTTCCACCTGAAGAAAAGATGTTTGACCCGACAAGACTGCAGAAAGATTTCTTTAAAGAAATAATAAAACCTTTGGGAAAAAACGACAAGGTTTTGGTTATGGGCACAACTTCAGAGCCTTGGTTAGCAAAAGGCTCAGCGATGTTCAAAGTATTTCCTTCAACAATTCTTTTACCGCCGTCGGATTACGCCAGTTTGTCATTTCTTATGACAAAGATGTTGATGAAATACCATGGTGTGAATCGTGAATTTGACGTTCATAGTGTGGCTCAGGTCATTAGAGGGTACGATGTTAACACAGTGAAACGAGCTATCGAAGGTCTTCTGACTGGAAAAAGAATGAATGAGTTGTATTATAATCCTTTGCAGCCGGCGGAGGTGATGAATGCTGTGTTAGATTTTGAGGGTGGTATTTGCGTTGATAGTTTTGACAACCAAATGTTTTTGGATTGGTACAATGGATACTCTCCATGGGGTCAAAAATACGCCGAATATTTGTTTATGCTAGATACTCAATACGAAATGAAGTTAAAAGCAGACAAAAAAAAGAAAAAGGCCTGATATTCTCATATTTATTTATTTTTGTCGATTTTGGTAACTGCATTTTCTTTTATATACATTTGAATAAACAATATGTAATACATGTGTTATAGAATTATTTTAAACGTTATTAGTAAATGAGTGATTAGTGAATTCTGATTCCGAGCAGAAATTTAAATTATTTTATTAAAATGTATTGAAATATATGTAATACTTTTTATGATAGTGATACAAAATAGAACTTTATTTACTACACAAAATGATGACATTTTTTTGCATTCGCAATAATTAAACTAAACGTCTGAGCTCTTAGCACTGATCAATTTTCATAGTCTCGACATAAATAATATCGTTTAAAAATATATATATATATATATACGCGTCGACTTGATAACCTACTCCATTTTTTTTCGTCGGTTAAAAATCTAAGTAACTTCACATGCCATGTATTTTTAGTGGCAAGTTTAAGATGTGTATTACATATATATCTGTGGAAATACCTACTCATTAAATCGTGTGCATCTGGACTCAGGGATCACATCCATCTCAATAGTACTTGATTTAATGAAAGAATCAATCCGCAGATATGCACTACTCAATCATTTAAATCGGAACATGGCGAAAACTTGTAACTTAAAGAAAAACAATAAAAATAAACACAGATGAATTAATAACATTCTCCTTTTTAGAAGTTGGTTAAATAAACTTAATGCCGTATGTATCACAGCGCCATCATTCTGTTTTTCCCCAAACTGAAAGGAGGAAGGGTGCCCGATTAGCACCGCACAGTTTCTCTTTGAAACAAGATTCACTGTAATTAACAGAGAGGGCGCTGTTTCAAACGTCTTGAGTCAAAGTACGTAGGACAGAGGGCGTTATGTGTCAAATCACAATGAGTGCTTGCCGGCCGCTGATACCAAGAACGTCGGGGGCTGATGAAGCAGTACTATTAATAAGTCTGTGCTGAAGCAATAATTATTGTTCTAACAAACTGAATGAGGAGGTAATTTTCTTCGAAATTAATTTTACAATAGATATATACTGTTTTAGATACATTTTGTTCAATTCGTACTTCGGAGAATTTCTTTACAGTTATTATATTTATAGAAAAAAATATTATCCCCTTGACAAAAAAGAGGTTATCCTCACGATAATTTTCATAAACAAAAAACGTGTGAATCTGCGTATGTGTGTGTCTGCCTGTTGCATCGTAGCACCCACACGGATGTACCGATTATGATTTATAGTTATTTTGTGTGATAGGTGTCATAGTTGAGAGTGTTTTTAGCTTTGATTCATAAAAATCCGTTTAGCCGTTTTTACACTATAAGCTCTTTTCTAGTTGATGACGCTATAAGATCATCTTGGTCTCATCAATCCGAAACTTAGTATTTAGTATTTATTTAGTATTTTTTGTATTTGATATTGTAAGAACATGGTAGCTTTGACTTAATGCTGGGGCATCTCCTGAAATCTCCAGAATACCTACTCAACTCCTCACCAACTAATACCTGACATGTCGTGTTGGGCTCATTGGATTCATATTTTGAATTTAAGTATTATTTTTTAACGTAATCAACGTAATGTACCTATTGATTATTCAGATATCATGTCACATCAAATAGGAATAATGTACGTCACATGCGTCTATGCGTATAATTCTCGGTTGTCTTACTGGACCGGGTATATTGGTCCTATCCAGGATACCGCTGTCTCCACGCCTTACCGCCGCTTCCGGGGGCAGAGCGAGCGGGGTGAGCGGTAGCTACGAGCGGGAAAGTGGGGTGAGCGGAAAGAGCGGCGAACTTCCGCTCTGAGACTACAATGCGTCGCTTTTATACCTTACCGCTAATCTACTTGCCTGTTTGTTTATGGTCGGGAATAATTGTTGAGTGTGGGTAAGCCCAATGAGCCTTGTTCGAATGTCCTTGTATGAAACATGTATTGCTGCACTAAGAAGAATGTCAGAACTTTGTCATCATATCTCCAATATAATGTAGTGTAAGTTATAAAATACCTATATTTAAAAAGGTGTTATTTGTATTTATTCATAGTAGTTTACTTTTAGGCATAAGACACGAAAGGTAGGTTCATATAGCCGTTTCATTTTAACGTTGCTTTCGTAGCGAAGTTTTAGCGCAAAGCCTTGTAGCTCGTAAGTTAAACATTACTGTTATTGTTACTGGAAAATATAATAAAAATAACAAATGTTCGTTAATACGATTCAACATATCAAAATCATCATCATCAAAATATCAATTCGGCTTATTGATTGTTTGAATCATTAACCCAAAGAATAATTTAATTACTTAATTTCCTCCTAATTCGGTTAAACAAACACAAGCCCTAGGTGTTCTTAAACCATACGCATGTTGATTATAGTTTTGACTGAATCCTTTGTCTATAAGAACAAACCTATCCCCTAGCTGTACGCAACTTTTTCCATCAAAACTGGAAGCTCGAGGCAACTTTGCAAGCACCCGAAGTTGCCCAAACTGTCTCTGTAAACTAATTAAAGTGCTCACTGCAAAGTTTTTCAATGGGTGCCTTCATCCGCTTACCCTAAGGGGACTGACTTAGGCTGGACGGAATAATACCATAAGGAGTAACTAGAATTACGAAATTTAAGTTGGGTATTATTTAGTGTTCTCAATCACATAAACAACATTATTTTATTTCAGGTTAACATTGGACATAATTTTCTTGTTTTATAGGAAACTAGCTGCGCCCCGCGGCTGTGTCTGTATTTAATCCTGGCTATAAACCTACCTATTGAATCACTCTATCTATTCCTGAAAACTGTATTAAAATCCGTTTCGTCATTTAAGCGATCTAAGCGGACAGACAGCGGGAGCCACTTTGTTTTATACTATGCAAATACATACTAAGATCATTTAAAAACTAAAAGAACCGACTTCAAATGTCGCGCTATTAATTTTCAGTACCTAGTTTGAGATGTTTATCTCCCCATATCTCTGAAGATACTTATCAGATCTCAATGAAATTACAATGGTACTACCGTTAGGATGTCTCTTTTTCAACAAAAAAAGAACCAACCTAACCAACCATATATATATAAAAAGGTTAAAATACACACACACACACATACACACACACACACACACACACGCGCACACACACACACACACACACACGCACACACGCACACACACATTGAAGGTAAACTTGTCAGTGACATCAGCTTCAAAGTCATAATAAACTTGTCTATATAATGGAAACACACGCATTAGAATTACTGCCGGTTATGGTATGTTATTATAGGTTATTACCGGTTATATATAGTGCTTCGAGCATTTAATGCTCGAAGTATCCATGGGATAAATGTAATGTTGAATTTTTTTTTGGTATTGATAGGCAAATATTTGACCGCTATCTCACTAAATGAAAGTGTGACGATGTGTTTGAGGGTGTAGCAAGCTTGCCTAGAAAATAACAGGTATTTCGCTCTCGACTTTAAACCAAACTTTTTAACAGGCTTTTAACTCTTTGAACCGTCTTCCGAAAAAAAATACTTTCACCTAATTGTTCAAATCAATGTTAATGCTGCGTAATCACATCAAAGCATACTTAAAATCCTGAATCGTTGATCATCGTTTTATTAACCGACTTCAAAAAAAGGAGGAGGTTTCTCAATTCGACCGTATATATATATATTTTTTTTTTTTTTTTTTTTTTTTTTTTTTTTTATGTTTGTTCGCGGATAACTTCGTTGTTTATGAACCGATTTCGATTATTCTTTTTTTGTTCGGAAGGAGATATCCCAAGTGTGGTACCATGGTAATTTTATCGAGGTATGATAAGTATCTCCAGAGATATTGAGATAAACATCTCAAAATTGGTACTGAAAATGAATAGCGCGGCATTGAAGTCGGTTGTTTTTTAGTTTTTAAACGATATTATTTAAGACGAACAAGCATCCGACGATTGCACCTAATGCTTCTCTAAGCAAGTGAAATCGTGATCGGAGATAGAGGAATCGTGGTGCTGAGACAGTTGAGTACGATACACCGCTTTGGACAAATCCGCATAAAAAACTGACAAGCATATTTACTTAATATTGGCGACAATCATACCAAAGCTTCGAATAATTATCCTATTCATTTAAAAAAATAATTATCTTTTTTCCCTGCTATATCATCTTCTTTGTCCTCCCTTGTTCTCCCACAATAGCCCCCGGGCATTTCATAATGGCGTCCGTACTTACTTACAATACTTCGTTATGTGCTCTATGTACTGTAGAGAGCTCAAAGCTTCGTAACAATAATAGATAGTGGATTTTCTTTGAAATAACATTTTGTTTTTCTCATTGACTGCAACCTCCGAGGTTGCTTTTCTAGAAGAAACTTGTTTGTTTAACTTGCTCGTCGTTGTATTGCGATTTCCGGTCTATCCATAGATATTAACAAAATTTGCATCAATTTTCAAGAAGAATAAAAGATAATATGCAAACTGTGAAAAGATTATGCGGTACGAATGATCCCAAAACAATATCTGCTGTAAGTTGGTGAGGCGGATGTCATTCTGCAGATTCCAAGAGATGCCCCATCATCAGGTCAATGTTTGTATAATATAATTGAACAAGGAGAATACTGAATTTAGAATTGATCAGACATATGAAAGGTGCCCTCATAGCGTCATCAACTAAAAAAGAACTCATACTATTAAAACGCTTGAAAGGATTTTCAAGAATCAAAGCTAAGATCACTCTCGATTAAAAATTATCTGTTAAAAATATTTAAAAAACCGGCTAAATCGAGTTGGACTCGCCCACCGAGGCTTCCGTACCAACTTTGGTTGGTACCAAATAAGCTAGCTAGATCTCTAAATTGTATGAGCGCTCATATAACTCAGAGGCCTATCTCAATTGGCGAAACTATATATATGGGGACACCCTTTAATTTTCAACTTTTTTATTTTTTGGAATTTTTCCTTTATTTGTGCTGTAACACCTTGCTTCTTGCCAAATTTCATGATTCTAGATCAACGGGAAGTACCCTATGGGTTTTCGACCCAAAACCTATAGGGTACTTCCGGTTGACCTAGAATTGTCAATTTTGGTTAAAAGCAAGGTCTTACAGTACAAGTAAAGAAAAATTCCGAACAATAAAAAAAGTTGAAAATTAAGGTAATATTTGGTACTTACAAGTTTTCGCGAAAATCTAAATTTGCCCATATCTTTTTATGGTGTTATCTCAGGGCTTTCATTTTTATACACCTAATCGGGACTATATACTATAGACTTCAGTATCTGGTATAATTTTCAACTTGATAGGTCCACCCTTTCCTGAGAAAATCTGTGGTGAAACACGGACAGACATACGGACAGACAGATAGGATAAAATGATTAAAAGTTCAATATGTGCCAACCGCTGTTTGGTCGACTATGTGCGCATATGTAACTTATTTCACAGACACATGAAAATCATTTCCAACGCGATACGAATCAGACCACCCCATTCCTAAATAAAAAAATCACATCCGCATTTCAAATTAAACCGTCGGCTGCCATGAGGTATTTCTAATAGAGGCTTAATATTGCCCTATTCGATAAAACTCTTAGGCTAAGCGCATACTTCGAATTTTCATCGTTGCGGATAAAAATCACTAATCTATGAACAACAACACTATACCAAAAACCACGCACTGTCAAAAGATATGGTGCATATATTTAGTACGATAGAAACTCTTTATCGAACACCCTAAAAATTAAATTAAAAAATAGTCATTTAAATATAATGACTGTTGTAGTCTTAACGCTTAAAACGATCTCTTCCAGACAACCTTAGGGTGGAAAAAGAATAGATTAACATACATGCGGTATATCGGTGTATTATGGAGGATTTAAATACGCATTTTAAAAATCGCTACGATTAAATTCCACAGTGAGCGCTTAACCTTAAAGCACAGGCCAAATTGGGAGTGAAACGAAGATAATAATTATTATAGGTATATTTGTTTAAAAACGTAGTTCACCCCTAAAATACGAGTAGCCTGCGTTTCCACCAAAGATGTGGTATTTAAGCGGTGAACGAGAGAAAATCCACCAAATGTAACATTGATTTTTTCTACCTAAGGTCAATTGAAGTAATTTTATCATAGACTAGATGCATACCGCGGATTTTGTATACTATTCTACTCTGCTGGCTTGATATTATGACGTCTGCCCTCATGTGTCTGGCCGTGTTTGTGTAGCATACAACACGCGCCACGTAGGTTTCTACTATTCTTACTGTATAGTACAGTCAACACAATGGCACACAGGAACAATACACGTCTTCCTATGAATACAATTACTATTAGACATATTATATATCTATGGCAAAATTAACTCACTCCTATATGTAAGAGTATGCTACCAGTATTGATATAACGCGCCCGGTAGTCCAGAATGACACATCTATGTCAGTTCTTGTAGGACATCATCGGTCGATACTAATTCGCAGCGAGTTCACAAGCTGTACACCCTTCACCCCCACCCCCTTGACACCCTCGAGTCTAAGCTCATTTCCTGTGCACAGGCTGGCTATATTAATTTTAAATTAAACGTGGAAAGAGCTGTCAATTCGCTCACAAACATGTATAATCTAATACATAGATTACTTTTTTACGCCTTTATCTTTTCGTATTACATCTTTGACTACTCGCCTTCATCTGTGGGATTAAATCATCAAAAAATCAGTTCACCGCATTTCAGTATGGTGTTTGGTGCCAGCCAGTATAGAAACGGATTGAGAAGGCACTTTTTGTGCCTTCTCAATAATCTCAACTAAAATGATCGACATAAATCATCGGATTAGCAAACTGAAGTGGCAGTGGGCTGGTCATATCTGCCGTATGACCGATAACCGTTGGGGTAGACTGGTTCTAGAGTGGAGACCGCGAATCGGTAAACGTAGCGTAGGACGCCCTGTGACCAGGTGGATCGACGACATTCGAAAAGCGGTGGGCAGTGACTGGAAACAAAGAGCCGAAGATCGGGCTCAGTGGCATGACTTGGGAGAGGCCTATGTCCAGCAGTGGACTGATACCGGCTGATTATGATGATGATGAATAATCTCAATAGTGGTTACATGCTTGTCTGTTCGCAATATTGTTAAAGTTCGTCCACATCTACATGTAATTGTATCCCTCAATATAAATATCGAATGTTGCTATGTATGTATGTACCTCTAGATAAGATGAGTGTAGATAATCTGATCTCTGGATAATCTGACTTACAGAAGACTTGACAGAAGAGTACACATTGAATAGTATGTTGTCAAAAAAATTTATGCTTATAATTCAAATTACATAAAAGTATTTAATCATTATATAATTACGGGGCTAAATACAGCAGGGCAAATGGGAATATTTTCGTAGAGCGATCCAACCGGTAGCACTCGTAGATGCCGTAGAATGTGGTAACACGTAGTACCGTTGCTAGTTGGGCATATGGGACCATACAATACCATAGCGCTCCACCAAGACGACCCTGGTAAATATGAACATTCCTTTTATTCTGACCTAACCTGTATTTTTGTATTACGTACAGTGCTACAATATGCTACGACGTAACATCTACATTGATTACATTTTTGTCCTGATGCTTTACCAATATTATACCTTCATCTGACAATCAAATTGTTTGTTTCGTTATTATCTAAGTGAAATTACAGGATATATGAGATTTAGTATTGAGTTTTCCAAAATGAAATAAAAGTACAGCGACGCACAATATAGTGGTAATCCAGAGCTTTACAGAAACTATGGATATAGCTTTTGTTGCATACTTTTTCGCCTACCATCAAGACACTTATTACATTATATTACAAAAAAAAAATACAGACGAATTGAGAACCTCCTTCTTTTGGAAGTCGGTTGAAAAGTATTTAAACAGCTCACAATTCATTTTAGTGACTTTTACAATAAATGTTGCCTGATAATAATGAAATATAATTATTCATCATCAGAATAGTAAAACTACCATTATACTATTATGTTTCTATGAAGTGTTACACACTTTATATTTTTGTAAATTTTAAACACAATCCAAAATTTCAACGTACCGACGGGACTTGAAATTGGCAAAGCACCTGGACATATTAACACTTCAAAGAACCATAATATTTGATTTACGCAGTGCAACATCTCTCGTCGGATTTGAAAACTGTAATGATTTCTTCCGAATGATTAACTTTCGAAATAAGTGGTCATAGATGGCGCCACCAATGCATGATTGGGTTAAAAAATGCAATCCACTAATTTCGTCGTAACGATATATCGAACTGTGGCTTAATTGGCAAAGCATCTGGACTTGTTATCCAGGAGGTTGCGGGTTCAAGTCCCGTCGGTACGATGAAATTTTTGGATTGTGTTTAACAAATTACTATTATACTAGTCTTCGATGAAAAAATATTATAAAAATCATACAGAATTTAGATGCAACGTAAGCACCTACCAATACTGAAATTAAGTGATATGTATTAAATTAAACTATAATACATTAAAAAGAAAGAAAGAAAGAAAGTGCGTAGAAAGCTACGCGTTAGAAGTGAAACTACCAAGTTCATTCAATTTATTTCTTAACATCAATTATTTTGTACAACACCATCTGTTGAACTTTAGCGAATACGTTTCCGTAGTTACGCCGTACTACAATAGAGGGCATGTATAAATATAAAATATGACACGCTTACGTCACTTCCGCTGCCTTTGCTCCGTGACGCTACGTCACTCGTCAAATTTTACATCAGTGCGCCTAAAGAAGTTTCACTTCAAAGTATATATTTTGAAAATATTTTGAAATTGTTGACGAATTTTAACACAGGTTTATTATTTTTTAATGTCATCATAATGCTTGCGTAACGTAATGCTGTAGCCAACATTCGTCCAAATCTAAATCAATGTTGATCCTTGGTTGATGAGTTTTTATAACGACACTTAAATACCCTCAAATTGACTTCCAATTTGCCTCACAAAATTAATATAAATGAGACGAAAAAATTGCTTTAAAATTTAAACCTAAAACGAAGCTCAGAATAAGATTACAAAAATCAACAAACAAATTCACATACCGGAAAAAAACAAATGACAAAGTAGGATTTAATCTACTATTTCAGGCTAACGGTAGCGGCGGCAACGTCGCGCACCGGAAGTGAACGGAACGGCAACGCCGCCCCGCATCGATCACTGTTCACACACGCACACTAGTCATACACTAACACAGCCTTGAGGTGCGAAGGCTTCTCGAAATCAAGCTCTTATTGGGTTATCTCGGCTTTGATTGCACAGAAAATGTTTTGTCTTTTGAAGGTTTACTTCTAAGCGAAATATACATACGACAACGTTTATAATATTTCGCTTTCATTTGTATGAATGAAAAAGTATAAAGATATTTGCTAATATTTTGAGTGATTGAGCATAGAAAAATCACAGCACGATCATTGATAATTGATAGCGAATTGAAATAACTGCCTTCTACTTACTCTCGTCTCAAGCGTCAATCAGTAGTCGATGCGATGCATGATACAATACATTTTCAGTATATATTTTATTGGTTTGCTACTAGTAAATATTGCACAAGTGATTGATTGAAGTAGTCTTCTACAAATAAACTATTTAATTAAAACTATGTTTCGTTTTCCCTACCTGATTTTCATTTCAGGAAACTGGATACAATAGCTCGGCTCTGCGATTCAATGTAATCTATACTTCTATATAATATTATAAAGAGAGAACATTTGTATGTTTGTAATGATTTGGCTCAAAAACTACTAAACCGATTTTAAAAAATCTTTCACTAATACATAGAATGGACTTTCGAAATGAAAATAGGCTATATATTATCCCGTTTAAATCAAAGGTACATTCGTGGAGACCTAATTTGCAACCTAAGTCGTCAAAAAAACGTTCGAAAAAACACGTTTCTTACGAACGCTGCTTAATTGAAAATAGATAGAAGAATATTTTCTATGCAAGAGTTGTACAACTTAATAAGACCTACAAAAAAGTCCGCGACAGCATATGTCTATCTCTTAAGATTGACTCACAGTAACCATTTTAATATTAAAATTTTTGTTAAAATATATTACATAACTTCCAAGGCTATTTTGAAGCATATTGTATTAATCCTTATCCAAATAATTACGTTAATTAGCTTGGCCACATATTATAGATTAAAATTGTCCTTTACAGTATATAATTCAAATGAAAACTCTAGAAGATATCACGAATTTCACATACACGCATCGCAAAATTAATAAAATATTTGCAGTGAAACCACAGATTAGGTCATAGTTTCTATGAAAATATTATTATAAGCTTAGCTATGCTGTAGATCCCCACCGATCACAATCAATTTGAAGTCAAAATAGTATAATAATATGATCTATTGTATAAAATAATATTCATCTATTTATATAATAATATAATATTTTAAACCACCCCGACTGATCTATGATCTCATTTCATTAAAAGCATTCCAATGACTCTAAACACGACATTTCAAATCTGAGCTGTAAGTTGGTGAGGATTTGAGTATTCTGTAGAGTCCAGGAGATGTCCCAGCATTAGGTCAATGCTTCCATGTTCTTAAAATATCGTTGAAGAAGAAGATTTCCGAATTGATCAGACCTATGAAAGTTGATTTCATAGCGCAATTAACTAGAGAAAAGCTCATAGTTTTATAACGATTGAACGAATTTTCATGAATCAAAGCTAAGAAAACTCTCTATTAAGACATCTATCAAACAAAAAAAAACTATCAATAATTAAAACAAAATTGGTTCATCCGATTAGGTGCTAAGATGCTACAGACAGACACACACGTTAAACGTATAATACCCCTTCTTTGATCCCATGATTTGATTGATTTTGATTCAATTATCCCACTACCTCTGTACAAAAACCCATGATTCATGAATGCACATAAAACTTTCATTGGTAGGTATACCTAGCTAGGATTAGAACCAACGACCGTCGGGTCAGAATCAGGGTAACTATCCTTTACGCCAAAGGGCCGTCCAATATCACTACGTAAGTATTATAAAACAAAGTCCATCACTGCGTCTGTCTGTCTGTTCGCAATAATCTCAATAGCTACTGAACGGATTATCATGCGGTTTTTACCAATAGCCAGAGTGTTTACAAGGAAGGTTTAGGTGCATAATTCGTTAAGGTTTTGTGTAAATTGGATGAAATATGACGATGATTGTTAAATCAACACCAATATTATACTCGTAAATGGGAAAGTCAGTTTGTTTATTTGTTTGTTTGGGACTTCTTCACGGTCAAACGGCTTGACGGATTTGACTGAAATTTTGTACAAAGACAGTTGATAGGGTAGAATAGGATATAGGATACTATTTTTCTGGCTGTCGAGTTAGGGGGTCTAAATATGTTTAATTGAATTTTGAAAATATAAGACTTCTTCTTGAATAATGAAAATATGGCTATATGGAAAAAAAAATATGGCTTTACCGATTTGCCTGAAATGTTGTATGAATACATGTCATAGGGCAAAATAGGATATAGGATACTTTTTTTCTGGCTGTCGAATCAGGGGGTCAAGATATTTTAAATTGAATTTTGTAAATATAAAACCTGTTCTCGAATAAACGGCTTGACTGATTTGCCTGAAATTTTCTATAAAGACAGTTCATAGGGTAGAATAGGATATCGGATACTTTTTTTCCGGCTGTCGAGTCCAGGTGTCCAGGTCAAACCTGGAGGTTTGAAAATGTGTGGCGGCCTACTCTCGGTCAAACGGCTTAACCGTTTTAGCTGAAATTTTGTACACAGACAGTCAATAAGACATAGAAGGACAACGAATACTTTTTTTGGCTGGCAATTTCGGGTGACTAGATTTTTATTATGGAATTTTGCTAATGTGCCTCTTTTCGGCCAGACGGCTTGACCGATTCAGATGAAATTTTGTACCAAGAAATTAAATGGGGCATAAAAGGGCAAGGAATACTTTTTTTTCGGCAGTTAAGTGTGGACACTTTTATTTTTTGTTAACTTTACAAAGAGTTTGCATAATCATAAAAGTTTGACCTTAGGTTCATCTATAATGACTAAACTTAATATGTATCCTAATTAGGCCATAAAACTGTCAGGGTCATTAAAAGTCATCAGAATTTACGCGATAGCTTTGCTTGCCCAACGTGTTTTATATGTTTTGTGGGAAGTATTTCAGAAACATTCGTGTTAGCAGCCACATTTAACCTTAGGGTCATAGGTGTTGACTTAGTAGATCATAAAAACTGTCAGGGTCATAAAAAGCCGTAAAAATTTTTCGCGCTCGCTGCGCTCGCGCAAACATTTGTTTTATACTTTGTAGGTAATATTTCAGCATTTTTTGTATTTTAATAGCCAGCCACATGCATCAAAACGAGTTTACAAATTGAAACAGTACAACCTTCAATAATCATAATGATTATTAACCTTAAAATAAGTGGATATCAAGTTAAACCCTAGGGTTATCGGTGTTGACTTAGTAGGTCATAAAAACTGTAAGGGTCATAAAAGGTCCTAAAAAAAATTGCGCTTGCTTCGCTTGCGCAGTAATAACGCTATATAGCATATAATAGCGTGTTTTAACAGCCTCATACATTAGACTGACTCAAATACTTAAACAGCAAAACTTGGTAAACCTTGGTTAGGTTTATCAAGTAATGATTAATGACTTTAACAATAGACGATATCGAGTTTGACCTAAGAGTCATCTAAAGTGACTTGATTGTTAAGTTATAAAACTGTCAGGGTCATAAAAAGTCATAAAACATGCTCGCTCGCGCAATTATAGCGGTCGCGACGCTCGCGCAACTATTTACCTTATTTTCTTTGTAAGAAATGTTTCAGGAACTTTTGTGAAGAGTCAAACAATTGAACAGCACAACTTCGTATACCTAACCAAAATGATTAATGACTTTAACAATAGAGGATATTGAGTTCGACTTTGGGGTCATCTATGGTGACTTGGGCAAAGAGATCATCGATCTAGACCTCAAAGGTCATAAAGATACAATAACGCGGGCGAAGCCGCGGGTAACAGCTAGTATGTTCATATTTTATATTCGATGCAACAAATTGATGCAAATTTTGTAGGCATATATGTTCTACCCGTGCGAAGCCGGGGCGGGCTGCTAGTATCTTATATATTGCATTGAATCGGTTGTTTACCACCTCGAATTCCTTTCATTTTGCTCCTTTAAAGAGAGAAGATAGAATTGAATTGAATCATCTGGCATGGTAAATATCAAATAAATGCCAGTCCCAATTTTCTTTTATATCGTATAGACTAGCGTTTGACCACTACCTCACCTGTTGGTAAGTGATGATGCGGTCGAGGATGGCAGCACGCTAGGCCTAGAATAAAAACTGGCTCTTATAGATAGCTGCCGGACACATTAGATCTTTGGCGACAGATTTAACATGTTTCTAACTTGAGGGTGGTATCTGGCCAGATGGACAGAAGATGCGGGCTTGGGGTTACTTAACGATGTTTTTCTTTCACCGAAGGGCCACTGTGAAAAGCGCATATACATTTTTCGATAAAAACATCCATTGGTGCACGGCGGGGATTGAACTCGGTACCTCTGGCCTCAAACTCCGCGCGAACTCATAAAACTATAAACTTAAAGCATTTTTTCAGCATATTTAAATATCTACACATCAAATAACATTGCAAAGATGATTAAACTTACAGATGGTTTTATTTACTGAATATATATGAAACCAATGTGGGTAGATTATCCAATCTCCATTCGGATGGTTTGAGTTCGAGATAACAAGCATTTCGAGATTCCACTTCATTGAAGGATCATTTCACTGAAGTGGATGAAGTTTGCGGACGTACAATGTTACTATTATCTCGATCACTGTGAACTGTACTATATGCCACATAGCTATGTTAAGGACCTGCGCACATTAGTGGGTAGGACACTTTTAACTAGCTAGCATAATATTTTTAGGCACTAACCTTTAACTCTAAAGTCTATATATTGATATGGTCTCAATTTTGTCACACACAATTTTTAGATATAATAAACAGTTGCTCATATTGCACTGCTTAAATCAAATATTATGAATTTAATTGAAATTTAATCAAATATTCATTATATGCTATCTGCACTGTATTTTTGTACATTATAATATACAATTTATAATATTGTTTGAAGGCTTATGAATGTGGAAGATGCGAAGGAGGTATGTCAGGATCGTAGCATGTGGAAAGAACTAGTCTCTGCCTACACCAACGGGAAAAAGGCGTAATTATATGTACGTATGTATAATATACAATCCAAAATGTTGCCGTCCAGCGAGACTCGAACCCGCGCCTCCTGCGTAACACGCCCATGCGCTGTTACCAACTTAGATATGGACGACGCTAACTCTAACGCTAATTAAGATACTTTAAAAACTAAAGCAACCGACTTCCATGCCCCGCGAGTCAGTTTCAGTAGCAAGTTTGAGACGTTTATCGTCATATCTCTGGAGATACTTATCAGATCTCGATGAAATTACAATGGAACCTCGGAAACGAACCCTACCGATTAAAGAAAATCATTCAAATCGGTTCAAAATTGACGGAGTAATCGCTTAACATACACAAAAAAAACATACAGACGAATTCAGAACCTCCTTCTTTTTGAAAAGTCGGTTGAAAAGGAAACATAGTATTTGTAGTGGTAGGACTTCTGCTAGTCCGCCTAAAGCGGTACGAGTACCACCACTTTGCCTATTAATTTTCAGCCATGAAATTGTAATGTTTTTCGGATTAAATAGCAAGGCGTCCAGTGAAATTACAGGGTATGTGAGACTCTACATCTTTATGTCTCAAGGTAACAGCCACAGTGCAGTGATATGTAAAAATTTAACATTCCAGAATTTAGCATGGCGCTGTATTTGTAATAGGTAATCGTCATCGTTTATCATCAGGCGAGCGTCGTGCTTGTCCTGTTACCTTATATCATAAAATAAACTGGCCAAGTGCAAGTCGGACTTGCACTCGTAGGGCTCCGATTCCGTACCACACTACAATATTTTATAAAATCGAGCAAAAAATGCTCAAAGAAATCACGTTTCTTGTAATAAATTGATAAATCGATCTAGCTAGATCGCCAACTTACGAACATCTAACGCCAACTAAGTGAAAGTTAACACATAGGTAATTAATATAACTAATACAGTCGAACGTTCATAGATGGCGTTATAGTAAAATGCCGAAAGAACACATTTCTTATATGGGGCTTTAATTTTTAACTTTGTTCTGTTTTTAGTATTTGTTGTTATAGCGGCAACAAAAATACATCATCTGTGAAAATTTCAACTGTCTAACTATCATGGTTCATTAGATACAGCCTGGTGACAGACGGACAGACAGACAGACAGACAGACAGACGGACAGCAGAGTCTCAGTAATAGGGTTCCGTAGGTACCCTTTGGGTTCGGAACCCTAAAAATAGAGTAGAGGAAGAAACAAACAGTGCACACTGTTGCTAGAACTCATTTGTCTTTTAATCCATCAGACATACAAACTAAATCATACATTGTTATTCGCATTATGTATTTATTACAAAAAAAATGAAGAATATATGCCATGTTAAATACACTTTTCGAACCTGCAGAGGTCTCTGTCGCCTACTGATTGGCATAACTAGATTTCTAGTTCACTGCATAACAAAAGCTCGGACTAAATGAGGTTGCGGTGATTATATTCAACTCGCGTTACCACTTACTTGCTCTCCTTTTCCAATTCCAGACAAACATGACTCAATCTTAGACTATCGAGTGAAAAGTATCAAAGTGTCAAAAAGTGCCAAAAGATTAGTGTAGATAGATAGATATACTCTTGGATGCACAAATGTATAATATATTACCGGAAAATATCAAAAATATATTTTATCCCATTTAAAAGAAACTTAAAATATTGTTAAATTATTTTGAATATATACAAAATAATTTAACAATATTTTAACACCGTAATCTACTTAACCATTCATTAAAAAACATTCATTTTCTCACAGTCACATACCTACATCCCAATATACATATATCATACATGTATACGTAATGTAACACACTAAAAACATGTATATATATGTATATATATATATATATACATATACATATTTTCTTTTCTTCATAGATTTAATTAATAAATTATTAAATAATATTCATTTACATAACTAAATTTAACATCCTACTCAAATAAAATAGTCAAAGGCAATAGAAACTAAACACAACCAGATAACAGTGAGATACGTAATGGACGCCGATTTCTATGACGATTGTCTTATTCGTTCGAGTTCCCAACGGTTATTCTAAAACTACCTACATTTAACTTTTTTATTTTTTTTATATAGGTATTTTAATTTATTTGTTTTATCATACATTATTACCTACTACACATTTATTTATACGTATATTGTTGTAAGGCAATTAAAATCTATATTTTTATTTAAGTTTCGTAACTCTATTTGTAAGTAATTATATTATTTTCTCTGTTAAGTGATTTGTAATCATTAGAGAAAATAAATGTCTTAAACCATAAACCATAAATACAGCGTAATTTTGGACTAGTGGCTTAGACTAGACATAAGAATCGCGTTCGCGACTCTATATATTTAACTCGTACGAAAGTACGTATACTATTCTATGCGAAATATATATACTCATCTAGCATAAAACAGACTAAAGTAAAAATGAACATATCTAATACATCTACAGCAGACACTGAAATATATTCACAGCCTATACCTATGTTACTATAGTTAGGTAGTGAATTCTATGATTTTGCCTGATGACCTCCAGACGGCTTCGTGGCTTTTGTATTGATTGAACCTACTGAATACATAGGCTGGTCTGTACCTCAAATTAGACGCTTCGTAGTTAGAATATCGAACGTAATAACTACGATATAAGATTCATATTACCGTTTACTACAAAGCCGTTATAAAGTACGGCACGCATGAGGCCCGAGGAGCTTGGAGCATTTTTTTACTTTAATGACAAATTTCGAGAAATTATTCCGTCATAGCTGAGCTGAGCGACTTTGTCCGCGTTAAAAAGTACATATCCTATACAAATCACCTTAAAAAAATCAGCCAAATTAGTCGAGCAAATATTTGATACCATACAACAAAATACGAAACTAACGTTACGGAATAAAAAATCTAATAAAAAAAGTTATCTTATAATTCTTTACAGCCGATAAAGCGTAAAAATAAGGTTTACTTTCGTGAGCTTATATATTATGATTTTGATGCTTTTGACTGTCTCATATATTCTTACGCCCTCGTCTCCTCGCTGTGTGCGTGTGGTCCGTGCACATGAAGTACAGTACGACATTTATAACTATGCATTTCAGAAATGATCCGTCCATTCTTTGGCGTTACTAATAAATGCATTAAACAGTTTTGGGTTCAAAGTGTAATTTTCCAAATCGGTTCAGGCATCTTCGAGTAATCGGTGAACATACAAAAAAAAAGATTCCGACGAATTGAGAACCTCCGCCTTTTATGTGAAATCGGTAAAAACAAAATTAACAAGTTTAGCTTTTTAAATTGTTGTTAAGTACAAAATATATATCTGCTTATCTATGTAAAAAAATATACGAATCTTTATAGGTATATGTATAGGCATCAGATTAACTTATGATATTACGAGCTTAGGTTGAAATCAATAGAATGGACCGACCAAAAACTACCAGCCAACGTTGATTACGTTAGAAGATATATTTTATTTAAATATACTGCCCAACTATTTGACTCCATTACCTTTACAATAATACTAGTAAATAGCTAAGTGATCCACCGAGCATTATCTGTTTGGTCCTCCTATAAGGTACATATAAATGGTGTCAAAAATTCAAACGGTTATCTATAGAAGTAGGCCATACTTTCAATACAGTTCATGTTCTTAAGATCGATTACAGAAATTTCAGCGCTTCTGTGGTATGTGTGGTACATAACAAGGCGGGAGAGCAGCACTCTACTTCTATCTCTCTCTGTCTCGTGTTAAGTGAAGATTGTTCCTACCGCGTCAAACACATGCCTACACTGTCGAGCTATTTGGATCTATTACCAGACCACTAAATCTATGCCACTCCTGGGATATCATCCACACCTAAGATATTGTGGTGGCCTTAGCCTTAAAAACTACAAAGGTCAGCTGGAACGCGCTGGCTAGTCGCGGTCGCGGTCGCGTCCACATAAATTAGAATTAATTGACACAACCTTCCCCACTGCGCAGCTTGATAAACAGTTTCCGTGTATTTGTATAAGTGGACCAGGTTTATGTTGGATGCCTGGATGGAAACTGCTGCTTGCTTCAATTATAATATATATACAATACCAATTCGGACAATTATTATTGTTCTTCACCTTTACCAAGCAATTTTTGTATTGGTAATTAAACGTAGGTCAAACGAAGAACAAAACGAACGAAACGATTCTTCAGGATCCGAGCATTTCACCTCCGAAATAAATATTTTAGACGAGACAATAGATGAATTCAACAACGGACGCTAAAAAATCGTTCGGCCAGACACCTGAAAAACCGACCGAAATTCAGCGCACAATATGCCTAAGCCCGACCAATTATATGGACAATTATGAAGATAGGAAAGGCCGTGTCGACCGATTCACAACAAAAAATAACAATAGCGGGCGGCGGACATTGTCCCACGAACGGAGCGCTCGAATTAAAAAAACGACACAATATGCGCCGTGACAAACAGTCGCCGAATCGGCCAAGTGCCAGCGGCACTCAATAGGCATTTAATGAAAGCCGAGGCAAAAAAATCGATTAAATTTTTGCCAAACAGTCTGGCGTCGGATAAGCTCGGTAACGGAGCGTCGCGGGCCACAAAGCCTGTAGATTATCGTGCCGTCACAGCATGATTATCTACCGCCCACCGTGTTTATTTTTCTGAGATAAAGATTAGCCGGAGTGTAGTGCTATTGGTGGGGTGGCGTGTGGTGGTGCTTGGGGCGTGCGGGGGCGTGTCCGGGCCTGGGCCGCCCCCGGGGGCTCCAGGGTGCGGCAGACGAGTCCGCGTCCCCGCGTCACATCGTCGTCATGCGGACACCGTCCCCGTAGCCATGCTCGACATCAAAAGTTCCGCCGACTACCTCAGTCGGTCGGGCACCTTTACCAACTTCTCTATGCTTTTTGCTGGTGAATATATTTAATTGTTATTATGTGGGTGCAGTGTGTGTTGTGTGCTTGTGGCGTAAGTAAAGTGTATGTAGATGGTGATCAGGATGGCATCCGGTAAGGTAGATGTACTGTGGTGAACCAGGTGGTGCTTACTCAGATTAATATACCTACCTAAATCTCTGATGGTTGAGTCAAAGTTATAAACGACAACGTGAGAGCAACGACTAGATTTTTTCGAAAATTATAATAACTCATTAATTTTTAATAACGATAATAATAATTTATTTGCACACTTATCACAACTAAAACAGAGTTTAGTATTAGCTTAGGTACTAATATAAACTATTTGACACCCGTGACTTCATTTACGTACACCAATAATGTTATCATTATAAAGATTTGTCAATCAACATCCCAAGTAGCACCGAAATTATTTTGAGATCGTTCGAGAGAGTTAAAAAGCATTATAAATTAATGGTCAGTGATAAATAGATATATTTTATAGATGTAATAAATACTGTGTACTGAATAAACAATGACGCCATACATTACCCGCCTGAATTTCCTAACACATTGAACCCTTCCGGTCTCTCAACCAAAAAATTGAGAGTTGGCACCCCAGTTATGTTTTGGCGTTGTTTAAACCAGCCAAAATTATGCAATGGCAATGTTTGCGAGTGAAAACATTGCAACGAAATGTTGTCGAGGCCTCTAAATTGCCCGTTGGTTTCCGAGGGCTGCAGTTGTGTAGTTATTCCGAGGATTCCTCTATCACCATAAAACTACCACTTCGAGTACAAAAGAATGCAGTTACCTTATAGTTAGATTAAGTTAGCATGCATACATTGCCCTTCAAACTGAAAAATAATTATATTAGACTGGATAAATTACTGAAAAGAAGGATATTAAAAGTATTCTATTATCTTATCTACCGGCTCTTAATATAATATAGCCATGTACAGGTGGATTTTTTTAGGTAGGGACTGTTAGGGCAGGTACCTCATGTGGTACCTCTACCAAATTTTCACGTAAATGTCCCATTTTCTTTCTGCATTTTTTTTTTTCAAATTCTGTTAACGTAGCATACAAATTAATTGAAAATTAATGAACAGTCTCCTCAGAATATTTCACTGTAGCTATAATGGAAGAAATACCTGTTCTTACGTTTTCAGCTCAAAAATAAATGTTAGTAAGTATTTGGCGTGTAGGTACTTACCTATATTCTTAAAAGCTTGAACCACTACCCGTTTTTCAGGCTAGGTAATTACTATACTTCAGTGCCTCAAGCGTTTAAAAATATAGGTAAGTACCTACACGCCAAATACTTACTAGAATTTATTTTTAACATTTTAGTTCATTGTCCCAGATAAAAGCTTGTTTTTAAAAATATTTTTTACTTATAATTTATTTTTAACTTTTTAGTAGGTAGGTATAGATACCGACTACCTACCTACTACCTAAGTATTTAAGAGAAGGCATGATGTTTTAAAATATTCCACGGATATTTGATGTGATTATGGGTAAAGTGCTATGTTGCTTTATAACAGAAATGCCATGGCCACCTTACAGCTTCGTCATCAGATCCTGGCTATCATTTAAGTGTAAAGTGCTCCTCAAGACTAATAATTTGAGCCCAAACTCGGTAGAGTTACGTTGATTTATCACAGAGATGCCGTGGCCACCTTCCAGCTTCATCATCAGACCCTGGATATTATCTAGGTGTAAAGTTCTCTTCAAGACGAATCAATCGAGCCCAAACTCGGTGGGGTTATGTTGTTTTATCACAGAGATGCCGTGGCCGCCTTCCAGCTTCATCATCAGACCCTGGATATTATCTAGGTGAAAAGTTCTCTTCAAGACGAATCAATCGAGCCCAAACTCGGTAGAGTTACGTTGATTTATCACAGAGATGCCGTGGCCACGTTCCAGCTTCATCGTCAGACCCTGGATATCATCTAGGTGAAAAGTTCTCTTCAAGACGAATCAATCGAGCCCAAACTCGGTGGGGTTATGTTGATTTATCACAGAGATGCCGTGGCCACCTTCCAGCTTCATCATCAGACCCTGGATATTATCTAGGTGAAAAGTTCTCTTCAAGACAAATCAATCGAGCCCAAACTCGGTAGGGTTATGTTGATTTATCACAGAGATGCCGTGGCCACCTTCCAGCTTCATCATCAGACCCTGGATATCATCTAGGTGAAAAGTTCTCATCAAGACGAATCAATCGAGCCCAAACTCGGTGGGGTTATGTTGTTTTATCATAGAGATGCCGTGGCCACCTTCCAGCTTCATCATCAGACCCTGGATATTATCTAGGTGAAAAGTTCTCTTAAAGACGGATCAATCGAGCCCAAACTCGGTAGGGTTATGTTGATTTATCACAGAGATGCCGTGGCCACCTTCCAGCTTCATCATCAGACCCTGGATATTATCTAGGTGAAAAGTTCTCTTCAAGACAAATCAATCGAGCCCAAACTCGGTAGGGTTATGTTGATTTATCACAGAGATGCCGTGGCCACCTTCCAGCTTCATCATCAGACCCTGGATATCATCTAGGTGAAAAGTTCTCATCAAGACGAATCAATCGAGCCCAAACTCGGTGGGGTTATGTTGTTTTATCATAGAGATGCCGTGGCCACCTTCCAGCTTCATCATCAGACCCTGGATATTATCTAGGTGAAAAGTTCTCTTAAAGACGGATCAATCGAGCCCAAATTCGGTGGGGTTATGTTGTTTTATCATAGAGATGCCATGGCCACCTTTCGTCTCCATCATCAGACCAGCTCCATGGTACCATATTATTGTATTGTCACCGAAGATACATAAGTACACCAAATTTGAGTCCAATCGGAAATCGGGAAGTGGGTCTAATTTAGCTTCCAAGATTCCACCCGAACATACATAGTGACATACATACATACACACATACATTGCAAGTTAAATAAAAGCTTGTTAAAAGACGGTGCGTAGAAAGCTACGCGTTAGAAGTGAAACATCTAATTTCATCAAATGTATTTCTCCATCTGTTGAATTTAAGGGAAATACATCTTCGTAGTTACGCCGTTCTACAATAGAAGACGATTATAAATAAAAAATATAACATAACGCTTACGTCACTTCCGTTGCCTTCGGATCGTGACGCTACGTTGCTTCCGTCAAATTTTATCCCAGTGCGCCTAAAAAAGATTCACTCCAAAATCCAGCCTGTATATATACCGACTCTTAATAGCATACGCATATATAGGCATATACATATGTTGATTATGATTTTATGGGCATAAGTGACTTTCGTGTGATATAAAGGAGGTACCTTTACATAATTATTATATTAGTACAGATCATTGACTAGACTTTGTTACTTTCGTCACGAGAGAAAGAACTTACGTAAGGAGTACGTTGTCGAAAGTCTTAACAACGCATATTCTCGTCTTTGCAAAGCCTGTAAGCGGCCATTAGGGGATGCATCAGGGATGATAGCACTTTAAGGGTGCGGAGGTGTCATAAGTAGGTAAAAGCAAGTGAAGTGGGGTAGTATTCCTTTGAAGCAGCCGCTTTGAATGTTCAGTGGTGTATAAATAAATGTTTTGTGGAGTGATTTCTTGTGTTTGCGATTGGTTTCAATCGTATGAGTTCGTTTTCAATTTTAATATTATTATATATTTATTTTTCTTAATATCTCTGCACCTACTTTAAAGTTAAGTGGCCGAAAGATAGCGCATAGTTCTTACCATATAATAGAATTGAAAATGTAATTGATCTTGAGGACTTCTTTCTACTAAGTCCATCTGGGGCGCTACTACCGCTTTATTGATCGAGCGAAGCGAAATTCTCTAGTTCAGCTTGGGAAAAAATGCTTTCGTAGGTCCGGATGCCCGGTTGTCTGTTCTCCTCTACAGCAGGCGTCATTCACTCGCTGTTGTTTCCTAACGTGTATCGTCCACGATACAACCTACGACAGTCGTATTTTGAACGTTATCGACGTTGTAACTAGGCTTAATCTCGCATGTTTGCTGTCAGAGAGTACGTGGATTATCGTTTCGGTGTATACAGGTCGCATTTTTCAACCGAACCGATTCTCACGAAATTTTGTGAGCAGGTTCGATCATTATATGGATTTTTTTCTGTCGATTGAGTTTTTGAATTTTTTTTGCTATTGGGTATAAATAATATAATAAGCATGTAAAAATAATCATATTTCAGCTATTTCCAAATTATCTTTAAAAATGTCCCTAAACACTCAAGTTACTCCCCACATTCAGATACAAGTATAATATATAATAATACATTACAATTTTTGTTAAAAGATTCAATAACAATACACGATTTTTTTTAAAATTTTTAATTTCTGATAGCCTTTGACCACTATTACACTTGGTGGTAAGCGACGATGTGGTCAAAGATGATTTTTGCTCGGCATGGAAAAGATCTGAAACAGGACGTTTGCCTGATAGAACCAATAAACGATATTGCTTGCTATCAGGAAACCGTCCTGTTAACCCGTTACCCTCATATATTAAAAAACTATGCAGGATACTGTCTAGTATCCTGCATAGTTTATACTGCATAGTGCAAGTGTTGCAAGTCGTCCCAGCTACAACCTAATATGTTCCGGCGGCTGTCCTTGAAAGCCAGTTACCAATCTAGGCCTAGTGAGCTACTATTCTCGAGCCCGTCGTCACTTACCAACAGCTAAAATAGTGGTCAAACTTTAGGATATGTAATGAAATGAAATATATAAATATCATTTTCGGTCATGAATTCTGAAAGATAGAGCTCTGAATCTTCCTACAGAACATTGAAAAATAAAATAAATATAAAATGCTGGCCATTTTTTATTTTATCAGACTTTTATGATTGTATGTGTAATAGCATTAATATTCTTAATGATGATCACGTTAAAGTGAGTATTTCTGTTTCGGGTGGACGTTTACATGAGAAATTAGATTAAATAGTTAGCTATTTAATTAATTTCTCATGTAAACTGGAGAAAAACGCGAGTGCAATGTTACAGCATAAAATTAGATGACGAATATTCCATCTTATCTTATTCTACTCATCTGACAGTTGCCAGAGTGTTTGCCTAGCCGTGGCGTGCGCTCGACTTACGAAGCTATAGTCCGTGCCATATAGATTGGCACTAAAGTGCATCGACCTCTCGTCAGCCGCTAAGAAAAAATGAGTGTAACAAAATGTTGCCAAAATTAAAACCAAAAATATCTATTTATCATTGATGTTTATTACAATTCTTCATATTACTCGAACACATTTGATATATTTAATGTCGTATTTTTATGATCTCGATATTTATTATCCGTTTTAATTGTAAAAAGGTATTTTAACGCGCTAAGAGTGTTCTATGTTATACTTTATTTTGAATGATTATTAACAAACATCTCTATTTGTAGTTTTTCTACTTGAAATTTTAAAAAAATAACCTTTACAACAGCTTTTATAATACTTACGAAACTACTACCTGAAATTATACAAAACGCGAGTTATGTCACTTTACCTGGAACATTTTTTACGTCAGGCAACAGAGATGCGGCACCTTCAGCGATAATAAATTAATGTATTTTATAAATTAATTTCGGCAAGAATTAGGTGATGGCAATTATATACATATAAATGTACCAAAAATATAAAATAAATCATATGAAACATATTTTATTTTCCAACACACATAAATCTTACAATAAACCCAATATACTAATGCAGACTCTAACTCAAATAAATATATTATATAAAAATTAGAACACACCGCTAAGTAATAAGAAAACCGAATTATAATCACAGTCATAAAAGGTTTGTCACCGCTGCTAGACCACTGAAAGGTCAACGCACTTTAGTGCCAATCTATATGGCACATACTATAGAGTCAGTTGGTGTTGATAGCCTACGAGTAGCCCAGGAGTTCTTAGAATCCTCTCCTAAACCTCGTCTTAATCAAGGACGCCGCCTAGGCGACGAGTTAAAAGTAGGCAATAGTATGGCGAAGGTTATCTGTAGATCATGCGTTATTTGTTACCTTTACCTAGAAGTGCCCCGCGGCACAGAATAATGAGTAGTACGCTTAAAACTTCTTCCACTTTTATAAAACTTTTCTTTCGTCAAAACCTTTCTTTTATAAAAACACATCTAAAAAATAATTAGCCAAATCGGTCTACCCGTTCTCAAGTTATGGCGTGACTAAAGTAAATATTCATTCGTTATAAAACCTAAAAAACTATATTGATTCAAAGAAGAATCAAAGAATCAAAGCATTTATTCAGTATGTAGGCAGTATAAATATACGCACATATACACGTCAAAATCATAAAATAAATCATAACCAATTATCAAGTAAACATAGCAAAAGCAGAATTTAACGCTTTGAATTAGAAAAAAAAGTAATGAACCATTCAGCTGTCATCCAATCGTTTACGTCAGAATATTTAAAAAAAATTAAAGTAGGTTAAAACCAACCATACATGTAAGTGTGTGTTTCAGTACTTCAGACAATTTTTATATAAAAAAAATAAAAAGTGAAATAGTGAAACACAACATAGAGAAACGCATACCGATCACAGTACATATCATGATCCAAATGGAACTGATAGTCCGTCTGTCAGCTGCATAATATTGTTTAAGTAAAAATAAAAATGGCAAGCCTAGAAAGAAAATCTGCGGACAAAAGGGGAAAACTGAATGGCTGTTGAATCTACCGGTGTTTCGGAAATACTCCCATCAGAGAAGAAACACCAAGAAACTCTATGGGGCTTGTCTTGTCATTTTATCTTTTTTTTTTAAATTAATTGTACATGTCAGCTTTAAAATTTTAACAATATATTATTAATTATAATACAATTTATATTTGTTCTTGGAACTTGGGGCATTCAGGCCATGCATTTTTGTCATCCATATAGTCACCTATTGTATAGTATGATTTTTTCATCAAATTGGATTTTACATAGATTTTAAATTTGCTCATAGGCAATTGATCAATATCTTTAGGTAGCTTATTGTAAAAGCGTACACAGTTCCCCATGAATAACCACTAACTTTCTGCAGTCTGAAATTAGGTATAATTAATCTATTTTTATGTCTTGTATTAAAATTATGTACATCAGACCTTTTCTTATAATCATTTATATTCTTGCGTATGAACAAAATATTTTCATAAATGTATTGACATGCCACTGTTAGAATTTTAATTTCCTTAAATTTTTCACGAAGTGATTCTCGCGACTTCATACTATATATAGAGCGAATAGCTCGTTTCTGCAAAACAAATATTGATTGGATTTCAGCGGCTTTCCCCCACAATAAAATGCCATAAGACATTATACTGTGGAAGTAGCTGAAATAGACCAATTTTGCAGTGGCTTCGTCCGTTAAAAATCTAATTTTACGTACTGCGTATGCAGCGGAGCTTAACCTACCTGCTAGAACCGATATTTGAGAACCCCATTGAAGCTTTGAATCCAGGGTGATGCCCAAGAATGTTGTGGATTCAACAAGTTCTAATGGTTCATCATTTATTAATATACTTCTATTTAGGATACCCTTTTTTACATTTGGTAGAGAGAAATTAATACATTTAGTTTTTTTTGCGTTTAACAATAAGTTATTGGTTGTAAACCAATTCAGAACCTGTATTATTGATTTGTTTACATCGTCAAAGTTAGGTGTAGTCCTATCTATTTTGAATATCAAGGAAGTATCATCTGCGAACAAAACAATATCACATAGGTTCTGTACGAATGACGGTAAATCATTGATATAAACTAGAAATAAAAAAGGTCCTAGAATCGATCCCTGCGGGACTCCCATTTTTATGAGGGATCCAGATGACCTGACGCCATTGACTTCAACCATCTGTGTTCTGTTACAGAGGTATGATGATACCAGATCAAGTGCCTTACCTTCAACACCGTAGTATTTTAATTTGTAAATTAGTGTTTCATGACAGACACAATCAAATGCTTTTGATAGGTCACAGAACACGCCAATAGCATCTTGTGCTTTCTCCCATGCATCAAATATATGTTTAAGAAGACCTATTCCTGCATCAGTAGTAGAACGCCCTTTAGTAAATCCAAATTGTATGCTATTTAAAAGATCATTCATGTTAAAATGTGTTAAAAGCTGGTCTAATATTACTTTTTCAAAAATTTTACTCAATGCCGGTAGTATAGAGATTGGTCTATAGTTAGATGGATCATTTTTGTTTACTGATTTGAATAAAGGAATCAATTTACTTTTTTTCATTAAATCCGGGAAGACACCTTGATCAACGCATCTGTTAAAAATAAAAGCTAAGTATGGGCTAATAACAGTAATAATGTAACTGAGAACTGTGGTTGACATTCCCCACAGGTCCTCGGTTTTCTTTTGTTTGAGCATTTTAAATGTTTTCACAATTGAGTCTGCAGTTACGTGTTTGAACTGGAACAAGGTATCACATTTATTTACACACTTTGATAATATAGAATAAGCATCAGCGGGACTAGAATTTATGGACTGAGTGGTAGTAATGGGTACTTGAGAGAAGAACTCATCAAATGTATTGGCAACCTCATTACTATCCATGATTAATTTATTGTTAACTTTTAAGATGATCTTACTGTCTCTTTGTTTTATTTTTCCAGTTTCAGTATTGATGATTTTCCATGTTGTTTTTATTTTATCATCAGCATGCTTAATTTTTCTACTAAAATGCAAAGATTTTGCTGTCTGACAAACCACTTTAAAAGTTTTGGAATATAGTTTTAAGTGATTTATGAATTTAGTATTGTGAAAATTAATTTGTTTTTGTGAGTATAAGTTGTACAAATTATTTCTACTTTTGTAAATACCAGGAGTAGCCCAGTCATCGAACCGAATTTTCCCAGCTCTTATAATAGTTTTAAATTTAAAAATATTATTGAACTCTGCACCCAACATTTGAGATAAAGTGCTGCATAGGTCATCGGGATCCTCAGAAAATATTAGGTTCATTAGTTGCTTGTCAATGATATCCACAAACTGTTCAACCCGATTGGTTGTAATGGGCCTGTATGTGTATTCTTGACCTTTGGTGGATGTTTTACATGAAAATGTGGCACTCTGTCCCAGGTGGTCGGAGCCAAGTTTATCAAAGATTGCAATTTTCTCAGGTTCACAGTTGCAAAACACATTGTCCAAGCAGGTTGCTGATGAGCTAGTGATTCTAGTCGGCTGGTTAAAAAGATGCTTTAAATTGAAGCTAAGAAATAAATTTTTTAACTTATCACTGAGCGGTGACTGCTCAATTAAATTAACATTAAAGTCAGATTGTCAGACTTTGTTACCCCTTTCACCCTCTTGAGTGGTGGAATTTCAATACAGCCTATGAAGCTCGGTTTCGTTTTTAGAAAACGTCATTTTATCCGTGTTTTCAGGCAATGAAAAACTGCTACAATATTATTAGAATATGAAGGTATATTTCGCCACCATCTTAAAGGTAATAATAGCTCAGGCGGGAAATCGGGCAGTCCCGAAATCAGAAGACCTCTGTTTGTCTGTTTTTTGCAATATCTTGTGTAGACTGAAGACTTTACCGTACCTTTGATTGAAATTCGTTGATAAAAAACGCTACAGCAACTTTCTCCCCTTTAACCCCCCCCCCCCCCCCCCCTCTACTTTCTCCTCCAAGGAAAAACGCGATTGACAAAAATGACAGACAAAATCATTTTTGACCAATTTCAAAACTGAGATGCTTTGCTCGCTCAACCAGAGTTACAGGCATCATTCTAGCTAGTTAAACTCTTAACTTTCGAAGTTAACTCTGCGATTGAAGTATAGTGCCTGGGTGACTGGACTGGATTTTTTTGGCTCCCAATAGTTTATAGAAGGAAATTGAAAAAAAAAGAGAAAAAAGAATCATCACATCTGGACTGGAACCGGGGTCTTCTGATTTCGGGACTGCCCCATTTCCCGCCTGAGCTATTATTACCTTTAAGATGGTGGCGAAATATACCTTCATATATTTTAATAATATTGTAGCAGTTTTTAACCGTAAATATGTAGTTTGAAAACAAAAAAAAAAGAATTCACTATTAAAAACTTATTATTTGCTGATGGTTATTTACATTTTCAAACTGCGAAGTAATTTTTGTTTTTTTTTTTTGTTTTTATAACCTAGTTTGACAAATATTTTACGGAAGTTTTTTTTTGATGCGCGAGTCCGTCACCGCCCCCCCCCCCCCCCTCTCTAAAAGCTAAACTGCTAGCATGAAAAATTCATAATGATATTGTATTTCATGAACTTCAAAGGAAAATTACAGTGGATAAGATGACTTTATTAGTTTAGCAGTAATAGTCGTTGAACTTGGGTGTTGGATAATTTTTAAAATAATTATGTTAAATATTATACTAATACGGAACCCTACACTGCGCGTGGTCCTACACGCACTTGGCCGGTTTTTACCATATAAAATATTGCTTGATCATTATCTTACCTTTACACCCGATAGATTTGGGTTAGTTGTGCTGGGTGGATTAGAGTAGTAAGTCAGTACTCCAATACCTCGTGCCTTCTTCCGTTTCCAGACAGGCATGTTGACTTCTTAGACCGCATCGTCAGTTAACATCAGGTGTGGTACTCATATTTATAACATCATCATCATCAGCTAATGATAGTCCACTGCTGGACTTGCAATTGGCAGTATTATTAGGTACATTTTCATCTTGTGTAATGTAGTAAATAGACACGTAGAAGTAGGATAAAACGTAAGGAAAATCTAAAACTTTGCATCTTAACTAGACTTTTCACGGTAGAACATTTCTGTGTAGAAAAAAATATTTCACCCCACTTTTGTTTCTGTCTCGCTCACAATTATCGTAAGAACATCTGTCAAACTCTAAAATTTACGTGAAAAGTGCAAAAACATGATTCAAGGTCATATATTTAGTCTTCAAAAGTTTATTCTACATGCAACCTCAATTATCACTAGAATTTTTTATTTATGAAAAATAAACGACGACACATTTTTTTAAAGTTTTTTTTAAGTATTAATAGCACCTGAAAGTATAAGAATTGACGCAGCTAACTAATCAACATCATCATTATCAGCCGGTATCCGTCCACTGCTGGACGTAGGCCTCTCCAAAACTAACTAATGTCATGTGTAATAGTAGCTTATGAAACTACTACATAATGAGGGATATTTAAACACGAGTGTGTGTTTAACAGTAATAGTATCACACGAGTGTTATAATACCTAGTTATGTACAGTTTCATACACTTCTTTATCTACACTCATGCTATTCCCATGTAAATTATAAACCAAAGTTAGAAAAACGAAACGAAATTGCAAAATATGCGAAGAAATGCTACTTTAATGGTCATCTTTTGATCGCGTCGACTTACAAGTTTTATTTTTCACAACTGAAATATATCGTATACATTTACGCGTTCTTGAGATAAAATACTTGACGGACATATGGACAGATAGACAGACGGACAACAAAGTAATCCTATAAGGTTTTTTCCTTATTATCCTTATCTTATGAAGTACTAAGTACTTAACCCTAAAAAATACAAAAATTGAATGAAAAAAAAATCTATATAATTATCGATACTGATCACAAAATTTCATGAAAAGCAGGTGACCTGTAGAGGAGAACAGCCGGACATCCGGACGTCCGCCGGACATACGAAAGCTATTTACCCAAGCTGAAACAGAGACGCTTCGCTCGCGCTTCGCTCTCGCTCGGTCGAATATTTACTATGTTGTCTGACTTGCGCTATTTACGTCACTTTCTAAGATCTATGAAACGCAAGTTTATTTTTTTAATTTACCTCAGTTTTGTTTCTATCCCACCCACACTTTCCCTAAGTCTGTAATATTCTGTCAAACGCTAAAATCGCTGTGAAGAACAAAGCAAAACATTTTTTTTTTCAACCTCAAAATATTTTTTAATAAAACCCAATTATCCTGACAATAGAAAACTTGTGAGTGTACGACCATTTTAAATCATAATCATGTCAGATTTTTAGGCTTCAACACTTCATTCTACATGCAACTCCATTGCGTATAATCTTCTCGGAAAGTTACCATATTTCCGCTTGCCGCTTCAGTTCACAGTAAAAAATGCGCCTAGCCTTTCTTTCGTCAGACATTCAAGACCGGTGCCCGCACTTTCGTAGCTAAGTCGAAATTTCACGGAAGCATTGTAAATGAAATAAATCTAGTGAACGTATAAACTTTTTTTATTTTTAGTTTTTTAATTAATTTTAATTTAATTTTTAAATTTAATTTTATAGGAACTTCATTTTCACACATCCGACTAGCCATTAACTCAGCGCCAGATAATTGATTTCCGAATCAAGATCAACTAAATTACCTGATTCGATACCATTTAACCAAAAACCTTGCAACCTAACTGCACCTTGCAAGGTAGAACATTGCTGTGGAGACAAATTAATTCACCTCGGCTTTGTTTTTATCTCGCTCACACTTATAGTAAAAACAGACTGTATTCTGCCAAATACTAAAATCAATGTGGAGAAAAGAGCAAAACGTGTTTTTGCAAAAAATTACATAATTGAAGGTAATTTTTTATTCTTCAAGAGTATATTCTACATGCACCCGCCATTTACTTAAATTTACTTGCATTTAACAACACAATACAAAATCATAAATAAAGAATGTTTATTGAGTAAAGTTTCTTATGAGAGGTACATGTCCAGCAGTGGACAGGGATTGGACAATGATATAATGTACAGTCACATATTCATTGGAATACAGCGGTAATGACATGTCTTCTCCGACACATTGACACGTCACAATTATACTGTTGTCAGAGACATATCGGTCATTATGTCAGCCAGTAAATAGGTGTTATTATAAGTGTTTTAAGCGTAATAAAGTATAGTATGTCTACGTCTATATCGTAGATATGTGTTACGCCTATTAAACTAAAGATAAATATATTTATTACAAATTATAACTCAGATGTAGGTAGGTACATTAGATTATATGTTATGCCATATATATGTTCATAATTAGATTGTCACTTATCTAAAATTTAATTTCACATATTATATAGTTATAACACTAAGTAATTTATCAGTGGACACCAAACTAGGCCAGGCTTATATCTTGGGGGCTGTAACTATAATAGCTTTCTAAGTAAATCGCTATTTAAAACATTCAGGGGTGGAAGTCTCTACATTGATAGCGATGCGTCTTGTAATCGCAAACGTCTAATAGAGAGAGATGCATCTAGACAGTACTAGACAACCAGCACATGAGTAAAGAAAATTGGAACTACCGGCCTGATGACGCACAGCCTAAACTAGCTACGTAGTATTATTATCTGTTCTATGGTAGTGCTTCAAAAGAATAAGTTGTAAGCTTTGAAAAGTGTCAAAAAGGTCAGATTTTTTAATGATGATGATGATGTTGTCCTTTTGACCGACTTCGACCACGGCGACTGTCGATTTCCTCATCTCTTTTCTTGTCAAGATCCTGTTGACGTTCTTTTTTTTACATCGAACTGGGTAGCACATTACCACCATCTCACCTGATGTAAAGTGATGATGCGGTCGATGACGGAGTGCTTTTACCCAGAAGATACCTATTCACTCGCGATTTGAAGTCCCCATATTGTACTTAACCGGAAACACAGACTCATGCAGGGCATTCCATTCCCTGGCAGTTCGATCTGTTTCAAACTTGACTTGTTCACCTGTGGGCAATGAAGCTGCGAGGGCCCAGTGGCGCAGTGGAAGAATGGTTAGCTTCGACGCTAGAGGCAGTCGGTTCATATCCCCATCGTGCACCAATGGCTATTTCTATCGAAAACTTTATGTACGCATTTAGCAGTGGCCTTCTGTGAAGAGGAAGAACTTCGTTAAGGGACGCCCGGCATGATGGATACTTTTCTTTTTCCATCTGACCAGCTACCACCCGTAAATACCTTTTTGAAGAATGTGTTTTAAATCTTCAGAAAGACGTACTCGTCCATCTAGGTTGTTCGGTAGAGATTGCCAAGCGATGTTTTAAATGTAATGTTTTTGTTAAAGAGAGAATCATTTTAATTCTATCCTTTCTATTCTACTTATTTTCTAGGTACGTATACCTACATACCTAACAGAAATGATTCTCTCTTTAACCATAGAATTAATCACGATTGTTGATGTAAAATTAAACATTTCCTTTCCAGATGCATCATACAAAAGCTCATGGTCAACACATGCAACGTCACAGGGTTCTCAAGGTAAATATATTTATTTATCTATAAATGTATAAAACCAGATAACGATATCTATATGAAATACTATAGGGCTCATCGACTACAGACAAATAGCTAAATACAATATGGAGGTCTTCAAATCGCGAGTGAATAGGTATCTTTTAGGTAAGCGCGCTCCATGCTCGACCGCATCATAGGACTGTATTTAATAGATAAAAAGAAAGAAATTATCATTATTCCTGCGAGCCAGTTTATATAGTACTTTAAAACTACGGGACCTGGCCTTGCCGGCTAAGATACTGAATGTAAGATAGCGCGACCGTGTGAACGTGCTGGACGTAGGCCTCTCCCAAGATGCGCCACTGAGCCCGATCGTCGGCTCTTCTCTTCCAGTCACTGCCCACCGCTTTGCGTATGTCGTCGCTCCACCTGGTCACAGGACGTCCTACGCTACGTTTGCCGATTCGCGGTCTCTGTCAGAAGTCTTTTGGAGGCCAACAAACTCTGACAACAGCCACTGAGCCTATACAAAATGCACGCCCGCAACACGATTTATATTTTTACCCGTCTAGACTATTTACAATTGGTTGGAAACCAATAGCTGAAGATCGAGCTCAGTGGCGTGCCATGGGAGAGGCCTATGTCCAGCAGTGGACGGAAATTGGCTGATAATGATGATGATGATGATGATGAGACTATTCACACCACATAACTCTTGTATTCTGTGGAATACACGATTTTCACCGCATGACTTGACGCACATTTATGACCTTGACTCAAATGATCAATAATTTCAAAAAGTCCAAAGCAGTATAATAATTCATAAAAAAATAACATGTACATCTTCGTACTTACACAGTACTCACCACAGTACATACGTACTATTTTTGCTACGGTCTACTGAATATACACTGATTATGTCTTCATTCGTACTTACGCATTTCATGTTTTTGTTCCCCCATGTTGAGGGCAATTTTTACACTGTGACGTCATATCATTTCACGCGCGAAAATCAAAACAATAGGGCTCTAAAATGGCGCACGCGACGCTCATCCGAGCGTGAAGACGCGCGCCGCACACGCGCCGCCGCCAACATAACAATACGAACTTAATTCTTTGATTGACACTTACAATATTTCGATAAGTGATGCAATATTTTGATGATTATCGCGACGGAACGCGACAGAGCCATTATGTTGCAAGCTTTTCTCGGCGCGTCCTTTTGTGTGGGTTGCCAGATCGTTATTATAATATCACATTTGTTACAGCTTTCGTTTGAGACAGTTGATTTCTGCACGTGTATTAAGAAATTAAATTATTTGGTTGTAAACTAATATAAAATCTAGGAAATTGAACATTGTTTTCAGCTTATTGATGAACAGAACGTAATGCTTCTATCATTACTTTTTAGAATGATTTATTATGAGGGTCGATACAAATTTCGGCTACAAATTTCTACCACACTTCTATTAGAGATGGATGATATTTGTTGAAAGTGACCTTGTCATCGATTGCAATCTATATTTCTTATACCTTATGATTATTACATCCCAAATATGATGAGTTTAAAGTTTACCAACATATTATTTTGTATTATTGGGACTTTCACTAGTTGTGGCATACAATAAGTAACTCTAGATATTAATAGTTACTTTAAACTGTATGTATCTATTCATTTAAATTTTCCGTAAAAATAACAGTTTCATTTTCAATATTTTCATACGTAAAGATTTACCGCACTCGCAGCTTAAAAGTGCGTTCTAAGTGCACTAATTGCACAGTAACAATATTTTATCTCATGGCAATAAATTTCAATGTATTATTGATATGTATCATGGTTCCCCTGAGACCGTGGTGTTGACCCGTGACTTTCCCTTCGACAACCGCTGTGTACGTTTACTGACAGCGCTCCCTAGGGGCCTATTAATAAGGTTATGCTCAACTCACTCGAAGTTTTGTTGTCCAGTGAACTCAGACTTGCTGCAAAAGTAACCGAACGCTTTTTGACTGCATTAGTAGTTAGTAGTAGTATTATAATACATCGGATAAATAATAACCTATCTCAAGTAATTGTTCCCTGTTTTAAGAGTTCCGTTAAACTACAAGAAACCTTTGAAATGTCTGCCCACCTTGAGTGATTATTTAGATTTAGAATATTAATTTAGCATTAGCTTATGGATTAACTTTTTTATTGGTTTATAATTACAGCTCTGTGCATTAATGACACTCTTAATGTAATACGGCCAGACATGTTCTCGTGCCCGTTTTCACTCAAAATTAGAATCGCCTAAAATTTTCAAAATATCTAAAAAAACATATGAATACAGTATCTGAAAAAAAAAATTTCGGGATACTAAGAAGCCTTTATTTTTTATATTCTTTAATTCCCGGTTTCATTTAATAAGGCTATTCTTAAGTTTAGTGGGGAAACGGACATTAGTCACCATTATTTTTAAATATTTAATAATTGCAACAGAATATTCGAGATTTCGATTTAAAGTTTTACTTAATCTTATGTGAAGCATTAAATCACCTGTAATGAGTATTAAAGTCAATCAAATCAATGATGTGACTTTTTTTACAAGCTTTTATTTAACTTGCTATGTATGTATGTCACTATGTATGTTCGGGTGGAATCTTGGAAGCTAAATTAGACCCACTTTCCGATGTCCGATTGGACTGAAATTTGGTGTACTTACGTATTTTTGGTGACAATACAATGATATGGTACCATGGGAGCTGTTCTTATGATGGAGACGGAAGGTGGCCACGGCATCTCTGTTATAAAACAACATAACCCCACCGAGTTTGGGCTCGATTGATTTGTCTTGAAGAGAACTTTACGTCTAGATGAAATCCAGGGTCTGATGATGAAGCTGGAAGGTGGCCACGGCATCACTGTGATAAATCAACATAACCCTACCGAGTTTGGGCTCAATTGATTTGTCTTGAAGATAACTTTTCACCTAGATGATATCCAGCCAGGGTCTGACGATGTAGCTGGAAGGTGGCCAAGGCATCTCTGTTAAAAATCAACATAACCCTACCGAGTTTGGGCTCGATTGATTTGTCTTGAAGGGAACTTTTCACCTAGATAATATCCAGGTTCTGATGATGAAGCTGGAAGGTGGCCACGGCATCTCTGTGATAAATCAACGTAACTCTACCGAGTTTGGGCTCGATTGATTTGTCTTGAAGAGAACTTTACACCTAGATAATATCCAGGGTCTGATGATGAAGCTGGAAGGCAGCCACGGAATATCTATGATAAAAAAACAAAATACTACCGAGTTTGGGCTCGATTGATTCGTCTTGAAGAGAACTTTACACCTAGATGATATTTAGCGACTGGTGATAAAGCTGGAAGGTGGCCACGGCATCTCTGTGATAAAATAACGTAACCCCATTTCTGTTATAAAGCAACAAAGCCCCACCGAGTCGATTGATTTTCCTTGAAGAGCACTTTACCCATAATCACATCAAATATCCGAGGAATATTTTAAAACATCATGCCTTCTCTTAAATACTTAGGTAGTAGGTAGGTAGTCGGTATCTTATCTATACCTACCTACTAAAAAGTTAAAAATAAATTATAATTAAAAAATATTTTTTAAAACAAGCTTTTAGCTGGGACAATGAACTAAAATGTTAAAAATAAATTCTAGTAAGTATTTGGCGTATAGATACTTACCTATATTTTTAAAAGCTATATTTAATAAAAACGATTCTTATGCTATTTCAAACCACAGCAAGACATAAAAATACACTTAACTTTAAACTAAACGGCTCACATATTAACTGTGTTAAAATAGTAAAATTTCTAGGTATATACATTGACAAAAACCTTAATTGGAAAGACGAAATAAAAGCGATAGAGAGTAGCGTAAGTTCAGCATGTTATGTCATTAAAAATTTAAGAGACGACGTTAGTATAAAACATTTAAGGCAGGTTTATTTCGCTCTGGTAGAATCCAAGATTCGGTATATCGTAATGTTCTGGGGCAACAGTTATCAATATAATACAGAGGTCGCTTTTATTATACAAAAGCGAACCATAAGAACTATAGTTCGCATACCACAAACGGAGTCATGTAGGCCACACTTTATAGCTTTAAAATTATTGACAGTACCATGCCTGTACATTCTAATTTTATTAACTGACCTGGTAAAACACTTAAGTAAGTTTGAATCCAAAGAGGAGCGGCAAAAAAGGGAACAAACACGTAGGAAGAACTTACATAATGAATTTGTGAGCACCTTAAGAGTGGTAGATCATACTGTAAGAGTTCAATCAGTTCAATCAGTATACAATAAATTACCAACTTCTCTAAAAACTGAGTACAATAGCCATACTTTTAAAAATAAATTAAAGGCCTTTTTATTGGAAAAATGTTACTACTCAGTCACCGAATACCTAACCGAAAAATTATATATATTTTTTATATCACAAAATTGAATTATGGTTATAATGACATTTTTTGATTCCTTCTTTGACATTTTATTTATGACTATGACTGACAAAAGAATATATAGCTATATCATATCTTATAGGTACTACAGTTAGGAAGACATGAACCGCTTGTGTTATTACATATTATTAATATGACATACCCATGTACATGTATAACTTTCTGTATACTACCAAATGTATTAATTATTATTAAGTATCATAGAATTATTAATAAGTATTTAAAATTCGTATTTAAAAATGTTGTAATTAATGTAACTTATTTTTGTTTTTTTTTATTTAATGTGATTTCGTATATGTTCAATGTCTGTAATTTCCCATACAATGTATGGGAATGTTACTTGGAATAAATAAATATGAATATAATTATGTTAACTCAATATAATGGTAAGACTTCCTGGATTATGATACAACGATTTATTAATTAAATGTTTGGCAGTTAGTCACCCTGAACCAACACTTAGAGATCTACATTAATATGTAATTAAAATCCCTCGCCTGAACCATGACGAAGTCGTGCGACATTTTATCGAGCGTGTCCGTGATTAAACCCGCGACCCCTGCCCGCACCCCTAACAGATGAAGTTTAAATACCTTAGGCTACTTTCACACCGGACTCACAGATTGCGCTCACTGTAAACAATCAGAAATGTAAATGTTTTTCTTTTAGCCCAAGAAAGTTTCATTTGTTACTAATATGTAATGAATAATTAAGTTAGTTTAAAAACTAAAACAACCGACTTCAATGCCCCGCGAGTCAATTTCAGTAGCAAGTTTGAGACTTTTATCGTCTGCCTATATATCTCTAAAGATACTTATCAGATCTCGATGAAATTACAATGGGACCACCCGGAAACGTACCCTACCGATTACAAAACAGAATCATTCGAATCGGTTCACAATTGAGGGAGTAATCGCGTAAAATACACACAAACAAAAGAAAAAACAACACGGACAAATTGAGAACCTCCTTCTTTTTGTAAGTCGGTTGAAAATATACATATTTATTTTGTATGTATTATTATTTAAAACACCTTTACACTCACGGGTTAAGATATCGTAAATAGTCCGACATGTTTCGGACAATTTTGATGTACTCAATTGAACATTTATTATAATTGTTATTTATTTGGTTCGTGAAACGTACGCAACGATAATACAGATGGACTAATTTCTTATGATTTTACAATAATGCATTGCTCAGTAAGAATTATTCACCTAACTCTTCTCCAAACAATTATCTATCCTAAGTCCATTGGCACATAGCCTTACCTAACGCCTTTACATTAATAGAACTAGTACTTTTCTGTGAGGCAGCTATTTTGAATTCAGAGCGAAACAAAGGATTCTAGAGCAGAATCCTGTGCGTAGCAAGTGAGTCTGCTTTTTTATCACGCTCTATGAGAAAAGGGAATACATAAAAGGCTCTATAAAATAGCAATTCAAGAGTATAATATTGTAAAAGACACTGACTATCAAAAAACTATCACTGACTATAAACAAACATAATAAACCAATAAATACATACAGTTTCCGACAAAAACTTTTAGTTAGCTGCGTCGTGTTTTATACTCTAAGGTGTCATTAATACTTTAACAAACTGTCTGAAAACTAATTTCCTTTAAAATTAAAATTTAATAATAAAATAATGTTCAATGCTCGATGTGATGACTACGTAATATTATATTTTAAGTGTTACACACTTTATATTTTTGTTTGACTACGTAATACATATCCCACCAAAAACCAAGCCACTTATTTTAACTAAGGTGTAGAGCTTGTGAAGTTAGAGCTTGTACAGTTAGGGCGTGTAGAGTTAGAAGCTAGGCTCTGAATGAGATCTGATAACTTTTTGACAGTGCGAGCCGCATGGCAACATTTTACATAAAAATGTTTTTGGTGGGATTTCAACTTATTCTAGTAAGTTGCTTATGACAATAATAAAAGTGCCCTTCGGCTTCGCCCGCGTTAAGAACTTCTTTCATTTACTCAAAACTTTTCTTTCGTAAAAAATTTTTTAGCTTTAAGACACATCGAAAATGATTTAGCCATATCAGTCCACCCGTTTTCAATTTATCGCATGACTAAAACAGGAAAACAGACATTCTTTTATAAAACCCGAATTATTTACCATATTGTTTTTCAGACTTTGTTACCCCACTTCACCAACTTAGGGTTGGAATTTCGAAAAAGCATAAAACACGTATTTCCTTATTTATTTACAGAGAAGTACTTGTGTGAAGTTTCGAATAAAAAAGACTATCTAATTTTGTTTCTCCATACAAATGTTGTACCCCCGTTTCATCCCCTTAAGGGGTAAAAGTTCCAAGTTTTACAATTTTTTTGTTGTTTGTGTACTAATACTAGCTTATATATACCAAATTTCAGCTTTCTAGGACTTCAGAAAGTGTCCTAAGAATTTTGATGATCATTAGTGAGTGAGTGAGTGAGTGAGTGAGTGAGTGAGTGAGTGAGTGAGTGAGTGAGTGAGTGAGTGACGAAATCGGCGTTTTTTTGATATCAATAAAATTTAAAGTATTAAAGCTATGCAATTGAAACATTATATATTTAATAAGTCCACTATTGACATCATATCCCGAAAATGTATGATAAAAAAATACGACGAAGCACTTCGAGAAAAGGTAGGTAGTTGCCTGCCCTTGCGCTTTGCTTAGCTCGTCTTGGCGGGGCACTACCGTGCCCCCAGATTTAGTCTATCACCAATGACTAAACATGACAATAATTCGGGCGTTTCTTTTCTTCTTGGCCACTACAAGATATGAGCTTCTGTGATTTTATTTTGTACAAAATCTCAAAATCAAAGTTCAGTTTCGGCTATCAATGTGGTTTACTAATTACATTTCAGATATGTATATAATTAAAAAGCCAGAATCTTCAGTATCTATCCAACTGTGTCTGCAACAGAACGGAGCTTAAAAATAAGCCAGTATTGAGGCAAATGCATGCTTACAATGAAACGGCGGCGCGGCAGCGCGGCGGCGGAGAAAATTGGCCGAAAGTGGCTTTTGCCGTCATTTGTCGCACTCCTCTCTCCCCTAACCCTCCAATACGAGTAAAAGGGATAGGAGATGGATGAAAAACCGCTTCAGGCGTCAGGAGGGAAGCAGTAAGCACCCTATTGTTTTGCGCGTCGTGACGTGAAAACCGGGATTCAGTTGGCATGGAACGACTTGGCTTTATACTGCCTTATGTATGAAGTATAAGGTACAAAATCCTTTGAAGTGTTACAGGGTAACTGTATGCGAGGCAAAGTTAGACAGAGATGATTGCAATTTGAAATATCTGTATAGTCGCAGGGGCGGTGGAAATTATTGTATTATTGGGCGCTTTGGTGGTTGCTGGAATAATCAGGATCACCTTTTCACCTCTTGATTTGCTTGGATGTGTTAATTATATTTGTTGCCTAACTAACTACTTTAACATTTACAAAAGCAATGCGTGGTAATTATGAAACTCTATGACAACTAAACACCGATTTGTTGAAAGATTGCCCGTGACACTACAGAAGTAAAAAAATTACATTAGAGTAACTATTTCAGTTTTTCTATATTACTTGGTTATTATACGTATACCTTTCAATCGTAATTATGACCAAAGTACCAATAAACACAATATTACGCAATTGCATTTCTAAAAGTAACTCAACTACCAAAACAAACCCTTATTAAGTAAATAATAACGAAATAAAAATAATGGGAAATATGTCAGACCAAATTAATAGCTTACAACATCGTACGCATAAAATAGTGTCTCAAGAACACTAAATTTCTTACACCCCTTGTGACACCCAGATCAAACATCGGGTTGTGAAATATCCAAAAACCTCATAAACAGATATTTAATTTGAAGGGGTGAGCGCAACCACAATTTAGATAGATAACTAGGACATCAAAGAACGTTTGCTTGTCACCACCAACATTATAACAACTGGTGTAGAAGTAATATATTGTTCAAAGGGTGACGGCATTTATTTTCACAAGGAACTTATATGCATATCTATACTATAACGTTTTATAAGTAGATGTGTAAGAAAAACGCATTGATTTATAGTCAGCTAGCGGGTATACCCGGCTAATTTCATTTATTCAAAATAAAAACCAAATCAAAATTATTTATTTGTCAGAATATGGTACAAATAGGTCTTAATATTCTTTTAGCCAACATATTCTACCGTTGCCGGTGTACAAATACTTTGAAGCAAAATCTTTATAATTTAAATTAATTAAACAATTCCAGAACAAGATTATATTACATTACTCTTACACTCATACACAGCACTGATACATTTATATTATTATGAACATTATTATTATTATTTATAACTAACGACTGTCAAATGTCAATTGATTGTTGTTTGTCGAAAAGCGTGGTCAAAAGGATAGAATATATGTCAGAATTCTGATTAATTAAATTTGGATGTCAAAATTAGGGATAACATTTCAAAGAAAAGAAAATATAGGTCAAATTACATTAAATAAATAGAGATGTCAAGTTAGTTAGATTAATTAGAAAAATAATTATTTATATTCTCATCCATAAATTCATTTACAGAATAAAAACATTTGTCAATAAGAAATTTAAATAACTTAGTTTTGAATCTGCCATCAGTTAATTCCTTAAATAGATCAGGCAACTTATTATAACTTTGTATTGCCATACAATAAACATTATTGCTATACAATTTAATTCTTTGGTGAGGTACATTTAGTTTAAATTTCTTACGATTGTTTTTTTTTTTTTGATAGCCACGTCATTGTGAAGTTCAAATAAGGAGCGATTTCGATGAACAAATTGACATATCAGAAATATGTAGAGGCAAGGCAAAGGCAATATGTTTAGTTTCTTGAAAAGAGGTTTACAGCTATATAAATAATCAACTCCACATAAAGATCGAATACATTTTTTTTGGGCTCTAAATGCTGCTATGGAGTCTACAGAGTTACCCCATATGATAAGGCCATAACGCAGCAGAGATGACACATAGCCGTGATATGCGCTAAGTGCCGCTTGCATTGTTGCGTTATTACGAATGCGGTACAAAACATAGACAAATCGGTCAAGTTTAGCGCAAAGTGTTCCTATATGCTGTTTCCAGTTACAGTGTTTGTCAATTATAATACCAAGGAATGTTGTGGAATCTACAAATTCTAGAGCATTGTCATTGTGAGTTATGAGGAGATGATCCGGGCGACTGTTATACGTTTGTAATTGTATTATTTTAACGCGTCATTTATGTCATATTAAAATTTATTAATGTCATTTATATCTCCTTCTATAAGAAGAGTTGTGTCGTCAGCGTACAATACACATTTATGGTTAGTCATGATATTGGGCAGATCATTAATATAGAGAAGGAACAGTAATAGGCGTAATATGCTGCCCTGTGGGACACCGCGTGTATTTCTCTCATATGATGATCTACATGCTATTTTATTATTACCTTGAAAAGTTGGTATTTCTACACACTGTTTTCGGCCTGTCAAGTAACTATCAAGCCATTCTAGAGCCTTTCCTCTTATGCCATATACTTTCTATTTTAGAGAGTAGAAGTGTGTGATTAACATAATCAAATGCTTTGGACATATCCAATAATATTGAAACGATGCGTTTTTTCTTATTCAGAGCATTAGTGATGTGTTTTATGAGTGAAAAACATGCCAAAGAAGTAGACATGTTTTTTCGGAATCCAAATTGCAGTATGCAATTTCCTTTCTTTCTTGTATTCCATAACTATGATTTTACGCAACTACAAAATTAACTTTGTTTTTCATAGTGTTTGTATGAAAAACAAAGTTATCTTTGCGGTCGCCATATCTCAAAAACTGCTGGCTGTATCTCGTTCAAACCAATTTTCGTTGTAAGTTTTTATTGAGATCTACATCATATAATTTTTATAGACTTTTCACTCCCATACTTTAAAAGTTAGAGGGGGGGGGACACACATTTTACCACTTTAGACGCGCCTATCTTTCAAATGATTGACTTTGAGAAAAAATGATTTTAGAAACCTAAATGTCATTTTTAAAGACCTATCCATAGACACCCCACACGTATAGGTTTGAAGAAAAATTTTTTTTTGTTTCAGTTCCATGTATGGGATGCCCCCCCTTAAACTTTATTTTTTTTTACTTTTGTATAAAAATCAAAAAGCGGTTCACAGCATACATCTACCTACCAAGTTTCAATTCTGTAGTCCTAACAGTTTCGGAATAAAATGGCTGTGACATACGGACGGACAGACAGACAGACAGACAGACATGACGAATCTATAAGGGTTCCGTTTTTTGCCATTCGGCTACGGAACCCTTAAAACGACGTGTTCAAATTGGAGAGTGTGCTATGGAACTGCATAATTTAATTCCACCTTCCCCATTTTACTATAGGAGATTCAGACACTAAAAGGCGCCACCGATTTGTGGTCGGTATACCATCTACCCGAAAGAAGCGATTTGCATCTTCGTTCATCATACGGACCGCCAGGCAATGGAATGCCCTGCCTGAGTCTGTGTATCCGGCTAAATACAAATTCAAATCGGGAGTGAATAGGTATCTTTTTTTTAATGATATAACAGGAGTTAACAGGGCAAGCACGACGCTCGTCTGATGGTAAGCGATGACGTCTTCCAGATACAGCGGTATACAAAATTCTGGCAGCCCAGAATTTTGCATGTCACTGCACTGCGCCTGTTACCTTGAGACATAAAGATGTTAAGTTCACATGCCCTGTAATTTCACCGGACACCTTGCCATTTCAACTGAAAAACATTCCTATTTCACGGCTGAAAATTAATTGGCAAAGTGGTAGTACCGCCCCAGGTGGACTAGCAGAAGTCCTACCACTAGAGCAGAAGTCCTACCACTACAGCAGAAGTCCTACCACTACAAGCAGAAGTCCTACCACTACAATCTTCTTAGTAAGCGCGCTCCATCATCGACCGCATCATCATTTAACATCAGGTGAGATAGTGGTCAAGTGCTACCTGCATGTGCATAGTTCGACGTAAAAAAAATACTGGCCAAGTGCGTGTCAGACTTTTGACTCGCACACGAAGGGTTCCGAACCACCGTATAATACCACGGTAATATTATATTACCGTGTCAATACTAAACATACTTATTAACTACAATGCCATCTAACGAATATATAACGTACTTCTAACACCAACTAAGTGAACGTTAACACAAAGGTGTTAGTGTAAGTAATTAATATTATTAATAAGGTAAACGATCGTTCATAGATGATACTAAAAAAACACGTTTTTTGTATGGGGTACGTGTTAGTATTTGTTGTTATAGTGGCAACAGAAATACATGATCTGTAAAAAATTCAACCGTCTAATCACGGTTCATGAGATACAGCCTGGAGACAGACGGACAGACAGACATACAGACGGACAGCGGAGTCTCAGTAATAGGGTTTCGTTGGTACCCTTTGGGTTAGGAACCCTAACAACGGGTTGCACTCCGGGAGTGCCGGCAGAAGTAAAAACTTGAACACGTAATTTTTTAATATTTTGGAATGACACCTCCCGCAAGCGCCCTGCGCTCCGTCTTACGAATTTTCGTCTTACGATTAGGACACGTGACCCTGACGCGAGTTTAACATATTTTACCCATCCCAAGAAAAGTGCACACCGTCGCTAAAGAAGTTTTTATTTCAAAAATACTCTTTTTAGATGTTATAGTCGTATTATGATCCTATAGCTGAATTTAATATGAAAGAAATATATTATAATAGTGATTTTATATCACTGCTAGGACCAGTTTGTGTATACAAGTAGGTACACAGAGTCGGCGGATGTTGACGACCAACCGCAATATCCCTGAAGCTTTGAAAAAGAGCTTTGAATGCACTGTTCATTATTGCATTGTACCTTTGAAAGGACATCGAACGCGAATGCATTTATACACAGGCAATGTTATGTCATTGGTTTTTCACTGAGAAATAGATGTAAAATATTGTGATAACTTTTGTAATATATGTTTTAATTGTGATACTATATACAGCTTTAGAATAATGGCAGTTTTGAAATGACATTCATAAATGCTTCAAAAGTTGGTAACAAATTATCGACTGCTGTAACCACAGAAATATTAATAGTAAAGTATGCTGTAACCATTAGAAGGGCTTGTTCTGTCCACTACTATATGAAAGATACTGCATACTACTTACTATTTATGTTGCCTTGCACAAAGCTATGTAAAAACTGTAAGGCAACAACCTCTTGCGTTTACAACGTGAGCTATGATATCAACACTAATATCAATCAGGTGTTCCAGCAACACATATACCTTGACACATATATACCATACCGTGGCACATAGCCCTTGAGAGTCAAAGTATTCTAGACTTAGTGTGTTTACCATCTTCGACCTCCAGGTGAAATAGTGGTCAAACGCCAGCCTTTAAGATATAAAAAAAAACTTACCTGAAATCCAATTCTGGCATCATTTATACGCAATAGATGGTACAGTTTTATAAATATAGATATGTGAATAGCCCCCTAACATACTTGTATAGTATATTTGAACTTGTCGATCACGCACTATCTACGCTTGACACACTGTAACGTAATATTCGATGTGAAAGCACTATCACTCATATGAGAGACATGTCAAACCACGATAGTAAAAGAAGATTGTGAAGCTAATTTTTTACCCTGAAATGGCATGTAAGAGTATGTAATAGTTAAATTACTGCACTTTTTAAGGTTCCGAACCTCAAAAGGAAGAACCTTATAAGATTACTTTGTTGTCCGTCTGTTTGACCGTCTGTCAAGGCCCTTTTTCTACGTATAAAGTGGTGTAAAGGTATCAAATGAAAGATCAAATACTTGAGTCTACGGTATTTTTCAGCTGTGAAATATTCAAACTTGTAATTTAACGCGATCAAAACATATAACCATTTATGTCGCATATTTTTTCCAAAGTAAGCAAAGTTAACATAGTATTTTAACCTAGTTTAACAAGTTTGTACGGACCCTCGGTGCGCGAGTCAATTTGCACTTGACCGGTTTTTTACATATAACTGCACTGCGCCTAGCACCTTGAGATCTTATTTTGATATATATTCTGACTTGGCCAGTTATTTTTTAAGACAAAATATGAAAAAATTTCAAGTTGTCTGTAAAATATCTGTAGGGTTACTAAAAAAACTGTCAAAGCCCACCCCAAAGAGTTCAAGAAAGCGTGACACAAAGCATCAAAAATACACCAAAATCAAAGAGCTTCCACCGTGTTGCTCTAACACTAACTATCCGTGAAATCTTATTGAGACCATCAAAGAGAATAATCCTCTATAAGTTTTCAACCAAAAAACTACTACAACACAGCTAAAATAAAACATAGTTTCGTATGACTACAACAGAACTCATCTCCGTTTCGCCCTCAACAGAAAAACTGTCGTAAATCATGTAGATAAAGTGCATTTTTGATTTTTATACAATAAAAATCAGCCTGAGGGACTTGGCTCCCCAAATGAACAAAATGGCTTATTGTCATCAAATGGATTTAGAATTCTGGCAAGGCTGTTAATTATAAAACAATTTGGTGAAAGCATTTTTGGAAGGGTGTTTGATAAAGTGATAGTTTAGTGGTGTTCGATGAACTAGTAGTATAAAATCTTGATTGCTCTGTGACCCGAGACTCTAAATCACTTTTAGTCAAGCCTCTTCTTCTACCTTTAGCCGCGTAGAAACAACATTCCAAACCGTCTTTTGAACAGGTTTCAATGGAGTCTCATCCCTATCTTTCCATGTTTACGAATTTCACGGTATTGCGTTACAACATATTTTTACCCAACTTCAGAAAAGAAGGAGAAGGTTCTCAATTCGGGAGTATTTTTTTTTATGTGTATTCGGGCATTATTTAAAATCCGATCAATTTAAATGGGGTAGTTTTTACGCTAGCTCAGTGGCGTGCCATAGAAGAGGCATGCCCAGTAGAAATTAGCTGATAAATACAAAATATCTTTATTGACATAAATTCTGGTACAGGTTTTTTGCATCCATTATTTTATTAGCTCTCGAACTAGTCAAGCTGTATTTCCGGAGCCAATCAATCAAGATAATGATAATGTTGACAAAATAAATACTTAAAAATGCAATACTTCGTAAACATTTTCTAACAATTGAGTTTCTCTGACTAGATGGAATAATGATACTCGTATATGCAAGCTGGCTTGCAGAGTGGTTGGAAACAAAGAACTGAAGATCAAATGGCGTGTTATTAATAACGCCTATGTCCAGCAGTGGTTATAAATGAACGAATGATACTTCTAAATACCTCTTGTGACTCTTCCTAGTTAAATCAGTATATAAGTTTGTTTTTATTGCAGGCTATGGCACGAACACATTATCAGCGATGTCGAAGACGACGCTCGACGCGCATACACATCTACGGCAACCAGGTGAGAAACTCATATCAATGATTTTATACAAATAATTAAGATAGTTAAAAAACTTAAACAACCGACTTCAATGCCCCGCGAGTCAATTTCAGTAGCAAGTTTGAGACGTTATATGACGAGAGATATTTATCATATCTCGATGAAATTACAATGGGACCACCTCAAAAACGTACCCTACCGATAAAAAACAGAATCATTCAAAGCGGTTCACAATTGACGAAGTAATTGCGTAACATACATACAAAAAAAAACATACAGGTGAATTGAGAACCTCCTTCTTTTTGGAAGTCGATTGAAGACTCGAGACTTGAGTAAGTATTTAGTCTTGTGTTTCTTTATCTGCAAGCGCTCAATACTTGTATATTTTGGATACTGAAAGTGTATTTAGCTTGTACTCAATATGATGTACGAAACTGCGGGTTTTGTATGCCACTGTGTTCTTATTATGTCATACTCGTACAACGTACATCGATCAGGCAAAATCGTTCTGGCCCGTTAATTTCCCATATAAAATCAAAACAAAACGTATTTTCAAAACGATAAAAAAATAAACAGTCCTAAAAAATACAATTCACAAAAGACGCGGTATAAAAAGAATGTGTTTATTCGCAATAAGGCTCTGAACACAAATAAGCTTTATGTGCGTAACTGACCGTAGCGGACAAACAACGACCCTTAGGTGGACACAGCTTTATACTTCGTTAGGTAAACGGTTCTACCAGACACCAAAATGGAAAGGTGTAGATTTTTTTTATCTCTATTATCTACGAGTATTATGATGTCAATTGTTTAGCCGTAGCATCAGCCTCAGTCTGTAGCTACTCGTATCACGTAGCATGACGCTACGAACAACACCTTGTAGCAAAATTAGACTGCCTTTCTCTGAACCAAGAATAAAAGAGTTTTGTTTATCGATTTGAAGAACAAATTGTCCCGATAAAATGTACCACTGCTTCGCACTTCGCACCTACTGTTTCACTCCCTTAAATTATGAATTTCCAAATATATCTTTTTAGTGTGCGCTTACGTCATATATATACTTATTAAATCTTTGTGCATAGTTTCAAGCTACCAGATTCAGCTAATCAGTTGAGCCCCATGGCTTTTGTAAATATATCCTAATAGACAAATCATATACAGGCAATTACATAATGTCCATTACATAATTATTATGTAGCTTAAGTATATAAAGCCAAAGTACTCAGGTCTCCAAATACTTTAAAACAATAAGTAAGCATCACGAATACAACTGCATATATATTAGTATCCCCAATTTCTCAAAGAATCAGTATAAAAGTCACGTCTGAAGATAAGCGAGGGTAGTTAATGCAGCTAATGGTCTAATGGACCCTTGATTACGAAATAAGGCAGTTGCGATTTCTGTGCGTGTTGATTAATATTATTATTTATTTCTTAAATAAAAAATGATAAACTGAAGCTTCATGTTCTAAAACTCAAACTACTATCTGCCTGAATATATGTTAATCTAATGATACTTTATAATTCGTGGAAAACTAGTAGTAAGTGGAAAAGTAAGTAGTAATTTTAGTTTAAAATATTATTTCGGAAATTGATTATTAATTAATAAACACACACACACACACATTTTATTTTGCACCTACAAGCAAACCTCTTATTACGGTTTCGTGAAATGTGGCCCATGTTACTGATGCTGAAAATGTAGCTTTTGATAAGTGAAAGATTTTTTTAAATTTTTCCAGTAGTTATTAAAAATTCGGAATGACGCTTCCGAATTAGAAAATAGCTCCTTTGATCAAAACCAGCATAGGTATCCTTCAATTTCCTCCCTAGTTCCTTCCAGACCTATTGTTCTTACAGTCGCTTCCAGACTCTTTTGTTCTATAGGGAGAGCGCGATACTGAAATATTCTGTGATTAAAGGAAACTCAGTTATAGTATTATACATACATATTCTAATCTGATTTAATTAATTGTAAATTGGTTCATGCATCATTTACTTGCAGCAACTATTTCCATAGTTTTTTTTTATTCTACTGTAATAAATAGGGCCACGAAATGTCCCTGTTCCATAAGAAAACATTTACCCCCGTGTTTGCTCGTGTCAGTCACGTGGCGTGACATCGTCGGCTCGGATTGCAGAGGTCAGATTGTATGACCGATATTTTTGTACTGCGCTGATCGAGAGAAATACGGTATATTTTTTTTAAGTTTATGATTCAGATTCTGTCTAGCATATGTTATGCATGGTATAAATATGTAATCTCAACCCTTCGTTTGTGAGAAGGATTTATAGTTGCCAGGTTGTAGGGTAGAACAGGTGCAAACCTAGGAGTTCTTGAGTGGTATTAAAAATCGCGGTGAAGCGCTCAAATGGTCCAGTTCTCTTGTATACATATTATCTTTATAGTGTGGATGTCACGGTCAATGCGACTTCCACGCTACGAGCATGTTTTATAATCTTCCTCTAATAGCGTCCACCCAAAAGTTGCCAGGCAGGGATTGTAGTAAAAACTTCATACTAGTAAAACTACCAAGATAATTATCGATTTCGTTTTGTTGGTGGTATTAAAGAAAAGTTGTACTTATTTTCTGCTCAAGCATTCCGAGTATTCGAATTTATGAATTCACATATTTATAAATCAATTTAATACAGAACCTTGTATCACAACATTGAATGTAAGCCTCACGCGACGCGACATAGCATTCCGTGTTACTAACGTAGGCAAGGCGCCTTCTTACAACGCCTTGGAAATTTCCACCCTATGGACATGTTAGTACCTTTTCAAAATAACAAAACACAAACTTCCTTGTTGAATGTGAGCAACGGTTGCTCAGCTGACAGCGACAAGAAACGAGTTATACTTTATTATGATTCCCGAATCGTGTCGTGTTCTGCAATGGCCTCAGAGCATGCAACACTTACACTCAAATGAGTATGAATTCAAAAATAATTGTGAAAGTGAGATCTTATGAGGGAATAAAGGGACTTTCGATTATGCTACACCATTTATAATTTTCCTTTTCAAATTACGTCATATTATGCTGATATCTCCGAAATCACTTTGTTTGGGTTTGCGACCACGCTATGACCGTTCTCTTTTCACTTTTTTCTATTAAATCACTATGTGTTTCAGAGCTCCATTGAAAATATGAGTTTAAGCACTGATGTTCCTTTTTCAACCGATTCCAAAAAGGAGCAAATTTTCTATTCCTCTGTAACTTTTTGTATGGTTATTACACGAGTTAGAATGTTCCATTATACAATTCTTTGAGATCTGATGAATATCTCTATCTTTCAAAATTATATTTTTCCCTATACGTACTCTATTTGCACAGCAATGACATTGATTGTCGACGCCCCAAGTACAAATACGGACAAGTGACAAAGAAATCAAAATGTTTTACTGTGCGTCTTTAGAGTTTGCATTTCGGTCTTTATTTAAAAAGTGGCTAATTGAATTGAAATTATTTTCAGTATAAGAACATATTCTAAATAAAATATATATATAATGCTAATTTATTATTATTTTTTAATTTTTTTACGCATACCACGTTTGGAAATATATCTGTCTGTGTTCAGACTAAATCTAGCCTGCTATGCCTCGACCACATCGTCACTTACTAATAATATATAATATAATATATAATATAGAGGTCAGACGGGTAGATCGTTTACAAAACGAAAACAACCAACTTTAAATGCTCCTCTAGTCATTTTCAATACTAAATTTGAAGTGTTTATTTCCATATCTCTAGAGATACTTATCAGTTATAAATAAAACTACAACAAAAACAAGCGGTAAAGCAAAGCAAAAAAAATCCAAATGGGTTAAGAAATGACGGAGTTCTGAGGTAACAAAAATAAAAAACTGGCGAATTGAGAACCTCTCCTTCTTGTGAAAGTGGTTAAAAAAATATGAAACTTGATAATAATAAAATAAGCCTAATGGTTTCCTTTCTATAAGGAATTTTATAGTTCTTCTATTAGCAGACTGAATACAGAACCATAGTTGCAATGTGGCATGGTTTTTTTTTCTATATTTACAAAATCAACCAAATGTAAAAGCCATGATAAACAATAAATTGTTCAATAAATTGAATACAGAACCGCAGTTGCAATTAAACTTAGATTCTTCATTGTCTTTTTTAAAATAACCATTTATAAAAGTTATCGTTAAGATCTCTTCAGATCTCAATGAAATTATAATAAAACTATTTCGAAAATGTACTCTACGGATTAAAAAAAGAATCATTTTAATCGGTTCACATTTGACGGAGTAATCGCGTAACATACATACAAAAAAACATACAGACGAATTGAGAACCTCCTCCTTTTTTGTGAAGTCAGTTAAAAAGAAGGAAAAACAAACATAGATACGAATTGAGCACCTTCTCCTTTTTGGAAGTCAGTTGAAAGTAGCAGTATGATATCTCGTTACAAAACAAGTAGTAAAAGTACAATTTGGTTGGGTCCTTTCCTCCCTCACAACAGATAGATCTTCCAAAACAATTACCAACCAATAATCATACGTCTTAACAAATAGAAACGTCAAAATAGATCTGCAGGAGGAGTTTATTGGATCGCAGGTTGGGGAGCGATTGCAATCAAATGGCTAATGTCGTATCGCAGGGGCAGATAGAAATTAAGGTTGCATTAGTTTTGTGTTCTAGATTTTTTTTTAATTGAATATAAAAATAAAACATAGTTACCTTATATTAACATATATAAATACATTTTATACCAATTTTAATCTATATCTTTATAACGCAGATTTTTTTTAATTTTTTTAGATCAAAACGTTTTTATCTGCAGGAGCGAAGAGTATAAGCATTAGGGCATTTGGTTTCTATCTGCTTCAAATTGAATAGGGCCTTGGGCGTTGTGTCCATTTCATCATCATCATCATCATCATAATCAGCCGGTATCAGTCCACGGCTGGACATAGGCCTCTCCCAAGTCATGCCACTGAGTCCGACCGATTAAGTCCAAGTGTGTCCAGTTAAGATAAGATATTCGTGCTAGTTTATAGTTAAAAAATCTCAGTTTATCTATACTAATATTATAAAGAGAGAACATTTGTATTTTTGTATGTTTGTAATGATTTGGCTCAAAAACTACTGGACCGATTTAAAAAAATCTTTCACTTATATATAGAATAGACTTTCGAAATAAAAATAGGCTATATATTATCCCATGTAAATCAAAGGTACATTCGTGGAGACCTAATTTGCAACCTAAGTCGACAAAAAAACGGTCGAAAAAACACGTTTCTTACGAACGCTGCTTAATTGAAAATAGATAGAAGAGTATTTTCTATGCCAGAGTTGTACAACTTAATAAGACCTACAAAAAAGTCCGCGCAGCATATGTCTATCTCTTAAGGTTGACTCACAGTAACCATTTTAATCTTAAAATTTTTGTTAAAAAATATTACATAACTTCCAAGGCTATTTTCAAGTATATAGTATTAATCCTTATCCAAATAATTACGTTAATTAGCTTGGCCACATATTATCGATTAAAATTGTCCTTTACAGTATATAATTCAAATGAAAACTCTAGAAGATATCACGGATTTCACATCCACGCATCGCAAATTTAATAAAATATTTGTAGTGAAACCACAGAATAGGTCATAGTTACTAAGAAAATATTATTATAAGCTTAGCTTTTCTGTAGATCCCCACCGATCACAATCAATTTGAAGTCAATATAGTATAATAATATCATCTATTGTATAAAATAATAATGATCTATATATATATATAATATAATATTTTAAACCACCCCGATTGATCTAGGTATACATAATCTTTTCATTAAAAGCATTCCAATGACACTAAACACGACATTTAAAATCTGAGCTGTAAGTTGGTGAGGATTTGAGTATTCTGTAGAGTCCAGGAGATCAGGTCAATGCTTCCATGTTCTTACAATATCATTGAAGTAGAAGATTTTCGAATTGATCAGTCAGACCTATGAAAGTTGATTTCATAGCGCAATTAACTTTTATAACGATTGAACGAATTTTCATGAATCAAAGCTAAGAACACTCTCGATGAAGACATCTATCAAAAAAAAAAACTATACATAATAAAATTAAAATCGGTACATCCGGTTGGGTGCTTAGATGCTACAGACAGACACAAAGATACACACGTTAAACGTATAATAAAATAAAATAAAATAAATAAAATACGTATAATACCCCTACTTTAAATCAAAATCGGTTTATCCGGTTGGGTGCTAAGATGCTACAGACAGACACACAGATTAAACCCCTTATAATACCCCTACTTTTTGCGTCGGGGAACGCTGTAAGGTTACGGCGGCAGATGTTCTTCTGGTGGTGGTAAGCTACTTTTCAACCGACTACCAAAAAGAAGGAAGTTCTCAATTCGTCTGTATGTTTCTTTTTTCTTTCTTTTTTTGTGTGTGTATGTTACGCGATTACTACGTCAATTGTGAACCGATTCGAATGATTATTTTTGTAATCGGTACGGCACGTTTTTGAGGTGGTCCCATTGTAATTTCATTGAGATGTGATAAGTATCTTCAGAGATATGACGATAAACGTCTCAAACTTGCTACTGAAATTGACTCGCGGGGCATTGAAGTCAGTTGTTTTAGTTTTTAAACTATCTTAATTATTGGTAGATTTAATGATCCCACGAAAACCCATGATTCATGAATTTCATTGGTTATATATTTGTTATATAGCTAGGAGCTTGTTATATGTTATTATTTATTATATAGCTAGGATTAGAACCAACTACCCTCGGGTCAGAATCAGGGTAACTATCCTTTACGCCAAAGGGCCGTCCAATATCACTACGTAAGTATTATAAAACAATGTCCATCACTGCGTCTGTCTGTCTGTTCGCAATAATCTCAATAGCTTCTGAACGGATTATCATGCGGTTTTCACCAATAGCCAGAGTTTATGAGGAAGTGGAAGTTGTTTATGAGGAAGGTTTAGGTGCATAATTCGTTAAGGTTTTGTGTAAATTGGTTGAAATATGACGATGATTGTTAAATATGTTAATATTTTATATTGGATGCAACAAACTGATGCAAATTTTGTAGGCATATATGTTCTACCCGTGCGAAGCCGGGGCGGGCTGCTAGTAGTTAAATAACCGGCCAAGTGCGTGTCGGGCCACGCGCTGTGTAGGGTTCCGTAGTGGCCCGTTATTCAATGCAAGTCTTTACCCGTTATAAACAACTAAGTACTTCGTCTTTGTCACTTTGAAGGATTTATTCTAAGGATTTTGTATTTGGTACAAAATTATCCAACACCCAAGTTCAACGACTATTACTGCTAAACTAATAAAGTTATCTTAACCTCTATAGTTTTCCTTTAAAGTTCATGAAATGCACTATTATCACAAATTTTTCCAGATTTTTCACACCAGCAGTTTAGCTTTTAGAGGGGGGGGACGCCCTACTGGAACAAAAATTTGCACTTTCAAGTGTAATATTTCGTAAATGAAGCATTCAATCGAAAAATGGTATTAGCAACCCTTAAATCATTTTAAAAGACCTATTCAACTACACAACTAAGTACTCCACACGATGGGGTAGACGACGAAAAATAAAATTCATCCCCACATCTCATGTAGAGGAGGTGCCCTAAAAAAATATTCTTCAAAATTTTATTTCACCACTTTGTCGGCGTAATTTATATACATACCCCTACAAAATTACAGCTTTATAGTATTAACGGTCTCTTAGCAAAACCTCGGACAAACAGACAGACAGACAGACGGACAAGACGAAACTATAAGGGTTCCTTGTCAGGACTACGGAACCCTAAAAAGATCTGCAGATAGCAGCTGGCAGTAGCCGGATGCACTTTAAAGGCTGATGATGATGTTGATGATGATACTGAACGTAGCGAAGTAGTATAAATTAATAAATAAAAAGCTTTTTTATTTTCATTTAATTCATCATAATAATTCATATTTAATTTATTTAGTAATATATTATAATTTCTATATTATAGTTTAGTGGTGGTTCTATAATTACAAATACCACCCTCAAGTTAGAAAATCTGTCACCAAACATCTAATGTGTTCCGGCAGCTATCCTTGAGAGCCAGTTCCCATTCTAGGCCTAGCGTGCTTACCATCTTCGACCGCATCATCACTTACCAACAGGTGAGATAGTGGCCAAACGCTAGCCTATAACGTATAAAAAAAAAAAAAAAAAAAAAAAAAATTATGTAAAATTACAAACAGCAGGCTTTGTGTACAAAATTGTCTTAAGAAACGTTGTCCTTGGTAGGTTTCTTAAACTAAATTTAAAAATTCCATTATCAAATCAGCAAATATGGCGAAAATATAAAGATACATACATTCGCATTGTTTACAGCTAAGTGGTTGTCGTTGGGATATATTAAACTTTTACAATATTTAACTTTTAGGAGTAACATCAAATAATTTCCTTTTCACTAGTAGATTATCTAAACAAGTATTTTTACATCGCGTGTTCTTTCTACCCGGTTGTAGTAGCACCACACCCCAAAAAACGAGGGTAGTCGGTAATGCACTGAGATCAATTAATTATGCCTTTATTATTATTTTATGGGCCCATTGGTGTATTTCCTTTGTATTGTACCGGCATTCGTTAGTGTTGCTACATGTCGATAAAAATATCAACAGAAAGACTTTTGGAACAAAAAAATGCAGCTCTCATTATTATTCTTGTTCTTAGTAGTACACTTTTGTCAGAGTGGTCGTGGTTGAAAAGATAGCGTGACACGGTGGGTCTTCGTCTTCGTTCTTCTTGCCATTTGTTTTTGCGATATAACGGTACTTCTGTCAATCATTGTGATTGCACTGGACCATAGAGGTTTCTGTCCCTTTTTGGGGTTTCGGTACCAAAGGAACCCTATTACCGAGAATTCGCTATCCGTCCGTCGGTCTGTCTGTCTGGTCCGCACTTTACACGGCTGTATCTCCTTAACTGTAATAGTTAATATACTTGAAATTTTCACAAAGTATGTGTTACTATAGGCGATTTAACAATCAAATAAAATTAATTATTAAAGAAGGACCCCATACAAGATACGTGTTTTCAGCTTTTTTTTACTTAAACTTATAAACCATAATAGATAGAGACTTGAAATTTGCTCATATTGTGTTTTACAGTGGTTGCTATATATAGTTGTATAACATTAAATAATAAAAACTATATTCAATTAAAAATAAAAGTGGGTCTCCATACAAAAAACAGACAATTTATTTATCCGGAAAATTATATTCAATCGGAACCCTATCTATGTGGGCGAGTCCGACTCTATATATTTTTTTATTTAGTTTATTTTTTAATATCATTTGTCCGGGAAAATGGTGAGCGACAACGAGCTCTTCTCCCTTCTACTGACCTTGGAAAGGTGCCTCTCCGTCCAGTTTTCTTTTCTGATATATGACCGAAAAACTTAGATAAAATGTAATTGAACAGTCAACGAAAGTCTATAGTGTCATTATCATCACAAGCTATTATTAAACTTGCCGTGTTTGTATGTATGTATTTTTCTATGGGTTCCAAGATCTAGGAAGCTGCATTAGAACCACTTCCTGTCGTTCGATGTGACTCAAATTTGGTATAAGTACTTGCGTGTTAAATAATATCAGGCAATGCATCAATGCAAAAAGATCTTACCATCGAGCTGATCGAGCCAGGTTTCAGGGACTGGGAACTCTGTAATAGCAACTCAGTAACAACAAAACCTACGTCTAAATACTGTTTTACTAGTAAAGTAAAAACTTTATATTTGAACAGATATTCGGTCGTCGACAAACCAAACACTACATTTCAGTAGCTATGTGATAACGCATTAGGACCATAAAAATTGCCTCAAAATCGATCGGCATGTCTGTACCGGCATCATAATTGGAATACAAATTTGCTCTTTGCCGATGGTCGCACGTAGGGCAGTGATTTGGCCCTTTGTGCCTCACACATTAACTCGTTCAAGCCTCCAGCTATACCCCACACTTATCAAACTCTACACACGAAATAACACCATATTATTCACACTATAAGACTCACTGTTTAGTGATACGTCACCCTACACGCAATTTTCGATCCTCGTCTAAAGCTGTAAGAACCAAATCGCAGCTGCCCTCGAACGAAATTCTCGCCGTAATCATCAAGCGATAACGTATTCTACTTCGAAGAAATAGGGTATAATTTCGTAGTGTTATTTTTTTACACCAACGTCGAAAGATTAGTGCTGGTAATGGTTCGTAATTACAGTTGAAAAGGCTAACATCGTAAGGTTCATTTGGTGGGCACCAATCAGTGTGCAAAGGGTGTAGATCTGAGCATTCTCTGATTCACTTATCGCCAAACAACTTGAAGACTCTCAGCCACTCTATAAAGGTTTCGTATTGACACCTGCAAAATGCCCTCATTTTACGGCAATACAAATCTGTCTTTCGTTCAAACTATTCAGTACTTTCACTTTGGTAGTTTCCATCTGCCTACTGCCTTTATAGAAAACCCTATTATATCGAGTTAAAATATTTTATTTTAAAATCTCTCTTTTTAACATAATGGAAGCTGGGTCGAACTGGTCCAATAGCGCCAAAAATGCCGATAAATATTTTTCTGTGTAGTCTTTTTTCGAATATTTATCTATACACCCTGGGCCCCTCTACCACTGCAGGGGTCACCAGGACCCCTGTTTGCCGTGCCGGTCCGCCGCCTCGGTCTCGGTCAACAATACATGCCGTCGGTAAACATGACGTCTTCTATGAAATTTATTGTCTGAGGGACGCGAATCGTAGACCGATATTCATTATCTCTCTATTTTCTTGATGTTTATACTTGACGTTCTTTTGTAAATATATAACGGTAACATCCATAGTTTGGTAAAACTAAAACAATCCGAAGTGTACTAAGCCCTGAAATAGTACGTGATAAAAAAACGGTGTGTGCTCTAAGACCATACGTCACAAGTGAAAACTTAATTAACGTTTCGTTGCGGTAAACTGATTTCCGGAACTTCTTTGTTTGGTGAATCAGACGCAGCCGAAATTTTACTCTAGTGGTCAATCACACTTTAGCACAACAAAGGAAACACGAAAAATGTTGCGCACTTTATTATTTTTCTTACCACAAGCAAGTAGTTGTGCTACAAGGACATGGCTGATGGAAAACGATAACGTCTGCCTATAATAGAAACTATGGCACACAAACATTTCAATTAACAAAATTTTGCACGTCAATGTAATTTCACTAGATACGTTGTTCTTCAAACCGAAAAACTTTTCTATTTCACGGCTGAATAAAAGAATAACCGGCCAAGTGCGTGTTGGGCCACGCGCAGTGTAGGGTTCCGTAGTAGCATGTTATTCAATGCAAGTCTTTACCCGTTATAAACGAGCAACTAGGTACTCCGTCTATGTCAGTTTAAAGGATTTATTCTAAGGATTTTGTATTTAGTACAAAATTATCCAACACCCAAGTTCAACGACTATTACTGCTAAACTAATAAAGTTATCTCAACCGCTATAGTTTTTCATTAAAGTTCATGAAATGCGCTATTACCACGAATTTTTCAAGTCAGCAGTTTAGCTTTTAGAGGGGAGGGGGAAACGCCCCACTGGAACAAAAATTTGCACATTAAAGTTTAATATTTCGTAAATGGAGCATTCAGTCGAAAAATGGTATTAGCAACCCTTAAGTCATTTTAAAAAACCTATTCAACGATACCCCACACGATGGGGTCGACGTTGAAAAAAAAATCATCCCCACTTCTCATTCTAGCTATCAACTATAGCTATCAGCATCTCATGGGAGCTACCCTAAAAAAAATATTTTTCACAATTTTATTTCAGCACTTTGTCGGCGTAATATATATACATACCCCCACAAAATTACAGCTTTCTAGTATTAACGGTCTCTTAGCAAAACCTCGGACAGACAGAGAGACAGACAGACACAGACGGACAGACATGACGAAACTATAAGGGTTCCTTGTCAGGACTACGGAACCCTATAAAGTGGAACTGTCCCCGGGAGACTTGCAGAAATCCTAACACTAAAACATACATTGTCAATGTTGTTCACATGCACAAGTAATAACTCTAACATTATTAGTATTTTTTTTTAACTACAACATACAACAAAATGTCCTAATACAACCTCCTCCCTTTGAAATTACTCGAATCATACGATTCGAATCAAATCATCCATCAGCAACGAAAACAATCACTCGTAACTCGCAACAGGGCCGGATTAAGGTAAGGGCGCTTGCCACTACTTAATTTCTATGTGTCAAAACCTAGGGTGCGTAAGTTTTTTAATTTTTTCATGACTACTAACACTTTTACAATATATTTGATCGGATTATTTACCATGTTCTCTATATTTAAGATACTTGCAACAGCACTGAAGTATCGACATATCTAACCTATATATCTTGTGATCAAAGCCCAATTACGAGTATAGTATAAAGCCTTGTTCACACAATGAGAGTGAATCGATAAAGAGCTGTTAATATTATCAGTAAAGACTATTCTCGCATAATGCACACAACTGGTTCTAGTTTTGCTTTTGCGCGCATACAACTATCGAAATCTTCGATAGTTGTTCTAATAACATTTATCAAGAAACCCCTCGAGCTTAAATTTGGTAAAAGATTTGTTAAAGTGTAGAATTTATCCACTAACACACGTAAAATCTATTCAGTCTAGGATAGATAGAATGTTTGACAACATTGAACACTCCTATGACAATATCAACGGTAAACTACTGAATTTGCTAATGTTCTATAATATGACTTTTTTATAGTTGATTCATTCATCGCAACAGTATTGCTACCCTACGATACAAGTTTCTTGACCGAATTCCCTATATTTAGAGTTTATGGAGTATAAATGGCCCTGGCCCTGACTCTGCAGCCGTCCCCTTTGTCTCACTGGATCACATCGGGCAAGCCGTCCCACCAATTTCTCTCCAAATCGAAATCGTAATCACTTTCGACAATTCTATTTTGCTGTTCACGAAACGTAATATGATTTCAGCCCGACAGGTGACTTCTGCATTGAATCAGAAGTAGTCTTTGTGATCATGTAGGATCTAATTTAAGAAATAAATTTCAGTTTTTTTGTACAGTCTGTCTAATTTCACATAAGGAGGAGGTGCTAAATATGTGTTGCTTTTTAAGATTTCTTGCTAAACCAGCAAACCAACAGAACCCTATTACTGAGACTTCGCTGTCCGTCCGTCCGTCAGTCTATGCATCTGTCACAGGGCTGTATCTTCTAAACAATTACAGGTAGAAATTGATTGAATTGAATATTAGATATGTATTACTTGGCCACTATAGCAAAAATAATAAAAATTTAAAAGTTTCATGTTAAAGAAAGTCCCCATCAAGTAACGTATATTTTTCGGCGCTACGTCATAATTTTTTTGTGTTAGAAACAACTTTACAACTGCAGTACACCGTTTGTCACGCTAAAATAAAATATCTTTACACGTTATTTTATATATATATATTTTTTATATTATAAATTCATTGTTAATATCAATCAATAAATCATAATTGTAATAATTTAAAATCAATAAACGTAGCATAATACTGTTGATCTGTGACTCATCCTTGTATACTAAAGCGTTGTCTTACTTTTATTTCGTTTTTCTTAGAGATCCCAAGTGGATCAAACAGGAAACATATACAAATTAGCACGCATTTTAAACGCATAATATAATTTCGACCAGAGCAGGACAGCGATATCATAATAGCACCAGGGGCCCAACTGGAGCGGACGTATAGTTTACAACCGGGCCAAGGCGAATATACCAACTGTGCGAAATTGCAGACGTCTTAACAGATACATAGTCAAAGGTATTATAATTTAGCATCTGGGCGACCGCATTTTACAAACAGTGCATAGTATGTAATTTTTGATTTATAAGTTTACCTTCCTATATTATAATGTAGGTAAACTTGAAAATCAAAACCCTACCTTTTTATAAAATTTTTAGAGTCACTTCCGAGATATAAGTATATTCGTATGATATGTGATTTGAAACGACAGTTTATATCTATACTTAACTTAATATTAACTCATACACAAAGCAGCGTTTAAAAGCCATAAGAAGAAGACGAAGAACTTATACACATATGTATTATTAATGAGGAAACAGATGAACATACATACATTCCGGTCAAAATCATAACCCTCCTGTAGTTGGGCAAGAACAAACAAATTAATTTTAGTTCTATTAATTAATTTGATAACTTAGTGATCACTTATATATATATTTTAGAGGGCCCGGTAATAATTAATATCGGCGTAATCGGGAGAACGTTCGGCTTTGATGCCGTGGTACCGAGTTCAAACCGCCGTGCATGGATTTTTCTATCGAAAAATTTATGTGCGCTTCTCACAGTGGCCCTCCGGTGAAGGAAAAACATCGTTAAGAAACCAACGAAACCCCCGCATGGTGGTAGGACACTATCTAGTGTCCGCCTGGCCAGCTACCACCCTCAAGTTAGAAAATCTGTCACCAAACATCTAATGTGTTCCGGCAGCTATCCTTGAGAGCCAGTTCCCATTCTAGGCCTAGCGTGCTTACCATCTTCGACCGCATCATCACTTACCAACAGGTGAGATAGTGGTCAAACGCTAGCCTATAACAAATAAAAAAAATAAAAAAAATATTCGGCACAATTTTTTAATATTAAGCATCGCATTAACCTATCATTAATTTTTTTACAAAAACCTACATCAGGCGCCAGCTCTTACAAAGTAGTATAAGTTTAAAGATCTATTGTTCACGTACTTTTATTATCCTATGTTAATAGTTACTAAGCTGTACCTTTGTGAGGAGAAATAAATACTTTATTTATTTATTATTATTATATTAAGTACATATGAAAATATCGATTTGTATATATATATATATATATATTTTAATTCACATTAACAATATTACAATATTTAAAATTAAAAAAATAAACTAAACAAAAATTAAGGGATGTCCAGAACGTCCAGCCAAGAACGCTGGCTGCATTCCCGCATTGAATCGCTAAAGAAATTCTCTGTGCTAGGAATGAGCCAGCCTTTTTATCACCAGTGGCGTCAACAAGCCGAAGAGCAATTATTTTAGGTAAGTTTTGGTGCTCGGTCCCCATGGATAAAATGTTCAACGACTTACTAATCATATTGCTGTTCCTCTTTCCATTAAGCAGATAAACAGTCATCAATCATTTCTAAACAATAATAATAATCTTGCATTTCGTACCATCTTAGTTTAGTATCAATTAGGCTAGCGTTTGATCACTACCTCCCCTGTTGTCAACGGTCAACGGTCAAGGATGGTAGCTCGCTAGGCCTAGAATGGGAACTGGCTCTCAAGGACAGCTGCTGGAACACATTAATTATGTTGGCCGAAAGATTTTTCAGCTTGGGGGTGGTAACGGACCAAGCGGATACTAAACAGTAGTCATGTGTCCTACCACCATACCGGGGGATTCTTAACAATGTGTTTCCGTCACCGGAGGGCCACTGTGAAATGCGCATACATTTTTCAATAGACAAATCCTTAGTGCACGATGGGGATTTAAAACCCGCTGCCTCTAGAGACCAAGCAACCAATATCAATGAACACTTTGTGAAAATTTCAAGTGTCTACCTATTACATTCAGAAGATACCCTGTGACAGACGGACAGACGAATAGCAGAGTCTCAGCACTTATTGCACTTGGCACTTATTACGTACGGAGCCCTTAAAACTTAACTAACTTCACGTGCCGTGCAAGGGATATTGTCAGTAACTGTTCTGAGCTCTTGTTCTTGATAAAATGTAAATGAGACCACTCTGCAGCTATACAGACGGTGCTCGATACAGAAAGCGGTTTCCCTTAACATGACATGCATCGTTCAGGCAGCTTGGATCCTTCCCCCACTGCCAGCAGCACGTGTGGGTTAGTAGATACATAGTACCAATAGCAACAGATTGTAAAGGATACCTCAGATTCCTCTTCCACGGTGCACATAACTTGTCTGCGTACTCTCATTAAGATTCTGTTACAAAATCTAGAACTCCAATCTTGAAAATTGTCCAAATCATCGTGTCCAATCACCAAGAATAATAGACATCAAAAAGCTACTTGGACACAAACGCGCGATCATCAATTCCGCGTATCAATGACGCTGCGCTCCGCTCCATTCCGCTCCGTTCGGCCGATCCATCATAATCATGCCGATTATATCGCCCACCCTACCCTCCACCCTCGATTTAACAGCCATTAGATGTTTTCGACTAGAACTTGTCTTTTCAGGCAATGAGTTGCAACTAAATGCTGTCTTTCATCTATAGTAATTTGACGGCTTTTATGAGACTCTGTGTCGAGATTGTAAAGATATATTAATAGCACATCAACCATTTAACTTTTTTTGAAATACCTTACAAAAAGAGCTATAGTCAGTCAACGCGATTTTTTTTTATGTGAGTAACAGTATGTTATCATAGCAAAGGAGGAAAGGAATCCTAGGCCTAGCGTGTGACCATCAAAGGCATCATCGTCCCTCATGAACAAATGAGATAGTGGTCACACGCTAGCCTATATGCTATAAAAAAAACCACGTGCCAGAGGTTATTCTATCCTATTTGCTGGAAAATCTTACATATCTGGAAACTTGACAAGTCATATTCGATTCTAATAGTCACTTAAACCCGAGCGGTATTCCTTTTCCAAAAGAAAAAGTCAAACATTTTTTTTTCCATTACTCACTCTCAACTTTATAAAACTCCAGTTACATTATCACGATTATGCAAATCTTTGTAAGGAAAACCGCAAACAGTCGCCTACACCTGTTTACATCATGTGATGCCAAAACAAACATTTCAACGACAAAAATGTCACACAAATCATACGACATACAGCACGGCAACCGCTTCTTTTTACCTGGGGCCTTATTCAGTATGACCAATGAGATAACGCGTTCCTTAACGCGCCACGTTGCGTTATTGAAAAATTGTATTCTGTATGCCACACGATAGGTAAATTATACAAAACGCGCGCGTTACACGTCCTCATATGTCACGATATTTTGACAGCTCAAAACGCGCTCATAACCTTACCCTACCGCTTTTTAATTGGCATAGAGAATACCATAACGCGGAGATAACGTAACACGGCACGGTAAGACTTTAAAATGGTCATACTGAATAAGGCCCCTGTTGTAGAGCCTCTACATGTGGTGTTTTCCAGCGCGTGGTATATACGGTTTGTCTTCGACTTTATCGTGGTGTCGTGTCTTATGTGTATTAGGTGAAGTTTGTATATTTTTGGCACAATCTGTAATTTGCTTGAAGTGAGTCGGGTTTTTTTTTAATATCTGATAGGCTAGTGTTAGACCGCTATCTCGCCTGGTGGTAAGCGATGATGTGGTCGAAGATGATGAACACGCTAGGCCTATTATAGTATGACTCTGAAAGTCTGTGTGCTGGAACACCGTAAGGTGGCTATTTATATTAATATATTAATAGTGGCAGATATTCTCCTTGATGGTGTTAAGCTACATTTTGGATGGAACTTCGATATCCCTATTATACGAATTCCATTGTAATTTCATTGAGATCTGATGAGTATCACCAGATATAACACCTCAAACTTGGTACTGAAAATGACTAGCGCGGCATTTGTCGGTTCTTCTTGCCGTTTTTGTAAACGATCTTAAATTACCGACACTAATCATCCTGTTACTATTTTGTGCTAGACAAGTCATCGTTTTCACATAAGCGGTTAACAATTTAATCGGGATATAATAACGCTATGTGTAAAGTCTTAACAAAATTCGGTGAAAACTCGAGAACTCAATTTAGATACGATTTGCCTGTCAGAAGGGGTGGGTTATTATTAGGCACGTTATGTAACGAGAGGTACTCGTACATACATATTTCGACTGGTTCGAGCGAGACGGTTGGCAGCTAGGTACGGAGCATGCGAGGAAAGGAATCAACCTTTATTTTTTTCAAGTAGATTTCTATTGCCATGTTCATGGCAATTTTCTGAATACGGATTATTTAAGAGTACAACATTTTTATAGGTATCATAATCCTCCAACTAAGATTATCATTTTTGAAGTTTAGCGTAGCGGAACGTAAACCGAAATCTGTGATAGTGTTTCTGAAAACGCTCTGAATGATGGCGAGAAAGTAAAAAAATAATATAAATTGGTTTTGGAATATATTGTATAACGTTAGACCACTATCTCACCTGTTGGTAAATGATAATGCGGTACCTCTACCGCATTATCATCTAGTAGCGAACTATCGACTATCCTCATAGAAGCGAAGCCTAAATGGTAACTAGCTCTGGATGGCAGCTGCCGAAACACATTAGATGTTTGGCAACTAGACTCTAGACAGATTTTCCAACTTGAGTATGATAGTTGGCCAGGCAGTCACTAGGCAGTGTCCTATCATCATGACGGGGGTTGGGGGGTTAACGGTGCTTTTGCTTCATTTGAGGGCCACTGTGAAATAATACAGATATTAAAGTGTACTGTGAAAGAATACAAATCTAATACTATAAGAATCTTTGTCCTGACATACTGACTGACTGACTCACTGACAGACAACGCACAGCCTAAACCGCTGGTCGTAGAGACTTGAAATTTGGAGGGTATATTTGTCTTAGCACGTAGGGGTGTACTAAGAAAGGATTTTTCAAAATTCACCCCTTAAGGGGATGAAATGGGGGTTCAAGGTTTGTATGGAGAAACAAGATTAGATAGTCTTTTCTATCCGGAACTTCACATAAGTGCTTCAGTACAAAAATAAGTAAACACGTTTTTCAGTTTTTTTTTAAATTACACCCCTAAAAGGGTGAAATGGGGTAACAAAGTGTGAAAATCAATATTTTTTCGGATTGCGCTAAAACTTGGCATGCAGATAATTATTACAACGTTAGTTACCTTTGAAAAAGGATTTTTCAAATTTCACCCTTGAAGGGGATGAAACGGGGGTTAAAAGTTTCTATGGTGAAACATTATTAGATAGTCTTTTCTATTCGAAACTTCACACAAGTGCTTCAGGACATAAATAAGTAAACACGTGTTTTAGGTTTTTTCGAAATTCCACCCTTAGGGGTGAAATGGGGTAACAAAGTCTGAAAATTAATATTGTTTTGGATTGCACTGAAATTTGGCATACAGGTGGTTATTATGACATTAGTATCAGCTAAGAAAGGATTTTCTAAAATTCACCCCTTAAAGGGATGAAACGGGGGTTCAAAGTTTCTATGGAGAAAACAACATTAGATAGTCTTTTCTATTCGAAACTTCACACAAGTGCTTCAGGACATAAATAAGTAAACACATGTTTTAAGTTTTTTCGAAATTCCACCCCTAAGAGGGTGAAATGGGGTAACAAAGTCTGAAAATCAATATTGTTTCGGATTGCGCTGAAATTTGGCATACAGGTGGTTATCATGACGTAAGTATCAGGTAAGAAAGGATTTTCTAAAATTCACCCCTTAAAGGGATGAAACTGGGGTACAAAGTTTCTATGGAGAAACATTATTAGATAGTCTTTTCTATTCGAAACTTCACACAAGTGCTTCAGGACATAAATAAGTAAACACGCGTTTGAGGTTTTTTCGAAATTCTACCCCTAAGAGGGTGAAATGGGGTAACAAAGTGTGAAAATCAATATTGTTTCGGATTGCGCTGAAATTTGGCATGCAGATAGTTTTACGACGTTAGTTCCATCTGAGAAAGGATTTTCCAAAATTCACCCCTGAAGGGGATGAAACGGGGGTTCAAAGTATGTATGGAGAAACAAGATTAAATAGTATTTTCTATTCGAAACTTCACACAAGTACTTAAGTAAAATGCACAACTATAGTATTTAATATTCAAGTGTCCATTTAGTTTCATAGATATATTACCATTAGATTAATTATGATTAAATTAAACATTAATTTAACCATTTACAACTTAATTAATGTCATATATGTAAATACGTGTTTCAGGGTCTTTCGAAATTCCACCCCTAAAAGGGTGAAGTGAGGTAACAAAGTCTGATATCAATATTATTTTCGATTGCGCTGAAATTTGGCATGCATATGGTTATTTTGACTTAGGCTACTACTACTTAGGCTAAGAAAGAATTTTTCAAAATTCACTCTTCAAGGGGATGAAGTGGGGGTTCAAAGTTTGGATATTAATATTATTCGACATTTCACACAAGTACTTCTGTAATTACATAAGTAAATACGGGTTTCAGACTTTTTCAAAGTGCCACCCTAAAATGATAAACTGGGGTAACAAATATTATGTTTCTTTGAAGTGTCTCACACTTTATATTTTTGTAAATTGTTAAACACAATCCAAAATTTCATCGTACCGACGGGACTCGAACCCGCACCCCCGGATTATACGTCCAGGTGCTCTGCCAATTAAGCCACGGTTCGATACATCGATACGACGAAATTAGTGGATTGCATTTTTTAACCCAATTATGCATTGGTGGCGCCATCTATGACTACTTATTACGTAAGTTAATCATTCGGAAGAAATCATTACAGTTTTCAAATCCGACGAGAGATGTTGCACTGCGTAAATCAAATATTATGTTTCTTTGAAGTGTCTCACACTTTATATTTTTGTAAATTGTTAAACACAATCCAAAATTTCATAAAATTAAATTAAATTCAATAATTGGGTTAAAAAATGCAATCCACTAATTTCGTCGTATCGATGTATCGAACCGTGGCTTAATTGGCAGAGCACCTGGACGTGTAATCCGGGGGGTGTGGGGTAACAAAGTCTAAAAATCAATATTGTTTCGGATTGCGCTGAAATTTAGAATGCAGATAGTTATTACAACGTAGGTATCCGCTCAGAACAAATTTTCTAAAAAATCCTCCCGAATACGGAACGGGGATTCAAATTTTGTGTGGCAAAACAAGATGAGATAAAGTACGTGTTGTAGGATTTTTTGAAATAGGGTAGGTAACAAAGCCTGAAAATTTGGGTTTTTCGGTTTTTATAAATATGAATCCCGAATTGCCTTAGTCACGCGATAACATGAAAACGGGTGAACCGATTTGGCTAATTCTTATTTTATGTATTTAATGCTAGAATCGTTTTTACAAAAGAAAAGTTTTAAGTAAATAAAAGGAGTTTTTAACGCGGGCGAAGCCGCGGGGCACTTCTAGTTTATAATATAAAGATGTATTTGGCGGGGATTTGAACCTACTACGTATGGCGTCAAGGCCGACCATTATGCCACTGCGCTACTGGGCGCTTAAATAGTATATTATGCACCCTACCACGCCCTACCGTACCACGAATGCTGCTGTCTATCATAAATATGATCCTCACTGATGAACATACGAATTTAAATGATCTGTGCTAGTTCATTATAATGTAACAAAATATAAGCTTTTAACAGTGATGATTCAAAATGTCAATGTTAGCATACGGTGGCCTAAAAGATCAGGTAGGGGAGATTCAGGGGATCAGGTTACGATTTTGGACTTTAACAGGCGTAGTAACTTAACGAAAGGGTGCGTTTTCTTGTCCTTTCAAGAGCCACAAGGATAGAGCTCTGTAATGGTGTCAAAATATTTGGACAGTAATATAAATAATATTGTTTACCTAAATTGATATAGTTAAGATTAAAAAACTAAAAAAAACTATTATATCATGTGCAGAGGTCATCAAGAAAGATTCAATAAGATTCTGCTACTTGCTACAACGCTTTACTAAATGCAACTAGTCGCTTTTGACACTGCGTCCATTTAATGTTCTTCGTAACCTTTTATGTACTACTCCTTCCTTGCTAGCTACAGCCTAGGTTACCTAAAAGAAACGGTTTATCTAGTCTACCCATTTTTCTTGATCTGACTAGTGGTTATGGATATATCGTTACATTTTTAGTGAAATTCAATGCCTAAAACAGTAACAACCTACCCCCATGAACCATAAAATTAATGACGTCACTATTAATAAGCAAGGGTCGAATTAGTCACAATCTCCCTATTTTATAGACCGGGAGCTAACACAAGTGTCATTAACAATTATTTTATTATTATACTATATAAAGGCGCGAACTGTCGTCAGGGGGCGCCTTTGTTTCAATGAATGTGCCACGAATTATGGCAGTAATTTGCATAGATTCTGAACGCATTAAATTATGGGGTGAAGTTTTAGGGCAGTTTTCAAGTGCCGAACTACGGTAACTGGGAATAAAAATGTCAATAATAATAAAAGAGAAACTTGTAGTGTTCGTTCATCTGCTGCATGTATACTTATATATATATATATTATATACTATACTACACTATACCATAAAGTTTTCAAAAACAACCAACTCCCTCTAACGTCATAACACCTATCATATAACCATCAGTTAATTACAAACCCATTAATGTACATCAATGTAAAAACTGTTCCAAGACTACTGCAAAGTGGGTTAAGCTGCTTTGGAAATATTTGTGCACATTTTGTTATTTTTTCGTTTTTATTTTACCTTCTTCATTCGTCGTGGTTAAAAATAACATTTTTTTTAATAGACTAACAAGCATTTTTTGAGCTACTATAATCCCTTTGACTGATTAAAAACCGCTAATATGAAACGCCTGTAGACAGTCATTACCTGACCTCATTGATTTACTTATATCAATGCTTATAACTAGATACTTCTTACACACAGAGTAACATTTCTAGACACCGCGCATTTGTAGAGACAGAGAGAAGATAAAACGCTATATTAGAGTAGGAACCTGTGCAATCATAGGTGAAGTCCATTGACATAGGGCCTAAAGATACATTGATAAGTCCTATTTCATATAATTGACCATTCTCCAGCCCCTCTAGCTGCTGCCGCCCACTATCTATGCAAATCCAGGAGTCCCCAGTTCTCATTATGGCTACTTGGAATGCAATCTATGCAGTACATCTGGGTTTTTCCATGGTGTTGTAGCTGGGTTGCTATGGCAACACTATCTGTGGCGTCTTGGTGATCTAGTGGGGTAGGTGAAGAATTCGTGGATTTTCAGGCGAAAGTTTCAGGCCAATAACTTAAAAAAAATGTTATTCTCTGAAGACATTTTCAGGTTTCCGTCAACTTATGTCCATGTAATTGTAATGCATTATAAAAAACATTAAAACAATCAATGATTAGATATAGACATTCACGTGCATGTTATGTCACATGTTATAATTAGTTAACCAACGGTAATATTTTTGTTTCAGATCCATATCAGATGTTTGGTCCCACAAGCAGTCGGCTAGCGAATTCAGGTAAATATGAAGAAGAAGAATATAACGAACGTACTCGTAGCTATAAACATTTACGATAATAAGATTTAAACATATCATAATCATCGTCTCCATCAGGCTATTGTCCCTTGCTGGGAATAGCAATGGAAAATTGGAATTATTTTTGTGGCACTGACCAAATAAGTATTTGAAGACATCAATGGGTTCTCCAGTGCCGTTGAGATTTATTTTATTTTATTTCTTTGGCTACTCAATAACATATTTTTTTTACTTAAAACTTTTAATTTTACTTAAAATTTGATATGATTTGATTTGATTTAAAATTTGTCTCGGTTGCGATTAGGCCAAAAATGCTTTTGTCCGGATGCTAGTCTGTCTGTTCTCGCCTATAGGTCGCATTTTTCAACCGATTTTCACGAAAATTGGCACACGAGTTCCTTGATTCATTAAAGAAATTTTTTTGATCGCGTTTTTTTATTGGATAAATAATAGAGGGGCAAGGGGAGAAGTTTACTGTGGCGTTATTTATCAACGGATTTCAGTCAAATTGGAAAGGCACACTAAAGACATAATTTTAAATAAGACGTTGCAAAAAAAATCAAAAAGTGGGAGTGGTGGGGGGAAAAGAGGGAAGTTTGCTCTAGCGTCATTTATCGACGGATTTCAATCAAATTTGAGAAGCACACGAAGGACTTCATTCTACATAAGATGTGGTGAAAACAATTCCAAGAAGGGGGAGTGGAGGGGATAAAGGGGGTGAAGTTTGCTGTAGCGTTTTATATGGAAGGATTTCAATTTTTGTTAGGGCACGCGAGGTCTACTGTTCTTAGAGAACTACTAGTTTACTATTTTTGAACAAACTCCGCATCATCATCATCATCATCATCATAATCAGCCTGTATCAGTCCACTGCTGGACATAGGCCTCTCCCAAGTCATGCCACTGAGCCCGATCTTCGGCTCTTTGTTTCCAGTCACTGCCCACCGCTTTACGAATGTAAAAAGAAACTCCGCATGCTTTTTCTAAATTTCCTCGTTACTAATATTTTCTTGCAATAGTTACGTAACTATAAATATCTGATTAGTAGGTAGTTACGTAGTTGGTTTGGTTATTTATTTAAGTCTATAAAATAATATCTTAAAAGACAAATCTGTGGTACCGTCCTTGTAAACTAGCAGATGTCCTTCCACTCACTATGCTGTATTGTAATTGTATTCCATCACTAGCTAGAATTTAGCAACAACACATGGAAACACTACAAGAGGTATCTATCTATAGACTATATATAAAATCACACGTATATACACATTTTCTTCCAACTTCCATGTACTCGATATAATGAAGTGAGCTCCATTTTAGGTCACAGCATTTCATGCTACCGAAAATGAAGCGATGCAATTTCAGTTTTGAAATGGCATTTCAATTTCGAAGTTGCGTTTTAATTATATGGAGCTCGTCTAGAAACTGTATTCTATGTATACTTTTGTAAAATGGAAATCAAATAGCAGTCGCATAAAATGGTGTCATCAAAATTATGAACACTGTAAAATTGAACATGTAATGGATAATTTCATAAACAAAACAGCTCGTCAATATAAACGCAACTACTGATTGCGTCCAAAGGTTTTCCGGGATAAAACGGATTGTCGATGTATTATAAATTCAGGTTGCAAGCTATCTCCAAACCAAATTTTATCTAAATTGGCATCGCCAACTTATAACAGGGAGATAGTGGTCAAACGCTAGCCTATCTTCTTGATATATGTAATATTATTTTACGTGCCTTTGTCACTGATCTCTTCTTAAACGACTGGACCGATTATATATGGTTAACCGATAGATGGTTAAGATTCATAATTGGACCTATTTAATTGGCGCTGAGATCGGGCAGGATAACGTCTGCCAGAAATTGTTGTCTGCTCAGCTATTAGAGCGGTGTAATATTTTTTAATTATAAAACAAACTTTTAGACTAATCACGCTTGGGGCGTGTATATACGTGTATATAGACTGCATAAGGCGTACAGTTCACTTTACTGATCTGTATTTTAACCACAATTTCCAAAAATGACTGAACAAAAAAGAGACGATAGAAATAGCTCTCAAAATCAATCACGAATCACGGCACGATCGAAAACACGTAGGGCTGTCCCAATGGTCATAAACCCCACACGCAATCCGATCTCACGTCGCGTCACTGCGTGTGGGAACGGACTTACGTCACTCGAGCTTTATCTGTCTGATCGGCCCTCGAAATGTTAATAGGCCAGTAAAGTGGCACGCAATTCACCTGCTTTATGGGAATAAACTGTTTAACGTCGTGGGGTTAATGAGTCAAATGCTAGTTTAATTGGTTATATTGGGGGTAACAGTAATTTGAAGCGTATTGGCTTCTAGGAATGTTGCTAGGTACACAACTTCAAGCTGATTTAAGTTTTTTTTATATCTGATTATAGCCTTTGACCACTATCTCTCCTGTTGGTAAGCTATGATATGGTCTAAGATGGTGAACACGCAATGCCTAGAGTGGTCTTAATCGCAAGGGCTGTGTTTTCCCGGAACACTGTAAGTAAAGTAATGGCGGAAGATTTTTTCCTTGATGGTGGTTAACTACTTTTTGGTAGCAAGTCAGGCGGAGCATTTATTATTATATTATATTATGCTCCTGCCACCTGTGGTTGAACACGCGGGCAAGGATTTGAACTGGCGACCTCTCCTTTAGAACTGAAGCCGTCTATCCCTTACGCCAACTGGGCTCTCATAAAAGCTCTCAATAAAGAAGAGGAATCTTTTATTTAAAAAAATTGCCTAAATATTACCTATCCAATTCAAAACAATAACAAAAATTAGATATGATTGAACTATCATTAAAAACCATACTACCTTCTAATTCAGCTTCCACTTATAATCCCCATTTAATATCAAGAAATAATTTTTCAATATTATGACTATCTTGCACCTGGACACGCACCGTATAATTTCGTTTTAAAAACCGTAGGGCAAAGTCGAAATAGAAACAATTAGTGGCGCGTGGCAGCCCTGGCAATTAAGGCCCGTTCACACGCCGCGCCCGTGTTTACCTGTCTTTTCACGCGGTTATTAAAGCAAAGCGTTTCGTGTCTTGTGTACAAAGCGGTAGAATTACTAAGGGTAAATATTTGTCGAGTATATGGACGGATTTATCGTGGGTGTCGTTTAATTTCGTAGTATTTCTTAATTATATAAGTATTTGAGCTATGTATCACATGTCATGTACCACAGCTTGGCCTTTTCAAAAATTTTAGAATATTCAACTTATTAGCTTCATGTTATTTCCATCGAAGATTGACCGTGATTTTATATTATCAAACATCATCGATAGCAATGTCAACAAGAAGCTCGAGAGCCTTATTGAGCATCGTTGGAAAGTAGCTAAATAGTTCATCGATTTTCTATCGGATATATTTTGGAGAATGTACAACCCAATTGCGTATTCTATTTCCGCCATCAGACTACCAGACGTAGTGATATGCACTATCGCTACACAGTATTCATTCTATTTGCAAAGCGATTTACTTCAACTTTCTTAAATCAAACTGCCCTTGAGTCCTTGTTCTGTGTTACCCGGTCAGAACCACATAGCTAGCACTTCTATGCTAGCGTGTTTCATAGAGGACTTCGTTGACACTTAACATCAAGTTATATAGCGATCAATAGCTGGCATATAAAAAAAAAGTAACCTAGTGAAGTTGCATATCTTCTACATTCGTAATATCAATTGATCGAGATAGTTTAATACAAGCTTTTATTTAGCTTGCCGTATATATGTATATCTGTGGGGGTCAAATCTTGGAAGCTAAATTAGAACTATGTACTTCCTGACGTTCAATAGGATACATTTGATATACTTGCGTATCTTCGATGACCATGCAATAATATGGCACCGTCGAGCTGATCTCATAATGGAGCCAGGCTGGAGGGACTGGAACGCCGTTTTGGCAAATGGTAGAACAATCAAAATTCGAGCTAGTATGTATTTTTATAATTATTACTTCTCTTTACACACTAGAAATATGGGTACTATAAGGTTCACACGCAGGTGATGCTAAAATATTAATATGTATACATATGTCGCAGGCAGATAGCTTAATTATCCGTTCAATTAACTGCCTAGCTCTTCTAAACTAACAGCGCCGTTCAATTAGATTCCTGAATGATATCCAGCCGCAGCGTTTATTACAAAATTTAATCACGGTAATATTAGAATATATTTATTATATTACCGCGATTTAATAAACTGGCTGGCTAATGCTTAAGCCAGTCATATAATGTCTTAGTCTGACACTAAGGTATGGAAATATAGTTAATTATATATAATTATATAATGTACTTTATAATTATATTATACTTAAAAATATATTTATATGCATAAACATATGCATATATATGCATACGCATTGCATATACATATGCATTGCATATGAACTATATACATATACAAATATTTCTGGAGACGCGCGGCCGCTGCCGCGGCTCCCCTCCTCGCTTCGCTCGTGGGCGCACGCGGTTGTCACTGTCCTCTAGTGTGTTGATTTAGTGTCTGACTAATGAACAGGCTAGGCAAGTAATTAAACGGCATCGATGCAATTCATTTGCCACAATATTTCTGATAACTATATGTTATATTTTTAGTTATTGGTAGTCTAAATCATTGTCGTTTTATATTACAACTAGCAGCCCGCCCCGGCTTCGCACGGGTAGAACATATATGCCTACAAAATTTGCATCAGTTTGTTGCATCGAATATAAAATATGAACATATTTAACATCCATCGTCATATTTCATCCAATTTACACAAAACCTTAACGAATTATGCACCTAAACTTTCCTCATAAACACTCTGGCTATTGGTGAAAACCGCATGATAATCCGTTCAGTAGCTATTGAGATTATTGCGAACAGACAGACAGACGCAGTGATGAACTTTGTTTTATAATACTTACGTATTGATATTGGACGGCCCTTTGGCGTAAAGGATAGTTACCCTGATTCTGACCTGACGGTCGTTGGTTCTAATCCTAGCTATATACCTACCAATGAAAGTTTTATGTGCATTAATGAATCATGAGTTTTCGTACAGTGGTAGTGGAATCATTAAATCTACCAAAAAGTAGCTTACCACCAAGGAGTACATCTGCCGCCGTAACCTTACGGCGTTCCCCGACGCAAAATGTAGGGGTAATATACGTTTAACGTGTGTATCTGTGTGTCTGTCTGTAGCATCTTAGCACCTAACCGGATGAACCGATTTTGTTTTTTTATTGATAGTTTTTTTTTGTTTGATAGATGTCTTCATCGAGAGTTTTCTTAGCTTTGATTCATGAAAATTCGTTCAATCGTTATAAAATTATGAGCTTTTTTCTAGTTAATTGCGCTATGAAATCAACTTTCATAGGTCTGATCAATTCGAAAATCTTCTTCTTCAACGATATTGTAAGAACATGGAAGCCTCCTGGACTCTACAGAATACTCAAATCCTCACCAACTTACAGCTCAGATTTTAAATGTCGTGTTTAGAATCATTGGAAAAAGCTATTATACATAGATCAGTCGGAGTGGTTTAAAATATTATATTATATTATTATATATAAAGATGAATATTATTTTATACAATAGATCATATTATTATACTATATTGACTTCAAATTGATTGTGATCGGTGGAGATCTACAGCATAGCTAAGCTTATAATAATATTTGCGAAGTAACTATGACCTAATCTGTGGTTTCACTGCAAATATTTTATTAATTTTGCGATGCGTGTTTGTGAAATTCGTGATATCTTCTAGAGTTTTCATTTGAATTATATACTGTAAAGGACAATTTTAATCGATAATATGTGGCCAAGCTAATTAACGTAATTATTTGGATAAGGATTAATACTATATACTTGAAAATAGCCTTGGAAGTTATGTAATATTTTTTAACAAAAATTTTAAGATTAAAATGGTTACTGTGAGTCAACCTTAAAATCTCTTAAGGTTGTCTATCTAGACTTATGCTGTCGCGGACTTTTTTGTAGGTCTTATTAAGTTGTACAACTCTGGCATAGAAAATATTCTTCTATCTATTTTCAATTAAGCAGCGTTCGTAAGAAACGTGTTTTTTCGACCGTTTATTTGCCGGCTTAGTTTGCAAATTAGGTCTCCACGAATGTACCTTTTATTTAAACGGGATAATATATAGCCTATTTTCATTCCGAAAGTCCATTCTATGTATTAGTAAAAGAATTTTTTAAATCGGTTCAGTAGTTTTTGAGCTTACTCATTACAAACATACAAAAATACAAATGTTCTCTCTTTATAATATTAGTATAGATGTATTATATTGTGTATATGTATATGTATTATTTTATATTTATATGTATTGTATAGTATGATATTTTTAATGTTTTTAAGTATAGTTTTTGACTTTTTTATATTGATACACCACCGTCCGTCACAGTTTCGTTTATGTGATTACTGCTCGGTTGTCAGGAAGAAATAGCCCTAAGCGATAAGACCTTACATAGCTATAGTTATAAGTTTAGAGTTTATCTGATAATATTGTTTCTGTTTTTTTGGTGTGCAAATAAAGAGTTTATCTATCTATCTATCTATCAAATGGCTAGGCAAGTAATGAAACGTAATCGATCCAAATCATTTGCCTAACTGTTTAATTAAATGGCTAGATATCATTCAGGAATCTAATTTAAATTAATTGAACAGCTAATTAAACTATCTGCCTGCTACATATATATTAATATTTTAACATCACCTGCGTGTGATGCTGCCAGATTTTTGTATAATATTGAACTCATAATGATTTTTTGAAATGCAGAGTAGGACGCCCTCAGACTAGGTGGAGCGATGATATCCGCAAAGTGGCTGGCAAGAGCTGGATGAGAGTAGCCGAGGATCGTGCTCAGTGGCGTGAAATTGGAGAGGCCTATGTCCAGCAGTGGACGAGTATAGGCTGATGATGATGATGATGAATGATTTTTTATATTTAGAGATACCATTTGGCAAAAGTTCCCTTTATAGATTAAAAAAATACATAATATAACATCATTACAAAAAGCTTGCTTAAAAGTTTTCAACTTTTAATTTTTAAAATATTAATATATATAACTGGGCAATTGCGATGCTCGCTTAATATTATAGCACGCAATGACGACTGTCTATAACTGAAACTATACAAAGAAAATTTTAGAATTTCTTGAAATTTCTTATTTTTATTTATTGAAAATAAAAATAAAACTATTACTAAAGGTATTAATTTTTTCAGAAATAAATTTCATAGCATTCAATTAAAAGTTCCATAATACAGACTATGCGTTTGCATTACAAAACAAATTCTCCCTAATGAACGAACTTTACTACCCCTGATCTAAAGATAAAGGCAATTTATCAAACCGCTCAAGTGAACCAAAAAAATAATAGTGCTCTCCCACATCCATCGCCCCTGCGCACAATATTTTGGCGATCGAGTCATTAATTGCGAGTCATAAAACCGATGAGCCATGAGCCGATGGGCTAAAATCACAATAGACCAAGTGAGTCGAATGCTGCAAACGTTTTGACACGCGAAAATAGTCAATGGAACGAGAGAACCCAGCTATGATGTTGTGACAGAGCTCACGAAATAAGTATAAATCACAGCATACGCCCGTGTGAGCATGCCTTAAATTGTTTAGATATCAAGATATTTTAAGTATAAGGCAGATACATGTACTATTTAAGAAAATATTTAATAGAATAAACAATTATTTTGTGTGGCTAACAAATTTAAAAAAAAAATAAAACTTTTAAATTATAAATAGAAGTTTTCACATTTTATTAAATAATTCTATATTTTTTTCATTTATTATTTGACTTATTATTTGACATTTAATTATATGTAGTAAGCAGTAATTATTGTGATTTTAAATTCAATCGTATTGTATTAGCTGTAAGAATAATAATAAATCTATGTTTTATATATGTGAAATTTAAACTGTGAATGGTACTCGTTTATCAGACAGAATTACAGTAAAATGTTATCGTGGTTCTAGTAACCTTTCGATATAGGAAACAATAAAAACACATAGCATTGAGTATTGCAGCGGTCAGTCAAAAGTAGGTACTTACAACCTTTGTTACTATACCGAACCGAAGCAACACTTTGATCTTTGTAATATTCGTGACTAAAGCATTTACCTTTTTACGTAAATATCGTCATGATATCGTTGCATTAAGTATAGAATAAATAAAAAAACTTGCAAAACAAAATAAGTAAGTGATCCTAAAACAACTTTCTACATTTCTAAGAAAAAGTAGGCTCGTTGCGCTCGAGTGATCGTGCGGAGTCGTTCGTGCGAAAGGCGAACATAGCCACCCAATATACGACAAGTGGGGGCCGACCCTAACCATTAACCTATGTCGCTGCCAACCGTGTAAGAATACGAGTTTTATGATTCTTCACCAAGGGCGTAGGACTTGTACGTTTCAACGTTGAGTAAGTGCAGTCACGACCAATGGTTGTATCATGCATGACTCAGCTGATTTCATCTTCAGCGGTACAACGGCTGTTTCAAAACATGGACACTTTTAATCCCGCGAATAAACTTGCCATACGAATTACACCAACTTATGTAAGCGATGATACGACTTTAAATGATTTGAAATTTAATGTAGGGTACCTTTAGTGCTCATATTGTGCAATCGTAGCCAGGCATTGAAGCAAAATCGTTTGTAGAGATAAAATACACTGCAGAGATGCAACATTTTAGTAGTAACAATATAGATCTATGTTCCGAGAGGTAAACTAACATAAATAGGTACATTAGATTAACTATCTAAACTAAGAGCAATTACATTTATTTGAGGCCCCAGATGTGTAGTGGGAGAATGATCGGCTTGAGGGTAGAGGTAGAACCTGGAATACCAAGTTCACTCCCTTGAATTTTTATATCGAAAAATGTCTGTGCGCTTTTCACAATGGCTCTCCGGTGAAAGAAAAACATTGTTAAGAAACCCTCAAATCCCGCATGATGGTAGGACACTATCTAGTATCCGCATGGACAGCTACCACCCTCAAGTTAGAAAATCTGTCGTCAAACATCTAATGTCTTCAGGCAGCTATCCTTGAGAGCCAGTTCCAATTTCAGGCCATGCGTTCTGCCATCCTCGACCGCATCATCACTTACCAACAGGTAAGACAGTGGTCAAACGCTAGCCTATATGATATTAAAAAACCGGCTATGTCGAGTTGGACTCACCCACCGAGGTTTCCGTACCAACCTCTCAGACTAGGTTAAAGGACAAACTTAACTTTTTAGTACGATCCTTAGAAAATGTATTGCACCAACTACAAATAATAAGTTTGTAACTTTTTCACCTTTCGAACCTTTTTCAGATTTAATTCTTTATAAGTGCTTCAAGACCTTGCTTCTTGCCAAATTTAATGATTCTAGGTCAACGGGAAGTACCCTATAGGTTTTCGACCCAAACCTATTGGGTACTTCCGGTTGACATAGAATTGCTAATTTTGGTTAAAAGCAGGGTCTTACAGCACAAGTAGAGGAAAACATCTGAAAAATAAAAAAGGGTAAAATTAAAGTTAATTTTGGTACTTACAAGTTTTCGCGAAAATCTAAATTTGCCCATATATTTTTTATCTTGTTGACTCAGGACCTTGATTTTTATACACCTAATAGGGACTATAGAGCTCAGTACCTGGTATAGATTTCAACTTGCGAGGTCCACCCGTTCCTGAGAAAATCGGTGGTGACAGACGGACAGACGGACAAGAAAGTGATCTTATATCTTTCCTTTTCCTATTTTACCTTTTGAGTTAAGGAACCCTAAAAAAGAAAAAATAGTATGTTTGCTCTCTACCTAGAGGTCGAGACACTCCTGTGTTAAACGCCGAAAGGTACGGCCACACCGCAGCGTCCTGCGTGCGCGATCTCGGCGGCGATCAGAAAGCGCAGTAGTATTACCGACTGGTTCACGCGACGATTGAACGCGATCTACGGCGATCAAAAACAATAGAGAATCAGATCGAGAACGCGCACGCGGACGCAGGTCGCCGCGGTGGTCGTACCTTAAGGCGAAGAAAAGCTTAAGCTAAAGCTAAGAAAGGCTTAAAGAAAACCTAGTTTTTTTTGACACATAACTGCAGACAATCTGAAATTGAAGAACTCCCAAAAATTACTTATCCTCTTATGGATGCTACGAGTGACGCTACGAGCTACGAGCTACAACAATTTTGTAAGCAATTAGACTAACGACTTAGATAAGGAATTTAATTCAGTGTCCTCCTCTACTCAGTTCTTTTGAACACGAAGTATCCACAGACCGCTTAAGAGGGAACGCGGGTGCACTTTTCCATACAAATGTATTCCCCCGTTTCCTTCCTAGAAAATGCTTCTAGAGAAAAAAAATGTTTCAACAAAAAATCAAGGTCTGCGGTAGCACGCCCAATTGCAAATATAAATATGACCCTTCAAAAATCTTAAAGAGGAGATCAGAAAGTGTATATTTCTTTTTGCAATTGGTTGGTCAAAAAAAGCATATCATTTGCTTTTTTTGACCAACATCATCATTTTGGTAGCTACAGCAGACCTTGATTTTTTGTAGAAACAAAATTTGCTCTAGAAGCGTTTTCCAGAGAGGAAACGGGGGAATACATTTGTATTGAAAACTGCACCCCACGTTCCCTTTTAATCTCGCGTTTCCACTAGATTATGAGAAATACAAAAAAAGTTGCATTTTAGGCACCAACCAAAAAACAAAAAAAATCAATTTTCTCGAAAACAAAAAAAAATAGATACTTGGAGTCCACTAGAAGCGTAGTGAAGTTCTCTGCTCCGTTTGATGTATCTGTAATGAACCACCATGCATAATATCTATCTTTCTAATGTAACCCAGAAGGTTGCACCTCCTCATGAAATAATTTTCCCGGCGCCCATATTAAGGATGCAACCTTTTATAAATTATAACTGCAGGTTCAGGACAAATCCAACTGTGGCAGTTTCTACTGGAACTCCTGAGTGACTCAAGTAATGCAGGCTGCATAACATGGGAAGGTACCAACGGGGAGTTCAAGCTTACTGACCCGGACGAGGTGGCGAGGCGATGGGGCGAAAGGAAGTCGAAGCCTAACATGAACTATGATAAACTCAGCCGCGCGCTTAGGTAACTATAGAGAGAATGGAGGTTTCTGTGATTTTAAGCCCCAGCGATATTCAGGGTACCCTATTTCCGCAATGCGATTTAGCTATTGCAATTGTCATTGAATCGAAGGTGTTATTTCTCGGCATACATAAATAAAATGTTTTTTTTTTTTAATTAATCTTTGGCGATATCTAACACTTCCGACTGCTTGTGCTAGATCGATTTTGATGACAAAAATCATCTGGATCGAATGGAAGAGCATACACATGTTTTGTTGAATATTTATTAATATTAGATTTGTTCACATACAATGCTTTTATTTTTTAATAATCGCGTCGTAGAGATGTCTATGCTCGACCGAACTGAAAGCTACAATTTTAGTTAATTTTCAATTACTTTACTAATTTTGTGATTTTGTGCAGATATTACTACGACAAAAACATAATGACGAAAGTGCACGGAAAGCGGTATGCGTACAAATTCGATTTCCAAGGGCTTGCTGCGGCCACGCAACCGGCGGCCAGCGATCCCGCCTACAAGTACCAGAGCGATCTCTTCATGAGCTCGTACCACCATTCGGCCAAACTCTCGTCTTTCATGGCCCCACACGCAGCGATGCCGACTTCTACAGGTAATAATTTTGACTGCGAATTTTGAAGCGAATTTTTTTGCTGAAATGGTTTTGGTGAATTTAACTAAACAATTTATTGAAGTTTACGAGATTTTAATACTATCGCCGAGTTGTTGGTAAAGACAACAGTAATTGGCAATTTGCTAGTTTATGCGATCGTCACTTATTTAGACATTAACACTCATGGCACACCACGTTTGCAACATCATTTTCTACAAATACAAATACGAAATAAATCATTACAATTATTTCAAACTCTTCAACCACTTCAAAGTTGGCAGCGGAAAGACCAATACAGTAAAATAAACTTAATTAACATTTTTAAAAAAACATGTCACCCTAAGTGGCCTGTGTAATATGCACCCTTCAGTGGCAGGGTACTAATCTGCATTCAGTTATGTGTCGGTACACTCGCGTCGACAAATATTTGGTCAGCGCTCGAAACGGGTTGTCGCCCGCAAGAGGTGAGACTCTCGACTTAATGGAACACTATTTATACTTCAGCGCCGAGATATTTGGGTGGAAAGCCATCTTAAATACGTGTAGAGAGATATCAAGATGACGAAATTGATTTAGATCCATAATCACAACCAAAACTGTGAGATCACACAGTGCTTGCGAAAGCATAAGGTCATTAAATCTTCTGTATATACAGTGTTCGGTGGATGGACCGAAAAAAATTTTTGGGGGTTGGGGGGTCATGTGCAAGTTTTCCCCGGTAGACTCGAAGTCCTGAGGATACTTAGGACTTCGAGTCACCGTGATAACGGTGTTTTAGGTATGTTTTTTTTTTAATATCACTCAAAAGCCTTTAAATCTTGCTATTTTTTTGTTTGTGGATGTTATACGATGAATTAACTTGTGCCGTATTCTGCAATGTGTCCGTATTTTAAATAAAACATGACTTAACACATTTCCCTTAAAAAAAATTAGTTCTGAGCATTCAAAGCCGTTAATCTGTTTGACTGTTATAGAAAGTGACAACTTCTTAATTTTGGGTGATTTTGAGTGATTTACAAAACAAACAAAAAGTAATCATATCTAAAATACCGTGACACTTAGGACTTCGGGTCTACTGGGGAAAACTTGCGCATGACCCCCCCAACCACCAAAAATTTTTTGTCGGTCCTTCCACCAAACACCCTGTATAAAAGGCAAACGTTACTGACTGGATCACTGATCTATCAACACACAGCTGAAATTACTTAACGGATTGCGCTGAAATTTGGCATGCAGATAGTTATTATGTCGTAGGTATCCGCTAAGAAAGGATTTTCCAAAATTTACCCTTTAAGAGGATGAAACGAATTTCCACCCCTGAGAGGGTGAAATGGGGTAACAAAGTCTGAAAATCAATATGAGTTCTTAGTTTTTATAAAAATGATTCCCTATTTCCCTTGGTCACGCCATAGCTTGAAAGCGGGTAGACCGATTTGGCTAAATCTTTTTTAATGTATTTTTATGAATAAAAGGATTTTACGAAAGAAAAGTTTAAAATAAATGAAAGAAGTTGTTAACGCGGGCGAAGCCGCGGTACACTTCTAGTCCAATATATGTTATTTATAATAGTTGAATGAAGTTCAAAATCTTCTCGAAAACAATACATCTGTATTGTTTTAATTTATTATATCTATGACCTTATCTAACAAAAACAATATCTTGTAGACGATTCCTAGCTTTAACTCTGGTGGTTTCAACGTTTATGTTTTACTAAGTCAAGTACGATATGCACACACAATCACACGCATGCAACATTATAATAAAAAAACTCAATAATCAGCTGCAGTCACCGTAATGTCACAAAAACCATTTTGGTATAATACACATAACTCAGCACTGCGATCGATCTATAAAATCTTGTTTAGGCTGACCGCACATGGATAACTGTCGCATAAGCAACTTGTAATTCATGAAATACCTGCTGTACGCTTCTACGAAACGATGCAAGCCGTGCGTACGACTGTTCGGTAGCGAGCGGAATGAAACGGTATCTTAATCTATCGCTCAAGCGATAGTAGCCAATGTGCGGTCAGCCTTCAGCAAAATGTGACTGTATTATTTCAGTAAGAATGTATTAATAGAAGTACCATTTCTTATAGGCTTGAACAATATTTAATCTCTGCAGCCAGCTTAATTTAGGTGCCAGCAATCTAAATGTTCAACACAATATACCTACAAAGAATTATGTATAAAGATCGCTTGCGATTAAAACCCAGTGTTAAATCTAAGTATTTCATAACATATATTTTATACATATATATACAATCGTGACGTTTTAATTTGGACAGTTATTTCAGGTCTAACATTGCTTCTGGAGTTTTGGCGGGAACGTGAAAAACTGTGTGTGCTCGTATTGTATTTTCCCTAAAACATGTGATCTTTCGCGAGTTAATGTAAAAAAAAAATACTGATGATTAATCATTAAGAGCCTGTGGAAACAGCATTATGTTGAAAAACGTGCCATTTTACGTTCATACCAAAATTCCAGTAAATGCCTTCAAAAAAAGTAGTCTCCATCTTGACTGAGGGTAGGTATATGATTTAGACTGAACTATGACATAAACTAGACTTAAATGTGATTTTGACTCGACTTTACGACTTGAATTTACAAAAACCTGAATTATTCTTATTCCTTGACACTTGCTAAATACACTAATCATATGGAGCCATAATTTATAATACTTAAAAAACACTGCTTCTCCTACCGCCCTTTTACATGAATGTGCTAATGTAGACTAATACATCAGGCTTTTTTGTTTCAGCGTCTATATTCCCGTCAGCCTCGTGGGGCAATTGGGGGGGAGGGGGCAGCAACCTGTACTCCCCCCACTCCATGGCGCCCCCTCACGTGACGTCACATCTAGGCTCGTACCCTCACTACGCATGATCAGACCAGCGACAACCGACCGCTGAGGAATTTGTAGGTTTTTTTTAATAATTCATATATTTGACCTTCTAACTAAGGTTATGATTTGAAATAAATAAGCAAAGAGCCGACTATACTAAATTAATTTTGTATAAATCAATTAGAGTTTGAATCAAATTTGACCGTGACTCAAACATTCATCTAAAACAGATTTTGGTACTTTCCGTGAGAGTCATATATATATATATACATAAATAACACTGTTATTTCCAAACGAACGTTATAATAATATTGTGTGAGTCATAAGAGTTTACGGTCATAAAGGTTTTGAAAGTCATTTTAACATGTGTATTTAAACTATTTATTTTTATTGTATATTTTATCGTCTTGAAATGCTGTATAAGGCTAGTCTTTTATCAAAGAATGTAAATAATAGATACTCATTAAAGTTAAGTAGAATTATTTATATAGGCTAATAATAAAATTTTATCGGGAGTAATGATAACGGGAAAATTTCGGGTACTTGAAGTAAGTCATGAAGTTTGCAATATCTTTTTATCAAAAACATTGTTCGTGTTTTATAAAGTTGGGTTTAATAAGTTGGGTCTATTATTACTTATTATTATTCATTCAATGACGTCGACAAAGACTATCGTCAAACTTGGAATAAAGTCGTAATTACCACACAAAAAAATCAAGAAAATGTAAGAAATCTTCATTAATCCGATATCATTACTTATTTGATTGGTTTAATGGCTTGTTAAAAAAATAATATGTATGAACATTGACAAATTGAAGTAAGTAATTATAATAGCAGAAAAACATCGTTAACGTTTAAATAAATGGTCAATAAAAATATACAACGAATATAAAAATTCAGTCTATCCAATTTTATTAGAAAGATATTGCAAAATCCAGGCATTCCAGGTATTCAAAGCTAAAAAAAAATAATTCATCGCCAATCAATGATGAGCGTATATTCAGTATTATTGTCTGTACATTTAACTGATACAATGAAAGATTAATGTAATGAAAACTGTGAGGAAATAGTCGCTCAAATACCAATAATACCACTAATGTAAACATAGGTACCTGCATGATCTGAATTAATGAGGGTTCCGTACCACACTACAGTATTTTATAAGATCGAGCAAAAAATACCACTATCATTTTTCGCCAGCAAAAAATAATAATTAATAAACATTTTATTGCTTATAAAGCCATCTAACGTCTAACAAAGGTGTTAGGGATCGACATTTCAATATAACGCCATCTATGGGACGTTTACCTAACAAAGCGTTCATAGATGGCGTGAAACGCCGAAAAAAACACGTTTCTTGTATGGGGACCTCTTCTGTTTTTAGTATTTGTTGTTATAGCGGCAACAGAAATACATCATCTGTGAAAATTTTAACTGTCTAACTATCACGGTTCATGAGATACAGCCTGGTGACAGACGGACAGACAGACGGATAGCGGAGTCTTAGTAATAGAGTCTGTTTTTCCTGAAAATAGAGTTTTTTTTCCCTTTGGGTACGGAACCCTTTTCGAATCCCGTTTTACCCTTTGGGTACGGGACCCTAAAAATCACGGAAGCGAAGCGCCAATTACAAACGCGTAATAGATCTCGGCCTATACATAGATCGCAGTTTAAAACATTATTTGTCAAGCTCACTTTATTATAGCGAGATGTTATATCGCTGCATCTTCAACAGTAGCAAAGTAAGCATAAAATATGTAGGCTTTAGACTGCATTGTATAGGCCTTGATTTTTATATGAACCGAATAATACATAAGGTATGTGCCATTTTCTTCGAGCATTTTCCAATGGAGATGTTAACGCAAGGCGTACCCCTCTGCTGGCCATATAGTCATTTTTGGCCATATGAGCGTGCGTAACTACGCTGTATTTTTAATACTGTGTGCGTGTTTCAAGCTAGTGTGCGAGATCACTAAAGTGAGTGATTTGTGTGTGTGCAATAAGTGTTTACCTTGTCCCCCGTAAGTATCGGCAGAAAAAATGTTTGCTAATTACAACGTTAACATCTCCATTGGTAAATGCTCAAAGGCCATTTTAGACAGGAATAAAAAAAACGCAATTTTTCTGACATACTTTGGTATTCATAACGTTTTCTTGGAATTTTATTTACTTTACTTTACATCACGGGTCGTAAATCGGGAATTTTATTTATTATTTTCTTATTATTATTATTTTTTCTTTACTAAATTTTTTTATACCACTATAGTGTAGGCCGCGATAACTTTTTTACTATAGTGTATAATTTAGGTATCAAGAGAGACAGTGTTTAAAATTCCCAATTTTTTTTTATAATCGTATGGTAAAGATCAAGAGACTTTTGTTCAGAGCGCCCAAATCATAACGGACACATCCTTACGTAGGTAGGTACAAACGTAACCCTATACAAAATCTATTTCACGTTAGCGTCACGCCAAACGCAACTTTTAAATGTATGCGAATTACATTGACAATTCCTTTTGTTGAGGAAAAGGAACATACATTTTGACGTAGCGTTTGTCGTGAACTCTAACGGAAATTGAGTTTTGTCTGGGAGAGCCGGTACGTACGCCTTAGAAGATTAAGCAGAGTGAGACTTTAAAAACTTTCTAGTCCCAACATCGCCATTTACAATACATTTACTAACTACTTACCATTCGATACATTTGGATTATGCGTTAATGCTTATAATCATTGGATAAAAATAACCGTGAACACCCACGATTTTAATGAGAAATGTAAATAAATTAGATTATCTATAAAGTGCAATCGTATTAGAATTAGCATAGTATTTAAAATTTATGTGTATACCTAATGTTACTATTTTCTCCGATGTGTTTGTACCAAACTGTTTTTTTTATGAAATTCAAAAAAAAAATTACTGATTGAATAATTAAAAATAATTAATTAGCGAGCTTAATTCCGATTTTATTAAAAAGATTAAAGCTGAAATGAAAATCATTATTTTCTGAGATGAAAATGAGTATTAATATTTAATCACCTGTCAATAAACTCCCAGCAGTGGGATGATTCCCACAACTGGACTACACCTTTCATCCCACTCATCGATGACTTATTATGTAACTTTATTTTTATTATAAACTAGTTCTCTAATTATTATTTAGGTGCATATTTATATTAATAACAATAAGTTACCTTTTATTATGTGATCATTCAAGATTCCAGTCAATAGATTTAAAAAATGTTTATTTGTTTTATTGTATCTAATAATTTTATTTAAATGCATGTGTCAATATAATGAAATCATTTAGTCGTAGAAATACCATTGTATAGATGTTATTGTATTTGAAAATGAATAAAATTGAATGGAAATTATTTGATTTACTTTTAAGTTTTAAGGTGTTAATTAAGTATTAAAAAAAATATGTGCGTCCGCCATACCTTATATATTTCCCTATATATTGCTCCCACAGGGCTTAACCTTAATTTGTAATTAAGTAAGAACGGCTAACTAATTCGCCAGAGAACTAAAGTGATCGACTTAGCTCAGCGGATTAGCAAACTGAAGTGGCAGTGGGCTTGTCATATCTGCCGTAGGACCGATTACCGTTGGGGCAGACTGGTTTTAGAGTGGAGACCGCGAATCGGCAAACGTAGAGTAGGACGCCCTGTGACTAGGTGGAGCGACGACATTCGCAAAGCGGTGGGCAGTGACTGGAAGCAAAGAGCCGAAGACCAGGCTCAGTGGCGTGTCTTGGGGGAGGCCTATGTCCAGCAGTGGACTGATACCGGCAGATAATGATGAAGAACGGCTTAACTCACTTAACAGTAGTCAAAAAGGTTTTGAGGAGTCCGACGCGCACGGTAGCCGTTGGAGCCGTGCTCTCTGGTGGGTGGTATGTTAAAAATGGCTGCCACTAGATGGTAGGTAAGCGATTATGTCTGTTTATATATGTCTCTATCTATAACTTATGTGATACAGAATACTTCTGTATTGCCAGAATTTTTGGCGTACTGCATCCGATTCCTTGAGAGATCTAGAGGCTAAGTCAAGTATTCCCATTGACTTCAAAATCGAAAAATAATTCAAAGTTTTTCAGGGTTGAATAACTGACGAAATGGTGGTACCACCCCAGACATATTCATTAATCCCAGCGACGTCCTAGCTCCCGTCGCTGATTTATCCTATATTTTTTTTAATATATCATATAGGCTAGCGTTTGACCACTGTCTCACCTGTTGGTAAGTGATGATGCAGTCGAGGATGGTAGCACGCTAGGCCTAGAATGGGAACTGGCTTTCAAGGATATCTGCTGGCACACATTAAGTCTTTGGCGACAGATTTTCTAACTTTAGGGTGGCAGCTGGCCAGGCGGACACTACATAGTGTTATACCACCATGCGGGGGTTGGGAGTTTCTCAACGATGTTTTTCCTTCACCGGGGGGCCACTGTGAATAGCGCATATACATTTTTCGATAGAAAAATCTATTGGTGCACGGCGGGGATTGAACTCGGTACCTCTGGCGTCAAAGCCGACCATTCTCCCCCTACACCACCGGGCTCTAAAAGATTCATCCAGACTGATATTATAAAAACGTTGGTAACTCTGTCACTCTGTCTGGTTGTTACCTAATCCCGCCTAAACGGACGATCTGATCTCACTTAAACAAGAAGATACTTCATAGCATTAGGATGAACATGGCTACTTTATATGAACTTGAATAACTCGTATATAATAACTTTGTATGAACAAATGTTGATTGAAAGAGCTTTACAGTGATAACATTCTTGGTGTACGTGAACGAAGTCGCAGGTATCAGCTTTTTAGCAGTTACTTATAATAAGGTTACTTAATATGATGGTGAAAGTCAAAGAGGTGCGTCAGCTGGAGTATGTTTAAATTCTGCTCAACAGGAACACAGCTGCTTATCCGATAGGAGGCAGTAGGTCAGTGTGGTCGAGTAATATAAGCAGAAGAAGAAATGCTATTGCCTTAGGATGCTGTAATTCACCACAGGACTGTTCTAACCTCGGATGAGTCTGCTAAATACCAGCTAGAGACTTTGGAAGTTATTAAGAGTAGAGCTAAGAAACTCATCTACTTTGCCTTCTTGACGACCTAATTCTGCCGTCCCTTTTCTTGCATCGTTCTATCACAGACATGTGATGCATGGTGATCGATCGATAAATTCTGGATATTCTATCCTGCAGTGCATGTAAAGCGCTTTGTGCGGCAGCCGGGATGCTGCACAAAGCGCTTTGCGTTCATCTTCATTATAAGCACAGCGTGTTAATTATCTACATCCGTGGGTCTTTAAATCGATTGAACAGGAATCTAGGTATATAAGCGTGCTACTCCACCGACATCGTCACTTAAATTTAAGTGAGATGAGTGAACAAAAATTTCACAATTTCATTTTTTATTTTTTCTGACTCGTAAAGAAGAGCCGTAGATCGGGCTCAGTGGCGCATCTTGGGAGAGGCCTACGTCCAGCAGTGGACTGACACCGGCTGATGATGATGAGTGAAGAAACGCTTGCCTACCACTACCTACCTTGCTTACATATTATAAAACAAACTCCCCGCCGCGTCTGTCTGTCTGTTCGCAATAAACTAGTTATGACGATTATTGTTGAAGATGTTAATTCATACCTACTCGACGCATCAAGCTGATGCAAAGAATGTAGGTATGCTTTAGCCGTGCGAAGCCGGGGCGAGTCGCTAGTTAAGTAATAAAAGAAATCTTCAGTAACCTATCACAGAAATCGTAGCATTTGTGGAATTTTGGTGAGAATGCAAATATCATGTTTTTCAACAGGTTATGGAAACAGCAGTTTCGTTTATGGAAACAACAGTTTCCATAATCTTCCATTCACCGGCACTTAATGGTTAATAATCCACATTAATTACACATTAACTAGCGGAAGAACACAAGATTTACGAAAAATACAATGAGAGCCATCGATATATGTATAAATAACCGGCCAAGTGCGTGTCGGGCCACGCGCATTGTAGGGTTCCCTAGTAGCCTGTTATTCAATGCAAGTCTTTACCCATTATATACAAGCAACTGGTTACTCCGTCTTTGTCACTTTAAAGGATTTATTCTAAGGATTTTGTATTTGGTACAAAATATCCAACACCCAAGTTCAACGACTATTACTAAACTAATAAAGCTATCTTAACCGCTATAGTTTTCCTTTTAAGTTCATGATGCGCTATTATCATGAATTTTTCCAGATTTTTCAAGCCAGCAGTTTAGCTTTTAGAGGGGGGGGGGGGGAACCCCTACTGGAACAAAAAATTGCACTTAAAAGTTTAATATTTTGTAAATGGAGCATTCAATCGAAAAATGGTATTAGCAACCCTTAAGTCATTTTAAAAGACCTATTCAACAATACCCCACACGATGGGGTAGACGATGAAAAAAAAAACATCGCCACTTCTCATATAGGGGAGCTACCCTAAAAAAAATATTTTTCAAAATTTTATGTCAGCACTTTGTCGGCGTCATTTATTTACATACCCCCACAAAATTACAGCTTTCTAGTATTAACGGTCTCTTAGCAAAACCTCGGACAGACAGACAGACAGACAGACGGACATGACGAAACTATAAGGGTTCCTTGTCAGGACTACGGAACCCTAAAAAGAGAGATGAGGGCCCCCGCTTCTCAATGTGAACCGTATGAACTAGGTTGGCGTCGCGAACCTATAAATTTTACCTTAGTCCCAATCACAATCGAACTGGCGTTTGTGTAGCACGTACAGAATTACATGTGGATTTATCGCAAATCCATTTAAATAATTAGCAATATTGCCTTCCTCTGTTCTTCATGCACATCAACTTCGACATTAGAAATTCGTGTTTTCATGTAGTTGTTTATTGTTCCATTATGTTTACTTGGCATAAAGGGACCACATCTACCTTTTTATATCGATGATAAGAGCATATACAAAGAGAATATAACCACTACGTAGCATATACACTTTTTCACGTTCCTGCCAAAACAAAATGCTTATTATAAGTACCTATACTACACCTATTTCTATTTTACGACAACAAGTACTACTAGTGACATCTAGCTTGCGCAAATAGTTTTCGATATTACGTATTTTCGTTTAGTGTCATCTACACCAAACCATTGAAAACATTGAGCCCATTGTGATGTTCATAAAGCAGGAACAGCCTTTGTTGATTGAGAAGTAAGTCAGTATATTGTTACTCTTTGGAAGTAAGTATAGACAGCATAGATGGCGCACTTTTCAAACGATTTTAAGCTGGATATTTTCTAGAGCTCATCATAGATACAATTGATAAATAAATAATAATTAAATAAAACGCACACTAACTCACTTGGTTACACAATGAAAATACCTACTCTGTTTAAACTCTAATTAAGATGACATTATTTGTACACAGATCGTGCCATAAAAAATAATAGGTACAGTCATTATGTACTTATTATATCTCATTCCATCGTGCAACCTTAGAAAAGAATTTAAAAGATAGGTCGGTACCTACCTAGTCGGAACTTCTTAGAAGGAATTTTTAAAATCGCTCAATATTTAAAAAAAAACATAACATTGTCATTTGGCACTCAATTTCGTCTTCTTATTTATAATTCTGACACATATAGTAATCTGTGTTTATAATTGACTGTGATTTCATCGAATACTTTCTCTTCGTGTATTTTATTAATCACAGCCGCTTCTGAGTAAAAATGAATCGGCTAAAAAGTTTTATATTAGGCACATTGCGGGCTAGACCTATACTAAACAAATTCGTATCTCCAGCTAAGGTTCATAAAGTAGAACACCACTTTTCAGGGCCACCTCAACCTTTCGATAACATGCCCTTCGATATACCAAATCGGTTAGTTGTATGACAATTACCTATATTATCTAAGTTTGCATGATTAATTACAGATTAACAGGTGTTGTTGGTGTGTTAACGTTATCCTAATCCCGAACAACTGCTATTCTATTTGGTTACTTAAGTTTTCTGCGCTAAGGTACAATATGCCCATTGAGATAAAAGTAGGTGCATACACCTACATCGATGAATATTCTAGACTACTCCATTTCCTTAGGCTGTCTTTTCTATGAAATAAGATAACAGGACAAGCATGACGCTCGCCTGATGGTAAGCGATGACGTCTGCCTATTAAAAGGGCAGCGATATGCAAAATTCTGGAAATGTTGCATGTCACTACACTGCACATGTTACCTCGAGACATAATGATTGTCTCACATGCCCTGTAATTGCACTGGAAACTTTCTTATCTATCATCTATCACTCAATTCACACTGTCTTCTAATTCCAGTCCAGCACGATATCATACTTACCTAGACCGCCTTGTTACATAATGTGAGGTTGTGGTCAAGCAATTGTGTGTAATAATAGAAATAGATAGAGCAAACAATAGAGGGTCATCGTCTGTTTCTCTGTCGTCATTATCACCAACGAGGGTTATGTTACCTATTATCTGTTCTGTGATAAGCACTCACGTCCGTAGCCTTAGACCTTTATCGATCGTTATACCTAAGTCGTTTTTAAATGACGACCTAGTAGTAATGCGGTGCAGCTCGGACAACCCATCGAACAAAGACATTGCGCCTATCGTTTCGCCAAGTTCCAGCTGTGCAGGCCCAGTCAGGCAGGCGGGTAGATACAGTTGTATTGTTGTGTAGTAGTGTAAGACCACTCTCTCAGTCGGAAGGTAATTGACGTAGTCGAGAAAGGCAGCATGGGAACTGGCTCTCAAGAACATTATTACTAATATCATCGAGCGAGCTATGAGTAGCTTACTTAATAAAATTAAATAATATTTCTTTACAGATATGTAACCACAGTGTTCTTTGCCGTATTCTTTGGTTCTGGTCTCTGGGCACCTTATATAATCGTTTGGTACATGATGGCTAAAGCTACATTATAACTTTATTTTTAAATTATATGAAACATATGCTGTAAAATAAACATATGTTTTATTTTTCACAAACGTTTTTACATTACATTTCTTCATAAATTCATTCGATAATAGGTAGTCCAATCAAAAATACATGAGAATACAATTCATAATTTTAATTATGTACTTATATCAAAATATTGTTTTCAGACTTGTGCTATGCAAATAATGCTTTTATTATAGAGGGGATGCAGGAGCACAGATTATATAATAGTTACTATGTAAGCAGGAGTGAATCATTCGGTCGCAAAATTATTTTCACTCGGCCGACATTCTTTGGATCTCTCGCTATGTAAGCATAGCCTAACCCCAAGGGGTTCTAGTTAAGAATACAGCAATATCCCGAACAATAGCTCTTCAAATAGCGGTCTCAATGAAAAATACTGTGTTGCGCCCAAGTTATCCTAGACTTAGAATGGAATAATTCTTTATTGTACACCAAAATAAAATATACAGAAAATATTTCATAACGAAACAGTAGTAATAAAATGGGCGGTCTTATCGCTTGGAGCGATTTCTACCAGACATCCTTTGGATTGACAGGATTTCACATATAAATGTTGAAATATACAAACTTACATTGAAATATCCAACATAACCCTGTTCTGAGATTAGGTCTTGTACCAAAGGTATGACCAAAGAGACCATGTCAGAACTTGCAGTGCACATAATAAATTGAGCATTATTGAGTCAAGTAGTCATAAGGAACACCGTAAGTATTATGTTCTTAACTCTTGTAGTTTAATAAATACTCCATAATACAATTTCAGCTTCTTTAATCATCATTGTAGCAATCTCCACTGATTCATATACAAAATGTAAGTAGGATAACATTTAAATCTAAAAGTACCCTCAAAACCATTATATATCAATTTTCATACATTATAGTAAGTAATAAGGAGACTGTCTTGCCTGGCATAAAGATAACACTACTTGTACTATTATGTATTCTGTAATGTTAGCAGTTACCTACACGGTGGATAGTATCTGTTAATCATTGCATAATATAAAATTAATATAAAATGAGGTTTTAAAGAATTAACTGATAGATATACATATGACAAACAGATGAGTTGACCCAGTGACCAAAGTCAGTCACTGACTAGCAAAGAGTCAGCTAAATTAATATTGACCTTACCATATAATTATACATAAAAACCGTATTAACCTTTTGAGCGCAACACTATAAACGCACTCCCATGCCCTGTACTCCAAACGGTACGGATTTGTACAGTTTTTGTCTTCCTTAGATGACGCTGGCATACAGGGCCCGCAAGTGCTTGTCGTATATGACTTTAGCGCTCAAACGGTTAACCATATTCCAGAATGTAAATCCACATCAGATTCTCTCACAACACATCAATTCAATTCATTTCATTGTCTGGTATCCCAGCATGTTAAAGGTTAAAAATATTCGTTTATCATGACAACTATTGGTATGCAACTTTTCCAAGGATTTCATTGTCTGGTATCCCAGCATGTTAAAAGTTAAAAATATTTGTTTATCATGACAACTATTGGTATGCAACTATTCCAAGGATTTCATTGTCTGGTATCCCAGCATGTTAAAAGTTAAAAATATTCGTTTATGATGATAACTATTGGTATGCAACTTTTCCAAGGTTCTTGAGTCTTCATAGGAAAAATTGCTTAATCTTGCTACAAGACTGAATGCTATATGCGAATGAAATATTTCGAAGCATCTGGCATTCAGTCTTTCATGTATATCACATTATGTATTATTAATTATCCTCCATGCTCATATAGTTTTACTCAAGTGTGAGTTAACATCCATGGCATATCATGAAAATGAGCGTGACTCAAAATGAGCATTCAATTACGTTGACTTTTGTTTGCTGTCCACAAGTTAACTTTTGAACAAAACCATCGTAATAATATATAGAGTATGAAGCTTTACTTAATATTGTGATACACTTAGGGCCAGTTTCACCGGTTCATGATAAAGTGACAGATAGTTATCTGACAGATGACACAATATAAAAGCTGCCAAAAATGTGTCAGATTAGTTCCTGAAAGAGCTATCAGGAACTGGTGAAATTGGCCCTTAATAACCTTAATAATACTTGATCTGCATGACCTCAATTTAATTTAAAAAAACTAAATTAATTAAACTTAAACATAGTGTCTATGAAATGAAACAACTAAATTACATTTCACTTGCTATATTCAATGATCAGAAGCTTAAGCTACAGGTAACAATTGTTTATTAGAGCTTAAGTAATCTAAAACAGGGTTGTAGGCCAGGATGGAGGGTCACCTTCCTTAACATTGCCTCCATATAGACAAGATCTGTCCCTATACATTGTAAGTCTTAATGTTTCTTGATCATCAAGGTACTTGCCGATAAAGTATCCTGTGAGAGGGACAGCAAACAACACATAACGAGATGTGATCCCGAAAATAGCCATTATGGCTTCTTCTGTTCAGCCTTCCACTTCCTAGTATGGTTCCAGTCGAGGAAGATAAGACTCAGCGTAAGTGTGGGGAATGTAATGCTGACCAGGTTTCGGCGGAGGAAATTACCCAACGCCATATACTGTAACCAAGTAACATTCCTGTTAGTGTTTATATCTGAGAAGGTACTTTTCTGTTATCTTGTTATGAAAAGCAATTTGTATGTTTTTGTTATAGTTAGGGCCAGGTTACAGATACACCATAAAGGAACTATTCTGACAGATAGATTTATTACAGCTTTTGAATGGCGTCATCCGTTAGATAGCTATCTGTCACTTTATGGTGAAACTTGCCGTAACTGTTGTGATTTATCTCTTAATCTTTGCAATAGATCAATATATGAGGACTAAAGTAAGAACTAATACACTAAGGCTAGACTAATTAGAATCAAGGAATAAAATTTAGGCTAGAACTACATTAGATTGCAATAGCAAGGCGACCTGCCGGCTTAGCATAGTCACCTACTTTGAGAGACTTGAGAGAATTGTTCTTGGCAATGGATAAAAACAATATATAATTTTTATCCACTTGCTATGCTAGGAGGTTTAAGCTAGCAGTTTAAAAATAGATACTTAATAGCAACAAAGGTTACCATGGGTGGTTGGTTACGTTGTTACATAACGCAGTAAATCATGATTTCTTTAATACTTATAAATTTACTAGGTTCGTCAACACAGGCTACTAACTAGATTAAGAAAATTTGTAGGCAATGGATTTCTAAACAAATTATATTATCAATTGTGTGCACATTTTGTACGTTTAGATTTATCAGGATTGATAACTTCCATAACACACTTCCACAGCAAAAATATTTGCCAATCGATCGCAAGAACAATTACGGCAAATACATTAAAATTAGATTAATTAGATGCAATCAATAAATACGCACGGTTTATAATAAAAATAAATAAATTACCACAAAAAATGTTGGGACTGTGATTCTGATTGTAGTGTTAAGTGTATGTGACCACAGAATAAAATAATAACCTACAGTGTTACCAGATTAAAATTATAAACTACCGTGGTGACAACTTAAAAATACCGTGTTTTAGTCTGAAATTACCGTGCATACATGCAAGGTTAACAAATGAAAGTTTTATTTATTATACGACCAATTGTTATATAGATTAAAACTAATAATAATCCTATCTACGGATTAAAAAGTGGACTTACGGCTACTGAAAATCGTTTTTATTTAGTCGTATTATATTATTTGTATTATGTTTGGGGATTTTCCCGGCAATAAAACGAACAAAAATAGTGTTGCCAAAGGAAGCCGTAAATTGCTTTTCGTTTTACGTGTACATTTTACCGGAGTTTTATAATTATTAACAAAATGTATTTACACGGTAATTTAAGACAAGTTCAAAATACCGTAGAAAATAACACGGTAGTGAATCTTTACCGTAGACCGTGTTCTAGCAAAAAAAACCGTGCATCTACGGTAATTACCGTGTATCTGGTAACACTGCAACCATACCATATCGTAACTCAGTGTTGCCAGCCAAGTGTCACCCCGTCGACAGAGTATATAAATAGACCTGGCATTATAATAACAATAATAATATGAGAAGGATAAAAAAAAGTTCAAAAACTAAAACCCGACTACTGAAAAATCACTCTCTAAAAAGTATGAAACAAGACAATATTCTCATCTGAGATCGCTATGTACAAACTATTCAATATGTATCGTGTTATATACAAACAACTAACATGTAATAAATATTTTATTGTATTTCATATGTGTTCATAGTGGTGTTCAGTGGATACCCGTGGTCGTATGTTACTTTGCAGAGTGTATTGTTTTGTTACGGTAGGTGACATACGACCACGGCTATCCTCTAAGCACCACTAAAAATATTAAAGAAATACAATAAAATATTTATTACAAGTTAGTTGTTTGCATAATACACGATACATATTGAATAGTTTGTACATAGCGATCTCAGATGAGAATATTTTTTAGTTTCATACTTTTTAGAGAGTGATTTTTCAGTAGTTGGGTTTTAGTTTTTGTACTTATTTTTTATTTAAAGCATTTTGGGGTTTTTGGACAGATGTATACATGTATACATATCAACATACTTACTACAAACACAGTGATCAACAAACACATAACCCTCCCAACTGCTTCTTTGCGACGTCGCGGGGTAAAAATTAGTTTTCTTGACTTCGGCGGGATATATCTCGCCAACGCTACGCCCTACAAAAATATGATATACTAAACTCTATCTTTATTTTAAAATCCCTATTCAACGATACCACACAAGATGGGGTGAGGTGAGATTTTTTTTTATATCTGAACTTCGTCACCTCTATGGGGCGCGACATTCAATTTGGTGTAATGTCACATAGCTGTCTGGAAGGTTGTCTGGAAGAGATCGCTTTAAGCGATAAGACCGCCTGTTGCCACATAATTTTATTTGCCATTTTTTACTTTTAATTTGTTGGGTGTAATAAAGTGTTTATCTATCTATCTATCTATATTATAACCAGCAGACAAATAAGACGCGACCAACGACACCTCATTTGTTAAATTATGATAAGTAGTTTAGAAGTTATGAGGGAACAGATAGTTGAATAGGGATTTTAAAATGAAGATAGGGTTTAGTACATCATATTTTTGTCGGGCGTAGCGTTGGCGAGATATATCCCGCCGAAGTCAAGAAAACTAATTTTCACCCCACGGCGTCGCAAAGAAGCAGTTGGGAGGGTTATGTGTTTGTTGATCGCTGTGTATTTATGTAAGTATATTGATATGTATACATGTATACAATTATGCAAAACCCCAAAATGCTTTAAATAAAAAATAAGTTCAAAAACTAGCTCTGGCTCCGTTCTAGTGCGCCCATTGGCTTTCACCCGCTGTCATGTATGACCCGTCCAAATTACGTTGTTCATTTTGTCTTATAGCTGGCATATGTATCACGTGTTCATCATTTTAGTTGGGTTATATCTCTATAGCTATTTCATTCGCATACGCTAATATCATGACTGCTTAAATTTTCCGTCTGCGTGCCAACAACGGAGAATAGACTAGTTGAGTGCCAACATAGGCTAAGTATATTAAATAGACGTCCTTAATATAATAATAATAATATGAGAAGGATAAAACTATACAATCACTAGTATGAGAGAGCGAAATGAACAACATTTTTTATCATTCTCTGCGTATGCGATTTTACAAACTGGCCCCAGCACTGGCTCCAAGTTCTAGTGCACCCATTGGCTCTCACCCGCTGACCAAATTACGTTGTTCATTTTAGCTTATAGTTGGCACGTGTCATTTTAGTCGGCTTATATCTCTATAGCTACAGTGCTGCAGTGCTACAAGGATCACTTGGCACTTGGATGACATTGCCATGAGGGCGTGGGTGTGGAATTAGGATTACCAGCTAACAAAATCTCCATAGTTTTAGGAAATTGTGTAACTAGACCGTAATTAAATTTTAACTTAGAAAATACTTTGATGATAAAATTTGTAAATTGTTAAACATAATCCAATTTTTTTTTTAATTGTTTTTAACAATTTACAAAAAAAAATATTAAGTGTGTTACACTTCAAAGAAACATAATGTGTGATAGGATTAATTACATGAAAATAAAAATAATGCAATTGATATTAAATAATAAAACACCTTTTCAAATTTTTTTGCTATAATTATGTTCTGCATGAACTATATCGAGAGAAGATTGCATAATATGAAATTCTTCACCATTTGAATCTTCAGAATCATCATCGTCAATGCTTTCTTCACTCTCAGAGCATAATTGTATGATGAAAGGTTCGTCCAAATATCCATCTCTTTTTCGGTACTCTTCTTCTAGTTTCTTGACGTAAGGGCTTTTTTTGTTCTTTTTGTCTAGCATTTTAAGTTATATTTTGTATGACTCTCTTAAAAAGTATGCAGCACGTCGCGTCACGTCGCGTCATTGTCTGAGCTGACCCTAAGCTAAGCCAACGAAATATGAATTAGTATTATTGGTAATAACGGGGACACTTACAAGATATGGTATGGTAACACTTACCTGTTGCAGCTGCGACGCGCTCATTTACTTGTTCAAATGGAATAATCAGGGCGCTAGACTGCTTTTCTTTTTTTTTATATCTTTTACTTTTAGCACCAACTCTCTAACACCACTTTTTATCACTCTTGGCATATTTTGAGATACTTTTATTCCAATAAAAGCACGAAATATCCACAACAAATATCATCTCCAGCAGTCTGTCAAAAGTGATTATGAGTGACACTTTACTTTACAAGTACTTTTTTAGTACCTATTTTGGCCACTTGTCAAATGATCATTGTGGCACTGATTTGATTCGCAAACGCTAATGTTCTCTCTATGTATATTATTTCTCTATGAGTGCCAACCAAACAGTGCTGACAATATTTTTTTAGTAATGGCTCCACACGACTAGTATATTTAGCCAGTTTCGAGTATTTTAATTCTACTAGATTTTGTGGGTTCAAGCTTTAAGTGTTGTAGTCGTGAAGTTCAAGTTAAAGTCACATTTCAAACAAGTCATAATTAAGTTGCCATAAACTAAGATTTAGGAAAAATACAATGAGAGCGTAGATGGATTTCCGTCCACGAATGAGAGCATCACGGAGAATAGACTAGGAGAGCATAGACACTTGAAACTGGCAGAAAAACGCCAAGACGTGTTTAAAAGCCATATGATGAAAAAGAGTATACACCTTTTTCACGTTCCCGCCAAAACTCCCATAAAAATTTCTCGATTCCCCGGTTCAGTGTTATTTTAAGGGTTCTGTAGCCGAATAAAAAAAAAACAGAACCCTTATAGATTCATCATATCTGTCTGTCTGTCCGTCCATATATGTCAGCTACTTTATTCCAAATCTATTAGGACTACACAGTTGAAATTTGGTAGATAGATGTATTTGCTTTACGATTTTTATAAAAAATAAAAATATAAGAGATTAAGTAAAGGATTATTAAAGGGATTAATACAAGAGTTCCCCATAAATGGGACTGATACTAAAAAAAATATTCATCAAATCTGTACGTGCGGGGTCTATAGATAGGTCTTTAAAAATTACATTGAGGTTCCTAAAACCAGTTTTTGTAAAGTCAATAGTTTGAAAGATAGACACTTCTAAACTGGAAAATGTGTATGTGGTGTGTGTCCCCCCTCTAACAATTAAAAATAAGAAAGTGAAAAATTTTAAATGAATATATGCTGTACATCTCACTAACAACTTTCAACGAAAATTCGTTTGATTTGAACGAGATATAGCCAGCAGTTTTTGATGTATAGTATGATAATGTGCAAATAATTTGTTTTTCATACAAATTCTATGTAAAACAAAGTTAATATTTTGCTAGCGAAAAATGATAATTATAAAATTCTCTAACGCTCGGTTCCTATAACATACAAACGGATCGTTTTGCTTACGATCTGTTAAATTTGACACTAGACGTAAACATCTTCTTTTGTCAAACTTAACCGATCGTTAGCAAAACGATCCGTTTGTATGTTATAGGAACCGGGCATAATGTGTTACCGAACCATACTTGTGAGAGTACGACTCACCTTTGGTCAGTATATTTTATTTTACAAGCTTTTATTTAACTTGAAAACTCAAACATACATACATACTATGTATGTTCGGGAGGAATCTCGGAAGCTAAATTGGAGAAGGAAGGTGGCCCGCGGCATCTCTGTGATAGAACAATATAACCCAACTGAGTTTGGGCTCGTTTGATTCGTCTTGAGGAGGACTTTACACCTAGAACCTAGATGCTATCCAGGGTCTGATGATGAAGCTGGAAGTTGGCCACAGCATCTCTGTGATAAAACACCATAACCCCACCAAATTTAGGCTCGATTGATTCGTCTTGAGGAGAACTTTACACCTAGATGATATCCAGGGTCTGATGATGAAGGTGAAAGGTGGGCATGGCATCTCTGTGATAATATAACGTAACCCTACCAAGTTTACACAAAATACAGCGAAAGAGTTACTCATTAAAATATTTCTTTTTGTTATTATTTTTATGATTTATTTTATTATACACAAATAAATAAACAGAAAGAAAAACCAGCCAAGTCGAGTTGGACTCGCCCAAGGCTTACGTACCAATATTGATTGGTACCAATACTACCAATTAAGCTAGACCTCTAAATTGTATGAGCGCTCATATAACTCAGAGGCCTATCTTAATTGGCGAAACTATGTATGTGTGGGTACACCCCTTAATTTTAAACTTTTTATATTTTTTGGATTTTTTCCTTAATTTGTGCTGTAAGACCTTGCTTCTTGCCAACTTTCATGATTCTAGATCAACGGGAAGTACCGTATAGGTTTTCGACCCAAAACCTATAGGGTACTTCCGGTTGACCTACAATTATCAATTTTGGTCAAAAGCAAGGTCTTACAACACAAGGCCATTTCAAATGGTATAGAAGTCTTTTTAACACCGGAATATTCCGAAGTCTTCTTCCAACAAAACCGGAAGTGGTGCTCTTTGGCGCGTGATCTGGCGTCTCGAAATAAAATTCTGTTTGCCTTGGTGAGATGTTCATTTATATATACACTTTTGGGGGGGCCAAGTATGTCCAGGTCCGCTGTGGTCATAATGAATTGGCGCCTAACTTTGCCTGCTTTTAGTATTTCATCTCGCTTGGCCTTCCTTGTGAAGCGCACGATAATTGGTCGCGGTGAACTAGTAGGCTTATCGTTGTTCCTTTCATATTTTGGCCCAGCCCGAGTCACCCAGTCGATTTCACACTCTGGGAGATTCACACCTACTTTGGTTGCCACTATCATGGCAATATGCTCGAGGTTCTCGTTCGAAGTTTCATTTACACCGATAATCTCAATTTCATTTTTATGTGTAGTTTGTGTCTGTTCATTTAATCTATTTTGGAGTTCATTAATTGTGTCAGTCAGTGATGAAATAAGAGGCGTTTTCTCCTCAACTAGTCGTAGTCTCGAATCGATGCCATCAATTCTTTCGTTAAATTTCGTGAAACTCACAGAGGGCTGTGAGAAACTTGAGGCTCGTTTTAATTTCGCCTATGTCTTGGCGTAAAAAACGTAGTTCAGACGCGACAGGGTAATTCTCCAGTTCATCGTCGCTGACGCTGTCTCGCGCTGGAGAGCTAAGGGCCACTCTCTTTTGCGCTCGTGAGAGCGTGTTCATATTAGACGCCTCCGCGCGAGAACTCGACTGTACCGGAGTGTGCGAGTTACTGTTACTGTTTTTTTGTGATCTACACGGAGGACACTGCCAGTCTGACAGTTTTGTAGGGTCGGAGGATGCTGCATTAACGGATATCGGATGGTAGGGCGTTTTACAAAAAGAACACTTTAACATACGCGCTTTGGTGATTTCTTGTTTACAAGCGGCACAGTTATTATTATCCATAGCGAAACGTAGTAACCAACGTCGGCGGTCGGCCAAACCGAAATCAGGCAACCGGTTCTCGCCGTGGAGCTTCGATGAAGCGAGCAGGTGTGCGAGCAGTGGCGCACGCGTAGATAGCGTACGAGTGCAAACGGGACGGCTACAGTACTTGCTGTATGAATGGCGGACTATCAGCGTTCTAACTCGTGGTTTTTGTTTCTTCTCAAATCGGTAAACAGCTTGTTATTCGAGTATAATTGTTAAATGTTTAAACATACCTCATCCACTGGTTTTCTTTATCACGAGTGATGTAATTTCTGTGTTGAGTTATAACTATAACACACAACAAATATTTTTTTAGTTGCAGAGCGTTAAATAAATGTGTACAGTTCTCAGCGCGCCGAAGCGAAATCAGTATGTTCAGTTACGTCTTCACCCCCTTTACATTATTATTCAAATTATTTACTATGTATTAAAACTTGAATTATGTATTAATCTTAGAAAGAACTTAAAAAAAGTGAAAAAAAATGAAAGAAAGTGCTGATAACAAGCTTTGAGGAGACCTTAAGGTAGATCGCGACGTACCTTGAGTTAGACAGTTCATTACTCGACTCGACTGAGGAATTTGCTCAAGTCGAAGATTTTTTTTTCTTTCTGCATACCGATTTTATCCTTGAGGTTGAGTCAAATCACATTCGAGTGGAGGAACTCTTGAGGAACCGACTATGCATATGGGTGTAAGTCCTGTTAAATAAAAAATAGCCTCGGAAGCTATGTAATGTTTTTTATTAAAAAAATATGGATTAAAATGTTTACTGTGAGTCAACCTTAAGAGATAAACATATGCTATCGCATACTTTTTATGGGTCTTATTAAGTTCTATAACTTTGCCATTACCACTTTTCTTACATGTATTTCCGTTTAAGCACGGTTCGTCAAAACCGTGTTTTCTCGACCGTTTTTGTCGGTTTAGGTTGCAAAATAGGTGTAAATTTACCTATTATTTAAACTGGATTTTTTTTTTTTTTCTGAAAGTCCATTCTCTATATTACTGAAATAATTTTTAAAATCGGTCCAGTAGTATGCAAATGTTCTCTCTTTTAAAATTATTAGTATAGATTATAACACCTAGATGGCGCTAGAATCGATGGAATAGCTCTCCTTGTAAAAGTTGTAAATATTGTTTAAATGTATGAGATCCTGCATCGCGCAAACGATATTTTCCGTGATGTTGGAACCTAATACACTTGTTTAAAATTTGGAATCTATGTAAAATGTTTCCTCTTTATATTACTAGTGTAGATTTGTAATATTTAATTACTTATTACTTATTATTTGTCAATTAATTTCAGGTACATAGGTGATTGCAATGTTTTAACGTACTTTTATTACATTTATTGCAGTTTAAGAAACGATTTTCATATTAAGCCTCCTTGACCTTGATCACAATAATAATAATTCTTAAGTAGTAAACTCCAGTCGTGAGTCGGAGCTGACACACACTTTTAGAGTTTACTCCTTGTCCGTCTGCCTGTCCGTCTGTCCGTGTGTCACCACCGATTTTCTCAGGAGCAGGTGGACCTAGCAAGTTGAAATTTATACCAGATACTGAGGTCTATTAGGTGTCCCTATTAGGTGTATTTAAATCAAGGTCCTGAGTCAACACCATAAAAAGATATGGGCAAATTTATATTTTCGCGAAAACTTGTAAGTAACTACCAAAATTTACCTTAATTTTCAACTTTTTTTATTTTTCGGAATTTTTCCTTTACTTGTGCTGTATGACCTTGCTTTTGACCAAAATTGACAATTCTAAGTCAACCGGAAGTAACCTATAGGTTTTGGGTCGAAAACCTATAAGGTACTTCCCGTTGATCTAGAATCATGAAATTTTCCAAGAAGCAAGGTCTTACAGCATAAATAAACGAAAAATTCCAAAAAATAACAAAAGTTTAAAATTAAAGGGTGTTTCTCAGTGTATCTCAGTCAGTCAGTCAGGATTTTGGACTTTATATATATAAGATGTGTTATACGAAACAAGGGAGTACCGTTCCATTGCCTTTGGGCTCGGAACCCTAAAAATTGACATCAGAAATTAAAATCTAATCAATCTATATTTTGAGATTTCGAATTATTATGTTACTTCTTTGGGAAAATTTGAAAATCTTAGGCCAATTAATATCAGGCGAATGTGAACGCGGTACTATGTATCGAGATTGGCAACACTATTTAGCTGGCTATGGATAGAGTACTATTATTTTGTTTAATCTGTGGCCACGGTATGATATGTCTATCTATTGTCTATGGCTGGCTGGTTGGTTTGGTTATCATGGCTGCCATCAAAGAGTAATGCCATCGTCATCGTGTCGAATTGTATGAATTTCTTGAAGTACAACTGGTGTGAGGCGTGTAAAAATTATGTTGATTTTAGCCAAGTGAACAATAGTTTTGGTGATGTTGGGGTTAGGCGTTGTATTTCGTGAAAAAACTGTTGTAGGACCTAAGTTTAACGTAGTAATCCGTCATAAATCGAGAAAGCTTCAAACGTGTTTGAAGCTTTCGGTTTTGCTTTAATGAAACTATGAACCTGGACCCTCTAAATTTTAGCTTGACGCAAATCAATGTTCTCGTTACTAATTTAAATAAGAAGAACTTCAAGTCAACGGTTCAAGAGTTGAATCAGGTGAGTTGAATGGCTTTGTTTTCTGTTGTCGCCATATTGTTAATTCCGTAATTTAGGAAATAGTCACCTTCACTTACCAAGTAATTGCCTTGTATTTTTTATTAATGTCGACTTATTTGAAGACTATCTACTTTATTGTTTGGCCAATAGATTTTGCAAGTGTTTTTTCTCAGAAATAGCGTGTCGTATGCATGCAGTATTTATGCAATGTGCACTGCCAAGCTGACGTAGGTATACATTATTTGAGACCTTACAAGGTTACCTAGCTATAGTTTTGTTGCCCAAGAGTTAGTCATATCAATATGAATAATGTATAATTATATATTTGTATTATTAGTATCTATGAAGTCTAGAACTTAAGTATGCACCTACTGTTAATGAAGATAGCAATAAGTTTTTCATATACAGTTTATTTGTGTATAAAATGCAATGCAATTTCTGCTATAAATGTTCTTAATACAGAAAAAGATTAAAAACTCTTGAAAAAAATCTTGCGAAATATAACAGTTATACTCTATTACAGCAGTTAGCAATAGACAGTCCGCTTGTTCGAAGGTCGACCCTCACGACTGACAAATATTGTAAAATATGTCCACATAATTTAAATAATATATTTGTATTAGATACACCTTGCATTTTTTTAGATACACTAGTACTAATACTACTAATACTTTAGATACACCTTGCTTTTCCACTCGTGAACTAAACTATAAAAAAACTGGCTCAACACCATAAGTGTAATTTCTCGCATTGATTTTATATAATTGAACTGAATTTGAAATCAAAATATTAATAAAGTAAAAAGTATTTAATCATAATCAGTTTTTTTTCTGGACCTTGATAAAGTTTTACCACAGTATCTGAACCCCACTTAAAAACTGCCTTGCCCATACCTGCTCTGTTATATCCATATATATTATATATTATTTAATTATTTAAATTAACACGTTGCCTGCTGAAAACGCACACCTTGTTTTTTTGTAATGGTGTGTGTGGCGCGGCGCTACTACAGTGCGGCTCACATACCACCTGTGTATTGCTCAGCAGTAACAAAATTAGTAAATCACGTCTGGCATGTAATCCGCACAGCTGTACTGGCAATCTTCTCACAACCAGTGTGTGCACTGCAGGCCTGCTGTTGATTTTCCGTTACGATACGACACCAATGCTACTTAAGTTATGAAACCCAGACGTCATGTGTTGATTCTCATAGCTGGAAAGCTGTGAAAATAGCAGAAAAACTGTTGTGTGTTTTTGTAATGGTGGGACCTCTGCTTGTTCGCCTGGGGTGGTACCACCAAATATCCAATTAATTCAGCTGTGAAAGAGGAATGCTTTTAGTTTTAATGACAATGTTTCTTGTGAAATTACAGGCCATGTAAGACATTTTTTGTCCAAAGGTAACAGGCACAATGCAGCTGAGAGTAGGTAGACCTCATTGTTGACCATCAGGCGAGCACCATTCTTGTACTGTTATCTTCTAGCCTAAAAAAAAAACACAATTTTAAGATTGGAAAATGTGGGAATTCACCGGAATCTTTTTTGTATGTTCACCGATTACTCGAAGATGCCTGAACCGAATTTGATTTGAAAAATTCTTTTTTTGTTTAAAAGTGTACCTTTCCCAGGTGGTCCTATTTAACAAAATCAGCCAAGCCATTTATAATATATCAACATTTTTATCACAATGCATTTATGACGACATGCTAAACTACTGGCACAGATTATATAATAGTTACTACGTCTACTGGCTACTTTGACTAGCGCAACATTTGAAGTCGATTGTTTTAGTTTTTTAAACGATCTTAAAATATTATTATGTTTAATGCCTATTGCCTATATGACAAAAAAAAATATAAACAAATTATCCACAGGTATAGGGATGCATTGGACTCTTTGATATACTTGGTCGCTATATTTTCATTGACAATGCAATAATATGGTACCATTGACCTGATAGTGAAGCCAACCTGTAGGGACTGAAACTTTGCTATTACGAGCAAATGGTAGTCGAATTTGGACTAGTATTTATAGTTGTCATTAGTACTTTTATTAATGATATATTAAAAGTGCTCGACTGATTTTGTTAAAATATAAATGGGACCACTTGGGAAGTGTACCCTTTGAAACAAAAAAGAATTTTCCAAATCGGTTCAGGTATCTTTAAGTAATTGGTGTACATACAATAAAAAAAAATGATTCCGACGAATTGAGAACCTCCTCCTTTTTTGTAAAGTTGGTTAAAAAGCCTTTGCTTAAAAAAGTTGAAATTTTTCTTTACAAATTAAATTCCAATGTAATGGTTTATCATTAAAATTAAAATGCAGTCTTAAGACTAATAATACATTTAAATTTGACCTAAACTGCTAAGCATTGTTAAACTAAGAATGTGTCCAATGGCACTTTTCTCATTGACTCTATTAAGGCGAAGAAACTATTTTATTGCATTCTTTGTAAGCACTGTTCACTATTTTACTGTCACTTCACTAAACTTACTCAAAAGGTTTGATCCTTTTTAGTCTTCTCACTATGTCCATGTCGATTCAAATGGTGATGAAGTCTACGGTTGTGAGCTTTGGCATATTTTGTAATAACACTACATCATCCCCTTTAAGGTCCCGATGGAGGTCATCGTTTCTGATGTACCATGGTGCATTTACGATGCTCCTTAAAACCTTATTTTGGAGTCTCTGGATAACCTGAATGTTACTTTGACTTGTACAGCCCCATAGCTGAATTCCATAAGTCCAAACTGGCACTAGGACTTGTTGGTATAAATAAAAGTAATTTGTTTTGCACCGTCAGTGTAGAGTGTCTTCCTGGCAGACACATTTTTTTTAGCGAAGCTCTAACTCTTCCCGTTTCTTTTTGACGTGTGCCTTCCAGCAAAGCTTTGCATCTAGCGTCATGCCTAGGTACTTGGCTGTATTTTCATATGTTACTGCTTGGCCTTTTATGAAAACCGGGTGGTAGTTTTGGTTTTTATTAGTAAAAACAATATATATATAGATTTTGTTTAATTAAGATTTATCCTCCATTTTTTCGTCCATTCAAAGATAGTGTTGACAGCTGTTTGTACGTGTTTGACTGCTGTTTCTTGATTGACTCCTGTGGCCATAATAGCAGCATCATCGGCGAATGTTGCAGTGATGTTGTTCTCTAATATTGGGATATCACAAGTAGGATATAATAAGTACAGGACCGGACCTAAAACACTTTCTTGTGGGACCCCAGCTTTAATTTGCTTCAACTGTGAGTAAACTCTTGTCTTACTCTAAATGTTCTATCTGATAAGTAAGACTCGAATATATCAGCAAACTGTTTAGGAAGCATTTTTCTAAGCTTGTATATGAGGCCTTCATGCCAAACTTTAACGAATGCTTGCGCTACATCAAGGAAGACTGTAGAACACACTTTCTTTTCCTCTAACAATCTCTCTATGACATTGGAGATTCTATGCACTTGATCTGTAGTAGAGTTTTAATCTCCACTTATAATTTTATCCTTTTTTTTAGCCCATTGATTGAAACTTTATTAACTAGTTGCACCCTGCGACTTTGCCTGCGTTTAAAAGTATTTTATATCTTTCTACTATATGAAATAGCTATCCCTGTGCAAAAAACACGCCAAATCGGCGCAGCCATTTGACTGTCAAGATACAGTAAACATACAAACTGACTTTCCTATTGATTGTTTTGATTGATCTGTTGATAGGTTTTGATTTAATATTTTTTATTTATTGATGCCGTTGCATGTTTTCCAAAACAGACCAGGACACGATATAATTGATGGCCTTCACATAATTCACAAGTGCTAAGCACAGGATGAGTTGCGCTAGATGTTCGTCTAGTCGTATCTTTCTTTCGTCGTACGTCCACAAAGTCAAGGGTCAAAGTTCGTGTTGTATATCCCGCCATCAGTCGATGGCCATCCGTACCGCCGTTTGCAGCGGTGCCAAGTCGATTGGCGATATATCCAAGTGCTGAGTGCGGACAACCAGACGTACTGTACTGATACACGCCACCGCTACATGGTGGATATTCCATCAATTCGAACGAAGCGATTTGCTTCCACATTTATCATACGTACCGCCAGGGATTGGAACTCCTTGCCTGAGTCTGTGTTTCCGGAAAGGAACCATCTAGGGGTCTTCAAGTCGCGAGTGAATAGATATCTTCTAGCCAAGCGTGCTACATCGTCGACCACATCGTCACTTAACATCAGGTGAGATAGTGGTCAAACGCTAGACTATAACGAATAAAAAATTTAAAAAAAATTAGTCTATATAATGCCGCCACAATGATCATCCAAGTGCAGAATCAGCAGTCTGAATCTATCCCCATGCCTCGTGGTGTGAGACAAGAGGATGTTATTTCCCCCAAATTGTTCACAAATATATTGGAAGATATGTTCAAGACGCTGGACTTAAAAGGATGTGGTATCATAAAGAGCGAGTACCTCTCACACTTACGATTTGCAGATGACATCGTATACTGCTAACAATTTAGACGCATATTTTTTTAAAAATAGAACAAAATATATTCAAAATAAACTGACCAAGTGCGAGTCTTACTCGCACACGTAGGGCACTGATTGAACAAAATTTGTCGGAAAAATAAGTTTTTTGTATGGGGACGAATTTACATTTTTAATTTAATTTAGTTTTTATTATTTGATGTTATAGCAACCATTGAAATTTTCTCATATAGTGTGTATTACACACACTATATGAGCAAATTTCAAGTCTCTATCTAATACGGTTTGTAAGATCGAGCATAAAATGCCTAAAAAACACGTGTCTTGTATCGGGACCTCCTTTTAATTTAAACTTCATTTTTCATCGAGATCTGATAAGTATCTCCAGAGATATGACGATAAATGTCTCAAACTTGCTACTGAAACTGACTGGCGGGGCATGGAAGTCGGTCGTTTTAATTTAGTATTTGTTGTTATAGTGGCTATAGTAATACATACTTTGTGAAGATTTAAGTCTCTATCTTCTATGTTTCATAAGTTCAAGCAAAAAACGCCTAAAGAACACGCTTCATGTATGGGGTAACCCCCGTTAATATTAAATTTTCTTTTCTTTTTAGTATTTGTTGTTAAATCCCCCATAGGAATACATACTTCGTGAAAAGTTCAAGTATCTTCCTATTGAGGTCGTGTATGTGGACGACGACGTTAAGGAGATACAGCCCTTTGAAATGCGGACAGACAGACGGACGGACAGACAGCGAAGTCTTAGTAATAGGGTTCCTTTGGTACCCTTTGGGTACGGAACCCTAAAAATGACTTCGAAGACTGTACCGTCTATAAGTAGAAAATACGTTCCAATAAAAAAACAATTACGTAACAAGCTTGTTGTTAGTACAAAAATATGATATTCAGAGCCAATTCTGTCCATGATTAACTGATACAATGTCTTGCAAAAGCGTTTGCCAACTTTTTTAATAAAACCAATTTTAAATAAAGTAATGTGCGTATATTGTAAAACAACCTGTAGAGAACGCCAAAACTTTTATGATCGTGAACAGAATATTTTCATAATTCATCGAGAAAAATGCTATAGTGTATATTAACGTTAGTGTTTGTACTTACATATTGATTACTAGTTGTCATACACCACGGCATCGCCTGTATTAACCACGATAAAAGGTATCCTATGTGTTAATTTAAACTATGCTCACTTAATTCCTGCGGCGCTGCAACCCTACGTGGGTCTTGGCCTCCTCTACTAGTTTTGTCCATTTATCCTATTACTGGCCGCCGACTCCAATGTCCTTTTGTCCCAGGTCTTTCCAATTCCCCCCAGATTTTCCTCCACGCATTGTTGCCAGCTTTTTCGGGGTCTTTTTGATTGTGGAATCCATTTTGAGAGGATTTTAACAGCCCTGATGTCATGATGACAGCATTTAGAAAACTGCGTCGTCTATTCATCGCCGATACAACAAAGCCTAAAAACAAAAGTCTTTAATGAGTGCGTCCTACCTGTAATGACATACGAAGCCGAGACGTGGACACTGATGGTGCTACTAATCCACCAATTCAAAGTCGCTCAGCGATCTATGGAAAGGGTTATGCTCGAAGGATCTCTGAAAGATCGAATTCGAAATGAAGTCATCCGACAGGGAACCAAAGCTATCGACATAGCTCAAAAGATTAGCAAGCTGAAGTGGTAGTAGGCTAGTCACATCTGTCACAGAACCGAACCGTTGGGGTAGAAGTGTTCTAGAGTGGAGACCACGGCTCTGTAAATGATGCGTAAGACGCCCTCCAGCTAGGTGGAGCGATGATATACGCAAGCTGGCTGGCAGCGGTTGGAAACAAGGAACAATATCGAGCTCAGAGGCGTGCCATAAGAGAGGCCTATGTCCAGTATGGTATGGACGAATACTGAATGTTAATGATGATTATGATGATGATGTCATCCATCCTGGCCATGTGGCCAACCCATCTCAAGCGCTGCGCCTTAACAAATCTGACGATGGTCTCGTTACGCAGTAGCAAATTTAGCTCATGTTCATTCTGGTTCGGTAGGTGCCATCTTCTTCCCGTAGTGGTCTGAAGATTTTCTTAAGGATTTTCCTCTCGAACACGCTTATGCTCATCCTTCTATGTCCATATAGTCCAGGTTTCACAGGTGTAACTCACAATGGGACGAATTATAGTGTTGTAAATGCCTAGTTTGGATTTTGGGGTAAGGAGCTTGCTGTTCAGCATCTGCTTGCATGCGTAGGACTTGATACCAGCAGTGATCCTAGCTTTTATTTCTTCTTCCATTATATTTTGTGTGCTGAGGTTGGATCCCAGTAATCTAAAGCTGGACACCCCTTCTATTATGTTCCCTTCCATATTCATATTTTCAGGTGCTTTTAGTAGCCTCCCAGTGGCCAGATATTTGAAATGTATTCAGAATATTTTGTAATTTTTTTTAATTTTTATAATCCTTTAAAACTTAGGTAATGTTTGTGGAGTGAATTACAGACATTCCTGATTAGGAGATATTGAGTCTTAATTGCGTTGATAAGCAGACCTTATTTAGCTCTTTCCGTGCTGAGTGACATGCTGTGGTTGATCACGCTGCTTTGCAGTCTGCTTGTTATGACTATATCATCAACATAAGCAGCCATCTGCGATATGATGAAGCATCTCCCTGCTTTACTCCTGTGCATATTGGAAAAGGCTCAGAGACATCATTTTGTATCGCTACAATGCTTTTAGAGTCTCTCAGAGTAGCGTCAATGGAACGTACAAGTTTACTTGGCATTCCAAGTATAAGCATGCTGATTAAATACTTTTTCTGTTTATACTATCAAAGACTTGCTTAAAATCATCTTAAGTATAAGATGCCTGAGAATTCCTTGTAGGCAGCAGAGAGAATCGTTATTCCTCTGTAGTTTGCACATACTGATTCATCTCCTTTTTTGAATATTGGTGTGATTGTGCTTAATTGCCATTCCTAAGGCATCTCTTCACATACCCATATTCTCACTATGAGCTGATGAAGCCTTTTTTCTAGTGCGGGGCCACCTTGCTTTAGAAGTTCTGCTGTTTTATTGTATCAAGCACTGGTGCATTGCTTTTCTTCCAAATCAAAGAAGTTGGACAATTCATTCATACCTGATTGTCAGTTTCGTTGATGTTGAGTAATTGCTGTAATGCTCTTGCCATCTTAAGATATACATATTAGGCTTGCCTGTAAAAATCTTGCCAGTGTTGTATTTGGATGTGGTTGTTCTAGGCTGGTAAGGTACCCTTTACGGAATTATTTCACCCCTTTGTAAAAGGCTCTAAAGAAATTCGTTCCTGCATATCATCCATTTCTGAGACTGCGATTTTCTATAGCTCGCTTTTTGCGTCTAGTTACTTTCCTGCTCTCTTCTCATTCAATTTTGTATCGAAGCTTGTTGTCTTCAGTATTATTCTGAAGCCTGGACATGCTCCTTGCTCTATTAACATTTGGAAGAGTTTCACATTCAAGATCGTGCCAGACTTCTTTTCTGATTTTATGTTGCTCACCAATTACAGACTTGGCACTGTTAATTACTGCTTGTATGATTGTAATTTAACCTATCCTGCATCCAAAAACGTTGCACTCTAACTGGACCCAGCAACGTTAGATCATTGTTGTGAGATAAATTCATTCATCCTGGATTTGTTCCTATCTCGCTCGCACTTACCGTAAGGACAGTATTCTTATAATTACTAAAATCAACGTAAAGAAAAAAGGAAAAACATGATTAAAGGTCAATACTTTAGTCTTCATGAGTTAATTCTACATGCAACCTATTATGATTATTTAAATCTGTTTGACTCCGTTCAAACGTTTATTTCAACAGACTTAAAAGAAGGAGGATGTTCTCAGTTCGTCTGTAGTTTTATTTTTGTTTGTTACCTCAGAACTCCGTCATTTGTTAACCGATTTGGCAAATTATTTTTGTTTGAGAGAGTGATCAGTAGACTTACCGTTTGGTCCCAGTCTAACTGTATCGAGATCTGAAAAATATCTCTAGAGATATGGAGATAAACACCACAAACCTAGTACTGAAAATGACTGGCGCGGCATTTGGAGTCTGTTTTTCCGTAAACGATCTTAATTTATGACAGGTCGAGTACTAATCAATTAGTGATGACCTAACTAATGCGTTACTGATTAGATGTTTTATTACTATTGAATTTATTTATTTCTATCAATTTCACATATTGATATAATATTTTTTCCAGCTTTACTTTGAATTGTTTCATTAACACAAATGAAATCCACACTTCTATACTAATATTATTAAAAAGTTTGTAACTCTGTCACTCTGTCTGTTTGTTATCTAAACAGACGATCTGATCTTACTGGGAAACAATGAGATGAGATACTTAATAGTTTTTAGCATGAGGATAAATATAGGCTACTAAATTCTTGGTGTACGTGAACGAAGTCGCGGGTTCAGCTTGTATCATACATATATATTTTTAAGACCGAAATGTATCAGAAATTTTAATGTTTTAATTATATGATAAATAGGTTACTTAGCACATTGAAAGTAAAGTCAATTAAATAAGTGTACTCATGTATACATTCCAACAAAGAAATAAACCTATCTTTATCTGAATCTTTAGTCAATTTAAGTCCATCGAATCGATAAAGCATTAGGACATCACTATTTGAATAGTACTCAAACTGTGCGCAGGGTCGGATTCAGAACAATAATTGTGCCTCCTGTTCGATGTATTTAAGATTCATAATTTCATATACCTATATGTCCTATACGATAATTTCAGTAGGTAACTGCAAGACAGTCAAATAACTACATTTTAATAAACAATAAAACCGGTTAAGTCGAATTGACTAGCCCACCGAGGCTTCCGTACCAACTTCTCAAACTAGGTTAAAGGACAAACTTAACTTACTTTGCAGTTCGATCCATAGTAAATGTACTAACAAATAATAACTTTTTAATAAATTCACTTTTTTTTGTTATTTCACTACATATTTACGGTTTTCAGATATAAACGATATAGGATCACTTTGTTCTCCATCTGTCTGTCCGTCTGTCAAGACTCTTTATCTTAGGAATGCGTAGAGGTATCAAGTTGAAACTTCTCATCGAACATCTCGCGCTTAGACGGTTTTTTATATTCAAATCTTAAAATTATGCTTTTGCTGTTTACATTACAATTGATGATTTATTTTATGATTTCAGACGTGTATAATATACTAGCAGCCCGCCCCGGCTTCGCACGGGTAGAACATATATGCCTACAAAATTTGCATCAGTTTGTTGCATCGAATATAAAATTTTAACATATTTAACAAGCATCGTCATATTTCAACCAATTTGAAATTATGCACTTAAACCTTCCTCATAAACACTCTGGCTATTGGTAAAACCGCATGATAATCCGTTCAGTAGCTATTGAGATTATTGCGAACAGACAGACAGACGCAGTGATAGACTTTGTTTTATAATACTTACGTAGTGATATTGGACGGCCCTTTGGCGTAAAGGATAGTTACCCTGATTCTGACCCGACGGTCGTTGTTTCTAATCCTAGCTATATACCTACCAATGAAAGTTTATGTGCATTCATGAATCATGGGTTTTCGTACAGAGATAGTGGGATCATTAAATCTACCAATAATAAAGATGTTTAACTAAAACAACCGACTTCAATGCCCCGCGAGTCAACTTCAGTAGCAAGTTTGAGACGTTTATTGTCATATCTCTGGAGATACTTATCACATCTCAATGAAATTACAATGGGACCACCTCGAAAACGTACCCTACCGATTACAAAAATAATCATTCGAATCGGTACACAATTGACGGAGTAATCACGTAACATACACACACAAAAAAAAAACATAGAGACTAATTGAGAACTTCCTTATTTTTGGAAGTCGGTTGAAAAATAGCTTACCACCAAGGAGAACATCTGCCGCCGTAACCTTAACGTAACGAAAAAAGTAGGGGTTTATACGTTTAACGTGTGTATCTGTGTGTCTGTCTGTAGCATCTTAGCACCTAACCGGATGAACCGATTATGATTCTATTATCGATAGTTTTTTTTTGTTTGATAGATATCTTCATCCAGAGTGTTCTTAGCTTTGATTTATGAAAATTCGTTTAATCGTTATAAAAGTTAATTGCGCTATGAAATCAACTTTCATAGGTCTGATCAATTCGAAAATCTTCTTCTTCAACGATATTGTAAGAACATGGAAGCATTGACCTGATGCTGGGACATCTCCTGGACTCTACAGAATACTCAAATCCTAACCAAATTACAGCTCAGATTTTAAAATGTCGTGTTTAGAGTCATTGGAATGCTTTTAATAAAAAGATTATACAGATCAGTCGGGGTGGTTTAAAATATTATATTATTATATATATAGATCAATATTATTTTATACAATAGATCATATCAATACTATATTGACTTCAAATTGATTGTAATCGGTGGGGATCTACAGAATAGCTAAGCTTATAATAATATTTTCGGAAGTAACTATGACCTAATCTGTGGTTTCACTGCAAATATTTTATTAATTTTGCGACGCGTGTATGTGAAACTCGTGATATCTTCTAGAGTTTTCATTTGAATTATATACTGTAAAGGACAATTTTAATCTATAATATGTGGCCAAGCTAATTAACGTAATTATTTGGATAAAGATGAATACTATATACTTGAAAATAGCCTTGAAAGTTATTTAACATTTTTTAACAAAAAATTAAAGAATAAAATGGTTACTGTGAGTCAACCTTAAGAGATAGACATATGCTGCCGCGGACTTTTTTGTAGGTCTTATTAAGTTATAAAACTCTTCCATAGAAAATATTCTTCCATCTTTTTCAATTGAGCAGCGTTCGTAAGAAACGTGTTTTTTCGACCGTTTTTTTGTCGACTTAGGTTGCAAATTAGGTCTCCACGAATGTACCTTTGATTTAAACGGGATAATATATAGCCTATTTTCATTTCGAAAGTCTATTCTATATATAAGTGAAAGAATTTTTTAAATCGGTCCAGTTTTTTTTTTGAGCCAAATCATTACAAACATACAAAAATACAAATGTTCTCTCTTAATAATATTAGTATAGAAAAATATAAACGCATATTAATATTGCCTACATACTGAATAAATACTTTGAACTTTAGTTTGCACAATTAAATTCTTCCGCACCTTCTTCAATGTTACAAAAAATATTCTACAAATCGAAAACTAACCAGACGTTCTGACTTTGCTCCTTTATGGCAGTTATGTAATCCACTGCAAATAGAAGCTAAAAGGCTTCACCCTTCAACTTCCACTTGTGAACTTTCTTGCTGATGAGTCCACAAAAAGAAGTCGCGTTGCGTGCCTTGCGTGTTCTTGCTCAAGAGTTCACGAAATGAAGTCGCGTGGCGTACCTTGCGTTTTCTCGCTCAAGAGTTCACAAAAAAAGGCGCGTGGTGTACCTTGCGTCAGGTCGGGTGGCCTGCCACGTGATTGGGACAAGTACTCGTATAGGGAAAAAATGATAACGAGTAAGAGTAAGGACATAGAGAGCTTTCCGTGCTCCTAGTTGTTAACTTTGTTGCATGGCGCCTTGTATTAAGAGACGTATATACTTAGTCCTGAAACTTCTGCTCAACGCAATTGCAGGCCCTAAAAGGCGGCCTATAGGTGCACTACCGTTCGATAAAATTAATTTATCTTATAAAGTTTAGTTCTACATTTTAATTATATATCATATTACATATTCACAGCCAGCCTATGCGGTGTGGTTTGGTTGAGTCACGTTTGCATTTGAGTTTTATGAATAATAATGCTGATTCCTAGTAGAATGTTCTAAGTTATAAAGCGTGTTTCATCATGAAACTTTAGGCTGTTGAAACCGCGGGGTACCGCCGGGCGCGGTGGCAGCCAGAGGGGGTTGGGTCGGATATGAGAGATCGTTGGTGGATAGCCATATTATTGCATTTTTAATCTGATTGTTGAAGATGCTTAAGTATACCAACTTTGAGTCCAATCGAACGTCAGGGAGTGGTTCTTATTTAGCTTCTAAAATTTGGCCCACACAAACATACATACATACATACATAGCCTAACAAGGCAAGTTAAATAAAAGCTTATAAAATTTCTGAATACCAACTGAAGTGGAAATAGAAATTAATAATGCCTACAGCAATACGATGCATTTTTGTTATAAATATATACATTTAAGATACCTGAGGCTGAAAGACTTTTAAATTGTACAAAATATACCTATGTACTTTTATGTGCTGATTAGTTTAGTTGAATGCGACTGCATGATTACTGCTTGCGAAAGTATTTTCTTTATTTTGTGTATTCGTAGATAATAATTAATGTCGCTTGCGCTGTATCTGTTTATATAAGGGTGATGACCTGATGACAAATAGCTAATACAATAGGATTCTGCTAGCAGAAATGTTGCTTGTATTACCTGCGCGTAGGCCCGTTATAAGGCTATGCTAGGAATAAGACGGCCTACACACGGCCCTAAAATCAGTGGCGATATCGGGACAGCGCTATGAAATCGGCTACTGCTTTACACACGTCCCTGCCAGTGAGTACGTAACCGTCCGTGCAACAGACTGCTCGTTGATCCGAAATGCCGCCGACACTCTCAAAACACAGTGAAAAAATCCAAATCAGTCCCGTCCAGTCAGAAATCAGTTCCGATTTCGCTGGACACGTGCCGACAACGCTCCCTAGATGATAATCGTCCCTAAATCGTGAGCTCGCCCAAATCGTTTTAGAGTTAGGGTCAACAATAAAATTCAGGTTACGATTTACCTATACACGAGGCGATTTATGGTACGATCACAGAATAATGAATAGTTGGTACGATCTAGGGTCCTCCCCACCACTGTCCCGATATCGGCACTGATTGTAGGGCCGTGTATAATTATTTTTGCATTGGCGCGGCATTTCAACGAGAATATATGCTACGTGCGTTTTGATGTGCGAGTTAGATTTGTCATTCCCTTCGGCTTAGTTCACATTGTGATAGTGAACCGTAAGTTAGTTCTCCATCACTACATATTGTAAAACAAAGTCCCCCGTTACGTCTGTCTGTCTGTTCGCGATAAACACAAAAACTACTAAACGGGTTTTTATGCGGTTTCTACCAATAAACAAAGCGTTTCACGAGCAAGTTTTATGTGTACTTCTTTAAGGTTATGTGTGAATTAATATAGGACCATGATTGTTGATGTTACTCGACGCAACAAACTAATGGAATAAGTGTAGGCATATATGCTCTACCCGTGCGAAGCCGGGGCGGGTCGCTAGTGGTTTGTATATAGCTGACGAATATTATTATATTACAGTAATGTTATACCTAATATACTACAGTATATACGCTACGGTGAAATCTCTATTTCGGCTATGATCCTACTCTTTTCTATCTTATATCGCATCTTCATTTTAGATCCTTAGTGCAGATAGCTGGGCGATTGTCAAATACAATTATCAAAATTAAACATAACAAGAACGTGAGTTTATACAATAATAGTCGGAAGGAAGGTAATTGAGCTTAAGACTTGCTTGCTATATTTTTGTTGAATCTTTAATCTGATGGTTTTCTTTTTGCTTTGAATACGTCTATGGCAACAATTACGTGCCATAATTTTGTGCGTTATTTTATACAGTGCCATGAAATATTTTGCCTCAGGCGCCCTTAAATATGAATGGTCACGTTGCTTACCCTTGTGTTTGCGTAACTAGTATTTTTCACGTTTCAGCATTGCGAATAACAAAGTTCTAACGTGAGACAAAGAGGTGTACTGCTTAAAAGCAGATGACTTACCACATACAATATTTATGTATGTAAAGCTACATATCCAATATAATCATTGTGGAAACTGGACATACGAGTATATCAGTTAGCAACAGCAGCTGCTATCTGTATCATCACTACATATAATAAAACAAAGTCCGTCATCGCGTCTGTCTGTTAGTGATAAACTCAAAATGTACTGTACGAATTTTCATGCAGTTTTCACCAATAGATAAAGTGATTCATAAGAAAGTTATATAATTTATCAAGGTTTCGTGCAAATTGGTTCAAATGTGATGATAATTGTTACAAGTGTCGGAAAAAGTTAGCCACCTGGGAGCTTTCATCAAAAATGCTGCATTAGGCAGCAGGTGTCAGGTGTGATGGGATATTCCTCTTATAGAACTACTAGCGACTCGGCCTGGCTTCGCACGGATATAATATAATATTATGCATGCATTTTTGCATCAGTTTGTTGCGTCGAGTATGAATTAACGTCTTCAACAATCATTGAAAACCTCATGAAAATCTGTTCAGTATTTTGTGAGTTTATCGTGAACAGACAGACAGACGCAGTATAAAACATAGTCCCCCGCCGCGTCTGTCTGTCTGTTCTAATCTGTGTAAACTCAAAAACTACTGAACTACTGAATAAATCAGGGCCGATCAGACAGACACACAACATAGGAATAAAGAGATAAATTATACTCACCTTCAAACTACGTCATCAATACTGCTTTGCTAGAGCTTTGCTACAAGTTATGGTCAAGTTAATAAGAAATCATAATGTGAGTCACATAACGTTGCTATACCGTTAAAAACCCCTTAATAGAAAATAAAATCCAGATAACACTACGACAACATTTTAAAGCTGCAGTCAAAAATAAACTGGCCATGTGCAAGTCGGACTCGCACTCGTAGGGTTCCGTACCACACTACAATATTTTATAAGATCGAGCAAAAAATATCACTACCATTTTTTGCCAGCAAAAAATTAACTTTGTTTTTATAGTGTTTGTATGAATGAATGTGCTATATCTAAAAAACTGCTGATTCTGTCTCGTTCCGCCCAATTTTCGTTGAATTTGTTTATTAAGATCAACTGCTTAATTTATTTTTAATTTTTACTCTCTTATTTTAAAAGTTAAAGGAGTGGCGGCGGGACACACGATCAGTTTACCAATTTATAAGTGTATCTTTCAAACGATTGACTTTGAGAGTGAGAGAAAATAGTTATAAGAACCTCAGTGTCATTTTAAATACTTATACACAACATTTATTTTGTAAATACAACTTAAGTCTTTTAACGATTGTCAGCAATTTTTATTTATTAAATTAATTATGTTTCCTAATAGGGGATCGTTAAGCATCCAAAACGTTCCAACGTCCAAAACGGGGACGTTGTACTAGTCCAGCTAAGTTATAATTAATCGTAAAATGTAAATATATAATTGCACGTATAGGTTATATCATTTTTTTTGTTTCATTTCCATGTATCGGAAGCCCCTTAATTTTTTATCTTCTTATATATAAAAATCAATTGCTGTTCGTTAGTCTCGCTAAAACTCGAGAACAGCTGGGCCGATTTAACTGATTTTGGTTTTGAAATGTTTGTCATAATCCAGGGAAGGTTTGAACGGTGAGAAAAATTGGAAAAATTGCAAAAACAAACATTTCATTTTCAGTTCTACCTACTTTCCTGTCAAACATTTGGCGTTCGTCCCTCCTATGCGGGTAGACTCTTTTCCACTCACGAATTGAAATTGGAACCACCTATCAAATTAAGCGTTTTGAATCGACAACATAATATATCCACATTACTCTGATATATTTTGAATTTTGATGATTAACCCATGACCCATACATGGAGTTTCATACATGGAACTGAAACAAAAAAAAATTGTTCAAACCTATACGTGTGGGGTCTATGGATAGGTCTTTAAAAATGACATTGAGGTTCCTAAAATTATTTTTTCTCAAAGTCAATAATTTAAGTCTAAAGTGGTATAATGTGTGTCCCCTCCCCCCCTCTGACTTTTAAAGTTACGGAGTGAAAAATTTAGAAAAAATATATTCTGTAGATCTCAATAAAAACTTTCAACGAAAATTAGTTTGAACGAGATACAGTCATCAGTTTTTGAGATACAGTAGAGTCCGTTTATAATGACATCGAAAGGAACTGACAAACAAGTCATAATAAGCGGACGTCATACAAAGCGTTTTGTGAAATGAAAAACCTTTTTTATGTAAATATGAATGTACTTAAGTAGTTTAATACATAAACATAGTTCAACGAACATTACCGAAGGTGTACAGAATGTATAGAGACCGCAAATATAACTTGGTTTTTGAAACAAACACTTTGAAAAACAAAGTTATTTTTGCAGTTGCGAAAAATCATACATCATATATACGTGGCGTACTCATGCATATTATGGTGATAACAACTTTTAAAACTTTTTGAATCGTTATATCAGAAATGGTGGCTCGTAGAAAAAAAAAGTATTTAGACGTTTTTTATAGATAATTTTATGATCTACAATTTCGTCTGAAGTACTTTTATGATAAACCTTACAGTTTTTCTGAAAATCGCGAAAAACTCATTTTTTTTACCTTTGACCTTGAATAAATTTCTTTCCATACATGGGAATGATGGGGGGGACCTTTTAAATATTATTTATAATTATGTTTTAAACAATTTTACTGATTTTCAGCTTGTTGGGATTTTATGTACCTTCACTCTCATTTTTTGGTCTAGATAGACCGGACTACGATAAAAACAAAATAAAATCAAATAATAAAGAGAAACAAAGAAACGAGTTTTTGAGGCTTTCTATGCTCGATCTTACAAACCTTAATAGACGAAGGCTTGAAATTTACTCATGGTGTGTATTGCAATGGCTGCAAGGTCAAAGAATAAGAACTAAATTAAATTAAAAATTAAAGGGGGTCCCCCTACAAGAAACGTATTATTCCGGCAAATATTTTTCAATCGGAACCCTGCGTGTGCGGGTCCGACTCGCACTTAGACAGTTTATTTATATTCGCGGTACGAAGTTCGCCGGGTCAACTAGTTTTTGTATAAATATAGTAAGTAGTTCACAGAATATATCTACCTAGTTTCAAATGTGTAGTCTTAATAGTTTCGGAATAAACTGGCTCTGACACACGGGCATACAGATAGATCTGACGAATCTATAAGGGTTCCGTTTTTGGCCATTCGGCTACGGAACCCTAAAAAGGGTCTTTAAAGCGCCGCGGAGGGATGGCATGGCTTCCCCATCTGGCGTCACACACGCATGCATGTTTTGTTCTTGTTGTTGGCTGCATCGCGTTGTAGGAAATTGCATTCAGCCACGTTATGCGCTTGTATTTTATTTTAATGCTTGCTTTAATAAAATAGTATCAAATTGAATTCGCTGAACGCTCAAGTCCTTAAGCTCTACCAATCACAGAAAATAAAGAGGTTTTCAGACCTACACTAATACAAGAAATTACATTGTTGTACTACCCTACTCAAATCTCTATAATCGAATTAAAAAAGTTTGATCAAGGCACTTTAGGTACTAGGTAGCGTATAATTTTTGACTATAACGAAAATCGGCTTGCGTCTAATTTATATATCTCGTAACACTAGCATCTGTACTATTGTTATTCCTACATCAAATGTCCATTTGCACACTCCTTAAATTAAAGTGTAAGTACTATGGAGGGGAAATTTTAATAGTGGTTCGCGTGAATATAATACCAGGTTCAGACCAAGCGATTATTGCTGTTCAACTTCCTAGGAATTTACGATACGAGTTACAACAAATACTCATTCGATACTTTTCTATCGACTAATCGCGCATGATAAGCCAATCAAATAGCGTAATTTTAACCTTATTATCGCTTTATAATGCCAGCCTAAATGTTCTTCCAAAACAAATAATTGAGTAACGAGACGAGTACTTTTAACAGGTACCTACTCGACATCGATTCCAAACAGTCGATACTAAAAGTACTTTGAATCGAAAGAAAAGTTCATCCCTGGAAAGTTGAACAACAAAAAATTGCCTAGTGTGAACCTGGTATAATCGACCTCTGCCCTACAAACCGCGTCGTCGCGACCTCACTCCTCAGGCAGTTCACTTCAGTAGTCTCGTAGCAGCGGCCATGAGAGCTTGTGATCACATCGATCTGCTAACAGCTGCTATATTTTTAAATGAAATAACCGCCTATGCGAATATCTAAGTGTTAATCCCTGTGCAATTGTATGCCTGCGATGCGCCTTGGCAGACATTACTGTGATTTTCTTGTATATTATGATTAGTTGTGACGACGTCAGGTATGTTGATAAACAAAATCATATCGGTGTTGTTAGTCTTTTTGGCACAGTGTTAATCTTGACTTTGTAGTTTATCGTTACAGTTAAAGTAATGTATTTGCAGAACAAGTATTTTATTATTAATTTGAGAAGAAATTGTGTTAGCATTATGATCTAGTCCATACAACATTAATAGATTAGATGTTGCTAAGATTTAAGAACCCTTCATTATTCAGTATCAGATTATTTTTATTAAGTGCATCGATTAATTTAAACATTATATTGCGTTTATTATTCTAGCGTTACATAAATACTAGCTGAACCCCGCATCGAAATTGATGAGTAGGAAGTGGAAAACAATATCAGAGTCACACACACTTATTTTCGGATGTAATAATATATTAGTAGGATTTTAAGGTTTACTTGTATCGAGTTTTGAGTGAATCTAGCCAACTTGTACAATTTTCCATAGAAACTTTATCACCTTGTTGAACCACTTTAGGAGATGATTTTCCAAAAGCTGCCCATCCCAACTGTATCCTTCTGCGAGCTCCCTTTTCGAAGTTGTTTCTACCCAATTGCAAGATTTGACCATAGTAGACGTCTACTATGGTATTCGTGAACAACTTTGAGAGGAACTCCGTTTAGGGCAATCGGAAAAACATGTTCGTTGAACATGATCTTAGTCTTATCCAAATTCATCCGTAGACTGATGCGTGTAGAAGAATCAGCAAGGGTGGTCATCATGTATTGCAAGCCCTGTACGGTTTTCAGCCATGATGACGGTATCGTCCGCAAACCTCAAGTGTGAGAGATGCTCGCCGTTTATATTTTTTCCCCGACCTTTCCAATTCAGCATTTTGAACATATCCTCCAGAGTGTTAGTGAACAATTTGGGGGAAATAAAGACCCCTTGTGTCACTCCTCTATGTAAGGAGATATGTTCAGTTTGCTGTTTTTATACTTGGACGGTCATAGTCGCGGCGTCATACAGGTTTCTCAGTACTTGGACGTATCGCCAATCAACTTGACACCGTTGCAGAGACTCCAGAACAGAGCAAGTTTCTACAGAGCCAAAAGATTTCTCATAATCCACAAACGCAAGACATAAGGGCTGGTTATGCTCTTCGGTCTTCTGTATATCCTGCCGCACTGTGTGTATGTGGTCTATGGTGCCGTATCCTCTTCGAAACCCAGCCTGTTCAGGCGGCTGAAACTCGTAGAGCTTACGCGCGAGACGATTTGTGATGATTTTAGATTTTTTTAGAATTTAGATGACGTGGACACTGACTGTGCGACTGATTCCCCAGTCCAAAGTCGCTCAGCGAGCAGCAGCTATGCTCGGAGTCTCTCTGAAAGATCGAATTCGACATGAAGTCATCCGTCAGAGAACCAAAGTTATCGACATAGCTCAAAGGATTTGCAAGTTGAAGTGGCATTGGGCTGGTCACATCTGTTGTAAAACCGATAACCGTTGGGGTAGACGGGTTCCAGAGTGGAGACCACGTCTCGGCATATGTAGTGTAGGGCCTCCAGGTGGAGCGATGATATACGAAAGCTGGCTGGCAGCAGCTGGAAACGAAGAGCTGAAGATCGAGCTCAGAGGCATGCCATAGGTGAGGCCTATGTCCACCAGTGGACAGAGATAGGCTGATGATGATAACTAAAAATCTTAACGAATAATACTCATAAACCTTCGTATATACGTAGTATAAAACAATTCTCCCGCCGCGTTTGATTGTCTGTTTGTTCGCAATAAACTCAAAACTTCCGAACAGATATTTATACAGTCTTTACCAATAGACAGGGTGATTCATAAATAAGGTTTTGTGTTACTTGGTTGAAATATGACGATGATTGTCTAAGACTAACGTTAATTCATACTCGATGCAACAAACTTATGCAAAAATGCAGGCATTTATGCTCTACGCGTTCAAAGCCGGCACAGGTCGCTAGTAGACCTTTAAAAGAGGAACATCCCACCATGCGTTGTTTTGTTATATCTCAAAGGGATAAGTCAGTGTTTTCGATGAAAGCATCTAGGTGGCTTGATTTACCGACAGTTCCTACAATTATCATCATATTTGAACCAATTCGCACAAAACCTTTACAAATTATATACTTAACCTTCCTCACGAATCACTCTATCTATTAGTGGAAACTTCATGAAAATCCGTTCAGTAGTTTTTGAGCTTATCGCGAACAGACAGACAGATGCGGCGGGGGGACTTTGTTTTATAATATGTAGTGATACAATATCCTATTTTATCTATTTTTTAGTTAGGTATATTTTTACTATTCTGCATTAGTACAACACCCGCTTCAGGCCTTTCAGAAAATCAGCATTAGAAAATATGCTAAATAAATGATTTATCTTTCTTTTTTCTATTCAGAATGCTTCAATCGGTTACTAATTGGAAAAGTTTCCGCGACAGAATAGCTCCTGGAATTATCAATATTTAAAATAAAAATGAACTTTCCGAATCCGAATAGGTTTTCAAAGGATTGTAAATCAGGGAGCAGGTATGTAATAAATACAATGCGGTAAAAAGCCGCTACGTTCCCATTAAATGAGAATATACGCCAAATTGCCTAATTACAGCTCATATGTTGAACAAATAAAAAAAAAACAAATTTTTCAACCGACTTCCAGAAAGGAGGAGGTTCTCAATTCGTCTGTATGATTTTTTTGGATGTGTGTGTTGTTGGAGTTGGATGATACGCGATTACTTCAATAGGGAATATGCGTGTGGTATAAATTTACTTGAAATCATTTATTTTCGAATCATTATTGTTCTGGTATTGTATGTTAAACTTTTTTTATTAATAAAATACTCTTAAATTGATAAATATATTATTTGAAAAAATCCAATCATACGAGGTGCATTCAATAAGTACCTAGCCTCATCGCCAGAGGGCGCTATAGTTTCAAAAGAGTTTTACCACAGTGTAGCACATTCTTTTTTAATTCCTTTTTCAAATTTTCATTCCAATCCCTTCATTTGTTTTATTTTGACAACTTATGGAAGCGAACGTATCGATCGGTTTTACAAAAATGGAAAAAGAGCAATATCGATCGGTGATTCGATTCCTAATTTTGGAAGGGAAAACGCGCATCGAAATCAAAGAGCGCTTGGATGCTGTGTACGGTGACTCTTCTCCATCGATGGCCACCGTCAAGAATTGGTTCAACGAGTTTGCACGTGGCCGTACGTCGGTTTTGGATGAACCACGTCCATGTGCACCGAAAACAGCTGCTACGGAGGAAAAAATTAAAAAAATCCATGATCTTGTATTGGCAGATCGCCGACTGAAGGTTCGGGAGCTAGCTGAGACTGTAGGCATTTCAGAAGGAACAGTGCATCATATTCTTCACGAGGAACTCGGCATGAGAAAGCTGTCGGCGCGATGGGTGCCGCGTTTACTCACACCGGAAAACAAGTGCAACCGTGAGACCACATCGGAGACGTGTTTGGCGCTGTTTAAGCGGAATCCAGCGGAGTTTTTGCGTCGTTTTGTGACCGTCGATGAAACCTGGATCCACTGGTACACACCAGAGACCAAGGAACAATCAAAACAATGGATCCAGACCGGGGAACGTGCTCCAAAGAAGGCGAAAACTGTAAAATCGGCCGGAAAAGTTATGGCCACCGTTTTCTGGGATTCACAAGGTGTGATCTACATCGATTACCTCGAGAAGGGTAAAACAATTACAGGGCTTTACTATGCCGGTTTATTGGGCCGATTCGACGCCGAATTAAAGAAAAAACGACCCCATCTGGCTAAGAAAAAAGTGCTGTTTCACCACGACAACGCACCGGTTCACACGTCTGCCGTTGCCATGGCCAAATTGGTCGAATTACGCTACGAATTGCTGCCCCATCCACCGTATTCTCCAGATTTGGCCCCTTGTGACTTCTTTCTGTTTCCTAATCTGAAAAAATCTCTCGCCGGGAATAGATATGGATCAAATGAGGAGGTCATCGCCGCCGCGGAGGCCTATTTTGCAGAGTTTGACAAAAACTATTTTTCGGACGGGTTAAAAAAGTTGGGGCATCGCTGGGCTAAGTGTATCGAACTAAAAGGAGACTATGTTGAAAAATAAATTGCCACTTTTCCAAAATTTTCGTTTACTTTTTGTAGGCTAAGTATTTATTGAATGACCCTCGTACGTGGGAAATTTTAATTTGCAAAATACATCACCACTTGTCAATTAGAAAGTGACGTCACAGCATATCACAGCTGTCACCACAGATTAAATCTTTGTCATAAAAAAATAGTATACTATTTTTTTACATTGCATACATTGTTGTACGAATACGTACTCATTCTATGACAAAGATTTAATCTGTGGTAACAGCAGTGGTATGTCGTGGTGACGTGACGTCACAAAGGCGCGCGAAAATTTGGTGGCGTTTTAAACACCTCTTATTTTTTCAATTCTATAACTATTTTTTGTAGCTTAATTTGAACACTTTCAGTATTATTTCATTTTTTTACTGTGTTAAACGGATGTATTCAGTGCAATAAAAATATTTAAAATTGATGTATATTCCCTATTGTAAACCGATTAGAATGATTGATTTTTTAATCTGTAGGGTACATTTTCGAGGTGGTCCTATTGTAATTTTATCGAGATCAAATATGTATCTCCAGAGATATGACATTAAACGTCTCAAACTTGCTACTGAAACAGAATCGCGGGGCATGGAAGTCTGTTTTTAGTATATAAACTTTTTTAATTATTACCTATTCGTATTTTGCTATTCGAGGCGGGGATACACATCCAACAAATCAAAGATCATAAAAATCGGCCCAGACGTTCTTGAGTTATAAATGGTGTAAATAACCCGACATATATACATATATTATAGATTGACGGAAAATATGTTATGGGTGACAGAACTTTATAATTTATTACTAAGAAGTTGTGATAATCAACAATTTATAATTCGATATTCTTTTCTTAACGGTCTAGCTGTCGCGTAGGTATGTTCCGCTGCTATAATTTGATACATGTATGTTATTGACATAGGCATTCTAGATCGCATGTATATTACGTTTCTTGGAGTAGTACTTTACCCTATTCTTATTTGCTTACATTCATCAATTATAAAATAATCTATTTCAAATTTTATTAGCTATGATTTATATATGTCGATACCTATTGGGCAGTGTATTGATAAAGAGTAAAATTATAAATTATTATCTTGAAGTGACAAACCAATTTTTAGGTATGAAATCGGAGGAAGAAATTATACCTCGTACAAGCTTGAACATGATCAGATAGAATTTATTGACTCGACGGATGCACGTACACAATGTTTCGTATAAGACTCGTCACGTTTCATAAACCAGATTTCAGATTGAAACTAAGAAACTCGAACTAGACAGTCTCGAGTGCTCGTCTGGGCTGAATTTTACATTATTTTTATTCAGAACACACCTGCACACCAGTTCCAACTATTAGTTCATCTATACTACTCATCATCTATACTACGCTACGTTTACTGATTCACGGTCTCCACTCTAGAACCAGTCTACTCCAACGGTTATCGGCCCACGGCAGATATAACCAGCCCACTGCCACTTCAGTTTGCTACGAGTTACGACAAAAATTGACATGAAAACATATAAATAATTGACATAAAAAGAACAAGAAAAGAAGCAAAGAAATGTTGTCATTTTTTATCCCCTTCTTTTATTGTTCAATTGATATAAGTATTAAACGAATACTAGTATACACTGACCCTGCATTAGAAGGCGGTCACTGGGAGGTCTACTTACACTGAACGATTAAACTATCTTCTATCTAAACGATCTAACGAACGATTAAGGTCATTGACTTTTACGAGAAAAAACTGGCCAAGTGCAAGTCGGACTCGCACTCGTAGGGTTCCGTAACACAGTTAAATATTCCATAACTATGATTTTTCGCAACTACAAAATTAACTTTGTTTTTAATAGTGCTTGTATGAAAAACAAAGTTATCTTTGCGGTCGCCATATTTTCGTTGTTAGTTTTTATTAAGATCTACAGCATATATTTTTTTTAGATTTTTCACTCCCATACTTTAAAAGTTAGAGGGGGGGAGGGGGGAAAAATTTTACCACTTTAGATGCGCCGCCTATCTTTCAAATGATTAACTTTGAGAAAAAATGATTTTAGGAACCTCAATGTCATATTTGAAGACCTATCCATAGACACCCCACCCCACACGTATAGGTTTGAAGAAAATTTTTTTTTGTTTCAGTTCCATGTATGGGATCCCTTAAACTTTTATATTTTTTATTTTTATATAAAAATCGGAAAGCGGTTCACAGAATACATCTACTTACCAAGTTTCAATTCTGTAGTCCTAACAGTTTCGGAATAAAATGGCTGTGACATACGGACGGACAGAGAGACATGACGAATCTATAAGGGTTCCGTTTTTTGCCATTTGGCTACGGAACCCTAAAAACGTCGAAAACTGGAAGGCTGCGACCAGATCATTAAACAAAAAGTACCTAGATTGCCTACCTACCTAGATTTACGTTACTTATAAATAATATTAAGTTTTAAGTTTATTAATGTCCTTATCTTTCGAGATTCTTAGGAATGGCATGGAATGTAAAGTCGTCATTCCCGTCGTTTAAGCACCTGTATGCTACGCAAAACCTTGTAGCCTTTCGTTTAGACATACTGGATAAAATGTTTGGTTTGATAGTTTATTATGTTAATTTATTATCTTTATACTACTATGTTAATATCGTAAACAAGGAATATAATAATAAGGTACAAGTAAGGCGCGCGGCCAGTCGAGAGCGCGCGTGACACTTTACTGACTGAACTGTAACTGTAACCAGTTGGGTGGCGCTGATGTACTTGTAGTTTCATAGCTACAGCCAGGCCTCCCTCACTCGCCCATAGCTACTGCGATTTACACCTAAACTTTCGACCAGCGCCGGCGTTGGTATCTGCCAGTCGGTTGTCACTGCTCACGCGCGCGCAACGTATATTATTATTCAAATGACGGGATAACTGCGCATTCGTATTCTATATTAGAAACGATTTAAGTTTTTCATAGTCATTTAGCGGGTTTGACAAAAAACGAGCATAATATTTTTCATTTTTTTATGCTACCGATACTAAATTGACAAAACGGCGTAAAATTCAGTTTCTCGACTTCAAATTCGACTCTTAGTTACGAATTTTGATGTTATTTTGTGGGGTAAATAAAAAGAATTCGTTTAGAAACTTTTTTTTTTATTTCATTGAGTCAACCCTTTACTGAATCAGGCGCGCGCTGGTACATCGCGCGCTGAACGAAGTAATAACAACGCTATATCGAGCGCCTTAGACACATTTTTGCTTATATTGTCTGAAATAAACGTTGGTATTGTGTTTTTGTAGAGGAGTGAAGTATCTGTTACGTAGTAACTATTATATAATCTGTGCTACAGCGCGGAGTGCGACAGGTCTGCCTAAACAGACGATCCGATCTTAAAGGGGTATTACACGACACTGAATCAGGGTCCCTACTCCTTAATCAGGGAGGTGTAATAAGAGTAAGTTAGTAAGGCTCCCTAACTGGGAAGCAAAAGTGCGCCAGGTCCGAAGTGGGCTTGCCACCGAGCAGTGTAATAACACTTAGGGAGGTAAGGTAGGACGCTCAGTCGTCGGTGTGGGAAGAGCGCGGAGAGCGGTCGTGAGTATTTATGATTTCTCTAGGTTTACATTTTTGGTTATCCAGAATCGTGCCTGCCATTGTATTTGTAATCGTTACATTAGACGTCATCGCTTACCATCATGCGAGTGACGTGCTAGCCCTGTTACCTTTTATCATTAAAACAATCTCATATTTTTCTTCTCATCCTCTTTTCCTTAATATTAATTGCTGTCGCAAGGACAGCCATAGCAATAGCGACTCACTTTTGTTCAGTTATTATAGGTGGTATGACGCTATGAGAATCGCTCGCAGACTGAGTTAGCGCGGTAAAATCAGTGTAGTGTAATAGTGAACCTCTCTAATTAGGAGCCACGCCCACCATTAGGAATCCTGTTTCAGTGTGGTGTAATACCCCTTTTACTGAAAAATAAGGAGATTCTTTATAGCATGAAGATGAACATAGGCTAATAAATTATTGGGTTTATGTGAACGAAGTCGCGGGTATCAGCTAGTATTATAGCTATATTTTTTATAATCATAGAATATTACTCTTTGGTTACGAATATTAGATGTGCCCCTTGGTTTTACCCGCGTAGACATCGTTCCCGTGGGAATATCGGGATAAAAAGGACCCTATGTGATTTTCTAATATTCCAGGGTCTAGGCTAGGCTAGGCTATCTAAAGTCCAAATTTCAGCTCAATCGGTTGAGTAGTTTTACCGTGAAAAAGTAACAAACATGCACATCAACTTTCGCCTTTATAATATGAGTCGGATAATACGAATTCATCAGATTATATCTACTATCTCACAAAATGAATAATGATGGTGTACGGTCTTGTACCTACGTAGTGCCGCTATAAAGCTGTGACAATTTGCAAATATGGTGCTTGTAAATGAAAAAAAAATATATGCTCTTCTTTTATTTAAATACTAACTAGGGCGAAACGAATTAAATTATGTATGCAAGTTATATTATGATTATTGCTTGCAAATGTATGTTTTCAAATACCGTCTCCGTACTGGCGTCAGCGACCACCACCGATGTAGGTAAATCGATCGATTTGTTTGTCAACAGATTGTCAGCGTTCATGGATTGGAAGCTGAAAACCAAGTGTTGAGGTGTTTGATGACCGAGGCTGGTCGGCTCGCCTGGGACACAGATCGGTCGAGCTCTACGCCGCCAAACTTTCAGGCGACAGTTTTAGCGCAGTGGCTAACCAATCTCCTAAACCACCCGGCGAAGGCTACTGCCATTTGCCGAACAGTCGACAATCCCTCACGGACTCTTCTGAAGGTAACCATAAAACTAAATGTTATTTTTGCTAAAACTATCGCTCAGTTTCAAATAACAATAGTGTATTAGTCAATAATGCGCTTTAGCTCTCGATATTGTTATGTTATCGCGCACCCCTAGTTTTGCGTATCAATAAATAGGTTCTTTCGAATGACTAGTGCGAGTGGCGATGAAGATATTAGCATAGCTAGAAATAATCATAGCTACATTTAGTATTTCGCCCATAGCTTCTTTTAACTCGATGCATCACTGCACATAAATAAATCACTAACAATAGAACTTGATGTTTACTATCACCCCCATGTGAATAATAATGATTAATATTATGTCATTATTCATTTGTGTCTTAGACTCTGTTTAGTCTTTTTAACCGATTAAAAAAAAGGAGGAGTTGTCTGTTATGTATGCTCGGGCGTAACTCCATCTTAAATGTCATAATATAAAAGGATATGATTTTTTTAAAGGTTTTTACTGAAATAGTCTTATTTAAATGTTGTACAGATCTGATGACTATCACCAGAGATATGGAGACAAATACTTCAAACTTGGTACTGAAAATGCACAGCATTTGATGTCGTTTTTTTTGTAGTTTTATAAACGATCATATCTATCTTATATCATCATTATAACTTTAATTGACTTAAAACTCAGATGAAGATACAACTTCTCCTTGAATGGGTATTGGGTACATTGTACTCTTATCGTAGCAACATAAGTTAAAGTAATCAAAATTCGGCGAACAACATTAGTCGAATTAGATGGGTCTATTGTGTCCAACAATGTAAGGTTTGAAAGAAGTGTCTTAGATATGAATTACTCAATCTCATAGTCCATTTATTATCAACTTGTTTTTTTTATTTCCATGTGTAGCTGCCTTGTGGCAGGGTGAGTAAGACGATCATTCATGTCATAATTATTTGGTACATGTTAGTATATTATGTGTATTGTAGTTGTGTTGTTTATAGCAGGTAAGGATGTTTCGATTACTCTAGGTGGCATTAAAGGGTTCCAGCGGTGTATGAAGCTCACTAACTCATCTTATTCTATTTAAACATAAACCTTATTGATAAAATATCTGACCCATATAACTGGGACCTAGAGATAGACTACATTCGCCTTTAGATCGATGAAACCGTTTCACGTTAGCAAGAACTAGTGCGCAGTGCATCTTGAATAGCTGCTAAATTATCTCCTATCAGCAACAATAGTTCTATTCAAACCGACGGGATCGTATCTAGATGAACTAACCTTGAAGATTGGATGCATGTGTCCTTTGTTACGACAATCTTCTTGTCACCAATTAACTTGTCTAGAAATAAATTACATGTGCATATTTCGAGTGGAAAGGAATCGGAAACCACTAACAATTTATGTTGCATTCACGATTATTATTTTTTACCTTTTGTTGTGATCGGCAAAAATATGTCGCAGCAGATACATTATGATGCCAAAGAAAATAATATCCGCTGCGCACGTTCCATCGGCTGAACGTGTTTGCTTTTGACAGAAGCAATTTGTTCTGACCTCCCCGTATTTTGAACCGACTTCAGAAAAGGAGTAGTTTCTTAATTCGGATGTTTTTTATGTACCGGTTTAACTCCGTCATTGAAGCCGAAACAGCTTCATTGATTTTCGCTTGAGAGATGTCATTATTGATTATGTATATTGATATGATTTGTCTTGATTGTGATGATTACACTGAGCATATCAAAATTATGTAAGATTGTTTCAAAAGCTAAACGAACCGACTTCAAATTCCGCGCTATCAATTTTCAGTACTAAGTTTGAGGTGTTTTATCTCCATATCTCTGGAGATACTTATCAGTTCTCGATGAAATTACTATGGTACCACCCTTGGAATATCTCCTTTGCAGCTCAAATAATCATCAAAATCGGTTCATAAACGACGATGTTATCCGCGAAGAAACATAAAAAAATATATGTATATATACAGTCGAATTGAGAAACCTCCTCCTTTTTTTGAAGTCGATTAAATAAAGGAAAAATTCTAATTTTTTGGCGCCAGGTCGAGACGAAATATATACGTTTTTACGGCAACTAGAGGTGTTGTAAAAATTGATTTTTTATTGTCCAAAGATAATTGATAACAGCATGTTATATGTACTTTGAAATTTTATTGCGCATGATTTTAATCGATGTTTTTGGAATTACCTTGGTGACCAGGAATTAATACTACATTGTATTCCTTAGTAAAGAGTAGTCTTAAGTTTTTTATTCTTAGCTTCGTATTAAATAAATGTTTACGTCGTTGCGTAGCTGGCATGCCGTGCGTTGTTTTTGTCAATGATTAAACAGTTTATTAAACTAGATATTTGCTATTGTCTCTATCACAGATCTTGATAGCAAATGTCGTTTAAAGAAACATAAACAATAGATTACTGGTTCTTAACTAATCTACTTGATCCGACTGCTGGGCTAAAGTCTCCTCCAATTTTATTTCACCTATCCCTATCCAATGCCGTTTGTGGCCAGTCGTTGTGAAAATCATAAAAAAAGATTACTTATTATTATTCTTATTTGTTACTTGGAAAAGTATTATGAAATAGCCATTTATCAGAATCTATTGACATAATTGTTTCTGAGGATCACTTTCACCGGTTCCTGCATGCTGATAGCCTATTAAGAATTTATCTGACAGATTTTTGACAACTTTAATATATTCTCATCTGTCAAACTATCTGTCTGTCGTTAAAATTATAATATAATTGACATAATATAGTTTAATATTTTCAGCTCCTGAAGCCATCGAATACATTACTGATTCGCCTTGCTAGGCTGTTGAAGCTCACCACAGCCGAGGATGTTGCATTCTCACTAGTTCTGCGGAAGACTTCAGCGAAACCTGAAATCTCGGCGTTAGCGAAACACCATCTTAAGATACGATTCTTGGACCTTGTTCAGTGTTATTTAGACGCAGGTAAGTTCAAAATCATACGTTTTAATAGAGACGCAATTCAAAACTTAACTGTGTGTTCTTATTAATGAAAAACGTTTTTTTGAGGAATAATATTTTTTTGACAGAACGAGGACAACAGGCGGAGCGCGCGGGACTTCAGGAATGCAGCCCTGAAGTTTTGCAGACCCTGTTGACGAGTCTCGCACATGAGACCTTTCTTCTGGCCAACGTGACGAGAGACTTATTTCAGAAACGTTTAAGAAGTGACTTTCCTCGTGAACTAGTGCCTATCGTTCTCGCACCTGTACTGTACCCTGACGACACACAGACTCCACTGGAGGAGATGACCACGCCTGACGACATGGCGGCTGCTATGATGGACCATTCCTTAGCGGACATCATACGGGACATCGGATACGGGTTCACGGCGTCGGTGGAAGAATGCAAGAACAACATGCTAAACTTCGGCGCCCGAGAGCCCACGGCGATCGACGTTGCCCGAACCATATCGATGATGATCAGATACCAGGCGAACTTTCAAGAGAACCCGCAGATACAGACACCGGGCAACTTCTGGATGAACCAAGAGAAAAAAGATGCCATGCAGCACAACATCGGTGAATGGAACGCCGAAGTTTTCGTGCAGACGCTCAACGAGGTCGCTTGTAACCTCAATTGGAAAGAGGTGATACTGCAACTCGACCAACAAGAGTTTATTGTACCCGACAGAGCTGCTTTAAACTTACTCTTCAATATATTGCGACTGGGCCTGCAAAGCGCGGGCTACCCTGCCAACTTATTCCCCGTTGAATACTTATGTCGTCGGTGGACGAATTTGGAAGGCCAGATGAGCTTGATCAGCAACATACTCAAGCACCCGGACATATTCAGCTTTGCGGACCATCCCTTCCATTTGGTTTCCATCGATTTACTTAAATCGCCACCTGAAACTGATAACAAGGAAGTTGGCACGTGGCGAAGTCTTTACCTCGTAGAACTGCTTCTGTATGCGTCAGAGCGTGGTTATTACTTGCAAGTTACGGAATTGTTCAAAATACCGTTACAGCATTGTCCGGACGTTTTGCTTCTCGTTTTACTGCAGATCAATCCGCCGATCACTCCTGTGAGGCAAGAGTTGCTGACGACGCTGATACCGATATTTTTGGGTAACCATCCCAACTCCGGAATTATACTACACCACGCTTGGCATACACAAAATCCCAACGTAAAGAATATCATCATGCACGCCATGGCCGATTGGTATCTTCGCGGCGAGTGCGACCAGTCAAAACTCTCCAGGATCCTGGATGTCGCGCAGGACTTGAAGGCCCTATCGTTATTGTTGAATATGCAGTCTTTTCCTTTCGTGATAGACCTCGCCTGTCTGGCGTCTCGAAGGGAATATCTAAAATTAGACAAGTGGCTCACAGATAAGATCAGAGACCACGGCGAGACTTTCATAGCAGCGATGGTTAAATTTTTACAGAGAAGATGTCCTCATGTTCTGTCCAACAAAGGGCCGGAGGAGCAGCTGCCGAAGGCGGCCCAGTTGCCGCACGAGACTATAGCCACGATGCTCACGTGCCTGCAGATGTGTATACCGAACGTGCAGCAGGAGCTGCAGGAGGCGACGTACAACGTGATCACCAACTGTCAGACGCTAATGCTGAGCAAGACTCGGCAGAGCATTACCGGTATCGCGCGGCCTCACACGCGAGTTCTCGACACGACGTTTAATCCGGCCGGCCTCGGAGCGCAGCTGTTTACTCCGCACGTCGACCCCATCGCCACCTTAACGCCAAACGTAGCGAATATGTCTCTTGGCGCTCCGGCAAACACCGCGTTCGCGATGCCTGGCACGCTGGGTCCGCTCGTCACCACTCCTGGATCTCCCTCAAGGCTTATGGGTGCCGGCCCGAACAGTCCCTTCGCGATGATGCCGATACAGCACAACCCGAACGTGGCGAACATCGGAGCGCTCACGAGGATGGCGCCCGTTCCGGTCATGGAGAAACCGCGCATTCCCGACCCGATCCACTATCCGGAGGCGATGCACAACGTGGCCAAGGAGATAGAGGACGAGGCCAACGGATATTTCCAGCGAATCTACAATCATCCACCGCATCCCACGTTGTCCATAGATGAGGTGCTCGAGATGCTGAAAAAATTCCAGGACTCGCCTAACAAGAGAGAGCGAGACGTGTTCTCCTGCATGCTCCGAAATCTTTTCGAAGAATATAAATTCTTTCCGCAGTACCCCGATAAGGAGCTTCATATCACAGCTCAGCTGTTCGGCGGTATCATTGAGAAGGGTCTCGTCCCGAGCTATGTGTCCTTAGGTCTGGCTCTACGTTTCGTGCTCGACGCTCTGAAGAAAGGCGAAGGCAGCAAGATGTACTTTTTCGGCATAGCAGCCCTCGATCGATTCAAATCGCGTCTCAAGGACTATCACAAGTACTGCGAACACGTCCGAGCGATTCCTTATTTCAACGAATTTCCCCCGCATCTGATAGAATACGTGGAGTATGGACTGCAGAGCCAAGAGCCACCTTCGAAGCCGCAGGGGCCCGTGTTGCCCGCGACGCTGGCGGCCATCTTGAACCAGAACACCGTGTCGACCGTCACTGCTCCCTATAGGTCTGTACGGTTCTATATCAGTTGCATGTTCCCTATAGTATATTTGAATAAATGGTTTATGTTAAATTGTAGTGATTTTGTTCCCAGATCCGTGGTGTGCACACCGTCCATATCGGTGATATCGAAAATGACGACTTCCGGCTCGATGGCGAGCCGACCGTCGATCGCCAACGCAACGAACATCGACACGCTGCTCACCGCCACCGATCAAACTCAAGAGAAGATCACGTCTCCTCCGGAACCCATACAGGACAAGACCGCGTTTATTTTTAACAATCTCAGTCAATTGAACTTACAGACAAAATGCGAAGAACTCAAAGAGATAGTCACTGAGGAATATTTCATGTGGCTATCGCAATACCTCGTGATGAAGAGAGCGTCCATTGAGTTAAATTTTCACGCGCTTTATTCCAATTTCCTCGACGTTCTCAAGGTTCGGGAAGTAAACAGGATGGTCACGAGAGAGACCTTTCGCAATATCAAGGTATTGTTGCGCTCGGATAAAGGTATAGCTAACTTCTCTGATCGTTCGCTGTTGAAGAATCTCGGCCACTGGCTCGGAATGCTGACGTTGGCGCGCAACCTGCCGATACTTCACGTGGACATCGACCTGAAGGCGCTTTTGTTGGAGGCGTATCATAAGGGGCAGCAGGAGCTCCTGTACGTCGTACCCTTCGTGGCCAAAGTACTGGAGTCGTGCGCCAAAAGCGTGGTGTTCAAACCGCCAAATCCTTGGACGATGGCTCTTATGAACGTTCTCGCGGAGCTGCATCAGGAGCCTGAGCTGAAGCTGAATCTGAAGTTTGAGATAGAGGTGCTCTGCAAGAATCTCAGTTTGGACATCTCGGACCTGAAACCGGTTATCTATCTGAAGGATCCAGAGAAAGTGAGGACGATAGAGTTTCAACTATCGTCCCAGCCAAAGAAGCAGCAGGAGATCGCTGCGCCAAGTGCGATGCCCGCAAACGCTACTCTAGTGTCGGCTCAGCAGATGCAGATGATGCCGCCTCCCACTCAGATGATGCAGTCCGATGACCTGGGGAACTCTGCGCAGGCGCCGGTTGGCATGGTGCCTAACGACCCAGCACTCATGAGCGTACTCGGATTGCCCGAGCCGAGGTTCAACTATCTGGACGTGAACGTCTCCTCCACGTCGGCGTTCGGCCAGAAGATATGCTTCAACCCGCACATCATTCTGTTCCAAACTTATCCTCACCTGAAGCAGTTCGTGAAGCCTGCGATCGAGCGGTCTATTCAAGAGTGGATCCACCCGGTGGTAGACAGGTCCATTAAGTACGCTCTGACGACGTGCGAGCAGATCATTCGTAAAGACTTCGCTTTGGATCCAGACGAGGTGCGCATGCGAACCTGCGCTCATCACATGATGCGCAATCTCACCGCCGGTATGGCGATGATCACATGCCGAGAACAGATTCTCAGTACGATCAGCACTAATTTGAAAGCTTCTTTTGCTACCGCGCTGATGCCCGCCACGGCTCAACAGGTTCGTTTCGATAATTTTCTTCACCACTATAACTTCACCAAATCTTTTATATATGCTAATTGAATTAAAATTGTCGATTGTGTTGCTATAATAAAAATAAAACATCCAATTTTTAAGATTTTTCATGACATTCTTGTGAGCTAATATGGCCAGTGTACTGATCCCGCACTGTTCCAGAAGGATGTAATAGAGAACGCTGCTGCAGTCCTCGCCACAGACAACATGGAGTTGGCGTGCGCTTTCATCCAGAAAACGGCTGTTGAGAAGGCTTTGCCAGAATTGGACTCTCGTCTGGGCGCCGACTATGAGATGAGAAAGCTAGCGCGTCAAGAAGGTCGTCGTTACTACGACCCGATCGTACTTACGTATCAGGTAAGTTGTAATAAACCAATAATATATATTATTTTATAACGATATTTTGCTGTACTAATAAGACCAGAAATAGACCTAAGGCAAACGTTTTAACTATATAATTTTGTTCTAGACTGAGCGAATTGCGGAACGTTGTCGGCTTCGCGTTGGAGGTCCCACCGATATGCAAATATCAGTGTACGAGGAATTTGCTTGCAATATCCCCGGCTTCGTCCCAATAAGAGATGCTGGCCTTTTTATCCCAAAGCCATCAGCGCAAGAGGCTCAAATGCCACAACAGTTGCCTTACACTCAGGTATGCATCGTATGTAATATCTATATGTTAAACTAGCAACCTGCTCCGCTACGGTCCGCACAGGTAATATTTATATCAAATGTCGGACGGCCAGTTGGCGTAAACTATATATATACATATACCTTAACTGCTAGCCCGTAGGATGCTGGTTGATATCCTAGCCGTGCATCAATGGACTTTTCTATGTGCATTCATGGTTGTTCGTCCACAGGTGCTAGAAGCATTATATTATACATCGATATTATAATCTGCCTAACAACTAGCTACTATAACGCAGCTCACCAATAGTGGTGCAAGCTATATTTTGGTATTTTTTCAGATTTAGATTCAGATGGTGGTCCACCATCAAGGAGTCATATATATAATATCGGCTGCCATAAGCTTACGATGTGGCGGCAGCACAGCTATTGAGAGTGAGATTATTCTACGCCTAGCGTATTCACGCGAGATAGTAGATTTGTGGTCAAATGCTAAGACGAATTATTCTTAAAAGAGGAGTTGTCGCTTACATGTACCCCAGTCTAAGACTCTATCCATGCAAAATCGAAACCCGCATTTGCAAAGTATTTATTTACTACTCATTGTTTTTTATTTTATTCAGATGAATCCAACACAAGACTACGGCACTGACGAGATGAGCGCTCTAATATCTGCTGCTGAAATATTCCTCACAAGTAGCATGGGTGTCGCATCGATGTCGGTGTTGGCTAGCAATATTCATACTCTTCACGACTGCCTCTGTCTTGCTAGAAGGAACAGAGATATCGTTTCTGGATGCACTTTACTGCAAAAGGTAAGTTCTTACAAATAAAATTTTAGTTTTTATAACTCCATCCATTTAATCGTTCGATGCTGGTGACGTGTTTCTCTCGCTGTAGTTGGGACATTGTAGATATTCCGTTGACAGATAATTCCAAATTCACTACTATCACAGATGTGTGTGCGTGTCAGTCAGATGATAGATTAACTGTAATTTCATAGAAAGGTACCTAATAGAATAAGATACAATAATACATATAAGATTAGATTGTAATGTTAATGTTTTGTGATCACTTTGCTCTCAGACCGTTGAAGGCTTACTGGATAGCCACTTGGTGCAGCCAGGTGCTGGAGCCGATCATATTGAAATGATGTCAAGATACCGCGACCTATTCCTTCGAGTCCTGAAACTTCTAGAAGATGCCAGAGTCTATGGCCACGTTTGGACATCGAAGCAAATCACATACTGTCTCACAGAATGCAGAGAAGAACTGCGGTATAATATTGAAGCTGTCGATCTGCTTATTAGGAACCGCCTTGTTAATATGCCTCAGGTGAGTTTTGAGAAGCTAACATAATGTTCCTATTCATAGCATACTTGTTATTTACTAGTTATAATTTATTCCCTAAAACAATTAGCCTCGTTTGAGATATGATTGTTTTATTCTGGCATGATACAGACCATATAGATGAAAATAGACGGCAGAGTATATTTTTAATAAAATTCAAATTCAGCCATGTACCATGCTTCAGAGCATCAATATTTTTATGCTCAGATCCACTCAAAATAAGTTCAATAAACCATAACCATCACAACTTAATAATTCAAATTCTATCAATTATTCCTCAGTACGACATTGCTCTTGCTCAACTGTTAGACAGTGGCAACAACTATATGGCTGTTGCGTTCGTGATGCAACTCGTTCAGCTGTACCTCGTCGACGATAGAAACAATCTCTATGTGAACGAATCCGATTTGTACCACACCACGGAGTCGCTTGTGAGAATAATGTCTCACTCACGGCAGCCGCCTCCTGAAGGCCTGGGGTCCTTAATCGAGATGATCAGGGTTAACCAGGACCCTAGCGCATACCTAGGAGAACGATCACCTTTGGGACCTACTGCACACATACATTCTGGCATCATGCAAGTTCGGGTAAGCATCATTGTACTTGTACTTTTTAATGACAGCACTATTCAATTTTACTCTTGTAATAACCTAATATTAATGCGTTAAAAGGCCAATCTGTACGAATACAAATAAAAAAGATAGCAGTATAACATTAAGTTAAAATCTAAAACCCCACTACTGAAAAGGCACGCTCTAATTTTGGAATTTATTCCCAATTATCGGTTGCATGCAAGCAAGGCTGCGAGCATCAGATAACAATATATTATATATTTTTAAATATGCCAATTAAGCTTCTTTATTTAATAAACAACACCGCTAACTTAACACAAACTTTTAGTTTATGACTTTATGTACAAGTTCACAAATATGCAGGCATATACATGCACATTTACCAGCATCATCTTCACTAAGTGATTCACCATCACCACCATCACTATTGGAAGCGTTATGTCAGCAACCTAAGGCCGTGCTCCGCTTCGTGAATGATCTGGGATGGCTTTGATAGACACTGGCAGGGGGATATGCACAATGCGCTCAGGGTGAGCGGGATTTTAGTGCAGTTCTTATTGCCCCCATTCGATTTAGAATTAGACGCTGTCCTCTATTGGCGCCATATTCAATTCAATGTGACTTAACCTATAACCAGCGGACAATAAAGACGCTTCCAACAATACCTACTGCCAAATAATTATAAAGGGTTAAAATATTATGAGGGAACAGATGAACATACATACATACTGGTCAAAATCATAACCCTCCTGTAGTCGAGTAACAAATAAACTGTTGCAGACTCAATTCTAATAATGGAATTACTAGGATTTCGCTATATTTAGTACAAAACACATTTGTAATGTTATGTACTTGATTTAATATATAACTGTAAATAATAATATAAATTCTTGCAAAATCATATTATTTACTTTATTTTCACAGTCACAGAACTACGATGACCCACCGGGCTTGCAAGAGAAAACAGAGAACCTTCTCCGTGAATGGAGAACCGTCCTTCTCAGTCAACTGACAGAGATTGAACTCGTCCAGAACTTCAGCATGTATGTGCACAGAATGAGCACTAATGGAATCCTCAAGTCGGACGATATGATTACCAGATTTTTCCGCATATCAACACAGATGTGTATCGAAAACGTTTACCAACAGTTGAGCGAAGACAGGATGAATCCATCCCAATCTGGACCTAAGAGGGATAAATACTACGCAATGTGTGATTCATTCGTCAAATTGGTGTCTCTTTTGATAAAGAACACATCAGATGGAGGCAATCCCACGCCGAAGCTCAATTTGTTGAATAAGGTTAGTTTATTTTGAACAATTATGCAGCCTTTTAAAATTTGCTGTTAATACTATCTTATTTGGCTTTGGTAGTGTGTCTAAGAAGTGTCTGTGTCGAAGAAGTTATGGACCCCTGATTGACATAGTGTTGTATGTGTTTACTTCCAGTTATTGTGCATAATAAATATTGTAACTGTTTACTTATAGATCTTGGGCATTATAGCCGGATATTTACTTCAAGACCACGAAGAGCATGCTACAAACTTTCAGCAACTTCCGTACCAACGATTGCTGCTGATATTGTTCTTAGACATGAACATGGCTGAGCCAGTTCTAGAATCTATGAATTACCAGGTGACCATCAAAGAGCTTCATCTCATTTCACTAACGCTTATCATTTTAACAAACTTATGCTTGAATCGCTTCAAATTCAATTAAACATTACATACAATACCCGTCCACTTTCTGTAAATTATTGTCCTAGATTAAAATTTGTCAAGGCCAGCTTCACTTTGTTTTCGACTAAGTTTTGGATAGTTGTCTGACATATTATGCCATACAAAAGTTGCCAGAAATCTATCAGATAAGTTCCTAAAAGGGCTATCAGGAATCGGTGAAACTGGCCCTTAATATTTATATTTCTTAGGGCTATTATCACTGGTAAATGATAATCTGACAGATTGTTATCTGACAAATTTCACCATATAAAAGATATGTAGGATATGTTCTTAATAGAGCTATCAGAAACCGGTGAAAGTGGCCCTTAATCTAGAGGATATATTACAGAATGTCAATACTGAAATGGATTACATAATTGCTTCAGGATATAATTAAGTGATTTGATGCGAGTCAAGCGTTATTAACTTTCAACTAACAATCATTACAAGTTTTTTCATTATTTTATAATTATTTTTCTTACCAGTATCAAGACAGTGAATACAAAACTCTCTATATAAAATCGGTGATGTTAATGTTAAGGATGGGGGTGAGTAAGAAGAAGAAAGAAGATTTCAAGAAGTAGTTCATTTACACGGGGCCAATCAAGAAGAACACATAAATACTTAGTCATTTCAATTTGTATCTGTAGTTTTTGCCAGTATAAAAACAAGTACATTTAATATATTCGGAGTTCATTAATTGAAAAATCTAAGTTATTTTTACTGTCTCAGTGTGTATTACTACTGTTTTTTTTTTTCTAATATATCTCCTATTTTTAAATGCATCAATTGTTTCAATGTTTCGATTTCCTGATGCTGCGTTAATTAACGTCGGGCATATACGAGTATACTTCTCGCCATGACGTCGCAATAAGTAAGCTTTCTGTTTAGCCAAGTCTTAAAATTTGTATTGACATAATTACCAACACAAATTGAACTCCTAAACGATTTGATATGTTTTCGAGATGCCTGTGTGTTTGCTCATAAAAAAATACATTAGTAATTTTGTAAATTAATGTTTGGTTTATTCGAATGGTGTAAAAAGCTGGCGTAAGCTATCTTATCTCATTTTATATCTCGACCGTAATTCATGGCGTCTACGTTGACCCCGTACAAATGGACTTCAACATTGTAAATGTAATGCCACTGGTTGTTTTGCAATTGATGTTTTATTGCAATGGGCATGATTTGTTTTTATTTTGTCGTGTAAGTCTTCACAGTCAATATGTTACTGATACATGAGCACATTGTATATTTATTTTATTATTTTGCTCTTACTATTTAACTGCGCTTAAATTTTACTGCGTGGTGTTATTAAAGTACCCACAAATTTAGTCGCAATGTGTATTTATACATATCAATTTTTTTATTGTAATTTATGTTATTTATTTATGATTAGTTACTTTTTTTACACAACAAGCAAAATATTTAATGTTTTAACATAAAATAATACCCTTCATATTGAGTATTTAATGACCAATTTCAAATAAAGCTAACTTTTTGTGACCCAGCATCGCTTTAATAATTTAAATTGGCAAACTTTTTATATTTCAACTATAAAATGTATATCCACATTTAGCGTAAAAGTATCGGAATTGAAAATACAGTACATAATCGCGATTATTAAAGAAAGGGCAATTCACAATCACATCAAAAGTATACAACTTTATGCGCAATCTGTCGCGTCGATTTGTTGATGTCATAATAATAAGGATAGTTTAAAACTAAAACAACCGACTTTCTCGCGAGTCAATTTTAGTAACAAGTTTGAGACGTTTATCGTCATATCGCTAGGGATACTTATCAGATCTTGATGAAATTACTATGGGACCACCTCGGAAATGTACCCTACCGATTAAAAAAAGTGAAAAGAGTAATCGCGTAACATACATACAAAAAATAGACGAATTGAGAACCTCTTTCTTTTTGGAAGTCGGTTAAAAATTGACGTTAACGTTTATTTTTATATGGCCAATTTCTCGGCCCACAGTGAAAATGGACGCTAACGTTTATTTTTATATGGCCAATTTCTCGCCCCACAGTGAAAATCGATTTGTTTGAAAAGCCTTAATATTCTCATTACCGTTGAAAGTTACCATGGCTATATAGAGCGCGATTTTTCAACTTTCAACAAATTGTTGCGATAAATTAATGAAAAATGGTTTTATTAGTAGAATTTTGTTGTTAACGAAATAACGTACTATTGGCTCAATGTAGATATATTGTAACTGTTTAAAATAACGATGTCGACAGTTAACGAAGGTTCAGCAGGCTCGAACTCGCAGTTTATAAGAAGACACCATCGTTTATAAGTTACGGTTCCAAGGTTGTGAGTTAATCGGACGTTATCTTACTTAGGCCCAGTTTCACCGGTTCCTGATAATGCGTTAGATAGTTATCTGACACATGGCGCCATATAAAAGCTGTCAAAAACCTGTCAGATTTCTTGATATTAGTGCTATCAGGAACCCGTGAAACTGGCCCTTAATATCTAAATAATTCAATGTTTACATTTGAAAAGCTGTATTTGTATATAATTTTTATATAAAAATTGCCACATTTTATTTTTCTTCTTGTTAGCCTTATTATTTTATTAAGTACCTATTCATTAACTGTGTATTTTATGTTATCATCGTTCTATTCGCTACATTTTTTTTGTTTATTATCGTACTGGCTGGATTTCATTGCACGCTCAGTTTTATCTAAAATCGTCTAGGTCGCTGATTGGTGATCGTTGTTTTCAGATTCTCACTGCATTTTGCCATACTCTCCGCATCATTCGACCGGCTGTGGCGCCCGGTTTTGCCTACGCTTGGCTCGAAGTGGTCGCACACCGGGCTTTCATCAACCGCGTCCTCGCCGTTACTCCTCAACAGAAGGTAATTTCGTATTTAATATACTGTGTTCCTTACGGCTTTCTTTAACTTGAACAAAGCTCTTAGAGTGAGTCTTGAATTAATTTAAGATGAGGGTGGCAGACGGAGAAGTGGAAGCGAGGTATCCAGATGCCGCTGTCAGTCTTGTAAGACCATTATTACCCATACTAAACCGCTTTTATTTTTAGTTAATTTTGTTGATTTTCTATCGTTGAGTCGATATATCAAGTTGTGTAGACGCAAAACCTAACGCTTTTTAGTTTTATATTGCAGTAATAAGTTTCCAGTTGATACAACAGTAAGAGTAAGAGAGATGTACCGTTTGAGTCGTGGTAGATTGGAGTCGGGGGAATATAGTAGATGCGAAGTAGTAGTAGTGACCGCTGAGTGAATGTCGAGTTATTAAAAAATGTGAATCGTGTAATAATTGCAGGGTTGGGGGATGTACTCTACGCTCCTGGTCGATCTCTTCAAGTTCCTAGATCCGTTCCTGCGCAATACGGAGCTCGCGCCGCCGGTCATGATGCTCTACAAGGGTACTCTGAAAGTGCTCCTGGTTTTGCTTCACGACTTCCCCGAGTTCCTCTGCGACTATCACTACGGGTTCTGCGATGAGATCCCGCCGAATTGTATTCAAATGAGGAATTTGATTCTGTCCGCGTTCCCGCGGAACATGCGACTGCCCGACCCGTTCACGCCGAATCTAAAGGTGGATCTTTTGCCGGAGATATCACATCCGCCGCGTGCAGTGATCAACTACGCGACTATATTGCCCAACTCGCAGTTCAAGAAGGATTTGGACGCTTACCTGAAAGCACGTGCGCCGGTCACGTTCCTTTCCGAGTTGCGAAGCAATATGCAGGTGAGTGCAATCATTTTTTTAAAATTCCGGGTAGGCAAGCGTTTGTCCACTATCTTGCCTGATGTTAAGTGACGATGCGGTCGACGATGAAGATGTCTGTTCAATCGCTATTTGGAGACCGCCGTGTTGTAGTTATGGGAAACACTAGATACTGTCAAGGAATTCCATTCCTTGGCGGTGCATATGATAACGAAAATATAATAAATTAATTATTAATCATTGTTGTCAACTTTCAAAATATATATCTCCTAAAATTGTGGAATTTGTATCGGTTGTTACACAAGCATAGTGCGTAATTATAACGTGCTTGTGTCCAAATAAACACTTTTGTTTACAAGGGTTTTGGCTCTGAATTAGAGTCTGTGCAAAAAGAGAACCGTCGTAGAAATTGAGGGCGCGCGTGTTGATATTCTAATTTACTGTATTTGTTGCGTTGACAAAGTAGCTCTGTCATTGTCAATGCGATTAAAAATGTTTGATAACTTGGTAGGTATCTACTCTTATCATTATCGGGTGGTACTAGGTAGGTATATACCTTCCTTATCTTTAAATGTTAGTTCATCGTAAAGCCACGACGGTTCTCTTTTTGCACAGACTAGCTGAATATTTATCTCTCTCTCTTCATAGGTCCTGAACGATCCGGGTCGTCGTTACAACAGCCAACTAATGAACGCTGTGGTGCTTTACGTGGGAACGCAGGCGATCTCGTTCATTCGTTCCAAGGGGAACACTCCCAGTATGTCTACAATCGCGCATTCAGCTCACATGGATATATTCCAAAACTTCACCGTTGACTTCGACTATGAGGGGCGGTGAGTTTAATACTTCTAGTAACATAACTTTTTGTAATGGTAGGACTTCTGCTAGTTCGCCTGGGGCGGTACCTCCACTTTGCCAATTTATTTCCAGCCGTGAAATAGGAATGATTTTCGGTTGAATTGGCAAGGTGTCCAGTGAAATTACAGCGCATGTGAGACTTGACATATTTATGTCTCAAGGTAACAGGCGCAGTGCAGTGACATGCAAAGTTGAATTTTGTATACCGCTGTATCTGTGATAGGTAGACGTCATCGCTTACCATCAGGAGAGCGTCGGGCTTATACTGTTTACCTTATACCATAAAAAAAACTTGTATTGTAACCAAGCGAGTTCTTAAGTGATGGCAGGCAATCGCCAATAGGTTGTGCGTAGATCTTCTACTTGCAATTATACGTGATGGTATAAAACAAATCGACTAAGCAGTCCCAAAAAAAAAAACACTACCCTCCCGCCCAGTTGAGTATACACCCGCGCTCAGAGGCCTTAAAAAGTTTTAAATCTAATTAGGTGTTTGCAGACTATTGCAGAAGTGTGTGAACGAAAAAGATGCTTCTACACGCTTTTATAGCAGCCTCTGTGTAGTAAAACCTAAATGAGCATGACCTAGATAAGTTGACCTTCATAGCATTTTAGTAAATCTTAAATACAAAATAATACTACATAAAATCACGCTATTTTCCCCTTTGGGGTAGTGCTTGCTTCTTTCCCGTAGACAGAGTATGTTAAAATAGACTTTTCCTTAAATTAATAATAATGATAATACAAAATCTAACTATATGAGAAGGATAAAACTATACACTCACTAGTATGAGAGAGCGAGATGAACAACATTTTTTATCCCTTCTCTGCGTATGCGATTTTACAAACTGGCTCCAGCACTGGCTCCAAGTTCTAGTGCACCCATTGGCTTTCACCCGCTGTCATGTATGACCCGACCAAATTACGTTGTTGATTTTATCTTATAGCTGGCGTATGTACATCACGTGTTTATCATTTTAGTCGGGTTTTATCTCTATAGCTATTTCATTCGAATACGCTAATGTTCTCTCTCTATATATATACTTTCTCTATGTTCTTTCCACATGCTACGACATCCTGACATCCTCTTTCGTTTCATTTGTCAGTTGTTAAAAATAATAACCTGTAATAAAAAATATTATGTATCTTTCCAGATATTTGTTCTTGAACGCGATAGCTAACCAGCTGCGCTATCCAAACAGTCACACGCACTATTTCTCATGCGCACTGCTCTATTTGTTCGCCGAAGCCAACTCGGAGGCGATTCAGGAGCAGATCACGCGGATGCTTCTAGAACGGCTGATTGTCAACCGGCCGCACCCGTGGGGTCTTCTCATCACCTTCATAGAACTCATCAAGAATCCAGTATACAAGTTCTGGCAACACGAGTTCGTTCACTGCGCGCCCGAAATCGAAAAGTATGATAACAAACTTCCTCCGTTATACAATTACATAGTCGAGCATATTATTTATAAAATATCCGGGAGAAGGGATCGCACTCAAGACTCGGGTAAAGGCGAGAGTGACGAAATTAGGAATGTATTGAGATTCTAAACTTGCGTTCGAATTGCCATTCATGATCTGTAACAGCATGGTATTTGACTTTACTGATAAAAAATGAATCTGAATCCTAAAAAAAATCATAAAAAAGAAAAATAATGTCTTGATTTCTTGTAAAATGTAAAACGATTAACATTATTTTTCATGTGCTACAGCGACTGTCTAAGCTCTAATGAGAATTTCATAACTTCGCAAGAAATCAAAACAGCGCCACTTTTTCCATAACATATACATGACACAAGTTTTTTATAACGTCGTGTCGTCATTGAAGACGCCAAGACATTAATTTGAGAATAATATTCATCTCATACGCCACATTTAGCACACTGTAAAAGGTCAAATACCGTATTGGAGTCGGATATATTATATTTTACTTTATGTCGTCCGGTGAATTAGTGCCTACAACTCTGATATTCAATTAATTAATCATAAAGTTACTTTTCAGTTTTACATGGTAAGTACATGATTTACATTATATAAATACTTCGCAAGATCGGTAGTCGAGGCGTAGATACCGATGCTTGCTATAATCGCTAACGTAGCGAATGAAGCTAGATGTAGCTAGACTGCTGTGAAGATACATCTGCATTTATCCGTCATTGTCGAAGATAGCAAGTGTCGGTATCCATGTCGAGACTACCTATTCTGGGTCGGCTGTCTCGAATTAGACATCAATGATTATACTGAAAAAAATATATTTAAAAGTTAGCCTAAAGATGCTACTGATAGTGTGAACAGTCCCGTACTTCTTGAATTTTTGTTATTGCGGTCGCTAACCTACGGTAAATCTGTATCTATATCGAGACTACCTACCTAGGATATATGGTCTCTACATATATACCGACGCTTGTTACCATCGCATTGGTACCTATGTAGAGGCTTGAGGAGACTTGACTATATGCATGCAATATGTCTTTAGCGATAAATAGGATCGAGAATATTGGGAATTATTCACATAACTTTTTTATGTGTCAGCCCATAAAATATACATTGATTTATCTATAACGAACTCAACATGCATTTTGTCTAGCCCAGTCAGTTATCACAGTCCTTTTCAAAAGTCACATTTGAAAAGTCATTATCATTATTCCTTCTTTGACTCAATTCCTCGTTAATTTTAATATTGAATACTCATCAGATCATGAATGGCAAATGTTGTAATTAGTAATGATGTATACGTTATTTGTCATGGTGTTATTTGGGTAAGTTACTTTAACTTCGTGGTATCTGGAGAATGTGGTTGGTGTGGGTTAAAAACACAAGGTTTTGTAAATGCTTGTCTTGTGAAAGCTTGCTTAACACTAACATCAAAGGCAAAATTATTTAGAGTAATCGTGCACATAACAAGGGAAATTTAATATTATAAGGTAATAACACTTTTGACGAGATAAGTGATTGAATCTCAATTACATTCCAATTTAATCATCCCTTCTGCCAATGACGAAGGAAGATGCATGCTCAGTTATTGACTGATAGCAAAATATCTCACCTTGATCTGCTACTCTAGGATTGCAATTTGTATTAGAAAACGCTTACATACGTAATTATAGAGGCTATTTTTGTATGCAACTTCCTTAATTTACATGCGTTTTGAAATACAAAATTTGATAGTTGCTTGAAGTTATTATATAGATGCTAGAATTCATTAACATGTCATAGCTGATGTTAGGCCTCTATAAGTTTATTTTGATAAAACAATAAAAGGTTTCACATTCAGCTATGACAAAACTCAAATAATTTTAGTAATTTTGAGTATTTTCACACACATTTTTTTTTTTATTTAGACAATTAGAATCACCAATAATTAGAGTTTTTATATCATGTTGTCTTGTATAGATTTTTGTACTATAGAATATTTAGATTAAAAAAATACGTAAAGCTATTTTATGCAAAAACATAAATACTATAAAGTAAAGGACACTCAACATCCTTCTTAATATGCTAGCGACCAATTAAATGTTTCTCCAAGAGTGAACGCAGAGTGATTATTAAGTTCAATTTTGTATTTCAAAATGTGAGTGATTAACTTTATTCATGGGATGGGTTCTTCTCAATGTCGATTAGGAGTAATATGCTGGCAAATTAACAAGTTATACGCAAACCTAAAATAATTTTTCTATAATTAATTAATTAATATATTTACTGATTAAATTGTTGTTATGTGGTGGTGTGTGTATGTGGTTTTTTTATATCGATTGCTAAACTGCTTTTATACACGTATATTTCGTACGTCATATTTCGTAATAGATATAAAATTATAACACAGGTGCGTTTTTATACAATCTTTTTATTACCTTTTTTATAACTTTACACCGAAGTAACACGCATGTTATTTAAATAATTAAACGTATAACTAAATGAATATTAATGAGCTATTAGATTTTCGTTGGGAAGTGCTCTATTAAAGATTGAATATAAAATTTAAAACCTGCCTAGTTACTGTTGAGCGTTTATATTCATGAAGGAGGTGATATTATAATATGATGGGTGTCGTTGGTTGCATGACGTTTTCTAAGTGATTGGTTTTGTTAGATTGTGTAGTTTCGTTTGTCCTCGAATGTATTTAAAAGCATAGAGGTGGATCGATTCCTAAAACCATGTGGTTATCCACCAACTGAAAATGTTTACTGCGTCAGCTTGGCATAGTATATGCGTTTATACTATCAATTTGGTTTCAAACACATGGTCATGTACAATAACAGAAACCTACCACAAGCCTAAAATCAAGGATCTCGTGGTAGCCGTCCAGTCTCGCTTGAAGTCAAAAATGTTTAAACCGTTTCTAAGCTCAGTCTCTTTTGGCAATAGTACGAGTTTGTACTCGGTCAGATAGAGCTTCGGATACTGTTGCGAAGCTGACGTATAAAGTGAAGGCAACAGGAATGGTTATTCCAAAATTGTGTCGGTTTGACGTATTGAGAAGTGGGAATTAACTCTAGTACTGCAAGCTATGTGAGTTGATCTATCTCGTAAGTACCGGTTGCGGTTAGTTCCATTGGATATTGTCTCGTCGCATCAATTTTGTATTAGATGTGTCGATGTGAATTTTGGGTTCCCTTGGTCAAACAGTATTGTGGTTATATAACATATTTTCTGTACTGTACACCAGATAAAACGTCTCCGGGTCGACTTCAGCAATCCTATTGAGGACACTTAGGTACGTATTGTTGTAGTTATTGAATTTAACTATTTATTGTTACTAACAATTAAAATGTGTAAACAAAAAAACTTAAAGGACAATCGCTACAAATATGTCATATGGCCTGAGGCTAAGGTTGCCTGTTCATTGACGCAGAGCGAGGCAGCGGAGCGGAGCGAAGTCAGGGCTCTTGTTAACACGCTAAGAAAAGTCGCCGGGCTTACGCAAGAATTCTTCTACACATGCACTGTGTACATTGCTCCGGCGCTGACTGAGAATCTGCGCTAGACGCGCTAACACGCGCTGTGTTCTTGCGGTAAAGAGAGGGGCGGTGTAGAGCAGAGGGTAGATTTCGTGGCTAGGTCTGACGAAATTCTTCTCGTGTACATGAGTACACTCCACTTCCCCGCTCTTCTTCTCTGCTATGCTTCCCGGATTTGAATGAATTTTTGAACTAGTTCGCAAATCCCTCTGCACTGAAGCGGAGCGGAGATTTTATGCGATTCCATTGGTTAATATTAGCATTATTGGTTAATAGTATACAGCTCCGCACCGCTCCTCTCCTCTCCGCTCCAGTGGATAGTCAAGATTACGCGCGTAAATTTACTGCTACACACGCTAGTGTAGCGTGAAGTCCGCGAGATGTCAAATTATGTTTGGGCTTGAGGTATCGCATAATCATCTTCTAAGACTTGCAAATGTCTATTCAAAAATGCAATTTTTTCTCCATTAAAATAGGTTTTTCGAATAAAGCCGCTGCTACCAAGCACTTTTTTATTATTCTGAAACGTAGAGTATGTGCTCTCTTTTATTCCTTACAAGTCTGTGTTCAACACAGTAAGCGATATACTAAGACCCAGCTTCACTAGATCTTGATAAGGTTTCAGAGATTTTTTAAAAGCTAAAGAAGCTAAAGAGCTTACAAGATGTGTGGGTTGCACATTACTAGTATTCTTATTAACCTCTCCAGCTCAGCAAATTATTATGCCATATTAAGCAATATATTAATTATCTGATGACGTCATATAAATTGTCAATAATCTGGCAGATAAGTTTTAATATGGATATCAGGAATCGGCTCACAATGTTTTTAATCCCAAAGACTGTGACTGACTGAAGTAGAATGTCTTCAACGAGTACGTCCTACTTGTTATTACTTACGGAGCCGAGACGTGAACACTGACGGTGCGACTGGTTCACAAATTCAAAGTCGCCCAGCGAGCTATGGAGAGGGCTATGCTCGGAGTATCTCTGAAGGATCGAATTCGAAATGAAGTCAAACGTCAGAGAACCAAAGTTATCGACATAGCTTAAAGGTTTAGCAAGCTGAAGTGGCTGGCTGGCAGCGGTTGAAAAAAAAAGAGCTGAAGATAGAGCACAGTGGCGTACCATAGGTGAGGCCTTTGTCCAGCTGAGGACAGATTTGGCTGATGATGATGATGATTTCTCCAATTCATATAACAGTAGAACAACAACTTATATGAATTGGAGAAATCATCATTAGCCTATCTCTACCCTCAGCCGGACAATATCACCGTAGAACATCTTCAATGCATAGTGTATGCTATTAAAAATTATTCACATACTTGCTCCATGTTAGAGCCGTGGTTCGACAACACGGCGATTTACGCTAAGTAGTTGCATTGTTTGCGCCTTCTGTTTGCCGTATAACGACATTTTATTTTTATATATGTACACATGTGCAATATTTTCTGAGTCTGCATCGAAAATGCCTCGAAGTGTCTTCTATTTCTTAGTCCACATTTTTAGATTTGATTTTTCGTGCGTTGTTCTCTGTCTTACGAGTGTTAACCTTCAGCTGCTGTGGTTTGGAGATGCGGTCCAACAACAGTTAACTAGTACATAACCTCATAGTCGAGAGAGGTCGTGCTTGTTCGGTCGGGCAGTTTATGTTTAGTATAAGTTTATATAGCCACAGTTTTACAATCATACAGTTTGGAATCGAATGCACTTGCGCAGAGCAACGGCGGATCCAAGCCGCCCGCTTCCCCGCGAGTACCCACTCGCGGGGAAGCGGGCGGCGTGGATCGCGGTCCTCAATATCGCTTAGTTCGAGCACTCGCACTTTGCGGGTCGCCGCGTCAGTGTAATATCGAGTTTTAATTACGAGAATCGTTGATGACATTAATTATAATGGTGCACACTTGTTCTGTGTATGGATGTTCCGACAGCAAAATACAACAAGGACTTACGATTTCATTTCCCCGCGACGCGAGGGAATTTTATTCCTATAACTAAATATCTAACCAAATATTGTCTAATACTATTATTTGCAATGAAATGAGTTTATTTCACGTGAAATACAGTATAAAAAAGTAGTTTGTAATATTATTTCGCACATAACATAGCACATAAATTATTAAAACAAAAGCAAAAAATGTCCAATTTACATGAATACTACTAATGAATACGATACAATACTTATTCTGTATAAATTAATAATACCGCCACTATACAAAGTTATTTAGTGAAATTGAGTTGAGGATAAAAACTGACTAAGAAGCTTTGTGAAAAAAATTAGTATCGGCATCATTAATATTTGGTACCCTATGTACTATGTAGGCAATGGTCTTCTATATAAACTAAGGTTTGTACCAATGTACATACGCATCACGCCACTATGATCTTGTGTGAACCAGAGGAGTTTAACAGTACTAATAAGTCTATTTGATATAGGTCTGATCACGCGATGATAGGTTATTTTATTTATTAAAAAGGTACTATTGTATAGAATATCTCTGTGGAGATTCTTGATCTTTTATTTTTCAAAATCAATGAAAACAATTGTCTCTTAATATATTATCAGCTCGTAGTTTGTTTTTGACAACCCTTGCACATTTGCGGCTGATAGCGTATGTACCTACTCGGTCGGCGGTGTCGTCCGACATCAAAAGCGATTCTCAACTGTATGATTGTAAAACTGTGATATAGCTCAAACAGTAGTCGAAGTGCTACGCTAAGCTCTATTCATAATGTATAATGATTGAAAAACTTCGCAAAACTGACGTTCGAATAAATTTTAAATTAAGTATACATTGTATAAGGTAAATTCTTATATTTTTGAGGGTAGTTGACGCAGTTGCCATATATTCTACCTATTACACGTATTTATTATATTTGGGGCACATTCGACGCATCAGAATACGGATACACTCAGTATCCACCTTAAATCAATGCTAAATTTATGTTTTTTTTTCTAGCTTTGATGTATGTCAATAAAATAAGTAAGGCAGTAGTGCCTTACTTTGATCCTACCGACATTGAGGGGAATTTATTTTTAAGATCTTAACATAATTGATCATGATGTACAGTCTCAAATTTTATGATTGTACCTATATATATATATATATATATCTTTTATGATAAAACTCATACTGTGTATGAGTTATATTTTTATAAACGCGTGGACTAATATATGCAAAATAAAATGGGAATATATGACTTTGTCTCTATAGTTTTATTGACTTAAAATCCACTTATATTTTTCGAAAGAAACGTTTATAGACACAGATTAGTCATCAAGAGTGTAAATAATTGTTTTGAATCATAACTTGATATTGCGACTGTACATCAAAATGTCTGATATAATTTTATCATAATTTGTTTCGAAGACTATGTTTTCATCGTTGCTAGACATGTGCTGCTGCCTACGGCATAATATGCTATAACCACGGCGCACTATAAAATGTTAATTATATGAATATCGTATATATTCAGAGTGATTTATTACCGAAAGATTAAAAGAAGCGGGGTGCTAGAGGGCCTCACTGCACTTCTATTGAATCCCCTATGTTGGCCGATATTTTAAATGTGAAAGTTATATATTTGCGATAACCCACCTAAAGTAATCAGCTGTCTGAAAACATAGTACATTTTTGATGGAAAGTAGAAAAAATGAAAAGTTAAATTATTTTTAAATATAAGCTTTTTTAAATACGCTATAATATGTAATGATAATTTGAGATCGTCTACAATACGAGAAATCCGACTTTAAACGCTTCGTTTTCACGTATTCAGTTCCAAATCAGTGGTGTTTGTCTCCAAAAAAAAAACAAAATCATCATCGGAAAAAATTAAAGCAATGAGAACAGTACAAAAAAAATTGAATATTTAAAAAATCGGCATCATAGTGGTTGTTCAATAGATGCGCTTTAGTTTCATAGTTTGTTCCATCGTTAACAAATCATTCTGTATGCTAGCTGATAAATTTACTATATAAAGGGTTTATATCCAAGTGCAAAATAATACAGGTAGCTCAATATATCATAAGCATTTGATACATTCAATATTCCATCGCTTTCCTACTTAAATCATTATGTGAACAAAATTGACTGCCTTTACAAGTAATTTATAACCTGTTTGGTCACTAATTGATAGAAAAAATCCAGTTGGACAGTGATTTTAATATGCTGTTACCAAATTGTCTGTGACAATCGTCATATTTTTTAATTTTTATTAATTAGTAATGTCTAATTCATATTTAATATAATTGGCTGGCTTATTGAGCTTCCTAATAATTGTCACTTGAACTAATAAAAGCAACCCTATATATTCTGAACGTGTGATGTAGTAATTTAACGCCACCCTTGCATGATACAACAAATAACGTCAAACTAACACGATTAGTCATATTAGAGTCGGCTCTCTGATTAAAATAATATGTGACGTCGAAGTGAAAATTCGGCTTTTCGCTGTACCATAGTAGTCCTCAGAAATAAAATGTTATGTAGGTACGTTGAAAATGCAAGGTTTCTGTACTATATCTAATTAGACATTAATAATTATGATTAATATATATACATATACATAAGTATATTTTATATAAAGTCGAGTTTTTACAAATAGGTGCTTCTACTACTTTAAAGTATCATTTTATATTCGCGGCTTTGAAGAATTATTCATCGCTATTTTCTTATGTAAACTTATTATTATTTCATCACATAAGTTGTATAAAATACCGAATTGTCTTATGGCGTATTTGCGCACACATCCCATGACTGCCGTATTCGTTCATATACGCATTTTTCTCAGGCCTTCTCTGAAAATACCTGCGTAATACGTTTTCAGCTTTTTTTAATTACTTCTGTGTAGTTATATTAAGACTGTATAATATCTTCACTACACATACAATGGAAAAATATTGCAACATTTGTAATTATCACGATTTATTAAGGCATAATATTTTGAATCCAGGTTTTTACCATTCAAGGTATTTTTTTATTATATAATTCCACCCTTCAGTTAGAGTTATGAATGTCTATAACGATAATCTGATGTTTCCTGCACCGAACATTGAATAGATATTAAATATATTTTATGTACATATTTATAAAACATTTCCATTTTAGTATTTTTATTATTATGAGGAATTTTCTTTTAAAAAAAATACGTTTCAGTTCCTGGAGACTCAACAGATGGCTTACAAAATGAACGCATTCATCTGTCACTGTCATGCTGAATAAATCTGTCAAACATCTTATTTTATTTTCATTGGTTTTCGATTGATGTCTATACCGCTTTCATTGCTTATATGTTTGATATACTTTGTAATTTTTGGTGATCAAACAAACATACAATATTTTCGCTAAAATATAATAAACAAACATAGACATCTTGTTAAATTCTCATCATAAGCCACCTTACGAGTGTAGAGGAACTATTTTTTCAATGAAAACGGCTCACATTATTCATTGCTAAATATATTTTACTTTAAATAAATTGTATGGACGAAACCTTTCCTTTTTATAGACAACAAAAGCGTAAAAAAAAGAAAGAATGAATGTGGCAAATATATAAATGAATAAACCACATCACGTGTTCTGCTTGAATGTATATATCTGGATCTTTCATTTGTTCTAACTTTGTTTTCTTTTGTTTTGTTTCACGCTTACCGTTTCATTTCAGTTTTGTTTTGAGCAAACTCTCTGAAATGAAACGCAAGCAAACTCAAAAAAGGTATTATCAGGGTTATTTTTTTATTTTACTCAATATGACTGCTCGAACATCTTTGAATTAAGGCTGTGATTGGGTTATACTGATATACTCAATAAAACAGCAGGGGGTATATTTTATAGATGAATGAAATAGTAACTAAATGTTAAACTAATGGAGTCTCACAATAGAAGTTTCCAAATTTTGAAATGAAATTGTCGATACTGGAAGGAGTAAAATTCGAGCAGTCTGTAGTTGCTTCATTAGGCTTTGCACGACTGATCGGCTGTTTAGGGTTTTGAAATGATTAGGGTTTTATTTATCAGAGATATTCAAGCAATCATACAATCCTTCAAAATACAATACTACTTTTCAATAAATTTCACTGATCAGGCGTATATTGAAGATGTAACATAAAAACTTGGGGTTACAACTTGTGTCCAGTTCAGTGATAAAATGTGTTTTTAATAATTCATTCAAATCCAAATAAAATAATGCAATTCTCGAGAACAATGTTAGTTTCTTACCGGTGCAGGTTTTTCGTTTTATTGGGAATTATTTGAATGATGAATTAGTTCTTCAAAGTCGATCTGTATCCTTTACTAATTAGGACTCGAGTATAAAGACTCAGCATAGATAGAGTAAGACAAAATAACGGGTCTATTTACTTCCAGCCAACTTAAGGACAACTGCAACTCTTCCGAATTGCGTCTTAATTATTAATAGCGTGATACTGCTCAGAACTTTCTATCTAACTTAATATGTTGAAAATGAATTCACACAGATACAACTAAACAGCTAAGAAAAATAATATCAATATGTTAATTGAAGTATTTTAAATTGCACATAAAAGCCTTCTGGAAGAGTTGTTTGTCCAAAATTAACGCCTTTTTACTAATAATGAGGAGATATGGCAAGATGTAGATCTTATCGTAAACACAACCATAGATTATTAACGTTACGTATGCCGGTTTGACTCAGTAGGAATTAGTAGAGTTTTCAAAGAAGGTTTCGAGCGATCATATCAGTATCCGATCCGTGTATCATTAGGACCCCTATTCTGTAAGCTAGCGAACAAACACCGAGCCACAGAGATGCCAATGCGATTTCCATTAAATTTGGTATTCTGGCTAGGCAGCAGCCTAGATCTACCATATCACTGGCGTCGCACTGGAACGGCTGCTGATTGTTGCCACTGTAATAAACCTATTCACCATTTCATTTATTATCATAAAGTATCAGTTAATATTTTTAATATAACAAGCCTTAACAAATAAATACCTACATTGATATATCGTTTCAAATTTTGCGGTAGGAAAACCTTCCGAACGTCATGGCAATTGAGTGAAGTCAAAGAGATACCTACGAAACATTATTCAAACTAGCAATAACTTTTTGTCATTGTATCTCCGATGGCATACCGCTTTTTTTCAGGATACCAAATTGTCAGTGACTAGCAGAAAGCCTAATGCCGTTTTACAATGTTCGTTTTTCCATAGCTTACAGACTACGAAAACTGACAATATTTGTGAGCGAGATGCGAGCAACTTGCTATGTAGTGGTTCGGTAGCTTATGGAATTGGACCCTGGACTGTCGTAGTAGTAGTAATTATGCCGCGTGAACACGTCTCGATGAAGAGCGTTTGAAACGCTCAAAACCTGGGTCAATAACTTTAGATACTCATTACAACTGAGAATAGCCGGTATACACCGATGTTTCCAACTCGGCAAACATTGAAAACTAAAATAACACTAGTCTAATCACAAACGAATTGTTTTTTTACATCTAGCCCTTATTGATTCTACTTGCCATAATTTTCTCGAGTAAGTTCTCATAATTTTTTAACATGGTAGGCTTTTGATCGCACTCTATGAGACGTCGCCGCCACCTTAAACTAAATGTAAGTTCCACTCTAATAATATGTTGTAACCCAATCAAAATTGTTTTGCCAAAAAATGTACTTCAATATGCGCCGTACATAGGGTGGATAGGATCTCAGGCATTGCTGGCGGTCACCCATAATAATATCAACCGAAATTGCAAAGCGACAATGCTAATTTTTTTACATTTAATATATTTGGCATAAACCACAAAGTTTGGCTTAGCACTGATCTTTGTTTTTAACAGCGAAGCTTGGGGTCATATGTATACTCTATCACCGATAGAGACATGCCGCAAACTCTATTGAGGTATGGCTCGAACTAAACGGTTGATGAGATTCTGTACGTTTCGGGCACTTTAAGAGAAGCTTTGCGAACAAAATGCAATATGCATTGTTGCAATATTTTATGTAAAACACAATATTCTTTCAATGATAGTAAGTCTCATCGATCGTCTTTTCTTTTACTGCTGGGCTTTTTTCTTCGATATTGCTAACTGCTGCTACTAACACGATTATGTTGCTTGGCCGATGCATGACGGCGTGTGCTTAATGTTGCCAAGCTATTTTATATATGTATATTCACAAAGTGTAATGTTCTAGACTGTTTGCATCGGTGGCGCGTTCTTGCATCGTTGACAAGACCGGTGCGGGAGGGGGAGAAGTCGGTATAGCTGAGTAGCGTCAGCTTGCTTGGGAGTCTGACCGGCATGACGAATTTTACTTATTATTCAACACAGGTGAGGACTTTAATTAATAATATTCACAAATGTAAATATATTTTTACGTACAAATCATTGATTGACTTAGGAAATACAATTTGGAACCTCATAAATGCTAACTACTTGTGGATTGGACTGAAGTCAGCTGTGAGAACGACACTATAGTCGGCGCGTTATCAACTGAGTTGTGAGGCCAATAGCGTCAGTAAAGATACGGATGTGCAGCGCGCCGGGGCCGTTATCGGTAAATGGCTACATGTTGATGGTGTGCGTAAGTGCGAGCGAGATAGATATAGAGAAATTATTTATGGCCGCACGACTCAGTTGATAACGCGCCGACATATTCATTATTCTGTGGCGCCGACTATAACGATTCCATCTTGGACAGCATCGTCGCTTTGTATCAGATAAATTGTTGTCAGCGTTTTTAACCGACTTCAAAAAGGAGGAGGTTCTCAATTCGCCGGAGTCTTTATTTTTTTACATATGACGCCTGACCCAATATGGATTTTTTTTTGTTTGTTTGAAAGAGTATACTTCCCAGGTGGTCCCATTTAAATTTCATCGAGATATGTTCAGAATCTCCAGAGATATGGAGATAAACACCTCAAACTCATGGTCTTCAAGTCGCGAGTGAATAGGTATCTTCTAGGCAAGCATGCTACATCTTGGACCGCATCGTCACTTAACAGGTGAGATAGTGGGCAATCGCTTGAGCATAAAAAAAGAAACTTGGTACTGAAAAGAGAACACTTAGATGTTTAAATGATCTTAACTTATTGTCATTAAAGCACACTAGCCTTCATACTACATTTTTTTAAATGTCTTATAGGCTAGCGTTTGACCACTATCTCACCTGTTAGTAAGTGATGATGCGGTCGAAGATGGTAAGCACCCCAGGCCTAGAATGGGAACTGGCTCTCAAAGATAGCTGCCGGAACACATTAGATGTTTTGGCGACAGTATTTTCTAACTTGAGGGTGGTAGCTGGCCAGGCAGACACTAGATAGTGTCCTACCACCATGCGAGGGTTGTTGGTTTCTTAACGATGTTTTCCTGCACCAGAAATGTTGTGTTTCTACTTGCAGACTTCCAACCGTTCGTATTAAAGCCGTCCCTGTTTACCACTGAACTTGAAACCCCGCCACCATTGCCGGCCGCCGTCGCGGCTGGAACTCGCCCCGCTAGTAATATGCAACGATGGAACGAACTGTTCAAGGACTTCAACAGAGATCTTCAATGGAACGCGCCCGTCAAACCAGCCACCTTACAAACCAATCGTCTACGGCGGTAAACGATTCAGTTTTGTAAATACACACCTTATGTACAAACAGTGCATAATCAACTCTCCATTGGATAATTCACAGACCAATTTTTAGTGTTAACAGAGCAGTTGACTCGAAATAGTGTTTAGCTTGTGAGAAAATCTAACACAGTGTTACAGTGTTTATTGCGGTGAAAGGACATGGCAGTGAAATACGGTAGTGTTGTAAATAAGTAAATACATCATAGCGATCGGCCGTAAATTTCGTTTGTTCGAAACAGATAGGCAATTCCCAGAATGATCACGGGCTATATCTAGCCGAATTATCATAACGTGGACACGTTCATAATATGTAAGATTTATTGAAAAGCGAGATGCATTATTAACATATACTTTATCAATCAGCATAACGAAACATTGAAATCGATGAAATTAATTTGTTTGTGATTTAATAGCTGTTTAACAATGATCTAATACACATAATTTAAATATGCTGATAATGTACATACTTTACTACTATCTAAGGTTAAAATCTATGTTTAAACACCAGTTCTGTGCCTTCAGCCACAACCTATATTTTCAGTTAAAATATTGTTATATTCTAATGAACATTTTTTTAGACGATTATTAAATCAAACATAGTCAATGTTTTTATCCATTAATTACATATATTGATCATTAAATCAGTTTTATTGTATTAACTACATTAAATTAAACTACAATTTGTATGAATGAATTTTATTTATATTTTATTATATAATGTACGCTCTGTGATTTGTGGTTACATTGAAAAAGGGGTTTAGCTGCATTTTAAACTGTTTACTTAATGTGACCACAGAACATTGAGTATACCTTTACGTCCACATTATTTTAATTCGGTGCTTGGTGTAAAATTGTCGTTGTATGTGTTATTGGACTGATAATAATGATTTCGCTCATCTCATAAGCGAAATTCATGTAATAAAGTAAGATCCATTTGTAATATAAATGTTGCTAATTTAAAATTTGTAATTTTTGTTAGATTAATTGTTTCACTATCTCTTTTTAAATGTATGTGGTAAAATTTGTATACAATTGTCAATGTTAAATAATAAGGATGGGCGCATAGATGCTTCTCGTTTAACAAAAGATGGTGAAACTGACTTTGACTTAGTTGTTGAAGCTTGATTGTAAAGTTTTACTAAGGGGATTTTTTCGAATATTGATTATGAACCGAATGGCGACCAAAAATGAGCTAGTTGTGCTTAGCTCGCAAAGCTGAGGTGATGTTTCATGTTTGATGTATGATTTATATCATGTCAACTAGGCTGGCGGCAGCGACTGGCACCGTGTAAATGGATTTTCGTGCCAGCCGAGCACCTGCCGCCATATACTTAAAATATGCCATACCAGCACTGGCATCTTATAAAAAATACTATACGTATAAAAAGTTACTTTGGCTATGCCAGCAACGCTGAAGTAAGTTGTAAGCTTAGTTTTTGATTGACAATCGGCTTTACAATGAATTTAGTGAAAGGCCGCTTTCTGTCACGCTTGACAGCTGAGAGGCGAGTTTGTTTCCGAGGTGAATATTTCAGCACGAGCTACCACGCGACTACCGCGTTGTACACTCGTTTATGTCCTCGACCCATGTAAACCGCCCTTTTGTTGGCATCATTTGTGACAATATCTGTAAGCTTCGAATTAATTTTGAATAAATCAAGTAGAGTAAGATAAATGTTGTTGTTTAGGTTCACAATGCTTTAAGATTCAGTATGAGCAAGCGAATGAAAGCGGTCTGTTTATACAAGCTTCATAATGTAATATGTATTCAATAATTAGTAAGTAAATTCGGTTTTTTCTAAAAATGTTATTTGATGCACATGACACAAAAGTCGTGTTCGTTTGACGTCATATTAAATAATTATTTTGTAATCATATGGTCGTTTCACTTATTTATGCCTTTCGTACCTACAATGCATATTCTTCAAAGAGGAGGTTCTCAATTCGTCTATGTTTTTTTTGTATGTATGTTACGCGATTACTCTGTCAATTGTGAACCGATTCAAATGATTATTTTATTAATCGATAGGCTACATTCCTGAGGACCCATTGTAATTTAAAAGAGATCTGATAAGTATCTCCATATATGACGATAAACATCTCAAACTTGCTACTGAAAATGGCTCGCGAGGTATGGAAGTCTGTTGTTTCAGTTTTTAAACTATCGTAATTATATTATTGTTATAGAAATTCGAAGTTGGTACGTGAAAAGAAAACAAAGCACCATATGTGGTAGAACACATTTTATCATTATTGCAGTGGTAGGACTTCTGCTAGTCCGCCTGGGGCCACCACCACGTTGCCAATTAATTTTTAGCCGTGAAAAAGGAATGTTGAAATGGCAAGGTGTCCAGTGAAATTACAGGGCATGTGAGTTAGGGCACTCGATATCTTTGTGTCTCAACGTAACAGGCGCAGTGCAGTGACGTGCAAAATTCTGGCAGTCCAGAATGTTGCATGCCGCTGTGTATGTTATAGGTAGACGTCATCGCTTACCATCAGGCGAGCGTCGTGCTTGTCCTGTTACATTTAACCATAAAAAAATCTATGTAGCGTTCCGCCTGACTTGCTACCAATAAGGAGCTTACCACCATCAAGGAGAAAATCTGCCGCCGTAATCGTTCCGGCAGCGCAGCCCTTGAGAGGCAGAGTATTGAAGACCTACGTTGATGTTGTACATATACTACCTATATGATAACTAATCCATAATGTTCACCGTGCCGACGGGATTTCATACAACGCCTCTTGGAAAACTTGCCCGGCGTTCGACCAATTCTGCTACAATACCTACCTACGACCCGACCAGATATAAAAAGGGAACGCGAGTAATCGCTAAAACTTTAAGTACTTACCTCTATTTTGCCAAAACTCTGAAATGGCTAATCTGAATAGCTATGCCAGGACAAATGAGAGAGTGTCGATTATTGCATTGTTATATGGGCATGCGGGGTTTACTGTTCTCACAGAACCACTAGTATTTTTATTGGTTTAGCCTAGTGTGTTCACCATCTTAGACCACAACATCACTTACCTGCAGGCGAGATAGTGGTCAAACAATAAATGCGAAAGTGTGTGTGTGAATGTTTGTTACCACGTATCCCCTATTGGTTTTTGAGAGGCCGTCATTGACCTACGCTCTTCTATGGGAGTAGTAGGTTAGCAAGGTTAGATGCCAGTAAGGCTGGCGACAATCCTCAGAAAAACCTGCGCTGGCTTGGCCCGTGTTGTTTAGATGAGTCAATGGACTCATTTCATTTCCGGATTATTCTTGTGATATGTCGCGTGAACAGTCTACGGATCAGCGCTAGGTCAGCGACTGTCGCCTTGCGTCCTCTCGCTAGCGCGGATGTTCCGAAGCACGCGGGTGGAAGTCACTTGGCATGAAAAATAGGCCGACGCCATATTCCCGCCAGTGCTGGCAGCCAGCGCTGGCTGAGTAAATAGTATTCTGTGCGCTGGCTTGTCTTGACAAACTGTTTATGCGAGGCCAATAACAAGCTAGCGCTGGCTAACACTGGCTTCGTCTAAAGAGCGTACGCGAGGTGCACTTTTCCATACAAATGTATTCCCCCGTTTCCTCCCTGGAAAATGCTTATAGAGCAAAATTTGTTTCTACAAAATATCAAGGTCTGCTGTAGCCCCTATCATTTGCTTTTTTTGACCAACTAATTGCAAATAGAAATATGACCCTTTAAAAATCTTTAGAAAGCTTATATTTCTTTTTGCAATTAGTTGGTCAAAAAAAGCAAATGTTAGGGGCGTAGCTACAGCAGACCTTGATATTTTGTAGAAAAAAATTTGCTCTAGAAGCATTTTCCAGGGAGTAAACGGGGGAATACATTTGTATGGAAAAGTGCAACCCGCGTTCCCTCTTAAGGTCATATGGAAAATCGCAACGATCACTGATTGTCGCATAGAATAATGCGAGGTGATTTAGGTAGGTATGCTAGGTACCGGCCAATCTCAGAAGGTCATAGACTAAACCAATTAATCTATGCGTGTCAGGATGCACTAGTTTATCCCAGGACAATATATTTTGGTCTAAAACTACTTAACTTAAACAACTTAAGCCTTTACTAGTTTTACCTAGCCTAGGCCAACCTATGCCGTAACCATCGAGGTACTACGTAGTGCATTCATATCGATGACCGTAACCTTTTTTTAGAACTTTTTTTTGGAACCCTTATAGTTTCGTCATGTCCGTTTGTCTGTCTGTCTGTCCGTCTGTCTGTCTGTCTGTCTGTCTGTCTGTCCGTCTGTCTGTCTGTCTGTCTGTCTGTCCGAGGTTTTGCTAAGAGACCGTTAATACTAGAAAGCTGAAATTTTGTAGGAGTGTGTACATAAATTACGCCGACAAAGTGGTGAAATAAAATTTTGAAAAATATTTTTATTAGGGTAGCTCCCCTACATGTGAAGTGGGGGGGATGAATTTTTTTTCGTCGTCTACACCATCGTGTGGAGTATCGTTGAGTAGGTCTTTTAAAATGACATCAGGGTTGCTAATACCATTTTTCGATTGAATGCTCCATTTACGAAATATTAAACTTTAAAGTGCAAATTTTTGTTACAAAAGGGCGCCCCCCCCCCCCCCCCCTCTAAAAGCTAAACTGCTGGCTTGAAAAATCTGGAAAAATTCGTGATAATAGTGCATTTCATGAACTTTAAAAAACTATAGCGGTTAAGATAACTTTATTAGTTTAGCAGTAATAGTCGTTGAACTTGGATGTTGGATAATTTTGTACCAAATACAAATTCCTTAGAACAAATCCTTTAAAGTGACAAACACGAAGTACCTAGTTGCTTGTTTATAACGGGTAAAGACTTGCATTGAATAACGGGCTACTACGGAACCCTACACTGCGCGTGGCCCGACACGCACTTGGCCGGTTATTTCATTTGAAAGGTGACTTGATCGGTTGTATTCTTTATAAGTTTTTTGGTTTTCATGGTGACACTATTAATAGTTCTATTGGTAGTAAGTAGAGTTTTTAGCTATTGTGTTAACCTATATTGTGTTCTAATGGCTAGACTTATCTGTTTAGACGAAGTCGAATGATTTTAGAGACTACGCAAGGAAATTGATGTTAATTTAATTAATTATATTCATCATCATCAGCCCAACTCCGTCTACGGACATAGGCCTCACCTACCGTAAAAACCGTAAACAATACACTGTTATATCTAAAATAGTTAATGGATATAAAAAAGTATATAAATCAGAGCTTCAAAATATAAAAACAGGTGTTCCCCAGGGAAGCATACTAGGTCCATTTATCTTCCTATTATACATAAATGACATTCCTAACGCGACAAAACATCAATGCATCTTATATGCTGACGATATTACTATAGTGATAAAATCTAAAAATAACGATATTTTAACTAAAGAAACGAATAAAACTTTAAATGACATTATAAATTGGCTTGAGGTGAATAAATTGAAAGTAAACATTAATAAAACGAACGTCATGCAATTTCAAACATACCAGTCAAGAGAAAATAAACTAGACATTATTTATCAAAGTACACAAATAGAAGATGTTGATACCTGTAAATTTTTGGGTATTTCAATAGACATACATTGTAATTGGAAATGTCACATCCAAAATGTATGCGACAGGCTTGACCGCTTCGTGTATGCAATACGGCAACTACGCCTATTCGTATCCAAGGATTGTGCGTTGACAGCGTACCATGGCTATGTATCATCGGTTTTATCATATGGACTTATACTGTGGGGCAACTCTGTCGACATTAATAGGGTATTCATTGCACAAAAGAAGTGCGTCCGAGCAATTTGCGGTGCCTGGTCTACCGATAGTTGTCGACCAATATTTAAAAACCTCAGTATCTTACCGTTGCCATGCATGTATATAATGGAAGTATGCATTTTCGTCAAACAGCACCCAGATTTCTATGAAGAAAAATCCCGAACTGTGGGTAGAACTTGTAGACATTACAATAGATTGAATTTACCAGATTGTCGTTTAGATATTTATAGAAAGAATATATTTGCTATATATATATGTCGATAAAAATATATAATAATTTGCCGAAAGATATTAAACTGTCAAGTTTAAATTACTTCAAAACACAATTAAAAACATTACTATTGACTCACTGTTTTTATAGTGTCAACGAATATCTACAATTTAAATTTGACAAACATTGACAATTCATTTTATTTTTCATTTAATTATTTAATTGTTGTTTATTTCAAATTAATGTGATGATGTATGTAATAATTTTTAATAATAGATTGACTAAATAATATCAAACAGCTTGTTGCACACTCCGAACGGGAGTAGATTGTACGGCTCCTTATAATAATTAAGACCATCTTTGTATCAACCTACATTCTATGCAATGCAATAAATGAATTATGAATTAAATGAATGAATTACCTACGGCACGCAACTTACTCGATCTATAGCTACCTATTTGTTTCCAACTGCTGCCAGCCAGCTTGCGTAGGTCTTATATATCATTGCTCCATCTAACTGGAACTGGAAAGCGTCTTAAACTACGTTTACCCAGTCGTGGTCTCCACTATAACACATGCCTACCCCAACGGTTATCAGATCAAGTTTACGACAGATCTTTACATATACTTAGTACATATAAACAAAGTCGTTCCCGCTGTCTGTAGGTACGCTTAGATCTTTTAAGCTACGCAACGGATTTTAATGCAGTTTTCAGCAATATATAGAGTGATTCAAGAGGAAGGAGAAGAACCAGGATAAAACTCAGGCTTAACCGTAGCGGCCTACGCGTCCAACAAGATTTTCAAACGACGCTTTGTCCAAAAACCAATACGAAAATTCGCGTGTAAAGTGGCCTAGCAAAGCAATATCACAGTTTTACAATTAATGAAACGGGCAATAAGTATATCATTTTACAGAAGTTTATTCTGTAGGTACTATTATAGCAGCGCCTCGCGCATGCCTCGCGTTTTAATCCGCGTAGTGTTCCTCTTCTCGTGATAGTACGGGGATCAAATTTAGCTTATATTACTCGCTAATAATGTTTTCCATTAGTTTAAAAATTTTTGAAATCGGTTAAATAATTTTTAAGTAAAATCGTAATAAACAAACAAAAAATCAAATCTTTCCTCTTTAGATAATTTTAGTTTAGATTGAGATTATAAACAAATAAATATGTACTTACACCTCAACCCAACAATAAGAAATACCTTTATCAGCGCTTGTAGGTAGGTAGGTACTCCCCAGGCCTATTACAAAGTTGAAAGTAAGCAAGTTTCTTGAGACTTCTAGAGGTAATCAAGTAATATCATGGGTTGTTAACTATAATAGCTATCTTCGGACAAATACAAATATCACAAACGCGTGACATTAGTATTCTAAGCTTCAAGGCGAGATCCAGGCTCCAGTGGCAACCTGCGGGGTGGGAGGGGCGTCGATCGCCTGCCTGCAACGTGGGGTCGCGCCGCGGCGCCACCGTCGCGTCGCCTGTTCACCTGCGTCCGCGTCGCCGGCCTCGATGCCGTTATAACTCCCGGAACACACGGCGACGAATCACAACAATATCCTATTTTAATGTCCTCTTATAATACATGTTATCCTAGTACATAGTGCAGTGTTGAAAACTAAACTACATATCATCCAACGGTAAGTCACTAATATGTTTATGCGATTATCAATCTTATTGACATGACTTTGACAACCGGTGTTTTTGTTTATGTTTTGAAGTTTGATAAGAACCTGTGTTTACCAGCTTTTCAGCAGTGGTTAGTTGTTCTTCCTGAATATTCGATTAGATGCATTGATAACACATTAGATGGGTTTATTTACCTACAATATAATGGAAAGTTTTACTTCGTATTACCATAGATAAACAATTCTATGGTAAGTATTTACTGTTAAAGAACCTGTGTTTTCATTACATTCTAGATCGAAGCCTCGCTCGGTCCGGTACGTGTGACTCAAAATAAAGTTTTGTACCTAATTAATGTGTTTGTTAGATGATATGCGGCTTTATTTCTTGGGAAATAGGAGTCAGTTTGGTCGGCGCATCTGTTATCCTTGAGGGAAAGGGACGCAGACGCATGCGCCGCGCCGCTGTTGTCGAGTCGGCCGTCGCGCCGCGGTCCGGTCAGGTAGGCTGCCATCGTCGCGGCAAACACTGGATAAATCAGAAAAGACAACCTTTGTTAGGTAGATTTTCTTGCCTGTTATTGCGCATTCTATTCTGGCTGATTCAGATTATTATTATTATTATTATTCATATTTCACTACTTATAATTTTTTTGAAATTGTACAAATATGCATGATGGTTAACGTATTTTTCTTTCAAGTCTTGTGGTCTTTCGCGAGCTGCGTTCGCGTCTTAATGAGTAGGTACTAAAAATAATGTGCTTTGTTTCGGTGTATGTGTGCACGAAACATCAAAATGTTGAAAACATGCCATTTTGTGATCCTCCAAAAGTCCACGGAAAGCCTTAGATAAACATACAGGCATATCTTTATCGAAAGCATGATTTGGAGTGGACTGTCTGTGATTTTAACTAGATTTAGATGTGAATTTGATTGTTTTGAGTTTCTTGAATACCTACTTAGTAGATAGGTACCTATATATTTGTTTCACCTAAAACAAGTAGGTAGGTACTAGATACTCATTAAATTACAATAAAATTAATAAAAGGATTAGGTACTTATAATCATTTATAGGTAGGTAACCTATGATCGAATCAAATTATATTTTAACTCAGTTCCGAATTCTCTATTTTACAAAATATTACTGCCACTGAGGCGTTTTATAAAAAAAAGCGAACTGATTTCACTGTCACTGTCATCGCATTTTTGTGATCAAGAGTTTTCGGTAGGGGAAATAACTTGTTTCTAAATAGTTATGATATGAACTATCTGTACCATTTACTACTCATGGAATAAACAGAACAGAGTCGTGTTTCGAACTGTGAAGTGAATGTAGCACCATATACTATGATTTAAGCTGGGGCATTGCACCCTTCCGGTACTCAAAGGAGATAATAGGTAATGTTTACTAGATAACACGTCTTTGTACTTAGGTCTAGATAAATGTAGACCGAAACAATCAAACTTGATAGGTAGGTACCTACCATCGATACATATAAAAAGAGTAGGTAGGTACCTAATAAATGTAGCATACATAACAAATCTAAAACCTAATTGCAAAACAATGAGGAAAAATAGAATACTTAGATACGAGTAGGTACATTAGTTTCTGGACACTCAACGGATGGCTTCCAAAATAAACGCAATGGTCTGCTGACACTGTCATATTTCAGTTTTCGATTGATGCCCGTCTTTCATTCCTTGTAATATTGACGACCATTGCTTCAGTACATAACTGTATAACTGTATAACTGTATAATAATTCAGTACATAAGCAAACTTTAATGCTTTTACACTGACATTTTAGAATGTTCGCATGAAAAGCGACCTAGCAAGTAGCGACTGTACCGGTTTACTTTTTTTCAATTGAATACGGTTCATAAACTCAGGTTTCTGGAACATAAATCAAACCGCGAATCAGCTGACAAGCTTGTCAGTCAGTCTTAATGTATTTTTTATGCCGGTTAGACGAGCAACACTTGATCACTCATAGTGATGATCATACATGATGTTAGGAAGTTAGATATTATCGAAGAATTTCTGGAGCTTCTTCATAACAGGTCATTCATAATCAGACTTTAAGAGCTTAGTAGTAATACCGTCCTCCCGGGGGGCTTCTCCATTATTTTATTCTCCAGCTATCCCGATTTCGTCGAGGCTTGACGTCTGGTTCTAGCAAGTCTTCGGTAAAGTGGCGCATGAATTTGGCTCTAGAATCCTCATTTTCAGCACCAGGTTGTTAAGATGCATGCGAGGTATACAACTGTAGGCTGTAGAAGTTTTTAATCTCTGAAAGACCTGGATTCGAAGCATCGACAACTCAATGCGTAGTGGTCAACTTCGTCAGACGGTTCTGATAAAAGATTGCATGAATATAGTTTGGACCTCAGACATTATTTTCGTCTGAGCTTTGGACAAAATTGAAACAAATCGGGGAATTTTGTTCGATTGCTCGCTGTATAGACCGGGTGTTTAAGCATCGGAGGTCGTGACTCGTGTCGCACCAGTTTGCCAATCCTCTAGTGTAGTGTCTATCTGACAAAGTGACTGGTGGGTTTTCACGTCGTTCCTTCATAAGGCCGAGTGTTTCTCTCCAAAAATTTCGGCCTTTTGCCTATACATTGCATTAAACAAAATGTCAGGCCTACCTCCCTAAGGACTCAGACCACATTCTCAACGGCCTGGTCAAGTCAACGGCGTGGAAAACAGAAACAGCGTGTTTCTGTTTTCCACAGAAGTAGGTACTGGTAGCGATTCGGTTCTCCATATTTGACTGGAACGTTTCAGATCCCACTATAGTTTGGAGCATCCCCGAATTAACCTGATTGTTACCATAAGTATAATTATGATGAGTTTTATATCCCTTACTTGAGAAATGATTACTCATTACAAAATTCCACACTTCCTAGGGCACAGAATAATGAATAGTAAGTTTGTACTTACTATTCATTATTTTGTACTTGTGTACATAGAAGATAATTTCCGGAGTAAAAACTATCTTTGTCCTTTCTAGGGTCTCAAACATAGAAATAGGAAAAAATCATATTTCTGTGGTCTCAAACTAGTTAGATATCTCAATACCCACCAAATTTCATTTTGAGCGTGAAAGGCATGGAGGATAGAGTATAAAAAGGTAACAGGCAGACAGAGTTACTTATTAGCTTTTGCAAAAATGCAACATGCTCTAATGTACTATGTGAGCTTGATTACAGTACTCCCCTAGCGAAAATGGTGTGAACATTTATGATGCAGGATAATATAGAATTTCTCATGTTATTGTTATTGCACCCCCACACTTTACTTGTGTTCATTACCATCCGCTAGATGTCACTATACACAACACTAATACTGAATCCTAGGTCTGTGTTTGCACCGGAAAAAATAATGTGACTGTTCTGCAGTCATTCGAATGCAAATTCAGATTCGAAAACTACCTTAACTTCGACATGGATCTTTGCAATTCACAATGCCCAATCGGTAAAGTATTTTTGATATTTCAATTCGACAAAATACCTCACGGATTTATCAACATTCTAAATTAATAAAAAGGCCAAACGCGAGTCAGACTCGCATAGGTTCGTACTGTAAGGTAGGGTTCCGAATTCCGATTGAACAAAATTTGCCGGAAAAATAAGTTTATTGTATGTGGACTCCCTTTTAATTTTTAATTTAATTGTGTTGTTATTATTTGATGTTATAGCAACCGTTATAATATAATATACTATAAGCCATTTTAAAGTATCTTTCTATTACGCTTGTAAAATCGAGCAAAAAACGCTTGAAGAACACATTTCTTGTATGGGGACCCCCTATTATTTTTAACTTTATTCTGTTTTTAGTATATTTGTTGTAATAGCGGCCATAGTGTGAACGAAGCTTTTTTCCCCGTTAGCCACTCAAGGGGATAGATTAAGGGGACACACAGGAATAAACCCCTATAGTAATACATATTTCGAAGAGTTCAAGCACAGATTAAATAGTTACTACGTCAGTTCAAGTCTCTATCTATTATGGTTCATATTCAAATATCCAGTCGCCACTCGACAAATAAATCAAAACCACTGACCTCGAATTAGGTACCTACACTACGCATCAAAAATCCATCTCGTTAAAAAATCCCCCCCGTATCGTATCAAAAAGCAAAGTTTCACACAAAAAGTAAAGGAATACCTATCAGAAAAAAACATGTGCTTTGTATTTAAAAAAATACTATAAATTAACTGATTAAAGTGGCTTGTTCGTCCGTTTAAAATTTTTAACGGATGCACAAGTCAGACATGCATTCATTTGGTATTTTGAAATTACAAACCTAAACCTAAGTATTAATATTGTCACTGTTATATCATGCATTAAAATATATACTATGTTATTTTTCATTGGATAAAATGTTGCCAGCTCGCCAATGTCCATCAAATATAATAAATTTACTATGCCAGGCCCGTGCCAGGCTGTATTATTAAAATAATCTTCGTATTTTATTTGCAACTATCTCATGCTTTAATACGTAAAAAATAATACCTTACTCACAACCTTGCCTTTACAATAAATACATTTCATTCTGACGTCGAAATTATATTTTGAGACGTAGGTAGGTAAGTAATGATAGGGCCTTACATCTTAGTTCCAGAATAACATAACTAGCAGATTTAGCTCGCAATATAAATTGATCGGTGTGTTCTGTAATGAAACCCAAGGAAACTGAACTTCAAAACCGAATTAATGTTTCTAGTCATTATCACTCACCCGCGCTGTTTGTCCGAGATCGGGGATCGCGATGTGGTGACATTATATATGACTACTGGTTGTATCTACTGGTGTGTGGTGACCCATCCAGGCACTGTAATATGTACAACTATGTTGTACTATGGAGGTAAAATAATTATATAGAGACTAAAATCACGATTACACCTTGCGGCGGGGTACACACCGAGTCGAACGAACGCTGAATAAAGGCAGACCGAGATATGCGCTATACTGAACACTGGCATAACCAAAAGCAAACGACATCCGCAGTGACCGACAATGCGGATTTCGCCGAAATCTCGACGTTTTCGAGGGATGTTCCAGCGTATGCCAAACACATTTAGAACTAAGCTTTTAATAGAATCATTGTGTAGCACTTACAGTTTCCCTTGATATGGGATTGCCACAATAGTGTTATAATATTTAAGCAAACTATAATATAAAGTAGAAGCAAACCCTCATACTATGGACTGCCCACAAGGCGTTTTCATTTGGGTCATTTTGTTATAATTTCAATGAATGGTCTTATAATATTGAGGCCTATGTAGGAACCTACTTAGGCTACTTATATTTTGTCAAAAATAATTGCGTGAAACACAAAGTTAATTAAGGGCCAGTTTTGGCGGTTCCTGGTAAAGTTACAGATAGTTATCTGATATATGATACTATATAAAAGTAGTCTAAAATCTGTCACATAAGTTCGTAATAATGCTATCGAGAACCGGTGAAACTAGACCATAATAAACAATTAAATGAAAGACTTAACGAATGAGGCATTCTAAGTTTACTTACCTACAACCAATTTCACTATTCCATCATTCCACAGTGGGTGGGCAAAGAGTTCATTTATATCGAATTTGTACAGTTTAGTTAACTCTTACCATTTAAATAAGTTTTAGGGGCCCGCAGAGCACGCCTTGTGGTCTGTAAGGGTTGCGAGAATTTACCATCATTTATACGAAGCGGGGGGTTCCGCACTTGATGCCATATGTGCTTGAATTCAAATTAAAATGTATAGAGGGGATGTTATTGCGAGTTATCGATTTATTTAAGTCGGGTTTGGGACCGATACAAAGTATTCGTAAACAAAAATTAACTTTCATATGGAAAAGCCGGAAAAATATATTACTAAAAGGGTGCCGCGGCTTCGCCCGCGTTAAAACTTATTTTATTTACTTAATTTTTACCCCACTACGGCGAAGCAAAAAGGAGGGTTATGTTTTTGAGCGGTATGTGAGTATGTATGTATGTATGTATGTATGTATGTATGTAAGTATGTATGTATGTTTGTATGTATGTTCATCTGTTCCCTCATAACTTCTAAACTTATCATAATTTGACAAATGAGGTCTCGTTGGACGCGTCTTATTTGTCTGCTAGTTATAGGCTATGTAACGTCACTAGAAATTGAATGTGGCGCCCTCTAGAGGGCACGAAGTCAAGAGTTAAAATATTTTTTTTACCCCTCCTCATCGTGTGGGGTATCGTTAAATAGGGATTTTAAAATGAAGGCAGGGTTTGGTACGTCATATTTTTGTCAAGCGTAGCGTTTGCGATTTATATCCCGTCGAAGTAAAAAAAAACTAATTTTTACCCCACGGCGCGGCGCGGCGGCGCAAAGAAGCAATAGAGAGGGTTATGTGTTTGTTGATCGCTATATATTTATGTAAGTGTGTTGACATGTATGCATGTACTTATACATTTATGCAAAAACCCCAAAATAGTTGAAATAAAAAATAAGTTCAAAAACTAAAACCCGACTACTGAAATATCACGCTTTAAAAAGTATGAAACAAGAAAATATTCTCATCTGAGATCGCTATGTACAAACTATTCAATATGTATCGTGTATTATACAAACAACTAACTTTTAATAAATGTTTTATCGTATTTTACACATATTCTTAGTGGTGCTGAGAGGATAGCCGTGCTCGTACGTCACCTACCGTAAGAAAACAATACATTCTGAAAAGTAGCATACGACCACGGGTATCCACTGAGCACCACTAATAATATGTATAAAATACGATAAAACATTTATTAAAAGTAATTTTTTGATCTAATAAACGATACATATTGAATAATTTGTATATAGCGATCTCAGATGAGAATATTTTCTTGTTTCATACTTTTTAAAGCGTGATATTTCAGTAGTAGGGTTTTAGTTTTTGAACTTATGTTTTTATTTTCTTTTGTAAAAATCTTTCTTTCATAAAAGATCAAAAAATAATATAGGTAAGCAAAATCTGTTGACCCGATTTCATTTTATCGCGTGACTAAGGGAAATAGGGATTCATATTTATAAAGCCCGAAAAACCACATTGTATTTCAGACTTTGTTACCTACCCCATTTCGAAAAATCTTACAACACGTATTTATTATTATAATTATTTATTTACAAAAATACTTATGTAAAGTTTCGAATAAAACAGAATATCTCATCTTGTTTCGCCGTACAAACTTTGAATCCCCGTTCCGTCTCCGTAATGGGTAAATTTTTAGCAAATCCTTTCTTAGCAGATACCTACGTCATAATAACTATCTCAGCGCAACCTGAAACATTATTGATTTTTAGACTTTGTTACCCCACTTCACCCTCTTAGGTGTGGCATTTTGAAAAAGCCTGAAACTTGTATTTACTTATTTATTTACAGAAGCACTTGTGTGAAGTTTCGAATAAAAAGACTATCCAAACTTTGAACCCCCGCTCCATCCAGAGTAAGTTTTGAAATTTTCTTTCTTAGCGGATACCTACGTCAAAATAACTATCTGCATGCCAAATTTCAGCGCAATCTAAAACATAATGATTTTCACACTTTGTTACCCCATTTGTTACATCTTAGGGGTTGAATTTCAAAAAAGCCTGAAACTCGTATTTTCCTATTTCTTACTAACGCAATTGTGTGAATTTTCGAATAGAAAATACAATCTAATCTTCTTTCTCCATACAAACTTTGAACCCACGTTAAAAATCATTTCTTTAACATTTATTATTTTCATCTCTTATACGATAGTGAAACTCAATGCTGTTCATGTTTGGTAAAAATTGAAATGAATATCGCATTGGCACTATTATATAGATAGATATTAAATAATAGAACAGATAATGATACTAAGTACTATACTAACTCAGAAGCAACATTACGAGTGTGCTTGCCGTATATACCTACCCGTTACCTTCATAATTTAAATATTTGACAGTGTCTGTATTTTCTGATAAATACTACCAGAGTCCAAGCGCCCTACATCATTATCGCATCGTCACGTCAGGTGACATGGCTGTCAAACGCTCGATTATGTGACAAAAACAATCTATGTATTGCGTAGATGGGATGTATTGTGAGCGAATTGATTAATTTTCAGGCTTCATAGTTTGTTATATAATTGCGTAATGAAGGTAAACCACACAAGAGATATACTAATCTTACGGCTAAACTGTGTAGTGTCAAGTAAAGCGTTTTATGTTTCGTATTAGCGAAAAAGTATTACTGTAAAATAATTACGAACACAAACAAAGATAAACAAGTATTGACAAGGGTGGAAGCCTGAGGGTGGAGCCCATATTTCCCAAGCGGTACATCTTATAAAAATGTTGTGTATGAACTTACCTTACTTTACTTACCAGAGGCACATTTAGAGGCCTCAGACTAAATCTTTATTCTAGTCTGAGTTAGAGGCATACTTCATTATTTTCCCACATAAAAGGATACAAAATAAAAAGAAATAATCTTAATTTATTTTGAATTTTTACAAGTTAACTTTTATGAAGCTTTACTTAAATCTACGAATAATAGCTATTTATTCTGAGACCAAATATACGCAGCGTATTTTTTTATTGTTATTTTTTTTAATTTGGATGTTTTACAGACGTCAGCATTTACAACTTGATACCTATAGTTTTATAGGAGTTTCGTAGGCAATAAAAAACGTTTATAGGATTAATGTAAATTATAAGATTTCATACCCTTTAATATAATCTTTTTTATATTTTTTTAATAGTTTTATTATGGCTACACACGATTACTTAGTGTATTTAGCCAGTGTCAAGTATTGAAATTCATCAAGTTTTCAAGTTCAATTTAAGTCGTAGAGATGGGTCAAAGTCACATTTCAGGTCAGTTTTCAAGTAAAAGTCTAGTCTAAGTCATACCTTCCGTAAAGATTTGGTGTTTACTGAAGATTTTCTGTGGAATTTTGGTGAGAACGCAATAGCATGTTTTTCAACTTTGTTTTGTTTCCCTACACTCGCACACATTCACCGGCACTTAATGGCTAATAATCCACATTTATTACACATTAACTCGCGGAAAAATACAAGTTTTAGGAAAAAATAAAATGAGATCACACACACACTTTTCCACGTTCCCGCCAAAAAAACCTAATATAATCTTACTAGAAATGCCCCGCGGCTTCGCCCGCGTTAAAAACTCCTTTTATATACTTAAAACTTTTCTTTTGTACAAACGATTCTCTCATTAAAGATATCAAATATCAATTAGCCAAATCGGTTCACCCGTTTTCATGTTATCGCGTGACTAAGGCAAATCGGTATTCATATTTATAAAACCCGATCATACTTTGTTACCTTCCCCATTTCGAAAAATCCTACAACACGTACTTACTTATTTATTTACAGAAGTACTTATGTGTTAAGTTTCGAATAAAGCAGACTATCTCATCTTGTTTCGCCATAGACACTTTGAATCCCTGTTCCGTATCCGAGAGGAATTTTTTGAAAATCCTTTCTGAGGGATACCTAGTTATTATGACGTCATAATAACTATTTGCATTCTAAATTACAGCGCTATCCGAGGTAGGGCATTAGGCATAGGCATTTTGAAAAAAGTCTGAAACTCGTATTTACTTTTTTATATACAGAAGAACTTGTGTGAAATGTCGATTAAAATGACTATTTATACAAACTAAGAACCCCCGCTTCATCCCTTTGAAAATGTGAATTTTGAAAAATCCTTTCTTAGCGGATACCTACGTCAAAATAACTATCTGCATGCCAAATGTCAGCGCAATCCGACACTATATTGATTTCAGACTTTGTTACCCCACTCTTTGGGGTGGAATTTCAAAAAAACCTGAAACATGTATTTTGTTATTTATTTACTTAAGTACTTGTATGAAGTTTCGAATAGAAAAGACTATCTAATCTTGTTTCTCCACACAAACTTTGAACCCCCGTTTCATTCTCTTCAGGGCTGAATTTTGGAAAATCCTTTCCTCAGAGGGAACTAACGTCGCAATGACTATCTGCATGCCAAATTACAGCGCAATCCGAAACAATATTGATTGTTATACTTTGTTACCCCATTTCACCCTCTTAGGGTAGAATTAAAAAAAGCACTTGTATGAAGTTTCGAATAGAAAATACTATCTAATCTTGTTTCTCCATACAAACTTTGAACCCCCGTTTCATGCCCTTAAGGGGTGAATTTTGGAAAATCCTTTCTCAGAGGGAGCTAACGTCGTAATAACTATTTGCATGTCAAATTTCAGCGCAATGCAAAACAATATTGATTTGCGGACTTTGTTACCCCGTTTTACCCTTTGGAATTAAAAAAAAGCCTGAAACACGTATTTACTTAATTTTTTACTGGAGCCCTTGTATGAAGTTTCGAATAGAAAATACTATATAATCTTGTTTCTCCATATACACTTTGAACCCCCGTTTCATCCCCTTAAGGGGTGAATTTTGGAAAATCCTTTCTTATCTAACACCCTTACGTACTAAGACAAATATACCCTCCAAATTTCAAGTATCTGCGACCAGCAGTTTAAGCTGTGCGTTGTCTGTCAGTCAGTCAATCAGTCAGTCAGTATGTCAGGACAAAGATTCTTATAGTATTAGATTTAGAAGCAATGCGACTGACACATAGCACAGACTAGAACAGAAAACACACCAAGCCCCAGATTCATTTTTGCAAATAAAATTAAATAAAAATCAACAATACCTTCATGTGTCATCCAGACAAATAGGAACTTGACAGACAGACAGACGAAAAACGAAGTGATCCAATAAAGGTTCCCTTTAAGGGTTCCGTTGACGAATGGCAAAAAACGGAACCCTTATAGATTCGTCATGTCTGTCTGTCTGTCCGTCCGGCCGTAACGGCCACTTAATTTCGAAACTATTAAAACCACAGTATACATGTCAACATACTTACAAATCCATCCAAAAACCTCAAAATGCTTTAAATAAAAAATAACTTCAAAAACTAAAACCCGACTACTAAAAAATCACTCTCTAAAAAGTATGAAACAAAAATATATTCTCATCTGAGATCGCTATTTACAAACTAATCAATATGTATCGTCTATTATACAAACAACTAACTTGTAATATATATTTTATTGTATTTCATAAATATTCTTAGTGGTGCTCAGAGGATAGCCGTGGTCGTATGTCACCTACCGTAACAAAACAATACACTCTGCAAACTAACATACGACCATGGGTATCCACTGAACACCACTATGAATATATATGAAATACAACAAAAAAAAAACAAAATTTTCAGTAGTCCGGTTTTAGTTTTTGAACTTATTTTGTATTAACTATTTACCCAAATTATTTAGTGTTGAAGACCAAAATTACATACCAAGAGTGACAAAATAATTTATTTGGATAAGAATTAATGTATAATACCATATAGGAGCATGGTAATATATGAAGTATACAATTTTAATTATTTGTTATGTCACAATTTTGATAAAACTGGCTTCTACCTAAAATTAAGTACATGCTACCGTAGATAATTTTCAAACAATATTACCGTGCAATTTTTGGTACTAATCAATGTTACTTTAGTTCTCGTTGACGTCCCGGTGACGTCGTCTGTGGACAAACGCTGTAACGGTTTATGCAGCGCACGCTGAAATATAATTATGGCAGGCTTTTTGTTGACTTATTTGACAAATTTTGTGGCCAATTAACACAAAAACTTTGTATATTATAGTCTATGTGCTATTCAAATGTATAAGCTATATTGTAAGGTTTTACCAAAATCCGTTCAGTAGTTTTTGTGTGAAAGAGAAAAACATCAAAATATGAAGATGAATATTTTTATACTATTTATTACTTGATTTATATTTTTTACTCAATATAAACATATAAAAGGAATGTGTGATTGCTGACACTTGTGTATAAGCGCTCTTTCGCGGTTGTGCTCCACCACCCTTCAAATTGGTTTAACTCCCAAATATTGGATAAATTCAGGGGTACGCATATTTTCGATTAATTTTAATTCAAGCGTTTCCTGTTACGATTTTGGTAGGCGTCTGGGGCTCTGTTAGAGGATTTTCATTGGTCGATGCAGATTAGTATGTTTTTTTTTAAATAAGTGAATAGGAATTATGAATATATTTCTTTTAATTGCAAGTGAATAGGCGTATTGGAAAGTACTGCTTATGTAACTGTATCTATCCTTACTTTATATATAGCAGCCTCAAAGAAAAATATGACGTTGCGCCCTTTCGATGCAGTTTATCATATATGCTACTTCATTCTTTTCAATATATATGTTATACTGCCATTTTTATTATAAAAACTCACGTTCATTTTAAACTTATAGAATTAAAATCGGAAATTTAACGTGACTTACGCGATGTCGATATAGCGATCGACATATGTTTCGGCCTCATCCGGAGGGCATCCGAGAGGCTTTCTTCAGGATCTTGAGTGCGGGGCGCTCACCGACAATGCATATAGCAATGCGAGGCTGGACGCGATATAGCAATGCCTCGCGTCCAGCCTCGCATTGCTATATCGACATCGCGTAAGTAACGTTTAATTCCCGTTTTTAATTCTATAAGTTTATACTGCCATGTACAGAATAAATGCTTTGATTTATTGATATGAAATTGGAATAGGTTTATTAGGCATATTTTACTTTTTTTCATATAATTTAGGGTAGCGTTCGACCACTATCTGACATGTTGATAAGTGACTATAGAGTCGAGGATGACAGCACGCTTGTAATACAAAAGCAACTGGCCGTTATCGACAGCTGCCAGAACATATTAGATACCTATATGTTTGTCGACAGATTTTTCAAATTAAGGGTGGTAGCTGGCCAGGCAGACACTAGATAGTGTCCTATCCTACCACCATATAGTTACGTCATAATTCTATGATCCACGATAGAAGCTTAACCAAACCTAAAGTATAACTGACTTGTTAAGTTTTTACCTGAGTCTTTAATCTGTACCAGAGTTAAGAGCTTTACGCTGGCTCGGCGATATTTTTAATATAAAAATGTTCAAAGCCTATAACTTTCTCAACAAATTATACAGATTTAAAACATATATCCAACTCTTGACATCAAAATACGTAATTTTATACGCGGGTAGGTATGCAGGATCGTGTGCGGCTTGAGGCCCTAACGTGTAATTCTATCTCATAAATATCAGCAAATAATACGAATCCGACTCAAAACCGCGTTCTGATTGATGTCAGGCGGAGTTTCTCACAGCGTGAACTGCCCTTTACATTCAAGAACATAGGTTTTAAGTACTATTCAATAGAGTTTAGATTTAAATACACATTTTATTGTTCCCGATAAGATTAAAATACGATAAAATAAATATATCAAGAATCACGCTACTTAAAGGTACATTAATGATACCTAGTCAAGACTTCAAACCAATAGCTAAATTGTTAGTACCCAAGTAATTAATATTCTTTGAGAACTGACATTGTTTTTATTAAATACTAGCTGACCCGGCAAACGTTGTTTTGCTAAAACCCAAATATTTTACGGAACCCTATTTTTTTCCAAAATAAAATTTAGCTTATGTTACTTGTGGATAATTTGGCTTTCGAATGGTGAAAGAATTTTTAAAAACGGTCCAGTAGTTTTTGAGCCTATTCATTACAACCAAACAAACAAAGTTTTCCTCTTTATAATATTAGTGTAGAAATAAAAAATGTAAAAGTGCTTTATACGGGCTTTATACGGAGGTAGAAAACGTACCTATATAATACTTTTTTTAGCATGCTCGTACAATCCCTATACTTACACGCTTGCACTATTATTCATTCTTCTACTAAGAAGAACCACGATTTTTACTTTGGCTTGGCCAGATATATGAAGCTATTGCATGCTGGATAGCTATTTGTTGAAGAATACAGTAGTTGAACGAATTGTTATCACGATGCATGAGTATAATCACAGAATAATTAATAGTACTACGTATTATAATATGGATATTTTCGTCTTTTACGGTGACTTGTATTTTTTTTAATGATTAATGACAGTATGAGCACGTAGCTGCGCTCACCTAAGCGTAAGCAATGACATCTGGCCATAAAAAACTGTGGCACACAAAAATGTAGGTTCATTAGACATTTAGATGTTGAGTCCTATGCCGATTCTAGACTGAGCGAATGAATGGCGAATGGAAGAAGACGCATCTATACAGTCGCATAGCTCCATCTCTCACTATTCAGCATTCGTTGTCGTTCATTCGGCCGGTGTGTATCCAGCATTACATGTTATAAGGCGACTTTACTCTACAAGCTAAAAACTTTTTAGGATTCAACTGGCATGTATTATTGCACCAGTATAAATTTTACTATTTCCTAAATGCAAGACAATAAAAGCCAAAGCATTTATTCTGTATATAAGCATTATAAAATATAAGCACTTATACATGTCAACACAATGTAAATGTATTCTTATTTAGATAGTAGATGAATATAATTTAATGAATAATAATGAAGATAATTTTACGCTTTGAATATAAAATGAAAAAAAAAAAACATTTGGATCCCATTAATACTAGAAATCAAAGTACAATAAATATTAATTTCAATACAAGAATAAATAAACCAATAATAGTAGTCAGAACTTTCATTTTCCCATGACTTAGATACATTTAAATAATTCGATACTTATCGAATACCATTTTAGGTGTCGAGATTGTGAGAACCTTTTGGAGGGATAGAATAATGAATTATTATGATTTATTGTTTTGAAATGGCGTAGAGTTTACTGTAGTGATACTAAAGTAAATAAGTCTAAAGTCCCCGTCACGAGAAGCTATAAATTATGTAAACAAGTGTTCAGGAGTTCACAACATTTGGACCAACAAAAAAAAAATGAATTTCGTACTCGTACGCATTCGAAACTCGAATGACGCGTTTATTTCAAAATGGCGTCCCGATAGTTTACAATCCCTGCGTCCGGTACCAAGAAACACAAACGATAGCGCTTTGCGTCGTTAAAATATGATCCGACTAAATGAAATAGGTTGTTACTTTGATATAACCCGTCTATATTTCATGTCGATTGAATATGGTCAATTTATTATTATCTCGCAGTATAAAATGTTTACTTAGTAAAAGATGTTTGTTTACATAATTTATAGCTTCTCGTGACGGGGACTATAGTTTGCCAGCTCTTGGAATAAAATTTTAGGTAAGTAACGCCTTGTGACGGTTATTCGCTAAGATTTTGTTTACATGATTTTAACCAATTTCATAATCTCCTAAGGTGTCTACTTAATTCTTGTGTATGTATCTTTTTCTGTTTTAATGTATGTTGCCTCAAATTCTAGTTCGATATTATGCCCTCTGAGTTGATCCAAATATATATCTATGGTACCACTTAACATGGTGTGGTGGTAGTTCCTTCTCATAGTTTTATGTATATATAGATTTATGTTAGTAAGTTTTCTGAGGTCATTCGCTTGCCTTATATTTATTTATATATGGTGGTTGGACACTGTGAATGGTGGCATGACATTGTCACTGTCTAGTGTCCGCCTAGTCAGCTACACAACCCACATGTTGGAAAATCAGTGGTCAAACATATATGTGTTCTAGTATCTATATTGGAGAGCCAGTTCCCAACCACCTGCACTAACAGGTGATAGTGTCAATGCCTAAAATATATTTAAAAAAATCTTCTGCGCGGTTTGTAAAGTCGTTTCTTTCTTTTTTATACGAAATCTATACTAATATTATAAAGAGAGAACATTTGTATTTTTTGTATTTTTGTATTTTTGTATTTTTGTATTTTTGTATTTTTGTATTTTTGTATTTTTGTATTTTTGTATTTTTGTATTTTTGTATTTTTGTATTTTTGTATTTTAGTATTTTTGTATTTTTGTATTTTTGTATTTTTGTATTTTTGTATTTTTGTATTTTTGTATTTTTGTATTTTTGTATTTTTGTATTTTTGTATTTTTGTATTTTTGTATTTTTGTATTTTTGTATTTTTGTATTTTTGTATTTTTGTATTTTTGTATTTTTGTATTTTTGTATTTTTGTATTTTTGTATTTTTGTATTTTTGTATTTTTGTATTTTTGTATTTTTGTATGTTTGTATTTTTGTATTTTTGTATGTTTGTATTTTTGTATTTTTGTATTTTTGTATTTTTGTATTTTTGTATTTTTGTATTTTTGTATTTTTGTATTTTTGTATTTTTGTATTTTTGTATTTTTGTATTTTTGTATTTTTGTATTTTTGTATTTTTGTATTTTTGTATTTTTGTATTTTTGTATTTTTGTATTTTTGTATATTTTTTTTGTTTTTTTTGTATTTTTGTAATGATTTGGCTCAAAAACTACTGGACCGATTTAAAAAATTCTTTCACTAATATATAGAATGGACTTTCGGAATGAAAATAAGCTATATATTATCTCGTTTAAATCAAAGGTACATTCGTGGAGACCTAATTTGCAACCTAAGTCGACAAATAAACGGTCGAAAAAACACGTTTCTTACGAACGCTGCTCAATTGAAAACAGATGGAAGAATATTTTCTATGGAAGAGTTGTACAACTTAATAAGACCTACAAAAAAGTACGCGACAGCATATGTCTATCTCTTAAGGTTGACGCACAGTAACCATTTTAATTTTAATTTTTTTGTTAAAAAATATTACATAACTTCCAGGGCTATTTTCAAGTATATAGTATTAATCCTTATCCAAATAATTACGTTAATTAGCTTGGCCACATATCATAGATTAAAATTGTCCTTTACAGTATATAATTCAAATGAAAACTCTAGAAGATATCACGGATTTCACATACACGCATCGCAAAATTAATAAAATATTTGCAGTGAAACCTCAGAATAGGTCATAGTTACTAAGAAAATATTATAATAAGCTTAGCTTTTCTGTGATCCCCACCGATCACAATCAATTTGAAGTCAATATAGTATAATAATATGATCTATTGTATAAAATAATAATGATCTATATATATAATATAATATTTTAAACCACCCCGACTGATCTATGTATAATCTTTTCACTAAAAGCATTCCAATGACTAAACACGACTTTTAAAATCTGAGCTGTAAGTTGGTGAGGATTTGAGTATTCTGTAGAGTCCATGAGATGTCCCAGCATCAGGCCAATGCTTCCATGTTTTTACAATATCGTTGAAGAAGAAGATTTTCGAATTGATCAGACCTATGAAAGTTGATTAAAGCTTATATTTTTATGAACGAATTTTCATGAATCAAAGCTAAGAACACTCTCGATGAAGACATCTATAAAAAAAAACTATCAATAATAAAATCAAAATCGGTTCATTGGGTTGGGTGCTAAGATGCTACAGACAGACACACAGATACACACGTTAAACGTATAATACCCCTACTTTTTGCGTCAGGAAACGCGGTAAGGTTACGGCGGCAGATGTTCTCCTTGGTGGTAAGCTACTTTTCAACCGACTTCCAAAAAGAAGGAAGTTCTCAATTCGTCTGTATGTTTTTTTTTTCTTTTTTTGTGTGTGTATGTTACGCGATTACCCCGTCAATTGTGAACCGATTCGAATGATTATTTTTGTAATCGGTAGGGTACGTTTCCGAGGTGGTCCCATTGTAATTTCATTGGGATGTGATAAGTATCTTTAGAGATATGACGATAAACGTCTCAAACTTGCTACTGAAATTGACTCGCGGGGCATTGAAGTCAGTTGTTTTAGTTTTTAAACTATCTTAATTATTGGTAGATTTAATGATCCCACGAAAATCCATGATTCATGAATGCACATAAAACTTTCATTGGTAGGTATGTAGCTAGGATTAGAACCAACGACCCTCGGGTACGTAGTATTATTATCTTTTCTATGCCTCGGGTCAGAATCAGGGTAACTATCCTTTACGCCAAAGGGCCGTCCAATATCACTACGAGTACGTGAGTATTATGAAACAATGTCCATCACTGCGTCTGTCTGTCTGTCTGTCTGTTCGCAATAATCTCAATAGCTACTGAACGGATTATCATGCGGTTTTCTCCAATAGCCAGAGTGTTTATGAGGAAGGTTTAGGTGCATAATTCGTTAAGGTTTTGTGTAAATTGGTTAAAATATGACGATGATTGTTAAATATGTTATTATTTTATATTCGATGCAACAAACTGATGCAAATTTTGTAGGCATATATGTTCTACCCGTGCGAAGCCGGGGCGGGCTGCTAGTTATGTATAAGTGCATTGTTTCAAATTAAAAAAATAAATATATCTTGAAAAGTTAAAAAAGAAAAATAACAATACCTGTTTAAATCTTTGTGCGTATGTAACGTGCATTGTACAGTAAAGGTAGGTGGGATAGGTATGCAAACGCTCGATTATTTCAATGTTATTCATACCATCTGTAAGTCGTGGCCAACTAGTCCCTCATTAAGAATTATAAAAATATAATATCAAGCTGCAGGCAACATTATATTCTGCCGCAGACGAGTGAACTGCTAGAATGCGCATGTACTCGTACTTTTATAATGCCTGCTTTAGATAAGATTTTTTCTTAGTTTACATCTGTTTATACTTTATTAAATGCGTCCCGCAGCTTTGTCTGCGCTTTATAAATATATCATCATCATCAGCCTGTGTCAGTCTACGGCTGGACCTCCCAAGATGCGCCACTGAGCCCGATCTTCGGATCTTCTCACCCCCTGCCCTGCCGTTACCGTGACCGCCGCCGTGGTCAGGAATAGCAGGGCGGCCGGGAACTGTGGGCCTTGGCTTATAAATATATATTTATGTATTCTTTGTCCTATTCTACTCCTGCTGGCCATAATATTATGGCGTTTGTTTTTACGCGCCTACCCGTGTTTGGGTTGCATATGTATTACGCGCACCACGATTCTCACTCACACACATGCTGCTAATCTCAACATTTATTTTAACTGGTATTATGCATGGCAAGATTGTCAAGGGTAAATCGAGTGTAGGGGCTAAGTCCGATATCTAATGTTTGTTTTTTTAAATATAATTTATTGCAATAGATTAGCCAAACCGTAGTACTGTTGGGTCAAATTATTATAAACCTTTCTAATGATTTACCTTGAACCTTTCTAATTCTAATGATTCAGGAAAACAGCTTGTTAAACAACAGCATAGCAAACCTATTACACAAAAGACAAATGACTGCCGGTCGTAAATAGGTACCTACCGATAACCCTGAAGGCACAGCTGTAACGTCTTTGCATATGCAGTGTCAATGCATAATATTACTGATTTGAGATGCTCTCTAATGCGACGTCTTAAGTTGACTTGTCCATGCATTCAGTACAGAAGCTGATATCTGGCAAATTGTCATGTATTAAAGAAAGTTGGGGTCGTACTGCGAGCGGGTACACGGCTTCAGGCAGTTTGTCAAATTATTGAGTTAAGGGCAAATCATAATGTGTGATTTGGCGCCTCATCCGTGTGCACGTCGTCGAGTTTTGCACGTATTGACAAATTGCCGATCAGTTTTTATATTTGCTACAAACATTTCTACGAAATAAATCTATGTACTTATCTAAAAGAGGTGATTGATATGGTTCAGACTAGACCGCTGGGACCAAAAGCATAAACATTTTCTGAGGTTTCCGGTCATTATAAACCATGGTGATTTGACCATTATACCTACGTGAAAGTACGAGGGGTAGACATACGAGTAGCAAAGCATATACAAATAATACTGGTTTATTAAAATACTCGTATGTTATCATATACTGTATATGTGGTTCAACCCGAAGATCTACAAATCGCGAGAGAACAGGTATTTTCTAGGTAAACGTGCTACATCTCACCCGCATCCATCATTTAAAATTAGGTGAGATAGTGGTCAAACTTGCTTACCTATATAGTAAATAAAAATCCCGTGCTATCCAATAAAAAAAAATATTACAGCTTATATTATTAAAGGCTTAAGATTTTAAAGTTAATTTATCGCACAACTTAAAATAAAAACTCGCTGTTATAACCGCCCCACCAGAACCAATAAAACTTAAAACTGTTATTTTTTTTCATTATTCGATTCGATCTAGAAGGATAAAATCGGTATCCAAAGGGCAGGCATAATGCAGGGTTTACCTAAGTTAATAAACCTATACGTTAAGTTATATAGCTGTGCCCCGTGACTTGACTTCGTTTTATCACACTCTAATGAGCTTCACTTGATAAGTGGTCAAAACCTAGTGGTTTTGACAACTATCTCACCTGATGTTAAGTGACGATGCGATCGACATGTAGCACGCTTACCTAGAAGATAGCTAAAAGGAAAGATTTTGAGTCGCTAACGGCAAGCAATATGAAAAAAGTTTCTTCTTTAAAAAAAAACTCTTTAGTTACAGACCAATGTAGGAGGACCACCCTATACATTTATATACTTTGGTATCTTTTGATGTGTACGAGTACATCATTAAATACTGCTTGTAGTTACTCAAAATAATTCAATTGAACTAAATGTACAGAAAGTTATATGATTACTATTTGTGTATCGAGATCGCTAAAAATGAAAAAGTATTTTTATTAGGTAGGACTTCCTTAATATAATAATATCGTTTAAAAACTAAAAATAAACTGGCCAAGTGCAAGTCGGACTCGCACTCGTAGGGTTCCGTAACACAGTTAAGTATTCCATAATTATGATTTTTCGCAAGTACAAAATTAACTTTGTTTTTCATAGTGTTTGTATGAAAAACAAAGTTATCTTTGCGGTCGCCATATCTCTAAAACTGCTGACTGTATCTCGTTCAAACCAATTTTCATTGTTAGTTTTTATTGAGATCTACAGCATATATTTTTTTCACTCCCATACTTTAAAAGTTAGAGGGGGGGGGGTGGACACACATTTTACCACTTTAGACACGCCTATCTTTCAAATGATTGACTTTGACTTTGTTGACTCAATGTATTTTTTTAGACCTATCCATAGACGTATATGTATAATAACACGTATAGGTTTGAAGAAATTTTTTTTTTGGTTTCAGTTCCATGTATGGGATGAAACTTTTATAATTTTTATTTTTGTATACAAATGGGAAAGCGGTTTATAGAATACATCTACCTACCAAGTTTCAATTCTGTAGTCCTAACAGTTTCGGAATAAAATGGCTGTGACATACGGACGGACAGACAGACAGACAGACAGACAGACAGACAGACAGACATGACGAATTTATAAGGGTTCCGTTTTTTGCCATTCGGCTACGGAACCCTAAAAAGAACCGACTTCAATGCCGCGCTATGCATTTTCAGTACCAATTTTGAGATGTTTATCTTAATATCTCTGGAGATACTTATCACACCTCGATAAAATTACCATGGTACCACACTTGGGAAACCTCCTCCTTTTTTTGAAGTCGGTTAAAAAGGTAAAAAAACTTATTGAAATCTACTATCTAATTTGTTTGACGCACACTTGCAATGATTGATAAGAACATACAATGCTGCAGATGGATATATTTAAATTCCTAATGATATTAAAAATATAATAAGTGGGAGTGGGGTAGGAATCCCGGTAAGAGAAGTTATAGACGAACAAGATATTAAATAATATAACTTTAAACCGCCTAAGTACGAGTCGGACTCGCATGCGAAGGGTTCCGTAATATGCAGCAAAATTTAACGACCATAGTCACATAATATGTTACAGTATTCGTTAAAAATTTCAAGAATAATCCTATCATGGTGCCGCATGATTTTATGATAGAAACCAGGAACCAAGACAAAAACGACGCTTGCCGATGTGACGCTCGATGATGGTAAACGATGACGTCTTCCTATTACAGACACAGAAATATACTCTGCGCCTGTTACCTTGAGGCATAAAGATGTCAAGTCTCACATGCCCTGTAATTTCATAGACAGCTGAGAGACATACTTCCGTAGGCTTGGACTTTCATCCTACACGTAATCCCTTGGTCATACTAAATCCACGTGTTCGGCCGTGGCTTGAACCAGGCCAATAAAGACATGTCGCCTATCAGTTTACCGAGTTCTGGCATGATATTCGATGCTAGCCAGTTTAATAATCGTTTACATCGACCGGCTACGAAACCCTAAATATTTTGATTTTCTGCTTGCGATATTTAACTTCGATAATGAAAATGGTTTGTCTGTAAATCAAAAGGAAATGTGGAATTTTGCGGCTGAATTAAATGGCAAAGTGGTGGTACTGCCCCAGGATGACTAGCAGAAGATTTTGCCTGTCGTCAGTGAGCATTACTAGAATTATTTTGCTCACCGTTCAGCATAAGGCTGTAATGGTGCCTTTCTACCAGAAATGTGCTATGTAACTATGCTGCGAGGATGTGAAAACTAAGCTACGAAATTATGTGATCGTTTCCACTGAAGCTAAGTTATGTAGCGGACCGAGATGATGCGCCGCCGCGAGATAGCTGTATGAGGAAGATGCGCTATGCTATGCATCGTATCATTCATCCATAGCCCGAATCCTTCCATATATAAAACATAACTTAGTTGAACCCGTTACTTGAACCAGTGCTATGCTATGTGCACTTTTTTAAAAATAAGCACAAATGCTTACCTAACATCACGTGAAAAACGTAAGTTATGGAAAACATATAAAAGCGACGACGCATTTTTCACTTTTTTATTCTTTTCTCCGTCAAAATTTTCCAGAAATGTTTCCTAATTGCTCGCACAATAAAATATTTTGGCTTCTTGTTTTGGTACTTTCCAGACATAACAGTGGAAATGCTATTTTAAGTTGAACCATTTTATTTATTCCTATCGCATACAATTGGACTTGGCAATGTGATATGAGAACGAGAGTCGGTATTGCTAATACTTTAAACACCGATCGCGCAACAATGAGTATTAAAGTCTGTGTTTCCGATTAGAGACCTTATGTATTTACTGTGACTTAGGGGACTTCAAGTCGTGAGTGAATAGGTATCTTTTGGGTAAGCGCGCTACATCATCGACCGCATTATCACTTAAATAGTGGTCAATCGCTACCCATTTTCGCATAAAAAAGTTTTGAGTGACTATCCAGTTTTTTTCTTTGTTGTTTTGTACCTCCTAAACTATAAATGACATGAATTTCTTTTGTTGTGCGGGTAACATTTTATACTCATTGTGCCTGACGCACAAAAAATCTTTTAAAATAAAATACATTGTGTTTACACACTCATATCTATCAAAGTATAACACAAGATCGAAATCTAAATAGATAAAACAAGCCAATTTGTAAAGTGAGCATCATTCTTATTTGGAAATTTGAAGTCTCTTACTCATCAGAAAGCAAGCTTCAAATCGATACAGTATTTGGTATCGAATAGACAGACAAGAAAAAAAACTTGGTAAAAATGGCTGATTGCGTTGTGGTACGACGCGATGTATCTCTTCACTAAATGGAATCACCGTGAACTGGAGTTTACTTTGGTTCCTGGGGTGATATTGATTAAAATTTCGTTTTCTAATAAAACTGAAGTTGTACGAATTCTGAATGCATCCTACCGATTATTTTAAGGATTCCAAACCCAAAGGGTATCAAAGGAACCATATTACTGAGACTTTGTTGTCCGTCCGTCCAGTCAGTTAGATACATACATACTTGAAATTTAAATATTAAATTAAATATTTTTCTTTAATTTATTGTATCATATACGTTTAAAAATATGTCATTAATATCCAATAATACATACCTACGTTTTGTATTGTAGGCTATCCACGACAACAATGAAGGTAATACAGAACCTATAGCACAGGCTTCTTGCCTAGTGTAGGCTCTGTGAGACATATATTGTGACTTATTAAGCCACAATGTCAAATCCTATTATTGTGAACAATATTTTCTTTTGTACATATTTTGTGGCGTTGGTGCCAATAAATTATTATTCATTATTTTCACGAAGGACGTATTGTTATGGGGGATACAACAAATGCTACAAACAAAATAAAGTTAAAAATTAAAGGGGGAAAGATATATACAAGAAACGTGTTTTTTGAGTTTTGCTTATGAACCGTTATCGATAAAAATTTAAAATTTTCACAAAATATGAAGTGCTATATAACTACAAATCTTTATCTTTTTACAGAGCTATGGTCACTTGACATTTTCACACAGTAATTACCAATCATAATTTGCTTTGACAACAAATCAATAACATTGAAATCGTAGACGCTATTGAAATATTATTAAAAGTTAAGGGGTGTATACAAGGAACGTGATTTTTTCGACATTTTACGCTCGATTTTATAAAATATTGTACCTACTATGGTACGGAATCGGAACCCTATGAGTGCGAGTCCGACTTGCACCTGGCCAGTTTATTTAACAGTCAGCAGCTTCGAGCATTTACCAAAGGAGATGTTATCGCAAGGCGTACCCCTCTGCTGGCCATATAACCATTTTTGGCCTTATGAACGTGCGTAACTACGCTGTTTTTTTAATACTGTGTGCGTGTTTCAAGCTAGTGTGCCGGATCGTTAAAGTGAGTGAATTGTGTGTGTGCAATGCGTGTTTACCTCGTCCCCCGTAAGTATACGCAGAAAAATATGTTTGCGGATTACAACGTTAACATCTCCATTGGTAAATGCTCGAAGGTCAGCAGTATTGAACGTCAATGTCGGTTTGTGATTAGACGCAGTGGCACAGAATAAATAATAGCACAAGTAGGAGTGAGAAAACTATATGCTGGATAATAAAAAAAGATTGAAAATAAATAAATTTATAAAGGTAGCAGCTTTTTGTAATTTAAATAGCTGTAATAACATTCTAACCTAAACTTTGAGTATGGAAAAGACGTAGTTTACATAACTTCGCTGTTTATTGCAAATCAGGTCAAGTTTTTTGTAGACTCATTCACTTTTTCAGACTTCTTCTCAGACTCTTTCAGAACCCTTCCGTACGTCCGTCTGTATGCCACAGCCATTTTATTCCGAAACGATTAGGACTATAGAATTGAAACTTGGTAGGTAGATGTATTCTCTGAAGCGCTTTCCGATTTTTATATAAAAATAAAAATATATAAGTTTAAGGGGAGGGAAGGGGGGCATCCCATGTTCATGTAACTGAAACAAACAAAAAACAATTTCTTCAAACCTATACGTACTTTGAAAATGACACAGGTTTCGCTTTCAACGAAAATTGGTTTGAACGAGATAACGAACAGCAATTGATTTTTACATATAAGAAAGAAGATGGCATGTCAAAAGAGTACCAAAGTACAACGGAAGTACTTAATAATTACAGTTTTTTATATATCATATAGGCTAGCGTTTGACTACTGTCTCACCTGTTGGTAAATGATGATGCGGTCGAGGATGGTAGTACGCTAGACCTAGAATTGGAAATGGCAGTCAGCAGTTTTAGAGATATAGCGACCGCAAATATAACTTTGTTCTTCATACAAACACTATGAAAAACAAAGTTGATTTTTTGGTTGCAAAAAATCATACTTATAGAATACTCTAGTGTGCTGACTTGCGCTTGGCCAGTTTTTATTTCAGACTAGCGTCTGACCACTATATCGCCTGACAGTAAGCAATGATGTGGTCGAAGATGGTGAACACGCTAATCCTGGAATACTCTGACTCTAAAAGGCTGTGCGCTGCCGGAATACCGTAAGGTTATGACCGCAGATTTTCTCCTTGATAGTGGTAAGCTACTTTATGGTAGCAAGTCAGGCGGACATTGATATAATATAGGAATAAATAGGGTAGGATTTAAACCATATTTCAGGAGAAAAACATTAAATTTCAAATTGATCAAATTTGCGGCCATATCGCTACACTCTGCTACATCTACGCTAGCTAGCCTACAATATACATATGTATATTGTAGGTATATGTATATAAAAAAGGTAAAAATGTAGTAGCACACGTGTTGACAGTCTTCCGCTATATATCCTAATCTATTGCTGTGTGGGATCAAAATTACATAAAATGGTAAAGGTGAATTTTACTAAATCTTGGCAAAATTAAGTTGTACGTAAAAGGTGTTTAGTTACATTGCCTAACCTAAGCCGTTTAACAGGTCATCGATTAATTCTGTAAACTAGTGCTCGTCTAGTGGTCGAAATTCGACCATAAGACATTTAATTGTTTGATTTATTTCTTTATACACTTCTTCTCCATAATTATAAACTTTAACTGAGTCAAATTTTACGTTCATCCGTTCGCGCAATTTCCTACAAAGTTTTCGCTTCAGGTATTATAATAGATTTTTATGATGTTGGATTATGTAACATTGAAGGTAGTAAATACTGTAGAATTTTATAGAGTCGTGAGGAGAAGACTTCGCTGATCAAGCTGCAATGTAAATTAGGATGCACATCGATTCGCGATGATCTTCGTATCTATCGGATCGTGAGAAAGTAATATTAAACATATCAATTTGTCGAGGGATCGGCTTTCTCGTGATGCTCAACTGTTTATTAGAAGGCTATATAAAGGGCTGGACCAGTGGCGAGACGCGAGCGTCTACCATATTTATTGAAATTACTTACAATTTGATTGTCGAGTAATAACCGGCTGCAAGTCGGTAGCTCGATTCGCCTTAATATTAAATCGTGTTTTATTCGGAACGTCTTGAATTAGATGCTTTATTAAAATATGGTCGATTTGCATGCATTATGCGAATGTATTCGCACTTATTTTGCACTTTTTAGAAGTTATTGATACATTTTTTGTTTATGCGTGGATGTTGCAAAATCACTTATTAAGATGAAATCTTTATTTATTTATTTATCTAACGGCTACAGCTCAATATACTTTTCGATTTAAATTTTACCGATTTCTAGCAGTTTACCGATGTTAACAAAGTGAAATGATAGAATAGATGAAGTGAGGAGATTTTTGGTTATCGATGTGAAAAAAGTTCTTTAGCGGCGTTGTGAACTTTTTTGGGGTGGTTAAAAAATGTTAAACTCGCGCCAGGACACGTGACCTAATCGAAAATTCGTAAGACGGAGGGAGAGTACACATTTTTTGAGATGGGTAAAAAATTTTAAACTCGTTTCAGGACACTTGACCTGATCGAAAATTCGTAAGACGGAGGGAGAGTAGACCAAATGCACAACGTTAATGTTCTAGTTTTCACTTCTGCCGGTACTGCCGGAGTGCAACCCGTTGTTTTTTACCACCCATATTATAGTACTGTGCATGTGCTTCGTCTACTCATTATTGGTAGATTTTTAGTTATATAATGATATATTAGTTTTATAATAAATATAATGTTTGATCAGTATTGTGTCGACTATCTTTCTAAATCAAAAAATAAATTTCCAAATCGATTCCATAAATGACGAAGTTCTGAGGTAACAAAAAAAAAGGTACAGGTGAAATGAGACCCTCCTCCTATTTTGAGAAGTCGGTTAAAAATAGTGACAACAAGACTATAGCCACTCAGCCTTTACAACCTTTATAAATAACATGCCTAATAATGTTATTTATAAAGGTTGGATATCCAAAGAAACTTCTGTAGAAGAAAGGGCTCTAATGCCTAAACAAATACATTCAGAAATGTGCAACCATTATACACAAGCAAAAGTAAGTACCAGTAAGTAACTATTACATGAAAAACAAGGAACTTTTAACAACTTGTGTTGTTGAAAGCAATGTTACTTGTCGTGTAGAACATGAAAACGTCACGGTTAAGTGTTTACTTGCATGCTAACGGCATAGTGAAAGCATAAACGAAAAATGTAAAACTAGAGCTATGGTAACATGTTCATGAAAAGAAAGGCAAGGTACCGCCAGGGAATGGGACTCTTTCACTCAGAGAGATATATGAATTATATCGTAAAATATTATAAGAATCTTTGTCCTGAAATACTCACTGACTGACTTAATTTATGTAAGGGGTGTAAGGGGGCACAAATACGACCTCGGTGCTCCCAGCCAACCTCACCTGCCCGTAGTGCATCCTGCTGACCAACAGACAAATGGCGGTATAACCATTTCATATCTATGGCGTAGCTAAATTCTACAGGCTGGTGATGGGCAGCAGCGACACCGGTGCGAGAAGCTACGTCCTGCGATCGCCAACACGCCTGCCCAGCGTGGCGATTAGGGCATATCCTTCCCAAAGCTACCCCTACCCCTCTTTATCTTTATTGACATTCTCATAATTTTAACATTGACATCTTTAAATTGACATTTGTATGTTTTTTTGTAAATTTAATATTTTACATTTGACATCATAGCAACATTTTTATAATATGGTAACATTTTCCTTGTCAGTCAATAATTCTATTTTTCTGAGATGGCTTCACACGAATAGTGCATTGTTCCGTGTTCAATGTAATATAATTTTATGAATATGTTTATTAATTTTTAATTTCTATTATCTTTTGTTATTTTAATACGTATTTGTTGTATTTTCTTAACGTTCATAAGTGTACAATGTACCCAATTGAAGAAATAAATGAATATGAATATATGAAAAGGATGCAAAGCAGTATGGAAGGAAACCTAAAGCCAAGGCCCCCAGTTCCCAGCCGCCCTGCTATTCCTGATCACGGCGGCGGTCACGCTAACGGCAGGGCAGGGGGTGCTAAGAATCACCGAGCTACGGTAGGCCGCCAAATCAAACTGACCCTCGCAACCTACAATGGACGCACGATTCGGCTGGACGATCATCTGTCGCAGCTGGAGGAGGAGCTGAAACACATAAGATGGCACATACTGGGGTTATGTGAAGTCCGAAGACAGAGAGAGGACACCATAACCTTAGAATCGGGCCATATTATGTACTACAGAGAAGGAGATCAGCCATCCCAAGGCGGCGTCGGGTTTCTGGTCAACGAGGTTCTCAGTGACAACGTTGTAGAAATCTCCAGTGTGTCGATCAGGGTAGCGTACCTCATAATTAAGTTAACCAAGAGATACAGCCTCAAGGTTATCCAGGTCTACGCACCGACCTCGACACACTTAGATTATGAGGTGGAGAGCATGTATGAAGATATCTCCAGAGCTTTACACACCACCTCCAAGGCTCACTACAACGTTGTCATGGGAGACCTTAGCGCCAAAATTGGAGTACAAACTTGCGGCGAATCGTCTATAGGACCACACGGATTTGAGAGTAAGAATCACAGGGGGCAAATGCACGTCAATTTCCTCGAAAAAGAGAGGCTTTTCTTGATGAACTCGTTTTTTTTTATACTTTATAGGCTAGCGTTTGACCACTATCTCACCTGTTGGTAAGTGATGTTGCGGTCGAAGATGGTAAGCACGCTAGGCCTAGAACGGCAACTGGCTCTCAAGGATGGCTGCCGGAACACATTAGATGTTTGGTGACAGATAATCTGACTTGAGGGTGGTAGCTGGCCAGGCGGACACTAGATAGTGTCCTACCACCATGCGGGGGTTATTGGTTTCTTAACAATGTTTTTCCTTCACCGGAGGGCCACTATGAAAAGCGCACGGTTTGAATTCGGTACCACGGCATCAAAGCCGACCGTTCTCCCGACTATACCACCAGGCCCTCAAGAACCATCGGAAAACTCCGTCGAGTCTTCTCGTTCCCTATACCGCAGTGTCTAAAGACAAAAGTCTTTAACCAGTGCATCCTAGTGGTCCACCAGTTTAAAGTCGCTCAGCGAGCTATGGAGAGAGCTATGCCCGGTATTTCTCTGCGGGATAGAATCCGGAACGAAGTAATTCGCCAGAGAACTAAAGTTATCGACATAGCTCAACGGATTAGGAAGCTGAAGTGGCAGTGGGCTGGTCATATCTGCCGCAGTACTAATAACCGTTGGGGTAGACTTGTCCTAGAGTGGAGACCGCGAATCGGCAAACGTAGCGTAGGACGTTCTGTGACCAGGTGGAGCGACGACATACGAAAAGCGGTGGGCAGTGACTGGAAGAGAAGAGCCGCAGATCGGGCTCAGTGGCGCATCTTGGGAGAGGCCTACGTCCAGCAGTGGACTGACACGGGCTGATGATGATGATGACTGACTGACTTAGAGACAACGCACAGCCTAAACCGCTGGTAGAAGACACTTGAAATTCGGAGAGTACATTTGTCTTATGACGTAACGTAGGGGTCACCCCTACGTTAAACCTGTTCTAAGAACTAAGAACAGATTTTTGGCAATTCCACCCCGAAGAGGGTAAAATGGGGTAAAAACAATTGTATATGTTCTTTTTTTTTTAACTTAAAGCGATGACAATTTGTATTTGAGTAGATAATTAATTTTAATAAGTTATTTTTCAATAAAAATTACACCGACTTCATAATCACAAACAGGCACTCAAAAGCGAAAAATAAATTACTTAAAATTATTATAAGCGCTACCCACTTATCTATTTGAAGTCGTTGCCAGCCAAATCTAAAAGGTAGTAGATAGATAATACCTACATGTATCTACCTACTTACTAACCTACATGTACCTACTTACTACTACTACATACATAGTATCTATCTACTATCCAATAGACTTGGCTGGCACCGACTTCAAATAGATAAGTGGGTAGCGCTTATAATAATTTTAAGTAATTTATTTTTCGCTTTTGAGTGCCTGTTTGTGATTATGAAGTCGGTTTTATTTTTTTTGAAAAATAACTTATTTTACCCTTTTTAGTGCATAACAAGTTTTAATTAAATTAAATGCATCTATTACATTTGGTGTCTGGGCCGTTAAACACAGACGGATATATACTTTTTGAAAATTTCAAGTATTTACCTATAACGGTTAAGAAGATACAGATCTGTAAAGTGCGCACATATGTATAGATACACGGACGGACGGACGGACGGACGGACGAACGGACAAATAAGTCTCAGAAAGTGTTCATTTGGTACCCTTTGGGTTCGGAACCCTAAAAAGATTGACTTTAAATGCCTTGCTAAAGTGATAATATTCACTAGTAATAATTATGTCATCAAGGTATCAAAGGACAATGTCCAAAATGGCCCTGTGCAATTAAAGCATCTGACACACACGATAATTAATTGTCTATTTTATTACAATAATTCAAAATACTTTTATAACACGGACCAGTTGCATTCCAAAATGAATATAAAAAAGTATTATTTGCGATTATTAACATTACTTGCCGCCATATGGCCAACAGAGTACTGAATCACTCTACTACGTTATAAGAGGCACTTCCCTATATTGTTGAAAGCCGAATTATGAAAGCACTGTGTAGCCAACCTAACAACGGAAAGTATTATTTACGTAGTAACTATTATATAATCTGTGGTATTATGCTTATACATTTTTTTTTGCAGTGTTGGTTGGTACAAAGTACGTTCATAATTCTGAGTTATTTAATAATGTATGCAGTGTCGCGGGACTGAAATGGCTGCCATCTTCGGCAAACGTCATGTCATGTCAAAAAAATTTTAGGTATGTTTAAAAAAGTTTGCACCCTAACAAGACTTTGCCCGGTAGAACATTCCTGTGAAGACAAATTATTTGTATTTATTTATAATTATTAATATATAATCATTTATTGAGGGCCCGGTGGCGTAATTGGGAGAACAGTCGGCTTTGATGCCGTGGTACCGAGTTCAAACCGCCGTGCACCAATGAATTTTTCGATCGAAAAATATATGTGCGCTTCTCACAGTTGCCCTCCGGTGAAGGAAAACATCGTTAAGAAACCAACAACCCCCGCATGGTGGTAGGACATATCTAGTGTCCGCCTGGCCAGCTACCACCCTCAAGTTAGAAAATCTGTCGTCAAACATCTTATGTGTTCAGGCAGCTATCCTTGAGAGCCAGTTCCCATTCTAGTCCACTTCTCTATCTTCGACCGCATCATCACTTAGCAACAGGTGAGATAGTGGTCAAACGCTAGCCTATAAGATATTAAAAAAAAAAAATATTATCCCCAACTTTATTTCTATCTCGCTCACAGTTACCGTAAGAATATCTGTCAAAAACCAAAATCAACGAGAAGAAAGATGTAAAAACATTATTCAAGGTCATATATTTTAGTCTTCAAAAGTATATCCAATAGCAACCTCCATTGTGTATAATCTTCTTGGGACTCTTCTACTAAAACCAGTACATTCTCCTATGTTTGAGGTATTTATCTTCATATCTCTGGAGATACTTATCAGATCTCGATAAAATTAAAATGGGACCACCTCGGAAACGTATCCTACCTATTAAAAAAAGAATCATTTGGATCCGTTCACTATTGACGGAGAAATCGTGTAACATACACACAAAAAAAAAAAAAAACATACAGACGAATAGAGAACCTCCTCCTTTTTTGTGAAGTCGGTTAAAAATATTAGGTAAGCTAGCAATGTTTTCTTTGCTTTAGGTGCTAATGCAGGTGGTGCAATGGGGCATGAAAGTTCATGTCGAAAGTTCTTTATTTATGTAGTTAAATATTGATAAGAATTGGTATTTATTTGATATTAAAATTAAGCTGCACTGGTGCATTGGAGACTGAAAGTTCATGTCAAAAGTTCTTTATTTATGAAGTTATACTGTGAAGTAAGTAGTTCATCTAAAAAATAAATAAAAGTGAACCCATATTTACCTTGGTCACGACATAACTTGAGAACGGGTGGACCGATTTGGCTAATTCTTTTTGATGTTTTTGTATTTGTAAGGACAAGGTTTTTATAAAATAAAAGTTTTAAATGAATGAAAGTATAATAAATAAATATATAATGAATAAAAGTTTTAAAGGAATAGTTTTTAATGCGGGTGACGTCGCTGGGCACATCTAATAAATTATAGACGATTTTTTTATGAGTATAAATAATTAAAAATCAACCAAATATATAAAAAAATTACGTCTATATCCAATTTCCATCAAAAATATGTTCCCGCTAGCATTCCACTCTATAACGTATAATTTGTGCAATTTATAGTATATCGTTTTTTTTGTGTTCAGTCAAGCACTTGATCAAGACTTACCTAGTAGCAAATGATGATGCACAATAGAAGCATCAGAGTACCAACCCAATACTCTCGAGTGATCTTGTGAACTAGCTTCGCCAAACAAACAAGATGTCGAAAATCGGCTGGTGCGAAGCGTGGTCAAACCAAGTAATTCCCTGTAGCACAGAATAATTAATAATACTACGCCTGTAGCATTCTTTATTCGAGAGAATTGAAGAGAAGCACCTTGTATCTTAATCTTGCAACTGATGACTCTTCTAGCATGTGAAATATGATCGACGACGTTACTTTAAATATCTCACAGGCTTAACATGGCAACTCGACAACATATCAGTTAAACTCCAGTCATATTAAACCATGTGAATTGCTCGCTTGTTGAAAACCTCGGAGTAAGGCGCAATTAATCACTTTGATAAACCCTACCAATGAAGGAAGGAAGTGAGCTACATTTATATTTTGTGTGACAAAATACCTAGCGGTTTGATCCGGACATAAAAACTCAAACAGGTCGACGGTGTAGGGTTGGGAAGTAGGTGCAGTGAAAGTATCGATAATAACTTCTGTAAGAGAGATAGATGGCGGGACGATCACGGCTCTAGTCAAAGGTTTGTTTGTAGTATCTATTGCCTATTCAAAAAAAAAACCTTGAACCAAAAGACGTGGTACCGCTCCAAGCTGACCAGAAGTCCTTCGGGTGGCCTCACTACCATAAGTCAGGACTTATGGTAGTGAGGCCACCCGAAAAAATACGCAATTTTAACTGTTATTTAACTGTGCATTAGAAATATTTTTTGGTTTAAAGAGTAAAGTATCTAGTGAAATTAAAGGACAGTGAGGTGACATTAAATGTTGCAAGGTGGTTAGCGGCATTTTCTGTCAATCCAGAACATTGTGTATCTTTCATTATATATATCGTAGAGGGTTCATAACTTAGACGATAATTTTCGCAGCGCCCATGGTCTGCGAAATAAAAAAATTATAACTAATTAAGAGCCTGAAAAACGTGACTATGTATAATAATTATCTATAACTAGCTGCACCCCGCGGCTGTGCCCGCGTTTAACCCTGGTTATAAACCTTCTGTTTTAATCACTCTATCTATTGCTGAAAACTGAATTAAATCCGTTGCGTAGTTCAAAAGATCTATGCGTACAGTAGTAGTATGAGTTCCTATCGTAAACGCTTTTGACAGATCTCACGTAGTTTTCGACTTATTCTGGCTCCCTGATGGGTCTAAATTTAGTGAAGTGTAGTAACCACTAGAGAGGCGCTGTACTGTTGTTCGTACGAAAATTGTCCGATATACGATATCGAGTTTGGTATGAAAACTCGTACTAAGGGTACAGCTGTAGTGTCCATGGAACCATTACAGTCTGATTGCTATTCTTCTGGCAACTGTATATTATTATTATGTATACATAATACATACAATCTTGTGTATACATCAAACTACATAAAATATTATGTATACATCAAACTGTGCATGGGAATATACTGATAATTAGAGAGACATTACAAAATATCGCTTGAAATATACTTTAACTTACAATGCGTCCCCACCCTATCGTTTCACATTCGAGCCTCGCGTCGACGCTTATCGGAGAGTTTAACATTTTTATTGCAAGCGGATACGGGCCGAGTCGCCGTTATTATTTCTACCCTCGATTATTGTTAGAACTGTGGAACTGCTTTTTGCGAGCTCAACTTGGAATCGGAACTGTACTGAAGTATACTGATGTGACTGTTTCACGTAGAAAATATATGCCTTTATTTAAACAATAACTAGGTGATGTGAGATGACTTCTGAATGTTTAAAAGCGTTTAGGAAATTAGTTCAATTTGCTATTATCTTAAATTTTCCTTGTATATTTGCGTAAAGTCAGGTCAAAGTCAAACAGTAAGAAAAGTTGTGGCATTTCTGTATATAATTTATGGTTGTAAATTTTTATGTTTTTAAATCCACAGAAAAAATTTGAAATATTTTTATTTTTGGCGGTACAATAACGTCTCTAATATGCCATTTTCATTGTTTGCACATAAAAGTTTAATGTTGTTAAAAATATAAAACTTGCATCAATAAGGATGAATCATTTTCATCATCATCATCATAATCAGCTAATTTCCGTCCACTACTGCATATTGATTTCTAATGGATGAATGTTCAGGTCAAATCCTGTAATTTAATTATAAAGCTGAGTTCCGTAGTCCTGACAAGGAACCCTTATAGTTTCGTCATGTCCGTCTGTCTGTCTATCTATCTGTCCGAGGTTTTGCTAAGAGACCGCTAGTACTAGAAAGCTGTAGTTTTGTAGGGGTATGTATATCAATTACGCCAATAAAGTGGTGAAATAAAATTAGGAGAAACTTTTTTTTTTGGGTATTTCCCCTTTATGTGAAGTGGGGATGATTTTTTTTTTCGTCGTCGACCGTTTGTCGTGTGGGGTATCGTTGAAAAGCTCTTTTTTAGCTTTCTCTTTTAGAGGTTGCTAATACTGTTTTTCAATTTAATGCTCCATTTACGAAATATTAAACTTTAAAGTGCAAATTTTTGTTCCAGTAGGGCGTACCCCCGCTCTAAAAGCTAAACTGCTAGTTTAAAAAATCTATCTAAATAGGATTAAAAAAATAAATATATGTTACATATTATACTACTATAGAACCCTACACTGCGCGTGGCCCGACACGCACTTGGCTGGGTTTTTTTTGTCCGATTGAATATTTTGCCATCAGAAAAATTTGCATTTATTCTTAGAGATTTTGTAAAATATAATAAAAACAAATGTTTTTGAAGTGAAAAGAAAAGTTTTCAGTTCTGCCGGCACTCCCGGAGTGCAACCCGTTGTTTTTTAGGGTTCCGAACCCAAAGGGTACCAACGGAACCCTATTACTGAGACTCCGCTGTCCGTCCGTCTGTCTGTCTGTCTGTCTGTCTGTCCGTTTGTCACCAGGCTGTATCTCATGAACCGTGATAGACGAGATTAGACGGTTGACATTTTCACAGATGATGTATTTCTGTTGCCGCTATAACAACAAATACTAAGAACAGAACAAAGTTAAAAATTAAAGGGTTTAAAACAAAAAACGTGTTTTTTACGATAGCGCCATCTAGCTAGATATTTAATAATATTAATTACTAACACCTTTGTGTTAACGCGTAGTATAATTATTTTTCTTTGGTTAACGTTTACTTAGTTGGTGTTAGAAGTTCGTTAGATGGCGTTCGGAACCTTCCGTGTGCGGGACAAAAGTCTGACTCGCACTTGGCCAGTTTTATTTTAAATACAGGTATTATATTTTTCGACACACTTAGGCTAACGCGTTAAGAATAAAACATAGGTACATTATCACATTTAGATTAACGTAGGCAAGACCCTTATATTGGACCTTGGAATGGTTTACTTTTCAATTGCAATATCGAATCAAATCGATATCATATTCGATCAGGGCCGGTAGTCTCTACATGCGTAGCGATGAATTTCGACCGATAATCGTTGATACGAAAAGAGATGCAGATAACAACTGTCTAGATGCATCTCATTCTAGCAGACGTTTGCGATCACAGGACGCATCGCTATCTATGTAGAGACTTCCACCCCACGACCGGAGGCTAACTGATTTTTTCAATATATAGCTTCCACTTCAACTTCCAATATACCTAACAATATACCTACTACCTACACCGCAACATCCAATATCTGTTTTATTAATGGGGACCAAATTAAATAACGCTCCCTACGCAAGTAAATTGCAATGAGAAAACCGTCGTAGCGGGTGACAATATTTTAAATTATATCAGTTTTCCATCAACCAATAGGAGCGACGTATTTTGTACTCGAGATTCTTATCCAATCAGATAGCTGGATTTGATTTTGATATAAAATGTGGATTGTTCCGGAAAGTTGGTATGGTGGCTGGCAAGCAGGATTTTTAAAATTTTTTTTTAATTAATAGTTGCAGCTGGGTTTTCTGCGTATAAAAAATGGGAATCTCATTTTTGGGGGTTTATTTTTATATAACTTTCATCAAAATCCGTTGAGTTGTTTCTGACAACAAGATACCAAATTTCGAACAGATAAGACCTGTTGAAGTTGCTCTTATACCTACATGAATTAGAAATGATTTTCAAATGGCTGAACAGGTTTTATGGATCATAGCTAAGAACCACTAAGAAGTAAGAACACTCTGACAGACAGACAAGCTGCCTCCTGCGGCTTCGCCCGCGTTGACTAGTACTCTATGTCCTAATATACTATATTGGCTATCCCCGTGCAAAATTTCAGCCTAATCGGTCGAGCCGATTGACCGTGAAGAGGTCCCAAACAAACAAATATACAAACTGACTTTCGCATTTATAAAATATCATAATACTCGTCTTTTTGCGTCGAGGTATAAATAGGAATAATAAAAAACGAGAAATAATAAATATCTACATCGAACAACATATGCACTCAAAATATTAACTTAACAAGAGGTTTCATATTGTTACATATCATTATAAGCTTACTTGCGCTTAATTTTTATCAGTGGGTGCATAATTTGCGTATCATTCGGTATCCAGCTGACGTATTTTTTCTTTTGCAGGGTTCTTGCCGCAAGGTTCACTTTGGGTAGGCGAGCACATTAAACTGCGAGATCAATATTGTTTGAGTAAGTAATTTAACCTTTATTAATTATTTATAATTGAACACAAAAAATGTGTCGAGAATATAATTTTCTACCAGGCATCCTGGAGGTATAGAAAAACGACGGCGGCGTTGTAAAGTAATAACAAAGAGAGACGATTGCAATAAACTAATAAATACAATATAATACACAATAAACAGGCAAAAAATAATATATAGGTTAGGTATCTATTTACCATCCGGCATTGGATTTTTTGAGTGAATAGTATGAATATCTATATATAGAGGGATGTAAGGTTCACAAGTACCACCTCAGTGTTCCCAGCCAACCTCACCTGCCGTGGTGCATCCTGCTGATAAACGAGGCTCTGGCGACCGACAAATGGCGGTATAATCATTTCAAATTATGGCGTAGCTAAATACTACAGGCCGGTGACGGGCAGCAGCGTCACCGGCGCGAGGACCTACGTCCTGCGATTGCCAACCCGCCTGTCCAGCGTGGCGATTAGGGCATATTCTTTTCAAAGAAATGAAGATCAGGCTCAGTGGCGTGTTTTGGGAGAGGCCTACGTCCAGCAATGGACTGACACAGGCTGATTATGATGCTGATGTATGATTATTTTTGACAAATGACCCCAAATTACTTTATGTGTCGATACGCTATTTACTTGTTATATTTTATTCATTCGTTAACATTTTTGCAAAATATACTTATCGGGCGAATCTCCAAGTGCGTGGAGAAAATCGATGGTTAACACTTTGACTGCGGCACTTTTTCGCATATTTTTTCATTTTTTAAATTATTTTTTTTTATTATTTTTTTTCGTAGGTGTGGCATCAAATTAAAATTAAAATCCAACAGCAGAAGGTCACACGCACCCCTTGTGAAAAAATTAATTTATAATAAACATCTATTATTATTTTTTTAAAACTTCCGATACCTAAAATCGAAAAAACGCACGGTGTGTGTTTTCAGCAGCGAACGAGTTAATCGAGAAGAGACAGTGGTCAGATTCTTTTTTTAATCTTATAGGCTAGCGTTTTATCTCTATCTCACCTGGTGGTAAGCGATGGTGTGGTCGAAGATGGTGAACTAGCTAGGCCTAGAATACTTTGACTCTCAAGGGCTGTGTGCTTATCTATTAACATAACATAAATATAAAAGGTGAAAACGAATACGAAAAACACTGAAGCCTAAAGGAGTCTTCTACCTACTACACCACACCGTACCATGGTCGTACTGAACGTATCAGGCACGGCGAGAAACATAAAACTGACTGCTATGCCCACTACACTATACAGACCGTACCACACCATGAGCGAACTATGAGCGTATTAGGCACGTGTATCTAGTCCAATCAAAGAATAGCCCATAAGGTGGTGTAGAGGGCGTGGACAGGTACTTAGCAAATCTTTTAGAAATTTGTTTAGGGTGCTTACGATGTGGAAGGAAGGAAGGAGATGAAAGGTCTCAGTTTTTGCGTTTTGGCTTATATATAAAAACTGTGCGGCGTAGGGTATTATTGTAAATTAAAATTTATAAAAAAAATATCTATAAACAACTGTTCAATTCATTTGGTTTTTTTAAATTCTCATCCGTTATCCAGTTACACGCTCAAATAAGGTTTACATTTTTTACTGGCTACCAAAAAGTAGCTTACCACCATCAAGGCAAAGATGCAGCACACAGCCCTTGAGGGTTAGACCTTTCTAGGCTTAAGGCGTTTTCCCCATCTTCGACCACATCATCGCTTACTATCAGGCGAGATAGTGGTCCAACACCTATGAGATATACAAAAAAAACATTTGATCATGGTTCGATGATAACTTTTTATAGTATATTTTTTATATATATTATATTTTATAGTATATATATTACGATATGTGTGACTTAAGTAGTCTATCATTGCGCGGCGTGAATTTAGTACCCGAGCGCAGCGAGAGCTATGCCGTGCAATAATAGTCAACTTATGTCACGAGTACCGTATATAATTTTATAGCTTTCAGTGTGACATAAATCCGCACTTTACGCTTGCTACGCTTTTCCGTCAAATAGAAGATTATTGCACGGTGTGAAGTTAAACGCAGTGCAATAATTGACTATTTAAGTCCCGGAAAAGCTTGTGTAAAGTGCGGGTTTAGGTCACACTGTGCTATAAAGATAAATAGATACATAGAAATATGACTAATAAGTTTGCCTATATAAAAAGCCTCTAAAATATATTTGCAGTGAAATTCTAAGCACCTATAGCAATCATAGGCAGTCTCTCCCACCTTGGATTTCCATTTCCTGTCAGCCCCTTTGATATAATATTGAGTTCCCGGCTTCACTTCCTCCGTCTGCAATTTAATGGCATTCAAGATGTAATGCAGTCTTTGTCCTTTGTAGTGAGAGAGAGCGAGATGACAACATTGACGAATGTGAAATTGCTGAAATAGACTTCTATGTATTTTCTGGAGAACGTTTCTGACGTGAACGTGAGTCTCGGAGGTGGATAATAAATGTGTATAAAAGCAATAAATGTTAATAAAAGTGATAATAAAATATAGATTTTTACATATCATTTTAATAACTAAGAGATCATACAAAATGTTGATTGACAGAGCTTACAATGATAAAATTCTTGGTGTACGTGATTGAAGGCGCGGGGCGGGTATCAGCTTGTAGTATTTTTATAAAAACAACATGTTTTGTTTTGTAAAATTTATTAAAAAAACTAACCAAAAATGTAACATGCGTAAATAAGTGCTTAATATTTTCCTTTGTTTTTTAATATTTCTTATTTTTTTAACCTGCGAAAAAAAACCGGAGGAGGTTATCAAGTCAAAGTGTATTTTTTTTTTAAATGTGTGACCACGCATATCATTTTACAGAGTAGTCTGATTTTGATATATTTTTTTTTTATTGTAAAGTTGTACGCCCCATGGTGGTCCCATTTAAATTTTAACGAATTCGGGCGAGCGGCTTTTAATAAACAACTAAAATGATGGATAAAAGTATTATTATATTGATGATTTCATCGTAACGTCAATGTATATCGATTGACAAACTGGAAAAAACAAAAATAGCCGAAAATCAGACTCAGTTACTTGTACATATCATTATTCTGTGGCTCAGTGGCGTGTCTTGGGAGAGGGCTATATCCAGCAGTGGACTGATACCGGCTGATTATGGTGATGATGATGATATTATTTCACAGGTGGTACTATTTGAATTTCATCGAAATGTTGATGATGTTCAGTTATCTTCAGAGATATGAAGTTAAACAATTTAAACTTGGTATTGAAATTGATTAGCGTGACGTTGGAAGTCTAATTCTTTTAGTTTTTTATATGATCTTAAATTATTTTTATTATTATAAAACATTTCTATTATTATGACCTATAGAGCGTTTGTCTAGGCCAGGGGTACGTAATGACGCCTGCTTATAACATGTGGCACAGAAAACTTGCTGCTAAGTGAAGATGTGAACACGTTCACAGGCATCCTGTATAGTCTTACCTCGTGCTGATCTAAGCTCTCCTGTGAATGTGTCGATCTAATTATTAGATTCTTCTAAATTATCTTTTTTTCATTCGAGCGGCATATTTTGTAGGCCTACCCATGTTGGTATATAAAGCCTGTTTTTTTTTTTAAATTATTTACAATTATTTTACAACAAATTATAGATAAAGTAGGATTATATAACAGTTAATAGCTAAAGTACTTGTACTATTCATTATTCTGTGGCTAAAGTAAGGTAGCTAGCTATTTTAAAAGTAATAAAAAAATAAGAATGTAGTAATTAGTAGATTATGGCCACAAAAAAATATAAAATAAAACTGAAAAATAAAACAAAAAAATTAAACCGCCGAAAAAACTGAAAAGTAAAAAATAATACACCTTTGATATTTAACCTTAATAACGAAGTTCTTATACTACTGTCAATATACCTCAGTATATATTTTTGTAATGGTTTTGAGTTTTTAACTAAACTTAATAACTAAGTTCCTAAATTAATGTAAGTATGTATACCCAAGTAGTTTTGAGTCGGCGCCAAATAAGCAAATTAATTAATTAACGCGCGATGCGCGGCGGAGGCGGGTCACGATACGCCAGTCCGCCAGAAAATACCGAGTGTTGACGAAGTTGATGTCAGCGATTCAGCAACCCGAACGGAATTGAAATTGATTAGCGGCACCGCATATAGTAATCTGTGACGGTCCGTGATTGGCACACACTTGAGTGCACACGTCGTTGCGAGTGGTCGTGCATCTCTACTTAGTCTTTGGGGCGTGTGAAAGCGCATTTTTTGGAATTTTAATGTTCATCGCTGGACATTTCACGTTGCATTGTTAACTTGATTTGGTTATTTCTTTAAATTAAAGGTTATTTAGTGATCTTAGCTTGTTGATTGTTTGGCGCCGACTCAAAACTACTTGGGTATACATACTTATATTAATTTAGGAACTTAGTTATTCAATTTAGTTAAACACTCAAAACCATTACAAAAATATATACCGAGGTATATTGACAGCAGTATAAGAACTTCGTTATTAAGGTAAAATAACAAAGGTATATTATTTTTTACTTTTCAGTTTTTTCGGCGGTTTAATTTTTTTGTTAAAAAGTTTTATATTTTTACCGTATCACTTTATTTTCTTTTGGTTTTAAATAGCTTCATATAACTAACATTCATTCACAACGAGAAAAAAAATATAAGTAGAATATAGCTCATATTGAAAACAGCAATTATGGCTAAAAACAAAGGTATAATCCTACATAGGTAAAACTGACAACTGAAACGGTAAAATATCGTCCAGCCAATATTTAACAACAGTAATGATAAGGGCGGGTACACAATAAAGTAATAGTTTATTGGCTGCTGTTTGTTCGTCCGTGCGTCATACCACTCCCGTTTGCCTACACATATAATATACGTAAAGCTAATTTAAATAGACAAAATGGACAGCTAGTATCGTGTTACTAATTGAACTAGCTTTTTGGTGCGTTTGTGTGTTTGAAGATTTTTGAACAGATCTGGGGTTTGCTTGCCTAAGCCCTACCATACGCCGCAGTACTGTATCTACTCTTCTAGCGTGGCAAGTGGATAAAAATTGTCTTCTGTTTTCTTCATTCATACTTCATTCATACTAGCTGTGCCCGTAGCTTCGCCATCCATAATATTGGCTTTCCCTGTGCCAAATTTCAGCTAAATCGGTCCAGCCGTTTGATCGTGAAGAAGTTCCAAATAACAAACAAATATACAAACTGACTTTCAAATGTATAATATTGGTGTTAAATCTTGAAAATTTCGTTTCTTGTCTTGTTAAAAAGGCCCGAAGGCCCGGTGGCGTAATCGGGAAAACGGTCGGCTTTGATGCCAGAGGTATCGAGTTCAAACCCCGCCGTGCACCAACGGATTTTTCTATCGAAAAATGTATGTGCGCTTTTCACAGTGGCTCTCCGGTGAAGGAAAAACATCGTTAATAAACCAACAACCCCCGCATGGTGGTAGGACACCTGGCCAGCTAATACCCTCAAGCTATAAAATCTGTCACCAAACATCTAATGTGTTCTGGCAGCAATCCTTGAGAGCCGTTACCATTCTAGGCCTAGCGTGCTTACCATCTTCGACTGCATCATCACTTACCAACAGATGAGATAGTGGTCAAACGCTAGCCTATAAGATATATAAAAAAATAGGAGGCATCATTTTTATCCACCTAAGCTAGCAGGCCAGCTACGAGTAGGGTAGATATGTACCAACCCACTGCTTTCCATATACTGTAGTGCAGTTCTAAGCACTAAGCACATACAATTAGATGTGTACTTCTTTGCACATAGAAACATTGTTTATACATGTGCGTTTTAAGGTAAAATTCATGGAGTCTTGATGTAGGTACTCCTTTTAACAATTTACTACCTACTGCAATTGTCAGAAGAAGGAATAATATATGTGTATCAAATATATATATAAAATAATATACTATAACACCGTCCCAATTATAATGCATGCAAGCAAAACTGTGAGCTAAAGCTAACAATATTTGTTATTTGATACCCAACACGGCATCTATAAACAAATTTTTACGTATAATATGCATAACGGTCAAAATCTTAACCCACCTTTTTGCTCGTCGGGTCGGGTCGGGTAGTCGGGTAAAAATTACGAGTAAAACTATTCTAACGAATCATAATTAGGTACAATAATTTAAGATCGCTTAGAAAACGACTGTCGAAAAAAACCGTCGTCAAATGCTTTTTTCTGACTTCACAAAAAAGGAGCAGGTTCTCAATTCGTCTGTATGTTTTTTTGTGTGTATGTTACGCGATTACTCCGTCAATTATGAACGGATTCGAATGATTTTTTTTAATACATAGGGTACGTTTCCGAGGTGGTCCCATTGTAATTTAAACGAAATCGGCCAAACCGTTTTTAATACATCAACATTTGTATTACGATGCATTTACTTATCTCGACGATTTACTACTTACTACTGGCACAGATTATTTATTACGTCTACTGGCTACTTTGACTAGCGCGACGTTTGAAGACGGTTCTTTTAGTTTTTTTAAAAGATCTTAAATTATTTAATTTTCAGATCTTTACGAAATTTAAATGAGACCATTTCGAGATAAACTTCTTCAAAAAACTTTTTCTCTTACGGTTTTAGAGCTTGCTATATAGTTAGTTCAGGCTAATTTAGGTAGAGTACATAGAAGGGCTAAAAGTATTGAAAGAAGCTTAGGTAGTGTCCCTAAGCTTCTTTAAATACTATACCTAAATTAGCTTACAAAATTCACCGTAGCATTCAGACTACCATTCGACAGAGCAAGTTCGACAAGTTACTAAATAATCGAGGTGTTCTAGACCAAGTCTTAGACTAACAAACCAAGACAACAAAGGGTTCGGACCTTTAGTTTAATTACTTAGCCGGAGGAACAGCCTGAATATCGAAGTCGGGATCCAAACGATCGTGTTGAGCGTCTCGATTTGACTTTTGAATAAATTACTTATTTATTTGTTACAAACACTTACAACTATGTTATTATACAATTACTACTAAACTAAAAACACTAAATAGAAACTGATTTGCGCTAATCATCAATCATCAAACGCGCGAGACATTTTTGGTGGCAAGTTTGAGGTGTTTATATTTAAATCTCCGGAGATACTCATCAGATTTTGAGAGCCTCTAGCCACTCTCCACTTAGCGCAACTATCCCAAACCATCTTCCATACTGGTTGAAAGCGTACTTAATTAACCAATCGGTTTGCTGAGTTCCTATCATGCAGGATATCGGCCGAAGCCTACCCACCTTAACAGCACCACCCAGGGATCACGTGAAGGGTAGCTTAAAGTCCAATCCTACGGAACGGACGCAATAAGGCCTTAAGGTTATACCTTCCCGTGGGTGACAATAAAACTGAAAACTCTTCACAACAACTCTTCTTCACTGAGTTCATCAGCTTTGTTCCATCCTCATTTAAACAATACACACTGCACTTGTATCGATTTTGATACGGCGTATCAGGTCTCGACGACCTAAAATATTAATGAGACCAGTCTACGAATTAGATCTGGGCTGAATATAACTTAGTTTTAATAGCCTACTTGTTCCTGAATTTCAAGTAAAGGTTCACGCTAATAAAAAGGACACGACTAAAGATGCATTTACCTAATATAAATTTAAAACGGAATGGCAACGAAGATCTAGGGAACGCAATGTTGGACATCTGGCATAGCGATGGTTTGATGATGACAATAAGTAAAAAGGAAAGACGTGGATCAAATAAAAAAACTTGCATAATATCACTGAAAAGAAAACAAATAAAATAAATACCTACATTACTTACATAACAATACAAAATAATTATTGCTCCGAACAATTATTTTATAATTTGTAATACAAATGAATCACATATTAGTAGGTATAACAAATCAAACACAAAATCATAACCCGATTCATTATTGATATTACATCGGAAATTGGTATTCTACAATGAGCTCTATCACATGGAGCTTAAAGCTGGTATTACACTATTTTCTGAAGTACCCATAAGGGGGTCTACACGTCTTGCGTCGGTCACGACGCCCCCGCACGATTGCCACGCTCGACAATTGTGACAAATTCACGACTTTATAGTCATGACGAAATTTAAATTCGAACAAGTTGTTTTATTAGTAGCAAAAGCGAGGTCTAGTTACGGGAACATAGGTTGTCTATCGAAGTAAGGATTTTTTATTTTATATTACTGTGACGAACTACTAGTCCATTTAAAAAATACTTTAAGTTTAATTTGATTTAGTCGGTTATTCTTTAGGCGGCTATTTACAATCATTCGAAAACAAATTCGTATTTGGAAACTGCCTCTTCTTCGACTTGGATCATTGCAGTGCACAATGCTACGATCGGTAACTTTTGATAATTCAATAAAAAAATCTGTGATTTTAATCGGAAAGGTTTCCACAGATATATACGCACTTATATACAGAAATCAAAATGACGCTTCCGGAATTCGAATCTTTAAATGAAAATATATAGCTATGCAGAACATTCAAATATTAAATCATTTATTTCCAATTAGGTACTTACATGGTACATACACTTATGAAAGTCATAATATTACATGTATTATTTTAAGCCATAAAACGATTCAACTAACAATCTTATTACTTACATAAACATAAAATGCATTATGTTTAGTTCTATTTACCTAATTCGAACAAAGTACATTCAAGCTATTCCAGCAATCGCATGAAATCGATGTGCATATGCCTCCATCTCCATGGGTGAAACAATTGAACTTGCATCTAATTGGGGTTTTGTGACTCTGTTCTGCATTTATACTGTACGATTTTTGTCACGATTGAGCGTTTTGCACAAATTTCTTCTACACTAAACTGTACAACAAACCTAAATCGCACTAGGTATCTAAAAACTACAAAGTTATGTGTGCTACGCAATGCAACAAATCTAAAATACATTTGGCTCAAAAGTAATGAAATGGCCATCAAATTCATACATACAGTTAATTTCATTAAACTAAAACAGAACTAACACAAACACGCATCATATTAAAACTGTTCTTACCTCTGTACCTTTTCGATAGAGGGGTAAAAGTCGTCTAGGTTGGCGGAACTACAACGACTAAGAAATCGTGAGATGTAAGCCGGGCAGCTATCAGAGGTCCTGACCTGATCGGAAGGTGGTCACCCGGGGTGCTCCAATTATCCTCGATCTAATCGAATTCTCGTGTCTCGTTTAAGACGTCGACGTCGGCCAGATCGTTCGACGACTTAGACCGATATGAGGGAAAGCAACCACTACGAATCTGCACATAATTCGATTAAAAATAACATGCTAGCTCTTAGAACTTGGATTGAAGAAGCTTTCTGGCGATTTTATATTGATCGAGTTTCATGCTGTCTTGATATGTGTATTATTTACTTATTCTACTGGGTCCTACACTACTCGTATCTGTAACATCTGTTAGGTACAAATACCTATAAATAGCTAATTAAGGTTTTAATTTTTAACTCACAGGTGCAGTGGGGTGGAGTTGTTTGTATATGTGTTAGTGGAACGCAAATCTCTGAAAGTTTTGTCAGATTACATTTTAAATTCGTCCTTTAAATATTCAGGAGCAAACTTGTATTTAAATTGAGTTTCTATGCTCAATTTAAATTGAGTATAGAACACCATTTATTCTGCAGCTACACACCTTTTACGAGTGGAGAGCCATGTATTGAAGAAATATAATAATCTTTACCGAGTCTGTGAATGAACCGAATGCCATTATTTAGCAAACGGTCTAATTTATAACGCAACTCCTTAGTTAAATTAACGTAACAAACGTCAGCGTAATCAATAATTCAATAAGTAGAGGCTGCGAGTTACTGGATACTTCATTAACTTGAGCAGTTTATTAGAATCTATAACAGAACTAGCTGATATTCAGACTTCGTTAACTTACACCAAGAACTTTATCACTGTAAAGATCTGTCAATCAACATTATGTAATCTGAGTTATTTAAGTTATGTGTAAAACTCATGATTTTATTTTCACAAAAAGTAGCCTATGTCCATCCTCATGCTATATTAGTATCTCCTTGTTAAATTTCAGTAACATCGGATCGTCCGTTTAAGGTACGGCCACACCGCGGCGTTCTGCGATCTGCGGGCGCGATCTTAGTACTTTGCAATTGTATTCTGATCGCGTTTAGTGTGAACTAGTCGGTACAAATACTACTACGCTATCTGATCGCCGCCTAGGTCGTGCACGCAGGACGGCTGCGGTGTGTACCTTTAGGCGTGATATGGTAACAAACAGACAGAGTGGCATGAGTTCCCAACATTTTTAGAATACTAGTCTGGATAGTCGAAACTGTTCTGTGGATTGCAGTGCCTCAACCTATTCTATCGATATTTTATACATACATATACATAAGATTGCAAAAGTCGTTGCAATTACCTAATCAATACAAAATACCATCCACTGCGTCGCTTTCTATTTACACAGCAAATGCCATTTTCAGAGTAAATATAAAACAGAATTAGAAAAATACAAGTTTTATAGAAAAATGAAGAGAACTAGAGTGAAGTGCTACCCTATTGTGGGCAAATACTACGACTCGCATTGATTAGTATCGGGGTGCCCTACTTAGGGCTCTAGAGGGCTCGGGCAGGACTCGCAGTCACTACATGTTGTTGGAATGTAAGAACTGGAAACTTGGCAAAAGTTCCTAGCAATAAGTTCGCTACAAATCTATTGACAGATAACGCAAGCGTTCTCAAAATGATAATAACAAACGAATCTGTGTATGATTAACAATTTGCTAATACCACTGCTATATATAGGGATATAAAGGGTGGATTTTGGGGATGGGATTTAATAACTATGAGAACAACTTGTTGGAGTAATTAGAAAGGCCAAAAATTGTGGAAGTAAGTTGGAATCTTATTGGTTCAAACACAGAAGATGAAAGATATTTAGATCCTTATCATCATCATCATTATCAGTCGGTATCAGTCAACTGCTGGACGTGTAGGACTTGATCCTTATAAGAAACCGGATCGATTGACTCTACTAAAAATTTTTGTGTAAATTGCCCATATGTCTTTTACCCGACTGCGCCAGAAGGAGGGTTATGTTTTTCGAGTGTATGTATGTTCTTAAGTATATATGTATATATCTTTGGCACGCTCTGTAGCCTAAACGGCTTGACAGATTTTAGCTTGCGAGGTGTCGTAGATTCGTCTTAATTGTGAGAAGTATATCAAAATTATATAAGTACAAAATGACTGATTTTTGACGTCATATTATACCATCTATGTTTTTCTCCTTATCAACAGCCTGTGTCAGTCCACCGCTGGACGTAGGCCTCTCCCAAGATGCGCCACTGTGCCCGATCATCAGCTCTTCTTTTCCAGTCACTGCCCACCGCTTTGCGTAGTCGTCGCTCCACCTGGTCACAGGACGTCCTACGCTACGTTTGGCGATTTTTTTTCTCAAATCTTATCGACTGAGGTATCAGAATACTACAGGGGATTTCAGGGGCGATAAATCGATCTAGCTAGGATTCATTTTCAGAAAATATTGTTTTATTCGTGTTTTCAGGCATTGAAAAACTGCTACAATATCATTAGAATAGAAAGGGTAAATTCGACTTATTTGACAACGTTATGATAGCTCAGTGGAAGATCAATTGGATGGCGTTCGGGAGGTCCCTGGTTTGAGACCAGATGAGATGACTATTTTTCCCTTTTTAGGGTTGTAGTGTAGTACTGACAAGGAACCCTTATAGTTTCGTCATGTCTGTCTGTCTGTCCGAGGTTTTGCTAAGAGACCGTTAATATTAGAAAGCTGTAATTTTGTGGGGGTGTGTATATAAATTACGCGGACAAAGTGCTGAAATAAAATTGTGAAAAATATTTTTTTTAGGGTAGCTCCCCTATATGAGAAGTGGGGATGATTTTTTTTTCATCGTCAGCCCTATCGTGTGGCGAATCGTTGAATAGGTCTTTTAAAATGACTTAAGGGTTGCTAATACCATTTTTCGATTGAATGCTCCATTTACGAAATATTAAACTTTAAAGTGAAACAAATTTTTGTTCCAGTAGGGCGTCCCCCCCCCCCTCAAAAAGCTAAACTGTGGGCTTGAAAAATGTGGAAAATTCGTGATAATAGCGCATTTCATGAACTTTAAAAGAAAACTATAACGGTTAAGATAACTTTATTAGTTTAGCAGTAATAGTCGTTGAACTTGGGTGTTGGATAATTTTGTACCAAATACAAAATTCTTAGAATAAATCCTTTAAAGTAACAAAGACGGAGTACCTATAGTGGCTTGCTTATAACGAGTAAAGACTTGCATTGAATAACAGGCTATTACGAAACCCTACACTACGCGTGGCCCAACACGTACTTGACCGGTTATTTTTTCCCTTCTTTTGTAAGTAAAACTATTAATGGGAGCCAAAAGAAATCCAAAAAACTCGATTTATAAAAAAATATATATATACATACAATACCGAGCAAAGCTCAGCAGATATTGTTATATTAAATATGGAATGAGAAAATATGCTAAAAGGACAGCAAAATATTTATTTTGCACGCAGTCATTTTTTGTTTTTATCAATCGTAGTATGTCATGCTTGATTCCTGTATATGAGGTAGGTATTTTGTTAAATATCTAATCGACTGGATGCCTGCGACATACCGTTTCGCAGAGATGCGCAGTATATTACGAGAGCCTCCGTAACTCAAATATTGACTCGGAGTTGCGGAAAGACAATAGCTTTTTATTATTTATTTTTTCCCTAGTTCCCTCTTATGTGGTCTTTCTCTAACTGTAAATTTTAATCTTGTAGTTCTTTTTTGTAATATATAATACAGTACAAGCACGACGCTCGCCTGATGTTAAGCTACGTCTACCTAAACCGAAAAACATTCCTATTTCATGGCTGAATTAATTAGCAAAGTGGTGGTACCGCCTCAGCCCACTACAAAAAGTAATGTGAATTTATAGTAGAACTTGTGGTGGGCAGTGCCTGGAAAAGAAGAGCCGAAGTTCGGGCTCAGTGGCGTATCTTGGGAGAGGTCTACGTTCGCAAACCGGCTGATCATGAATGAATGACTACTGCCTTGTCAGTTATTCCACCGTGAAATAGAATTTCCGGCTAGCAGGGAAAAGAGGCCTGTCAAATTATAGGAATACATTACATTACAATCCAAAGATAAGCGTGTCACAACATCTGTTATATATTAACTATATATATATATATATATGTATATATATATATAACGCGAGTAAGGATTTCAGCAAACTCTTAGGACAAACAAGACGCTTTCCTCGTTGGTGACAATGTTTGTCTATATGAAATGAACTGAAATGAAATGAATGTTTATTTCACAAAAAATAGAGTTAACATATATATATATGTATATATATATATATATATGTTGACTCTATTTTTATTTATTTCAGCAAACTCTTAGGACAAACAAGACGCTTTCCTCGTTGGTGACAATGTTTGTCTATATGAAATGAACTGAAATGAAATGAATGTTTATTTCACAAAAAATAGAGTTAACATATATATATATATATATATATATATATATATATATATATATATATATATATATATATGTTAACTCTATTTTTATTTATTTCAGCAAACTCTTAGGACAAACAAGACGCTTTCCTCGTTGGTGACAATGTTTGTCTATATGAAATGAACTGAAATGAAATGAATGTTTATTTCACAAAAAATAGAGTATATATATATATATATATATATATGTTAACTCTATTTTTTGTCTCTCTATTTTACAGTTCATTTCTCCTCTTAACCGTTATCTCCGTTAACTCTATTTTACAGTTCATTTCTCCTCTTAGGACAAACAAGACGCTTTCCTCGTTGGTGACAATGTTTGTCTATATGAAATGAACTGAAATGAAATGAATGTTTATTTCACAAAAAATAGAGTATATATATATATATATATATGTTAACTCTGTTGGTGACAATGTTTGTCTATATGAAATGAACTGAAATGAAATGAATGTTTATTTCACAAAAAATAGAGTTAACATATATATATATATATATATATATATATATATACTCTATTTTTTGTGAAATAAACATTCATTTCATTTCAGTTCATTTCATATAGACAAACATTGTCACCAACGAGGAAAGCGTCTTGTTTGTCCTAAGAGTTTGCTGAAATCCTTACTCGCGTGCATAATCTTTTTCAGGCTACGTATTAATGATCATTTTGTTAAAGAAATGGAGTGAGAATAGCCAGAAGCACGTCTCAGTCCTTATTCCCAGTTCCATAAAATCATCTTCCATCTTACACAGAACTGTCACCATCCATGAAGAAGCTGTTGTCCAGTGGTTATCAGTATAGCTATTCAGTAGCCCATGAAACCGCTATCCATGATTAGCATTGAATATTTCAAGTACTTAATTACTAGTACAAATAAATTATGTCTTTTATCAACAGGTTAAGAGCAGAGGCTGGTAGCTGGGCTTAGTTTTCTTCGGAGTACCTTGAACGCCCACTTCGTGCTTCATGCATCATTCTTCGCGCTCCGTGCATCGGTCATCGTGCTTCGTTCTTCGTGCCACGTTCTTCGTGCATCGGTCTTTGCGCTTCGTGCATCAGTCTACGTGCCACGACGGCAGATCTCTTCTATAGCTGTATTAGAACCCGTCACCACGGCACCAGCCTCTGCCATTCATCAGCATTTCTCTAGATATCCTGAAATCAGGTAAATTATACAATCATAGTTATATCTTTACAGTCATTTTGGCTAAATAAAAAGACATGTAAATGGAAACGCATTCATGCAACGATTGACGCTATTTTTCGTATTACTTCGTTAGTTCAATATTTATATTATTTTTCTGAAACGGACCGCATTTATAATCTATTAATTATCTATTAAGATATAATATCATTAGATATGTATAATGTATTAAACAATAATTTAATATTTAGACAATACATCAATCGGTTGTCTATTAGAGGCAATAGAGTATAGATGCGTATACCCATAATAACTTCAATAAGTAAACGTTACAAATCTGAAATAATTGCAGTTCCGTGTGGGTATCATGATTGGGGGTACAAATTTATAATTTGTTAAAAAACATAATCCATTACTTACGTTGTATCTGTAGGATCGTATAAGGATCGTATTGTAGCTAAGTTGGTATAGCGCTGGCCATGTTTCCCAGGAGGTGCGGCTTCGAACCCCGCCGATACGATGAAATAATTAAAATAATAGAGTGTTACGTGCGGGGTGGTATTAAAATGCCAATCCGATGAGATGAACGTTTATTTCCACTGATCACTAGGTTAGCACAATGTTCCACAGTAGTTGTCCAAATCGTCTTGCACAATTATCAAAAGTCCGTTAACACACACTGAGGTCGTTAGTTCACAATCACTGATTTCACTGTTCACAGTTCACAACACGAGTTCACTGATAACACTTAACGATCACTTGGTCGCTATCCGCGCTTAGATAGTTCACTGTCGCTTCCAGAGAATGACTGACTCAAGCCGCGGTTTCAACGTCTTATATAGGACGAGAATATTTCTACAGAACTTTCCAGTATTGACTCGAAACAATAGACAAAAGACGTTCAAAACAAAGCAATAACAATCACAAACAAAAGGGGCGGCTTTCCTTTGAGCATCTGACGTAAACAACTTTACCATACATGCTAATTTGATCTCTAACTACTTATGAATAAGGTTCAATCTTAACTACAAAACTAGGTACATTGACTAGGGTCTGAATTCCCGGAAGGTTAACTTTTATGACGGTCGGGTCGGGTGTTTATAGCCCCTAATTAGTCTATTCTTTCCCACGGTATTTTTGTTCGAGAAGCTTGGCGAAACATCGCGACTCGACGACGCGATGTAACATTATCCCCTTCTTAGTTATGATCGTCCCGATCATCATTTGTTCCATGGTATCGTGTAAGTCGATCGATGTGTACTACCCTCGGCTTTCCTCTCTGGCCTCGTTTAATGCGGTAGGTAACGTCGTTTATCTTCGTGATAATCTGGTATGGTCCTTCCCAATGAGCCTGCAGCTTCGGACTTTTTCCTTTCCTTCGTAGTGGGTTGTGCAACCAGACGAGAGTTCCTTCTTCGAAACCCATCGTATTCGCTCTACGATCGTACCGGGTCTTCATTTTTTCACCAGTTTTTAAACTATTCTCTCGAACTATCCTGTGCAGTTCGTCCAGCTGACTACGAAGTTCACTGACATAGTCGGTTACAGGCTTCGGAGCATCTGGCGGGGAACCAGTGACGGCGTCGATAGGAAGTCTTAGTTCGTGTCCAAAATTCACATTTGCAGGAGTCATACCAGTGCTGTCATGGGTAGCGGAACGGTATGACAACAAGAACAGAGGTATGTACTGATCCCAGTCACGTTGATGTGCGTCCACGACTTTAGCCAGGTGATTCTCCAACGTCTGGTTAAACCTCTCAACCATTCCGTCTGACTGTGGATGAGCTGCCGTTGTCCGCGTCTTTTGGATCCCGAGGAGGGTGCACATTTCCTGAAATAGGGCAGACTCGAAGTTCCTTCCTTGATCGGAATGCAGTTCCATCGGTACACCAAATCGACAGATCACTTCTTGCACCAACTTCGTTGCAACTGTCTTTGCTTCCTGGTTTGGTGTCGCGAAAACTTCGGGCCATTTGCTGAAGTAATCTTGCACTACGATGATGTACTTGTTGCCTTCTTCAGTCTCGGGAAATGGCCCGGCAACATCCACGGCAATGCGCTCCCATGGTGCCCCAACATTGTACAATTTTAGTTGTCCTTTACTTCTTGTCTTCGGTCCTTTTACTGACGCGCAAGCGGTGCACTTCCTGCACCAATCTTCTACATCCTCGCGGCTGTGTACCCAGTAGAATCGTTGACGAACCTTCACAAGAGCTTTCTTGACTCCTAGATGTCCACCAGAAACTCCATCATGAATGTGTCGTAGTAGAGATGCCACTTTACTCCGGGGAACAACGACCTGCATCGTAGTTTCTTTTCCATTGCTGTTTTCCCATTTTCGGTACAAGATTCCTTGTTCCAGAGTCAGGCTGTCCCACTGAGCCCAGTTACTTTTTGTAATTGGGCTGCAAGCTGACACGTCGCTCCACTGGGGCTTATTTCCAGACTTTATCCAATCCAGTACAGGTCGTCAATCTCTGTCTTCCGATTGTGCTTCTCTCATATTTTCGCCGTTCCATTCGTCATCTGTTCTGTCCATCCTGATGACTCTGACTTCTTCTCGAGACTCGTGCTTTTCGCAGTGTTTACAGTCATCTGCACAAGGTCTTCTTGACAGGGCATCGGCGTTGCTATGGCCCTTTCCACTGCGATGTTCTGTCACGAAATTGAACTCCTGAAGTTGCTCGATCCATCGTGCCACTTGACCTTCCGGGCTCTTAAACTGAAGAAGCCATTTAAGAGCAGCGTGGTCAGTTCTGAGCGTAAACTTTCTTCCGATGAGGTACTTGTTGAAGTGCTGAAGAGTCTTCACTACAGCTAGCAATTCTCGGCGGGTGACGCAGTAGTTCCGTTCTGGTTTGGATAATGATTTACTGAAGTATGCTATGACCACTTCTTTGTCTCCTTGGATTTGTGAGAGAACTCCTCCAATTCCCGTATTGCTGGCATCAGTGTCCACAATAAATCTTCCGTCTCTGGTAGGGTACCCCAAGATCGGCGTTTCACACAGTCGCTGCTTAAGATCGTTGAAGGCGGTTTCACACTCCAAGTCCCATACAAATGTGCGCTTTTCTTCTGTCAGCCGATGTAAGGGTTTGGCAATTCCAGAAAAGTTCTTGACAAACCGCCGATAGTAAGCGCATAGTCCCAAAAACGACCTTACATCAGTTTTATTCTTCGGGGTAGGCCAAGTTTGAACAGCCTTGATTTTGTCAGGATCAGTTTGTACCCCGTTTTCCGAAATGATGTGTCCAAGGTAGCTGACTTTGGATTTAAAGAAGTTACACTTTTTGGCACTCAGCTTCAGGTTTGCTTCACGTAGACGGTTCAAAACCTTCTCCAGATTCTGCAGATGTTCAGTAAAATCACGGCCCAAAATGATGACGTCATCCAGGTACACCAAGCATACGTCTCCCAATAATCCAACCATTACTCTGTCCATGAGACGTTCGAACGTTGCTGGAGCATTACACAGTCCAAATGGCATGACGTTGAATTGCCAGAGTCCATTTCCAATGCCCGTACTGAATGCTGTCTTCTCTTTGTCTTCTGGACTGATTTCTACCTGCCAGTAGCCACTTTTCAGGTCAACCGTTGAAAACCACTTCATTCCACTGAGCATGTCCAGTGTATCGTCTATTCGAGGCAAGGGGTAGCTGTCCTTCTTTGTGACTTCATTAAGCATTCTGTAATCTACGCAGAATCTGGTGGAACCATCTTTCTTTTTCACCAGAACCACTGGCGATGACCAAGGACTTGTAGATGGTTCGATGACTTTTTCTTTGGCCATGTCTCGTATCATGTCTGCAACTTCAGCTTCTTTCGCCCATGGAATCCTTCGTGGCCTCTGTCGTATAGGTCTTGCGTCGCCAGTGTCAATTTTGTGTTTAACAAGTCCGGTACGTCCACAGTTGTTTCCAGCGGCGAAGACGTCTTTAAACCGCATCAACAGACGTTTTGCTTGTGACAGCTGAGCGAACGTTAAGGTGTCTTTGGATGATTCCAGCAGCTGTGATATTTGGTCTTCCGAGCTTGGTTCCGTAGAAGTAATATCCGTTCGTCGCAGGTACTTCACTTCTTGACATTTTCCAATTATGCTGTTTTTTTTTCAGATGAACTTCTTCATTGCCAAGGTTGAGAATTCGCACACTGGCCGTTCTGTTTGTCATGAGCAATGTTCTTGCAGTAATCCAGGTCGGATGTGTGCCCTCATCTTCGGCAACTACACATAGTCCACTCTTGACTGTATTTGGAAATTTCACTCGAACAATATTTTGCGATTTTGGAGCCAACACGACGTCCTTGAGGCAGTACAGTTTACACGGTGCCGTCCCTTCAAAGAACACTTCTTGCTCGGGAAACCGGAGTACACCACGGGCCACATCCAATATGCACTGCTGCTTCTCCAAAAAGTCCAATCCCAGAATGCAATCGTCAGTTATGTTGGCAATCAATACAGGATGAATGTATGAGTGCTCACCGATGATTATCTCCACGTCGGTATCGCCAAGGACAGGTACTGACTGGCCGGTTGCTGTCCGTAGTGAGCATGCTGCGGATCGATGTTTCCGTGATATAAATCGTTGCAGGAATTCAGGCTTCACAATTGTGCGCGATGCTCCTGTGTCCACTGTGAACTTGCAGGTCTTGTTGTTCAGGGTTCCCTCGACGATTAAGCTGTTCCCGTTGCACACTTGTGTCACAGTGATGGTGGGGGCTCTCCCTTGACCAGCCAGCGCCCGCCCCGCGGCCCTGGCGACGTTTAGTTTAACGCCTTCTCTTCCACTTGGGTCTCGCAATTTCTGACCCGTTTCTTCGTTTTCGGGCAATCGATCCGAATATGCCCTTTTTCTCCACACCCGTAACATGTCGGTCCATAACGAGGCTTCCTGGGTTCAGTCACCAGCTCTCGAACTCTGTATGGTTTGGTGTCCCGTCGCACTGCTTCCACTTCTAAAGCATGAGCCAGAGCGCTCTTGAGTGTCTGATGGTGTCCCAACCGTACCGCAGCGCGTACTTCATCGTCCCTGATTCCATCCACGAAGCTCTGTAGGGATGTCACTTCAATGGTTGATGGCGTCGACACGTAGGCTCGTCGGACCAACCTCTCAATTTCATCTGCCCACTGTTGTAATGTCTCTGTGGGCTTCTGGGTGCGCTCACGTAGTTGTGCCCTGTACGCATGTTCCATAGCGCGTTTCGAGGGCTTCCAGCAGGGTCTTGAGCGTCCTTTCCTCTTCAGGTATGCGTTCCAGGATAAGCTGAGCGTCTCCTTTCAGCGCTAATGTGAGCGCTGTATTTGCATGCTCGTCAGTCCAGCCACAGCTTTTAGACAGCGTCGTAAACTGAAATTTGTAGGCTGCCCATGAAGATGTACCGTCGAAGTGTGGCAAATCTAATTTGAAGGGCGAGGTCATAGAGGGACCCTGGCTGCTCTGTCCAACTCCTCGCATTTTCAGCTTCTGGACTTCATTAGCCAGGTCATGCACGGTATCTTCGTGTTCGTCAAGCCGCTCCTTTACTTCCTTGACACTGGCTTCCACTTTTTTTATCTTTTCTCCCATACCAGCAAGCCCGCTCTGCAGCTGACGTGTAATTGCTTCTTCCAGTTGGCGGGTAGCTTCTTCTTGTTTACGGCTAGCTTCTTCTTGTTTACGGCTAGCTTCTTCTTGTTTACGGCTAGCTTCTTGTAGTGCAGCCTGTGCAGCTTGTTGTCCTGCTAGGAGAGCGGCTAGCATGGCCTCCAGGCCTCCATCCGTAGTTAGACTCACCTGCGGTGCTGTAGGTGGCGCTGCCATCGATGTTGCTGTTGGCTCTTCCAATGTGGATGTTCCTGCTCCCGATGCTTCGAGTTCATTCTGCCGGGTTGCATCCATCTCCGCCTGGCGCCTGGTGCGTGGAGTACGCGTATCTTCCCTCGGAGTGATTGGCATTCCGCTTCTGACACCAATTGTTACGTGCGGGGTGGTATTAAAATGCCAATCCGATGAGATGAACGTTTATTTCCACTGATCACTAGGTTAGCACAATGTTCCACAGTAGTTGTCCAAATCGTCTTGCACAATTATCAAAAGTCCGTTAACACACACTGAGGTCGTTAGTTCACAATCACTGATTTCACTGTTCACAGTTCACAACACGAGTTCACTGATAACACTTAACGATCACTTGGTCGCTATCCGCGCTTAGATAGTTCACTGTCGCTTCCAGAGAATGACTGACTCAAGCCGCGGTTTCAACGTCTTATATAGGACGAGAATATTTCTACAGAACTTTCCAGTATTGACTCGAAACAATAGACAAAAGACGTTCAAAACAAAGCAATAACAATCACAAACAAAAGGGGCGGCTTTCCTTTGAGCATCTGACGTAAACAACTTTACCATACATGCTAATTTGATCTCTAACTACTTATGAATAAGGTTCAATCTTAACTACAAAACTAGGTACATTGACTAGGGTCTGAATTCCCGGAAGGTTAACTTTTATGACGGTCGGGTCGGGTGTTTATAGCCCCTAATTAGTCTATTCTTTCCCACGGTATTTTTGTTCGAGAAGCTTGGCGAAACATCGCGACTCGACGACGCGATGTAACAAGAGAAATAAATAATAGAAATCAAACCGTCCAAAAAGATTAGTAGTACTTTGGAAATAATATTATTTATAATTATAATAAATATATTTAATTATGTTAATTGAGTAGGTACGTAAATTGATCATTTTAAGGGTTCCGTATCCAAAGGGTAAAACGGGACCCTATTACTAAGACTCCGCTGTCCGTCGTCTGTCTGTCTGTCTGTCTGTCCGTCTATCACCAGGCTGTATCTCATGAACCGTGATAGTTACACAGTTGAAATTTTCACAGATGATGTATTTCTGATGCCGCTATAACAACAAATATTAAAAACAGAATAAAGTTAAAAATAATAAGGGGTCCCCATACAAGAAACGTGTTTTTTTCGTCATTTGAATAACGCTTTACCTAAGCGTCCATAGTGGCGTTATATTAAAATGCCGATCCCTAAAACCTTCGGTATACGTTAGATGGCGTTATAAGAAATGGGGTATGTATATATTTAATAATTAATATTATTTTTTGCTGGCGATAAAATGATAGTGGTATTTTTTGCACGATCTTATAAAAATCTGTAGAGTAGTACGGAACCCTACGAGTGCGAGTCCGACTTGCACTTAGCCAGTTTATTTGACCAAGCGAAGCGAAGGTCTCTGTTTCAACTTGGGCAAAAATGCTTAAGTATGTCCGGCGGATGTCCGGATGTTTTTTTTTCATTAAACTTTTTGTCGTTGTGGTTTATACGACAACATTCTTTAACTTTTTGTTATAAATCTTAAGTTTATTTAATCCTAACTATACTTAATTCTACTTAGATGTCCGGATGTGTGTTCCCCTCTACAGGTCGTATTTCTTAACCGATTCTCGAGAAATTTTGTGAGTAGAATCGATAATTGCATCGATTTTTACCGACTTCCAAAGAAGAGGTTCCTCAATCCAACCGTATATTTATATATATATATATATATATATAAATATATATATATATATATATATTTATATATATTTAAGTTTGTTCGCTGATAACGTCGTCTTTTATGAACCGATTTTGATGAATATTTTTATGTTGGAAAGAAGATATATCCCAGGGGTGGTACTATAGTAATTTCATCAAGATCTGATTAGTATCTCCAGAGATATGGAGATAAACACCTCAAACTTGCTACTTACTGAAAATTAATAGCGCGGCATTTGAAGTCGTTGGGATGTAAGGGAGCACACACACATACCATCTAAGTGCTCCTAGCCAACCTCACCTGCCCGTGGTGCATCCTGCTGACCAACGAACGGGGCTCTGGCACCATAACTCTAGAATCGGGCCATCTTATGTATTACAGAGAAGGAGACTAGCCATCCCAAGGCGGCGTCGGGTTTCTGGTCAACAAGGTTCTCAGTGACAACGTTGTAGAAATCTCCAGTGTGTCGACCAGGGTAGCGTACCTCATAATTAGGTTAACCGAGAGGTACAGCCTCAAGGTTATCCAGGTTTACGCACCGACCTCGGCACACTTGGACGAAAAGGTGGAGAGCATGTATGAAGACATCTCTAGAGCTTTACATATACCCTTACCTCTAAGGCTCACTACAACGTTGTCATGGGAGACTTTAACGCCAAAGTGGGAGTACAGACCTGCATTGAAATAGGACCACATGGATTTGGCAGTAGGAATCACAGGGGGCAAATGCTTGTCAACTTTCTCGAGAAAGAGGGGCTTTTCTTGATGAACTCGTTCTTCAAGAAACAGCCCCAAAGGAAGTGGACGTGGCAAGGCCCCGACACTGTGAATAAAAATGAGATTAACTTCATCATTACGGACAAACGGCGCATATTCAGATACGTCTCGGTGATCAGTAGGTTCAATATTGGAAGTGATCACCGACTTGTCCGAGGCACTCTGGATATCGACTTCAAAGCCGAAAAATCCCGATTGATGAAGTCTACGCTCCGACCGCACCTACTCCAAACCGTTGTTGGATCCGAAACATTTCAATTAAAATTGGAAAATCGATTCGCTGCCTTGGAAACCACATATGACGTAGACCAGAAACTCGAAGAAGTGGTGGAAATCCTCAGGGATGAAGGGACGAAGTTTTGCGAGAGCAAGCGTACGGGCAAAATGTCCAAGCTTTCGGCAGAAACACTTCGACTAATGGAAGAGAGACGAACAGACCCTTTGTCAGCTTTGTCAATTAATCAGGTGCGCAACAAAACCATTAAGAAGCTGGTACGACAAGACCTCCGATCCTCTAACACGCTCTTGATTAAAGAATCAAGTGAGCAGAATCGGGGGTCGAAAGTGTTCGCCTAGCCTCTGGGTAGAAGCCACCTCACAAAGCTGACAACGTCAACGGGGAACGTCGTCGCATCCAAGTCGGAGATTCTGTCAGAAGTTGAAGACTTCTACGGCAAGCTCTACGCATCGCATGCTTCGAGGCTCGTACCCGATACTGAGGATTGTAGAGCCACCTTGACCCGCCACTTCACAGAAGACCTGCCCGAAGTCAGCCGAGATGAGATCGTGATGGCCCTTAAACAGCTCAAAAATGGAAAGGCCCCAGGTGAAGACGGAATCAGAACGGAGCTTCTAAAAGCTGGAGGAGCCCGCCCCAGCTGTAAGCCAGCTGCAACAGCTCTTCAATTCTGTTCTCTTCACTGGGAGAACTCCACAAGCATGGAACAGGAGCATGGTGGTTTTGTTTTTCAAAAAAGGAGACAAAACCCTCTTGAAAAACTACCGCCCGATTTCGCTTCTGAGCCATGTCTACAAACTGTTTTCAAGAGTCATCACGAACCGTCTTGCGCGAAGACTCGACGAGTTCCAACATCCGGAACAGGCCAGATTTCGAAACGGTTACAGCACCATGGACCACATTCACACAGTGCGGCAGATTGTACAGAAAACCGAAGAGTACAATCGGCCCCTGTGCTTAGCGTTTGTGGACTATGAGAAGGCCTTCGACTCAATCGAAACCTGGTCTGTTCTGGAGTCCTTGCAGCGTTGCCAAGTCGACTGGCGATATATCGAAGTGATGAGATGTCTGTATAATGCCGCAACGAGGAGTGTACAAGTACAGAACCAGCGTACTAATCATATCCACCTGCGTCGAGGAGTGAGACAGGGGGACGTCATATCCCCGAAACTGTTCACTAACGCCTTGGAGGATATGTTTAAGACGTTGGACTGGAAAAATTGTGGCATCAACATCAACGGCAAGTACATCTCTCACTTACGATTCGCAGATGACATCGTCATTATGGCAGAGACGCTGCAGGACCTACAAAGGATGTTGAATGACCTAGCTGATTCTTCTCGTCGCATCGGTCTCCGGATGAATTTGGATAAAACCAAAGTCATGTACAACGAGCACGTTGTTCCGGAACCGATTGCCGTAGATGGAATCCCACTCGAAGTTGTCACTAAGTATGTTTACCTAGGGCAGACGCTCCAACTAGGCAAACATAACTTCGAAAAGGAAATCCAGAGAAGAATTCAGCTGGGCTGGGCAGCATTTGGAAAACTCCGTCGAGTCTTCTCGTCGCATATACCACAGTGCCTAAAGACAAAAGTCTTTAATCAGTGCGTCCTACCCGTCTTGACATACGGAGCCGAGACGTGGACACTCACGGTTCGACTGGTCCACCAATTTAAAGTCGCTCAGCGAGCTATGGAAAGAGCTATGCTCGGTGTTTCTTTGCGGGATCGAATCCGGAACGAAGTAATTCGCCAGAGAACTAAAGTGCTCATCGGATTAGCAAGCTGAAGTGGCAGTGGGCTGGTCATATCTGCCGTAGGACCGATAACCGTTGGGGTAGACTGGTTCTAGAGTGGAGACCGCGAATCGGTAAACGTAGCGTAGGACGCCCTGTTACCAGGTGGAGCGACGACATTCGCAAAGCGGTGGGCAGTGACTGGAAACAAAGAGCCGAAGATCGGGCTCAGTGGCATGACTTGGGAGAGGCCTATGTCCAGCAGTGGACTAATACCGGCTGATTATGATGATTTGAAGTCGGTTATTTTAGTTTTTTAAGCGATCTTATTATTGTCGATTCAGGTTTTGAAAATTTGTTTAAATGGCGGAATTATGGTGGTCGAAAACGTAAAAAATAAAATCACGTTTTAATCATTTCGAATAATGTTTAAAATATTTTAACCTCTCCTTGCTCGACCTCCTGCTGACCTCAAATCCAGACTATTATCAGGTATCAGTCGGTCCACCCCTAGGTTCCTCAGATCACTGCCTGGTAGGTTCAGTTGTGCCAACTCTAAATCGTGCTAGACCTTCTCCAGCTGGGAAACAGAGACAGCAGACTGGGATGGCCTTCGCGAGTTCTCTGCGTCATATCCCTGGGGGCAACTCTGTTTTTCTACGGATGATGTTGATGTGTGCTGATGCCGTCACTGACGTCGTGCTTCAGGGTATGGAATGTTACATTCCAAACTCGGTGGTTCGTGTCGGAGAAGATCCAAACACCGCTCTCCTAAAAAAGAAATTAAACGCTGCCTCCAGGTCGAGCAAGAAGGTGGCTGCCAAGGCCAGAGATCAGCATATTATGAGGATTGGTGACTGACTTGCCAGTTATCCGTCGGGAATCAGAGAGTTTTAGCAATTACTCTCTACTCTGCAAAGTTATGGAGCGTGTTGTCAACACGCAGCTTCTGCGATACCTCGAAGAGCACCAGCTGATAAGTGATCGTCAATACGGTTTTCGTCATGGTCGCTCAGCTGGTGATCTTCTGGTGTATCTCACACACCGATAGTCTGAAGCTGTAGAGAGTAGACGGGAGGCTCTTGCTGTAAGCTTAGACATTACGAAAGCCTTTGACCGGGTCCGGCACGAGGCGCTTCTTTCCAAGCTTCCATCTTACGGCCTACCAGAGGGGCTTTGCACATGGGCCGCCAGCTTCCTTGATCACCGTAGTATATCGGTAGTTGTTGATGGTTTCAAGTCCAACCAAATTCCCATCAACGCTGGTGTCCCACAGGGTTCTGTGCTGTCGCCTACTCTATTTATTCTGCATATCAACGATATATTTCAAATTGCCAACATACATTGCTATGCAGACGATAGCACGGGTGACGCACTCTATACCGGTCGTGTTAACGCCTCTCCTTACGAGGTGCAGGAATGCAGATACAAAGTTGTGTCTCAAATAGAAAACTCTCTTGAGAAAGTCTCCAAATGGGGTGAATGTAATTTGGTCCGATTTAACCCTACTAAGACACAAGTTTGCGCTTTTACTGCTAAAAAGACTCCTTTTTCCGTAGCTCCCCGATTTCAGGGCGTTCCTCTTACAATATACAACAGTCTTGGGATTTTAGGCATCGACATTTCTAGTGAGGTCCAATTTAAGAGTCACCTGGAAGCCAAAGCAAAACTTGCATCCAGGAAGCTAGTCGTGCTTAACAGAGCGAAGCGATATTTTACACCGCGTCAACGGCTTGTGCTTTACAAAGCACAAATTCGACCACACATGGAATATTGCTCGCACCTCTGGAACGGCGCTCCAAGCTACCAGCTTCAGCCTCTTGACTCCTTACAGCGAAGAGTCACTAGAATTGTCGACGATCCCGAGCTATGTGAAAAACTGGAGCCACTCAGCCTCCGTAGAGACGTCGGAGCGCTATCCATCTTTTACCGTCTCTATAATGGGGAATGCTCTGAAGAGCTTTTTGACCTGATTCCACCATCGCCATTCTTTATCGTACTGCTCGGCACCGTCAAAAAGCTCACCCTCACATCTTACAGACCTGGACATCTCGAACTACCCGTTTTAACCGAGTATTTTTACCTCGTACCTGTAAGATGTGGAATGATCTACCCGCCGCGATCTTTCCATCTAGCTATAAGATGGAGTCCTTTAAAAAGGGTATCCACAAACTCCTCAAAGGTCAGCAGCGCATCAACAGCAGTCATGGTGTTGCAGTTGTCCATAGGCGACGGTAACCGATTACGATCAGGCTGCTTGTTTGCCAACCATAACATAAAAAAAAACCGTGTGTGTGTGTGTGTTAAAGACGCAATTTTTTGTCTGAACATCTTTTTGCCGTTGCGCGGTGAGCATTTATTCAGTTTAAGTTACGCAAGAACAGACTGGCGAGGTCATTGAACCACTGGTAATATACGTATAGGCTAATTTTGACCACCATCTCATCTGCTATCACTCTATACAATCTAGGCCTAGGTTAGAATCTGGCTTTTAAGGACAGCTGCCCAAAACACAAAAGAAATTTGGCGACTGATTTTCTAACTTGAGGGTGGCAGCTGGTCAGGTGAACATTGTAATAGTGAATAGAGGAACACCTACCCTACCACATGCAAGTATAAAATTCTCTTTAAATGTTGATCATTCACAGCTACTCATCTGTATAAAAGCAAAATAAAACTTTAAAAAAAACTTCTAAAAGCAAAGCAAAAAAAAACTTCTAAATTATCAGAAACAATAGCGTATAGTTGGGCCGCGACCACAATACCACCACAATCTAACGTTTTTTAATTTTCCTGCATTCAAATGAATCGACACAGTCGACATGTAAAACCGACAAAAGGTAAAAAGTTCTCGTAATATGCAAATCCGATGTGGGACTATTGCTGAAATTTTTTGAACCATAGCTATTGTTGAAAAATATCGGTAGTGATATTTGATAACTAGCAGCCCGCCCCGGCTTCGCACGGGTAGAACATATATGCCTACAAAATTTGCATCAGTTTGTTGCATCGAATATGGAATATGAACATATTTAATAATAATCGTCATATTTCATCCAATTTACACAAAACCTTAACGAATTATGCACCTAAACCTTCCTCATAAACACTCTGGCTATTGGTGAAAACCGCATGATAATCCGTTCAGTAGCTATTGAGATTATTGCGAACAGACAGACAGACGCAGTGATGGAATTTGTTTTATAATACTTACGTAGTGATATTGGACGGCCCTTTAGCGTAAAGGATAGTTACCCTGATTCTGACCCGACGGTCGTTGGTTCTAATCCTAGCTATATACCTACCAATGAAAGTTTTATGTGTATTCGTGAATCATGAGTTTTCGTACAGTGATAGTGGGATCATTAAATCTACCAAAAAGTAGCTTACCACCAAGGAGCCCGGGCCCGGTGGCGTAATCGGGAGAACGGTCGGCTTTGATGCCGTGGTACCGAGTTCAAACCATACCGTGCACCAATGGATTTTTCCATCGAAAAATGTATGTACGCTTCTAAACATCGTTAAGAAACCAACAACCCCCGCATGGTGGTAGGACACTATCTAGTGTCCGCCTGGCCAGCTACCACCCTCAAGTTAGAAAATCTGTCGCCAAAAACATCTAATGTGTTCCGGCAGCTATCCTTGAGAGCCAGTTCCCCAGTCTAAGCCTAGCGTGCTTACCATCTTCGACCGCATCATCACTTACCAACAGATGAGATAGTTGTCAAACGCTAGCCATAAGATATAAAAAAATAAAAAAAGGTGAACATCTGCCGCCGTAACCTTAGGCGTTCCCCGACGCAAAATGTAGGGGTGATATACGTTTAACGTGTGTATCCGTGTGTCTATCTGTAGCATCTTAGCACCTAACCGGATGAACCGATTTTGTTTTTATTATTGATCGTTTTTTTTTGTTTGATAGATGTCTTCATCGAGAGTTTTCTTAGCTTTGATTCATAAAAATTCGTTCAATCGTTATAAAACTATGAGCTTTTTTCTAGTTAATTGCGCTATGAAATCAACTTTCATAGGTCTGATCAATTCGAAAATCTTCTTCAACGATATTGTAAGAACATGGAAGCATTGACCTGATGCTGGAACATCTCCTAGACTCTACAGAATACTGAAATCCTCACCAACTTACAGCTCAGATTTTAAATGTCGTGTTTAGAGTCATTGGAATGCTTTTAGTGAAAAGATTATACATAGATCAGTCGGGGTGGTATAAAATATTATATTATTATATATATAGATAAATATTATTTTATACAATAGATCATATTATTATACTATATTGACTTTAAATTGATTGTGATCGGTGGGGATCTACAGCATCGCTAAGCTTATAATAATATTTTAGTAGTAACTATGACCTATTCTGAGGTTTCACTGCAAATATTTTATTAATTTTGCGATGCGTGTATGTGAAATCCGTGATATCTTCTAGAGTTTTCATTTGAATTATATACTGTAAAGGACAATATTATTGTTATATACCGGCTGTAATTCACGTACCTTTAGTCGAATTTTCTCGACCTAGGTTTCGAGCGAGTCAGTCGCTCTTCCTCGGGAGTGGGGTCACGCGGTGAGATCGCGATGTTCACTGCGGGCCGCCGCTCGCTGCGCTCGGCTTGATAGCCGGGGTGGGGGCGGACTCGGCGGAGATCGGTAACGGCTGTTCCTTTTCGGTACCGAGGATGCCTGAGATAGCCCGAATGTTGTCATCGTCGGTTCTTCATCGCTGCTACTCCTATCGCCAGAAGTACCGTCGCAAACAATGCTGACTGTGTCACACTCTAGACTGACTGACACTTTCTTTTTCGAGGACGCATTAAGAATCGGTTTCCACGCTGACGGCAAGGTCCATCCACTATCTCGGTTGAAATTGGGGTGTCTATTTATCTCAATAGCCTCACGTACTTTTCTAGGTACAAAGAACTTCTCTCTAGCTAGTACGGAGGCTTTATCAAAACGTATAAAGTGGTTTGTGTCCGTGAGATGTGCATGCTCCGCGATGGCGGATCTTGTCGTGTCCGAATTCTTAATGCTCCTTATATGTTCCGTAAGTCTAGTCGTGATATTGCGTCGAGTTTCTCCCACGTAGCTCTTGCCACAGTCGCATGGTATTCTGTACACGCCCGGAACGTTCAGCTCGTCCTTGTCCTTCGGTGAACGCAGCATCTGTCTAAGATGACCTGGTGGGCGGAAGATCGTCTTGACATCATATTTCCGTCGTAAAAGATATCCGATTCTGTCCGTTACTCCTTTTACGAACGGTAAATAAGCCGGTGATCGATCCGCTACTTGTGGTCGCTTACGTTCACTCTGTTTACACCACCGGCCACATTGTCGCCAGCTGTAGCCATTATCCTCAAGTACCCCCCTCACGTGATTTAGCTCACCATCTAGGTATTGAGGGTCGCATATTCTTAGAGCTCGGTTGATTAATGCTCTGGGTACCGAGGATAAGTGTGCCGGGTGGTGATGCGAGTTGGCGTGTAGATACCTTTCCGTATGAGTTGGCTTTCGATACACTGTATGTGCGAGACTTCCATCTGGCCTGCGGATCACGCGTACATCGAGAAAAGATAAAGTTCTATCACTTTCTTCTTCCACTGTAACTGCGATGTTGCGATGCACTTGGTTCAGATGATCCGCGAAACCAGCTAAACCGTCCTTAGTGATGACCGCAAAGATGTCGTCCACGTATCTCAACCAAACTCTAGGTCTCACAACTGCCGCATTTAACGCCGTATTCTCAAACCACTCCATGAATATATTAGCTACCACTGGAGCTATTGGAGACCCCATCGCCACTCCATCCACTTGAAGAAAATACTCTCCTCTCCACATGAAGTAACCGCTTTTTAGACAGTAATCTATGCAATGTATGTATTCGGTAGGTAGGTCAGAACCTTGAATTATGGTTTTTATAATGTTCATAGTTTCATCTACCGGGACACTCGTGAATAGTGATGCGATGTCGAAGCTGACCATGATCTCCGAGGGCTGTATTCGTATATCTTCTAACAACTGGACGAAATGGTACGAGTCTTTCACAAAAGTATCAGTCTTGCCCGTGTACTGCTGAAGGATGCTTGCCAGGTGTTTGGATAACTTATAAGTCGGTGCATCTATTTGTGAGACTATAGGTCGCAACGGCCAGTCTGGCTTGTGTACTTTGGGTAAGCCATATATCTTGGGTGGGGTAGGGTTATGGGGACGTAAGCGTGCCTGCAACTCGATATCGGGTAATGATTTCACTAGCTGGACCACTTTTGTAGAAACTCTCAAGGTCGGGTTGTACTTCACCTTCTTGTAAATGGGAGTATCACTAACCATATGCGTAACTTTACTCTCGTAGGTATCTTTATCGACAACCACTGTGGCATTACCCTTATCCGCCGGCAGCACCAAGACGTTTTCATTGTTACGTATTTCGCGTAATGCTGTTAATTCACCTCGGGTTATATTAGGCTGGGGCACTTTTAATTTACGTAACATCGTTGAAATGTCTTGTCTCATGCATTCCGCATCGTTAAACGGTATTTTATTTCGAACGATCGTGTCCTCAATACCAGTTATTATTTTCTCCACGGGCATTCTTTTAGGTGTAGGAGCGTAATTAAAGGACAAAAGTAAAGGACAATTTTAATCTATGATATGTGGCCAAGCTAATTAACGTAATTATTTGGATAAGGATTAATACTATATACTTGAAAATAGCCCTGGCAGTTATGTAATATTTTTTAACAAAAAAATAAAGATTAAAATGGTTACTGTGAGTCAACCTTAAGAGATAGACATATGCTGTTGCGGACTTTTTTGTAGGTCTTATTAAGTTGTACAACTCTTCCATAGAAAATATTCTTCCATCTGTTTTCAATTGAGCAGCGTTCGTCAGAAACGTGTTTTTTCGACCGTTTATTTGTCGACTTAGGTTACAAATTAGGTCTCCACGAATGTACCTTTGATTTAAACGAGATAATATATAGCCTATTTTCATTCCGAAAGTCCATTCTATATATTAGTGAAAGAATTTTTTAAATCGGTCCAGTAGTTTTTGAGTCAAATCATTACAAACATACAAAAATACAAAAATACAAATGTTCTCTCTTTATAATATTAGTATAGATATAGATTTAAATATTTGACTGACTTCACAACAGGAAAACGAGTTCAAGACGATGCGTATATATTAGCTTACCCAGACGCAAAAGACCCGTGTGTCTGTGTATAAGGTGTCTGTCTGTGGCATCGTAGCTCCTAGCTAGGAACATATTATATCGATGTTTTGCCTGACTTGCTAGGCAAAAGTAGCTTACCACCACCAAGGAGAAAGTCTGCCGCCGTAACCTTACGGTGTTCCTGCACCACACAGCCTTTGAGTGTCAGCCTATTCTAGGCCTAGCGTGTTTACCATCATCGACTACATTAGGTATCGCTTACTACCAGGCGATATAATGTTCAAACACTATCCTATAATAACTATTTGAATTTTCATAAAAAAGTCCAAATGTAAAGGTGGAATGGTTATCAAACGCTATACGATGTAAAAAAATCTGTTTCTCGTATTAAAAAATACTATGTCTTTTCTTCGGAGAAAACCATTCATCGGTACTTATTGATAACGTCTCCCAATACGCGCAGACCAATGCGATAACCTCGTGGCTGCGGTAGCGGCCGTGGTAGGGTTTTACTTACAAAGTAAACGTTATATTTGGGTTGCTAGATGAATGTTTTTACTTACTAATAAGTACAAATGATCGGCAATTACTCTTTAAGTGCAAGGCAGATAGAAGATACGTAAGACGCAGAAGAAAGACGCCTCTCCGCCCCGTGCAATGTACGATGCCGTACGCTTTATTAGATTGACCGCCTTAGATTTCTTCCTTCTTGCTTTCCTCTTTAGAGTGCAAAGTGAAAACAAAAGACGCGTGGCTTTGCGTGATAGTAAATGTCAATATGTTTAATAAACGGTTCTGGCTCTCTGTATCAGTCTGGATCGATTCTAAAGCTTGTAAATGATGTGTTAAAGTTTTAACACGACGATAACGAGGCGACGAAACACACGGGCCCGATCCCTTGTGACTATTTCAAATGTAGGTACATACGAGAATTCAGGAGAAGAATTCAGGTTCCTACTAACCTATGCTTGCAGGTAGCTAAATGTGTGATTAAGACAATGACAACGAATAAGATTTTATAGAATAAATATTTATAATCGGTCGGTTTTTTGTGTTTTTTGATCGGAAAAATACTAACACCGGAGGGCGCATATAAAAACTACTAAGAGTAGGCATTACAACTTCTTATTTTGTAACTAGTTACGAAAAAGTGTACATGTTTTTCTTTAAACACGTGATCTATGGTGTAAACTTTATGGCTTTCACCGTGATGGAGATGACAGAAATCGCAACCGAATACTTTTACATAATAAGAACATTTGGTTATGTTTCTTGCACATCGATTCAGAGTCAAAGTTTTTAAACGCAAAAAATTACAGGGTTTTAAAATTACACGCTTGTACAATATTGATAGACGCCGAAAGGTTGAATCATGGAGATCGCTCAAGGCCCTAGCTAGGCGATAGGACCTGTCCATTAATCAATCTAATTTTACTTGACTTAGTTTGTTAGCAATACAGCCTCCAGCTTAGCTGTTTGAAACTTGCGTTGGCTAAAGGTAGGTACGAACACACCGCAGCGTCCAGCGTGCGCGATCAGATAGCGCAGTAGTATTTGTACCGACTGGTTCACACCATACGCGATCAAAAAACAATTGAAAAGTACTGATATCGCGCCCGCAGATCGCAGGACGCCGCGGTGTGGCCGTACCTTAAGAGAGCACTTCGCACCATGTTGAGTTGCGACCGCTTCAACGTTATGCTATAAAAAAATGTTTCTGAATTTGCTTGTTGTCTTAAGTTTCATGTTGTGTTGAGTACGCATATTTTCTTGTACTCATTTTCTTGAAATATTCATCTCTCTATCTTGACCAGTTAACCAAATGCGAGTTGAGTAAGGTTCGGTATAAACATGACAAAATGGCTAGTAAAAGAGAAGTGGCCCAGCATCGGTAATCCGTCTCTGTGTTCTCGTGTGGGAATGTCCACGTGTCCAGTCTAAACGTAGGCAGGCTCGTTGGTTATTAATGCAATCAATGTACGGATGCGCACCGATGCACGCTAGAGTGTGTCCTGTCCTAAAGAGTACCTACATTATAATCAATCCTTTGACTGCGGCTGGAGGAATCTAAAACAACCGACTTCCATCCCCCGCGTCAATTTCAAGTCAATTTCAGTAGCAAGTTTGAGACGTTTATCGTCGTATCTCTAGAGATACTTATTACATCTCAATCAAATTAAAATGGGACCTCCTCGAAAACGTACCCTACCGATTAAAAAAACGATTAAAATCATTAAAATCGGTTCACAATTGACGGAGTAATCGCGTAACACACACAAATAAAACATACATGTGAAAACCTCCTTCTCTTTGGAAGTCGGTTGAAAATATAAGAATTGTGTTTATCACTACATATGATAAAACGAAATCCTCCGCCGTGTCTGTCTGTTTGTCTGTTCGCGATAAACTCATAAAATACTCAACGGATTTTCTTGCGGTTTTCACCAATAAACAGAGATATCCACGAGGAAGGTTTAGGTGTACAATTTGTTAAGTATTTGTGTAAATTGGATGAAATAAGTATGGCGATGATTGTTGAAGATGTTAATTCATACTCGATGCAAAATGCTAAAGCAAAAAAATGTAGGCATATATGCTCTACCCGTGCGTTGCGAAGCCGGGACGGGTCGCTAGTTAAAGATAAGTCGTCATAGTTCTTTACTAAATTTACGTATACCTATATTTATTATTAGTAAATCGACACTTGCTCACTCTTTTCGACGGTATGAGCACAAATCTATTTTCTTAGTGTGTTATTTTGCTTAGTATGCATACTCTTGGCTACATGGATAAGTCCAATAATTTTAAATCTAAGAGATTTTTATAATTAATTCATAATACATAATGTTACATGCATATCCTAACAGAAAACAATATCACATAATATTTATTTAATTTACCTAATGCAAAACGTGCCGTTTTCGTTACGCTTACTTATGCGATGAGTCTAAGGCAGGAATCGGCCATGTCTTATACTACTAGTACAAATTGCAGCGACAGCGGTCCTCACATCCTCGTAGTGATGTCATGATACTCATATGATTAGAGCATGTATGTTATTTTGCAGTGTCTTTCCGGGTTGCGACTAGTTCATGGGAAAGCAGGATGTGTGTGAAAAAATCGTCTCTTTGTGTACCTAGTTATTAGCAGTGCAAACAGGCCTTATAATGCCTGCTACGGCAATTAAACAGTTAGAACGCAACCAAGGCGGAGTTCACTTGTATTATAATTGTATTATTAAGCGGGGGATTTCAATTTTTGACACACTTCACAAAAGAAGGTGCACTCGTTTTATATGATTAATTAGCAGTGCCCCGCGGTTTTACCCGTGTAGATATCGTTCCCATAGGGACATAGGAATAAGTAGGCTATTTACATACCAATTTTCAGCTCAATCGGTTGGGTAATTTTAGCGTGAAGAAGTAACACAAATAACTCTTAACTTTATAATATTATAAGGGTGCCTTTTTAAATATTGGTAGTTTAAACTTTTGCCAACTAGTGCCAATCTTGATAGATTTTGATCAGGAACGTAAATTATTTTGTTTAATTAACATATTCAATATTGCGAAAACATTAACTATTTTTTTATTATTAACAGTTTCGCGACTGTCGCGGCAACCTTAAGTGGTTTAGCTTAGTGTAGCTGTTTAAAAAGTTTTCTTCATTATTATATGGGTTGGCGTTTGGATGGTAGTACGGTAGGCCGAGAACGGAAACTGGTATATACACCATACATACATATACATACTGGTATATAAACCAGTATAAATACCTCATAATTAATGTAATTAGAATCGGAAGTAATCAACCGATTAACCGATCAAAGTAATCATGGTTTTCTATCGGATACATTTCGGAGAGTGTGCCATCCAATTGCACGACTTAGAACCGCCATCCCCTTTCTTCTATCGGACAACCAGACGTACCGATTTGCGCCACCGCTTCATGGTGGACGTTCCATCTACACGCATGAAGCGTTTTGCTTCGTCCTATATCATACGATCCGTCAAAGAATGGAATTCCTTGCCGGTGTCTGTGTTTCCCGATAGCTACAACCCGGGGGTCTTCAAATCGCGAGTGAACAGGTATTTACTAGGTAAGCGTGCTACATCATCGACCGCATCGTCATTTAACATCAGGTGAGATAGTGGTCAAACGCTTGCCTATACAGCATAAAAAAAAACCGACAATAGGAGGAGGCTCTCAATTCGTCTGTATGTTTTTTTGTATGTTTGTTACGCGATTTCTCCGCCAATTGTGAACGATGCGAGTGATTTTTTCACGGGTAGGGTACATCTCCATGGTAGTCTCCTTATGCAATTCATCGAGCTGGGATGAGTATCTCCAGAGATATGGAGATAAACAACTTAAACTTGCCACTGAAAATTAAGCGATTTATATAAGTCTTCCGTAGGTGTGATCCTTTAGAAATTTTTGTAAAGATCTGATAAGTATCTCTAGCTAGAGATATGGCGATAAGAAAGTCGAACTTGCCACTGGAATTAACTCGCGCGTCATATGAAGTCGGTTTTTTTTAAACTGTCTTGATTTTACAATGTGTTTAGTTACACATTCCAATGTAGACAAATGTTTATGTAAATAATTACATATTAAAGTATTGACGACATAAAATTGACAGGGCTTGCGGTACATACAGCCCGCAGGCTTCTACTATAGTCTTATTTAGTTCAGTTGTTCTAACCTTCCCTTCATTAATAATTCCAACCGAGCTATGGGTCGTCTGTCGCATACAAAACAGAGATTTCTGACAGCCGCGGCGATCATCCGTGACCGGCCATAATTGATCGCTTTAATTATCAAAATTGGGAGCTACAATTCTCTTAGGTCCCATACCAACTAAATCTTGACTAAAACTATTAAAAAATCGTTTTGTATGATGACATAGTCCAAACCATAAAAAAGTAAACGCCGCAAAATAAACTGAAACACTAATAATTAATCAATCCTTTTCCGGTGATCGAATGATTTCCCACCCTCAGTCCCAGACGAACCCGGGGTGGTAATGATTTAATCATTTTAATTAGTTATTTACATAATTAAGCAAATTAATCCGACGGTGAACAAGACGATTCCGTCTATTCTCTCGGGTGACACGGTAATAAATTGATTAACGTGAGTTTTTCATTTTATACAATTTTTCAACTTGCCGTGCTAGTATGTACATTCCTTTAAGTATACAAAAGTACATGTAGGTAGATTTAGACGGACAATCAGTTCCATTCGGAATATGATTTGTAGTGCGGTTCGTTTGCGTTTTATTTATTTATTGTGGTTAATAATTTCACATTTTTTTTTGCTTAAAAATTGTCTGAAGTACTGAACATGCAATGGGTTGGGGGTGCACGAAATAGTACGGTTGGCAACCCTACATAAATCGAAGTGTGACGTTCGACGTCTAGATGAAAGCTGAATGGCTCAAAACTTTTGTTTTTTTTTTTTTGTTAATTCAAAACAATAAATTATGTTTCTGTTATATTTGGAAAAAATATTATTGATATGATATTTTTAATTATAATTGACGTATGTAAGTGCAAATTTTTAATTTGCCTATATACTGAATAAATGCTTTGACTTTTGACTTGACTTGACTTTTGACTTGACTTTTGACTTGACTTTTGACTTGACTCTTGACTATGCTACAAGTTGTCTACTGGGTATTTTACGTGACTCTAATTTGACTGCTGCTCAATTCAAGGCTCAAATCCTTACTCTGTACTTATTTAGGTAGTAATTATTTTCTGTGTGAATAATTGTTAAAAAATATGTGGTTGTTATCGAGTTTGAACAAAAGATTGAGTGGTTGCTAATAATGTGCCATTTCTTCTTTTTAAGTAAACATTCTATACCTATACCCGCGACATTTTTATTTTTTTTGTCGTTGACAACTGAGTAACTATAGTACTTCATTAGACGTGTAGGTAGTACATTCGAAACAAAGAGTCTAATGAACATAAGGTACGAAAAATACTTTTTTCTTTAAATAATACAGAAAAAAAGAACATTTTTTATATTTCTCACAGACAAGCACTCAACCGCTATCTCAATTGATGTGTATATTACATGATATAATAAAATTACGTATATAATAGTAATTATCCATTTAGTTATCATATAAAATTATAAATAAATAGGTAAGAATAAAATTTGTATAACATAGTGAGTGAGAATTTCTGCTTTATGCCAAAGGTTTTTGTAAAACCTACAAGTTTTACAAAAACCTTTGGAATTGGTCGCCACTTCAGCAATACATTCGAATTTGGAATCGTAATTTTGGATACTATAAACTAATCCGTGAGCCATCTTTTGTAGCGATTGACCACTGTCTCGCCTGGTGAAAAGTGATGATGTGGTTTAAAATGGTATACACGCTAGGCCTAGAATAATCTGACTCTCAAGGGTTGTGTGCTGCTTACTACTTGATGGTGGTAAGCTACTTTTTTATGGCAAGTCAGGCGAAACATCGATTTAATGCTCTTACCACCTGTCGAAAATTAAATGAACAGAAGCCAACTTTGTAAGTACATGCGCAATAAATATTCTATTGCGCATATGTCCCCGTCGGTACCGCTGTCGGCATTATTAAATTAATACCTTCGTAATTATACATAACGCTAGCTGCACTCGATTATAATTTCTCTTTACTGACCACCATCACTAAGCATGACGGCAGTTGACTAACTCATTATTAGGTACAATGTGCCTATAGGGATGTGACATTCCACCTCTGACTAGGGTTACGTAACAAGTTAAATTGACGTTCCATTACAGCGTAAGTGATAATCCCGACAGATCTTCGGTCGCAGAAATTCGCGCTGTATTTATTTGGACGCACGAACGTCAAAGAATTAAATTATTAAGGTAAAGCCACCACAATTTTGAAAAGTCTTTAATGCACGGTATGATAATGACCACTTAAAAAAAGAAAGTAAGTGATGCGGGATTACACTCAGTCGATAGACAACGGTGTTCTTCTATTTCAATTTTGCGACAGTGATATACAGGATTAATATGAAATACCTCAGGAAAGCCTTCTGTTCTTTCTAAGGTTTTTGATAATAATTCAATATTTCTTCGATACAAAAAATACATTATGTAATAAATACGAGTAGGTACATAATAACGACTCTACGCGGTGACACACGGCCGCAATAACGCGACGCGTGCTGCGAGACTGGAAGACAGCCCAATCAAAACTTAATTATTTAATTTTGCGAAATATGTTAGGTTTCGGTTAGTTGACGTAGAACGAAAGTTGTATGTTATAAGTAAACATGTTGCAAATAATAATAATTTTAGTTATTTCGCAATTTGTTCCTATAATGTCCAAAATGTCCAAGCAAACGTGACAAACATGAGGGTCGCCAATTCTGCAAACTAGCGTGGGAAAAGCCAGTGCGCCTATGCGCTGTTATAATTAGGTTATAGACTATGAACGTTATCGAAATTTGTGATGCGATTGCCTTGTAGAGATCTTCTACGATAACATGGCCCGCCCCTCCAAATTACTGTTTTAATGTGTGTAGTCACATCCTTAAGAAAGAGTTCGTATGTAGTTGTTATTATGTTGTACTACGTTATACGAGTAGGCACTTCCCTACATTGTTGATACACGAATTATGAACGTACTTTGTAGCCAACCTAACTTAACGGAAAGTATTGCTTATAAATTTCATTGAAACTTTTTTTGCAGAGTTGGTACAAAGTACGTTCATAATTAGGAGTTATTTAATTATGTATGCAATGTCGCGGAACCGGCAGTACCAGTACGCACACATGCGTGGTGGTGCGTTGTAAATACTTTCACAAATACTTTCAAACGTTTTTGAATTTTGGAGGGGCGGGTCATGTTATCGTAGAAGATGGCTAGATTACTGAATACCTGTTTCCACTAATATAAATCTTATGTAGTGAAGTTTCTAATTATCAATCATAGTAAGTATATAATATTTTAAAAATTAGTCAATTAGCTTATATTGGGACCCTACCATCGCAACTAGCGGCCATCACTAGTCGTAACTTCCTATACAACGGAGCGACAATGATGTGTACTTACCTGAAGCGATAAGTAACTATTACCGTGCTAATCGTGATATCTCATTATATCAGCGTTTCAGCAGGCTTACAGCCTCTCATATCATAATCAAGGAGACGGGAGATTAGTTAGTAGTTTGTACGTAAAAGAGGCTGATTTTTCTTATGTATAAGTAGGTACGAGCGTGTATTTTTAATGCAACTGTATCTAGGACGATCATGCTTCTATGTTTGTACGAGCGTGTGTTACTAATTAATGCCCCTGTGGTCGAATCATCCTAGCACTGTAGTCTGTACCTGTAATAAGTAGACGTCATCGCATGCCATTAGAAACACGTCGAGATAGTCCGGTTACCTTATTCTTATCATGAAAAAAAAAAACAAATAATCAGGGATGCCTCGATGACGGAGAGGACAACCGTATTCCGAACTTTCTTACAAACATGTCTCAAAAACATAGGCTTAGAATTTCTAGAGAAGAAATAGAATTTCTATCTACTCTTAGGCCTATAATATCGTTTAAAAACTAAAAAACAACCGACTTCAATGCCGCGCTATTCATTTTCAGTACCAATTTTGAAATGTTTATCTCAATATCTCTGGAGATACTTATCATACCTCGATAAAATTACCATGGTACCACACTTGGGATATCTCCTTTCGAACGAAAAAAGAATAATCGAAATCGGTTCATAAACGACGAAGTTATCCGCGAACAAACATAAAAAAAAAAAAAAAAAAAAAAAATATATATATATACGGTCGAATTGAGAAACCTCCTCCTTTTTTTGAAGTCGGTTAAAAATGGTGGGTATTTCTTGAGTAAAGAAGGACATTACTAGTATGAAACATGCTGTGGTTATTCGGGACAACCGTGAATGATTTCGTATTTAGATAATTTATGACCGTACAAAACAAAAAAACCGACTTCACATGCCGCGATAGTCAAAGTACCTAATGGCTCGTTATAATCATGCCATTAAAGTATACAAATTTGCTTATATCTCCATATCTCTGAAGATGATTGTCATATCTCGATAAAACTTGAATAGGACCAAACGGGACGCATAGTATCTCAAACAAAATAATAATTTCTCTCAAAAAAGTTTTTTTTTTTCAAATCCGTTAAGATTGACGGAGTTCTGAGGTAATAAACATTAAAATAAAACTGGCCAAGTGCGAGTCAGCATCGCGTCTCTTATCGCACACTTAGGGAGGGTTCCGTACAATACGAACATAACAGATTCAACCTCATATATTTGATTAATTGATATTACCAAGAATATTTGGTTTGGTCGCGATCTAGAAAGACGGGGCTCGTTAACTAGCGCCATCTATGTTATTTTGCCGAAACTAATTAGGTAGATGGCGTTTAAAAACACGTTTTTTGTATGGGGACCCCCTGTAATTTTTAACATTATTTTGTTTTTAGTATTTGTTGTTCTAGTGGCAACAGAAATACACCATCTGTGAAAATTTCAACTTTCTAACTATCACGGTTAATGAGCTATAGCCTGGTGACAGATGGACAGACAGACAGACAGACGGACAGCGGAGTCTTAGTAATAGGGTCCCGTTTTACCCTTTGGGTACTGAACCCTAAAAACAGTCGAATTGAGAACCTCCCCCGTTTTTGTGAAGTCGGTTAAAAAAAACTAATTTGCTTAAAATCTCCCAATTTGAATTTATCATAACGTATCGCACTACACCTAAAACTATACAAAATAGTTGTCTTACAATATCGCATCAGGAACATAATAATCGACCACCAAACGCTATTTTCGTTTAAGAACGTCATGTTTCACTGTAATTACCAGCGGTTGTGGGGGGTATTGCGAAGTGAAAGCAATAGTGGTAGGTGGCGCCCTCAGCGATTTATTGTTTTTAATAATAACGTGAACCCGTAACAAAGAGAATAAAAGTACCGGGAGCGCAGAGGCGCGTGCTGTAGCACGTTCGAAATCGTAGATGTGGTAACTACTACTATTTACAACATTTATAATTTTTAGGGTTATGGATAGAAAATATAAAACACTTAGCTATTACTATTTACAACTATGTATTAAGCTTATAATATCAGATATATGTCAAACAGAAGAAAAAGTTAGAAGTAAAATATTTTTAAAACACATTCTTTTTGAAAAGTTTTCGTCATATGTAATGTAAAGTACTAATGATAACAATACTACGTAGGTACTAGCCAAATCTAACTGTCCTATAATTTGCCATTCATCATCATCGTGCTTACCATCTTCGACCGCATCATCACTTACCAACAGGTGAGATAGTGGTGAAACGCTAGCCCATAAGATATTAATAATAATTTTAAAAAAATCATAAGGGCCGATAATAATGATCCACTGCTTATTTTTTCCAATTTACCATTAGGTATGTACGTATATATCTCAGATTTTTATCCAAACATTTATAGCGGCTTAGTAATGGCACAGAAAAAATATTTGTTCTGTCGTGATTGTAATAATTTATGATCATACAAAACGAAAAAACCGACTTCACCACTTCACAACCACTTCACATGCCGCGATAGTCAAAGTACTGGCTAATTATAATCATGTATTGTCATCTAAGTATAAACATTTGCTTATATTGAGTCGAATTGAGGACCTCCTCCTTTTTTGTGAAGTTTGTTAAAACATAATATTATTTAAAAGGAGCATAATAACTAAACTGCCTTGTGTTTTTTCCGTTGATTTTTAGATTTTGGTTAGGAGCATGGTAATAACCAAATCGATCACAAGGTTACTATACCTATACTATCACACTTGTAGTTCATTTAATTATTTATTTTATTATTTATATCAAAGGTGTAAATTTATTGTCTATGTATGCATGTGTGTATGGTATATGTATGTATATATCTATATGCATGTATATTATATGTGTATATGTATTTATGTAATGTAGTATGTATTTATATATTTTCTTATATTATATTGATGTTTATTTGTGTGTACCTAGTCAAGAGCTGAGCGAGCCGAAGGAGCTTTTAAAAAATAAAACTTTATTAATTCAAGACGTTTATTCTCTACAAGAGCTCGTCTAAGACTAACTTAAGTATAAATTAAATCTAGAGCTTCGATATCAGACCACCGTGGGACGGATGCTCTTATCTGTTGTTTGTCCATTCAGCGTCTGGTGTCTGATTACGTTACTCAGAATATAGAACGCTGACGCGTGTTATCTGTAGAGTCGGCAGACGTAACTCCTCCCTCCTTAAGTTCGAAGTTATCTTTTTTGGGAGAACTTCGAGAACATGTTTTTAACAATAATTTTGGATGATATTTATAGACCAGGTAACAAAGCATTATACAAATTAAAATATAGAGTCCGAGAGTCCAAACGCTTATACTACGCACTTCAATAATTGCCTTTACACTTTCACTATTTTCAGTATCACTTTTCTTTAAAGCTAACGACAATAGTTTCAGGTCCATCAGGTCCAAGCCTTCCAGGTTTACAGGTGGAGCGGGTTTCCTTTCGTCAGGTAAGAAGAGTGTAGGTAAGTTCAGGATCGGTAGCTCTGGATAATATGTTATATTTTCAATGTACATTTGCCGCTTTTTCAATATGATGTCTTGAATTTTCACCTCGCAGGGATCATCTAAGGTCATTATATAGGTGCCTTTGATCTTATGATGAAGCAGTTCACCATCGCATGTCTTTGTAAGCAGCTCTTCATCTCTACTGTACAGGATCCATCTATTTGTTTGCAGGAACTGGATTCTGATCTTCTCAATGGTTATGGGAATTTGGATGCATGACGTTACGTTTTCAGCATACGTCATCAGGTCGGTGATGCATGGGTCTTGAATATATTGAAGCATTCCGTCATCAGTGCAGAGGAATCTGAACTCGTCGACTTCTTGGCATGGATGAGTGAACAGTCTGGTCTTCAACCCTTTCGCCAAGAGGTAAGGATACTTGGGTATTATGACGACGGTGGAGTTAAAGGATAATACAGGTAAAGGAATCAATTTATAATAGATATATGTATCTTTTTCAATCAGCGGTATTTCCAAAAGGTAAGTAATTTGATTTTCCTTCAAATAGGCTTTAAGTGTTATAACTTGCTCTATCTTAACTAAGTTTTCTAAGCTAGGCGTAAAAACTAATTTTTCTTTATTATTAATATTTTCAAGTTGCTGTAACAACTTATTTGATTCTATTATAGACTGATGTAAAACTCCTAACCTACTGAACGATAAACTAGTTTCTATTTCATCCAAATAGGTGTAAATAACTTGAAAATTATGGATTAGTAGATTATATGTATTAATGAACTGTATTCCTAAATATTCTGACTCCATTAGATTTTGCGCTATCATTTCAATTTTATTATTTATTTGAGCAAGATTATTATTTAATATAATAGTGGAATTTGTCAAAAGTTGCACCATTTCGGTAATCACCGTTAGTTTTCTGTTATTTTGATTTTGTTGCGTTTTCATTTCATTAATTAATTTATCGTATTGAATGGCATCGTCATTATCTAGATTTCCGGTTATCATTTTTATAAGTGAACCTAGTGGGTTAATTAGACCTCGTTTGATTCGAATGTTCGGAAAGATTTGGGTAAATTTGTTTAGAGTTATATTTTTAATGTATGCTACTTGACTTCTAACATCTACAAAATTATCCGTAAAGTTCTTATTAAAATAAATCTTAATTAACTTATCTAACTCAGAAAGTAGTTGAACGTTAAACCTTAAATCTTCTTCAAGGGGTTTAATGTCTAATACTTTTGCGATAGTCCACTGGTCACTACTAATTACTGCAACGCCAGTTTTCGTAAACAGGATTCCAGGGTTTCTATCTAGTGCCTGAAGTTGAAGGGCCTGCAGTTGCGTCACCATGGCTACTACCAGGAGGATGCGGAGGTGCCTGTGAAGGGCGTTTAACATTCTTTAATGGAACTTTAGTGTTTCGATTTTTAACTTGAATCGGAACTACGTTTCTACTAATCTCATCAGCAACAATAGCCTTTTGGAAACGTGGTTTGTCTTTGCTACTCCTTTTATTAACTTCTTTAGTGAATACTACATCACCGGGTTTTATTTCGACTACTGTTTCTCCTCCTCTTTTATCTATTATTTTCTCCTTTTGTTTAATGGCTTGTTCTGATAAATGATCATATAGAAACTTAGTTCTTTTAGCATGTTCTTTGATCAGTTGCTGCATGTACTGTTTCTCGAAATTTAAATTAAATACATTTCTAGAATCAGTGTGTCCTAATAAAACTTCGAATGGGGTAAAACCAGTGGTTGAGTGTATAGAGTGGTTATACGCCATGATAGAGTATGTCATTACGGTAGCGGCATCGGTGTACTTATGCTCGTACTTAGCCAACCTGTAGATTTCAATGATAGTAGAATGAAATCTTTCTATGACGCCCATAGAATTCGGGTTGTTAGGGGTTCCTATGTGGAGATCTACCTTGTAAAGAGCTAAAAGTTCTTTCAAGAGAGCATTATTAAATTCAGAACCAGCATCTGAACTGATTTTGTGGGGTACGCCATACAAGGAGAAATATTTAATGAGGGCTCTTACAACCTCCGGTGTTGATCTATTAGGTATTTCGAGAGCTTGACCGATTTTAGAAAAGGCATCAACTACAGTCAAATAATAGCGTCCTTCAATTGTAAATAGGTCAATGAAAATTTCCTCTAAAGGTTTTGACTGGGTGTGTGTTAGTTGTAACTTAGGCTTAATCGGTTTCCGGTCGTATTTCATGCGTTTGCATGTTTCGCATGAGTTTATAAAACTTGAAATGGTTTGTTCCATATTATGCCAAAAGTAGGTGCGCTTAATATGCAGTAAGGTCTCTTTAATACCACGGTGGCATGTTTTACCAGTATGGTATTTGGCAACAATTTCTTTCTGTTCTAATTCATCCTCTACAAATACTACTCTTTTGGTACACTCGAAAAATTGTACAGATTCTCTTTTAAACAAATATATTACCATTTGTGCGAATTGTTGTCTATGCTGTTCTTCCTCAAAGTAAATGAAGTATTTGGTATTGTTTCTTATATACTCCTTTAGAAATTGTTTGACAAGGTCAGTTCGGTTCAAAGGTAAGTGTACTTCAAGAATTTTCTGTTTTTCGCGGGATATACTTTTAACTGCTAATTTATCAATAGACCAAGAATGAACCAAAATTTGGTTATGCTTGGTGTCTATAGCTTCCTGCAGGATTGGGATACCTTTAGATTCGGTATCTTGTCCTGAATGAGCGGTTTCAGTACTAGAAGAATTTTCAGAAGCTGTCAAAGTTGAACTCGAAGGGCATTGTATCGAGTAGGGGGAACGGCATCTAACCGTTTCTTCTGAATTTGATATAGCTGATTCATTTTCGTCGTCAGATATTAGAGATATTATGTTATCTGGTTGTGCTAAGGTTTTCTTTCGTAATTTTCCTAATGCTTCTATTTCTTTTGTCAGTCGTCTTATTTCTCGGTTTTTATTTTCGTCTGAGTCAATATTCACTTGTGTGGATATATTGTCATCGTTACCTAATGCGTTTATTCGAATACGCGATAATGCGTCGGCATTACCGTTAAGTGTGCCCTTTTTATGAACTATTTCAAAGTCGTATTCAGACAATCGTAATCGCCAGCGTGTCAATCTACTATTTGTGTCTTTTAGAGAGTTAAGCCAGGCTAGCGGCTTATGATCTGTTACTATGGTGAAATTCTTACCGTAGAGGTAAGGGCGAAAGTGTTTTACTGCCCAGACTATTGCGAGCAGTTCTTTCTCCGTAACACTATAACGCGTTTCCGCATCGTTTAGTGTTCGGCTGGCATACGCTACGGGCTTATCCTGACCGATAGGACCTTGTGAAAGGACTGCTCCAAGAGCGAATTCTGAAGCATCCGTTGTCAGTATGTAAGGCCTGTCAGGATCAGGGTATTGTAAAATTGGGGCATTTACAAGAAGTTCTTTGCATTTTTCAAAGGCTGCTATGTATTTGTCATCATCGATAGGCATTGAGCGCTTTTGTTTTAGTCGTGCTGTCATTGGTTGGGTGATTTTAGCGAAGTCCTTAATGAACTTACGGTAGTACCCAATAAGTCCTAAGAAACTTTTAATTTCGGTTGTACTTCGGGGTAAGGGATATTCTAGGATGGCTTTAATTTTGTCATTGTTAGGTTTTAAGCCGTCACTAGTTATTGTGTGACCTAAGTATAAGACCTCCTTTCTAAGAAATTCGGACTTATCTAGCTGAATTTTTAAATTGGTTTGTCGTAATCTGTCAAAAACGGTCCGTAGTTTTACTATGTGTTCTTGCAAGCTGGACGAATAAATAATTATGTCGTCCAAGTACACAAGACAGTGTATTCCTTGCAAGCCACGTAGCACATTGTCAATCGTTCTTTGAAAAGTTGCCGGTGCCGTTTTTAATCTAAACGGCATACGGGAAAATTCATAATGTCCTGCGTTTATACTAAACGCGGTTTTCTGTCTGTCTTCTTCAGCGACTTCTATCTGGTGATAGCCACTGGCTAGGTCAAGGGTAGTAAAGTAACAGCTTCGTCCTAGTTTGTCAAATAGTTCTGTAATATTTGGTAGGGGGTATTTGTCGTCTATTGTAATTTCGTTTAGTTTTCGGTAGTCAATAACAAGTCTATATTTCTTTTCGTTACTCGCGTCTAACTTCTTTGGCACTAGGTGCACAGGGGCACTCCAGGGAGAATACGACTCTTTTACAATATTATTTTCCAACATTTTAGTAACTTGTTTATTTATTTCATCATTTATTACTTGAGGTTGCCTATAGGGTCTGATGTATATTGGGTCTTCGTTTCGCGTGCGGATGTGGTGTTTAACTTCGTTAGTAAATGTCAACGGTAATTTTTCGGTATAAAAGATGTCTTTGTATTCAAGGCAAAGCTTTTTAATTGAGTCTCTTTCTTCTGAATTCATATGGTCTAAACGCAAGTTGCTAACATTTTCTGTCAATATCTGGTCAATCTCTATGTTATTTCGGTCATCTAATTTGTGAAAATTGCATTTTTCACCGTCATGTTTAGTTACTTCAAAAGGTCGTGTAACTGTTAGAGTCATTTCAGTATCCAAAGTATTTTGTATGATCGTTGTTGCATACCCGTCTTCGCACTTAACTAAAGCGGTAGGCATTCTAACACCTTCACAAAATAGTTTGTAGTTTAATATAGCATCGCCGTTTTGTAGGTCTGTCGGTAATTTCACTCTTTGTTCGCAACGTGGGCTTATTCTTATTTCATTATTAGGATTGTATATAATAGGAATAGCCGATGATTGGGTATAGAGAATTTGGTTTTGCATGTCAATTTTTGCGTTCAATTGTTTCAGAAGGTCACTGCCAATGAGTCCATCGTAACAGCCATCAACATCATAAATATAAAACTTATGCGTTTCAGTGCTGTTAAATGTTGGGAATAACGGAATTACTACAACTTCGTTATGTTGGCTAGATGCGTGGGTGCTTATAACTTCAAACGGCTCGTAGTGTTTGAAATCGTTAAAATACTCACTAGCCATTTTTGGTGAAATGAATGATCTCGAACTTCCGGTATCAATCATAAATTTAGAATTGATTTCGGGTATTATTACGTGTGGTAATTTCAATGTATTATAATGAAGTTGTATTATTTCAGGGGCTTGTTGGAGGCATTGATGTGAAAATTTTCAATGCTGTGAACAGCTAAGGCTTGGTCATCTTGTCCAGCGTTAGTCTCGTAAGTGTCGACGTTGTCAGTCGGGGAGTTATCATTGTAGTCAATGTAACAGTCAGTTTCAGGATTTTCAGGCATAAAAGTAAGGTCATCACTTTCAGGTTCATTTAGGCTGTACAGTTCGTTCATTCTAAAACCTTGAGGTTTCAGTGGGGGAGCTGTACGCATGCTCACATCAGTAGATAGCTGAGGCGCTAATCTTTGTAGGGGGCGGTAACCGAATTGTTGTTGGCCTTGGGCAAAAGGTGGACGATAGCCAAACTGCTGTGGTCCTTGGTTAAATTGAGGTCGATAACCAAATTGGGGTGGATTTTGGTTGAGTTGAGGTCGGTAGCCAAATTGGGGTGGACTTTGGTTAAATGAAGGCTTATAACCAAACTGCTGTTGTCCTTGGTTGAACTGTGGTCGATAGCCCAATTGTTGGGGAAGCTGTGGTCTATATCCAGCTTGTTGGGGTTGTGAAAAAGGTAAGTGAGATATTTGTTTAGCGTGTGGTACACCAAATTTAAAGTTTGTTTGTGGTGTGTGAGGACTTGAAGTACCAGCATTGTTTTGGGGAATTCCAAATTTAAAGTTTTGCTGAGGTTGTTGATTTGAAGTGAAGAAAGGCTTCATTCCAAATTTATCTATAAAAGGATTTTGATATGTAGTTTGAGCCTTAGGCTGTAATTGATTCTGTGATCTAAGCATTTTATTTTTCGCATTATATTGATACATAAAGTTTACTTCTTCGAGCACTATGCTTAAGGCATTTTCTAGTGAAACGGAACCCTTAAGACGCACAATGCGAAGCAACTCTTCCGGCAGGTTATATAAAAACACATTCATTGACATGTTGTCATATATCGTTATCTTACTACGACGTAGATTTACGTCCTCAATTAAATTGACTTTGGCAATCAGTGTGCTTTTAACGTGTTGAATTCTGTTGCAAAAATCCAGATATGACTCGCCATTGTTCATTTTTAAAGTTTCTAACTCTATTGAAATGCATTCTTCCGAACGGGGATCACCAAAATGCTGTTCAAATGCCCGTTTTAAATCAGGCCAGGTATCTAAATCTTGTCGTTCGCTTATGAGAGAGGCTGCTCTACCAGTAAGTCTGGATGTTATAAGATGGTAAACGTACAGGTCCTGCTGTGGATTTCCCTCTATTCTACAGCAGCTAATCAAGTACTCGCATTTCCTAATAAATAAACTAAGTAATTTTTCGTCACCGTCGAATTTGGGGATGACGTTAGCAAAGTCGCGGGGTACTTGCACTATATTTTCCATCTTTAATTTTTTATATTAACTAATTTAATTAATTAATTATTTTTAATTAATATACTTATTAATTTATTTATTTATTACGATTAACACTTTATTTATTATAAAACACTAAACACATTTAAAAGAAATCACAAAACACACTTCAATGTTTGGAAATAACGTTCTGATTTCTAGACACATATAACTAAAACAGTGAATAGGATTGGAATAAGACTGGAAATAGCGATTTGGGTCTACTTACAGACTGTCCATGTCCCTCGTTGAGCCTTAAACGTTGTCCTCCGGAACGCAGCAATAGCACCAACGGTGCTCTCGACGTATTTATTTGGTTCGTGGATTTCCGTAAAACGCGTGAAAACGTACGTAGCGCGTTACTAAAGTGAAGTTATTCGCGACGCGGAAATCCTACCGGCTGCGCCAGTCAAGAGCTGAGCGAGCCGAAGGAGCTTTTAAAAAATAAAACTTTATTAATTCAAGACGTTTATTCTCTACAAGAGCTCGTCTAAGACTAACTTAAGTATAAATTAAATCTAGAGCTTCGATATCAGACCACCGTGGGACGGATGCTCTTATCTGTTGTTTGTCCATTCAGCGTCTGGTGTCTGATTACGTTACTCAGAATATAGAACGCTGACGCGTGTTATCTGTAGAGTCGGCAGACGTAACTACCTATATACCATATCAATATTATTACAAAAATACTGGTTTTTGATTGTTGTTATTTATTTATTATTATTATTTTTAACCGACTTCACAAAAAAGGAGGAGGTTCTCAATTCGTCTGCATGTTTTTTTTTTTTTTTTTTTTTGTGTGTATGTTACGCGATTTCTCCATCAATTGTGAACGGATTCAAATGATTCTTTTTTTAATTGGTAGGATACGTTTCCGAGGTGGTCCCATTTTAATTTTATCGAGATCTGATTAGTATCACCAGAGATATGGAGATAAATACCCCAAACATAGGAGATTGTACTAGTTTTAGTAGAAGAGTCCCAAGAAGATTATACACAGTGGAGGTTGCTATTGCATATAAGATATTCTTACGGTAACTGTGAGCGAGATAGAAATAAAGGTGGGGAAATTTTTTTTGTAATATCTTATAGGCAAGCGTTTGACCACTATCTCACCTGTTGCTAAGTGATGATGCGGTCGAAGATAGAGAAGTGGACTAGAATGGGAACTGGCTCTCAAGGATAGCTGCCGGAACACATTAGATGTTTGGCGACAGATTTTCTGACTTGAGGGTGGTAGCTGGCCAGGCGGACACTAGATATGTTCTACCACCATGCGGGGGTTATTGGTTTCTTAACGATGTTTTCCTTCACCGGAGGGCCACTGTGAGAAGCGCACATATATTTTTCGATAGAAAAATTCATTGGTGCACGGCGGTTTGAACTCGGTACCACGGCATCAAAGCCGACTGTTCTCCCAATTACGCCACCGGGCCCTCAATAAATAATTATATATTAATAATTATAATAAATAATTATGTATAAATATAAATAATTTGTCTTCACAGGAATGTTCTACCGGGCAAAGTCTTGTTAGAGTGCAAACTTTTTTAAACATACCTAATATTTTTTGACATGACATGACATTTGGCGAAGATGGCGGCCATTTCAGTCCCGCGACACTGCATACATAATTAAATAACTCAGAATCATGAACGTACTTTGTACCAATCAACACAGAAAAAAAAAATTATAAGCATAAAACCACATATTATATAATAGTTACTACGTAAATAATACTTTCCGTTGTTAGGTTGGCTACACAGTGCTTACATAATTCGGGTATCCACAATATAGGGAAGTGCCTCTTATAACGTAGTAGAGTGATTCAGTACCCTGTTGGCCATATGGCGGCAATTAATGTTAATAATCGCAAATAATACTTTTTTATATTCATTTTGGAATACAACTAGTCCGTGTTATAAAAGTATTTGGAATTATTGTAATAAAATAGACAATTAATTATCGTGTGTCAGATGCTTTTATTGCACAGGGCCATTTTGGACATTGTCCTATGAGACCTTGATGACATCATTATTACTAGTGAATATTTTCACTTTAGCGCGGCATTTAAAGTCAATTTTTTTAGGGTTCCGAACCTAAAGGCTACCAAATGAACACTTTCTGAGACTTTGTTGTCTGTTCGTCCGTCCGTCCGTCCGTCCGTCCGTGTGTCTATATGTGCGCACTTTACAGATCTGTATCTTCTTAACCGTTATAGGTACACACTTGAAATTTTCAAAAAGTATATATCCGTCAGTGTATAACGGCCCAGACACGAAATTTAATAGATGCATGTAATTTCATTAAAACTTTTTTTGCACTAATAAGTTATTTTTCAAAAAAAATAAAACCGACTTCATATCCACAAACAGGCACTCAAAAGCGAAAAATAAATTACTTAAAATTATTATAAGCGCTACCCACTTATCTATTTGAAGTCGGTGCCAGCCAAGTCTAATAGGTAGTAGATAGATAAATCCCTACATGTATCTACCTACTTACTAACCTACATGTACCTACTTACTACTACTACATGCATAGTATCTATCTACTATCCAATAGACTAAGCTGGCACCGACTTCAAATAGATAAGTGGGTAGCGCTTATAATAATTTTAAGTAATTTATTTTTCGCTTTTGAGTGCCTGTTTGTGGATATGAAGTCGGTTTTATTTTTTTTGAAAAATAACTTATTTTACCCTTTTTAGTGCAAAACAAGTTTTAATTAAATTACATGCATCTATAAAATTTTGTGTCTGGGCCGTTATACTCTGACGGATATATACATTGTAAACATTTCAAGTATGTACCTATTACGGTTAAGAAGATACAGATCTGTAAAGTGCGCACATATAGACACACGGAAGGACAGACGGACGGACGGACGGATGAACGGACAACAGAGTCTCAGAAAGTGTTCATTTGGTACCCTTTGGGTTCGGAACCCTAAAAAAATTGACTTTAAATGCCGCGCTAAAGTGAAAATATTCACTAGTAATAATGATGTCATCAAGGTATCAAAGGACAATGTTCAAAATGGCTATGTGCAATTAAAGCATCTGACACACACGATAATTAGTTGTCTATTTTATTACAATAATTCCAAATACTTTTATAACACGGACTAGTTGTATTCCAAAATGTATATTAAAAAGTATTATTTGCGATTATTAACATTAATTGCCGCCATATGGCCAACAGAGTACTGAATCACTCTACTATGTTATAAGAGGCACTTCCCTATATTGTTGAAACCCAAATTATGAAAGCACTGTGTAGCCAACCTAACAACGGAAAGTATTATTTACGTAGGAACTATTATATAATCTGTGGTATTATGCTTATAAATTATTTTTTTGCAGTGTTGGTTGGTATAAAGTACGTTCATAATTCTGAGTTATTTAATAAAGTATGCAGTGTCGCGGGACGGAAATGGCCGCCATCTTCGCCAAACGTCATGTCATGTCAAAATATCTTAGGTATGTTTAAAAAAGTTTGCACCCTAACAAGACTTTGCCCGGTAGAACATTCCTGTGAAGACAAATTATTTATATTTATATATAATTATTAATATATAATTATTTATTGAGGGCCCGGTGGCGTAATTGGGAGAACAGTCGGCTTTGATGCCGTGGTACCGAGTTCAAACCGCCGTGCACCAATGAATTTTTCGATCGAAAAATATATGTGCGCTTCTCACAGTTGCCCTCCGGTGAAGGAAAACGTCGTTAAGAAACCAACAACCCCCGCATGGTGGTAGGACATATCTAGTGTCCGCCTGGCCAGCTATCACCCTCAAGTTAGAAAATCTGTCGCCAAACATCTAATGTGTTCAGGCAGCTATCCTTGAGAGCCAGTTCCCATTCTAGTCCACTTCTCTATCTTCGACCGCATCATCACTTAGCAACAGGTGAGATAGTGGTCAAACGCTAGCCTATTAGATATAAAAAAATTAAAAAATTTTTTTATCCCCACCTTTATTTCTATCTCGCTCACAGTTACCGTAAGAATATCTGTCAAAAACCAAAATCAACGAGAAGAAAGATGTAAAAACATTATTCAAGGTCATATTTTTTAGTCTTCAAAAATATATGCAATAGCAACCTCCATTGTGTATAATCTTCTTGGGACTCTTCTACTAAAACCAGTACATTCTCCTATGTTTGAGGTAGTTATCTCCATATCTCTGGAGATACTTATCAGATCTCGATAAAATTAAAATGGGACCACCTCGGAAACGTATCCTACCTATTAAAAAAAGAATCATTTGAATCCGTTCACAATTGACGGAGAAATCGCGTAACATACACACAAAAAAAAAAAAAAAAAAAAAAACATACAGACGAATTGAGAACCTCCTCCTTTTTTGTGAAGTCGGTTAAAAAGGGTAAAATAAGTTATTTTTCAAAAAAAATAAAACCGACTTCATAACCACAAAAAGGCACTCAAAAGCGAAAAATAATTTACTTAAAATTATTATAAGCGTTACCCACGTCTCTATTTGAAGTCGGTGCCAGCCAAGTCTAATAGGTAGTAGATAGATAATACCTACGAGTACATGTATCTACCTACTTACTAACCTACATGTACCTACTTACTACTACTACATACATAGCATCTATCTAATATCCAATAGACTTGGCTGGCACCGACTTCAAATAGAGACGTGGGTAACGCTTATAATAATTTTAAGTAAATTATTTTTCGCTTTTGAGTGCCTTTTTGTGGTTATGAAGTCGGTTTTATTTTTTTTGAAAAATAACTTATTTTAACTATAGTTGTATGCTATGCACTGTACCACCGTGTTTTTTCTGCTTTAAATTCTGTCCATCCTAAGGTTGTCTGGAAGAGATCGCTTCAAGCGATAAGACCGCCCATTGTACTATCCTAGTTAAGTTTTCTTTGTTATTTTGTTTCTCTATACTGGTGTACAATAAAGAGTTTTTCTATTCTATTCTATTCTATACCTAGTAGGTATACGGCGGACACTAGATAGTGTCCTACCACCATGCGGGCGTTGTAGGTTTCTTAATTGGAGGAGGTGTAGCGGCTGCGGCATCCCTCATCACGTTGGAGATGAGCCTCGCGAGCTGGTCTTCTGTAATGGCAATGATATCGTCGCGGCGAGCCTCCGCGACCGATGCGTGGGATGACGTCGTTGGCACGAAAGTCGAGCGTTCAGGCGCGGGGTCAACGTCCTCTCGTATATAACCACAGAAGTCTTTATAATAATTAATTTATTAAGACTTCTGTGACACAGAAGTCTTTGGTTGGTCTGGAAACAATCATATCCACACCGTTCCGTTTTCTTTACTCTCCGGTCTCTATTCGGTCGCGCCGCGCGTGGCTCGTCGGTAGCAATATTAACATTCGTAGGTTTTCATTTCCCGCGCTTTTGTGATTATTTCCTAACTTTCGGATACCTCTCTCTGTTTGTCTATCTGTTTTATTTGCTAAACATTGCGGTCAACTGTGCATAGATAGTTCAATTCTCTATTTTGGTAGCTCGTTCAACGGTAATATAATTTCCGATTTATTTTATTTAGCAGATTTTAATACTAACCAAACTACCCTGAATTTACTCTAGAAGCAAACGTTAGAAGAGTGCTTGCCTGAGGCTGGATTTTTTGTTGCGCTATGTGTCGTAGGTAAATAATAGCTCTCTAAAACGATGCCGTCCTCTGCGTGCTCAAGTACAATTTGTATGCATTGTACTTGGGCAGATTTTAGTAGGTGTTTGATATGCAACATAATTAAATATAGCGGTGCAGCTGTTACTTCTCTTGCCCTTAATCAGAATTTGGGGCATGTATCAAATTGTTTATGCACTTGTTCAAACGGTTTGAAAAAATCCGGTCAAGTGTGAGTGCTTACTATTATAGTAACTTGTCAAAACAAACTTAACTTGCAGTTCGATCCTTAGAACGACGCCTAGAGACTGTTAATGAACCAACCGCAATAAACTACATATTTACGGTTTTCTTTCTTGGGTCTTACCAAATTTCATGATTCTAAGTCAACGAGAAGTATGCTTTAGGTTTTGATTCCCTTGTGTTTTCTCACTATTCTCCTTTTTTTCATATATATAAATAGTCTGAAGTAATACAGTTACGTGTATGGTTGGCAACCCTACTTTAATATTTTTTTAATAGTCTGACGTCAACGATTCGATGACAGCTAAATGGTTCATTACTTTTGTTTTTTTTTTAATTCAAAGCGTTAAACTCTGCTTTTGCTATGTTCACTTGATAATTGATTATGATTTACTTTATGATTTATGATTTTGACGTGTTTAATTATGTGCGTATATTTATACTGCCTACATACTGAATAAATGCTTTGATTCTTGATTCTGAGAAATCGCAAAATATGCGAAAATTTGCGACATAAACGGTCATATCTTTTGTTAGCGCTGACTTACAAGATTAAATCTTTTCACTACCTACTGAAAAATTCCGTAGATCTGATTATTTGATACAAGTTTCAACGCGATCCTGAGAAAAACGGTCTTAACAGACGGATTGACGGACAACAAAGTGATATTATAAGAGTTCCTTTTTTTCCTTTTGAGGTACGGAAATAAAAAATAAGAAAATATAGATTTTTTAACAGTTTTTGCAGGAATTGCAGGCAATAAAGCGTGTTAGCTTACTCATAGATAACAAGATGGGTGGTAGCCGGTAGTCTAGTAATCTACCATAAACTTAATATGTCTGGAGCTAATTATTCACTTGGAACTACTTCCATAACTACCTGCCTATACTTCAGCTAATAGGTAGGACTTATTAATAAAATATAAAAGTCAGGACATCACCGAAAAAGCATTTTATTTGTACCTTCATCATTATAACAACAGTTTATGTACCATCAGGAGACTCAGGACCATTATAATAGACAATAGAACAAAGAGAACAGCAATATACCAATAAGTATTTAATGTTAAGTCACAAGGTTTTATAACAAGTTTCAACAAGACATAACACATGAAAATCACTACCGATTTAGACAATTTATACAAAATATTATGGGGTTTCCCCCAAAAGGCCTCCACCACCCCTCATAGCCTTTCCTTACCACCCTCAACGAAGCTAAAACACTCTCATCACCATTCCTAGGTGAAACCATCATTACTATAAACATATCCTAGAAAACCACATTCTAGCCATAATTATTCTATACATTTTGTAATACAAATACTTAGCTTCATTGAGTTGGACAGCACTTTGTCGTCTGAACGATATTCCCAACAGAGTAATGGTGACGATGTTAGCCCGAAGGCTGCTCGAGCAAAAGTGTCTCAATAAACGTTTCTACCGCCCTTTTAAAGCATCAGTCAAACAGAAAACCAAGATGGCGACTCTGACACATCTTGTAACTACCCTCAAATGTTTCGATCACACAATAAATACCCTTATTTGAGGCAATATTAATAATTTATAAATTAAATCATCATCAAACATTGGAAATATGTCGTAAATCTGCATGTACTATGAAAATAATCTAACAAGCGCAACCATCCCAACCTCTACCTATTCCATACTGGCTGGCACCGAACATAATGCCGGAACTCAGCGAACTGATTGGAGACATATCTGTATCCGAAACCTATCACCAGTGGTCACCTATTTAGCACCCCACAGGGGTCACGTATAAACTCATTGAATAACACTTCAGATTGATTTATGTTGTAGTACAATTTTTGCTCATTTGCTAACCAACAACCATTGGTTAATGCACCGCCAACATTTTTACAGTCTCGACAGAAGAACAAATCATATTTTCCCGTTGAAAAGCACTGTGCTTAACCCACCTAGCTAATGACTCAAAGAATCAGATTATAGTCTTTTTCTTTAAAAAGCCTTGTTCTATAAAGTTACTAGAAGAGCTATAGGTACCTGCAACTATTATGTTGCATGCACAAAATATACATAGCTTGACTGTACAGATTATATATAGTTTTTAAAAATATATTTGTATTGTCAGTGTTCGATAAATCGGTCAAAAAAGACTATATTACTAAATTGGTTTAAATCGGTAGCACAACAAACACGATTTTATAAACAACTCATTTGGCAAAGCAGTTCGGAGACGATAGATTGAAACATCCATAGGTAATGCTCACATGCTCGTACATAGAATTTTAAAATCATTGCCCTTCCTAAGCCTCGTGAAACAAAACCCCAGAGTCAACTCTAGCTGTATAAGCCTAATCGGCGCTTCAAAGCATCAGACATTGTTTTGTTTTGAGAGAATGCGGTAAAAATAAGAACTGATTTGTGGCTCGGTCGCGGAGTAATTGAATTATATCATCGATTTTCCATTAAAATGTTTTATGGAATGAAATGTAAGAGACTGGGAGGGGCGGCGACTCCTCGTTCAGGTGATTGCATGGCGCTGTAAAACCGTGACGTCATAACAGCGACTAACCAACGCGCAACATTATTAATCTTCTTTTTAAAATTTCGATGTTTCTTGTTCGTTCTCTTCAACCTTTCTAAATTAACTTAAATGTCAAATCACTTGTCAATCACAATATTTATTCACATACGACGCTTAAGTCACTAGATTTTGATGTATGTTTTAAAATACGTTCCACTTTACATAACTACAAACTGAATTTTCTTGTTGAAAGTGTACATTAAATAAGTAACAAAATTAAAATGTTGAATAAAACACACACGACAGCGTCCTTTAGAAAGTTTACGTCATACCATTTAAGAACCACCACTAATTAATTACTAACCGTTTAAAAATAAAATCGGACTAGTAGTTTTGGAGAAAAATGGCAACATGTATTTGTACAAACAACGTTTTCTGCGGCGCCCCCTAGTAAGTTCTCACCGTAACACCTATCTAAGAACATACACCAATCAAACCCGAACCCATAACTGAAAATTACATCAAAATCGGACTAGTAGTTTTAGAAAAAAAATGGCAACATGGACCCGTTCCGTCGTGGGTAATAAAATCTAATCTCATTAAATTTTTTATTATTATAAATAAAAACATTGCAGTAGCATTTTACATTTTTGTATTATTTTAATTATGTGTCATTTTCAAATTTTTATTAAGTACTTATTTAAAATGTATAAAATATTAATTTTACATCTTTCCTCAATGCTTTGTAGCCACATTCACCACAACGAAACAAAATAAAATTAGCTCAAATTGGTTTTCATTTTAACTGTTAGATACAGCATTACAATTAATCACTTAGTATGTTGAGGTATATTAGATAAATTGAATATAATAAAGTATTAAATTATGGCGATTTCACTACGTTGTCTAGTACCATATTCTTATTATCTGTTCTATGCTAGTACGCAAGTTACGCAATACGGGTGAATGAACTTATCAATACAGAAACAAATAGCATAGCACACTGAGCTACAATAAAAGCAGGTCGGATATATTATAAATATTGATATTTATATACTGAAAGAAGATTATCTCACTTCTATTCACGATGGCTTAAGCCATCTGATACTTACCATCTAATATACCTAAAGCTCTGACTGACATACCCCGATACGATACGTTTGGCATCTCAATCCAAAGCTCACTTTGCAAGCGGCGCGAAAGCGTGCGAATGTGTGCATAACAAAATAAATATGTATATTTTGTCTTACTAAATTTTCATGTAGAGATATCTTCTTTACAAGTGGTTTAGCGTTACTGAACAAATTAATTTGCCAAGCTGTTAAATGTAATGGCTGGATGTCATCTAGGCGGTTAGTTGAACGGAGCTGTTTAGTAAATAAGCTAGGCTGTGAATTGAATGGCTAATTAAACCAGTTGACTGCAACATATAAAAGCCATGCGAAAATTAAGCACAATAACTCACAGTTGTTTTAAAACTCGGATTGTAATAACTGAACTAATGTCGCGCAGTGGAAGCGTGCTGGGCCCATAACCTATTAAATGAAACACGAGCTTGATCAAGTCACACTGCGATATATTCGTAGATCATAGACAGACTATTAAAAGAGAACGTACAGAGGGCGCTACGTCACATCCTTAGTATAGATTATAAATATTTTGATAGCTAATAACTAGTAGGCACTACAGACTAACAAATATCTAGTCATTTTAGTCATTTTACCCTAGAAATCGGCTGTAATTTAGACAGATTTCGACAGATCCAATAATTAGGTCGGATCGAACTCTATAAAGAAGCTTTTTACTCATAGGGCCCTTTATTCTCTTCGTACTAGACGCCGATCATTCCAACGTTTTTGTTTGCGAGCAACTACGGCGACTAAGGATTTGTAGTGACAAAGTGACAAGCGGTTAATTGGAAAACTGTGACTAGTCTGTGAGTTTAGGCTGATGACAGCTTGAAACATCGAAGACCAATGTACGAGAAATAAAATTCTAGAAACCTATCTATCCTATATTCGTTTTATAACGAATAGTTATAGGTACGTTAACTCCATTTGTGAGTCAAGACAACATTATAGTACATTAAGACAGCAAGTGCATTCATCTACCTACTTACCTAAGTAATTAAAATATTGGGTCCACTGGGTACTTTTTTTGAAGTGAAAACATCTTTAGCGGCGTTGTGCACTTTTCTTGGGATGGGTAAAAAATTTTATACTCGCGTCAGGTCACGTTTCTTGGTCGAAAATTCGTAAGACGGATCGCAGGGCGCTTGCGCGAGGTGTCATTCCAAAACATTAAAAAATGACGTGTTCAAGTTTTCACTTCTCCCGGCACTCCCGGAGTGCAACCCGTTGTTTTTTTAAAGTTGTAAGCGATGACGTCTGCCTGTTACAGATACAGCACTGCGCCTGTTACCTTAAGACATAAAGATATTAAGTCTTACAAGCCCTGTAATTTCACTGGACAGTTCAAACCGAAAAACATTCCTATTTCACGGCTGAATCTAATTGGCAAAAGTGTACCGCCGCAGGCAATCTAGTAGAAGTCCTACTGCTTCACTATACTTAAATTGAAACATGAAATATTTTTTTCTAAGTCCTTCAACTAGCTACAGATATTCACTCGCACCTAATGTGATGGTAAATAAATGAGCAATCTAGATAATATAATAATCGATAATCGATTATCAAGTTTGCTATAACAGCTTTACGCAAATATACAATTTTATTTTACTAACGCCATCTACCGACCTCTCGCCTAACGACCACTAGATGGCGCTGCCACCTACCCATCGCACCTACAACTTTATGGTCCCATAAATATGCTAATATAGCTATGACTTTTTTATAACATAATTAATAATGTGTGCCGTACTCAACGCGAGATTATGATTTAGACGCGGCACAATTTAATTGATACTCCCATTTGGTTCGCGTGACCTCTGGGCTCTTTTGTCGTCGCATACTTTTATGAGTGATGTAAAATAATGAAAAAATACCATATAGCCTTTTATGCCGCGTGTTTGATTTAGGGCTTCTCGAGTTTACGGCTTGTGCTGTTTACATAAAATTGTAATCACAATCATTTGTAGTGTTTGTTCTAATGGAACACGTCTGTTTATGAGCCGAGGGGTTGTCTTAGTTATAATTACTGCTATAGGTAGTTCAGACAGGCATCACTTCGTTCCTTGTAGTTAGGAAATTAGTCGAGTCATTATTTAATAAAGTATGCTACTCACATTTATATTCTCGGGCTGTACTATCTATCTATACTAATTTGTAAGACTGTACTTACTAAGTACGTAAAACGTTGGCGTTAAGGATAGGTGATATATTGACTTCTAACCCGGAAATCGCTGGTTCAATTTCTAGCCGTGCACCAATTTATTTTTCTATGTTTATTAGATCGATGTTCCGTATTTTATTATTTTTAACCGATTCATAAATGGGGTAGGTTCCCAATTCGTATTTTTATATTTTTTGTGTACTTACCTACCTATGTTCGGACATAACTCCAACATAAACAAATAAATTATAGATGGATTTGTAAAATTATTTTTTTATTCGAAATAGGTTTATTTCAAAATGGTCCCATTAAAATTTTGCATATTCTTAGCTGTTTATAAGTGACGATGCGGTCGAGATTGGTATGTTATATTTATATGGTATATGGTATCATTAGGCCTTATATGGTAGCACATTAGGCCTATAATGGAAAATGGCTCTCAAGGACATCTCCCGGATCACATTAGATGTTTGGTAAGAGATTTTCGAATTAAAGGGTGGTAGCTGAATAGTCGGAAACTTGATAGTGTACTACCACCATGCAGGAGCTTCGAGCATTTACCAATGGAGATGTTAACGTTGTAATCTGCACACATTTTTTTCTGCCGATACTTACGGGGGACGAGGACGCATTGCACACACACAAATCACTCACTTTAACTCTCCCGCACACTAGCTTGAAACACGCACACAGTATTAAATATACATTATATATACAGTATTAAATATATATAATATATACAGTGCGTAGTTACGTACGCTCATATGGCCAAAAATGGCTATATGGCCAGCAGAGGGGTACGCCTTGCGTTAACATCTCCTTTGGTAAATGCTCGAAGTGCAGGAGCCGTTACTATAATGATACAAGCTTTCCCAATTCCTGTAAGCTGCTCAATAAGCCGGGGCTTTTTCTTGTTTAAAAGCTTACTAGCAATTTAGGTAACACATAACTGGTATTCTTGTTAACCCCTCCAACTAAGCTAAATATTTGCTTGTGTCTGGAGTGGGTTCACGTCAATAGTGCAATGGGTGGGAATCGAACTCACGACCTCTCGATCGCCAGTCCGACACCTCCTTATACATTGGGATATTGCCGCTTGTAAACGATATTTTTACTTTAACGGAGGGCCAATGTAAATGCGCTTGTATAATCTAGGTTCCTAGTTATTAATGAAATAGTAATGAAAATAATGATTTTCCCGCACCTAAATACTTATCTAGTTATGACGTTAATTTTTTATAGGACATTGTCGTGGGTGTTCATTCAAAATTTTAATTTTGTTACTTGTTAATTATTCTATACCTACTTACCTATTACAATCGTAGTAGCTTATGTTGAGGAACACACATATAGTTTGTCTAGTTATAGATTTTACTAAAAAAATACCTATTGCGAAAGTATAACGATAGTCGATAGTACACATATTTTATTTTGTTAAAACGGTACCTGTAGTTTTGAGCTGTTGAAGGCCAGTTAAGTCTCCCAAGTGCATGTCTTGTAATTGCAGGTACTGACTACCTACAGCCAGTTTTATAGTTACCTAAATTGATTGAATAAATATTCAATGCCGGTGGTCCAGAACTGTCTCAGAAAAAAGAACTCATATTATTATTAAGTATTTGTAAAGTTAAAACTATTGAAATAATACTTTTTCCTTCATCGAAACGAAAGAGCTCAGAATGAGTAGAGTTGTCAACTAAAATACTTTTAATTTTTACGTATATAGGTACTCGTAGTTATAATAAAGAACTATTGATGTCCGTCCGTCGTTCGTCTGTCACAAGTTTGTTATTTCTGAACCGTAGGTAATAGGTAGACATCTGAAAATTATATTACTATAGTCGCTGTAAAAAAAATAAAAGTACGGACACCCCGCGGCGTTCTGCGTCCTGCGTGCGCGATCTCAGTACATTTCAATTGTTTTCTGATCGCGTTTGGTGTGAACCAGTCGATACAAATACTACTGCGCTATCTGACCGCCGCCTAGATTGCGCACGCAGGACGCCGCGGTGTGTCCGTACCTTAATAGAAACAAAATAAGATTAAAAATAAAAGGCCGAAAGACTTACCTATACAAGAAACGTGTTTTGTCGAGTTAGGCGAGATAGTAATCAATAATATCGTTTAAAAACTAAAAAACAACCGACTTCAATGCCGCGCTATTCATTTTCAGTACCAATTTTGAGATGTTTATCTCAATATCTCTGGAGATACTTATCATACCTCGATAAAATTACCATGGTACCACACTTGGGATATCTCCTTTCGAACAAAAAAAGAATAATCGAAATCGGTTCATAAATGACGAAGTTATCCGCGAACAAACATAAAAAAAATATATATATATATATATATATATACGGTCGAATTGAGAAACCTCCTCCTTTTTTTGAAGTCGGTTAAAAACTAGCCTATAAAATATTTTTTTTTAAAATGTGCTTGATCTTACTAAATATTATCTGGTAGTACGTGCTTGGATGGTTTATTAGTTGATTTTATTTTATAAATTCACAAAATATATCGGTACAAAAAATTTTAACCCTGTCTAAGCCATTATTAAGCCTCCGCGCGACCCCATGTTTGCTTTCGGACGCGAGGGCCCACTTTGTATATTTTATAATGGCCCACACCAAACACTGACAACTGGCTTCGGGGAACTATGTTACCGTTTTGGGTAATGACCTTTGTCTATGATATATTTTCATTGCTAGCCTTGTTGTGCGTTTGAAGTTAATTACTTAACTTAAGGGTTAAGACGACCACCGCGCTCGCGGGCTTTGCTTGTCTGAACGAAGTGTTAATCGAACAATTTCAATTTTGTATTTTTACTTTACTATTTATGAGTATAAAGAGGGGGGGGGGGGGGTCATTATCACTTACGGTTATTGTTGCCTTCCTGCGTCCGTAATGTCGGTATGGTCACGTGACCTAACTGGGTGACCGTTGGTGGTAAGCTTTAGCCGTGGCTAGAACTGGAGCCACTCACTGGATAAAAACATGTCGCCAATCAGTTCGCTGAGTTCCGGTATGACATTTGGTACCAGCCATGGATAGTAGACATTTTGGGATAGTTGCGCTAAGTGGATTGGATTATAATTTACTAGTATCTCCTGTGAGCTATTAGTCAGTTGTCCTGCTCCTATTATCATTGCTATCTTCAATTTCCAGATTAGGCATTATATCTTAGACAACATCGTCATTTAACATCTCGCTAAAAATTAATTTTAAAAATCGGTTCGCAATTGACAGATAATTCTATGACTCTAGGTATGTAACAAAAAAAAATCATACAGAACGAACCTTCTCCGTTTTTGAAGTCGGTAAAAAAGAACTAAAGAAAACTGAGGCCGTGCAATTTTTCCTTTTGAGTGACGTGCCTATAGTATACCTATGTAATACATACCTATAGTAGTGACAATTTAATAGATCACATTTGACATCTGTCAGTCTTAGCTTCATAGTAAGGTGACTTGCTTAAAAACATCGATTCAATTGATTAATCGATACGCATCAACACAAACAAGAATGATGTTAGTTTGATGATATTCAAAATAACCAATTTTTCGGCTGCTCTAAATGAGAAATAAAATTAGTATTTAAATTATTCAGTGTTATTTATTTGTTTGTTTTGCGTTAATATGATATTGATAAAACACGTTAATACAAATTATACAAATCGGAAGTTGTACACATTCAAACGATTTTATATGTATTTATGGATTTGAAAGTAGCTGCATAGAAAAGGGCCCAATAAAATAAAAAATCTGCTCAAATGTACCTATGGTTCAAACGTTTAGTAGTTTATCGTTAGTTTTTTTAACCAAAAATGTAACATCATTATGATTATAGTTCCTATTTAATTATTTTTGTATTTTTTTTGTCAAAGAATAATACCTATTATGTTTTAATTACAATCACGGTGTAGTTATTTATATAGTTAAACATCCTTCACAAGTAATCATTGCATTCGATTCAACCTATCGACTGATCAATCTTTTGATTTTTGGGGTACCATCCCTAGTGTTTATAAAGAAAAAGTGTTCACCGACGTAACTTTGTAATGATGTTTAGTTTTTTAGAACATAACTTGTTTATTATGTTTATAATGAATTATTAGTCAAACTAAATCGTAATAATATCGTTTAAAAACTAAAAAAGAACCGACTTCAATGCCGTGCTATTCATTTTCAGTACAAATTTTGAGATGTTTATCTCAATATCTCTGGAGATACTTATCAGATCTCGATAAAATTACCATGGTACCACACTTGGGATATCTCCTTTCGAACAAAAAAATAATAATCAAAATCGGTTCATAAACGACGAAGTTATCCGCGAACAAACATAAAATATATATATATATATATATACGGTCGAATTGAGAAACCTCCTCCTTTTTTTGAAGTCGGTTAAAAACGCTTTCTTTTGTAATTATTAGAATAAATATGTATTTGTAACTGAAAAAATATATACGGTCGAATTGAGAAACCTCCTCCTTTTTTTGAAGTCGGTTAAAAATGTTAAGTAATTATGCAGTTCTGACTTTGAAAAAAACAACAAAAAATATTTGCCCTCCATTACAAGGTCACGTTGTTGAATTTTGATGAAGTGTCAAATGTAATCCATTAAATTGACTCTACTTATAGCTACAACTAGGTAATTTAAATTATTAAAAATTTTAATTATATAGTCCTGCTTACTAGAACCACCTGCAATATTTCAGTTTCGTTAGTTTACCGTATAGTTAGTATAGGGTTTCTTTTTTTACTTTTAAGGTACGAAACCCTAAAAAGATGAAATTTTACGCCTAAATAAGCACGAATCTGATTCATCTTACCGCATTGTCATTTAACATCAGGTGGTGAAATATTGGTCAAGAGCTTGTCTGAAGTGGTTGATACCTATACACCTATAATTAGCAAATTAAAAAAAATCTTTCTATTATAGTAATGTGCGTTGCACATTACTAGTAGTTTTCCCTCCTAGTCGTCTTCAACTGAGCTAAATATACTTGGGTCTGGACTGTTTTTTTATTATATTTTTTTATATTCTTGATAGGTAAGCGTTTGACCACTATCTCACCTGCTGTTAAGTGACGATGCGATCACGTCAATAGTGCAATGGGTGGGGATCGAATTCATGACCTCTCGATCGCCAGACCGACGCCTTAGCCTTAGGCTATTACCGCTTAAAATTCTTACCATTTATGCGTGTTCACCATCTTCGACCACATTATCGCTTAAGTACCACCAGGCGATAGAGTGATCAAAACTTAAGCCTATAAGATAAACCTAAAAAATAACAAATGATAAACCGTTTCTGTCTATTACATCGACATCCTAACCCTGTCGATGGTCTATTATGAGGGCCCGGTGGCATAATCGGGAGAACGGTCGGCTATGATGCCGTGGTACCGAGTTCAAACCCCGCCGTGCACCAATGGATTTTTCTATCGAAAAAATTATGTGCGCTTCTCACAGTGGCCCTCCGGTGAAGGAAAACATCGTTAACAAACCAACAACCCCCGCATGGTGGTAGGACACTAATAAATTATATTAATACCATAATAATTAAGATAGTTTAAAAACTATAACAACCGACTTCCATGCCCCGCGAGTCAGTTTCAGTAGCAAGGTTGAGATGTTTATCGTCATATATTTGGAGATACTAATCAAATCTCGATAAAATTTCAATGGGACCACCTCGGAAATGTACCCTACCGATGAAAAAAAGAATCATTCGAATCGGTTCACAATTGACGGAGTAATCGCGTAACATACATACAACAAAAAAAAAGAAAAAAAACTTACAGACGAATTGAGAATCTCCTTCTTTTCGGAAGTCGGTTGATAAAAGAAAACATGTGAGTTGCACCAACTTACGTTAACTGTAACAAACGTCAAAAATCAGTCAAACTCCATACAAAAACACCGGTTATACTTAGTTATAGTTACGGTTAAAGTAAGATGGTGGATCTCAGCGTGATCTAACCATGCGAAAAAATTACTTATTATAAGTACTCGTAAGTATCTAACACTTGACACTGGCTAATACACTAATTGTGTGGTTTTATAGTTAACTAGCTGGCCCGATGAACTTCGTACCACCTAACACACCATGAATGTCGTGTTACCTTTTTGATGAACTTTATTTAGGCGTTTATGAACGTAATACAATTAATGCATAATATCGTTTAAAAACTAAAAAAGAACCGACTTCAATGCCGCGCTATTCATTTTCAGTATCAATTTGGAGATGATTATCTTAATATCTCTGGAGATACTTATCAGACCTCGATAAAATTACCATGGTACCACACTTGGGATATCACCTTTCGAACAAAAAAAGAATAATCAAAATCGGTTCATAAACGACGAAGTTATCCGCGAACAAACATAAAAAAAAAAAAAAAAAAAAAAATATATACGGTCGAATTGAGAAACCTCATCCTTTTTTTGAAGTCGGTTAAAAAGAGATATTAAGTTTAGTAATGTATTATGGCAATATACAGAAATAGAATAAAAATACAATAATTAAGTACTTCAACCGCGTGTCAGTAAGACATGATTGAATTAATATGCATAAGTTATGAACTTGACATTAGTGCGATTGAATTTAATTTTAATTGTAAAAATATAATTACCAGTATTTAATTTTAATTGTGAATAAGTATATTTACTTTTTTTTATTATAAAAACTCACGTTCAGAAGGCCTCCCCGGATGAGGCCTAAACATATGTCGTTCGCTATATCGACATCGTGTAAGTCGCGTTAAACTCCCGTTTTTAGGGTTCCGTACCCAAAGGGTAAAACGGAACCCTATTACTGAGACTCCACTGTCCGTCTGTCTGTCTGTCTGTCTGTCCGTCTGTCACCAGGCTGTATCTCATGAACCGTGATAGTTAGACGGTTGAAATTTTCACAGATGATGTATTTCTGTTGCCGCTATAACAACCAATACTAAGAACAGAACAAAGTTAAAAATAAAAGAAAAGTTTAAAAAAAGTTTTTTACGATAGCGCAGCGCCACCTATCTAGTTGCTAAGATGGCGTATCATCTTTACCTTAATCTGAATCTCGAAAGCGGCTCCAACGATTAAATAAAATTTAGTATACCTGCAGGGGATTTCGGGGGCGATAAATCGATCTAGCTAGGAGTCATTTTCAGAAAATGTTGTTTTATTCGTGTTTTCAATTATCAACTTTATTGATAATCAACTTAAAATATGACTCTTCCCGACATCTATTGGCGAGTAGAAGTACTGTATCAGTAAAGCAGTTAGTTGCTCTCAATTAAAAAAAATAGTATTATTATTCGTCAATAGATGTCGGGAAGAGTCATATTTGTCTGTTTAAGTGGCAAAAAATACCGAGCAAAGCTCGGTCAACCAGATATTTAATAATATTAATTACTACAATTACTATTACTACTATGTAATACTATTCTACCTTTGTGTTAACGTTTACTTAGTTGGTGTTAGAAGTTCGTTAGAAATTCAATAGATGGCGTTCGGAACCCTCCGTGTGCGGGAAAAAGTCTGACTCGCACTTGGCCAGTTTTTTTAGGCATTTCACGCCATCTATGAACGCTTAGTTAGGTAATCGTCCCGTAGATGGCGTTATATTGAAATGTCGATCCCTAACACCATTGTTAGACGTTAGATGGCGTTATAAGAAATAAAATGTTTGTTAATTATTATTTTTTGCTGGCGAAAAATGATAGTGGTATTTTTTGCTCGATCTTATAAAATACTGTAGTGTGGTACGGAACCCTACGAGTGCGAGTCCGACTTGCACTTGGCCAGTTTATTAAATCGATCTATCTATCTTCTATATCTATCCTTCTTCTATATATAGATATTAGATTATATTATTAGATAATAGATTCATCATTATCATCATCAGCCGGTATCAGTCCACTGCTGGACGTAGGCCTCCCCCAAGACACGCCACTGAGCCCGGTCTTCGGCTCTTTGTTTCCAGTCACTGCCCACCGCTTTGCGAATGTCGTCGCTCCACCTAGTCACAGGGCGTCCTACTCTACGTTTGCCGATTCGCGGTCTCCACTCTAGAACCAGTCTGCCCCAACGGTTATCGGTCCTACGGCAGATATGACCAGCCCACTGCCACTTCAGTTTGCTAATCCGCTGAGCTATGTCGATCACTTTAGTTCTCTGGCGAATTACTTCGTTCCGGATTCGATCCCGCAGAGAAACACCGAGCATAGCTCTCTCCATAGCTCGCTGAGCGACTTTAAACTGGTGGACTAGTCGAACCGTGAGTGTCCACGTCTCGGCTCTGTATGTCATGACAGGTAGGACACACTGATTAAAGACTTTTGTCTTTAGGCACTGTGGTATAGGCGACGAGAAGACTCGACGGAGTTTCCCAAATGCTGCCCAGCCCAGCTGAATTCTTCTCTGGATTTCCTTCTCGAAGTTGTGTTTGCCTAGTTGGAGCGTTTGCCCTAGGTAAACATACTGCGTGACAACTTCGAGTGGGATTCCATCTACGGCAACCGGTTCCGGAACAACGTGCTCGTTGTACATGACTTTGGTTTTATCCAAATTCATCCGGAGACCGATGCGAGGAGAAGAATCAGCTAGGTCATTCAACATCCTTTGTAGGTCCTGCAGCGTCTCTGCCATAATGACGATGTCTGCGAATCGTAAGTGAGAGATGTACTTGCCGTTAATGTTGATGCCACAATCTTTCCAGTCCAGCGTCTTAAACATATCCTCTAAGGCATTAGTGAACAGTTTCGGGGATATGACGTCCCCTTGTCTCACTCCTCGACGCAGGTGAATATGTTTAGTACGCTGGTTCTGTACTTGTACTGACATCGTTGCGGCATTATATAGACATTTCATCACTTCGATATATCGCCAGTCGACTTGGCGACGCTGCAAGGACTCAAGAACCGACCAGGTTTCGATTGAGTCGAAGGCCTTCTCATAGTCCACAAATGCTAAGCACAGGGGCCGATTGTACTCTTCGGTATCCTGTACAATCTGCCGCACCGTGTGGATGTGGTCTATGGTGCCGTAACCGCTTCGAAACCCGGCCTGTTCCGGAGGTTGAAACTCGTCGAGTCTTCGCGCAAGACGGTTCGTGATGACCCTTGAAAACAGCTTGTAGACGTGGCTCAGAAGCGAAATCGGGCGGTAGTTTGTCAATAGGGTTTTATCTCCTTTTTTGAAAAACAAAACCACCATGCTTCTGTTCCATACCTGTGGAGTTCTACCAGTGAAGGGAACAGAATTGAAGAGCTGTTGCAGCTGGCTTACAGCTGGATCTCCTCCAGCTTTTAGAAGCTCCGTTGTGATTCCGTCCTCACCTGGGGCTTTTCCATTTTTGAGCTGTCTAAGGGCCATCACGACTTCATCTCGGCTGACTTCGGGCAGGTCTTCTGTGAAGTGGCGGGTTAAGGTGGCTCTGCAATCCTCAGTATCGGGTTCGGGCCTTGAAGCATGCGATGCGTAGAGCTTGCTGTAGAAGTCTTCAACCTAATCCGAATATCGTCGGCCTGGCGAATATCCGGCTTGGATGCGACGACGTTCCCCGTTGATGTCGTCAGCTTTGTGAGGTGGCTTCCACCCAGAGGCTGGACGAACACTTTCGACCCCCGATTCTGCTCAATTGATTCTGTAATCAAGAGCGTGTTAGAGGATCGGAGGTCGCGTCGTACCAGCTTCTTAATAGTTTTGTTGCGCACCTGGTTAATTGACAAAGCTGACAATGGGTCTGTTCGTCTCTCTTCCATTAGTCGAAGTGTTTCTGCCGAAAGCTCGGACTAATTGCCCGTACGCTTGCTCTCGCAAAACTTCGTTCCTTCTTCCCTGAGGATTTCCACCACTTCTTCAAGATAATAGATTATATTATTATTATTATTATTATCTATATATCTATCTATATCTATTCTATATTCTATATCTATACCAATTAAAAAGATGAAACATTTTACAATAATTACAAACTTTCAGATATTAGACGACGAAGCAAGTTGATCAGGTTCCAACATCGCGGAAAATATCGTTTGCGCGATTCAGGATTTCATACATTTAAGAAATATTTACAAGGAGAGCTATTCCACCGACCCTGGCGCCATCTAGTAGATGTTTTACTAATCTATATACATATATAATTATAAAAATAAAAATGTAACAAATCGCTGTCTGTACATAGAAGATATGAAGAAAAAATATTATTGAGACCTTTACAAAAACGCAATAGAAACCAAAAACAATGATTGTTAGATTTTTTTCTGTTTATCTGTTTGTCGGTGCGTTTGTTCACGATAATCTCACAAACGGCTTATCCGATTTAGATGCAGTTTTCACTTATATATTGCGGTAACCTTCACTTAACATTTAGTGTTTGTTTTTTGTCAATCTGTTTATAAATATAAAAGTTATGTCAATTTAAAGAATCACGTCGAACATTTGTTCAACTATCTACCATTTAATTATAATATACTAGCGGCCCGCCCCGGCTTCGCACGGGTAGAACATATATGCCTACAAAATTTGCATCAGTTTGTTGCATCGAATATAATATATGAACATATTTAACAACCATCGTCATATTTCATCCAATTTACTCAAAAACTTAACGAATTATGCACCTAAACCTTCCTCATAAACACTCTGGCTATTGGTGAAAACCGCATGATAATCCGTTCAGTAGCTATTGAGATTATTGCGAACAGACAGACAGACGCAGTGCTGGAATTTGTTTTATAATACTTACGTAGTGATATTGGACGGCCCTTTAGCGTAAAGGATAGGACCCTGATTCTGACCCGACGGTCGTTGGTTCTAATCCTAGCTATATACCTACCAATGAAAGTTTTATGTGCATTCATGAATCATGAGTTTTCGTACAGTGGTAGTGGAATCATTAAATCTACCAAAAAGTAGCTTACCACCAAGGAGTACATCTGCCGCCGTAACCTTACGGCGTTCCCCGACGCAAAATGTAGGGGTAATATACGTTTAACGTGTGTATCTGTGTGTCTGTCTGTAGCATCTTAGCACCTAACCGGATGAACCGATTTTGTTTTTATTATTGATAGTTTTTTTTGTTTGATAGATGTCTTCATCGAGAGTTTTCTTAGCTTTGATTCATGAAAATTCGTTCAACCGTTATAAAATTATGAGCTTTTTTCTAGTTAATTGCGCTATGAAATCAACTTTCATAGGTCTGATCAATTAGAAAATCTTCTTCTTCAACGATATTGTAAGAACATGGAAGCCTCCTGGACTCTACAGAATACTCAAATCCTCACCAACTTACAGCTCAGATTTTAATTGTCGTGTTTAGAGTCATTGGAAAAAGCTATTATACATAGATCAGTCGGGGTGGTTTAAAATATTATATTATATTATTATATATATAGATGAATATTATTTTATACAATAGATCATATTATTATACTATGTTGACTTCAAATTGATTGTGATCGGTGGGGATCTACAGCATAGCTAAGCTTATAATAATATTTTCGTAGTAACTATGACCTAATCTGTGGTTTCACTGCAAATATTTTATTAATTTTGCGATGCGTGTTTGTGAAATTCGTGATATCTTCTAGAGTTTTCATTTGAATTATATATTGTAAAGGACAATTTTAATCTATAATATGTGGCCAAGCTATTTAACGTAATTATTTGGATAAGGATTAATACTATATACTTGAAAATAGCCTTGGAAGTTATGTAATATTTTTTAACAAAAATTTTAAGATTAAAATGGTTACTGTGAGTCAACCTTAAGAGATAGACATATGCTGTCGCGGACTTTTTTGTAGGTCTTATTAAGTTGTACAATTCTTGCATAGAAAATATTCTTCTATCTATTTTCAATTAAGCAGCGTTCGTAAGAAACGTCTTTTTTCGACCGTTTATTTGCCGACTTAGGTTGCAAATTAGGTCTCCACGAATGTACCTTTGATTCAAACGGGATAATATATAGCCTATTTTCATTCCGAAAGTCCATTCTATGTATTAGTGAAAGATTTTTTTAAATCGGTTCAGTAGTTTTTGAGCTTACTCATTACAAACATACAAAAATACAAAAACACAAAAATACAAATGTTCTCTCTTTATAATATTAGTATAGATTCGTTTTCTGTTCAGTAGCATTGATTAATTCCTTTTTCCATTTTTATTCCCTTTTTTTTAAATATCTTATAGGCTAGCGTTAGGCCACTATCTCACCTGTTGGTAAGTGATGATAATGCGGTCGAAGATGGAAGCACGCTAGGCCTAGAATGGGAACTGGCTCTCAAGGATAGCTGCCGGAACACATTAGATGTTTGACCACAGATTTTCTAACTTGAGGGTGGTAGCTGGCCAGGAGGACACTAGATAGTGTCCTACAATAAAGAGTAGTTGTTGGTTTTTTAACGATGTTTTTCGTTCACCGGAGGGCCACTGTGGAAAGCGCACATATTTTTTTCCAAGAAAAATCCATTGGTGCATGGACGAGATTGAACTCGGCACCTCTGGCATCAAAGCCGAATGTTCTCCCACTTACACCAGCGGGACCTCAAACTTTTCTACCTTTAGTAAACTTCAAAATAATGGCTTCTGCTCGCAGATTCGCTTGTGTGGCCTACAGGACACAAATTACATATTTTTCTTCAAAAACAATATATATTACATACGCTCTTACCTCTCAATTTAATATACAAACTGAGAATATCCCAAAAAAAAATGCTGCTGCGTGTGCTTACTTTAGAGCAGACCACGTAGAACAGACCGTGTAAAAAAAGAATTCTGAGAATAGGTTCACGAATGGTGGAGTAATCGGTGAACATACATAAAAATAAACATACACGTCAAACATATAACCTCCTCCTTTTTTGAAGTATGTTAAAAAGCAGTCCTCCCTAAGTCTACCCCTGTTAAATTAAGAGTTTGGCTTTGAGATTTATATATGATCTTGGAAAAGCAGACTTTGAAGGGAAACTGCACACGTTTCAACTCGAAAGGGTGGTTCGATAAAGTCGGAGCAGTCAAAGAATAGTTGGTAAAATTGTTTTAAATGTATTTTATACAGAAACAAATGTGTCGCTCAAACAATAGCTGAAGTTATCTTTCTGTTGCTTGAACTACAATGCTATTGCTAATCGACTCAGAGAATAAAAAGTTTTACAGAAAAGTCAACCTACCAGATACCTGCACTTTACAAAGAACACACCTTCCAAATATCATGTCTCTAAGACCAGCGGTTTAGGACCAGTACTTTGATATATTAATTAGTCAGATAAACGCGTGGCGATGATTTTAGAAAAACTGTAAATGATAATTTTAATTCAAGAGTAGTTAGTAGTTTTCGAAACAATTGACCCAGATATAAAATATTTCGTAGAAAGTTCAACCCTCCATTTACCATCTTAGGAGTGGAATTTTGAAAAACCTTTTTATGGTGGATGCTACCTACACTTCACTAAAACACATCTTCTAATTTTTATGAGTCTGGGATCAGCGGTTTAGGCAGTGCGTTGATATATTAGCCAGAAAACGCGTGGGGGGTAATTGAAAAAAAAACTGTGGTACTTACGCGTCGTGTCTCATAATTTTTATAAGACAGTATGTGTTGTTTGTCTTCTTTCTTGGTATCTTGGTTGTCTTCTTCGTTTTTTTCTTAGTTGTCTCGAAGAAATCGCTTTAAGCGATAAGACCGCCCTTTGCATTACTTAGAATAAGTATTTTCCTTACGTTTTTTCTGTAATTATTGGTGTGCAAATAAAGTGTTTATCTATCTACCTATGTGTGCCAATTTTCAAGACAATCAAATCAGTGTTTAAAAAGTTTCATAGAAAACTAAACCTCTAATTTTTCCATATTAGAGGTAGAATATTTAAAAACCCTTTCGTGGATAGTTGTTCTATGCAAAGAACACACCTTCTAAATATTTTGTCTCTAAGGTACAATCATTCAGTATGTCAGGCATACGCGTGGGGGATGATTTTAGAAAAACTACACACGTGATACATTCTTTTAGATTAAAAAGTATGTGCACCAATTTTCGAGTCAATCGACCGAGAGAATGAAAAGTTTCATAGAAAGATCAACCCTCCGCTTCACCCTCTTTGGGGTACAATATCAAACTACCTTTTCTTGGTGGATACCTAAACTTTACAAAGAACACATCCTCTAAATTTAATGTGTCTAGGACCAGCGGTTTGGGCTGTTCGTCGATATCTCAGTCAATCAGTCAGTCAATCAGATCAGGACATTGAATTTTATATATATAGAAGATAAAAGAAGAAGATGGGTTATGATTATATAATAATAATTAATAGAAGTTAATGTTTCGCGATGACAATTAATAAAGCCCGAGGTAAGACGCTAAAAGTTGTGGGTGAGGATCTAAGTATTTAGCAGTTTTTCACTATTCCACGCGGACGAAGTCGCGGTTACAGCTAGTCTATAAATAGGTATATTTACTTCATGAATAATTGTCTAATATTTTTTTGCCTAATGGATAAAACTGCACTCATAAATTGGCTATCCCATTCTTGCATATCTCTGTATTTACCTACATTCTGACAAATAAAATTAATTAGACATTGATTATTACTGTCGCGATTGCTTGTAAGCATACATTTCTAAACGCACGCATATTTCACAATCAATAAATATGTCATACAATTGTCATTACTGACAGTATTTAAAATATATTAACATTTTAAAAATCTACATGACTTGAATTCACAAAAACTTAAAGTATTTTTATACTTGACACTGGCTAAAAACACTAACCGTGTGGAGCGATGCCCCTTATTAATTTGCGGTTTACCGCTTCGAGCATTTACCAATACCGTATCGACTCGAAAAACAATTAAACATCAAGTGATTGGCAGTTTTGAAAGCCCAGGAACATTTTAGCAAATTATTTTGTCTTATTTATTTTATTTAGGTCAATTATTACTTGTTTTTAATACTTATTATCCTATTCCTGACAAAGACAATTCCAAAAATACAAAAATCATAAAAATTAGTCCAGCCATTCTTGAGTTATAATTGTAGTAACTAAGAGGACTTTCTTTTATGTATATAGATAATTTAAGATCGTGTACAAAACTATAAAAACCGACTTCAAATGCCGCGTTATAATTTTCAGTACTAAGTTTGAGGTGTTTATCTTCATATCTCTAGAGATTACTTATTAGATCTCGATGAAATAACAATGGGACTACCTTGAAAATGTACGTAGGGTACATTATACAATTAAAAAAAGAATCATTCTATTAGCTTCACAATTGACGGGGAAATCGCGTAACATACATACAAAAAAATATACACAGAGAAATTGAGAACCCCCTCCTTTTTGGAAGTCGGTTGAAAAAAGTTTGTCGTCATACAAAACTGCATCAGCCAAATAAAAGATAATCTTGCTTGGTGCTACAGGTGGGCAATTGGTGAATAATTTACGTAGATATGCTTAACGTAGCACTCGTAGACGTTGTAGCATACCTTGTAACGTACGGTAAAAAGTTATCAGAACACTGTTACTACGTCAAATTTTGTTTATACCCGTTTCCTCTGTATGTGATATGTCTTTAATCTTGACCTTGGTGACATCGTAGGTATTATTACCATAATATCTATATAGGGACACTATGGTGATAATACGATGCCTATCCGTAACACTCCGTAGAAATAAGACTTTTTTTTTAAATATCCTATAGGCTGACATTTGACCACTATCTCACCTGTTGGTAAGTGGTGATGCGGTCGGGGATGGTAGTACGCTAGGCCTAGAATGGGAACTGGCTCTTAAGGATAACTGCCGGAACACATTAGATGTTTGGCGACAGGTTTTCTAACTTGAGGGTGGTAGCTGGCCAGGCGGACACTATATAGTGTACTACCACCATGCAGGAGTTGTGAATTTTCGTGAATTATGGAGGAGGTGAATTATAATCACACTATTTATTAACATAGAAATGAAACTAAGTATAATATGAACTATGACTGAAATTAAAACACAGACTATTCATACTATTTATATATAGGTATACCTACATATACTATGTAAGTAGTACAATCACACTACTTGGACACATTTATTAAAGGAAGAGCGACTGACTCGCTCGAAACCTACTTAGGTCAAGAAAATTCGACTAAAGGTACGTGAATTACAGCCGGTATATAATAATAATAATGTTACAAACTCACGATAATTTGAAAATCAATACATTTATTAAAGGAAAAATTAAACATTATTTATACACAAAAATGTAATCAAATCAGGCTCACAATAAATTTATATTATCGATAGTAGGTATATACGCGTTGATAATCAAGGAATGTTTCTGTTAGCATCATATTATAAGTCAGGAACGATTTGTATTTTAATTTGAAGATTGGATTTTGAATAATTATTTATAATTGTAGACGTCATCGAGGTAGAAAAATAGATATATATATATACTAAGTAGGTACGTACTTCGGTACTCATTAAAACTAAATCTAATTACTTCACGTACCTACCTTCTAGCACAAAAAAGATTATAGTCCAACGGCCAGAACATGCACTCTCTGACAGCAACTCTGACAGCAAACATGCGAGATTAAACCTAGTTACAACGACGATAACGTTCAAAATACGACTGTCATCGGTTGTGTCGTGGACGATACGCGGTAGGAAATAAAACTGGCCAAGTGCGAGTCTCTTATCGCACACTTAGAGAGGGTTCCGTACAATACGAAACATAACAGAGTTTCAACCTCATATATTTGATTAATTCATATTACCAAGAATATTTGGTTTGGTCGCGATCTAGAAAGACGGGGCTCGTTTACTAGCGCCATTTATGTCATTTTGCCGAAACTAATTAGATAGATGGCGTTTACAAACACGTTTTTTGTATGGGGACCCCCTTTAATTTTTAACTTTATTTTGTTTTTAGTATTTGTTGTTCTAGCGGCAACAGAAATACACCATCTGTGAAAATTTCAACTGTCTAACTATCACGGTTAATGAGCTATAGCCTGGTGACAGACAGACAGACAGATAGACAGACAGACAGACAGACAGACAGACAGACAGACAGACAGACAGACAGACGGACAGCGGAGTCTTAGTAATAGGGTCCCGTTTTACCCTTTGGGTACGGAACCCTAAAAACAGTGAGTGAATGACGCCTGCTTCCAGCTAAGTTAAGTTTGTTAGCGAAGTTATTTAGGTAGTACCTACCTATTTCTATTTGTGTACCTATGTAAGAACCTGAAAACCAAAACTTTTTAAATTTAAGATCTGTGGTACTTAGGTAGGTATATCTGAAGAGGTGGATAGCCGTATCTATAACGTTTTTTTTTTTATCTTCATATTTTCATAGCAAGGCTACCGTTTGACTAGGTTAGTACTTTTTAGGGTTCCGTCCCCAAAGTGTAAAACGGGACCCTATTACTAAGATTCCGCTGTCCGTCTGTCTGTCTGTCTGTCTGTCTGTCCGTCTGTCACCAGGCTATAGCTCATTAACCGTGATAGTTAGACAGTTGAAATTTTCACAGATGGTGTATTTCTGTTGACGCTAGAACAACAAATACTAAAAACAAAATAAAGTTAAAAATTAAAGGGGGTCCCCATACAAAAAACGTGTTTTTAAACGCCATCTATCTTATTAGTTTCGGAAAAATGACATAGATGGCGCTAGTAAACGAGCCCCGTCTTTCTAGATAGCGACCAAACCAAATATTCTTGGTAAGTAATATCAATTAATCAAATATATGAGGTTGAAACTCTGTTATGTTTCGTATTGTACGGAACCCTCCCTAAGTGTGCGATAAGAGACGCGATGCTGACTCGCACTTGGCCAGTTTTTTTAATCTTATCATATTTTCATAGCAAGGCTACCGTTTGACTAGGTAAGTACTTTTTTAATCTTCAATGGTACTGGTATCCAATCAAGTCCTGTTGGTAAGGTAACTTCTGTCTACCTAAGGAGGGGCGGTATATAATCCCTAAAAATAATAATATTTTAAGTGTGACGTTCGACGTTTAGATGAAAGCTGAAAGAATGAAAGTGTTTTTTTTTTTTTATTCAAACGAATAAGTTATGTTTTGTTATGTTTGGAATTATTATTATTGATATGATCTATTTAATTATATTTGACGTGTGTTAGTGCAGGTTTTTAATTTTCCCATATACTGAATAAATGCTTAGACTTTGACTTTGACTGTGACCCTGCTATAGGCACCTATTGCGAACAATTTGAACAGGTAGCCGAGGTACCTAGATCTTTGGTACCTAATTATCCACCTGCATCATATTAGAACATACCTACTCACTAGGTCTGTTTATAGCTTAAAACAAGACCTATCCAAAACACTTTTAACTAAGTAGGTACTTGAGCCTTACTTATTTTCAGTCAAGTGTGTTTCTTTTTATCTTAACGTGAGTTTTAATTACTACCAAACTAAAAATTAAAACTATGGCCACATAAAAGTCTTAAATTCGCAATAATTATTTGATTGCAATTATTGAATTTAATCATTAACAATAATTGGCGTGATTTCTCATTATGTTTACTTGATTCTAATAACGTTGACTTTAATGTTCGACGATAGAACCCAGGTACACATTTCCATTATAAATATTAATAGAACGTAAAGTCTCTACACTGAGAGTACTTAATATTGCTGGATTTATTACTTAAAGAGCGCGATGAGTGCAATTTAATTGTAATTTATTTATCAATAAATTGATCGAATGTTGGATCGCACATCGCACGCGAAAGCGGCGCGTGTGGAGGTGCGCGGGCGCCGGCGGGTGCGGGCGGCGCGGCGCGGTGGCTGGGCGGGGCGTGTAGGCGGCGCGGGCCGGCATTGGGCGCTGCGCGCAGGCCCCGCCCACGCGGCCGCCCGCGCGCCGCCACCCGCCGCGCCGCGGCCCCAGTGTCTCGCGAGTCGTCGCCCGAGCCGCACGCGTGCGTCAACGATCGCGTTACGTTTCAGATGCTCGCCGCACACTAAACCCATGCCGGCTGAGGAGGACCCCGCGGCCATGGACGGCCGCGACGCCGGCTCACCCCAGCAGTTCTGCTTGCGGTGGAACAACTACCAGAACAACCTGACGAGCTGCTTCGATCAGCTGCTACAATCCCAGTCGTTCGTGGACGTGACCCTCGCGTGCGAGGGGCAGAGCCTGAAAGCGCATAAGGTGGTGCTGAGCGCGTGCAGCCCATACTTCCAGTCGCTGCTGATGGAGAACCCGTGCCGGCACCCGATCGTCATCATCAGGGACATTAAGTACAGCGACCTGAAGGCGGCCGTGGACTTCATGTACCGAGGCGAGATAAACGTGTCGCAGGATCAGATCCCGGCACTGTTGAAGGTGGCCGACACACTGAAGATAAGAGGGTTGACGGACGTGAGCGGCGAGCACGCGTCGTTGTCGGGCCAGGGGTTCGTATCGGAGGGGCGGCGCGGCAAGCGCGCGGCCAGCCCGGGCTCGCCGGGGCGCGCGCGGCGTCGCCTGTCGGAGGACCGCGCCAGCGCCGGGTCCCGGGCGCGCACCAGCCCGCAGCCCTCGCCGCCGGCTGACCTGACGCCGCCGGAGCCCGCGCCCGCTGCGCCACCACCGCACCACGAGGACATCGACATCCGCCCTGGCATCGCCGAGATGATCCGCGAGGAAGAACGGGTGAGTCACCTCTATACTACATAAATATCACTTTTCCGTTTTAATGCACTCTACCTATTACTATCACGCATTGTTATGTTGTCAGGTTGCTACACGCATAATTTTTTTAAAGTGAAACTTTTTGCTTATTTTTCAACTGTGCCAAATGCATAAGTTTTCATATTTTGGTGTACCCCTTAATTGACACGGCTCTATTGATTTTATTTTTTTAATAATTTATCCTTAATGTAACCTAATAGAGACATTTTTTTATTCTACCAGACATGTGCTTGCTTTGCTAAGATATAAATGAGCGCGCATTTATTTTGCAACTCTACCCAGTTTATATTTTTCATAGAAATGTTCATATCTTGTTAATTTTCACGGCGCTATTTATTTTTGATTTGTTACAGTTTAGTTTACTTTTCATTCCGTTTCTTTACGAGTAAAATGCTTGTTCCTACCAAGTAATAAAATGAGCGCGCGGTGTGTCGCCCGCCTCATGAAACTTTTGACAACTTTTCCCGCCGATGCTACGCATCGCCCACGAACTTTTCCTCCATATCGAATAACGTAATTAATTTACTTTAAACCTCCCTTTTGTGCTATGCTAATGTGGAAGTTATTCATTTGTAAATAGATATTGTTTTAAATTCTAAATTATAACGAGTTAAATTTTATAGAAATCTAGAAGACTATGTTGTTTATTTCGATACTAATAACTGCAAGGCATTTAGACGTAACCGGGCTTCAACAAACGATAATTGCTAATAATTCATACATCAGAAAAAACGTGATGCGTGTCGAAAAAATAGAATGTAGTAGGTATTTTAATTGAAAAGTTAGTATAGTTTGTCGTTGATAGGCGTTATGCAGTGGTCCCGATTGGTCAAAAAGTTTTGTTCCCGCCGGCGATAAAAGGCGGGGCTGCAAAATGTGCGTTACTAGGTCAACGCCACGCATTTTAACGAACTTTCTATAATTCCCATATAGGTTCCTACTCGATGGAATCAGATGCTCTTTCTAAAAGATTTTATTACTAATTATCTATTCAATTACTTATATTGTTTGGTAATGTAGGTAAAGTTGGTGAATTCAATTCATTGTTATTGTAATTTGTTTATGCTTTCTTGTCGAGTCTTTTACCAATATGTCACCTGGTGGCGAGTCAAGACGTTAACTAAGTACATTATTATTTATTTATTAGTATTCTTAATAATTTCATATAATTCGATTAAATAAATATCTACATATTAATAATTTCGATCCGCCACGATCTTCCACTTGAGTTATAAAATGGAGGCTTTTAAAAAGGTTATCCATAAATTCATTAAAAGTAGGCAACATAGGGGACTGTGATCGCTTAACATCAAGCGGGCCGTCAGCTTGTTTGCCAATTACTACATTAAAAAAATCGAAAAAGAGGTACCTATAGTACTTACCTAGATAGGCTGTTTGAATGACACAGAATATAATTTTAGTTATTGGTAAAAATATGTCTCTATTATACCAACGATAAAATGTTCTCTTAATTTATATCATGCATCCATTTTAATTAATTTGGCAGATAAAATAATATTAAGTACAAAGGATTTTAAAAGAAACATTATGTTAGGTATTTTATACAAGTTAAAATACGCTGGTATAAAATAATTTTTTTAGTTACTTGTGTAGGTTTAAATTAAAATTTGAATGTTCAGAATATAAAAAAAATAATTACATCTATTATTAATTTATAATTATAGGTGATTGGTATTGAGCATATAAAATATTACCTACTTACCTAATTAGTTTAGGCTTGCGTAAGTTATAGTTTTATATAATCGAGGTATACGTACCTAACGTTAAAATTTTTAAATACCTATTAATACCATAACCTACTAGGGAGAATAACTTTAATGACTTAAATTAAACTGAAAATACAAAATTTTGCACGAACCGAAGTGAGAAAAAGTTAATAATATAATACTCCTATACCTTATAAACAATAAAAAATATATTTACTTCTACTCTTATTAAGTATTTAGGTTAGTTTATAGGACACTAGCATCGAGTACGTAGGTAAATAGGATATAGGTATATCGCCATCGTCGTATTCCATGTGTGACTGGAAACAACGAGCCGAAGATCGGGCTCAGTGGCATGACTTGGGAGAGGCCTATGTCCAGCAGTGGACTGATACCGGCTGATTATGATGATGATGATGTATTCTACATTACTTACCTATATCTACTTAGGCACCTTTTGTGTTTTATATTGATTTAAAATATCCAGATGCAAAATCGTACTTCTTACGTATATTTTGTATATTTACTCTACGAAGCGGTACCGAGTTCGTTTTTAAGTACTTACTTACTACAGTCGCTTGCGATTTTATTTCGCGTTTAAAAATCGCACCGATCAAAAATTTCGATCGCATTTTCATTTGATATTATTGGTTTTAAACTGCGAATTTCAATCGTATTTTATCGTACAAAATATACGAAAAATTTCTTTTCGCAGTGCGCGGACTCTGGTATGTTGGTGTTGTTCGCAGGTTAGCGATTATTATCTGCAACGATTAAAATTCGTAGTGTGCGCTTTGCCTTAAATTACCATAGATAATTAAATCTACACAAAACCAATTGGCTTTCCTTTACCGCTTCGTTGAAAAATTTTCTCCCTGTGCTTGTTTTGTCCATCCAGGCTAGAACAACAGGTGCATAAAATGTTGTCACCTACTTTTCTCCACTAACAAGAGACAAAATGTTTTTGCCAATGGAAAAACAACAGAAGACGTTATTCGTATCCACCTGCCATGCTAGGAGGGCAACGACCCGATATGAAGCCCTGACACCGCAAAAAATAAATTGGCCAAATGCTAGTGGAATTTTGGAATGACAAACATAGTTTTTTTTAATATCTTATAGGCTAGCGTTTGACCACTATCCCACCTGTTGGTAAGTAATGATGCAGTCGAAGATGGTAAGCACGCTAGGCCTAGAATGTTTAATAAAAAAAGTTTTGAACTAAAAAAAGATTTATAAGTTTTAAAAAAACCTACTTAAATAAGAAAAATGCTACAAATTCGCAAAAAAGGAAAGAAATGAGAAAAGTATGGATAAGACGAATGAAGTAGGAAAATGTATACCTTGATACCTACTACCTATGTATAAAGGTAATATACAATAAAGGAATGTCAATTTTATTATATTTGTCAATAATAGATATATTTGACTATTCCCAAAGGATCTTGATTAAATATTAAGCTATAAATATTAAAATACGGGACTAACCGCGCTTAAAAAAATAATTTTTATTTAACTCGAATTTTCGACCAAGTCGCATTGATCGTGGTTACGAGAGTACTGATAAATATAAAGTGGCAACGTATAGTAGGTAAGGGTATACCTTAAACAAAAAATATCAAAATTATTCAACGTATGTCAGAATAGTAGGCTTTTACTCCAGTTTAATATTCAATAGATTATACTTATTTTAAGTAAAGCCACCCATATTTTAAGTTGATAAAACTGTCTCCAAACGGTCTGTCTCTTGGCCTAGCGTTATACCTTCTTCAATCATATCGACACTTGCCAACAGGTGAGATAGTGGTCGAACCGTTTACTTATATCTATGTATACTCTTTTTAGAAAAAAATACACACACATGTGGGCAGGTAGGTACCATTCAATACCTTTCTTCTTAACTAGTCCAAGTTTTCACAACATTGTTTTAAGGTTTTTGTTGAAAATAACCTATAACAAGGCATTGTTAAACCATTGTTGGATACTTAGGTAACCTAAGTTGTATAATTTAGTATTCCACGTCCAAAACTAGGTCTTGCACAAAGGTATATTGTTCTCATACAATTAGCTACACGATTTTAGATAAACATAAGTTTTATGTTGGTTTTACCTGAACATTTCAAGTTTAATAATTAATTTTGATATTATCATTATTCAAGGGAATAGCAAAAATAATAAGTGTATAAATAATAATATAAAGTCTATTAGTAGGTAGGTACCCATATCCAAAAGTAATAATAATTGGTTCTGAAAATTGTAATAAGGTTGTGAGATTATACGACATTTTTCTGAGCATTAAGTCTAGTACTAAGGGCCAGTTTCACGGGTTCCTGATAGCGCTTATATGAAGAAATCTAACAGATTTTTGATAGCTTTTATATGGCGCCATGTGTCAGATAAATATCTAACGCGTTATCAGGAACCGGTGAAACTGGCCCTAAGAGTGCAGTTTACCACCTCGGCACTGTACAATATGCAAATTACTTCCAAAAAGGATTCTCAATTCGTCTTTGTTTTTTTTTAATGTTCGTTACGATTACTCTTGCAATTGTGACCCGATTCGAATTATTTTTTAAGTAAAAACTTCTTTAGCTGCGTTGTGCACTTTTCTTGGGATGGGCAAAAAAATTTAAACTCGCGTCTGTGTCACGTGTCCTGATCGAAAATTCGTAAAACGGAGCGCAGGGCGCTTGCGCGAGGTGTCTTTCCCAAATATTCAATAACCGGCCAAGTGCGTGTCGGGCCACGCGCAGTGTAGGGTTCCGTAGTAGCCTGTTATTCAATGCAAGTCTTTACCCGTTATAAACAAGCAACTAGGTACTCCGTCTTTATCACTTTAAAGGATTTATTCTAAGGATTTTGTATTTGGTACAAAATATCCAACACCCAACTTCAACGACTATTACTGCTAAACTAATAAAGCTATCTTAACTGCTATAATTTTCCTTTAAAGTTCATGAAATGCGCTATTATCACGAATTTTTCCAGATTTATCAACCCAGCAGTTTAGCTTTTAGAAGGGGGGGGGGGGACGCCCTACTGGAACAAAAATGTGCACTTTAAAGTTTAATATTTCGTAAATGGAGCATTCAATCGAAAAATGGTATTAGCAACCCTGAAGTCATTTTAAAATACCTATTCAACAATACCCCACACGATGGGGTAGACGATGAAAAAAAATGTATCCCCACTTCAGCACTTTGTCGGCGTCATTTATTCATTGATATCTGATGAATTGGTATATATGGAGATAAACACCTCAAACTTGCTACAGAAACTGACTTGCAGTGCATGTGAACTATATCATAATTATTTTATTATTTGCATTTTTTTAGAGTACCTATGCATTTTTTAAACAAGGCGTTAGAGGTTTTATGGTCTGTTTCTAAGGTCGGTTTATTGAGAGTTTATCTACTCAATTGTACCGTTATTGAATAGATAAACTCTCAATAAATGTACTCAGAAACCGGCCATTACACGGCTATATGTTATTTGACATTAATATCAAGCAAAAATACCGGAAGTACACGTTTATTGTATGAGACCCATAATTTTTATAGCATTTAATTTTTACTATTGTTTCTAATAGAACTCATATTATTTCAAATTCCTTGAAATAGTATTATGGTTCAGGAGAATCAGCCAAATGACCGAAGGAGTCTCAGCAATAGGTTCCCATTGACACCCTTTCGGTACGGAACCCTAAATCATTGAGATAGTTTAAAAACTAAAACAACCGACGTCCATGCCCTGTGAGTCAGTTGCAGTAGCAAGTTTGAGACGTATCGACATATTTCTGAAGATACTTATCAGATTTCGATGAAAATAAAAAATAAAACATCATTCGAATCGGTTCAAAATTGACGGAGTAATCGCGTAACATACAAACTAAAAAAATATTAAAAACAACATATAGTAGACGAATTGAGAACCTCCTCCTTTTTAGAATTCGGTTGAAAAATAACGTACCTAATCCTCAAACTACAGAAAGAGAGAGCTAGAGAGAGTACTATTAAAGTTATTTTTGTGTCGCTCTCTTAATAAGTGCGCGCCGTGTAGCTTCGCGTCGCGTCACGGTCTGAACTGCCCCTAAGAGAAAAATATAGACTAGGTAATATAAGTACTAACTGGAATGAATTTTACTATAGCTATACTTAAATGTATTCCAGTTAGTACCTGTATTCATAATTCTCCATTGGTCAGTCGCCAGTCAACACAACAGAATGGCTATTATTTATTCATTCGTTGCACTTAGCTTCAAAGTAGGCACCCAAAGCGACAGGTATCTGACAACACTTTATTAGTGGTTAATCGATTTACTTACTGGAAATATTCTATATAATTAACGCGAAAAAAGTTTTAAAATGAACACGGAAGAGTTCCGTAGCCGAAAGGCAAGAAACGGAACCATTATAGATTCGTCATATCTGTTTGTCCGTTCGTATTTATGACTACACAGTTGAAACTCGGTAGGTGTATTCTATGAACCGCTATACGACTTTTATACAAAAATAAAAAAATACATATTAAGGGGAGGCTGGTTCCCAATGAATTAAAATTAAATTTAAAAAAAAATCACACATGTACGTGCGGGTTGTTCATAGATAGGTTTTTATAATGAATTTGAGGATTCTACAACCATTTTCCCAAAAAAAATTGAAAGATTGACATTTCTAAAGTGGTGTAACTCCCCCTCTAACTTTTAAAGTAAAGGAGTGAAAAATTCAAAAAATATATAAATGCTGTAGATCTCATAAAATACTTTCAACGAAAATTGGTTTGACGAGATATAGTCAGTAGTTTTTGAGATATAGCAACCGCAAATATAACTTTGTTTTTCATACAAACACAATGAAAAACAAAGTTAATTTTTTGCTGGCGAAAAATTATAGTTATGAAATACTCCAGTTTATTTTATATTGGTGTAATAATAATGAGCCGACTATTATTTTTCGACAGACAGGCACTTGACCATTATGAATGAGGTGTGATTGCAGCGTGCTATTTAAGGTTCCGTACCCAAATGGTGCCAACAGAACCCTATTACCGAGACTCCGCTGTCCGTCCGTCCCTCCGTCCGTCTGTCTATCACAGGACTACTTATATCCTCTAAACGGTAGTAGGTAGAACTATTGCCGATATAACAACCAATAATATAAAAACTTAGTACCTAAAGCATAGAATAAATAAAAGTACAACCTAAACTAAAAACTGGAAGAATTAGATTAAAATTAGAAGAGAAACGTTGAAATGTTTTTAAAAATTATGATGGTGATGATGATAGGATATGAAACGTGATTTTTTTCAGTATTTTTTTAGTTCGTTCTTAATAAATGTGTGAATAATATAATATAATAAAAGTGGAATGCTAACATTGAAAAAGACGCTAAACAATTAAAAAGACTTTAATCATTTAAACTAAATAATAACGCAATCGTATCACACGTTGCCAATTAAATTACATTACAATATAAGTAACTAGATTTGTAAATTGCACAATTGCACATATCTTAGTATAAAATGGTAGAATATCTAGAATCCATTCCACCCAAGCTATAATAGCAATGAAGGTGGGTCGTAAACGTTATCAAAACGGCCATATTAACGGAAATATTCGTACATAAGTATAATAAATAGCGATAACAGACGACACACATTTATTCAATTCATTTTTTCTGTTTGTTGGTTCTTAGCCACATTTTAATTAAGAGAGTTAATTGAAACTGTACGGTTTTAGTATTATAAGTCATTATTAGTTTATGTTAATGAAATAAGTAGTTAGTGCTTGAAAAGCTAATTAATATTCTTCCTGATAAAAACTTATCCGGCTAGTAGCAGCCTACCTTAGGCACAAGCTAGACGGAAGACACGTGAGGCGTAGGACAAAGACTCCGCGTCCTTCATACGTTTAGCATCGCGAAACTTCGTTACATTTTGTATGAAAGTCAATCTATAAGATATGGTATCATTGCCAGCCACGTCTGCGCTCTGTATACGTCTGTCACACGTCTCTTCTATCTGGCTTGCGCCTTTCATTCTGCGGATCACAATGGATAGCGTACCTATGCCCTAACGGCGCGGACATACTGAGGTGATGTGAGCCTATACACTTTTAGGCTTGTAAAAATGTAATAGCTTACGATAGCGATTCTGTAGCGTCGTGTTTGTTAGCAAATCAGACGGAACATTAATATAATATTCCTACCATCTGCATGTGGAATTATTATTAAATAGTTACCAGAAATTCGCAAAAGTAGCATTTTGAAGTTTCGCATTCGTGAAGGAATTGAAATTCTATAATAACCGGCCAAGTGCGTGTCGGGCCACGCGCAGTGTAGTGTGTTATTCAATGCAAGTCTTTACCCGTTATAAACAAGCAACTAGGTACTCCGTCTTTGTCACTTTAAAGGATTTATTCTAAGGATTTTGTATATTACTGCTAAACTAATAAAGTTATCTCAACCGTTATAGTTTTCCTTTAAAGTTCATGAAACGCTATTATCGCGAATTTTTCCAGATTTTTCAAGCCCGCAGTTTAGCTTTTAGAAGGGGGGGGGGACGGGCGAAGGGTTCTTTGTCAGGACTACGGAACCCTAATCAAAAAAAATTGCACACACTTCTACATAATAAAAGTAATTTTCTTGCAAATATCACGCATAATTTTCTTGCAAAAATCACACATAATTTTCTTTTTGCATGTGTTTGAAAACTATTCCGATTATCGGGCCAGAAAGTCCACCTAAAATCCCAACTAAGCCGCATACGATTTTGAAAAAAACCTCTGATAATATATTATCTACAAAGATATTTCGTAGTAAATTGAATTAATAGCTCATTTAGATTGTCCGTTTCCACTGAGAGCAATGGAGTCGTGATGACGTCATGAATAACCAGGTCGATGACTTGCCACCGAGACTGACTAATCATAACCTGTGATATCAATGTTCTAATTATTGTTTGTTTCTTGTCGACTTTTAAAGTTCTCAGTGTCTTTCCATTTTTAACACCGACGCAAAAAGAGGAGTTTATTACGTTTGAAATATGTGATAGTCTGTGGCATCGTAGCTCCCAACGGATTAACTGATTTTGATTTGATAGAGTTGAATAGTTTATTATTTTATTGTTTTTAAGTTAAAATTCCTTCCCCATTAGGGCAAAAATGATGAGAGGGAATTCATACGATACAAAATTATGTCGCTGTGCACGCGCACAGCGACATAATTTTGTTTTTTTATATCATATAGGCTATTGCATTTGACCACTATCTCACCTGTTGTTTAGTGATGATGCGGTCGAGGAAGGAAGCACGCTAGGGCTAGAACGGGAACAAGCTCTCAAGGATAGCTGATAGATATAATGTTGGGAACGCCATGTATTTTTTTGATAAATCTCCCTTTAGTTTAATAAAGATATTTGTTCTGGTATTTCTATATAATTTACACAACACGTGTTTTATATCGATAGAAATAAAATCTATTCATGTGTTTTCAATTATTACATACGGTCGCGATCAAATAACTGTGAATATCTAAAAAAAAAACATTGATTGTTTGTGAATATACGATTATTAAATGATTTTTAATTTTTTTTATAGTTTGCTATAAGTACTCAGAATATAATTGATAGGATATATTTTTTATCATGTACGCTAGTATTTTACCACTGTCTCACCTGTTGGTAAGTGATGATGCGGTCGAGGATGGTGGTAACAAAGAATGGGTATCGTCTTTCAAGAACAGTTGCCAGAACATATTAGATCAGTTTCATAACGATATTTTCCGTAATCGGAGGGTCAAAATGTAATGCGCATTGGGATCCACCTGAATCCACGTGAATCCATATGAATTCACGACCAATGACCACTCTTCCAATGCTCCAGCTTTCATCTCGGCTTATTTAACTTTTGACATATGTATAAGTGCATTATATTTTATACTGCCATTCAACGTGGAAATGCGGCGAGTGTGATGGGCACCTTTGCACCCGGAGCGCTCAGGGGCGGGTTATTTGACTAATATATAGATATATATATATATTTTTATTATAGCAGTAGGTACAATATGTCAATAAAGAAATATATGATGTTATATTTTATACTGACTGTACCTATACAGAATAATTGCTTTGAGTATATTGCATTGTTCTAACATTAAAAAACAGGTAAGGTAGACTAAGTAGGTAAATAATAAGTATTTTGCATTTAAGTAAAGGATCTTTACATGTAAAAAATATATCTTGTTACCGCACGACTGTATTGCATTAATGTTAATTCTTTTGTACTATTGCTTACCTTAAAATTTGAATATTTTGAACAATAGTTTCTAAAAGCTCGTAAAGATAAGGTTAATTATGTTTGCTATGCTTAGGTGCTGAGTAGAGTTGTAGAAAGGTATCCGGAAAATCGCCGGCGTAATGCTGTAAAACGTATGTGAAAGTTTGCGAGTTTGCATGTTTATCACTCGTTTACTCTATAACGGATTAACAACAGGTTTGAATGTAATTAATTAAAATAGAGTGAACCTATAAATACGCTGTTCCAATTCGCAAGCTTAGCCCGTTTCCTTAAAAATTATGTACTTCTACCTATAACCCTAAAACAAAATCCTTGCGATATTATCGATACATGTTATACTGGTTTTAAAATGAGTCAAAAACTAAATTTATACACGTGTAAAACGATCCAGTAATTTAAAAAGGTAATCAAATTTCATTTTTACTATTTGTTGTGTCACAGAGTACTTGAACCACAAATATTATACTCGTATATATAGGACTTGAACCATAAAAGTAAATACCGCTTTCTTATAGCCTCAAAAAGTAGATTAATATACCTTATGTCCTGATAAATATTTCATTGTAAGACTATAATGGTATATAGATATATGTAGATAAGATGTATATTTCAATGTCGCTTTTGTACAAACACGTCCGGACATTTTTGTCGGAGTCTTCCGTGCAACTCCATCCGGTCAAATTGCCGTCAGTTCATTTCAAATTTAAACTACGCAGGTGATTCAGAGACGGCTCTTTAGGTCTAGTTTTAGTGCCAAAAGGCATGACTTATTTTACGACGATGACTGTACATTTTGTTATCGCCCTAACACTCATTTGTATGTTATAACGTTTTAAAAACTTTAATAGCCTCCAACAGACTTTTTGTCGACCAATAGTTGATGGAGCCTCGTCACTTATTGTCTTCAAGCCAAATCTCGTGATTCTGAGCTGTTCAATAATGAACTGGCTTTGTAATGCTACTGTTGTGTTATATTAGGATTATTCTATTGGTTGGGATAAACAGTGGACATGCTCAGCGTATGGAAACCGTATTTAATATAACACAACAGTAGCATTACAAAGCCAGTTCATTATTGAACAGCTCAGAATCTCGAGATTTAGCTTGAAGACAATAATTGACGAGGCTCCATCAACTATTGGTCGACAAAAAGTCTGTTGGAGGCTATTAAAGTTTTTATAAATCTATAGGAAATTAGTACGATCTACGGGCGCGATCTCAGTACTTTTCATTTGTTTTCTGATCGCGTTTGGTGTGAACCATCGTACAAATACTACTGCGCTATCTGATCGCCGCCTTGATCGCGCACGAAGGACGTTGCGGTGTGTTCGTACCTTTAAAAGTAAAAAAATCCTTGTTATATTCAAAGTTATTGTTATTACCTATTCATTGATTTATAAATACTCGATCAACGTGGCTTTTCCAGTCATTAATATATATATGTCCAGTTCTATTGCCGAGTCAGCATCGGTCAGTGTAGGCTACAAAAGGAAACGAACCACCAAAACCAGCGAGAAAGTACAAACTTGACATAGGCTTCGGGCAAATATCTACTCTCATTTAAATCCACCTTTAAATAACCAAGTTTTATTTAATTTTATAACTTTCTTTATAAGTAGTTTATTCCAAAACCATAAAATTTTAATATTATTAACTGAGATTATTGTATTATTGAATCAATTAATATTTATTTGAGCGTGAAATTAAAAGAAATAGTGAGTATTGAAATTCATGGACTGTAAAGTTTTTAATTAAAATAATCATACCCTGTTAAAATAATACAATATGCACATACTTATTTATGTTAAGTGAGTTTTATAGAATTTTCTTTCTATTCTTTAGCAGAGATTTTATTCCAGGTAGGAAAGCGTTTGAAAACTATTTATGTATGTATGTTATATATTGTACAATATTATATATATATGTTTTAACCGACTTCCAAATAAGGATGTTACTCAATTCGACCGTATATACTTTGTTTATGTAAAGTAAGTTGTATGTTAGACTGTATTTTTTTTATGTATGTTCACCGATTACTCGAAGACGCCTGAACCGATTTAGAAAATTCTTTTTTTTCTATTTGAAAGGGTTCAAAGGTTCTCTTTTAAATTTCATCGAGATATGTTCAGTATATCCAGAGATATAAAGATAAACACTTCAAACTTAGTACTGAAAATGACTAGCGCTACTTACTTTGAAGTCGGTTCTTTTAGTTTTTTTAAACGATCTTAAATTATTTATTTATTTATAGTTTAAGTTAACCGACTATTATAAGTATTACAACTTTTGTGACAACCAGTGTTGTTTTCGCGTTGTTGTTGCGTAAAGTGCATCGGACACGAAGCCTAGAGCAAGACAGTCGACAAAATTCCTAGCGAGTATAAGGGTCCCCGCACACGGGCCACGGGCCACAACCACAAAACGCCGCCACCGGCATATTTCCTATAGTTTTCATACATTTTATATGGACTCGCCGCACACGGTTGACGCCGGTGGCCGCCACACGCTACATGATAAAATGTATGAAAACTATAGGAAATATGCCAGTGGCGGCGTTTTGTGGTTGTGGCCCATGGCCCGTGTGCGGCGACACTAATACTTCAGTCAGTACTTTATAACCATGCAACTATCACTGTTGTCTTTCGTTTTATAAAATTAGCACAATTCTTTCTTAGATCGCAGCAGCACTTTACATCGGGTGAAATAGTGGTAAAGTACTTGTCTGTCCAAAATTTAAAATAAAATCATCGGTACTGAAAATGACGATGTTGTCTATAATTGATTTGAGGTAGTGAAAGATGGTAGCAGCACAGATTAAATAATGGTACAAGTAGTAGCAGTAGTGAAGGCGTGGTATAAAATAATCCATATTCCATTCCACTTAAAGTTATATAAACAATCCAGCTAACCACTTACAAACATAATGGATTCTATGAGAGTAAAAAAGAGCAATAAAACATTTTGATTAAAATTAACAGAAAATAAGCTACAAATAAATTGAAATAACCGACTTCCATGACGTGCATGTCAGTTTCAGTAGCAAGTTTGAGACGTTTGTCGTAATATCTCTAGAGATACGAATCAGATCTCGATTAAATTACAATGTGACCACCTTGAAACGTATCCTACCATTAAAAAATAATAATTCGAATTATTTCACAATTGACGGAGTCATCGCATAATATGCAATAAGCAAAGAGAGTAAATAAACGCATCTTTTACGCTGTATGTATGTATATGAAATTGTTACTGAAGCTTGGCAACAGACACAGTCAAATAAGCCATTCAAAATGGTGCGCTTTAATTGGCTTAAGTTAAAGGTGTGCAAGGTAGGTTGCGCTCGTAAATATAATTTTTCTTGTAATATGATATTTTTACATCTATACACAATACAATACAATACATATTTGACAAAATGTACAATACACATTTCCTATTTATTTAACTTATTTCAAGACGGAGTCGCTGACATCTATTGCCTTTGTTCTAATTGAATACTTTATTATTTACAGAAGGTAATATATACAACTTAAAAATAAATTAAACTATTAACTGAGAACAAATTAAATGTTATAGATAAACATTAAAGTAGTTATAAATAAAAAACAGAACCTAGGTTGCAGCTGTCTGCCGGTGTGTCTTACAATACACTATACAATACATATTTGACTTTGACAGAAAACGTTACGTTTCTTGACAGAAAACAACGCTTTTTGCTAGCCCTTAGTTCGAATTAACCGATTAATTTCACTCATTAAAATTTGTAGCATTTAGTAAATAATAAAATAGGGTCAGCGCCCTACAGTAATCCATCCAAGGGTAGCACAAATTTTTCCATTTATCTGCCATTTAAAATCACACGTTTTCAGTACTGAAAGTACAATTGTAGATAAATACTTACTATTCTTGATACAAGATCCATTCATTGAATATATGAATTGAGTTTTCAGTTGCCAATGTCGAATTTGATATTTAAATAAAAACGTAGAGCGATCGCGGATAAAGCAACGTCGAAACGCAATTGTAATATCAGATTTTAGCGGAAATACTTTTTCATTGTCAATGGTTTATTCCATACTAGTGACCCGCCCCGGATACGCACGGGTGCAATGTAGAATGTAGATACTTTTATGGTGTCAATTTTTACAATATTTCATAAAATATTTATTTAAATTGTAAAAATGCAATAAATTATATAGGAACATAAAAAGAAAAGGAGGTAACTAAAGTAACTAATTCGGTAAGGATAATATATATATGTGTGTATATATATATTACTACCCTGCCTATATATATATATATATATATATATATAACTACCTGGTCTGATCTCAGGCTCCTAGGTTTTTTATTAGTAACAAATTAAATAAATATTTGTAAACATTTGCCTTCATTATTCCAGAGTTACCTCATTAAGGTTTTCTTGAATTAAACTCAAAGATAGCTGGCCTTCTTTACCCAGTCTGATCTAGGTAATAGTTCGGTTAATTTATATTATTTATTTTAAATGTCAACTACCTTGTCTGAACTCGGGCTCATAGGTTTTTTATTAGTAACAAATGAAATATTTGTAATTGTTTATTTTTATTTGTAAATAATTGCCTTGATTATTCCAGAGTTTAACCTTATTAAGGTTGTCTCATATTAAACTCAAAGATAGCTAGCCTTTTCTACCCAGTCTAGTGTCAGTAATAGCACAGAATACTGAATAGTACAAGTAATAGTTCGGTTAATTAATATTATTTATTTTAAATGTCAACTACCTTGTCTGAACTCGGGCTCCTAGGTTTTTAATTAGTGACAAATTAAATATTTGTAAACATTTGCCCTGATTATTCCAGAGTTTACCTCATTAAGGTTTTCTTGAATTAAACTCAAATATAGCTAGCCCTCCCTATCCAGTGTAGTCTCGGTAATAGTTCGGTTAATTTTTATTATTTATTTTAAATGTCAACTACCTTGTCTGACCTCAGGCTCCCAAGTTTTTTATTAGTAACAAATTCAATATTTGTAAATATTTGCCTTGATTATTCCAGAGGTTATCTCATGAAAAAGGCGTTCTTAAATTAAACTCAAAGATAGCTAACCCTACCCTACCCAGTCTAATGTCGGTAATAGTTGCGTTAATTCATATTTTTTTAAATATCATCTACCTTGTCTGAACTCGGGCTCCTGGGTTTTTATAAATAACAAATTAAATTGAAAACTTAATAACCAACTTTAACAATGTAGCCAGAAATTATGATAGTATATTCAATGTACAAACAAGGATAAAGAGCAATTTACCCACACTTTAGTAAATTTTTACATTTTTTATAGTGTATTTCTGTAATTCTGTACTTAGTAAATGTCAGCAGCAAAATATTTGCTTGCTACATATTACAGAGTACAAACCATATCGAGTATATCCTGTTTTTAGAGATCCTTCTGCAATTAACAAAAAAAAACTTACGTACACTCACGGGAAATATTTTACAACCAGAAGAGGTTTTAAAAATCATTAATAAAAAAAGATCAAACCTAATTGCATACATACAGGGTTATTGGTAATTCGACGTACCTATTCCGTTATTTATTACTACGTTATTTATATAGTGTTTTTTAAGAAAAAAAACTATAGGCTCTAATCGTAAAAAATAACAAAACATTAAAAAACGTTATAAGTCATTGTTATTACTTTCTAAGTGCTTTTGGATATTATAATAAGCTTAAGTATTATCACTAAGTTCCTTTAGAAAAAAAATTTAATAATATTGAGTTAGCCAATTTTTAGGGTTCCGAACCCAAAGGGTACCAACGGAACCCTATTACTGAGACTCCGCTGTCCGTCTGTCTGTCTGTCTGTCTGTCTGTCTGTCCGTCTGTCACCAGGCTGTATCTCATGAACCGTGATAGTTGACGGTTGAAATTTTCACAGATGATGTATTTCTTTTGCCGCTATAACAACAAATACTAAAAACAGAACAAAGTTAAGAATTAAAGAAAAGTTTAAAAAAAGTTTTTTACGATAGCGCCGCGCCATCTATATGATCATTAAAGATATCGTCTTTACCTTAATCTGAATCTCAGCGGCTCCAACGATTAAATCAAATTTAGTATACAGGGGATTTCGGGGGCGATAAATCGATCTAGCTAGGAATCATTTTCAGAAAATGTTATTTTATTCGTGTTTTCAATAATCAACTTTATTGATAATCACCTTAAAATATTACTCTTCCCGACATCTATTGGCGAGTAGAAGTAGCTTTAGTGTTACCGTGTGGGTAAAGCAGGCTCTCAATTAAAAAAATAGTATTATTATTTGTCAATAGATGTCGGGAAGAGTCATATTTGTCTGTTTAAGTGGCAAAAAATACCGAGCAAAGCTCGGTCAACCAGATATTTAATATAATATTAATTACTACTATTACTTTTACTACTATATAATACTATTCTACCTTTGTTTTAACGTTTACTTAGTTGGTGTTCGGTTCGGAACCCTCCGTGTGCGGGACAAAAGTCTGACTCGCACTTGGCCAGTTTTATTTTATTATGTTAGTAACCTCCAAAATTGGGTATTTTCCCAAAAATTGCTAATTTTCTAATATCCCGAAATCTATTAATTTTCTGCCATACAATGGGGGGTCTAAATATGTCGCATTTAAGGCCCCCTAATCCGGGAATACGTCAAGTTACCAAGAAATCTAGGACATAGGCACCTAAGTATACTGAACTCTTAACTGACTAGCTTGCCCGACCTTGGCAAGTCTTTTTTAGCAGCAAATAACGGACAACATTATAATATATTGATAAACAGGAGCAGTAGCGTTCATTATTTTAATAAATTAATTATGATATGGATGTTTTAGATAGTATTTTTATGCAAATCGCTTATAATGTACCTATCGACCTTGCGATAGATATATAGATATCAGCCTAACGACTCTCCTTGATACATAATCAACCACCTGGTACAAAATGTATTTTTTGTGGTATTTATTGTAACTTTTTTTATCTTTGTATTTTATTGATTTAAAACGCATTTGTAATAATCATAATCATAATAAATAAAGATGGTTTAAAAAATACTAAAAAGAACTGACTTCAATGCCGCGCTTTTAATTTTCAGTACCAATTTTGAAGATACTTATCAGACCTCAATAAAATTACCATGGTACTACACTTGGGTATGGTACTACACACATATATATATATATATATATATATATATATATATAATATATAATAATAATATATATAAAATAATATATATATATATACGTGTATATATATATATATATATATATATATATATATATATATATATATATATATATATATATATATATATATACATATACGGTTGAATTGAGAAACCTCCTCTTTTTTTTGAAGTCGGTTAATAATACTAAAAGATAAAAAAGTGGCTTAATAAAAACGTGGTGAAATGACTCTTGTGGCATGTGACAGCTTTTTGAAAGATTTCTTTGTTTCGGCGTAGTAGGTATACATAATATAGGTATACAGATATAGGTATACACAAGGTATAGGTATACAGGTATAGGTATACACACGTAGTAGGTATACACAATCCTTCAAGTTTTTATTTAACTTGCCGTGTTAGTATGTAGGTACCTATGTATGTTTGTGTGGGACAAATCTTAGAAGCAAAATAAGAACCAATACCTGACGTTCTATTGCACTCCAATTTGGTATACCATCCTACTTACGTATCTTTGGTGACGATGCAGTAATATGGCACTATCGTGCTATAGGGACTGGAACTTCGTACAGGAAAATGGTACGACAGTCGAATTCGGGATAGTATGTAGATATTGTTATCATTAGTAGATAGTTTTACGTATGATCATTTTCATTACGCATTATATCGTCCTTTTTTTCAAACCTTACTAGCAATGTGGGTTGCACATTACTAGTAGTCTTGTTAACCCCTCCAACTAAGCTAAATATGCTAGTGTCTGGAGTGCGTTCACGTTAATAGTGCAATGGGTCGGGATTGAACTCACGACCTCTCGATCGCCAGGCCGACACCTTAGCAATTGGGCTATATTGTCTTAACAAAAAAAAATCTCGTGTTTAAAATAGGCTTGCTTTATATATATTACTTTACCTTTAATTTATATTGTATTCTTCAAGGCTAATTCTCAAAAACAAAATAACATCTATTAAGTAAGTAGCAATATTATACTCGTTTAAAATCACATCCGTATTTTAAACCGATAATAATATCGTTTAAAAACTAAAAAACAACCGACTTCAATGCCGCGCTATTCATTTTCAGTACCAATTTTGAGATGTTTATCTCAATATCTCTGGAGATACTTATCATACCTCGATAAAATTACCATGGTACCACACTTGGAATATCTCCTTTGGAACAAAAAAAGAATAATCAAAATCGGTGCATAAATGACGAAGTTATCCCCGAACAAACATTAAAAAAAAAAAAAAAAAAAAATTAATATACGGTCGAATTGAGAAACCTCCTCCTTTTTTTGAAGTCGGTTAAAAAGAACCGACTTCAATGCCGCGCTATTCATTTTCAGTACCAATTTTGAGATGTTTATCTCAATATCTCTGGAGATACTTATCATACCTCGATAAAATTACCATGGTACCACACTTGGGATATTTCCTTTCGAACAAAAAAAGAATAATCAAAATCGGTTCATAAACGACGAAGTTATCCGCGAACAAACATAAAAAAAATATATATATATATATACGGTCGAATTGAGAAACCTCCTCCTTTTTTTGAAGTCGGTTAAAAATGTGTAAAAAATAACATGTTTGCTCGCAATATATCCCAGAAGCTCAATAACTTTCGCACACTACTATTTATCTGTGAACTCGTAAGATGAGTACAACTTTTATTTAACTACTATGTGAAACATGTTATAGAGTTGTTAAAACTTACAGAGTGCAGTTAGTATGTTGCTTGTAATAACTCTCGTTGTGTGTACACGGATGCTTAATGCTTTCGTCACAGAATATATAACAGTTTTTTCATAGAGTTTGTATTAAGGGTAGTTAGTTTAGACTTTCTTTTAGGTCTGAAAGACGTGTGCTTGACCGCTGCTGTTTCCCTTGATGTTAAGTGAAGATGCGGTCTAAGATGGAACCGTGATTGTCTGGTATTGCAACACGGCGCTGAGATGATGCTCTTGGACTACAGAGTTTAGTCCAATCCATAGAGCGAAACTATCCCATTCCTATGGTGGTAGGAGCATATATATCGATGGTCTACCTTACTTACGAACAATAATTAAGATAGTTTAAAAACTAAAACAACCGACTTCAATGCCCCGCGAGTCAATTTCAGTAGCAAGTTTGAGACGTTTATCGTCATATCTCTGGAGATACTTATCGGATCTTGATGAAATTACAATGGGGACACCTCTGAAACGTACCCTACCGATTATAAAAAGAATCATTGGAATCGGTTCAGAATTGACGGAGTAGTCGCGTAACATACACACAAAAAAAAACATACAGAGGAATTGAGAACCTGCTCGTTTAGGAAGTCGTTTAATAAGTAGCTTACCTCTATCAAGAAGAAAATTTGCTGCCATATATACGAGGTTATATACTTGTATATATGGCCTATGAGGGTCTGGTCGTGTAAGTGGGAGAATGGTCGGCTTTGATACCAGAGGTACCAAGTTCAATCTCCGCTGTGCACCAATGGATTTTTCTATCGAAAAATGTATGTGCGCTTTTCACAGTGGCCCTCCGGTGAAGGAAAATCATCGTTAAAAAACCAACAACCTCCGCATGGTGGTAGGGCACTATCTATTGTCCGCCTGGCTTGCTACCACTCTCAAATTAGAAAATCTGTCAAAACATCTAATGTGTTCCGGCAGCTATCCTTGAGAGCCATTTCCCATTCTAGGCCGCGTGCTTTTATTTTCGACCGCATCATCACTTACCAACAGATGAGATAGTGGTAAAACTATAAGATTAAAAAAAATCTGTTTGCTGACCCATATTATTTTACCTTATAATATTTGCTATATTATTTATGTTAGTATTTCAGACATTGCTATAATTTATGTTATGGAATGATGTACAAGAAGGAAATTTAAAATAGCTTCACAATATCACTAATAATTATACATTTAGATTTATTTTCATTGATTACTAAATTTATTACTACATATATAAGGCAGTGCATACACGCTATTATGTCTACTTTAAAATAGAATTCACATGAATATGTTCATATGTATTCATGGTAGGTATATGGATCATTGTACATAAAGATACGCCTTTTTCCCGTTGGGTAGGCTGAGACTACTTCTTTCCACATGCTACGATTCCGACACACGCCTTTCGCTTCTTTATTGTATGTATATATTTTTTATTTCTGACTGGCAAGCGTTTGACCAGGTATCACAGAACAGATAACAGTATCACACTTTATGTAAAGTGACGATGTAGCACACCAATTACTAAGGCGAAGTCTGAACTGCCCTTTACAAATTTTATGAATATGAAGCACTAAAATTACTTCTCATGTTTTAATTTCTCTTTTGTTAGAAGTTTCACTTGAATAATAACGTTTAAAAACTAAAAAAGAACCGACTTCAATGCCGCGCTATACATTTTCAGTCAATGTTGAGGTATATATCTCAATATCTCTGGAGATACTTATCAGACCTTGATAAAATTACCATGATACCACACTTGGGATCTCCTTTCCAACAAAAAAAGAATAACCAAAATCGGTTCATAAACGACGAAGTTATCCGCGAACAAACATAAAAAACAAAACATAAAATATATATATACGGTCAAATTGAGAAACCTCCTCCTTTTTTGAAGTCGGTTAAAAATAGAATTATTTGTCTTAAGTCTGAAAAAAAAGTTATAAAATTGAACACCGCCGCCGGTTATGAAGTTGTTCTTTGCAGAAGTTCTGCACAAGTTACTTTATTATGAGGCAGCAGCCTCATATGTGTTCTCCTGAATGTGCAGTGCAGCAAATGGACCGCTTACAATAGAATTATTAAAATTCTTTTGGCTCATAATAAGCATGTACTACTATGACACGCCTTTTTAGAGTTCCGTAGCCGAATGGCAAAAAACGGAACCCTTATAAATTCGTCATGTCTGTCTGTCTGTCTGTCTGTCTGTCCGTCCGTATGTCACAGCCATTTTATTCCGAAACTGTTAGGACTACAGAATTGAAACTTAGTAGGTAGATGTATTCTGTGAACCGCTTTCCGATATTTATACAAAAATAAAAAATATAAAAGTTTAAGGGGGGGGCATGATACATGGAACTGAAACAAAAAATTTTTTTTTCTTCAAACCTATACGTGTTTTTTTGTTTATGGATAGGCCTTCAAAAATGTCATTGAGGTTCCTAAAATCATTTTTTCTTAAAGTCAATCATTTGAAAGATAGGCGCGTCTAAAGTGGTAAAATGTGTGTCCCCCCCCCCTCCCTCTAACTTTTAAAGTATCGGAGTGAAAAATTTAAAAATTATATATGCTGTAGATCTCAATTAAAACTAACAACGAAAATTGTTTTGAACGAGATACAGTCAGCAGATCTATGGCGACCGCAAAGATAACTTTGTTTTTCATACAAACACTATGAAAAACGAAGTTAATTTTGTAGTTGCGAAAGTCATAGTTATGGAATACTTAACTGTGTTACGGAACCCTACGAGTGCGAGTCCGACTTGCACTTGACTAGTTTATTTAAATTTTCAACCCACTTCCAAATAAGAGAAGGTCCTCAATTGTCGTCTCGTCTGTATGTATATTTTTGTATGTATGTTACGCGATTACTTCGCTAATTGTGAATCGATTCGAATTATTCTTTTTTTAATCGGTAGGGTACATTTTCAAGGTGGTCCCATTGTAATTACATCGAGATCTGATAAGTATCTTCAGAGATATGATGATAAATGTCTCAAACATGCTAATTAAACTGAAACCGCGGGGTATGGAATTTGTTGTTGTTTTTGTTTTTAAACTATCTTAATTTTTAACAATAAAGTACTTGACCTAATGCTAAGTGACAATGCTTGTCTGGTAGTGGAAGAACGACGCAGTATTCTGTGGGCAACCACTTTACTACATTTATTCAAACATTCAAATCAAATCAGTGAAAATAATTCTCTTAGCACAACTTACTCGTCTTCAAAATTGATGGATTATAAAATATTGTAGGTGTAGGTATATGTTACGGTATTTAACATAGGGTAGGTATATCGTTTTTCAATCAACCAAGACAACGGTCTCCGGCAAGGTTCATCACCTATATAAAGCTCGCTTCTCACGGTGCGTGATATTGTGGAGAATAATAGGCCAGCTCACACTAGCGGACCGTGGGTGATTGATAGAGTGATTACTGGCCAAATAAACAAAATTTGAAACGCCAAAATATAAATTAAAATAATCTAAAATTTACGTAAATGGTATTAAGAGCGTTAAAACGGGTTTCAATTTCACGACAGTTGCATCAATATTTAAATGCATTATACTGCCAAAATAATATTTTCAACTTAATCTAATCGACAGTGCAGACTCATCAAAACTATCTATGAAATTATGCATTTTTAAAAGGCCGACTAGTCAATGTAGATTAGAGACTGCCAGCCCCGGTCAAGTCGACATTGATAGTGCGAGCGACCGATGTTCGTTTTTAGGGTTCCGTACCCAAAGGGTAAAACGGGACCCTATTACTAAGACTCCGCTGTCCGTCTGTCTGTCTGTCTGTCTGTCTGTCTGTCTGTCTGTCACCAGGCTGTATCTCATGAACCGTGATAATTAGACAGTTGAAATTTTCACAGATGATGTATTTCTGTTGCCGCTATAACAACAAATACTAAAAACAGAATAAAGTTTAAGATAATAGAGGGTGCCCATTCAAGAAACGTGTTTCTTTCGGCATTTCACGCCATCTATGAACGCTTAGTTAGGTAAACGTCCCATAGATGGCGTTATATTGAAATATCGATCTCTAACCCTTTTGTTAGATGTTAGATGGCGTTATAAAAAACAAAATGTTTAAGAATTATTCTTTTTTGCTGGATAAAAATGATATTGATATTTTTTGCTCGATCTTATAAAATACTGTAAGTGGTACGGAACCCTACGAGTGCGAGTCCGACTTGCACTTGGCCAGTTTATTAGGTTTCCGTTCCTCAAAAGGTAAAAAAAGGAACCCTTATAAGATCACTTTCTTGTCCGTCTGTCCGTCTCTCCGTCTGTCTGCCTGTCTGTCTGTCTGTCTGTCCGTGTGTCACCACCGATTTTCTCAGGAACGGGTGGACCCAGCATGTTGAAATTTATATTAGGTACTGAGGTCTATAGTCCCTATTAGCTGTATAAAAATCAAGGTTTTGGTAAGTACCAAAATTTACCTTAATTTTCTACTTTTTTATTTTTCGGAATTATCCTTTACTTGTGGTGTAAGACCTTGCTTTTGACCAAAATTTACGATTCTAGGTCAACCGGAAGTACCCTATAGGCTTTGGTTCGAAAACTTATATGGTAATTCCCATTAACCTAGAATCATGAATTTGGCAAGAAGCAAGGTCTTACAGCACAAATAAAGGAAAAATTCCAAAATATTAAAAAAGTTGAAATTTAAAGGATGTCCCCATACATACACAGTTTACGCCGATTAAGATCTCTAAGTTCTATGAGCACACATACAATTTAGAGGTCTAGCTTAATTGGAACCTACCAACGTTGGTACGGAAGCCGCGGCAGGCGAGTCCAACTCGACGTGGCCGGTTTTTATTTAAAACGAGATGCAGCTATAGTTTCATCTCACATCAATTTGACCTATATGACTATGACGGAGCTGTAAAGGCTGGTAGAGGCCAACAGCAGAGGTTCATTCTCATCTTGTTCATAAGGTGTACTACCTTAATGTCTTTGCGTAGAAAAATCAAAGCGATATAATATATTTTTTAAATTAATATGTGTATTATATCGTGGTCTGATTCACCTGTTAGAATGATGCAGGTAATTAAACCCACATTTAGCACTATTATCGAGTTATGAACTACCTATGTGAATGGCTGATCCTTCGTGAATGGGATGAGAAGGAATTCTGCAGTGTTTTTCAGGTAGCTGCGCCATAGAATCCTTCATAAGGAACGTTAAAAGAATCTTGACAGGGCAACGCATAAGTGACAATACACCCCAAGTGTGGCAAATGTTCATATGCGACGGTAACCGCTTATCATCATCATCTAGTTTGCTTGTTTGACCACTCCGTTCTGTATCTGCCCTATTACATTTTTCAATCACATTCGAATACGAGTCATGTTCCGACCCGAAAGTTAGCTGCCAAAAACCAAGTTCTTAGAATAACATTAAAATTCGGTATTATAATTCTCCTCAGAAGACCTTTGTTCTACCGCTCAGAAACATGTACCACATTGATAAGATTAAAATGAAATACTTAAGAACAAAAAGTTATCACCTGTTCAAACACGGATTAAAATCTGTTTGCTTTGTTAAGTAATACGGTCTCAATTTAATGTTTTTGCAATAATAGTTTCTTTATAGAAACAAAGATGTTTGTTGAAGATAACTAAAGCCATGCGATTTAGATATATATTACGTAGGTATACACGTATTACAGTAAAGATCAGGATCAGGGGATCTGTTTCTAAGTGGGCTGTAAAATATTACCTAATATTTTAGGTTTATTTCGCCGGAAATATAAAGATAATGCTATAAATATATATGTTGCAGTCAACTGGTTTAATTAGCGATTCTATTAAATTTTTAATTATTCCGGCGGCCATTTAAATAAACAAAAGGCAAATCTATTGGCACTTGGGGATGTAAGGGAGGACAAATACCACCTCAGTGAGTACAAAGTGAAGACCTGCCCGTGGTGCATCCTGCTGACCAACAAACAAGGCTCTGGCGACCGACAAATGAACGACAAACGAAATTTCTAAATTATGGCGTAGCTAAATACTACAGGCCGGTGACGGGCAGCAGCGTCAACGGTCCTGCGATCGCCAACCCGCATGCCCAGCGTAGCAATTAGAGCATATTTATTATCCCTCCTAATGAGCCCAAGATCGGGCTCAGTGGCGTATCCTGGGAGTGGCCTACGTCCAGAAGTGGACGGACACTGACTGATTATGATGAAATGACTTGGTTTGGTAATGTTTCACCACTAGCTAGCCTAGTTGAGACATTTAGCTCAGTGCAGGAGGACTTATGATGTTTGCTGGTACGGGTTGGTCCTAGGATCACTCCCGCCGCACTCTAACGTACTGTCACAGTGTATATTATGAAAACCCACTAAACGTCAATATATTATATGAACGGCTTAAGAATCAGCCAGCCCATACATTAAATTATTGTTGTTTTTAGGGTTCCGTAGCCGAATGGCGAAAAACGGAACCCTTATAGATTCGTCATGTATGTCTGTCTGTCTGTCTGTCCGTCCGTATGTCACAGCCATTTTATTCCGAAACTGTAAGGACTACAGAATTAAAACTTGGTAGGTAGATGTATTCTGTGAACCGCTTTCCGATTTTTATATAAAAATAATAAATATAAAAGTTTAAGGGATCCCATACATAGAACTGAAACAAAAAAAAAAATGTTCTTCAAACTTATACGTGTGTTTATGGATAGGTCTTCAAAAATGACATTGAGCTTTCTAAAATCATTTTTTCTCAAAGTCAATCATTTGAAAGATAGGCGCGTCTAAAGTGGTAAAATGTGTGTACCCCCCCCTCTAACTTTTCAATTATGGGAGCGAAAAATCTTAAAAAAATATATGCTGTAGATCTCAATAAAAACTAACAACAAACATTGGTTTGAACGAGGTACAGTCAGCAGTTTTAGAGATATGGCGACCGCAAAGATAACTTTGTTTTTCATACAAACACTATGAAAAACAAAGTTAATTTTGTAGTTGTGAAAAATCATAGTTATGGAATACTTAACTGTGTTACGGAACCCTACAAGTGCGAGTCCAACATGCACTTGGCCAGTTTATTTACTATTTTGGCTGTTTGTTGTATAGGTAGGCTAAGACATAGATGATACCAATTTCGAAATATAAAAATGCGTGTATGTGTCAAAAACGACATATCCAGTAGTTTCATTTTGTAAGCCTTCTTCTATTGGATTTCCAGAAACAAAGCTTAAGGTGAATTGAATCTTATTCTTATTTTGTTTACATTTTTATTCCAAGTAAAGAACAAGGCAATGTACACATTTCATTATAAGGTTATTGACAGACGAGCGGTCACAAGAATCACCGTGTAAACATCATGAAAACATGCTTAATTCATGCGAACTGACACATTTTCGTTATCCATGTTGTTTTAAATTAAAATGTTAGTATGCTCACGTCTTAGTGACGGTTATGGGGAACGGCCGACACCAAATTTGTTCAAGACTTTATTAGATAAGAGATAATGCACTTAAAATAATAATGTAATGATCAAACCAAACGAGCTGCCTAGTGAAGTTCGATCGATATTATATGAGTACGCTTTATTCGAAGATGTCATTAAACGATATCGATGAGTATGATATCTGGATGTTACTAATTGTAACTGGTGATAGGCTATAGCCGTAACTATAGAACTACTCATACCGAACAAACATTTGACGACATCGGTTTGTCGAGTACCGGTATAATAGTAGGAATCAACCAATTGGATTTTTTCGAGATACTTGCCCTGTTACTTGTAAAGATTGGAGAAAGGGTATCGAAGCACCCAAAAACTTAGACCGCATAATAAAGAAGGTGGTGTAACGGTTAAGTGCTTGTCTATCTCCGGTAAAAAAAACAACTTTGAAATATTGATCCAGCTTCGTCGAGTTCTTATACACAAATGGCTTCTGACACAATCTTATGATGACACAGAACGAAAAATTGATTAGTAGTACCAGCACTCGTACCCATACAGTCTCATTCTCACTCACATGTGTGTGACACACACACACACACACACACACACACACACACACACACACACACACACACACACACACACACACACACACACACAAACACACAAACTCAAACACATACGAACATATATGAACAATAAAACATGTATTTAAAAATGTAATATTAAGGATGCCTCCATGTAATATCTCAGAACTTTCGTATAAATAGGCTTCCACGACACGGGCCTTGTGCCTAGTGTGGGGCGGTTGGTTAATTAACATGTCTCAGCTAGTTTAAGTACACAATGTAACACATTTTTTTTTTTTATACTAGTATTGTAATAAGTAGAAGGTCGATGTATACGCAAAACATCTAGATCAACGATAAAGAAAAACTATCAATTTTAGTGGACACTACCAACTAATATTTCTTCAGTACAAACTAGCCACAGATTTAAGCATAGTACCGAGTTATTGGTCGATGTTACATTGAAAGTTTACCCACATTAATTTAAAAAGTCAGAGTAGATACCTATCACTACTTATCACACTTTACAATTTCTAACATAATACACTGTTCTTGTAAGTAACGCCTTAGAGAAACAGCGCTATACAATATTTAGCACATACTTATAATACAACTAGCTGACACCCGCGACTTCGTTCACGTACACCAAACATTTTATCATTGCAAATCTCTGCCAATCGTGTGATCTGACTGTTTAAGTTATGTATAAAACTCATGATCTCATTTTTACAATAACCAGCCAAGTGCGTGTCGGGCCACGCGCAGTGTAGGGTTCCGTAGTAGCCTGTTATTCAATGCAAGTCTTTACCCGTTATAAACAAGCAACTAGGTACTCCGTCTTTGTCACTTTAAAGGATTTATTTTAAGGATTTTGTATTTGGTACAAAATTATCCTACATCCAAGTTCAACGAGTATTACTGATAAACTAATAAAGTTATCTTAACCGCTATAATTTTCCTTTAAAGTTCATGAAATGCGCTATTTTCACAATTTTTTCCCGATTTTTCAAGCCAGCAGTTTAGCTTTTAGAGGGGGAGGGGGGGGGGACCCCCAACTGAAACAAAATTTGAAATTTAATGTTTAATATTTCGTAAATGGAGCATTCAATCGAAAAATGGTATTAGCAATCCTTAAGCCATTTTAAAATACCTATTCAACGATACCCCACACGATTGGGTAGACGATGAAAAAAAAATCATTCCCACATCTCATATAGGGGAGCTACCCTAAAAAACAATATTTTTCTAAATTTTATTTCAGCACTTTGTCGGCGTCATTTATTTACATACAAAATTACCCCACAAAATTACAGCTTTCTAGTATTAACGGTCTCTTAGCAAAACCTCGGACAGACAGACAGACGGACATGACGAAACTATAAGGGTTCCTTGTCAGGACTACGGAACCCTAAAAAGTAGCCTATGTTCATTCTTATGCTATATAAAGTATCTCCTTGTTAAATTTAAATAAGATCGGATCGTCCGTTTAGGCGTGATTAGGTAACAGACAGTGACAGAGTTACAAACGTTTTTATAATATTAGTCTGGATAACTCTTTATTTGCAAGCTATTACATAACATTCAATGTCAGAAACATGTTTACAAACTAGTAGTTACAAATCGCGGTCTTATCGCTCCTTCATCCCTATATTAAAGCGCTTTTGATGACGTTAATCGCAAGCGATCAATAGATTAGAAATATGTTTCAAGCAACTTTGACATTCATTAAACGCAGACCTGCTACTTAATATCAAACTTGACTGCGTACACCGGCCCCAATGAGACCGACCTTGATCGGATTTTGTCCCTTTCTTTTGTATAGACAACTTATATATACTATAGATATGATATAGAACATATATAGCACTAGCAGGTTGTTAGAATAGGACACACTTCCACCCGGGTGACTTTCAATTGGGCCGTTTTGTTCTACAAAGCAATTACCTTATTGTTAAAGCATACGGATTAAATTGAACTTGTCAAAACATCTGCAGTGCACTATCCTTTTATATTACGTCTATGATTAAACGTGAATCAAGTTCAATCAACAGGGTAAAAGCCAACTTTCCAAGTGAAACAGTATCTTTATGAGCAAAATAATCCACGAACTTCACCCGTTTCATTATTAGGTCGGCGGAACTCTGTCCCTTCGGGGTCATTGCCCTTGTGGCCTTTACCTTTAACCCGGCCCTGTAGCGAGTTGTATTGTATACGTGACAGCCCTGAGATTGGCCCGTGGATTTGGGGACAAGATTACGATATGTCAAACATTTTTAACACGCTTTTACCTTTATTTATTTGCTTTACTTGTAACTAAAATTTTGTTACACTTTAGAATACTATAATTTTACGCTGCTTCTAATTGTTGCGTTGAAAGTCAGTCGTAGTTTAGATAACAGTATTAAAATTTGGTATCTTGGAGTCGATCTGATGTTGTAGCCAGGTGATGAATAGTTGAACTCTTCAGTGCCCTATCGTAAACCCCTGGAGTTTAGGTTCATATGATTTGTTTGGACTAGTTCAATAGATTGGGCGTGGTTACGAGGGTCTGATGATAGAGCCAGGAATATCATCATCATCAGCCGGTGTCAGTCCACTGCTGGACGTAGGCCTCTCCCAAGATGCGCCACTGAGCCCGATCTTCGGCTCTTCTTTTCCAGTCACTGCCCACCGAATTACACTTAATCTACTGCCAGGAATTTATATTTCGTTAATAAGTGTACACTCCCGATCCCTTAAATCCCCTAAAAAAACATAGGTCGGTGTAAATAATACAAACCAATTTCCTCGCGTTGATTTAATTAACACAAGACACATAAATAATACATAGTTTTGCGTGCAAATCTTTACCGCGATCTAGGAATTAGAGATCGCAGCACAGCGCCATCTTTTATGTAAATTAGTTTGTTAAGAGCATTATTGACGACCCAGTGGCGCAGTGCTGAGTTCGGCTTCAAATAGAGGTAGCGGGTTCAAATCTCTGCCGTCCAATAACGTATTTTTCCACCACATTTCTTTTTTTAAATTCATTTCATAGTGGCCCTCCGGTGAAGGAAAACATCGATAAGAAAGCCCTGACACTATCTAGTGTCCGCCTGGCCAGCTACCACCCTAAAATTTGAAAACCTGTCGCCAAATACAATGTGTTCCGGCAGCTGTACTTGAGAGCTAATTAACATTCTAGGCTTAGAGCTACCATCCTCGACTGTATCATCACTTACCAACAGGTGAGATAGATAGTGGTCAAACGCTGGCCTAAAGGCAACGGCGGATCCAGGGGGGGGGTCATGGGGGTCATGACCCCCCCCCCCCCTGAGTTCCAGGACTTAGGACTTAGGTGGACCACTAATAATGATTTTATTTATATATGTTGTCACCATACAGATTGTATGTAACTACATACCTTCAATATTTAATTAATTTAAATATAATAACTTTTTATGATGGCAAACGTTTGGGAACGAACACATCGAAAATTTGAATTTAACCCCTTAAATTATTTAAGGTACGGACACACCGCGGCGTCCTGCGTGCGCGATCTAGGCGGCGATCAGATAGGGCAGTAGTATTTGTATTGACTGGTACACACCAAACGCGTTCAGAAAACAATTAAAATGTACTGAGATCGCGCCCGCAGATCGCAGGACGCCGCGGTATGTCCGTACCTTTAGCCTCGGCGCACACGGGCCACCGACCACAAGCCGCCACCGGCATATTTCCTATAGTTTTCATACATTTTATATGGACTCGCCGCACACGGTGACGCCGGTGGCCGCCACACGCTACATGATAAAATGTATGAAAACTATAGGAAATATGCCGGTGGCGGCGTTTTGTGGTTGTGGCCCGTGGTCCGTGTGCGGGGACCCTTAGAGTTCACGTGTTAAATTATTGTCCTAGATACGTCATGCAAGATACCTAGATAAGTTAGTATATTTTAGGTATGATTTGACAAACAACTCCGACACAAATATTTTGATATGATTCTCTATCCAAAGGTTGTCTGAAAGAGATCGCTACCAGCTATTGGGCCCTCCGTGGTAACACTACTAACATATATTATTTACTGTTTTAGTGTTTACTGTTAGTATCTTTTTGTAAGAGGTGGTACAATAAAGACTTTTTTTTGTTTATCTGTGCATGAAGCGATTTGCTTCCACATTCATCACACTGCTTAAGACTGTGTTTTGCAAGAAATACCATCTAGGGGTATTAAATTCGAAAGCTAAGTATGGTGGTGTATGTACATGTAAGCATTAGTAATACATAAATACTTAGTGTATACTTATAGTAACCGTTGCGCAAGACACTCGTCTTTTCATTATTCCCGGGTACCCCCGCACCTCATAACAGATAGGTAGGTGCCTATCTTTTTGCTTTTGAATTGAATAAGCAAGCGTGCTAATTCGTGTATCACATTTTCAATACAAGTTGAAATATTGGGCAACCGCCTGATTGTTTATAAAACGAAAAAAAACTGACTTCATTTGCCGCGCTAGTGTTTTTCAGTATATACGAGTATCTCTGTAGATACTTATCAGATCTCGATTAAATTTCAATAAAACGTAACGGGAAGCAAAGAGGTCACAGACAAAAATAATATTTTTCCAAATCAGTTAAGAAATGACGGGATTCTGATGTAACAAACATTTAAAAAAAATACAGGTGATTTGAGAACTTCCTCCTTTTTTGTTAAGTCGATTAAAACATGGTTATTAATTAGAAAGGGCTAAATATAACTCTTTGTCTAGATCACAACCAACTAGAAGTAACAAGTGATTAAAATATCGTCAGCGAGGGAGTTTAGCGCGTCAGCGCTAAACTCCCCAATCGCTCGTGCATTTCCCTCAATCGCCGCGTGCGCATGTTTACGTTGAAATCGAGAACGATCAGATAATCGAATCGACATATTTATTAATGGGGTTTTATCCTCAGCGGATCATAGCGTATTTTTTCGACAGTTTCGTTATTCTGTCTGTATGAACAGTAAACACTGTAAACTAAGTCCATTTCATTGATTTCTTTTTAAATTAGAGTTTGTGTGAGATTCACGTAGCCACCAACTTCTAATTTCTTACCTACAGGAAATTATTCATTCCCCATTAGATCAAAAGCGGAATACGCCCATACAATTGCTTATTCAAGCGAAAGTTCATTTAGCCTACAATTATCACATTACCTAGTATTAGGGTGAAAGCACACTACGTTATAATTGTTGCTAAACGATCGGCCTGGTCAATGGGGTAAGTCGAGAAAACAATGCGTCCATTGCCTTTCTATTCGCAATTAAAGTATCGGGTATAGTATAAGCATCCGTAATAAGAGGCCGATTGTATTTTGTTTTTATTATTATGTATTGTCCATGGAAATTCCTCAAACGGTATCAGGTTGCGTGATAAGAATCTCTTGCATATTTAAGAAGACGTTTTCACACAAATAACCAAGATCTTCGTCTTATCTCGTGAGATGAAGATTCCAATTATATGTGTTTTAAAAATTAATTGCATAATTAAATTTCAAAAATTGATATCTCTCAGCTGTCTGATTGGTATAGGTGACGTAATGAACTGCAATTTTAGCTATAAACTTATTGATATTTTAATATTTTTTATTGATATTTATTATTAAACCTATTTATTATAGTTATATTTGTGTCCTTCGGTCAGTTCGGTTCAGCGGTTCTAGCGTGACGAAGTAAGTAACATACACACAAACTTTCGCCTCTAGAATATCAGAAAGATACCCAAACAGATAAATAATGTTCGCTGTATACTCAAAGGATACCCACCTTTCTTCAGTAACACCGTGTTTTCCACTGATCTTATACACGGGAAACCGAGGGACGCAGCTACTACTTCATATTCTCTGAGAATACCCACTTATATTATTTCTGTTACGTCAAACTCAATCCGGAATCAGTAATTTCCGTAAAATGTGGACCAATAAATAAGATCCTTTAAGCATTACAGCCCGATCGAAGACCCAATCAAATTAAATAAAATTAATCCCTCGTCGAGCGTATGACGATTAAATTTCCATAAATGAATAATGAAATATTAACTAAATTAGTTCTCGAGTCTAAGACAGTAAGGTTGTTGGTTTGGTATATCTATTTACTTGTTTGTGTCTTTAGTGGACCATCACGCCTAAATGCTATATAGCTTTATGACGTGTCGTGCCATACTATTTAGCGGCATAGTATAGCGAAGTCTGAAATGCGCTTAATCATTACCACGTGAAATACGGACCTACAAAAAATGTTTAGAATTTAGGTTGGAGATAACTAAAAAGATAGAAATGGTCTCAGAACATATTTCGTCAGTGCTTACGTAAAAAAAGAGTGATTCGCGATCGTTCGATGATTCGCTTGACCAAGTCCAATGTACCCCACATTCCAATGTGGGGTACCCCACATAGAAATTTTACTTACACCAGAATTATAGTGTAACTACATACATTTAAATGGGGGGCATATTCTAACGGGATCGAACGTTGAGTACAAGAAGAGAGCAATACACCTGTAAATGCTTCTCCTTTGATTCGCCATTCGTTGGTGTTCGTTCGCTTCTTGTGCAACCGGCATTGGTAGAACCATGGACTCATAATTAACTGGACCAAGTAAAGACAGTATGTAGGTACTTCATCCTTCAAAGACGTAGAGAAACACTCTAATGAACATGTGGCCAAAAACGGCTATATGGCCAGCAGAGGGATACGCCTTGCGTTAACATCTCCATTGGTAAATGCTCGAATAATTTACCTAATAAAGGGAGGGGATCCAAGTATATATTTTAAGAGCTCCGTGACCCGTAAAGGATATATGGCTTGGTTTCTAAGTAACAAGTTGCCGGCTTAAACCCTGGCACGGGTATTTGTTCACACGTGATAGGAATATTACATCAATCATCATCAGGCGAAACCTGACTTGCTACTAAAAAGTAGCTTACCATTATCAAGGGGAAAATCTTCCGCCATTACCTTACGGTGTTCCGGCAGCACATAGCCTTTGAGAGTTAAAGAATTCTAGGCCTAGCGTGTTCATCATCTTCGACCACATCATTGCTTACCACCATCCGAGATAGTGGTCAAGCGCTAGCCTATTGAATATAAGATATAAAAACAAATGATTAAAGTTTTACCAAATAGTATTGAATAGGTACGGCACATTTTGTCACAATCACGGGTAACCTATCAATAAGGTTATAATAACTCGTTTCCCACTCGCTCCGCCCACAAATAATCTATGAATGTTTGAAAACCAATCATCGTTTGGAGGTAACGCGTCAGAGATAAAAAAATAGTTTATTTAGCTAATAGCAACACATTTACTTGGTAGATGTTACTCATAATCTATAATTAATGTAGGTACTTTAATCTTTGTGAATATGCCTGTTTTATATAGATACAAATGTACCAAATACATATAGAACGTACTCGTATTTGGTACGTTTGTATCGAATGAATTGAGTATTATGTAGATTTATAGAAAGACTAGCATACTCCCCACAAATAATATGAAGAAATGTGCCCAAGTAACTCGCTGATAATGTAGCTTTCGATAGGATAATTGGCAAAATTGTCCAGTAGTATTTTAGTTTATCCATTAGGAACAAACATACAAATAACATGTTTATTTAAACATTAGTATAGACATTTCGTGTATAGACAGATATCGATATACTGCGCTATAGACATCAATACTTAATCAGCTATTTTGCCTGGGTACAATTAAACGTGCGACTTCAATGTTTCTTACAATGTTTGATATTTAATATGTAAATTTTCTGTATAAGACACGAACTCGAAAAATGCCGTTCCTTGATAATGTGTAAAATATGCAAAAGGGACATTTTAATGTAAATCTCATTTGTATATTCGTGACATTACCGTGAGTTGTCATTATTATATTATTTTAAAGATTCAACAGCAGCCTCTCAGTAACTTCGTCTGAAAACCGCGTCTTATTAAGGCCAAATCGATAAAGGCGACTTAGTCTTTACGTGGTTTTAAACCAGTACAAAGTTTGTTGACCCGACCTTAGGTGTTAAGGTCATCACACAAATATATTATATATGTATTAAATTACATACATACATACAAGAACATACAGAATTAAATTAAGTTTTGATTAAAATGTTGTTAATTTACTTTTACATTGAACATAATTTAGTTAGATTAATAGAATGGGAGAAGCCACTGGCTCCTAAAACACAGCTTGACTGGTTCGGGTGCCCATGGATTCAAAACACTTGTACCAGAAATTTTGTAAATAAAGATATTCTGTATTATTTTTTCATTACAGGGCATGTGAGACTTTACATCTCTTTGTCTCAATGTAATAGGCGCAGTGCAGTACCATGCAAAATTCTGGCAGTCCAGAATTTTGTCAATGTCAACATTTATCAAGTTCGTCAATAAGCAATCTGTATCTCAATACATAAAGTTATCATTGATTAAACTAATGGTCATTAAATCAGTTGATTAATCAATCCAATATATTGATTAAGCAAAGAAACGTCACTTATCAAGTTATCACAACGTTTAACGATCTTACAATCTAGTTGAAATCAAATCAAATATTTTATCATGGCACTACATATTCAATGTATTCAAAATAGGCATATTTTCTGTAAACACGTAGTATTTATACAAATAATGTATTACCACTTACTTTACTAGTGTATTTTGATAAGATTATTGATTATTTTTTTCACAATTAGTCATTAAGTCAAGTGACAAACCAAATGTTCGCTCTTAGCGATAACACCGCCCATTGTACCTTTAATTAAAGTTATTCAAATTTTGTTTCTTATTTCTTCTTTGTAAATTGGTGTCAATAAAGAGTTATTGTATTGTATTAAATGTGGGTAGACCATCGATATAAAAAGGGAGATGCGGAAGTCACTCTTATGTCACGTAAATATAATGGAACTAGAAACAACTATATGAAAACACGAATTTTTAATGTCGTGCATGAAGAACAGAGGAAGGTATTGTTGCTAATTATTTAAATGGATCTGTGATAATTGCACATGTAATTCTGTACGTGCTACACAAACGCCAGTTCGATTGTGACTAAGGTGAAATTAGGTTCGCGAACCTAATTCATACGGTCCACTATGAGGAGCGGGGTCCCTTATCTTCCTTTTTCTATATATATATATCGATGGGGTAGACAAAATAAATCATTAATTCATCAAACATTTAATATTTAATTGTATTTTTACTGCAACAAGTTGCTTATATTGGAAAAAGTAAAGTTTATAAAAATCTTTTATGTGAAACAAAAATCTATAACGGAAACTGAAAAAATGCTACGACACTAATTCGGTAACCCTGGCGCCAATCCTGTCTAATCCTAACTAAACCACAGAATAAATAATAGTAGAAGTAACTAAACTAACTTGACTACACACATACATACATAATATGCTTGTATATATTCTATCATAACATGTAGAGGTATAGATACTTAAATAACATTCCACGAAGCCCCAAAACTGAGCCGGTCATTCGCGAATAATTTAATTATTCATATCGTTAAATATTTTAGTAAGTTTATGACAGGTAGCGTTTTCGAATTAAGTTGAATTTTATGGTGCGTTTAAATTTATATCGTGTTATGTCTTTATTACTGCGTAGCGGCCGGCCGTGACCGATGGTTATCGCTACTCTCACGCTTAACCTCTGGTTAGTTAAATGGTGACACCGGACTAAGTGTTAAAACTATTACGTTTATGAAAGGAAAAACGGCCAAGTGCTAGTTGGACTCGCGGACTGAGGGTTCCGTACATCATAATCAGCAGGTATCAGTCCATTGCTGGACATAGGCCTCCCCCAAGTTATGCCACTGAGCCCAATCTTCGGCTCTTTGTTTCCAGTCATAGCTTTACGAATGTCGTCGCTCCACCTGGTCACAGGGTGTCCTACGCTACGTTTGCCGATTCGCGGTCTCCAGTCTAGAACCAGTGTACCCCAACGGTTATCGGTCCGGGTTCCGTACAAACTTGTCAAACTAGGTTAAAGGACAAAAAATAATTTTGGAGTTCTATCTCTAGACAGATGCCTAGACACGGTTATTGCACCAACCGCAAATAAAAGTGTGCAATAGTAAAGAAGTCCTTGTTAAAATTCTTGTCCTTACATGAATCTTGCCAAAATCATGATTCTGGGTCAACAGGAAGTACCATAGATTTTGATTCCATTGTGAACTTGCAAAGTTTGCTAAGTCGCAATTTCGACTATAAGTCACATATTATCATATCATATCGGTTTATCGGTCAATCTTCTGATCACATTGACTTTGTCAACGTGTAAAATATGATCGATATGATTGATACGTATGATTTAATTATGATTGTTGACAGCTATATCAATTAGACATACAAATTTTATTTTTCCATAGACGTAATATAAAAGATGACTGCAGATGTTTTGACAAATTCAATTTAATCCGTATACTTTAACAATATGGTTGTAATTGCTTTGTAGAACAAAACGGCCCAATTGAGAGACACCAGGGTGGGAGTGTGTCTTTGTCTAACAACCTGCTAGTCCTATATATGTTCTATACTATATGTATGGTATATATATAAGTTGTCCATACAAAAGAAAGGGACAAACTCCGTTCAAGTTCGGTCTCATGGGGGCGCGAACGCGATCAAGTTTAATATGTAGCAGGTCTGTGATTTTTTCACATCTAAAAGAGACCGGACAGTCAGACAGACAGACAAACAGGCAAACAGATAGATGGGCAACAAAGCGAGGAAAGAGGAGTAATAGTACATTACGTGCCAAGGGAGGAAAGTAGGACATTTCAACCCGCGCGATATTGTCACCCGAGCCGAAGGCGAGGGTGACAAAAGCGTGGGTCGAAAAGTCCTGCTATCTTCCCGTGGCGCGTATACTATTTTTCATCATACCAGGACCGAAAGTTTAATGACATTGTATATAAGAAAAACGAATGTAGTTCAAATTATTCATTGAGGGGGTTCGGGACGAAGCCCCGATGGGGTCCGGGGCGAAGCCCCGGTGGGGGGTTGGGGGGGCGACGCCCCCCCAGACGAAAAAAAAAAAATTAATAGTTTTAATTATCTTAAACTTAATAGATATTATTAATAATATTCGACATAATTAAATATTCAATTTTTTTAGTGAGAAAAATAGTATTTATTATCGAACGCAAACAAAAAACATTGAATATTGAATAGGAAATAACAATATGTACATAAAATAAGTAATTAAAACAGTAAATAATACTGTATTATAAATGTGTCATTTAATAATTATATTTCAATTTTCATTATCATAATACATAATACGATGCAATTTCTTCCAAGCAATAAATTGATTGTAACAATTTTTATATCGCTGTACCGATTTGGAGGGTGCTAAATTTTGAGTTATTTCCGCAGCTTCCGCAGCAATGTTTCGTCGCACTTCTTCATCTTCAGAGTCGTCACTTGAATAATCCGATGAATTCATTGGCGGGTTTTTTTTTACACAGCTGTATTCACTTATTTTTTATACACAAGTTTTTTTCTATGTATATTTTTGATGTAATTTTTATCAGAATCAGAAAATTTGACTCTTATTGAAATAACAACTGCACGGTTACCATGGTAATAAGTTATTTCAAATAGATAACGGGAAGAAAATTAAAACAAAAATAGACTAAATTTTAAACTGTCACTAATTGTGAGCAGTCTGAAATATGCATCTTTCTTCCCACAAACAAAAGAAGAAATTCAAACTTTCGGCCTCGGAATGATGAAAATTTGTCTGTGTTCTATCCGATACATTTCGGTGAGTGTGCGATAGACTTATAGTATCTTGTTTCTTTTCCTTCTTTACAATCGGACAACCAATCGACGTTCATCATTCGATCCGCAAAAGCATGGAATGCATTGCCGATTGAATTGTTTCCGAGTAGCTATATATTTTAGGTCTTTTGAAGTCAAGATTGAACTATTTTCTAGGCAAGCATGCTACGCCCTCGATCACATCGTCACTTCCCATCGGTTTATACCTATAGTGGTCAATAGTGGTCAATGATCTTGCAGTTGATACTGGCTAAATACGTAAATCGTGTGAAGCTAGTGAATTTCTTAGACTTTGTTTTTATAGCGGCTTCAGGTATATACATACTTTGCGAAATGTTCAAGTATCTATATACCTATTTGGGTTAAGGAGATACAGCCTTGTGAAAAACGGACAGACGGACGGGCGGACAGCGAAGTCTTAGTAATAGAGTTCGGGTTCGATACCGGTCGGTCTTAGTAATAGAATGCGGTCATAACTAGACTAAGATTGACGATAAATAAATATAGCTGCACTAAGAAGGATGCCAATAATAATGCCTTATGCATTTTATAGATAGATATAACTTTGCATCTGGAAGAGTATATCTCATACAATGGGCACTATTATTTGTGAATTACACCTTGTGAAAGACGGACAGACGGACGGACGGACAGCGAAGTCTTAGTAATAGAGTTCGGGTTCGATACCGGTCGGTCTTAGTAATAGAATGCGGTCATAACTAGACTAAGATTGACGATAAATAAATATAGCTGCACTAAGAAGGATGCCAATAATAATGCCTTATGCATTTTATAGATAGATATAACTTTGCATCTGGAAGAGTATATCTCATACAGTGGGCACTATTATTTGTGAATTACACCTTGTGAAAGACGGACAGACGGACGGACGGACAGCGAAGTCTTAGTAATAGAGTTCGGGTTCGATACCGGTCGGTCTTAGTAATAGAATGCGGTCATAACTAGACTAAGATTGACGATAAATATAGCTGCACTAAGAAGGATGCCAATTATAATGCCTTATGCATTTTATAGATAGATATAACTTTGCATCTGGAAGAGTATCTCTCATACAATGGGCACTATTATTTACTTTGTGACAATGGCTTAGACTCTGAAGAAGCCTATCTCTAACATGGATATAGAGAGGCTAAAATGACGACGCTGATAATGACAACATAAAACCCGCAAGCTTAGCTAAACATGTTAACTAACTTTTAGCCGTAAATATAAAAAACATATACATAAAATCTTATATGTATACATAGTTTGTACAATAAACTTTGAATCCATAGTTCCAAACTAACTTCCAAACTAGCATAGCTGTTTCTGAGGAGCCAGTGACTTCTCCCATTTTCTAGACTTATTATATTACTAGCTGATATCCGTAACTTCGTTTAAGTAGACCAAGAATTTAATGCTGTAGCTTAATGCTGTAACTCTATCTATCTCTTTGTTAGATTTCAGTAAGATCGGACCTTCCGTTTAGGCATGATTAGGTAATAAACAACAGAGCTACAAACGTTTTTATAATATTAGTATGGATATGGATTAGTATGGATTTATAGACTTATGTTCCATGTAATCACAATTTGTGTGACTCAACTGAGTTTTACATAATTTTAGCTTTAAATAACCATCACTTTTAATCATCCACGTCCGTTCAGGGTTGCTCAGAAATCATATTACATTAACATTTCTTAGTAGAGACCTACGTATTGCTTCAACGGCATTCCTATGTTGAATATGTTGTATTTGTACATCGTACATTATAAAATTAATCATATCCAAAGGTGAAAGCACCAATATGCAGCCCTACCCGCTTTCCTGTTTATAATACTTGCAACACCAGTACCTGTTCGACTCCTATGTAGAAATTCAAGTATAATTGAAGGTAGCAGATTGCAATTTGTATATTATTTATAATATTATGTGTAATTATGCTACTGTAATTATACGAAATGTATTCACGAGACGGTGTCGCTATCAGGATTGCGGGTAGTTGGCAACTTTGCATATCTTGGCATCAGTAAGGCAAAGTACAGACTGTGGAGACGAAGACTAGTTACTGAATAACTTTGGGGTTGATTTGTAGAATTTGTAAACTTTCATAGACTATAAAATTCGCCTTACTTATTCAGGTTGGTAGGATGTTCCGACGAAGCTTAAGAGGCATCATCTATAAAAGCAAAAATTGGAGATGAGGTTATAATGACACTTACATACCTTTGTTTTTTCCAAATTTTTACGTGATCCATGTATTTAAAGTTGAGGATATCAGCAGTGGTCACGTACTCGGTATTTTTTATTGAGAACGATATATACCTGTTCGTTATACATGCTATCATAATCTGACAAGACTCATAAATCATGCTAGATCTTGTTATGTAAGGTTAAAATTCTGAATTAAGTTGTAGTTAACTAAATGTATTAACGAGTACTTACCAATAACAAGACATTTTAAACACAAACCCTGACTGCGGATGAAGCTCAATGTCTGGTAAGAGTTGATTCTTTCTATTTTACGAGATTTTTTTATAAAACATGGCTACATATGTATGTAACTCAAGATACAAAAACGAACCTACCGAAGCCTTGCAAATCAAAATTGGTCTAGCCGTTTTAACTATAGGCGGTCACCATACATACATATTCATTTATGTGTTTCAGTGGCTATTAATAAAACGTTTTATCTTTTTTCTCTATTTTTAAACATGTTGAAACGAACTTTAATCGAAATATATATGTATAGGTATCATAAAAATAGTTTGAACCCTCAAATGTTCATCAAGCCAAAGGCTGAACTCAGTTTATTACAGTTTATTACATCTAATACTATAAGAATCTTTGTCCTGACATACTGACTGACTGACAGACAACGCACAGCCTAAACCGCTGGTCGTAGAGACTTGAAATTTGGAGGGTATATTTGTTTTAGTACGTTAAGGTGTACTAAGAAAGGATTTTCCAAAATTCACCCCTTTAGGGGATGAAATGGGGGTTCAAAGTTTGGATGGAGAAACAAGATTAGATAGTATTTTCTATTCGAAACTTCACACAAATGCTTCAATAAAAAAATAAGTAAATACATGTTTCAGGCTTTTTCGAAATTCCACCCTTATGAGGGTAAAACAGGGAACCAAAGTCTAAAATCAACATTGTTTCTGATTGCGCTGAAATTTGGCAAGCAGATAGTAATTTTGACGTAGGTATCCGCTAAGAAAAGATTTTTAAACATTCACTCTTTAAGGGGATGAAACGAGGGTTCAAAGTTTGTATGGAGAAACAAGATAAGATAGTCTTTTATATTCGAAACTTCGCACAAGTACTTCAGTAAATAAATAAGTTAAATACGTGTTTCAGACTTTTTCGAAATGCTACCCCTAAAAGGGTGAAGTGGGGTAACAATGTCTGAAATCAATATTGTTTCGGATTGCGCTGAAATTTGGCATGCAGATAGTTATTATAACGTAGGTATCCGCTAAGAAAGGATTTTCAAACTTTACTCCTTAAGGGGGGGGGGGGGGGATGAAACGGGGGTTCGGGAGTTTGAACCGATTTGGCTTTTACTTCTTTTATGTCTTTTATGAATGAAAGGTTTTTACAAAATAAAAGTTTTAAGTAAATAAAAGAAGTTTTTAACGCGGGCGAAGCCGCGGGGCACTTCTAGTATATACATATTGGTATGGCCTGGTAATGTTCTGAAGTTACTTTGCATCTCGCGGAAATAAACAAAACGCGACACATGCCAAGCAAACTTCTAAAAATTTAAATAAATAACTAGTAGACACAATCTACGTACAGTGTAGACTTCCCTTAACAGTAGCCCGTTCAAAGTAACCACAGGTTCAAGCTCGATGTTCCGGGTGCAAATCTCGGTCAAACCAACAGCATAATTATATTTTTATTTATGTATTTATCGCGTTGTAAAATAACTTGTAAAGATAATATGAAAATACAGTGTGGGAGTTAGTTAATAGCTGTCCGGTTATGTTTGGGTGGTAATAGCCAATTTATATTTGTTTTGGCTATTGCGGTGATATATCAGACTAAATAAAAGGTAATTAATTTTTAATTACAGAATTTTAGCTTCGTTAATGAGGCCGGTAACTAAGAATATAAATTTGATTCAATCGGTCTGTGTCAATTCGGAATGCCATCTGATCTCGGATTCTTCAAAAATGTATCACACTCGAATTATCTATTGTCTTTGAAACCATTGCTTTTAATTTTAGTCTTTTAATACATCGCGTTAGAGTAGTAGAGAGGCGAGATTGTGGTGAAACAGTCAAAAAGCTTCAATCAAGATCTTAATTAATCAAATAATAACGATAATATATATATATATATATATATATTATCGTTATTATTTGATTAATTAAGATAATAATAACTAAAAGAATTTGGCTTAAAGCCGAGGTAGGATTTTTTTCTTACCTATGTGGCAACATTGAATAGGGCCTAAAGTCAATAAGTAGATACAATGCATCAAAGTAGGTTAACATAGTATTGTTTTAATTAGAAAAACCAACATAATACAATAGATGCTGTGGAAAATATTTACTGACTGATGACGTGGCCTCAGTGTGGTAGCGGGCATAGTGCGAGCGTTTAGCGGGTAGTGTACAAGCGCCCCGTGGACATAGAGGCTAGTGTGATGTGAATCCTTATTTTTTTCAATCGACACTCTAAATGCGCATGTAAATTATAAATAAATTGGAAAGGCTTTTGTCTATAAGATAATATAGGTAGATAATTTTTTTACGCAGCTTTCGTCAATAACACATTGTTTCTGAAATATTGACGTGTTACGTACCTATTTCGTAAAATTGCCTCTATTAATTACTGATTTGCGTAACTAGCTATTCAGAGATGTAGTATTAACTACAAGTATTTTAATTTCTATAACCTTCCCCCAGATGATCGCAACAGTTCGGTTCTGTTATTGTTCCCTGTTCTTATTTATTTCTTAATACAAAAGCTTAATCTTCGAATTTTTTTTATAAGTGTAACAATATTTTTAATAGCGTATTTTGTTAAAAAATATTATAACTTACAGCTACTTTGCTACAAATAAAATTATTCAATTGTTCTTGTGTTTGTTTGTGTGTGGAAACGCTCGCATAACAATATATTGTCAACTTTTAAACGCTTGCACTGAGACTCCGTCCGAAAATGATTCACGATCGGCGGGCGCGTTCGCTCGTAATGTGCGTTAATTTCATCTAAAAATAACACCCATTCTTTGTTTGTTAGATTTTTTAACGAAATCTCTGACTTCGTTTTATTAAATGTGTAATTCCGTTTCTTCGACTCGAATTCATAATATAGTTTTGCATATAAACTGAAAAGACATGCGATGTCTGCTCGCGTTTTTATGGCTCCAAACGTTTATTGTTATTGCTAAAACGTATAAAAATACTTTCTAAAACGGATTCAGCTTTCGTAACGATACAATTATAATATTTAAAAAAATTATGTAATATTATGAGTCATTTTGACGGCTTATTAATATTTATGTGTTTCTTGCTTTTTCTCATAGAAAAACTGTGTTAACAATTTTATACTAAACTGTAAATTTTTTTGTTACAGGTACGTAACATTTCTTTGCATAAATTAAAACCCGGAAGTCGAGTGGAGGTAAGTTTTTAACTTTGCGGTGCTTTGTATGTAGGTATAGTCAGCAACGAAATATACAAATACTTATTATAATAGGGATATTTCAGCGCCATTAAAGGTATAGGACTTTCTGATATCAATTATAACTTATATAATACAGTATATACACCAGTCTACGGTATACGCTGTAATTGATGTAACATAAATGTCATTCATATAAAAAAAATCAAATGAAGTAAATTAAAAAGTAATATGTATTATTGTAAATCTATCAATGTTCATAAATATTATTACTTTATAATATAGTATATAATATTATTATTTTAATTAAATACAAATATTTCATTTTTAAATCATATGTTATGTAGGTATTCAAATTGTATATCTTCATAACAGTCAACTTTACAGTAAAAATTAAAATGTTTGCATAAATAACTTATAATTTTGTGTGCGGCTGTATGGCATATAATTTTATTCTATTATTCATGGCAGAATATATTAAGTTGTACAAAAAGCTAAATCCTATTTTATTATGCATATAATGGACGTGTATACATCAGGTAACATGTAATTGAGTTTTTAATCTGTGGTAAGATCAAAATTATACACAAATTGTTAGCGTAGTACCTTTTGCGTGACACGGGACAAACATTTTGTTTTCGGACATATGTATATTATAGACATGACTTAAGAAACTGTTTAGCCATTCAGATTACTAATACATAAATTATTATAAAACAGTATATATGTCGCAGCCAGTTTATTAAATGTAACAAACGCTACGGCTGGATATCATTCAGAAATCTAGTGAAACGGAGCTGTTTTGTTAAGAGGCTAGGCTGTTAATTGAACGGCTAATTAAGCTATCTGCCTGCGAAATATACATTTTCACAATTTCTGTTATATTTTATTCGTATCCTTGAATGATCTATCACGGACTGATATTTTAATCTTTGCAAAGGCGCTATACGTTCAGTAAAGATTAGATACATTTAAGTAAAGTCACTTCAAATTAATGACAGCGTTACTAACCGCCTATAAAAAGGAGGTTCTGTATTTGACGTAGGTGTAATAACCTATATGTATGTATATAATATGTATGTCCGCAATTTTCTCAAAAACGTCTGATTCAATTTGATGGGATTTTCGTTATTTAAATGAATACTTTTCAGGAAAAGTTTAAGGTGTATTAAATTAAGATCTGATCAGTATCACCCGATATATGGAGTTAAACACCTCAAGCTTGCTACTGATAATATCAGCAGTGGATGGACATTGGCTGATAATGATGATGATGTGAAGTCGGTTTTTAGGCATAAGAAATATTTATTTACCCGCTTTGATTTCTATGGGGATTCACCACACAATAAATGACCCAATCAAATGATTGTAGAATGTATGAAAATAGATCCCCAGTTATGTATAGTATTAAAAAAAATACTACAAGATTCAAACAATACGGCGACAACTTAAAAGAAAAATAACCTAACGTGAGTTACTAATTATTTTTTTATGGAACACTTTAGCTTCTAATACTTACATTAAATTTTAAATTAAATGCTTTGCGTATATAATGCAATATGTATGTATCAAATTCGTTTTGTTTATTACCCAGAGGATTAATTACAACAGTTAAATGAGCGTAGTGTAATAAAAATGTGAAACGTTCCGTGTTTTTTTTTATAATAATACATTTTATAGACGCCGCTTTACGGTGCCTAGGGTTGGCGTTATTTTGAATATACGATTATAGTTTGTATAAGTTGTGGTGGAGATGCGAATGTTGATATGGATGTGCGGAGTCACAAGAATGGATAAAATTTGGAATGAGTATGTGAGGGGAAGCCTGAAAGTGGCACCAGTGACAGAAAAGTTAAGAAGCAATAGGCTAGCCGGGTATGGACATATTATGAAAAGAAGTAAAGTCCACGTGACTAGAAAGTCAATGGTCATGAAAGTGGACGGCTATAGAGGAAGAGGCAGACCGAAGAAAGTGTGGATGGACTGTGTGATATTAAGATATGGATGTAATAGGAGTGGATGCGGAAATAGCTGCGGATAGACCCAAAAGGAAGAGAATGACATATTACACCGATCCCACGTTGGGATAAGGGTAGGAAGATGATGATGATAGTTTGTAAGTTTAAATAAGTAAAACCAATACTTAACAACAAACGACTTTGCGTAAATATCTCGAAGACGGTTACAATAACTTATATATAAGACTAACATATCTCTAAAATTAGTATTTTTCTTATATAAACCTACATATCAATGCCAAATTTTTAAATATTTACATTCCACCAATTTTAATATAACGCCATAACCCTACGGTGTTCCGGCAGCACAAAGCCTTTGAGAGTCTGAGTATTAGCGTATTCACCATCTTCGACCAGAACATTGCTTACCACCAGGCGAGATAGTGGACAAACGCTAGCTTATAACATATATAAAAAATAGGTATTCTAAATCATAAAACAAAAAATAAATTATTAAAAAAAACCGACTTCAAAACCTACAAATAAGCGCTCAAAAGGGAAAAATAAATTAATATAATTATTAGAAGCGCTACCCTCAGACTAGGTGGAACGATGATGTTCGCAAGGTGGCTGGCAAGAACTGGATGAGAGTAGCCGAGGATCGTGCTTATATATATATAATATATATTATAGGCGTGCAGTTGGAAAGGCCTATGTCCAGCAGTGGACTAGTATAGGCTGATGATGATGATGATGATGATGATGAAGCGCTACAACACTCATCTATTTGAAGTCGGTGCCAGCGAAGACTGATAGGTAATAGATGGATACTACATACAAGTATCTACGTACTTACTTCATACATAGTATCTATCTACTACAGACAAATACACACGTCAAACTTTTAACACCTCTTATTTGTGAGTCGGGGATTAAAAAACATAAGTACAGCGTATTTCTTTTTTGCGAAGAGACAACCCTGTCTCACAGTTTGTAATTCAACTCCCGCATTGTATTATAATGTAGGTTAAAAGCGTCTAGGAAGTACTTAGACTACTGAATAGATGTTTATTACTGTTTAAAAGACCGCACATCAAGCACATAGTTTTAAGCTAGATTCTTGAAAAACTATTACATACATCACAGTATCACCCTCATATCTTACAGACTTGGACGTCTCGTACTATCTGTTTTAATCAAGGATTATTACAGGGTACCTGCAAGACGTGGAATGCCCACTGCAATCTTTCTATTTACCTACGGGATGGTATATTTTTATTAAAAATGGTATCCACGAAGACCTCAACGGTCTGCAATGCATCAACAACAATTGTTGTAGTGGTAGGACTTCTGCTAGTCCGCTTGGGGTGGTACCACCACTTTGCCAATTAATTTTCAGCCGTGAAATAGGAATGTTTTTCGGTTGAAATGGTAAGATGTCCAGTGAAATTACAGGGCATGTAAGACTTAACATCGTTGTGTCTCAAGGTAACAGGCGCAGAGCAGTGACATGCAAAATTCAGACAGACGAGAATTTTGCATGCCGCTGTAATAGTTAGACGTCATCGCTTACCATCAGGCGAGCGAAGTGCTTGTCCTATTACCTTTTACTTTAAAAAAAACACTCATGGTGTGGCACTTGTTCATAGGCGACGGTGACCACTTACCATCGTGCCGGTCCTCTTTTGTTTTCTCAACAATAAATTCAAAATAGTTGTTGCAATAGACGCGGTAGTTTTAAAACCAATAACGCAATCTACTATTATACGTGATCAAATGGGAGCTAAAATATAGAAATCACAGGTAAACTTGAAAACTCACACGACATTGTTTTGGCGTGAAGATTTAGAGCAAGTCCCTAGAAGCTCAGAAGTTGTCAAAACAAACACGATAGCTTTACAAACATTGGACCCAACTCAGTAACTTCTTCTAAAACAATCTAACATGGTTTAAATTGAATGTTCTCTCCGATTTTAATGATCAGGCGAATGACGGTTCCTTGGCGTAAAGGATAGATACTTTAACTTCTAGCCTCACCGATTCGAATCCTTGCTGTATGCACCAGGGGATTTTTCGTTTTCGGTGGTAGCTTTAATTAAATGTTCCACCTGCCTTGCTACCAAAAAGAAAGCTCCATCAAGGAGAAAATCTGCCACCAAAACCATACGGTGTTCCGGCAACACTGCCCTAGAGCGTTACTCACTTAGGTACTACCAGGTAAGTTACTGGTCACCAGCTTCTTTTACTAATATTATAAATGCAAAATGTTATGTATATAGTTCAAATTTTAAGATATTTGGTAACGAAGCAAGTGCATCTGGTTCTGAAATCGCGGATAATATCGTTTGCGCAATGCAGGATCTTATAGATACATTTATAATTTAGGCATTTTAGGCAATATTTTACACGGAGAACTGTGCAATCTACTCCAGCGCCATCTAAATGTTTTTCTATTAAGTTATGTTGGTGTGTATAGAATCTATACTATAGATGGATGGACGTTTGTTACTTTCACTTCTTCTCTTCACGCAAAAACAGCTAAACGGATTTGGATTAAATTTGGCATACAGATACCTTTTAACTTTGATTAACACCTGGAACCTGTGATAAAACGTAGGATGCTTTTAAACGCGGGCGAAGCCAGCCAGATATTAAAAAAACTGGCCAAGTGCGAGTCGGACTCGCACTCTTAGGGTTCCGTAACACAGTTAAGTATTTCATAACTATGATTTTTCTCAACTACAAAATTAACTTTGTTTTTCATAGTGTTTGTATGAAAAACAAAGTTATCTTTGCGGTCGCCATATCTCTAAAACTGCTGACTGTATCTCGTTCAAACCAATTTTCGTTGTTAGTTTTTATTGAAATCTACAGTATATATTTTTTTTAGATTTTTCGCTCCCATACTTTAAAAGTTAGAGGGGGGGGGGGGACACATTTTACCATAAATGTCAATGGCAATTACCTCTCACACTTGAGATTTGCGGACGACATCGTCATCATGGCTGAAACCGTGCAGGACCTGCAATACATGCTGACCACCCTCGCTGATTCTTCTGCACGCATCGGTCTCCGGATGAACTTGGATAAGACCAAGATCATGTTCAACGAACATGTTATTCCGGAACCGATTGCCTTAAATGAAGTCCCTCTCGAAGTTGTTGATGAATATGTCTACCTTGGGCAAATCTTGCGATTGGGCAGAAACAACTTCGAGAAGGAAGCTCGCAGAAGGATACAGCTTGGACGGGCAGCATTCGGAAAACTTCGTCGAGTCTTTACATCGCCCATACCACAAAGCCTGAAGACGAAAGTCTTTAACGAGTGCGTCCTACCTGTTATTACCTACGGAGCCGAGACGTGGACACTGACAGTGCGACTAGTTCACCAATTCAAAGTCGCTCAGCGAGCTATGGAGAGGGCTATGCTCGGAGTTTCTCTGAAGGATCGAATTCGAAACGAAGTCATCCGTCAGAGAACCAAAGTAATCGACATAGCTCAGAGAATTAGCAAGCTGAAATGGCAGTGGGCGGGTCACATCTGTCGCAGAACCGATAACCGTTGGGGTAAACGAGTTCTAGAGTGGAGACCACGGCTCGGCAAACGTAGTGTGGGACGCCCTCCAACTAGATGGAGCGATGATATACGCAAGCTGGCTGGCAGCGGTTGGAAACGAATAGCTGAAGATCGAGCTCAGTGGCATGCCATGGGAGAGGCCTATGTCCAGCAGTGGACGGAAATTGGCTGATAATGATGAATGTCATTTTTGAAGACCTATCCATAGACGAAACGTGTTTTTTTCGGCATTTCACGCCATCTATGTACGTTTAGTTAGGTAAACGTCCCATAGATGGCGTTATATTAAAATGTCGATCCCTAACCCCTTTGTTAGACGTTAGATGGCGTAGGTTTGAAGAAAAATTTTTTTTTGTTTCAGTTCCATGTATGGGATGCCACTTTTTTTTTTTATTTTTGTATAAAAATCGGAAAGCGGTTTACAGAATACATCTACTTATCAAGTTTCAATTCTGTAGTCCTAACAGTTTCGGAATAAAATGGCTGTGACATACGGACGGACAGACAGACAGATATGACGAATCTATAAGGGTTCCGTTTTTTGCCATTCGGCTACGGAACCCTAAAAAAACTGAGATTCGCTCCCCACTTAAGAGCTCCTGGTTCTTAACTTACTCCTTAATTGGCTTACTCGCTTGCCAAGTGCATTAATTTTGAAAATAAGTATCGCTTTTCATATATGTACACATTCAAGAGTAGATAATCAATATAATAAAAGCGCTACTTGTATTCTTTGTCAAGACTTTAAATTACAAACGTTCGTTCAATTGTTCAGTCGTTGAAATGTAACAAAGCGTTTATCTCTCGATGTATGGCGGTCAGTTTGAGATGTCATGAAATAATAACTACCAGTTTCCTCCTTAAGATATTTCGTCCGTTCTGTTTGCTCTCAATCATTGGCTTTAATAAGCCTGACAATGGTTACCTCCTGACTATTGTAGGTGTTGTTGTGTTTGAATACTGCGCTTAGGTACGTAGTGCTATTATTTATTCTATGGCTTAGGTTAGTAGAATAAATGAAGATTACATTGTGTAATTCTTAAATGCAAAAAAAAGGTTAAACCCTAACTGGAGCTTACAAGGCAGAACAATGTTCTGAAGACAAATTAATTCACCCCAGTTTTGTTTCTGTTCCACTCGCACTTACCCTATCAGTCTACAATATTCTGTCAAACACGAAATAAACGTAACGTAATGTAACATACATAAAAAAATCTAAATCATAATCCTCCCAGTCGGATAAAAATAAAACACGCTTTCAAAGTCAAATCTAACGCGTCTCATTCACCAAAATGACAATGAAACTGCTTTGTTGAATACACCTGTCCATTTTATAAAACACGTCGTGTTATTAAAAAGTTGAGCGTTGACACAGTTACTAAATAATTTTGTACAAATAATATATCACAATAGAAAACGCGTTTCAGAACTTGAAGCATTATTCATAGTGTTCGTGTGTACCTATAAATCATGGGACAATGTTTTGGCAAGCTTCTGAGTAACGGCCTTGATACTGCATTAAAATCTCAAACAATTGCAGGAATGTCGGATAAGCGCTATTAATATACGATAGATTTAAATCTCGTTGTGAATTATTTTCATTGTGCGACGGACAATATTAAATTACACAAGGTAGAAAAACGCGTAAGGAAGCGCTACACTTTTTGTAACTTTAGTCTCAATAGCGCAATTCTAATATCTCGTTCTACTTCTAACAAATGTATGTAAACAATGTTAAAATATTGTTAATTATTTGATTGTATTGTGTGAAACCTTACTTATGTCATATTATATCGATATTCCGCCTGACTTGCTAACAAAAAGTAGCTTACCACCATCAAGGAGAAAATCTGCCGCCATTAATTTACGGTGTTCCGGCTGTACACAGCCCTTGAGAGTCAGACCATTGTAGGCCTATGGTATTCACCATCTTTGACCACATCGTCACATATATATCCAGATAAGATAGTGATCAAACGCTAGCCTATAAAATGTAAAATTAACTTTTTCTCTTTTGGATCTACTCTTTTAGATTCATTAGTCTACAATAACCATAGATACTTTCAACTGATCTCTGTCATAGATGTCATCACATTTCTTCATACAAAACTATTAAAATGAATCGAAGTTCAGTACCTAAAAGTGGTCAAATAACATCAAGAATCGAGAAAAAGCATCGAGCTTTTAAAATCTAAAGATCTAAAAGTTCTTTTCGATTGGCGCGAGATAAAACACAAACGAAATATAATAATAACACTACAAACAATTCTACGTTCCAAAGCGTGTCTACGAGATGCCTTTGTAGTCTGTGTAAACTCATAATAAAATTAAAAAAGTTTTTTCTAAGAATTATTCAGTTTTAATTGTTTGAACAGATGAGTTCGAATGTCACATTTTTAACAAAGTATGTTGCCTTGCAGTGGAAGTGACAGCGATTATAATATACGAGTACTAATAAATACTCCGTTCACACTTATATTACCTCTGACCATCACATTGTATTTACTTTTACAGTCAATCGTAACATAACTGTAAACAGTATGCAGTTTTTCTGCATAGTGCAACTTGAATAATAACAGATTGTGTACAGCTAATTTACCTCTAACATTCGCTATGCACACTGAACAGTTAACATAACTGTGGAGAATAGCGGTCGCCAAGTGGTCAAAATTCGATTAAGTTTGTTTATAACACATATTAAAACATTTGCTTTCTGCATTTAATCTCAATATAAACTTTAAAACTATACAAAATCTCACACTCCTCCGTGCCCGCAATATTTTTATAAAGGGAACCGAAGTTTATTTTTATTTATAGGTAGATACATTATTTATTAATATTCATTTATTCATTGCGAATACAGGTCAAAGTGGTCTTAAAATAAATAAAATAGTACTGCTGTATTAGGATACATAACCTACCACATGGCATGCAATTTAAAAAAAATATATAATTACAAATAGTGAGTACATCATTACGTACATATCAATTACTGAAAATTCTAAAACCAATTTTATAATTGATAAAATAGTAACCAATTTTCTAAATCGACCAACTTTACACTCGGAATAATTATTGTCATTAATATTACCATATTGCCAAATGAAATTAAGTCATCAAATGTCAAAACCAATTAAATGTCAAAAATAAGAAATACCTATTGTTTTTCGTTAAAGTGTAATAGACAAGTCGCTCGCAGATCTATTTACAAAGATCAAGGTGTAAATTCCATTTCATTAAACCGATTAATTTTTAAATACAATTAACTGTCTTTAGTTGCAGTATTGACTGTAATTATATATACGTTCAAATTATGTATGAAATGAAATGAAATGAAATGAAATGATTTATTTGTCAGAATTTTGGTACATGTTGGTGTTATAAATAATAAAATCCATCAAAATCCTGCCTCGTAAGGCGTACAAATTTAATAATTTAAATTATTATTTTAACATTTATGTTATAAAAGAGTATTTATCAATTATTGAAATAAATGTCAGTAGCCAAATGATGTCCGTAATAAATTTAAGTAAAAGTCAATTATTTTTCATTATCAATATTAGAACAAATTATTAATAAAAGTAAAATATCCGTTAAATAAATCTATCACTAAGAAAGTCTTTTACTGAATAATAACATTTATCAAGAAGAAAATCAAACAATTTTAATTTAAATTCATTGTAACTGAAATCTTTTAAAGCATCGGGTAATTTATTATAAATTCTTACAGCCATACAATTTACGTTATTGCTATTTAACTTTAGTCTTTGTGGGGGTATATACAATTTAAAAGGGTATCTGCAGCTTCGTTTAATTACATCACTGTGTTTTTTGAATAGATTTGGATGTTGCCATACGAATATGATAATTTCATAAATATAAAGTGAAGGCAACGGCAAAATTTTTAACTTTTTAAAAAGAGGTCTACAGCTGTCTAGGATGTCTGCTCCACATATTGAACGTATACATTTTTTTTGAACAAGAAATGCTCTCTCCGCATCCACAGAATATCCCCATAGAATGATTCCATACCTCAAATTCGATGATACATATCCGTGGTATGCGGACAGAGCCGCTTCTCTTGTTGCTATTTGCCGAAGTCTATAGAGAACGTATACGAATCGGTCTAGTTTTGCGCATAATGTATTTATATGAGATTTCCAATTGCAAAACTTGTCTATTGTTATTCCGAGGAATATGGTTTCATCGACTCTATTTATGTCATCACATCCATCTGAAACTTTAATATTTGTGGGATTTCCATTATAAGTTTGGAATTCAATTAATTTTGTTTTACTTATATTTACTGTTAAGTTATTTTTATTCAACCAGAGAAGTACACTGCTGAGTGCCTCATTTGCTTCCCTCTCAAAGGTTAGTTTGTTTTTGCCTTCTACTATTATAGTTGTATCATCGGCAAACAACAAGCATTTGTGTTTAGTGGCATCGGGTAAGTCGTTTATATATAAAAGAAACAATAATGGCCCCAAAACGCTGCCTTGGGGCACACCAAAATTATTTATTTTATATTCTGAACGATATATCTTTTTTAGTCCTCCTACAACTTTGCTAACTTCTACACATTGAAATCTTGAACTAAGATAGCTTTCAATCCATTCGTAGGCTTTGCCTCGGATACCATAACTTTCTAATTTTTGAAGCATTGTTGTGTGATTTACAAAATCAAAAGCCTTACTCATGTCCAAAAATATTGTGATAATAGGATTTTTTCTATCTAAACTTTCCATTATTATTTTCATTAGTTTAAAACAAGCATCAATAGTGGAACAATGTTTTCGAAATCCATATTGGTTGGTATTCAAAATGTTATTAACGGTTATAAAGCCCATTAATTTAGTATACATGATTCTTTCAAAGATTTTGGAAAGGATGGGAATTAAAGTTATTGGCCTATAATTGCTCATTTCAGATTTGCTACCTTTTTTGAATATGGGCTTTATTATAGAATATTTTAAGCGTTGAGGGAATTTACCCTCTGTAAATGATAGGTTGATTAAATAGCACAATGGAATACTTAGTTCAATTGCACATATTTTAAGAATCTTTGTATTTATTCTATCATAGCCAGTTGAATTTGAGTTTTTTAAAGTTTTAATAGTTTTAAGAACAGCTATTGGGTCAGTTGGGGTTATATATATTGTATTATTAATTTTTTTCGTAAATGTTGTGTCTTTATTATTTTTTGATAGTATTTTATTAGTGAGGTTAATATAGTAATCATTAAATAGATTTGCAATTATCTGGGGGTCTGTATAATTTATGTTATTCTTTGATATTTCCTCTAGTTCAGACGTTTTATTATTTGAATTGTTATTAAAGTGTTCATTTATTAGTTGCCACCCGGCTCTACATCGATTTGTCGATTGATTGATAAATTTCGTGTTGTTAATCTTTTGGGCTTTGTGAATACATTTTTTAAGTATAAATGAATAACATTGATATCTTTTTTTATTGTATTTTTTGTTGGCTTGAGACAAGTGGTATTTTAGGTAATATTGTCGTTTTTGAATGCAGGACTTTTTAAGGCCTTTAGATAACCATTTAGTTTTAATGGGTTTTTTGGCTATTTTCACTTTTAATATAGGGAAACAAAGATCAAAGAACAATGTGAGAGTATCGTGGAATTCATTAAATGCATTTTCAAACTCTGTTTGCGATAAAACGTTTTCAAAAGATAAGTTCGACATGCAGTCTTTAAATTTCTTAATATTTTCGTTATGAAAGTCTCGTCGCTCTTCAATCCATGCTTTTGGTTTTATTTTATATTGTTTAGTAACCCCTTTAAATGAAATAGTTTGAGCCGTTTCGTGATCCGATAAAGCTAAGTAGTGGGTATTACATTCTATATTGGTTAAGTTGCTTACAATAAGATCAATACATGATAATTTTCTAGTTGGCTTCTTAATGTGACTTGTTAAATTGAAATTGAGTAATATTGAATTAAGATTTTGAGAGGTTTTATTAATTTTTAATGTGTCAATGTTCCAATCGCCACATAGAATAACGGTTTTGTTTTTGTTTTTATTGACATTCAGTTTATTTAAAAGTTTGCTTAGGCAGTCGAAAAATATTTGTATATCAGAGTCTGGAGTTCTGTAAATGCAGACGACGATAGCATTATAGGTCAGTACTTTTGCAGCGCAGAATTCAAAATGCTTTGGTATAGGTTCAATAGGGTTATTTAACGGTTGACACTCAAGGTCGGTTTTTACTAGGATACATGACCCGCCTCTACGTTGGTCTGATCTGGAAAAAGAGGAAATTAATCGATAATTATCTAATCTAAAATTCGTTTCAGAGCCTCGTTTTATGAATGTCTCTGTTAGGCAAACTATGTCTATAGTGCTGTCTAAAGTTTTGCTTAGATCTTGTAGACTAACTAGTAATAAGTCTTGTTTACTCAAAGCGCCAGCTATATTTTGATGTAATAGTGTTATTTGTTTTGAATCATTACTATCGACGAAAAAATGTTCTAGATTTTCCAATTAATGAATTTTTATTCTTATCATTTATTATTTTATTAGTTTGCTGTGTGGTTTTAGAACTGAACTTCAAACTTATTTCTTTTCGAGCAACATAGTTTTGAGTCGTGTTGTGCTTGTCAATTTTATTAGAAGTCATGAATAGAGTGCGATGATATATATAAGAAAGCTCGACATTAAACTTAAAAACTAGATCTCTTAAATATTTATTATGAGTCCGCATACTGCTGTATATATTAGTTTTATTTTCAACTTCAAGATAATAGCAGTTTATAATTTTTTTCGATAAAAGTTTCAATTGCGTGTTCAATTCTTTTGTATCAAAATAAGGGTTATAATTTACATTTATAAGAAATACTTTGCTAGTTTTGATACCTCCTAGTGTGTAACTCAACTGTGTTAATACATTAAGCAAATGTTTGTCGTGTGATCCAACGGCCAATAAAATAACATCTTCTGGATTTAGTGAACCATTAATTTTGTTACAATTCTGTAATATATGTGAGCATGTTGCATTGGGCTTAATTGTACTAGTGATTTCGTATGTGTCACTCCATCTTCCTATTTTATTCTTCATTATTTCCAGTGACAAGTTGCGCAGGCGCCCATCTCCAAATATATATATTTTAGGCTTATTATTATTATTACTGCTGTTGCATGATCCATTTTTTATGAACTGTGAATTATCACCATTTTTATTTGTTGAGGGTTCATTAATTGGATGTATTTCAACGGGAATAATTTTATCAATTTTATTAACAGGCACTGTTATTGTTGATGGCACACTGAGGTGATCACATGGTCTCCGTCTCGGTGTAGAGCTTGTTAATAATTCGGATGCATTTATTATGTTTAATGGTGTGTTGCCGCAGTTTCTCCCGTTTTTGTATTCAAAATATGAAGGAGAGAAGCATATTTTTTTAGCAATATCTCTTTTAATAAGTGAAATATTTCTATATGAAGGCGTGTATTGAATCATGGATTCTTCTGTATTTGTAGACTCATGAAGCGATTGACTAGTTTTCTTAGAAAGGTTACATAGTAGAAATAATTGCCTGTCTTTATTTCTAAGTGATTCTTTAAAAGAATTGTTCTCCAAATTTAAATTTCCTATCTCGTCATGTGCTGTGTTCAGTTGCATTTGTAAGTCTTCTAATACATGTTTGAGCTCTATTATTTGAGATGATTCCGTCTCCAAGGTCATAGGGAGACTCTTAATAGTATCATTTAGTAATGATGAATCTATCGATGGATCATCGTCTTGAGTCATCAACGATATATCCAGCTGTGATCTCGATTTTACAAGTGGATTCCTGACAGTAACATAATCCATTTCTTTTTATTATTATGAGTATTAATTCCTTCCTTGAATTAAAAATCAGACGCAAAAAGTAATTTCGCCTGACAAGATTCGATCCTGGTACCTAAGATGGGAACTGTAGTCTCAACCGCCTCTAGTACCAATTGGGCTAGCCATTCGCATGATAGAGATAACGAAATAGTTGAACGGCTTGTACTTTGTGTTCACAAGTGGTTTATAATTTAGATTTACCTTCTATCGGCACAAATAGTGATGCACTTTTACCCTCTATGTATTTATTAAACAGAATACTTATCTTGATCTTTTATTTATAATTATTCACAAATAAGATATATTAGCTAGAAAGCACTTCAATTCCAGTTATTTATTAGGGTTTTGGCAACTTGATAAACACATATTATAACCAATTATAAGCTCCTCGTTCACTTTGATCAGTAGCACTTCCAATTTTTATCTCCTATTTTTCTTCGATATTTAGGCAAAGCCTGTTTAGATAACACTTTCACTATAATTTTGGAACAAGGTAAACACGTACATCTAGTTTTTAGATTAGTTTGTCACTATATTATATTTCTTAAGATTTTTTAAAACTGTCAGAGCAACAGACGTGTCGTTTGTCGTGTGTCTTTTTACTGAGTATTCATAATATGCAAAAATACAAATACAAAGCAGCTGCTCTATAATCAATTTTTTGTGTTATTAAAAATAAGTGCATATCATTGTATCATTATGTAATATAAAACAAAAGAAACTGTATTATATTTTAACTTAACTCAACTAAGTACAGTTTATGAACAACCGCTACTCAATCGCTTATGCTTAAGAACCCGCTTGCACTCTCTACTTGTCCTTATCACGAGACATTCAAGACGTTGTATTTTGGAAATCTAATGCTATTACAAATTAATCAGGTTTATATATCCGTATCGGTTCTGCAAACATAAATAAAGTTTTCATACGAAATGTTATCCATTTCCATTTGACATTGTTAGCTTTTTAATGTACTTATGACTCTTTCCTGAAATCGTGGACACTGGGTAATAACACCGATACTGTATTGTGTTGGATTGGAATGGAATTTTGTCTCAGTAAACATTGCGTCGGTATCGATAAAAATCACGACATTTGAAATGATAACCATATCTAAGAAAAATCGGATAAGGTTTATAGGAACGCAAATGGTATTAATAGTTAAAAGTTAAGAGCAGAAAGAAAGAGAAGTAAGGGTCCCGTACCCAAAGGGTACCATACCAACGGAACCCTATTACTGAGTGTTTGCTGTCCGTCGGTCTATCACAGGGCTGTACCTCCCTAACCATAATAGGTAGACACTTAAAATTTCCACAGAATATGTGTACTTGTGGCCGCCATAACAACAAAATAATAAATAAAACTGACCAAGTGCGAGTCAGACTTTGTCCCGCACACGGAGGGTTCCAAACGTCATCTATCGAATTTCTAACGAACTTCTAACACCAACTAAGTAAACGTTAACACAAAGGTAGAATAGTATTACATAGTAGTAATAGTAATAGTGGTAATAGTAATTGTAGTAATTAATATTATTAAATATCTGGTTGACCGGTATTTTTTGCCACTTAAACAGACAAATATGACTCTTCCCGACATCTATTGACGAATAATAATACTATTTTTTGTAATTGAGAGCAACTAACTCCTTTACTGATACAGTACTTCTACTCGCCAATAGATGTCGGGAAGAGTCATATTTTAAGTTGATTATCAATAAAGTTGATTATTGAAAACACGAATAAAACAACATTTTCTGAAAATGACTCCTAGCTAGATCGATTTATTGCCCCCGAAATCCCCTGTAGGTATACTACATTTTATTCAATTGTTGGAGCCGCTTCCGAGATTCAGATTAAGGTAAAGACGACAGCGCCACCTTAGCGACTAGATAGGTGGCGCTGCGCTATCGTACAAAACTTATTTTTAACTTTTCTTTAATTTTCAACTTTGTTCTGTTTTTAGTATTTGTTGTTATAGCGGCAACAGAAATACACCATCTGTGAAAATTTCAACCGTCTAACTATCACGGTTCATGAGATACAGCCTGGTGACAGACGGACAGACAGACAGAAAGACAGACAGACAGACAGACAGACAGACAGACAGACAGACAGACAGACGGACAGCGGAGTCTCAGTAATAGGGTTCCGTTGGTATCCTTTGGGTTCGGAACCCTAAAAAAAAATTAAGTTTAAAATGTAAGGTGGTCTTGATACAAGAAACGTGTTTTTTCGGCAATTTTTGCTTTGTTTTATAATTTACTAGCAGCCCGCCCCGACTTCGCACTGGTAGAACAAATATGCCTATAAAATTTGCATCAGTTTGAGTTCTAATATAAAATATGAACATATTTCACAATCATCATCGTATTTCAACCAATTTACACAAAACCTTAACAAATTATGCACCTAAACCTTCCTCATAAACACTCTGGCTATTGGTGAAAACCGCAGGATAATCCGTTCAGTAGCTATTGAGATTATTGCGAACAGACAGACAGACGCAGTGATGGACTTTGTTTTATAATACTTACGTAGTGATATTGGACGGCCCTTTGGCGTAAAGGATAGTTACCCTGATTCTGACCCGACGGTCGATGGTTCTAATCCTAGCTATATACCTACCAATTAAAGTTTTATGTGCATTCATGAATCATGAGTTTTCGTACAGTGGTAGTGGGATCATTAAATCTACCAAAAAGTAGCTTACCACCAAGGAGAACATCTGCCGCCTTAACTTTACGGCGTTCCCCGACGCAAAAAGTAGAGGTAATATACGCTTAACGTGTGTATCTGTGTGTCTGTCTGTAGCATCTTAGCACCTAACCGGATGAAACGATTTTGTTTTTATTATCGATAGTTTTTTTGTTTTGTTTGTTAGATGTCTTCATCGAGAGTGTTCTTAGCTTTGATTTATGAAAATTCGTTCAATCGTTATGAAACTATGAGCTTTTTTCTAGTTAATTGCGCTATGAAATCAACTTTCATAGGTCTGATCAATTCGAAAATCTTCTTCTTCAACGATATTGTAAGAACATGGAACATTGACCTGATGCTGGGACATCTCCTGGACTCTACAGAATACTCAAATCCTCACCAACTTACAGCTCAGATTTTAAATGACGTGTTTAGAGTCATTGGAATGCTTTTAATGAAAAGATTATAGATCAGTCGGGGTGGATTAAAATATTATATTATTATATATATATATATGAATATTATTTTATACAATAGATCATATTATTATACTATATTGACTTCAAATTGATTGTGATCGATGGGGATCTACAGCATAGCTAAGCTTATAATAATATTTTCGTAGTAACTATGACCTAATCTGTGGTTTCAGTGCAAATATTTTATTAATTTTGCGATGCGTGTATGTGAAATTCGTGATATCTTCTAGAGTTTTCATTTGAATTATATACTGTAAAAGTCAATTTTAATCAATAATATGTGGCCAAGCTAATTAACGTAATTATTTGGATAAGGATTAATACTAATACTTGAAAATAGCCTTGGAAGTTATGTAATATTTTTTTACAAAAATTTTAAGATTAAAATGGTTGCTGTGAGTCAACCTTAAGAGATAGACATATGCTGTCGCGGACTTTTTTGTAGGTCTTATTAAGTTGTACAACTCTTGCATAGAAAATATTCTTCTATCTATTTTCAATTAAGCAGCGTTCGTAAGAAACGTTTTTTCGACCGTTTTTTTGCCAACTTAGGTTGCAAATTAAGTCTCCACGAATGTACCTTTGATTTAAACGGGATAATATATAGCCTATTTTTATTCCGAAAGTCCATTCTATGTATTAGTAAAAGATTTTTTTAAATCGGTTCTGTAGTTTTTGAGCCAAATCATTACAAACATACAAAAATACAAATGTTCTCTCTTTATAATATTAGTATACATATAGATATACAATATACCATATTGTACGGTGGTACGGAACCCTTCGTGTGCTAGTCTGACTCGCACAAGTCTGACACGCGCTTCTTTAATAACAGAGTTTAGAACATTGTACTTTATTGGAATCGCGACGCGACGTAAAAAATAATTAATAGGTAAGTACTTCCTATATAGTTTATTATTTTTCAATTAAATTTCTCTTGATTTTTTTTTGTATTATTTTACGCTGTACTAATTAAAATCTACCTTCGATTCGCATTCCTATTAATTTCCTCTATATCTTGTTACATTAGCATAACCCATTTGTCTGCAATACTCATTAAATTTTGTAGTTTTTAGAGAAGTGGGTACCGTAACAGAATCTAATCTCGGCCGATTTTCGATTCTCGCACTTCGAAGATATTCTAATATGAAACAAAACTGTTTACCCACACCATTATTATACATCATATTGAATTCTGTTGTAAAATACAAACATAATACTGAATACATATTTGTGTTTTTGTGCCGGTGCGTATTTAAATACTTTTTAAACAAAAGCTTACTGGTCGCTCTCCGTGAAAGTAGCCAAACCTTCTGCCTATACATATATTGCGACTAATTGAAACAGTACACTTCGACTTTAGTCTTGATACTTGACTTATTTTGATTTATTTACGTCGAAGGTATTAATGATGTAGGGTATTTTGAGCCTTAGTAGTTGAGTAGTTTAAAGTAGTTTTTTTTAGTTTCAAAACATTTATAGTCTAGGAACTTGATAGATTTACACATTGCATGAGTTCTCGGATTCTGTAAATGTTTTACTACATCCGTGAGCTCGAATGTACCTAAGTGTTATGTGTGTGTAAGGCCAAGACTACAGTACCTTTCCTATGTAATTTGTCTCAGCGAAAAAAATTGCTCATATCTACGATTTTCTTTTTTTTTATTCGTAAATAAACGCTCGTCGTTACATGGTTACATGTTTAAGTACTATAATGAACATATAAAAAAATACTCCGCTTTTGCGTCGTTGGGTATATATCGTGATTTATATACACATACATAACATAGTATGATTTTATATGAAATAAATATTTGTCGGGGAAGATTAATATAATAATTATATATAATTATTATAATATATAATTTATCCGAGAATGTTCTCGCTCCGGAGTGCTTATGGCTGAGAAGAGAGTATAAAATAAAATAACCGAGAAAATCCTCAATACATTTATTATGAAGATTTTTTATGAAATGTGCTTTTAGTTCGCAGTTCTAAAAATCCATTGCAACATAAATAAAGAATAAACGTAAAATTTGGCACAATCCTTAATGCATGTTTATATTGGCTATAAATTTATGTGAAAAAGTTGATGTAATTTTTTTAGTATTCATTAAGCAGCAATCGTGTTCTACTCTAAAAAATAATGTTGATTCGGTGTATCTATGTCATAATAATATAACAAGTCTATATTATGGAAAATTAAACATCAAAAGCATTATCAATATACTTCCGCCGGCTGTTTTGGTAAATTAAATTAGCATTCAACAGTTTCACTGATTAAATATTTGACCGTAACTTATAATAAAGCTGCCAGTTATTGTTTTTAAACGCCCACATATTTCGGTGAATTTATTTTAGTCACACTGCTTACAATTAAAAAAGCAAGTGGACATCAAAGTCAATGGTAAAATATATATTGCTGACTGTTGATCAATTATAAATTATATTGCTAACGTTTCATTAAAATAATGACAAAATAAATAATACCTACATTAATAAAAGAAAAATTGTTTGTTAGTGATTTAATATCATTCAGTTTTAAATATTATCATATATCACGTACATTTCGCAAAGCTATATCAAAGTAAGAAAGTATCAAGATCGTTCGATCAACATACCCCTCACCGCCCGACCTTAAGTTTACTTATAATATTAAGATAAATATTTCACATGGGAATGTGAAACTGCTTTATAGTTTGAGAATATCACTTTTAAATCATACTGTAGCCGGAGAGCCTTGTGTTTTTATAGCAATTAGATACGTTTTACCTTCCTTTATTGTTATGTAAGGTCTGTTGATGGTGGGTCAACAAGTGCGTTCAACGTTCGTGGTTTCTCGTTAAAAAATGTGGACTACTATATTTTTGGGGGTAAACAGACTACCTCAGCAAAGTAGCTAACTGATTGTGCCAACAGAGCGATGAAGGCGGTAGTATCGTGACGGTGGTCGGATGGACAGTGACCACCTCTATGTGACCACACTCGGGTAAAAAGGTGTAACAATAGATTAAGATTTTTGACCATAATGGTGTACAACGCTGGTATGGGCTTTGTCGGTGCCATCCTAAGTGGCTTGTATACAATGCCAATATGTTAAAGTTGTAACTTAGCATAGATCAAAGTGAGAAAGTGGGTGGTGAATATTTAACAACTATACTTCTTAGTTGTACAGAGCGAGATCTTATACGATGTATTTTAACAAAAGCTTATTTGTCAAAGGCTTTCCAATCCCAGGCTCAGTTTAGTTTAATTTTTTTTTTACTGTCCTGTTTTGCAATGGGATCTGTCAACAGATTTCTGTTACTATAATTAAGATAATTTAAAAACTAAAAAAACGACTACACATGCCACGCGAGTCAGTTTCAAAAGCAAGTTTGAGATGATTATCAACACATTTCTGTAGATAGTCATCATAATAATATCTTGATAAAATGTATTAAAGGACTACCTACTCTACATTGATACATATTCTATGCTTTTATAAAGGTACTCTATCCGCATAATTAATACAATGAGACCCGCAAACAAAACTACAACACAGTTCCTAATATTGAAATCGGAATCCCCTTTTCGAAGTTGGTTAAATCGCGGAAGCAACGCCGGCCCTGATCCTCCAAACTTTTCTCATTTAAATGTTCAAGCAAAAGTTTAAATATAAAAATATAATGGTTTCGTACGCATTAGTGAGTCATTGAGAGCGGTGCGTGTCGGGAGTTTCACCCCTCATATCGCGAAAATAGGAGTTAAAACAAAATGGAATATATACTTTTCAAATAAAATAAAAATAACCCTCTTGGCGGCGGCCGCGAGGGTGGAAGGCCCTCTCCAATAAAAAATATAATAACTTTTCTTTTTATTCGACGTAATGGCAACGATTGTTCCTTTCTAATATTGTTGCTGTCCCGTTCACTCGCATTATTATAATGGGGCTAGGGAGTGAAGCTCATGCGCTCTGATACAGTGCTACTTTAGGTCATAAGGTAATTAATGTAAAGTACAAAATGTTTCTCTTATTATAAGTCATGAATTGTATGGATGAATCCTCGTTTGATGCAAAATAGATTCGAATTATGATATCCGAAACACTCGCATAAGCCATGTGCTAGGTACAGGGTGGAAAAACTATATTATAAATTACTAGCTGACCCGGCAAACGTTGTTTTGCCATATAATACTAAAATGGCTATTAAAAAACAAGGGTTGATCGTAGAAGGGTGAAAATTGAGGATTGTATGTATTTTTGTATGTTGTATCATAAAAAAATAGAAATTAAAAATTTTGTCCTAAAAATAAATAAAAAAATTTAGGGGTGGACTACCCCTAACATTTAGGGGGATGAAAAATAGATGTTGGCCGATTCTCATAGATATCGAATAAGGACAAAAAATTTCATCAAAATCGGTCAAGCCGTTTCGAAGGAGTATGGCAACGAAAACTGTGACACAAGAATTTTATATATTAGATATTATTTTACCACCATCAAGAAGAAAATCTGCCGCTATAACCTTACGGGGTTCCGACAGCACACAGCCTATGAGAGTCAGAGTATTCTAGGCCTGGCGTGTTCACCACCTTCAACCATTATCATCGATTACCACCAGTCGAGATAGTGGCAAACCATTTAGCCACTAAGTAAAAAAAAAATATGGGACACAAAGGAAATGTACATTTCCTAAATTTCAAGATGTTCTGTAATTTTTAGATAGTGATTTTAAGATAAATTCACAGTGGCCCTCCGGTGAAGGAAAAACATCGTTAAGAAACCAACAACCCCCGCATGGTGGTAGGACACTATCTAGTGTCCGCCTGGCCAGCTACCACCCTCAAGTTAGAAAATCTGTAGCCAAAACATCTAATGTGTTCCGGCAGCTATCCTTGAGAGCCAGTTCCCATTCTAGGCCTAGCGTGCTTACCATCTTCGACCGCATCATCACTTACCAACAGGTGAGATAGTGGTCAAACGCGAGCCTATAAGATATAAAATAAATACGTACTTAGCACGGCCTAATTTTGATTCGCATAAAAAATAGTGCATATTTTTTATTGGCCTAATAGTTTCAGACATAATAAATAAAGTCATAAATGAATGTATACTCATATTTTATGCTAAATTATTCTAATTAAAATAAACAAATTTTACTTAATTACACATTGATTTCTAAAGAAACGACTATAGTATTATAAAAGTACATAAAAAAATATTATAGGTAAGACGTGTGTCATGTTTAGTAGAGAGTAGGCTGGAAAAATATTCGTGGTTTCAAGTTTTTAAATCAATATTTATTAATATGTAAACTTCAAGTCCGTAGCCAAATAAAAATTATTAAATAAAGTTATATAGTAATATGAACAAAATGTTGGTACTTGACTGTGATAGTAGGTTCAAGTTCGGCGGGGGGGCCCCGGGCCACCCTTACGCCGCGATTATTTATATTTTAGAACTGAAAGTTATTTGACCTAGCGCAAACATTTAATTAGCATAACTTATCTTTTTCGATCCATCGGTTTTGGTTCTGCATTTGATTAGATATCAGCTCATTATTATGTTCGTAATTTGGTTAGGTAGTTATAAGTCAATATTTACACTTATTACGCGCAACTTGCCGTGCTTAACACATCCAACAAACTTTTTATTAATTTTATGACATTTTTTCGTAAATCTACAAGCTGAGCCTCGTAACTTCGTCTGCGTTATAAAGTATTATGTATCTTATTCCATTATATTAGGTAGTCGTATACCAGAGCAATATTAAAACAAAAACGGTCTACTAGCTACATTAGTCGTGAAGAGATAACATTTTTAAAAAGAACTATTTTAATAATTATACTATAATAATATGACAAAAAAAAATATTCTTAATCAATTATGCCGAATTATAGTTATGCGTTCATAATATTATTTTTTAGAGCATTATGCCAGAAATCTTATGCTAACAGTAATTATGTCAAGAAAAATATGCCATATTAATGTATGCTTAAATATACTTAGAAGAAACAACATAAGTACTAAAGTATATTATGACAAAAAAATTTATGCGAAACAATAGGGAACCGCGTAGATCATACCTATTCACTCACTATTTGAAGATCCCCGGATCGTCCTGAACAGCTTACAGATTGTTAAATTATTATCTAATGTTGTAATAAAACGTCGCACTTTATTCTACCGCATGAACTGTAAACAAGAGGGAGAGGTCTGAGGTCCCTATGTCCTTCACTTGTGTCCGTAACAATTTTGATAACGGTTATAATGATACAATCTAAAAACACCCTGTAAGCGTGCCAAGATTCACTGTTTTAACACCACACTTAAGAATAGTCGAAAACCTTGGCAGAATCTTTGATGTTTAAGTTGGTAAGTATTACCGAGTTGAAATTGTGCTTAGAAAAGGAGGAAATAATTGCGTTACATTTGACCTTAATTGGTCCAAAAAGGTACCCGAGAAATATTTACTAACCGACGAAAAAAAAACGGAGGAGGTTATCAAGTCGACGCGTATTATTTGTTTTTATTTTTTTATGTACGACCACGTATAACTTTTTACAGAGTAGTCTGATTTCGATAATTCTTTTTTTATTGGAATTTGATTTTTGAATAAATCAAAAAAAATAATGGAGAAAGGTTTCATTATTTTGATGATTTTATCATATCATGTCATGTATGTCCACAAGCACTGGAAAAAACAAAGAGCCGAAAATCGGGCTCAGCTGCGTGTCTTGAGAGAGGCATATGTCCAGCAGTGGACTGATACTGGCTGATTATGATGATGATATTTTACAGGTGGTAGAATAGAGAATAGAATAGAAAACACTTTATTGAACACCATAATAAAGAAACAGTACAATACAATAAATACAAAATAAAACAAGTGTAACAATAGGCGGTCTTATCGCTAAGAGCGATCTCTTCCAGACAACCTTCTGATGGAGAAACAATTAACGTGATACGGCGGTGTATGGTGATTTATCAAATTAAATATATAAAGATAAAGATAATTTATTTGTTTAAACATGTGTATGCATACACTACGTCAGTGCATGCAAGTTAGTAAATGAAATTAGAGTTCATACATGTTTTTGCCACGTAGGCATACAAATTGTATCATACATATTTATATTGGAAGTAAGATATAATAATTATTATTACAATATATTACATTAATTCAATCTTAAAAAGTAAAAAATAAAAACATCATGTCCTAACAGTATTAACAAATAGATTATAATTTATCGGTCAAAAATTCGTTGATAGTATAATAACATTTGTCAACAGATAACGCAGCTTCTTTTTGAACAAGTGGACATTCAATGTCTTTAGGTCATTTGGTAATTTGTTGAAGATAGCAGGTGCCATGCATATGACACTCTTTCTCATATGGCTGGTTTTGCCCCCATGTAAGCATAATTTGTTTTCATCACGTCTAATGCGGTAGCTTTTTTCAGAGATACGTGGAAATAGATTAGGATTCGATTTGACAAACAAAGCTACTTCAAATGTGTATAGCGAAGGCACTGTCAATATGAAAAAAATCTTAAACCATGGCTTACGACTCTCTATGGATTTCAAATGAAACATTGCCCTGACACATCGATTTTGGACTTTGAAAATAACGTCTTTTTCGGTAGAATTGCCCCAAAATATTATACCGTACCGCAGGAGGGATGCTACTAGGCTGTGATTCGCTGTCAAAAGTACTTCTGTATTTACTTCTGATGCTAACTTGTACACAGTATATGAAGCTGTACTTAGTCTTTTGCTTAGATTTTCTATGTGCGCCTTCCAATTCAACTTTCGGTCTATGATAAATCCAAGGAATTTCGCGTTATCAATCTCATTAATAGTTTTATATTTATATTTAACCGTAATATTTGCTGGGTTCTGATCCCGTTGTCTAAAATGTATCATCTGCGTTTTGTCCAAATTGATTATTAAATTATTTGGCTCTAACCATAATATTATAGATGTCAGGGATTGATTAATGTCATTTTGATACATGTCTTTATTATTACATTTTATAGTGATTGTACTGTCGTCAGCAAAAAGAGTCATGGGTTGATTTATAGCTCTTGGCATGTCATTTATGTATAGGATAAATAAAAGAGGACGCTTCCTTGTGGCACTCCGTACAAGGGTGATCTTTTTGATGATATATATGAATGTTCTTTCTTCGATTGCATATTGATTTTTGTAATTTCTGTGTATTGAATCCTATCAGTTAGATATGATTTTAACAGATTCAGTACAGTACCTCTAATTCAATAAGCTTCAAGTTTGTTAATCAATATATTGTGGTCCACATAGTCAAACGCTTTCGTCATATCATAAAACACCGCACATACTGGGTTCGTTTTGTCCATTTTTATTGTCACTGCATATAAAAAGTCATAAATCGCCATATTTATCGTCTTTTTTTCCGTAAATCCTATTTGTTCATCACATAGTATTTTCTTGTTTTCAATGTAGGAGTATAATTCTTTGTATATATACTTCTCGAACATTTTCGATAGTATTGGTATAAGGGATATTGGTCTATAATTGGATAGATTTTCAGGACTGCCTTTTTTAAGGATTGGTTTGATACAGGATATTTTTAATGCTTTAAGATAGACTCCTGTGTTAATACATAAATTAATAATGCGGCTTATGTGACCACATATTTGTACTGCTACGGATTTAATCACTTTTGTAGCTATTCCATCATAACCTACGCTATTTGTAGATTTTAGGGATTTGATAATTTTATAAATATCGATGGGAATGCAGGGATTTAGAAAAATTGAATTATTTCGTCGGTTGTGTAACGGTTCTATTAATGGGTTAGTAGTTTTTTGAAGAGGTTTAATTTTATCTACAAAGAAATTGTTGAATGCATCGGCGATATTTTGGGGGTCACTTATCGTAACATTTGATTCTTTTATTTTCTTGATATGTTCTTTAGGATAGTTTGCTTTAGTACTATTTGTTATATTCCAAGTTGCTTTGCTTTTATTTGTAGATATGTTTATAGTTTTATTATTTTGAGCCCGTTTCGTCAATTTAATAATTTTTCTAAATGTTCTTGAGTAACTAGTAAAGCGACTTTTGTTTATGCTGTTTCTATTCTTTCTATACTGCCAAAGCAATTGACGTTTCTTTTTAATACAGATTTTGACTCCTTTTGACATCCACTTACTTATGTTCTTTAATCACTTTTAATGTAATAGTTTTGAGTGGAAAACACAAGTTATAAAAAAGTAAAAACATATCAATAAAGCACAGTTTTATAAGCACAGTTTGCATCATCTGTGTTATAAATTTCTGCAAATTTCAGTTTATCCATACTTTCTTTAAATTTATATATATTATTGGCGCAGTAATCACGTCTTTGAACCCGCCAGAACTTAAGCAGATACGTTCTTTTTTCGGGACACTTTATCAGTTGCGCGGTGTGGTCTGACAGTGCAAACTCGACGGTTTCAGCTTTACATTTGTTTTTAAAATTGTGGGCAAAATTGTCTAAACAAGTATTGCTTCTAATTCTAGTGGGCTGTTTCAATGCCAGTTTGAGATTAAAATTCATCAACAAACATTCGAATTCCGAAGAGATTTTGTTTCCCTTAACATATCAATGTTAAAATCACCTGCTATAACAACTTGCTTCTTAGCACTACATATATGTCGTAGAATGTCTTCTAGTGTATTATAAAATGTGTTCAAATTGGCAGGTTTTGGTATTCTGTACACACAAACAATAATAATATTATGATCCAGTGGTTCTATTCCACAACACTCAATTACTCCTGTAATAGACCGTGATAATATGAATCGCAGGTCACGCCATTGGAGACCGTATTTCACCAAAATACAGGAACCTCCTCGTTTGCTATCTTTTCTACAGAAACTTGAAGCTAGTACGTAGTTGGGTATTACCAATAAATGTTCATAGCCTGACATAATAAAATGTTCAGTGATACATAGCACATCAGCATTTACATTTTTTTTCGGACAATTCATCTATACACACTGTAAGTGCATCTACTTTATTTAATAATCCTGCAATATTTTGATGCATCACATAGATATGTTTATCTAAGAAAAAGCTGCATGTTGTTTGTTTCATCTACATTTTCATTATCGTGATTCGTCATTACTTTTAAGTTACTATTTATATTATTGTCAAAGCGTTTGATGTCATTAATAAAGATTGACAGAGACTTGAACATGGAGCGTAGTCCGAAATTGTTCAATAACCCAGATTGCCTGTAAAACATTGTAATCATAGGTCACATTTGCATTTACGTCGAAAAGAAACCATATTTATGCGTACAGATGTCATGGTATAGCAGCTTATTGAATTTCTGGACTCTGAGATTATACATATGTGCATTTGCACTTAATTTGAAAGCTGGTGCGCAGATAATATATAATACATAATAAATACGTATATGTATGTAAATACGCTTTTAAAGGAAAATAAATAAATAAGTATATATATGGAAATTGACTAAATGATAAAAGAAAACAATACGTTTATGTAAATAAGTGAATTTGTGACAAATAAATACAACAATGATTACTGTTTAGCAAGATAGTAAGTCTTAACGCGTTCCTTTAACGTGGAAATAGTTTGTGACTGTTTGATTTCCAATGGAAGTTCATTCCATAGCCTGACAGCTTGTAGAGCAAAAGATTTGTCGTAAAAGGTGCTGTGATGACTAGGAAACGAAAGCATTAGATTATCTGATGACCTTAACGAGAGAGAATTGAAGGACTGAAGAAAAACAAAGAGTTCTTTTAGATAACTAGGAGAAGTAGGATTAAATAAGATATTAAAAAGAAGTGAAAGTATGTGTGTATTCCGGCGAAGGCGAATAGGTAGCCACTTGAGCTTACGACGGAATTCTGAAACATGGTCATATTTGCAAAGACCAAATATGAACCTGACCGCAAAATTTTGGAGTCGCTCAAGCTTATTTAGCTGTTCTTCTGTGAGGTCAAGATAACAGACGTCGGCGTAGTCAAGAATGGGGAGAAGGAGAGATTGTGCTAACGCAACTTTAGTAGCAGTAGGTAAAAAGTTCTTGAGTCTTCTCAGGGCTCCCGCTGAAGCAAACATTTTGCGGCTAACGGCTATGAGCTGAGGCTCCCACGACAGGCATTGATCAAAAATAACTCCTAGATTTTTAACAGTTTTACTGTAGGGAATTGTTACTCCTTCAAAAACTATTTGCGGCAGAGTGCCCCAATCAATTTTGGATATAATTCTAGAGCTACCAACTATTAAAGTTTGAGTCTTAATTGGATAAACACTAAGTCCGTGAGCGTAAGTCCACTCTGATATAGTGCATAAGTCTTTATTGATCATGGAGACAGCAATGGATAATTTATCGAATGGAACCTGAAAGTAAATTTGGAGATCGTCTGCATAGAGGTGATACGATGAAGTAAGACTCGAGGATATGGAGTTAATGAAAAGAGAAAAAAGAAGAGGGGATAAGACGCCGCCTTGTGGAACGCCAGCAGCGTCGAACCAGGAAGAGAAAGACTCTTCAATGCGGACACGCTGACGACGATCGAACAAGTAACTGTAAAACCAGTCAATAACCGTTGGGGATAAATTGATTGACTTTAGTAACGCAAGCAGAATGTCGAAATCAACTGTATTGAATGTGTTACTAAAGTCATGCAGCGTCAGCACAGTTAACTGCCCGTTTTCCATTCCTAAACGTATGTCATCTGTTATTTTGACTAGGGCAGTAATTGTGCTGTGTCCAGGACGGAACCCAGACTGAAATGGATTGAAGAGTTGGTTGGATATAAGGAAGGAATGAAGTTGGTTGTGAACAAGTCGCTCAAGTATCTTGGAGAGGAAAGGCAGGATGGATATGGGACGGTAATCTGTAACGGTTTTGGGATTAGGTGGTAATTTTTTTGGTAATTTTGAGTCGGCGCCAAATTACTTACAACTCAACATTACTTAGGTATACATACTTACATTAGTTTAAGAACTTAGTTATTATGTTTAGTTAAAAACTCAAAACAATTACAAAAATATATACTTAGGATACTAACAGTATTTTAAGAACTTCGTTATTAAGGTAAAATAAAAACGTTTAATTATTTTTTGCATTTCAGTTTTTTCGGCGGTTTAATTTTTTTGTTAAAAAGTTTTATTTTAATCTTATATAGATAGACAATATATATATATATTTTTCTAGTAAGTGATAGGTATAGGTAACCATTGTATTGTATTGTGACAGCTTGCCCGAGTATAACTGCATACGAATTAAATATGATAGACACGAAATACCTACCAAAAACATTGAAAAAATAACAACAAATATAAATTTCATGGCTAGTCTCTAGCATTAGTTACCCTTGCCTATTCTAGCCTATGTTATTATTAAAATATATCTATTGTTCTTTATTATAATAATGTTTAGAATTCCTAACAAATAACAATAACCAATAATTATTGGACCATTAGTTGTGTAACCAAATTATATGATACTGTAGTCTAGACTAAAAATAATTTATTTGATAGACGTCGTTCCTTCGAAATATAGATTCATAATTAATGAATTATGAACTACAAGTTGCAAACGCGGCTTTACCTGCGTTTTTAGTATTCTATTTCACCATACTGAATATGCCTATGCACAATTACAGCCAATTCGGTCTACTGATATACAGACTTTCGCATTTGTAATAATTTATTATTATAGCGTATATGGATTAATACTGGCTGACACGCATGTTTTTTCGTGTAGTCTGTGGAAGCTAATACCACAGACACTAAATTCTAATGCTACAGAAATCTACTAATAGAAGTTCAAATAAAACCTTTTAATTCAGAATACTGCACACAATAGTGAATACAGATCACAATAAAATATTTATCCACCAACAGTTTGTTTGAATGCTCTGTCTGGACGAAACGAAAAAAAAAATTCAACAAGTCTTTGACTTTATTTACGCAATATATTTTCCTACATTCCAAACATATAAAACGTTGTTTTTACGTCTGTAAAAACTGACTCGTATTATTCTATCAGGTGACGTAAGCTCACATTATAAGTTCTAATCTGTTCTAATCTGTAGCTGCCGCCAAGAAACTCGTCAATTATTATTACGTCAGTTATATTTGTTATGCCGTATTACCTCGGAACAATATTGTTCCGAGCGTATTACCCTATTATAAACGAACTCTTTTCCAAATTTTGGGTTAATCTATGCCTCATTATTGCCATCTTGCGTCAGACTTATTCTGAAAATAGTCCGTGCATTATGTGATCTTTAAATGTTTTAACCTATCTAATCAGACTTGTCTGCGGCTTTGCTTTGCATAGTTCGTTTATAGTTTAGACCAAAGTTGTTTATTTAATATTGAGACGGAAAAGTAGTCACAAAATCAAAGAATCGTTAGCATAAAAATGCAGTTCTCAAAAGTTGGATTTGAGAACTGATGTTACATTCATGCCCCTAAGTTTTAGGGGAAAATTAAAAATCCGTGTACTGTATGGATCAGAAATCTTGGCACCAAGTGCAAGTAGACCCGTGAAATACAATAAATGCAGCGGATATGAAAATGTTGTAAGGGATCTGTGGCTAAACACGAAATTAATTTGTGTAGAGAAAGTTTAAAAGGAGTGGGGTACCTGCAATAGATAATTTGCAAGCCAAATAGAATCGTCTGAAACGGAAACGAAGTAAAAGGAGCCTATACTTTTTATATATATTAAATGAATGAATTTGATAGGTAGAAAGGGAGAGGGAAACAAAATAAATGCTTATAAAAGTGAGCGATAAAATTGTCAATGACAGGCAAAAATGGTAAAAGAATAAAGCGAAGGAATAGCATTCTCTACAATCCGTGGGAGTTCAAATCGCGAGTAAACAGGTACCTTCTGGGCAAGTGTAACTACATCTCGAATTTTCGATCACATCGTCACTTCACATTGGGTGAGATAGTAGTCAAATGCTTACTGATCATGTATTGAAATAATTTGTTGCGCTGCCTCTAAATAAACTCGGATAAGGACGAGATTATGAAATAAATAGCATTCAGTTCCTAACCTATCTACCTACTTACGTTCTGGACGGCTTACTTACCTTGTGTTAGCCACATTTTAGTTAGTGTAGTGCTGCACCTGTGTCCCTACGTCGACGTATTTTCACATATGAGTCTCATAATAACGCATTTATATCTTAGAGAGTTTATTCTTACTGTTTGATGCCGCACATTACTGATATGGCTCTCTATTAGATACTACATTCGTAACGTTGCTTGCCTTTCAAAAAGTGTAGTCTATGATATCGTAATAAGAGAGGCTTAAATGCAACATTAAAAATATTTTGATATATAGTATTTTGTGTTAATCCACATCAACCAACCCACCCAATTGCATGAGCTTATGATCCCACATCGAGGTACGTGTAAACCAGAGGCGCCCATCATTAACTGACTTACGTGCAGAGTGGCGCGTGATCGGGCGTGAGGAGTATATATGCTAAACTAAGCGAGATGTAGTTTCAGCACTGCTTTTTATTTGAACGTAGAGCTAGTTTGCGTCGCCACATCTGGTACGTAGTACATATACATCGATGTGATCCCATCACTTTTTTCAATCGGACCACCAGACGTGCTGATTTGCGCCACCGCGCCGCTACATGGTATTTGTACTATTATTTATTCTATGACATGGTGGACATTCAATCCACCCGCATGAAGCGATATGCTCCCACATTCATCGTACGTACTGGAAGTCGAAACCCTTGCCTGATTCTGTGTTTCCAGAGAGGTATCATCTAAGGGTATAAAAGAACCAACTATGAAAAAAAACTTTAACAAAAATATGTTATAGTTTTCTACATAACCTCATAACCACAGCCATCTATTCTAGATGTTGAATCTTACATGCCTAGTAATTTCACTGTACACTAGTCACTGTACAAAAACATAAGCGTAGCAATAAAATGTATAAATAAGTTTTGTATGTACCTACACATACCGTGTAGGTACGTACATTTCATTCAGCATTTATCATACATAAGTGTTACTGACTTTCGATGTTATAATATCGTCATCCAAAGACGGCATAAACTAACTTAAGTAATAGAATAGGTATTCCATTCTTCCTCCTCCTTCAATGTTTACCCGTTCCTATAAAAATATATAGAAATACTTCAAATATTTGCATTCTCCACGACTGTTTTATTTCAAAAGAGCCAGACCAAGAGAAATAATATTTAGATTGAGAATTTTAATGGCAGTGTTCTTAAAATCCTTTTTTGTCGGGACAGCTACCCTTTGTTATTATAGGAAACGCTAAAGTTTGTACATTTTTTGTGGTTCTTTCGGTAGAATACATTTTACATTAAATAACAGTTCTGTGGTGCTTACTAAGATACCCAGACCAGACTACGATTGTGTACATATTTTTTTAACTATAGAATGTTGCTTTGTTATTTATGTTACCTCAAATTACTGTTATTAGTAATATTGATTAGATAATTCTCACTTACGCTTTAAACCCATATAAATGATGTCAAGATCCGATTAGTATCTATAAAGATATGGAGCAGAAATACTTAGGTACTTGTACTCATTATTCTGTGACTGAACAACAGAATATCACTCAAATAGCGGCGTAGCATGTTTAATCGGTACCGCTTTAAGGTTCTGTTGTACAAGCTACAATATAAGGGACGCTTTAAGGTTGTTATGTTCGTCTGCCTGTTTTATTTCAGAAGTAGCACCTAGGTAGCAGGTAATTTAAAATAAAACGTGTGTCCGCATAGTGTCAGGTGCTTTTAAAGGTGATCATAACTAAAGATAGATTAGACACGCTTGCGGCGAAATATGGGCTGCTAAAGTTATATCATATGTAAATATTACCGTGGCTAAAGTGGACTTCAATCTTGCAATCTGCCACTTCTGCGATAATCGGAGAAACTAGATCCTTATAATCTTCTATTTCTAAGGTCCGCAATGGCCCCAGATTTAAAACAATGTTTTTTTCGTACGCTTTAATTTCATAGAAATAATAAAATTTAGTTTTATTAAGAACCACGAGGTCTAATTTCAGACCTGTGTTAGGTCTGAAATTAGGCCTCGTTCTATGAATATTATAAATCGTATCATCTTTTTTTTATAACAGCTACAGTTAGATGTAAATGTGCGTTTACGGAACAGAACCCTGCACGAAGCATTGCCCTACATAGTCTCTGCATTTATTGAAGTTTTTAGACGAAATTATTTCGCAACTGAACCATTCTTGCATTGTGTTTTAATGAACTGTCTGTTTTTGCTACCTAGGTACTGACATTTACTGGCGATATTGCCTACCTTACCTACACATATTAAAGGCTGATTTATACGATACCAGTACTGGCATGCCAGCTCTAGTATGCCAGCATGTCGCAGCGCTATGCGGCCGTCACTTGACTGGCCCGAAACACTGTTTTCACGGTTCCAGTCGGTGGCACCAGTTTACCTGGCATGCCAGCACTGGCATCGATAAACCGTCCTTTATTTAGACTGTCTGCGGCTGTGCAATTGTATAATCTAGACCACACGTTTCGCCAGTCTGCTAATTTAAGAAGATATTTATATTGTCCTTTGATAATATTAAATTACCATCGCCTGAACCTAATCTGCCAATTACAAATTATGCCTTATGCAAATTATAATAACGTCAACAATGGCTAAACGCCCTGTTATGATAATAGTGCATTTCCGCGGCTATCATATTGCATAGCTGATGATAAAAATGTCATAGCGATTCATAATTATTTGGCGTGATCATCGTATATGAATAACAAGGCTTAATAAGCTGTACTTAATCTACTGTTATAACACATTCATGTTAATCACATGACTTTTGTATGTATGTGTCTTTACAAAGTGTACGTACATCCGGTCTGTGCAACACCTGATTGAAAACTAGTATTTTTCTTTTGCTTTATAGGTAGTATTTAAATGCCACCTTCTCGTGTATTATTTATTTCCTGTATTCATCATCATCATCCTACCACTGCTGGACATAGGCCTCACCTATGCTAAGCCACTGAGCTCGGTCTTTAGCTCTTTGTTTCCAACCGCTGCCAGCCAGCTTGCTTATATCATCGCTCCATCTAGCTGGATTCTTCTATTCATATTATGTATATCCGTATTGTAATAAAAAAATACCTTGCTTATTTTTCTTTGCATCATGTCGCTTGCTTGATTGTAAGACGTTTGTTTTGTAGACGTTCTACAAGAGAAGCTGAAGTACCTACCAACGCTTTAGTTGCCATAATTTTGCTCGTCACTGCAGGTGCCTTAAGACATAATAGATGTTAAATTTCACATGACCTGTAATTTTACCGGATATCGCCCTCTATAAAACCAGAATGTACTTCGTTTGGAAAAAAACTGACATAGACAATAATATTTGTGGTGGAAAAATAATCCCATGCATTTTGAAGTTGCGTTTGACGCAAACGCTAACAGAAATGCATTTTGTCTAGGACTGTAGGCGTGTCCAGGTCTCACTTAATGTCATCAGTTACTTTCGACTCCTACTTTCAATTATTTAAGTTATTGGTATTACTTAGTATATGTATGACAATATAGTATAGAGTATAAAGGGTGTATATAGTATATAGATAATCACATAGAGGCCTATATAACATTATTATCATCATAACATTTAGATAATAATTTAATTAGTCGGGTAACTTTACGCTACGCTGACATCGTGGACACCATTACTGACCGGAAATGGAAATTATCGCTAGCCCTGTAAATGGCTTCGAGGGAAAAACCATTTAATGATATTTTAGACTAACCGACGCGTCCAGGTGCAGCTCTAAAGTCCCCACCGTGCACCCTTTTAGAAAATTCGATAAAAAAATCTTGCGTAGTCCTCTTACAGAGGAACACAATGGTTCCTCCTTTCATGTCTTAACGTCCATAAGCTTAGTTTAAATGTGTTTCACTTTGAAGGGTATAAGTAAGATAAGGGTAGGGCAGTGTGTAGTGAAATTGCCGGGCATGTGAGACTTAGACTCGAGATATTGATATTTTACGGTCTCAAGGTAAAAGTCGTAGTGCTGTGACCCGCAAAATTCTGTTAATCGAAGGTTTTGGGTGCCACTGTTTCTGTTTAAGGCAGACTTCATTGCTTACCTGACCCCATCGTCGCTTACCACCAGGTGAGATAATACCTACGCAAATGACTACTACGGCGTCAAATAGGCTAGCCTATTAGGTATAAAAAAATACAAACAAATTGATTACCTCCTCTTTTTTCGAAGTCGGTTAAAAAGGTAAGATAGACGTCAAGTGCTTGTCAGTTATCAATTTAGTCACGTTTAAGAATCGTTGCAACAAAAAATCTAGATTTTTCTTAGATTTTTTTGAGTTTTTATAGTATGCACTCACCAACTACTAAACCAATAGTCGGTGTATGCACACATACAGTTGTTATTAAAGAACAAGTTTATTATAATATAAATTGCATAAAAATAAGCGAATACGTCAAGGCCTGCCTGACCATTGCAACATATAATTTGATATAATAACGCCAATATCTACATCATAATAATCGAAATATCTCCTGTTCACTCACATCTATATTACCTCTAGTTTTTATCAGGGTTCCGTTATAGAAAGATCGAACCCTCTTATCAACGAATACATTGATATTACTCAATTATACCCTACATATTTGCCTACAACGTCACGTCACGTTACTTATGCCGTCTGCCCTACCTTATTAGAGCCTAATAGTTTAGTTAGCAACTAAATAATGAGCGTTATAATGGTGGATATCCTAAAAAATAATTAATCATTCAATTTAAAAAATATATCACAAGACATAGAATATAATTAACAGGTAAAAGATTTCAACTTATATTATTGTTATAATATGTTAATCTAAACTAATATTATAAAGAGACAATTTTTTGTTTTTTTTGTTCCGATTTAACTCAAAAACTACTGGACTGATTTCAATAATTCTTTCACTAATGGAAAGCTACATTATCAGTGAGTAACATAGGCTATATTTTATCTCCATATTCTCACGGAAACTGGAACTATGCAGGTAAAACCGCGAGGCGCTGCTAGTCATTCATATAGTGATTGAGATAAACTACCATCAACATTAATGTTAATTAAGTGCAATCCTGCAAAAAATATTTAGAACTCGGCAAGTATGTGCTGCTTGAACATCTGAACAGAATACAAAACCAATGCATAACTTTTTTTATACCAGGTAAGAAAGTGTAGTAAATCTATAAAACATGTTTTTTCTTGACACCAATAAAATTGTGGAATGAACCCACGGTGCATTAGTTCGAAACGCGCTTGTCCGGTTTTATTTTCATTGTTTCACATATATTTATTATAATATTATAATTTCGTTCGAATTAGAATCGTAATATTATCTGTATGGTATAATTTCGTCGGATATAATTGCTTTGCTGTGTATTATAAAAGTATTATACGTTTTTTTTGTTATACGGTAATATTATACGTATAAATAATACGGTTGGCTTGTTATGGGTTAGTCATCGTGTCATTAAAGTTATAAATAAGTTGCAAGCTATCATCTCGCATACTAATGTAAAACACGGGGAACATTTCTAAGAATCTGTGAAGATTCAACCGTATAAATTAATATTCTTTTAGATTCTTTGGTTTCAGACATTTTGTTCTATATTTTTGAATGCTATTAAGATATTCGCTGTGGTTTAGGATTTTTGGATTGTTCCAGTTGACTCAGAATGCATAATACTTACATTCAAAATTTAAAACGACCCCCGATAGATCTGCGTATACTCTGTTCATTGAGACCATTCCAATAAACCAAAACACAACATCTCTGCTGTGAGTTAGTGAGTACCTAGTAGAGTTTTCTGCAGATCCCAGGAGTTGCGCCAGCATCGGGTAAATGTGAACATGTTCTTACATTAAAGTAAAAGGATACTGTAATTTAAATTGATCAGACGTATGAAAGTTGATCATAGCGTCATCATCGAGAAAAAAGCTCATAGTCTTAAAACGGCTGAACGGGAGGGATTATCACGAATCAAGCACAAACAAAAAAAAAAAAAATTGGTTCATCCGTTTAGCCGCTACGATACCACAGACAGACACACACATACACAGATACATAGATATATAGATATATATATATATATATATATATATATATATATATCGATGTAAGTATCTACATAGATATTTAGATACACACTTTAAATGTATAACAAACACCCCTTCTTTTAGCGTCGGGTTAAAAATGCCGTGTTTGCATCTGTCCTAGCGAGTGCTAATTTCAGATCATTAAAACTGCATTTATTATAAGATGATTGCTTGTGAGGGTCAGTTTTTCATTAGCTATACATTTTAATTATTTAATTTTATTTTTATTCTTGTCTCGCATGTACTTAGATATTACCTGATAAGACAACAATGTTGCGGTCAAGGTGAAGTCACTCATCTTTTATCCTGGCTATGAAGAGTATCATACCGAAACTTGGCATGTTAGAGTTTTTTTTAAAAGCTTACTTTCACTTAAGTTTTGTTAACCTCTAGAAGTAAGCTAAATATACTTGTATCTGAAGTAGGTTTACCTCAATAGTGCATTTGCTATACCTTTTTATTTGCTATTGCCGTGTATTCTTCATCATCATTACCAACATCAATTTATTCTGTCTTGGACACAGTTCTTTCAATTTCGGTAACAGAAAACTAGCAACGAGCTTGTTTTTAACGTTTTTCAACCGATATCAAAAAAGGACGGGGTTCCCAATATAAGTATAGTATTTTTGAATTTATTTTTTTCCCAAATGTTTGTTAAGGTATGGCCACACCGCGGCGTCCTGCGATCTGCGGGCGTGATCTCAGTACTTCAATTGTTTTCTGATCGCGTTTTGTGTGTACCAGTCGGTACAAATACTACTGCGCTATCTGATCGCCGCCTAGATCGCGCACGCAGGCCGCTGCGATGTGTCAGTACCTTTACTTCAGAACTTCCATTTAGTTACCGCTTGGTCATATTGCATTGTAATTACATCGAGATCTACGGAGTATCAGAGACATGTGGATTGACACCTCAAGCTGCTGACAACGATTAGCGTGGCATTTGGTTGGTTGTTTTCGTTTTTAGGGTTCCGTACCCAAAGGGTAAAACGGGATCCTATTACTAAGACTATCTGTCCGTCTGTCACCAGGCTGTATCTCATGAACCGCGATAGTTAGACAGTTGACATTTTCACAGATGATGTATTTCTGTTGCCGCTATAACAACAAATACTAAAAACAGAATAAAGTTAAAAATAATAGAGGGTCCCCATACAAGAAACGTGTTTTTTTCGGCATTTCACGCCGTCTGTGAACGCTTAGTTAGGTAAACGTCCCATAGATGGCATTATATCGAAATGTCGATCCCTAACTCCTTTGTTAGGCGTTAGATGGCTTTATAAGAAAAAAAAATGTTTATAAAATCTTATTTTTTGCTGGCGAAAAATGATAGTGGTATTTTTGCTCGATCTTATAAAATACTGTCGTGTGGTACGGAACATTACTAGTGCGAGTCCGACTTGCACTTGGCCAGTTTATTTTTATATAATAAATTTGTATATAATAATTATACTTTATTGAGACGATGTACAATTTTAGTTTACCCGAACCTAAATTATGCTCGAGCACAGAATAATTAACAGTCAGTACCTACTACTCGAGTCCTGAGTATTGCCTAATTTGTGTAAGTCTCACGACAATTTTTGCAATCACGTAGGTAATTTTATTGTTTGCGATAACTGTTTGTACATTTTTACTAGTTAACTTAAGACATTTGAAGGTCACTGTATAGCTAACCATATTGTCATGACAGGCTTCATCCAATCCTATTAAATAATTCCGCTAACTAATCGAGCTGATTGGACAAATATTAACTCGATATTTAATGCAGACCTCCTAATGCGATTTTAGATTAATAATTAAGTAAGTCATTCAAGGTAATGGTAATTCAGGAAAGTGTCTATGCTAATGTAATATAGGTTCAACGCAATATGAGTGCAATTTGCAATTATGTAACTAATTCGAAATCGGCATTTATCTCAGAATCTGTAAAAGCTACCATCTTAATGTTTCATGGAAATGATGCTTTGAAAATATCTTGAATTTCGTGTTACCGATGTGTTTGTTACATTTATCGATGCAACGGGGCGCAGCTAAATTATAATCAATGATTTATTATTATTATAATTTAGGATCGTTTCAAAAACTAAAAGAACCGACTTCAAACGTCGCGCTAGTCAAAGTAGCCAGTAGACGCAGTAACTATTATATTATCTGTCTCAGTAGTAAGTAGTAAATCGTCGAGATAAGTAAATGCATCGTTATACAAATGTTGATATATTAAAAACGGCTCGGCCGATTTCGTTAAAATTAAAAATCAAAAAAAGAATCTTTCGAATCCGTTCACAATTGACGGAGTAATCGAGTAACATACCCACAAAAATATATAAAAAAACATACAGACGCATTGAGAACCTCCTCCTTTTTTGTGAAGTTGGTTAAAAATAATATAAAATGTTATATTGCGTATAAAATGTTGTCCAGCTAATATCAAAGCCGAAACCATTAAGGTACGGCCACACCGCAGCGTCCTGCGATCTGCTGGCGCGAACTTAGTACTTTTAAATTGTTTTTTGATCGCGTTTGATGTGAACCAGTCGGTACAAATACTACTGCACTATCTGATCGCCGCCTAGATCGCGCACGCAGGACGCTGCGGTGTGTCCGTACCATTCATAGACAATCTATAAATTGAAATATTTTACCTACAGTTTTTAAATGAGAAGACAGATACGAAAGTATAAAAGTTTAAGTTTTAAGGATTCATTTGATTCACATAATTTTCCGCTGCCAGTACAAACTTGATAATAGCATACTTTAACTCTTGATGTAAGTATGTAAGTAAATTTCAAAGGCAAACCTTTCTCCAACCACAACACTTCATCCAAATCGCTAAAATCGTTTCAGAGATACAAGCCTAAGATATAGGTATATAAGAATTGCTCGTTGAAATATAGATAAATGCTTTCAACATTATTTTAATAACAAGTAATTCGAATAAGAGTTATATTTACGTTTTCGTGACCGCTTTATGAGTTGGCTGGGCAAAGAATGGATAATATATTTGTTAAGAACACTTATTATGTTTGACAGGTTGTACCTTCTTCATTCTTCACGGTCCAACGGTACAGTTAATCTATATGACATTTCATACATCTACCTTGGGGATAGAAGCTCAAGCACCTTGTCCTAACCAGTTTTCCCTACTGGCTCGTTATATTGTTAAACATAGTTTAATATATTGAACCAAATCGTTTTTATTTTAAAGATATTAAAAACACATCGAACTCATCATCGCTTCCAACCAGGCGAGATAGTAGTCAAACGCTAACTTATATGATATAAAAATTATTAAAAAAAACTTAATAATTATGTCACCTGATGCCGTGAAAGGCGCAACCATTAGAAAGGTCATAAGAAGCGGACGGGGCGCAAATGTGGAGTGAGGAGTGGAATAAATTGACTTTCATACAAAATGTAAGGCAGTCTCACGACGCCAAACGCATAAAGTTGATGGGATGGCTATACGTCCTTGTCCTTGTTCTTACTTTTCTTTTGGCTGGCTTGCGTTGGGCTTAGTCCACACATCTTTTCTCAACATTTTTTCCAAATTAGCGGGACTGAATACCTTGCATTGGCCACATTTGTGCCTACCTGATTTTCTGTGTACCTTCTGTTTACAACTCTGGGTCATTATTATACATGAATCAATTTATTCGTGCGCGCGAGTGGCTGCATATTTTCCAATTACGTCAATTTAAAATAATACTTAATTTGCTATTGTGAGTCATCGAGAGCATTGTGTCGGTTGTCTCGGTCGGACGACGATGTACAGTACGGTGTAGAACAGTATCTGAGATCGGTTGTTGGATTGAGATCACCCAAGAATTTATAAAAAATCGATGGCTCGCTTTGAGTCACGATTATTCTTAGGAGCATATTATATAGATTTTTCGCCTGACTTGCTACCAAAAAGTAGCTTACCACCATCAATGAGAAAATTTGCTTCAGTAATGTTACGGTTTTCCGGCAGCAGCCAGCTCGTGAGAGTCAGAGTATTCTAGGACTAGCGTGTTCACGATCTTTGACCATATCATCACCTACCACCAGGTGAGATAGTGCCAAACCCTATTATAAAAAAAATATAAAAAAAGTTTATACATTTTAATTCCGCACGATAAACATAAATAGTGTATGGAATCGCCACGTTATTTTTTTTAATAGGCAAGTGGTGCACCTAGCGTGTCAAAGATGAAACTTATAATGTGGGTACCTCAACTACTGGTTTACAGTGTGTGGACGACGATCGCAGTCTATTAGCTGGTACAAATCAGTGTTTACATTGTTTGCACTGAATACATAGATACATCTGTGTAGAGTAGTAGCTCGGATGCATTATTTGTTTATCTACTCGGAGAACGGGATTAGGATTTAGTTTAAACTCAGCTGAAACACCTCTCCATGCAAAAATAAATACATTCGACGTATAATTTTAAAATGTTGCTAGCTGCACTCGTTTTTACGATTACACGGAACGATTGTATGTGCGTCGTTATCCTAAAAATCCTAAGTATTATGAGTAAATAGGAATAGATATACGCACGTCCGCCCGCCCGCATGTGATGACGTCTGCGTATAATATCATTAATATGTAATGTGGATTATCAGAATTATCACTGCATCTTTTATTACCTACATAGAGATATCTAGATGAAAGCCTCACACACACCCTTTAATTTCACTGACTTTTCTTTAAATGTGCGTTTTATAGTGCGGTACGCTACATTCCGGTTAAGTACAATATAGGGGTCTTCAAATCGCGAGTGAATAGGTATCTTCTGGGTAAGCACGCTCCATCATCGATCGCAAGATGAGATAGTGATCAAGTGCTACCCAGTTCGGTGTACAAAAAAAAATCCACTCGCTTCGGACACACCGCGGCACACAATTGTTTTCGCGATCAGAAAACAATTGAAATGTATTGAGATCGCGCACGCCGGACGCAGGACGCCGCGGTGTGTGCGTACCTTAAGTCAGTTTCCATTTCAAGGCCCGCACTTAACTTTTTATGTAAGTTAAAAATAGAAAGCCTACTTGTTCGTTTATTAACCGATCCTGTATTAAAATATCCCATTATGCCGATGCTGCATGCAAATCGGTACAGCCATATCGAATGTCCGTGTCGAAACATTGTATTCGCGTACACTACCTACTCTTCGTTAGAACTCTGTCAAAGTGCACCTTTGAATTGATATTTACATTTTCTATTAGAACAGATCATCATAAGATCTGTAACCAGCTGTTGTTTAATGCGATACGAAACAAAACAGTTGGTGTATTTTTAATTTGTGACCGAGCCAAGGGAAGTTCTCCGTTTCAGTTTGGGCAAAAATGCCTTCGTATGTCCGGCGGATCTCCTCTACTATCTATTGCAACTAATCGAAACCATCGATCAGTTTATGATGGGCGCCTCTGGTTTACATGTACCTCAATGATTGAAACCAATATTATACGCGCGAAAGTCTATTTTTATATTTGTTTCCTCTTCACGGCCAAATGACTGGACCAATTTGGCTGAAATTATGCACAGGAATAGACAAACATTATAGTATATTAGAATTATTATTATGTTTATACATAACAACATATTCAGAGTTGCAGACTCTTCGTAACTTTTCCGGCTACTGAAATTTTAGTACAAGAGCTGTCTTGTCAATTAATTAAATTGGAAATATTGCAGATACATTGTCAATATCATTGAAGTAGGTAACAGGATTTTGAATTCATCAAACTTACGAATGTTGCCGATGTTTAAGTTGAACCATAGCTAAGAACATGCGATTAAGTCACCATTAAAACAAAAAAAAAGCTAAAATAATTGTATAATTTCTTAAACCATGACTATAAAATTCAATTCTATAGCTCCATTATAGCCATGTTTTCAATTATCAAATATAACTAAGAAAGAGAAGAAAGAAAGTAAATTCATTCTTATTTAACATCACACTTAAAAATAACGAACACTCAAAATTTAAGCTTAATAAATCATTCTTACTGTCTCAGCATTAAGCTACTAAATACTAAAATATCGAATACATTAATGCCTCATACAAAAGATTTAATAGGTCAAACAACTTATTCAACACGATAGACGGCTCTTGCGCTATTTGCTTGATGCTCCTAGCGCTTAAGTTTAATTACTCTATTTATATTCAAGTTGCAATGAGAAGTGGGTTTTTATTATTTATAACTTGAATTAAAACAACAAATGTTGCTGTTTCAGTGAGTTAAATGTTTTATTTGACGTTAATGGCGTGCTTCAATGTTGTTATTGGTGTTTTCGTAGTAATTTTGTAGTAGTTTTGTCGTGGGTTTGTTTTTTTACATATGTATTGCTGGCGTTTAACTTAATAGAATCGCACACTGAAAGGTATTTCAATGTTGCAAAGTTGTAAACTGTCACTTTTCGGTATTGCATTTAGGAGTATCGTACGCTATACGTAAAGGACACGTCACCGTAGAGGTGCTGCCGCGCGGGCATGTCACCGCGGCTATGGCTACGTGATGCCATGCTTACGGTAAGGCATCGCCGCGCTTATGGCAAGGTGTCGCCGCGTTTACGGCAAGGTTTCGCCGCGTTTACGGCAAGGTGTCGCCTCGCTTACTGCAAGGTGTAGCTGCGCTTACGGTAAGGTGTCACCGCGCTTACGGCAAAGCATTAAGTACCTGGGGAAATGGCAGTGTTCATGTTCACCCTTAACTACCTTATGTCAATTTCGTATGAATTATTGTTAATAAATATCGTGCAATATAAGTTTGCAAAGCTTTCTCCTGTTGTAACCTCTTGGCTTGGCACCACTGGGGTAAGTCGTAAGTGCGTGGACGACTTACTGGAAGCGCAGCTACGAAGAGTTGACCGCGCGCCGCTTGAGACGAGGTAATTACGTTACGATGTAAGGTGCGCCAAGCCTAACGTTACTCATTTGTTGATCATTAGCCTATTTTGCACTCTCATTATCAACATAGGTATATTTAATTTAGTCGAGTAGTATCATTCAGCGAAAATACCTTATACCTGATGACGACGCTATGTCTAGCTTGATCCTTATAGTGACCGTATCGGTCACAAATAAGAAGCGCTGACGCGTCAAATATTAAATTTCAATCATATTTCTTAACTGAACCAGTTTATAGAATAAATTATATATTATATACCTATACCTATATAAATTATATACCTATTCATTAATATAAAACTTAAAAACATATATACTATAAGTTTTAATATATTCATTTTAGAAGTTTTTCATTGTTCAAGATACAATAGTTCACATTAGGGATACTTTGAATAAGCGTTGCAGTTTGATCATGAAAAAAAAAACATATTTCGGACAATCATACAAATACTTCTCCTCAGTACTTTCGAACGACGTCGGTCGGCAACATGGACTCTTAGTAATATGAACTGTAAGCTCCACGAAATAACGTCGTTATTCGATCCATCAAATAAATTTAGTTTATTCTTAAATTGCTATACAAACGATCTTAATTCGATACTTAAAACGATGACTCAGTCAATGTGAACAAACTCAATATTATATTTATTTTAATAAGTGCAACGGTCTCACCTAAATAGAACTCAATAATGTATGGGTACATTGACACTACTTATGCATAATTTGTGTAATCTTTTTTTTTATTTATTAATCCGTAAAAGCTAGATACGTGTATGTTTGTTACCTCTTTCCAGCAAACACTTCTAAGATTTTGAGCGAGGGTCTACGAAAGGTAATATAGCTGGGCAGCTAAAAGTAGAAGAGAACCGAGCACCGGGCTCTATGGCGCGCATTAGGAAAGGCATATGTCCAGTCGTGGACCATGATTATAAAGATGAAGACATTGACCATATACGGTCGAAGGTAGATACGTGAAAAATCGTCAGTGTCTAAATCAGAGACTTACTTTAAGTTCTTTTATCCTGGTACAGTATCGTAGAGTAGTAAAGCCGCATGACACAAACCTGAAGCACCTATATCACAGAATAAATAATAGTACAAGTAGCTAATATCAACATTATTTCAAGGCTTTTTTATAATGGTTTAAACGATGTATTTCAAACTAACGATATACCAGTTTTCAGTTGTTTATTCCTAGGTATTTACTTTTTAACTGAACAATGATGACTTACATTTTTCTTTCTCTTCTGGTAATTGGCTCAATTGGCGCAGTAATAAGATGTTAAAGTAATAAAAGTGATGTAAACTCATGTTATGTCTCGCCATTTTATACTCGGCTCACTATAACTGAGTACATTATACAATATGTTACTGAAAATTGAAAAATAATGAAATGGGGTTATGTTCTTCTGACACCAAACCTATCTGTGTATTTGGAACTACTGTAGTCTTTAATTATTTTTGCACATCGAAGATGTCATCGAAAATGTCGTGGATTGATCATATCAGCTGACAATATTAAAGACCAATAATTCAAACATGTAGCAACGTTTAAGCATAAGTTACAACGTGTAGCGTGTGTAACTAATTTCTAGTTCGAATGGTTTCGAGAAAATATAGGTAATACCTGGTAAGTACCCAACTGCGATCTATACCTATTAGGGCTTGTAAATATGTTTGTTACCTTTTTACGGCTGCATTATATTCAATTTTTAGTTTTTGAATACTTGCAATGTTATGTTGCTGCCATATTTTGTGTGTAATGTATGTACAACATCATTCAGCTCATACTTCGGCGATAGTATTGCCGAGCAATTTAAATCTATTAAAAAATAAATAAAAAAATGTGCACTACAATATCACAGAGTTAGACTATTAAATAGCGACAAGCTTTATAATGTGATCTACAATACAGTTGCTGTCTGTACAATACAGACTGCAACTCGACGGCTAAGCAATAAAAAATTTGCACGATTGCACCTAATAATGATCATTTAAAAAACAAACAAACAAAATTTCAAATGTTGCGCTGTCATTTCAGTGCCAAGTTTGAGGTTTATCTTCATATCTTCTTTACGAAATTTAAATGGTTTTATTTCGAAATAAACCTCTTTCAAATAAAATTAATAAAAACAAATCCGTCTATAAATGACGGATTCGGAAAATACAAATCCAAATAAACAAAACTGGCCAAGTGCTAGTCGGACTCGCACTCGTAGGGTTCCGTAACACAGTTAAGTATTCCATAACTATGATTTTTCGCAACTACACTCTATACTCTCAAACTGCTGACTGTATCTCGTTCAAACCAATTTTCGTTGTTAGTTTTTATTGAGATCTACAGCATATATTTTTTTTAGATTTTTCGCTCCCATACTTTAAAAGTTAGAGGGGGGCACAGATTTTACCACTTTAGACGCGCCTATCTTTCAAATGATTGACTTTGAGAAAAAATGATTTTAGGAACCTCAATGTCATTTTTGAAGACCTATCTCTATAGATAGGTCTTCAAAAATGTAATTTCAAAAATTCAAAAATAGGTTCTTCAAACCTATAAGTGTGGGGTGTCTATACACCCCACACTTATAGGTTTGAAGAAAACATTTTTTTTGTTTCAGTTCCATGTATGGGATGCCCCCCTTAAACTTTTATTTTTTTTATTTTTGTATAAAAATCGGAAAGCGGTTCACAGAATACATCTAACAGTTTTGGAATAAAATGGCTGTGACATACGGACGGACAGACAGACAGACAGACAGACATGACGAATCTCTAAGGGTTCCGTTTTTTGCCATTCGGCTACGGAACCCTAAAAAAATAAACATCCAAATTGAGAATCTCCTCCTTTTCTGAAATCGGTTAAACATTGATACAAATCTTGATCATTTACAAGCTCTATTATACAGTCAAAAATAGGTACATCGTATTGGGAAATTTGACGAAAAATAAAATCCAACGGTAAATGTTACTTGCGCTGAGCAATAATTATGTTTATGAAATAACACGATTATGTTCCTATAATATTACCCTTAACTTCCTGTAAATTTAAGTTTAATCCAATAAGATTATTATAAATAGGTATGTACTGACCTGACATTGTATCCAATCCCTTTAATCGACTTCGAGGAGACGTAATGACCTGTATATTATTATTGCCCCCAGAATAATTTCAATATTATGCATAATTAATGTCATTGAAATGTAATTCGAATTATAAAATAAATAAGACTGCTGGGGAAAACGGGACAGATTTGCATTCTTGGTTATACACACAGAAATATTAATGTTATACAGTTTAAAATAGATGCATTGTGTCGGCAAACAATTTTTTCTAGTAATAGCTAATACTAGCTACCTGAGTTACTAGCACCGCTCGGGTGATCCGATCGCTACCAAGCTTTACAGGATTACCCGCTGAGCTAATCAGAACATTGCGTGAAAATTTCCTCAAAATCGCTTTAGCTGTTTTGGAGTACATAAGGAACATACATACGTACATTATCGATTTTTTATTTAGATAGAAAGATAAAATTCAATTCATAAAGATTAATTTTGTCATTGCATGATATAATATGGTATGTTGAGTATCTTATGTGATTCTCACTTAAAAAAAACGTAGAAAACCGACATTACAGTTTTAAGCCGACTTGTGTTTTAAACCAAGTGTTGTTAACAACTCATGTAGCTTATTAGGGTTCCGTAGTCCTGACAAGGAACCCTTATAGTTTCGTCATGTCCGTCTGTCTGTCTGTCTGTCTGTCTGTCTGTCTGTCTGTCTGTCCGAGGTTTTGCTAAGAGACCGTTAATACTAGAAAGCTGTAATTTTGTGGGAGTATGTATATATATTACGCCGACAAAGCGCTGAAATTAAAATGTGAAAAATATTTTTTTTAGGGTAGCTCCCCTATATGAGAAGTTGGGATGATTTTTTTTTTCATCGTCTACCCCATCGTGTGGGTTATCGTTGAATAGGTCTTTAAAACTGACTTAAGGGTTGCTAATACCATTTTTCGATTGAATACTCCATTTACGAAATATTAAACATTAAAGTGCAAAATTTAGTTCCAGTAGGGCGTCCCCCCCGCCCCCCCCCCCCCTCTAAAAGCTAAACTACTGGCTTGAAAAATCTGAAAAAAAACGCGATAATAGCGCATTTCATGAACTTTAAAGGAAAATTATAGCGGTTGAGATAACTTTATTAGTTCAGCACTAATAGCCGTTGAACTTGGGTGTTGGATATATTTGTACCAAATACAAAATCCTTAGAATCAATCCTTTAAAGTGACAAAGACGGAGTACCTAGTTGCTTGTTTGTAACGGGTAAAGACTTGCATTGAATAACAGGCTACTACGGAACCCTACACTGCGCGTGGCCCGACACGCACTTGGCCGGTTATTTATTTCTTTTTCCTTTTCCAAGTACGACTAGGTCAAGCGTAGTATTTTTAATAGGTAATTTATTCGTACTTCTATCTCATGCTGATCAGATTTTACAAGACGGACGGTTCGACCATAAACTTTTTTCAAGTTATTATAAAATTCAACAAAGCTATCAATTATTTCACATCGCATGTGAATTCATTGTCATACGGATATTTTTTGTGGCATTATAAAGCAGAATACGTTGATAATTATCGATAATATTACATCTTCTTTTGTAGTAGATAATTATTGTGTTTTGTATAAATGAAAAATATAAGAAGCATTTTTATTTAATTCACTTATACGCATAGTCTTATTCTGTTAACATTGTTGTCTTGTTAAAAGTTGAAAGTGTTAAAACCAATTTGTTAACCAAAGTATAGATGGATCTGTGATCGTTTAAAGGTACGGCCACGCCGTGGCGTCCTGCGATCTGCGGGCGCAAGTACTTTTCTCAGTCTCAGTACTATTAAGCACCTCAAATTTGCTACTGAAAATACACACTCGGCACGTGAACTCGTTTCTTTAGTTATTATTCATTATGTTAATATTTGCACAACAATTATATTACTAGCTCACGCATCGTGAAATGTAAATAAAAGGTTTTTAGAGTTCCATGGGAATTCGCGGCAACGCGAAGAAATGTGAGTGAAATCATGTTTTCTAACCATCGTGTTATATTGGTTAATAATATTATAATCACTTTGATCGAATTGTTTTTTATTGCTTTATACATATACTTAGTAATTTTTAATTAGTATTATGTGAGCATAGTCAGGTTCCCAACTTTTTTTGGTTGTTTAGTGATTGCGAGTTGTACCATATCGCTCATTCTTATGGTTTCGCTCTGAACTGCAAGGCGAAACAATATCTGGGGTGGAATTTGATACATTGATAGCGATGCGTTTTGTCATCGCAAACGTCTGCTAGAATGAGATGCAGCTAGACAGTTGTTATCTGTGTCTTATTTCGTATCGACGATTATCGCTCGAAATTCATCCCTGTGTATGTAGAGACTGGTACCGTTATTTCTAAATTTACTTACTGAACAGATTATTGTTGCAACTTTTATAGATTCAAATATAAGCAAGTACAGAACAATTGAATAGCATTACTTATACCACATACACACTGACAGTGCGACTAGTTCACCAATTCAAAGTCGCTCAGCGAGCTATGGAGAGGGCTATGCTCGGAGTTTCTCTGAAGGAACGAATTCGAAATAAAGTCATCCGTCAGAGAACCAAAGTAATCGACATAGCTCAGAGGATTAGCAAGCTGAAATGGCACTGGGCGGGTCACAACTGTCGCAGAACCGATAACCGTTGGGGTAAACGAGTTCTAGAGTGGAGACCACGGCTCGGCAAACGTAGTGTAGGACGCCCTCCAACTAGATAGAGCGATGATATACACAAGCTGGCTGGCAGCTATTGGAAACGAATAGCTGAAGATCGAGCTCAGTGGCGTGCCATGGGAGAGGCCTATGTCCAGCAATGGACGGAAATTGGCTGATAATGATGGTGATGATACCACATATGCGCAAGTTGTTCGATCCCGGCCTCTTCAAATAAATAGTTCTTTACTTTTCTCTACGTAAAAACTATAAGGCAGTCACAATATTCATTTTGAGAAATTTGACTACGAGTATGTTATGTGTTTCGGCGGCTGTCTTAATAGCCTTTTGCCATTCTAGGCCTAGCGTGCCATCTATCAACAAAGCGATTGCAAATGCTTTTAAGTTCGAAATAAAAATGTTCTTACTCTTTATTTCTTTATTATTATTTTAAAATATCTTATAGGCTAGCGTTTGACGACTATATCACCTGTTGGTAAGTGATGATGCGGTCGAAGATGGTAAGCACGCTAGGCCTAGAATGGGAACTGGCTCTCAAGGATAGCTGCCTGAACACATTTAGATGTTTGGTGACAGATTTTCTAACCTGAGGGTGGTAGCTAGCCAGGCGGACACTAGATAGTGTCCTACCACCATGCGGGGGTTGATGGTTTCTTATTATTATTCTACCGGTGATTCTGTAACATAACATCGCTTTACCTGTGACGATCTACGGAACATTAGAAACTCTTCGCTAGACCGCTCTTTTCCGATATAAAATACGAACAATGTAGCGTGAGATATTTTTTTCAATAAATAGAATACACTTTATAATTGCAGAACTACGTAATTAATAAGAAAGTAGGTATTCAACATATATCTAACGCTGCGTTGTAATGGCCGTTAATTTGTACAGTTGAAAACAAATACAGTAAGTACATGAGCAGTGCAATCATCATTATAGAACACGTTACCTCCATTATTTTATAAGTAAGAAGTTATTTTAAAGTTCTTGCGTCTATTATTCAAATAGTTTGTTTTAAATCTGCGCTATTATACGAGAGTGTGACTATATGTCATATATAATAACATTTACCTACACTCATACCGTAAAGTACTGATTATAGTTTAAAAAATACTAGCATAATGACAGACTTTATACATTTAACAACTGAAATGAAATTAATAGGTTTCCTTGTGATACAGATTTCTTAGCAAAATATAATAATACATACATACATAAAAGCACGCCCTTTTCCCGTTGGGGTAAGCAGAGGCTACTTACTTCTTTCCACATGCTACCGTCCTGAGATACCTCTTTCGCTTCTTCCACTTTCATAAACGCCTTCATACATGCTGGCCGGATTTATCAAAAATGAATAATATCTAATGAACTGAACCAATTATGTATTTTAAATTTATTTGCTCATAAATAAACATTTTCAGTTATTTTCTGTAATCCGAGGCTATAGAAGTTCCTTATGCAAATAGCATAGTATATGAGACTACAGAATTGTCTATAGTTTACGGGGTATGCTATACATGCGACGCATGCTTTGACTTGATGCAACCGTAGTCTCGGCATGGATGTGACAACCATACTACAAGGTACGCCCGTTGCACTCGTCGTTTGATTTTTAAAATCCTAGCAGAAGATTATGACTTTAGAGCTGAAGATTTCGAGTGCTGAGAAGTGCAAACCAAACTATAGACAGAGTAGTACAATAGTGAGTTTTACTATAAATTGTTCTTCTTTGAACAGGATTAGCCTAGCATTTGCCTAGCATTAGCTTTGTATAAGCCGAATGCGGCGAAGGAAATTCGTGTTGTGAACAGTGCGATGTATTCGGGTACAGACTGAGATTAGCATGTTAGTTAGCTTTGTTTGCTGCAACATTATTACCACTCGCCAGTCTGGATAACGTTGCCCTTTGATCCACGAATGTATACAGAATTCGAGCCGAGTGATCAGAATCCTTAAGTTGTAAAAGCCGCTTCTGCACCGAATCTATGTCTGACTTTAATCTGATCTTAAACCTGAGGTCTTAGTGCAGGTAGTGCAACTTGACTCGGTGTGATCGATAATCCAATCAAAGTTAAGGAAACCTGGGCCCCAATTCTGCAAGTAAAATGGAAGAAAGCGACCAAAAACCCGAGTTACCGCGATGCCGATGCGCAGTTTGGGTTACAGACTTTTAATGCTGTTAAAATTGCTATATAGGTGTTCGCTGGCCTACAGAATTGGAACGCCACCCGGTCAGCATCTCTATGACTGTCTGTGCGTCTGTGCAACTGTCCAATACTAAAACATAAGATTGTGAGCGTGTTGAGGACATTGCACAAGGGCGCTCACACATACAAGCTGCGTTTGGTAACGTAACCCAACTTTACTGCTTCTACTATGCTTTACTCTGACTTACTCCGATACTACTAACATATAACAACAATAATTAATAGTACTACGTACTATAAATTCCAAATTATTAAAGTACCAGCATGTCAAAGGCCTTCAGGCAGCTGATACGAGTATAGTCAGTTGATAGTTCTATCTAACTCAGGTTATACGAAATTTTTTACATATCTCTGAGCTCTGTTCAAACTACCTATAAAAATCCGATGCCTTTCTCAACCAACCTTACATTTCTTGCTATTTTAAGTGCAAGTGCGTGAACATTGTTCACTTGCTCGGAACAAAACTGGGTACGTAACATCTAATTGCATGCTGATGAGAGATCTTGGTATAATTAACTAACAATTTCTTTCAATTTATTACAGGTAAATTATTAAATTTCCTCATAATCCGATTATACTTTAGATTAGCAATTTTATTTAATACTTTACGAAAAATACAAATGATGGTAGGTACATTATGAAGATACTGTTTCGTGACAGTTTAAAACACACCACACCTTACTGCGTCAGTAAACGGACATGAGAGGCCGAACCTAGATTTAGACAAATATCTAAAGATAAGATCAAGTACCTACTATAATATATAATATGCCTACTATGAAATAGTGGAATCTCTCAATTACGCACTTGATATATATCAAAACAAAAACCCTACATTCACTTTTTACTGTTATTCTCACATTTGTCGCAGATATGAGATATGTTAGGGACACAAATATTTATTAAATAGCGATACAGCTTTAAAGGTTTGTTTCAATTCTCATTCCATAAAGTAAAAACTTGTTTCTATAAATAAGCACATTAAAAACCTGGTGCAAATGCACTTTTTACTTTGTTGCGTGACATTTCTTACGTAGGCAATATTATTTTGCCACGAGAATTACAATAATATTGGCATTAAATAGTAAATATTTTCTGTAGTAACTAGTAGTAACTAGTTATGTGATATTAGCCTTTGTGACTATAGAATACTAGCAGATACCCGACGTGTTTTCGACGCTGAAAAAAGAAATGTGACCGAATGTGTCTAATGCATTGTTTTAGTGGTCTGAAACCATCTTCGCACCATTGTCTTTACATCGGTTGGATTATTTCAAAGCCTTTAATGGACACAAAAGTACAATCGGCCCATGTGCTTACCATTTGTGGACTTTGAGAAGGCTTTGGACTTAATCGAAACCTGGTCCGTTCTGGAGTCCTTGCAGCGTTACCAAGTTGACTGGCGATATATCGAAGTGATGAGAAGTTTGTATATTGCCGCAACGATGACTGTACAAATACAGAACCAGTGATTTAAACATGTCCACCTGCGTCGAGGAGTGAGACAGAGGGACTTTATTTCCACGAAACTGTTCACTAACGACTTGGAGGATTTGTTTAAAACGCTTGACTGGAAATATTGTGGTATTAACATCAACGGCAAGTACATCTCTCACTTACGATTTGCAGATGACATTGTCATTATGGCAGAGACACTGCAGGACCTGAAACAAAGGATGTTGAATGGCCTAGCTAGATAAAACCAAAGTCATGTACAACGAGCACATTGTTCCGGAACCGATTGCCGTAGATCCCAGTCGAAATTGTTACGCAGTATGTTTACCTAAAACAGACGCTCCAACTAGGCAAACACAACATCGAGAAGGAAATCCAGAGAAGAATTCAGATAGGCTGGGCAGCATTCGGAAAACTCCGTTGAGTCTTCTCGTCGCCTATACCACAGTGTCTAAAGACAAAGGTCTTTAACCTGTGCGTCCTACCTGTGATGAAATACGGAGCCGAGACGTGGACACACACAATTCGACTGGTCCACCAATTTAAAGTCGCTCAGCGAGCTATGGAGAGAGCTATGCTCGGTATTTCTCTGCGGGGTCTAATCCGGAACAAAGTAATTCGCCAAAGAACTAAATTTATCGACATAGCTCAACGGATTAGTAAACTGAAGTGGCAATGAGCTAGTCATATCTGCCACCGGGCTGATAACCATTGGGGTAGACTTCTCCTAGAGTGGAGACCGCGAATCGGCAAACGTAGCGTAGGAAGTCCTGTGACCAGGTAGAACGACGACATACGCAAAGCGGTAGGCAGTGACTGGCAGGGAAGAGCCGAGGATCGGGCTCAGTGGTGCATCTCGGGAGAGGCCTACGTCCAGCTGTGGACTAACATACGAATAGAACGAGAGAAATCATTTACTCAGCTCAGTTCTACTCTTACAAAATAACAATCGTAATAATAGCTTGCCAATAAAATTCACGTTTAACTTAATCACTCAATTAACTCAATTGAATCAGAATATGACACTACTGTTTACGTGTCATCACGTGACATCATTTTGAAATAAACTATCATGTGAATCACAAGAGCCATTATTCAACACCTGTTATTTATCGACCGATTTCCAAAGAGGAGGAGGTTCTCAATGCGTCTGTTTTTTTTTCTTTAAATGTTTGTTACTTGATTACTCATCCAATTGTGAACCGATTTGAATTTTTTTTTTTTATGGGTAGGATTAATTTTCAAGGTTCATCTTATTTAAGTTTTATCAAGATATGATAAGTATCTCCAGAGCTATGCGATAAACGTCTCAATGTTGCTACTGAAACTAACTCGGCATGCGGCATGGCAGTCGGATTTTTAGTTTTTAATTTTAATCTTAATTATGCGTAAATTTGAGTTGATCGCTGTTATGGCTAAATGCATGTTCCTTTGGTTGCTTAATATAGCAGAATAACTTTTATACATTTTTGTTAATTTCAGAAAAGAACACTGCTGAAACTTGGTCTAATTTTACGTATTATTATTTTTAAAACATGGTTCCTGCGTAGTTTACCACGAATATAACACCAGACTAACATTATAAAAACGTTTGTAATTCTGTCACTCTGTCTATTTATTACCTAATCACAGCCTAATCACGCCTAAACGGACGATCCGACCTTACTGAAATTTAACAACGAGATACTTTATTAATGGCACGAGGATGAACATAGGCTACTTTTTGTGAAATTAAAATCATGATTTTTACATATAACTTAAATAACTTAAAGTTATATGTATAATATAACTTAAATAACTTTAAGTTATATTTTTAGCTAATATAATTTTGGTAATATTTTTTAAATATATTTTACATATAACTTAAAGTTATTAAAGTTATATGTAAAAATAGAGCTTTACAGTGATAAAATTCTTGGTGTACGTGAGTCTTGAACGAAGTCGCAGGTATCAACTAGTATAAGTATATTACATAGTATGTAATCTATGTATATGATATACGAGATGCATTGTAGAAAATTATTAAAAGGCTTTCAAAGTGTCGAGATGTTTAAAAATACTCCACAGCACAACTTAATTTTCAATTACAAACATATTCAATTCAAAAATAAACCATAGGGGCTTTTGCAAAAATTTTTGGCGAGCCCGAACAACTAAAAACTTTTTGAAATTGCTAAGGATGGCCAAAGAGCTTTACAAATAGGTAACACCAGAGTATAGAGAACGGTACGAATGGCATGGCAATACGGTATCCTCAATCCTCGTGTTGTATCGGACATCCTGTACATTAGTGACACAACTCTGTGTGCGTGTGATTTTTATGTGCGCGTATCAAACTGCTAATACACACATCGGTCGTTGACTCACTTGCTTCATTGTAATGAAAATATATTATTATAAAGATACGATATGATAGATTGCACCAAGATTCTGCTGTGTTTTTATTACTAGGCGGACGTTTTGCTACATCATTATTTTATTATAACTTGTGGTACGTTAGTGAGCGTATGTGATTCCTATTATGAAACTAGATTATATGTATCTTTCTTTACTACCTTGGTAGGAAGTTAATAAACTTTTATAAGTTCTAGTTTCAGCCAATTATTAGCTGGTGTACATTTTAAATTATATTATGCTAGTGTCGTGACCAGATTGATTGAGACGTTAAAGTTGATAGTAGCACGCATCCTTCCATTAAAAAAACATAGTTTTGTAAAACCAGTTTCAATATCAAACGCATCCATAGCAATTAAGCACACCTCTGGATGAAAGGCATCCTTAGTTCCACGGACACTTGTCTTGTATCAGCCTGTAGTGCCAAAACGGTTATAATCGAAATAGACACAAACAAATCTACTTTGAAAGCCGTCTATCCAGTGTGTATTATGTATTATGAATCAGTGGTCTAATAATCCTATATCAATTAATGTTTAAGTTCCTTGTTTCATGTTTTAGTACAGTGCCTAGTGCGAGTTTCTTTAGATTTATTTGCTCACTGGCTCACGATTTGTACAGAAATCACTATATTGTTATCTCTTATGCACACTAGATGACGCTTTTTAATTCCATACAAATCTGCGTTTACTGTAACGTAATCAAGTAAGTAAACCAATCTATGAAACTCGCACTAGGCACTCTGTACACCTAATTACTTAATTAGCCAATGGACGTACGTGTTGTTTTTCTTCCGGAGTATGATTATATAGTGTATTATAGTTTTATATTTAGAAATTTAGAAAAAATAGTTGGTGTACCTATATACTTACCTATACACACGTAAGAAGTGATAGGTATTTCTTTGTCATAACAAAACTAAAATAACTCCAAAAATGTTATCCTGCGTGCTATACATATATTTGCCAACGACATTAAAACTAGTGGTTCTGTGAGCTATAGATCTTGCAAGTCTCTTTGCCATTGCTTAAAACTGAATAACACACCCCGAACCCTGGAAGTTAATTGGATAAAAAAAAGTTGTTCAGACAAAAAAAGTTGCGTCATAATAACGGTAACAAAAAAGATTTGTAACAATTTTTTTACATTTTTCGAAATGGCTGAAATATTATTCGTTTACGTATTTTTCAACCCCCATTTCTCCGAGAGTTTGTAATATTTCCAAAAATTGAAATGAAAAAAAAATTCATATAATTATCGAAATGGTTAACAAAATTTCACGAGAATCGGTTAAGAAATGCGACCTGTAGATAAGAACAGACATACGGACAGACATACAAAAGCATTTTTGCAAAAGCTGAAACGGAGACTTTCGCTTCGCTTGGTCTTTATACCTTCGGTACCTTCTATAGCGGCCGACGCCGAGAGGCACACCTAGTATTGTATAAAAATGTATTGTCATGTGTACACTCATACACAAAAACATAAAAGTACAAATTCGCGATGGACGCAACAATAAGCGATGAGCGGAAAATAATAATTAATCATCATATGATAAATTATTCTCTTGGCCGTGGAGCCGACCTTGCTTGTATTTTACTGCCGGCATGACAATCGGCCCCATTTTTTTTAATCTTGCGCAATATAATAATTTGTTTTTGCGACGTTTTTGTTTAGGTGTAATTTTTTACATATTTTTGTCGTATCTGCTTGATTTACGATGCCTAATATTTTTATCCACATTTTACTAGGTATATATATATTGCAACCGTGTTGAGTTGCTACTGCGTAGAGTTACTAATGAAATCTTAGTACATTGCGACGCCAGGCTATATTTGTACTGATATTAACAAAGCTATAGTATGCTAAAAAAAAAACAATAATTAGATATGCTCATGTTTCTTGTACAGGTTCGATGTTCTAGATCTTTTGAGTCTTGTAAGTAATTTTGCAATTACTTATGTGTTTACTTACTTCAACACGTAATGAGGCTATTCGAGTCTGTTACTATAAAAGCCATACACATATTCGGCTAGATTAGACTGTACATTCTAGCTGCTATTCATTCAAAATTTTATTAAATTCAAAAGAAAATAAAAATATTTTTCACGAACCAACGTCATTATTATGGTAAAAAGTCCAGTAATATTTGTGACGAAAATTACTTTCGCCCTTCCTTTGTTTATACTTCGACTTAATATTATCAAGTATTAAATTACAAAAGTTTACTGTTTTCTCCTCGATTGTACCCTGCCTACTGGAAGCGTTTAAATTTTGCTGTTAGAAAAACCACCTTGGCCTTTTCGCAATTAAGTTTATATTCGTTTGGCAAAATCACTTCCTCCTGGGTACAATGTCGAGGTAGATATAGCTTCAAGTTATTCTTTGGGAGGCCGTTGCGGCATATATTATTGGATTCGCGTAAGATATACGATGAATACGTCCTTGCGCATATCGGTATCGACTAAAATTAGGAAACTTCGTAATATTAGAGGAATGGATTACCGGTAGCTTAATATAATGATGCCCTTGCAAGTAACAAAATAAATTATAGAGATATTTGAAAATTATTTGCCATAGAAGTGAACGTTAGGGAACGCAAATCAGATATTGATAACTCAGCATATTTGAGACAAAGTATGCTGTAAAATATCATGGATTATTTCAACAATGTCATCAAGCATTCTCGTGGGTAACCCAAAAAGTACCTTACAACAATCTAACCATTGTTTGGGTGGCTCGTTACCGAAACAGACGAGTACTTGGACTGTTCCCGCTTCAGACAAACCGTCTAAAAAAAGTAATGTCAAATAAACAAGGCCGCCGTATGTGCATATTTGTACATACATTCAGTAAGTTATGTTAAGACAGAAACAAATTGAAACAATTGGATTTAGGCAACTGTAAAACTGGTTGTAAGTTGCTACACAGGTGACATGTTGCAGCTAAGTCTTTGTCATGCATATTAGGTTTATATTGAGGTCCTGTCAAAACATATCAGCTCTTGCAGCGCAACACTTTGCGCCGCAAGAGATGATATGCAAACATATACATGATATACAACATATGATATGCAAACATAAAATGCATAGTGATGCATAGTGATGCATTTTATGTTTGCACTATGCTACAACGCCTGCGCCCAGACTCTATCATGTCGAGGGAAAGAAAAAAACATGATCATTTATAATCGGCTAACTAATCTCAAAGTTGACGAGTTGAGAAATTGGCATTGTGAAAAGTACGAAAGTAGTACGAGTGAGTAGTACCGTGTTGAGTTGCTACTGCGTAGAGTTACTAATGAAATCTTAGTACATTGCGACGCCAGGCTATATTTGTACTGATATTAACAAAGCTATAGTATGCTAAAAAAAAACAATAATTAGATATGCTCATGTTTCTTGTACAGGTTCGATGTTCTAGATCTTTTGAGTCTTGTAAGTAATTTTGCAAAAGACTTTGCAAAAGAAAAGTAATTTTGAAAAGTACGAAAGTAGAACGAGTGAGTAGTAAGTAGTAAGTACACTGTCATCACGCAGAAGCAACTAGATGCACGAAAGTTAGAATTTTATATTTATTTGTAGCGTTTCATAGAACACTTAAATCAATTATTGATGCTAGAGAAAAATACAATTTTCTTCATTTCTATTTATTTACATAATAAAAGTGTGTTACTGTTACATTCTATACAGCTGCCGCGTCAGAGTTGATATTAATTTATTTGATGTAGGTAAATGCGTACGCATGCGCGCTGCCCCCGTCCCGACGCCACTTTTTATGTGTTTATATATTCTAATTTTATTGTTTTCTTTATTTGCGTCCCACTTTTGTTCGGGACCGAGCGCGGCATTGTTCCCCGTCGTAAATGCCGATTTAGATGATAAAATAAAATGTTGTATGGATTTTTATACGGTACGCGTAATTTTCTTTGTCCTGCAGTACCTACTGTTGTAATTTGGACACATTAAAAAGAACTAAATGTTTCTGCTCGTGTTTAAGCAATTGAAGTAAATAGGTACTCTGGGGCGTCGAAAAATTGTAATATACACCTAGTTAGAGTATACACTCTTGTATACATTCTTATCATGTACTAGATGGGAACTGTAGATGTCACTGTCAGCATCCGCTGCAATGATAATATCATCGTCTTTCACTCCTAAATATCTTACTTTTCGAACTTGGTCTAATTATCAAAGATTCAGTTCATTGTCAACAGATGCGGGTAATCGTAAATCACATTTATCTACCTAAAGTCTACATTAAATATATCAGAATATTACGTTATAAAAAATCTACAAGAGTCTGCACAAAGTTTTACCATAACTTGATCATATATTTCCATATTCATAAGACTACTTTTTCATACTTTTTACTAAGTAAGATTTTTTCCATATTAATAAGGCGTTAATGTCCCTCGGGTATATTAAATATCACTTAACATAATTATATGTATGGTATCGTGTACCACGGATAGAAATTATATTTAGCAGTCAAGGGTGGGTGACTTCAAGCGGGCTGCTTTTAGCTGCAAATGGCAACAAATTGTCCAAACCTTAAATTTGTTCAGGCCCAGTTTCACCGGTTCGTCATCATGCGGTTGTTAATGTTAATGTCCGTAAGTTTATGGTAGTAGATTTTTTCCTTGATGGCAGTAAGCAACTCTGTGGCAGCCATTGAGTATACGGTTGGCTTATTTATCTGAGGTGGTAGAATGTCAGGCGAAGCAGGGCTTAGAAACACGGTTAATATGCAAACCGGTTAGAGCCTTAGGACATGAGAAAGGGTTTGAGAAAAAAGTTTGTAAAAATGTAATAAACCGGCTTAGAACGGTTTTTGTCGCTTTCAATACAAACCCGTGTTGTGTTACGAAGGGAAAGCCGCGGTGCTCAGCTAGTATCTTAATTAAAAATGTTTAGAACCCAGAAAACGGAAGTCACAAATATGTATTTATTAGCGTGTATGTATTTATAAGGTGAATACATTTACAGTGCAAGTACAAGAATTGAATTAGTAAGTATAGGTACCGCTTTATAAGCTAAACATTTTAGCTCAAAGGAGACCAGCCGCCTTATCACGGCTTTGTCAAATTTGACAGTTGATCAATAAACTAAATGACAGGGACGCAGCTATGCAGGCTATATAGCTCCATCTTTTTCATTTCGTTTACTGTCAAACTTCGTGATAAGTTCCTAGATATTGTTTTCTAAACGTACATTTATCAAGTACCTTTTTTACTACTCTACTTAATTATAATTTACATAAAGCTACTTTGATGCCTTTGATTGGTGGATAGTGTAAAAACGCGCAAGAGTGTTCAATTATATTATACAATCAATCTAAATGACAATGTATATGTAATGAGGCGATTTTATTAAAAAAAACATGTTAGTTCCTTACTTCAATTTATAGACACATGTATTTATTTATATCCATAAAAGGCGTAGACGGAATATTAAATAGACAAGACATTAGCGTATGCGAATGAAATAGCTATAGAGATATAACCCGACTAAAATAATGAACACCGTAATACATATGCCAGCTATAAGATAAAATGAACAATATAATTTGGTCGGGTCATACATTACAGCGGGTGAAAGCCAATGGGCGCACTAGAGCTGGTAGCCAGAGCTGGCTCCAAACAATAAAATTGCATATGCAGATATAGATAAAAATGGTTTTCCATCTCGTTCTCTCATACTAGTGATTGTATAGTTTTATCCTTCTCATATTATTATTGTTATTTCAATATTCGGTCTATTTTAATATAATCTATACGATAAAAGGCTATATATAAGGCTTTCAAAATGAATGCATTGGTCTGACAATGTAAATCTGACAAACCTCATCTTTTATTTTAATTCGTTTTTACGATGAATGTCTTTCTGTAATCCCAATAAAGCCATGGTTTTTTAATTTTATAATTTTAAAGTTTTAATAAATGGGATTCCTCTACCATCATTCGTTTGCGTCTTGGTCACGTTTGTTCTCCAGTTTTTCTTGCGAAAATAAGGGTCAGAGACCATTCTCGCTGTGTGTGGTTTAGATGAAGGAACTCTAGATCATATATTTTTCTGTTGTCCAAAATTATCTTTCTCCCTATATGATGCCATAAGCCCCAAAATTCCTCGTCCCTTTAATATAGAATATCTCCTTTCATATGTATTTACTCCATTTGTATATATTTTAAGTAATTTTATTAAATCTAATAATATTCGCTTATAAATTTCTACTTTAAATGCAAAACAAATGCAATGTTTCTAAGCAATTATAAGTTTTAAGATCATATTTAATTTATTCTTTCTTTCTTTCTTTTGTCGGTTTTTTTTTCTTGTAAATATACTGTACACTGGCCATACTTTTGACACTGGCAGAAAAACGCCAAGCAGCTTTTAAAAGCCATAAGAAGAAGAAGAAGAAGAATGTCTTTCTGATATTTCTGACATTTGTTATGATCTACGAATAAATATTTTCGCTAAAAAATAATGAAAAAACATAGTCGACATATTTTTTTAAATGAAAAGCGGTTATTAAACTTTAAAAATTATGCTATATATATATATAATTTTTAAAGTTTTTACACTATATCCAGTTGGATATAGTGTAAAACTTCTGCGTATTATATAAAATTTTATAGAGGCCTGTATTTTTAAAACATACTGCGGATAAAAGCAAAGATGTATAATTATTATTTTAATTATCTCTAGCCCTGCAATTAAGCTTAAAATATCTCGAGCGCCGTGTACAAACTGTCATATAATCTGTGTCTTCCATATCGGGTATACGAACAATTAAAAACTTATTCTGCGGGTATGGGATCATTACTTTGTAAGGAATTTATCGTTATGTTTTCGAAATAACATTATTTCTTTAATATATATTATTATAATATTATATATTTTGAAATACCTATGATAAATGCAAAAGTAACTGAATGCTTGTTACCTTTTCACTGTTAAAAGCAGGAAGATTTTTGAAATGTTTACAGGGTAATCCAATATAGATTTGATTGGATTTCCCTGTGAAAATTTCAATAAATATATTTTAATTCATAATTTTTTTTTAAAGTACCCTTTAAAATGGTTAAGTATAATTGCCATTTCGAGGCTTTCGATATTGTAGATATCTCCGTTTTAAAATGTTTTTATACAAGCGAACGAAACAAATTTTTACATGTTCCTACAGTCCCTCAACGAAAAATACGTACAAACCTGCGGTTCTTGCTCCGCAGTTACGAACCTGTTCTTATCGCGAATTAATATTAATAATGAATACTTGAAACGGGCGCGATTGTAAGTTGTATAGTTGTAATTAAATGCGATTATAGCTGCAATGGCAATTACTGACAATGTCTGGTGCACCGGCGTTATAAAAAGACTGCGCTCGCCCTACTGTGAGGGAAGCGAGCACGCTGGAATAAAATGAGCGAGCGGTTTCATAAAGAATGTCATAGATAATGCTACAAGTGTTAAGCATAAATTACATATTCGTTGTGAAAGTAATTTGTAACTATTATTTACTTATATGACATTGGTTTTGTATTATTGTTATTATTTTCAGTCAGGGCTTTAATAATTTTATGTATGACAAACAAGCACGTGACCGCTATCTCACCGTTATCTAAAGTTACGATGCGGCTAAAAGGAATTGTTATTGTCAGTAAATGGAATACGGTTTACAAATAATTACGATGACAGCCCCAAGGTTGGGATAGTTAGGACCAGTTTCAACGGTTCTGTGGCAGATTCATATGTTGCTAATAGGTCATCAGTGACTCTATGAGAAGCCAAAGAAACTGCCCTCGAGTATAGTTTTGAGTATAGTTTTTGTAATGTTTACATCCAACGAGATGTTTAAGTAGTTCAATACAATGTGCTAACGATAAACATCCAAACAAGAGTCAATACATTTACCTACCTATTTGTACTAGTATATGACATTACGATGCAAATGTATAAAAGCTTCCCTGAACCGGTATATTTTCTACTGTGACCTTGACACCGACATAGTGCGCCGACTGCCGCGTGACATTTCCCCTTGCTCACTCCGTTCGGTTTACCAGTATACATATAAGTTGTGACAACCTGTGGTATCGCCCGTGTAAAGTTCAGCTAGTTAAAAATGTCTCTTTTTTAGTTTCTATCTTTTTAGCCTCCGACGCAAAAAGAAGGGGTGTTATAAACTTGACGTGTGTGTCTGTATATGTGTGTGTCTGTTTGTGGCAGCGTAGCGACCAAACAGATGAACTGATTTTATTTTTTATTACTTATATAGTTTAGGAGAATTGCAATTTCTCCTAAACTATATAAGTCAGAGATTTGAAATAAAAAAACGTTTTACAGCAGATTTTATCAAATTTAATTTAAATTGTAGTTATGCATTAGTAATGTTTTTAACTTAAATAACTCTTAAATTCTAAATTTAAAACCACCCCCGACTGATCTATGTATAATCCGTTTTCTTAGACTCATTGGAATAGTCTAAGCCTAAAGTTTTAACACTGCGGTAAAAAGTTTTGTGACCTATTTTAAATTTTAATAATTAGCAACGGTGTTTTATCTTGCTCATTAAGTAAATAAATTAAACTTTATTCAATTAACACTTCTCTACATGATTGTACCTGCGTTTTTTGTCGCAAGCTCCGACAAGCAACGTTATAAGATAAAACTGGTAAAGCGCGTGACTGCTCATGTGAAATTGGTCCCGTATATGCCTCTAAAATGAAAAGTAAATTAATCTGTTATGTCTATTACATATTCTATGAATCTATTGTTTTTTTATAGTATAGAGATACCTATAGACTAGTGTCTTGACCACTATAACACCTGTTGATGTCTGTGACTGGTGACACTGTTTGACATTGTGACAATGTAGTTGTTCGTGTCTGCATGATAGGTCGCTAAATAGTCTAAGGCAGCTGTCGAAACACACTACTGTTTGGCGACAGATTTGTGATTATTATTAACTATTGATAGTACTCATATATATTATCTATATTTGAATTTAATTAAATAAATTATTAAGTTAGTTAAAACTAAAAAATCCACATGAATGGTAGACTATTCAGTTTTGACTTGTTTTTCAGGGTTCCGTACCTAAAGGGTAAAACGGGACTCTATTACTAAGACTCCGCTGTCCGTCTGTCTGTCTGTCCGTCTGTCTGTCTGTCTGTCTATCTGTCCGTCTGTCACCAGGCTGTATCTCATGAACCGTGATAGTTAGACAGTTGAAATTTTCACAGATGATGTATTTTTGGTGCCGCTATAACAAAAAATCCTAAAAACAGAATAAAGTTAAAAATAATAGAGGGTCCCCATACAAGAAACGTGTTTTTTTCGGCATTTCACGCCATCTATGAACGCTTAGTTAGATAAACGTCCCATAGATGGCGTTATATTGAAATGTCGATCCCTAACACCTTTGTTAGACGTTAGATGGCGTTATAAGAAATAAAATGTTTATTAATTATTATTTTTTGCTGGCGAAAAATGATAGTGGTATTTTTTTGCTCGATCTTATAAAATACTGTGGTGTGCTACGGAACCCTACGAGTGCGAGTCCGACTTGCACTTGGCCAGTTTATTTACCTACTTTATAAAAATGACTAGGTAATTTCTGGATTCTAAACTAAAATATCCCGTATCATTTACTAATTCCTAGATTACTTAGTTGCATATTGGAACAAACAATTCTCAAGGATAATCATATTGAAGATTCCTTAAACGACTACTTAACCCTAAAATATGAACAATTCGAATAAATTATTGTCAATTGTCAAGTCAGAAAGCTCGCTTGCTGAACACAAAATAAAAATGTGAAAGAACTTTTGCATTTGGCAATCGTTCAATGTATTTATATTAAATAAGATAAATTGTATAGCAGTAGGTCGAATAAGGTCCGATGCACACGCGCTACTCTTCTGCAACAAAAAGTCGCATTGCCGTTTGCGGATATGTAACTTATAAACTAACTAGTGTGCGAACATAATTAAATGGTCAATTAAAAAAAGTAGACCTCACTTTCCGTTAGTTGGCAGGATTCGTTTGCTTCTTTATATGGGAACACAGCTTTCCGAATAATTAGTTGTGTTATACAGTATAATTACGTGAAAATATCAGTAGAATGTTATTAGCGTAGCCATAAAAGATTAACCGTAGACTTCAATAAAAATATGTGAATTCAAATGAGAATTTTACAATATTCATAGGTAGTGTATATAATGTACTAAACTGTTGCAAATACTTTATTTAATATCATATTAGATTCACATCCAAAAGCTACCTAATCTGTGATTTTACAAACATATTTTATACCAGATAAGCCAGCGTTCGCCTACTATCGCAGACAATAACTAATATCATGTCTCTGACGTCGCACGCCTGAGTATCTACTATGAAAATACTAGTTTATGCATTGGCAACATTTGATTCAACAAACAACGATTTTTTTACATGATCTGGGTAGCTTTTATCACCTGATGTTAAGTGACGATGCGGTCGATGATAAGCGCGCTTACCCAGAAGATATCTATTGACTCGCGATTTGAAGGCCCCCATATTGCCCGGAAACACAGACTCACGCAGGGCATTCCATTCCCTGGCGGTTCGTATGATGAACAAAGATGCAAATCGCTTCGTTCAGGTGGATGGTATGTGGTATATATTCACCATAAATCGGTGGCGCCTTTTAGTATCTCTGGATGTCCGATAATAAAATGGGTAAGGTGGAATTAAATTATGCAGTTCCATAGCCACTCTGCAAAATTTATCCGATAATATGTGATATCTGCAAAACAATGTAAAAGTTAGTTCAAAATTATTGTTGAAATTGAGCAAGTGCATAGTTTTATTGACAGGTTAGAGAAAATTTAAAAAGGTTTTTCTATGAAAATTCGTAATAAGTAATAAGCATATAATGAATAATTCCACCTCACTTCACAACCGCGACCGAGAGGAGGGGTAATCAATTTCACATCTTGTAAAAAACCTTTTGAATGTCTTATAATAATAATAGTTTTCTTTAGCTAGCTCATAGTGCAGGCAGAAGGTCGAACTTTCGGATATTTTAAAGTCAAATTATGTCAATCTCGTGTTTATTTTGTTGTACAAATAGACGACAACACTGTAGTTGCCTTAAAAAATAAGCGTATTTTGTGTGTGGCGAGCCTTAGAAGGCATCGAAAAAAAAGTACTATCGTACGTAATTAAACAGTGGTAAAAAAATTTACAATAACATATATTGTATTATTATACAATATTTTTGCAGGTATCGTCCTTTACTATAATAACGGAATCGTGGTCTTCTCTCTATCTAAACGTGTCTATCTAACTGTAGTTGGTTCTGCGACAAATGTATAGAAATATTAATAGTCATAGGTATGTCTGTGGACAAATGTGACCAGTGCAGGGGTAAAAGTCTCTACATTGATAGCAATGCGTCCTGTCATCGCAAATGTCTAGTGGAAAGAGATGCAGCTAGACAGTTGTTCTCTGCATCTCTTTTCTTATTGACGATTTTCGGTAGAAATGCATCGCTATTCATGTAAAGATTACCGGCCTAGGCCGCTGTCACTTCAACTTGCTACTTTGGGCTATGTCGACATTTTTGTTTTCCTACCAGAAGGCCACATTTTGCAAAAATAAATCAATATACGTTGTTTCTTCGGCTCATTCCTACTAGTTTAACCAAATAGTTCAACCGTTGAACTAGTTCGCTTACCTTTAAATATTACGAAAAACCACCGCAGTTCTAAGTTTCCTATCTACCATTCTGGCTACATTGCCCTGCGATCGCTGCAACGTCAGGGTGGGTGGAATGAGGAGAGGGGGGCAAGGGTGCTAAAGTTGTGAACTGGCCCCTCACCCCCGAACGTTATCATGATTCATACCGTTTATAATTTTATATTATGTTAAATTGGGGGAGAGCTACCAGCAGATTCGTGTGAGGTGTAACTTTTCTCTTAAAGTGTTCTGAACAAAATTGAATATACTTGCAAAACTTTAAAGCAATAGGTATCCAATTAGTAGGCAAATATATATCAAGAAACATATAAAAAGACAGTCTTATATGTATTTTTTTTGTAAATAGTTCAATACTCTTTTAGTTTCAAAAGGGGAGGTGCACTATTCTTCTGTTTTGTGTGCATATTACTAGTTTTTCCTCCAATAGTCAACAGATTTAAATGTTTTTTTAGTCATACGGAGGGTATATTTCAAGAAATATCTCCTTAAAAAATATCATGACCTAATGGGCAATAGGATAATCAGAAATATGGAGATAAACGCCTCAACCTGACACTGACTTAATCTCACACTCAAACTAGCACATCATGTAGGTTCATTTCAAGGATTTGATGTTATTCTAATACCTTTTAATTTTAGTTTTGTAAATACGTGTAAAATATATTAGAACACGAACCTCAACTTTACAGACTGGTGCGCTCTCCGACCATAAAGCGATATTAAAAACACAAGAGCGGGTGCTCCAAAACCCGTTGTTGGTCGTTCATGGCAACAGGAATTGTTTATAACGACTATTGATCGGATTAGGGCTAGGGGTTGGATTGCCAATTTAAGTTATTTTTAGGTACTTATTAAATTTAAGAAAGCAAACTTTTTAAATGGATTGAATGGTTAAATAATATTGAATAGGAAATATTTTTTTTTCTTTGATAAAAAATTACATTGTACTACAATTATATTGTGTTACTAGCTGACCCTGCAAACGTTGTTTTGCTAAAACCCAAAAATCTTACGGAACCCTATTTTTTTCCAAAATAAAATTTAGCCTATGTTACTCGTGGATACTGTGGCTTTCGAATGGTGAAAGAATTTTTAAAAACGGACCAGTAGTTTTTGAGCCTATTCATGACAACCAAACAAAAGTTTTCCTCTTTATAATATTAGTATAGATAATTATTTATATTATGCGGCTTATGATCTAGGATATGGTCTTGTACACTAATTCAAATGTGTGTTATGTAAGCACCACTAAGGTCACTTACTGATATTGTAGTATATAAATCGTAATGTATTTTTTTTTTTATATATACACAGTACCTACATGTATTGCAAATTACAGCTAAAGTGTCCCGTAAGAGACCATTCTAGGCCTAGTGTGCTCACTATCCTCGATCACATCATCGCTTACTACCAGACGATATAATGGTCAAACGTTAGCCTATCAGTTATAAAAAAACAAATAGATGCAATATATAAAGGTACGGACACACCGCGGCATCCTGCGTGCGCGATCTAGACGGCGATCAGATAGCGTAGTAGTATTTGTATTGCCGGGTTTACACCAAACGCGATCAGAAAACAATTGAAATGTACTGAGATCGCGCCCGCAGATCGCAGGACGCCGCGGTGTGTCCGTGCCTTTACAGTCTTGTATATGACACAGGGTGTCATAGTCGCTCCTCTCATAGCCCAGCTCTTGTAGCCACCTTATGAAAATCGTAACTCTACCTACTGCAAAGGCGTAGAACGACCGTCCATTGCTCATTTTAATCACGATCAAACGATCACGTTAAAATTTCATTTTCACTTAAAATAATAACTCTGCTGTACATATGTATGAATGTATGTATTCTATAAATTAGAAGTAGCATCAATAGTACGCGATCGCAAGCCGGTCGCAACCCTCGCTTCGTTCCCCCCTCCAATAAAATATTCAAAAAAGATAATATATTATTCATAACAAACTCACGTCTGCTCGGTAGTCGCAACAAAGTTGTAATCATGGTTGAAACTCACTGGAATTGTGCAGGTTGCTGCTATACGCATACTAGCTAGTATAATATTAATAAAGCAATACCTATCGTATATTATCTATCTTTAAATATCTTTTCTATAGGCTTAAGAGTATTTTAGTTGTACTTTACTTTAGAAACGATCGAATTATGTATCAGCTTGTTCGTGGCTTTTGTCTTTAATAATTTTTTAAAACGGTTACGACGAGGAGAAGCAGCTTGCTGAAAGGATAAAAAGTCATACTCTGGCTGTTTCCTTACATATATTGCGCAAGATGTTATTATACAAATGTTTTGAATATTTTGAAGATTCGTCGAGTGCTGCAACGAAAGTGAATAAAACTGGCCAAGTGCGTCAGAATCGCGTCTCGTATTTCACACTTAGGGAGGGTTCCGTACAATACGAAACATAACAGAGTTCCAACCTCATATATTTGATTAATTGATATTATTACCAAGAATATTTTGTTTGGTCGCGATCTAGAAAGACGGGGGCTCGTTTACTAGCGCCATCTATGTCATTTTGCCGAAACTAATTAGAAAGGTTGTTAGCTTAACAAACACGAATGAGTTGTTAACACCCAGATGACACCGATGAAGGTCTTATAGATGGCGTTTAAAAACACGTTTTTTGTATGGGGACCCCCTTTAATTTTTAACTTTATTTTGTTTTTAGTATTTGTTGTTCTAGCGGCAACAAAAATACATCATCTGTGAAAATGTCAACTGTCTAACTGTCACGGTTAATGAGATATAGCCTGGTGACAGATGGACAGGCAGACAGACAGACAGACAGACAAACAGTCAGACAGACATACAGACAGCGGAGCCTTAGTAATAGGGTCCCGTTTTACCCTTTGGGTACGGAACCCTAAAAATGACGAATTTATAGTTGCTCTCTTCTTCGATACCTATAAATGAATTTTTTTCTTTCGAGTCCTTTGTAGATTAGATTATTTTATTCTAGCGTTAATTTTGAACTTCATTTTCTTTTTTTCATTTCATTCCCATCTTACCAAATGGTTCAAGTACAAAGACTTATTATACAGTATTCAAGATAGGCACGCGTTTATTTGTTATTTACGAAGAGTATAGCTTTTCGTGGTGTATATATACCCCCTGTCGATGTCCCTTTTAAGGCCACTCAGCCAATTAATGTCTTATAAAAAAATACAATTTTTTACACACCTAGCCATGTCAATGTACATTATTATTGCTATGTAGATACATATAAACAATGTTATTTACCAAAGGTATTTAATAATGACGTTGCCTTAGACTAAACCACTTTTTATTTAGGAATTAATGATCGAGAAATGTGCGTTGTGCTTACATTGTTACGTGCTTTATGTACTCATTAAGTTGCTTTAGTGTTAACTTGATAATTTATGTATCTACTAGGTACATAATTCATTATGTAGTTTACACAATAATATAATGAAAAAGTGTTTCTCCTCTTTGCAGGCGATGTGTACTCACTTGAATAACAAACCGTGCTTGTAGACTGAATTGTACTTAAGGTACGGCCACACCGCGGCGTCCTGCGATATAAACTATTACATGTTACTTGACCGCGATATGACTTTATCAATTTGACGATGCAATGTTTATGTTTATAACTTCTATTGAGAAGATAGGGAAATGTGCCATAATGCCTTTTCAAATCAACTTTAAATCACGCCAAAAATTACCGAAATAAAAAAGAAACAAACAAGACTATTGTAATTGGAAATATGCATGTTTTTTTAAAATATTGTTATTTCACTGATTACATCCATTTAACATAGTAAAAAATAGAAATAATACTGAAAGTGTTTATAAATAGTTTTAGCATTGAAAAAATATGACGTGTCTAAAAAACAGCCATATTTTTGTGCGCCTGTGTGACGTCACAGGGTACCACACTGACCCCACAGATTAAATCTTTGTAATAGAAATAGTACGTATTCGTAAAACTTTGCATACTATTTCTCTGATAAAGATTTAGTCTGTGGTGACAGCAGTGTATGTTGTGACGTCACTTTTTAATTGACAAGTGGTAATGTGTTTTTCAAATTAAAATTTCCCACGCTTGTTTTGCATTTTGTAAATTTTTTTTTAACCAATTTAAGAGTATTTTATTTAAAAAAATGTTAAACATAAAATACCAGAAGAATAATGATTCGAAAATAAATGATAACGAAGTAACTGTATACCACATGCATATTGTAACCTAGTAGCTTCACTGACTTAATATACCAAAATGTACAAGCAGTGTACATGCAGTGTTGGTCAACAAACAACAAAGTCGAGCAACTGTCCTACGTCCTATCAGAAGTTCCACGTCACTTGAGCGTAAACAATAGCCCACAAGTGTTACCAACTACTACCAAGACAAACCAAGTTCCTACAAATTGATTTAATCAACTGGCTACCCTTTGTTCGCATCTTTTGTCCGATCTGCCTGAATCAGGAAAAAATTCCCCGATCCAGGGGAGAAGTCTAGTCTGGTAACACTAATTAACAGTCTGAATATTAACGGTTCTGGCTTTGCGAAATCAGTTCGATTGAATTTAAAGACTGTTCTATTCCTTTGGCTGGTCTGCTGGTCTAATGAGATCTTAGGCGCAAACTGGAAAAAAATCGCCTTTTATTGTCATCAATTGTTGAAATTACGTACGAAGTGTATTTGTATGGTATCGTTAAAATTTCTGATTGTAAACCACGTGGGTATGCTTTACCATCACACAGTTATAGTTGATCTTACCAATTGATGTGGTCATCTACTGATACTACTGAAGACCCGACATACTTATTTTTTTATGAAATTACTAGAAGTGTCCCGCGGCTTCGCCCGCGTTATAACCTTCTTTCATTTACTTAAAACTTTTCTTTTGTAAAAACGATTCTATCATTAAAAACATCAAATAAGAATTAGCCAAATCGGTTCACCCGTTTTCATGTTATCGCGTGACTAAGGCAATTCAGGATTCATATTTATAAAACCCTAAAAACCTAAATTTACAGACTTTGTTACCTACCCCATTTCGAAAAATCCTACAACACGTACTTTATCCCATCTTGTTTCGCCATACAAACTTTGAATCCCCGTTCCGTATCCGGGAGGAATTTTCAGAAAATGATTTCTGAGCGGATACCTACGTCATAACAACTATCTGCATTCTGAATTTCAGCGCAATCAGAACCAATATTGATTTTTAGACTTTGTTACCCCAGTTTATCCTCTTAGGGTGGCATTTTGAAAAAGTCTGAAACTCGTATTTACTTATTTATTTACAGAAGTACTTGTGTGAAATGTCGAATAAAACGACTATTTAAATTTTGAACCGCCGCTTCATCCCCTTAAAGAGTGTATTATGAAAAATTCTTTCTTAGCGGATACCTAAGTCAAAATAACTATCTGCATGCCAAATTACAACGCAATCCGAAACATTATTGATTACAGACATTGTTACCCCACTTCACCCTTTTAGGGGTGGAATTTCGAAAAAGCCTGAAACACTTATTTACGTACTTAAGTACTTGTGTTAAATTTCGAATATAAAAGACTATCTAATATTGTTTTTCCATACAAACTTTGAACCCCCGTTTCATCCCCTTCAGGGGTGAATTTTGGAAAATCCTTTCTCAGAGGAAACTAACGTCGTAATAACTATCTGGATGCCAAATTTCAGCGGTATCCGAAACAATATTGATTTTCACACTTTGTTACCCCATTTTACCCTCTTAGGAGTGGAATTTCGAAAAAGACATGAAACACGTATTTACTTTATTTTTACTGGAGCACTTGTTTGAAGTTTCGAATAGAAAATACTATCTAATCTTGTTTTACCATACAAACTTTGAACCCCCGTTTCATCCCTTTACGGGGTGAATTTTAGAAAATCCTTTCTTATCTGATACTAACGTCATAATAACCACCTGTATGCCAAATTTTAGCGCAATCCAAAACAATATTGATATTCAGACTTTGTTACCCCATTTCACCCTCTTAGGAGTGGAATTTAGAAAAAGCCTAAAACACGTATGTACCTATTTATGTACTCAAGCACTTGTGTGAAGTTTCGAATAGAAAATACTATCTAATGTTGTTTCGCCATAGAAACTTTGAACCCCCGTTTCATCCCTTTAAGGGGTGAATTTTAGAAAATCCTTTCTTAGCTGATACTACGTCATAATAACCACCTGTATGCCAAATTTCAGCGCAATCCAAAACAATATTGATTTTCAGACTTTGTTACCCCATTTCACCCTCTTAGGAGTGGAATTTCGAAAAAACTTAAAACACTTGTGTACTTATTTATGTCCTGAAGCACTTGTGTGAAGTTTCGAATAGAAAAGAGTATCTAATAATGTTTCTCCATAGAAACTTTGTACCCCCGTTTCATCCCTTTAAGGGGTGAATTTTAGAAAATCCTTTCTTACTTACGTTACTCTTACTTACGATACTTACGTCATAATAACCACCTGTATGCCAAATTTCAGCGCAATCCGAAACAATATTGATTTTCAGACTTTGTTACCCCATTGCACCCTCTTAGGGGTGGAATTTCGAAAAACCTAAAACACGTGTTTACTTATTTATGTCCTGAAGCACTTGTGTGAAGTTTCGGATAGAAAAGACTATCTAATCTTGTTTCTCCATACAAGCTTTGAACCCCCATTTCATCCCCTTAAGGGGTGAATTTTGAAAAATCCTTTCTTAGTACACCCCTACGTACTAAGACAAATATACCCTCCAAATTTCAAGTCTCTACGACCAGCGGTTTAGGCTGTGCGTTGTCTGTCAGTGAGTCAGTCAGTATGTCAGGACAAAGATTCTTATAGTAATAGATTTGCGCCCTGTGGCTTGGCCCGCGCTATAAAGTGTCCTACATCCTAGTTCGTTTGGCTATCCTTATGCATAATATATGAATATATATACGAATATATTATATGACATAATTTTACTCAGGTATTAATGAATGAGCAAAACGCGACTAGGGTGTTCTTGAAGATTAATGTAAGTACAGGAGCACCATCAGTCTGATGGACTGATTGAAAAACTTGTCAATTCACGAAAAGAAGCGTTCAAAAGACTGGTCCCACGCGGAAGCTAAGCTAATAAATAACGAGCTATTAAACGGTCCGCCGAACCGGGAAACACGTAACAAGCGTATATTTATATGCGATACAATTTCATTATTAGATGGCTATTTGTGACTCGTTATTTCTATTGTCGCTTTTTCTATTTATTATCCGGCACAATGTGTGATTATAATGTGGCCTGCGTTACGTATGGGAGCAAGTATCGTTCTGGTCGGCTGCGTGTGGCCACGAATTTTGTGTTATTATAATACGATACCGTTTTAGGATTCCGTAGTCTGCATCAGCAAACCCTTAAGGTCACCACGACTGATTCAGAAGTTTGTCTTAGTTAAGTAGCAGTGTATAAGAACCATGTGTAGAATTGCTTAAGATAAATTAAAGTAAAAAAAAACTGCACGTGATAAACCCGTCGTGTTTGAGCTCTTTGGTTTTGTCTGGACCCGTACTCTGATCTTAGATGATGTACGTAATAGCTTGTTATTAGAAACTATGTTTATGATACTACTTGTTTTCTTTAGGATTACCTGTATCCAAAATCCAAAGGCAAAGAATCTTAGGCCTATAAGGTTAAAGTTACGTGATCATTGATAAGTCTACAGGATCGAATTTGACGATAGTTTTACCAGATTGCACAAAAATATGGAACCCTAAGAGCAACGGGCACACCCAGCATGTTCCTTCCAGTTATTAAAACAATGTTTTCACAGTATTGTAATTAATTTATCGCGCGCGCCCAAAAGATGAATAGCTTTTGTATCACAAAATACACATTTTCGTTTTTCTGGTACGTAGTTTTTGTGAGATATTTTAAATGTAGACTAATTAATGTCATCGTTATTTTAATAAACGTGCGTTTTTTATCTTGTAGCGCGTATTCTCATTGTTTTTTGACTCTGTTATAATAAATTACAATTATTTTTGCGTTAGTTTTCTACTGGCACATGTCAACCTTGTTGAGATTTTGATGATATCTTATCCTTGATTAGGATTATAATTTTATTTTTATTTTTAACCGTAATTGAATATCAACTTAGCTTTTTAACTCTGTTGCTTATACATTTTGATGTTAAAATATATGAATGAAAAATTTAAACCATGAATATAAAATTAAGTATCTAATGTTTCTGTTCAGTAATTTTTTGGTATTATTTTATCGCAGATAATAAGAAGTGTGATTAATAATTAATAAATTACTTGTACATTAATGAAACAGTTGTATTTATCTGAAAATGGGAAAGTGGTTGAGAGATGTGTAAGTATGTACAATCCAAGCTGTGGAATTTTCCAACATGTCTTCGGCTCTGTTGTTCATATAACTTCTGAGTTAAAGTTCCGAGTTTTTATAATGTATGTGTTATATGTAATGATTTTCTATTCATATTATTTTTTATACTTTTCATATTTTGCAACAGTTAAATATTAGGTTACAAATCAGTGATCGTTCTGTGAATGGCTGACGAGGATCAGTTCTATTCCATTCCATTATGCGTGGAAAAAAACTCGATGCATTGTATTTTTACCTTTTCATAATTAATGGCCCGATGTCGATAGATTGATGGGAATCAAATAGTCATTAAAAAAATCTAAATATGTTAATATTTTATACTTTTTATTATATACTTATTTTATCCTTTTTTCTTATAATACCTACATACATAAAAAATGCTTTGACTGTGTTGTTACTGCTATATAATATATTGATGTTGCTATTGCTACACCATGCTGGAACTCTCCGAACTGATAAACGACACGTCATTCTAATGTGGTTAGTCCGAAACAAGGTCAAGCCTGCCATGAGTGAGCAGCCTATATTATTTAGAGATCACGTATAGGATTTAGATTAAACCTATGGACACAATACACCTTACAGATGCCTGTGTGAAAAATAGTTCATTGCCTTCACCACCAGTTGGCGCTAAACACTATTTAGAACAAAGCATTTTATACGGCGTGTTCAATACGATATTACATAACAGCTACGCTGGCTGGCTCGCTAGTGTGCTATTGAAAAGTCTGCAGACAATAAGCGTAGTGTGGACATAGACTAACGCCCGTATTCAAGAACAATACTAAGGTCGGTATGTGTGGAACACCGATATAGGATAGGTCTGTTGTTGGTTCATTTTCTTTGCTAAGTTTTTTTTGCAATTTGCCGGATTTATATTTCATAAATTACAGATAATAACATTCACACTCATTGGTCCGAGCTGTTCGGGTTAGATTGGAAAAGGAACCAGATGATGACAACGACTAAACTAAATATATATTTTATTTTATATGTAGATTGACGGTTTACCACTATGCATGCTTCATACTCATATGCCTATAGACAAGTTTTGCAGAACTTTATACAATTTTAATACATTTTTATTACGACGTGATTATTACCGTATGTGACGTTAATAAATATTGTCGAATTTGAATTTTGTAATATTAAAGTCCTCAACTCCTCATTCATTATGAAAATTGAATTACGCGGGAGATGTCTGTACCTACATAAAGATTTTATAAGTGTAAATAAACTTTTTTAAATATATTATTACCTTCACTTAGCAATAAATGAGTGATGGTTATTTATATTCATCTAAGTATTGTTCTTAAATACGGCCGTTAGAATGTTTCCCGCCCTTGTCATGTATAGGACCTGCAGTAACCACAATGTGGTTTTAGTCAAAGGATAAAAGGAGACTTATTTCCTTTACAACCAACTTAAAAAAAGGAGGAGGTTTTCAATTCGACTGTGTTTTTATTTTTTTTAGCTTAGAAGTTCTTACGTTATTAACCGATTAAATGTTTTGTTTGTTTGAGAGAGTAGTAATTATATTTCCCGGTTGGTCCCATTGTAATTTCATCGAGATCTGATAAGTACCTCCAGAGATATGGATATATAAACACCACAAAGTTGGTACTAAAATGACTACCGCGGCATTTGAAGTCGGTTTTTTTTTCGTTTAATAAACGATCGTAAATAATTACTTTAAATAATTTAATATTTTAAATCTCAATAGAAATCAATAGGGTAGATAAAATTCCTACCTGAGTGGATCTTCGTGACCCGAAGAGATATGTTTCGCATAAGTATAGTGACGAGACGTTGATTCTATTCGAGGTTTTTTTCATGTGTAGCAGAAGAGCATTATTGACTAAGTAATATCTCACCTGATGTTAAGTGAAGACGTAAGATAGAATCATGCTTGCCAGGATTTTAAAGATTGTTCTGAGACTCGACACTGGATAAGAGCGCAACTATCCCGACCCTCTTTCATATTGGTAAAGTAAGCATGCACCGTATCCACCATCAAATGACAAGCGGCGATAGCCCAATGGATAAGATGTCGGACTGGCGATCGAGAGGTCGTGAGATCGATCTCCACCCATTGCACTATGAACTTGAACCCACTCCAGACAAACTTATTTAGCTTAGCAAGAATACTAGTAATGTGCAACCCACATGGATAGTAAGCTTAAAAAAATAATACATAAATAAAACTAAAATCTTAGCAAAGTTTTATTACATGCCCATATTATAAGGCTCGGTTCACAAAGGCGGCTCGAGTGGCTGCGACAGATAGTCGCGAGTGTGTAATCGGCCTGTTCCGGCTAAGTACGCTTCTCCCGTTACAATAGATGAAGCATCTTTTGTCTAGAAAAGCATAATTTTGACGCTGCAAGATACTGTAGACAGTTTTTGCATATACTCTTAAAATGGGTGGGAAGTATAGCTGTGTTTTGTTAAAACATTTCTTTCTGAATTTGTAGGGTACGAGAATAATGCATTGTAGGTACTGAGTATACTTACTTGTAGATTTATTTCAATATTTTCAACCAACTCCCAAAAAGAAGGAGGTTCTCAATAAGTTTGTAGGATTTTTTTGTCTTTTTTTGTGTGTTTGTTACGCCATTTCTCCGTCTATTGTGAACCGATTTGAATGGTTTTTTTTAATGGGTAGGGTACGTTTCCGTGGTGGTCTCATTTTAATTTCATCGAGATCTGATAAGTATCTCCAGTGATTTGACGTCTCAAACTTGCTACTGAAATTGACGCGTTGCATGGAAGTCGGTTGTTTTAGTTTTTAAACTATCTTAATTATTAAGTTTGTACTGGTATCAATATTGGAAAAAATCAAAACTGCTCGTATAGTTCACCTGCTGTTCACACTTGATTTAACCCGATCCTCACAGGAATTTTTACCTCTGACAGTCAGGGTAAGATACCTGTGAATAACATCTAGTTTTTGCATTGTGTAACTTGATGTTAGTTTCGCCATTCAAAGAGGTAATGTCGCTAGCTTTTTGGGTACTCTTATACCAGCAGACGGTGAGTTAAATTCCGTTTTTTATTGTAGTTTGTATATATTGTAATTGCAGTCATAGTTAATATTTTAGTTTTATTTTTATGGAAGTTAAGTTTAATCTGTTTTATTTGTATATAATAAATAGCTGCGCCGAGTCCGAGTGCGAACATATCCTAATTCTCTACACATACCTAATGGCTATCCATATGCAACATTTTAGCCAAATCGGTCGAGACGGTTGTTAAAAAGGTACCAAACAAATAAATGTACAAACTGACTTTAGCATTTATAATATTGGTGTTAATTGTACTCTTCAAAAACCACACTGTATAAGTACACCATATTAAATTAAGTACAAGTATGTACAGTATATGAATATCTAAAGTGTGTACAACACAATACAATTATGCACCATTTGCATACTATTATAAACGGTAATTTCCTTTGATAATGAACGAAAATGATGCAAATCGTCACAATGATCATTGTTATAGTAATTATATTGACCATTATACGTTACAAATTAAGGTCTATTTTAGCTGCAAATCAAAGAGATACAGAATTATACGTGTCATTGTAAAGTGGATAACAAATATGTTCAAAGGTAGGTATTAAGATTGAATTGTGATAGATAGATAGGTTATTCAAAAGGTACAGATTATGCACTTCGTGCTGAATAGTGAGATAATCCGCTATTTTCGGCTTCGTAGAGCTTCGTCGAGAAGTACATTATTTACCGCCGCTCTGTGTACTGTACTGTAGTGGAATATGGTATATTTCTACACAAATAAATACCCCGCCGACACAAGGTTTCCTCGGGTCTTTTATACATAAATAACCGGCCAAGTGCGTGTCGGGCCACGCGCAGTGTAGGGTTCCGTAGTAGCATGTTATTCAATGCAAGTCTTTACCCGTTATAAACAAGCAACTAGGTACTCCGTTTTTATCACTTTAAAGGATTTATTCTAAGGATTTTGTATTTGGTACAAAATTATCCAACACCCAAGTTCAACGACTATTACTGCTAAACTAATAAAGTTATCTTAACCGCTATAATTGTCCTTTAAAGTTCATGAAATGCGCTATTATCACGAATTTTTCCAGATTTTTCAAGCCAGCAGTTTAGCTTTTAGAAGGGGGGGGGGGGGACGCCCTACTGGAACAAAAATTTGCACTTTAAAGTTTAATATCTCGTTAATGGATCATTCAATCTAAAAATGGTATTAGCAACCCTTTAGTCATTTTAAAAGACCTATTCAACGATATCCCACACGATGGGGTAGACGATGAAACAAAAATTCATCCCCACTTCTCATTATACATATTTATAGGGGAGCTACCCTAAAAAAAATATTTTTTAAAATTTTATTTCAGCACTTTGACGGCGTCATTCATTTACATACCCCTACAGAAGTACAGCTTTCTAGTATTAGCGGTCTCTTAGCAAAACCTCGTACAGACAGACAGACGGACATGACGAAACTATAAGGGTTCCTTGTCAGGAGTACGGAACCCTAAAAAATGACGAAAAATCATACGGATATGATATTTCGTCATTTTTTAGTTTTAGCTTTCTTACCGGAGTAAGAAAGCTTTTCTGTTATTTAGAAAGGCGTAAGAGGAGTAAACTTTAATAAAAATAAATGTTTCTAGTTGTTGATGCCAACAAAATACGTAGCCTGTAGATCTTTCCATTTTAGCCGATTAATAAAGCAAATATATATATATATATATTATATATACATTTGTAATACGCGTCATACGAATGGCGCCGTGCAGCAAAAACATCCAATAAAAAGCTAAAAAACAATACCCTTTCAGAATCCCAATAACTTATTATTATCCATCAAAATACTAAAAGAACTATGTGAAAATAATATATGATAAAGGTCAGTGCACATTGGCACTACAATGTAGCATCGTATGGCATAATGAAATTCACTACGTTTAATTGAGCCTGTATCCAGTACACATAAATACTGTTTGCACGTCTGTCTGTGTGACCGTGAACGTTAATTTAGTATATATTTAGCACGCGGCTTCACTCTTAAATGTTACGTTTATTTTTTCTATAAGTATGATAAAAAATCGAACAACATTTCTGACGAGTTAATATACTTCGCTTTACTTAAGTTTTAATATTTTAGGTTATGTCAGTGAAGTTAAATTGTTAGTTTGAGATTTAGATACGGATATAATATTATTAGTAGGTAGTTAGTTACCTAATATACATTTTCATCTGTCGTATTAGGATATACTGCTATGAATCCAGGTATTAATAAAAAATATGTATATAATTATACATTCACAGACATGCATACTCTCTATACATATTTCTTATCCAGGGTTATTGAAATAAAAAGTATCGTGTCGACTTGTAGACTTTTGAGCTTATAAAACATTGTTGCAGTCTTAAGTGCAAGGGTGAGCTTTTATAAGAGACGACACGACCTTTCGATCGTGTAGTATTCGACCTATATGAAACGACAACTTTAAAACTTGAGATAAATAGTCTGATATTCTGAATATTTCATTCAAATTTGGCTTTATTTCCAATACTCTTAGGATTTAATATTTTTAACAAAAATTTGCGAAAACTTGTGACATTGAAGATGTTTTGAGTTAATATAAAACCATCATTGTAATACAATATTGGCCCATAAAGACTCCACGATAGCTCATAATAACATGCAGAAAATTATTATAAAGTACGTGTGACAACCCTTGATGTATTGATCTTGCCTACTAACCTCATAATAGGTATAATGTAGTATTTTGTTTGAATGACCAATTGCGTCGTCTCGTATAAAAGCAACCAAAAGTTCGTCGCCCTCTCGGCGGCGACGAAACTAATTAAAGTATATTTTATTGTTCCCCCAGCTATTACTATCAGTATTAACATGGCTCTCGCACGAATGCGGGCAAATTATAATAATTACATTTTATTTTTATTCCATTTTATTAATAGTCGCGAGTCCATACATCTGTATTTGTTGACTTGTATGTGTAATGTGCAACTAGCTTTATATTGTTGCATCTACAGTAAACGATGCTTACCGCCGACATATGAACAGATGTAATAATACATTGACCACGATATAAACTGATGTTAAATGATGACGTGTTAAAAAATGGAATAGTGCTTGTCCAGTGGAAGTAATGGGTCTTTTTGTGAAATGTTAATTAAAAAGTTGTCTTTAGATGTACCTAGATCTCTACATAATCCGGTTAACCTCAACCCGAGTTCCGCTAGACTTCTATTTATGCCTTTAAATAGTTAAAGTCTTTGCGTCATACTTACATCCTGCCCTACCTAAGCTAGATCAGTGGGTAGGAACCAACTCTTCTTCATACAGACGTACATACTGCATAGACAAGTTTTTCATCAAAGACCGCATAGTCACTTTCGATCACTTTTCACTTTTCATCAGATCAAATTTTGTTCAATTGTTAATCTGACTTCTGTAAACAAAAAGTAAAAATAAAAGCTTTTCGTTAATACAACACATAAGATAGCGTATCTACAAGGTGTTGCACAAATGGAACACCCACATTTAAAAACAAAACAATTTGCTTCACAATTATCTTCACTAAACTCTCACAAGCAAACAATAGCATAATATCAGTCAAATACTCGTTATTATAATTCAATGCATCATGGTAATTGTAAAATTTGTATGTCATAGCTGTACTTAGCTGTAGAGTGATAAGATAGGCATTGTCGCCTCTTTTGATCTCCAGAAGACCGGCGTTGGTATGTTTGACTTCACAATATAATGTACACACCTTTTGTAAATTTCGTAGCATTTGTTATTGTGTTATCCACATCATTTGCTGGAAACAAAGAGGTAATATTTGAGGCATTTTTTGTTGAAACACGCTGTGTGCCAGCACAATGTTGGTCGAGCTTGCAGACATAGAATGTTATAGATGGCACATGTGTGTTTAATTCGCGTGTCGAGTTTGTAGTTAGAGCTCTAAATAATACGCCTCATATTCAATCCTATCGACAGTCTTTGCAGTACCACGTCAGAGATCAATATACAAAAAAATATAGTTTTTGTACACAGTCAGTTTTATTTGAAATGAGCTACATTGGCGATTGGCTTGCAGTCAATTAACAAAATAGTATTTTTTATTATTACAAAAAAGTTACAATGAAGCACATATATTAACTCAAAAGATGGACAGAGTATAAACTCAGTCAGTTAGAATAGTAACCATTCTATGTCTATGACGCAGTCGGGTAATAAATAATACCTATGGTGCAACAGAGTAATCGTCTTTCAACCTACCAGTTGCATCACAACAATTTTAGATACTACTATCATCAACACGACAGTTCAAGCATAACGTGTGGATGCAGTTGCGTTTTCGTATAAGTTATTAAAATGAATTCTTTCGGGTCAAATTCAATTTTAAAACAAATTAACAGCTTTGCAGCAATAAACCGCAAGTCCAGAGAATTTTTATTGTTTAAAATGTAATAAATAACGAATGATTTGTGTTGTCGTGAAGGAAATTCCATTGTTATATTTTAACAATAAATTATACAAACCAGCAGGTGTTATAAAAGTTTTTCAAATATTATTGACCTATTATTATGTTTTATTTTCGAAACGAGACGATTGTTACAAATAGCCCAATTATATTTTTTTGTTTTATGAATTTCGCGATAAAATATTAATGTTGGTCGAATATTTTTGGGTCACGGTGATATTATCACCGTGACCTATCCAGAATATTATTCTGGATTGTTCTTTATACGTTGACATGATTAGTTATTATTATATTAGATATATTTAGAATCTTAAAATAAATATTACAACAATAACAAATACAGTTAAATGATAGAGTAATATAATAGTTTGCCGTTTATTTGTAACTAACTAGTTCTGCTCCACGGCTTCGCCCGCGTTATAAAAGATTATTGATTACAATTTTTTTTATTATCTTGATTTAACTCTTAAATGTATATATATTAAATCTATAATTTAATATATAAATTTCTACATAAAAATACATTTATCATATACTGAACTTGTCATGTTCAGCAGCAAGTTTGAGGTGTTTATTTCATATCTCTGGAGATACATCAGATCTCGATGAATAAGTATAAAATGAGACTACCTCAAAAGTAATACTTTTTCTTATAAAAAAATAATTATTAAAATCGGTCTACAATTGGCAGAGAAATCGGTGAACACACATGAAAAAAAAAACCGACAAACCGAAGAACTTTTTTTTGTCTAACTTTTTGAAGTCGGTAAAAAAACATTTTTTATAAGTAACGAAAATACGCATTTGGCATTCAGATATCAGACCCAAAAATATCGTGTCGACCGGTGTAATCTATGTATTATGTATCTATTATATATGTACATTATTTCAGTCAAATCGGTTGAATCGCTTAACCGTGCAGTGGTAGGTAACAAACAAACATTATATTCAAACTGATTTAAGCATTTACAATCATGTTGTTGATAATATTTTTAGTAAGTAGGTATTTTAGAAATCGTTATACTTAGGACCAGTTTATTATCTGACAGATGACGCCATACAAAAGATGTCATAAATCTGTGAGATATATTCATAATAGAGCTGTCAGGAACCGGTGAAACTGGCCCTTATATAATTAATGTGATGTGTAAGTACTAAATGTGTATTTATAATTAGTTAGTTCTACTAGTTGTAACTTTCGAAACTATTATAATAATATGTACATTTATGAAGGTGGTGGTTAAGTAGATAAGGTGTATTTAAGACTGGTTTAATGCCAGTTTCACAGGTTCCTGATAAAATTTCAGTTAGTTATCTGACAGATGATGCCATATAAAAGTTTTTTTTGTTTTTTTTATTCGTAGGTTCCAACTATATCCGAATCCATCAAAATTAGTTTAACTATTTTCGCATGATTGAGAAACGTCTAGGTACTTCTAGTTTGCCTAGGGTAGTACCAAGACCTCGTCGGTTATTCAGCGTGAAAATAAAACATAATAATTTTAATTTTAAATATGCTTAAGTTTACAAGTGATAATTTTATCTAACTTTTAGGATTCTTCTCCGACTCGGCTTTTTTGGTAATTAATATAACATTCCGTGAAAGACAATTAATGATCTCCAAACTTTCGAGTTGGCTTTTTGTTTGGACTTCGTGTAGTTTTCAGTTTTGATATAAATCTGACATTAAATTTAATCCCTTGCCTTATTAGGAACGAGTTATTCCATAAAATTTGGCGCTAAGCCACTGAAGTTTGAATCAAATTATTTTATAAGAGGATATTCCAAACATGTTGGAAATTTTAAGACAAATTTGTACAACGACGAGGCTATCATAATTTTGTGAATAATGGACATAATATAGATATAACATAGTATAATATAACATCTACTTGTGTTATTGCTTAGACCGTGTTATCGCATTTCGAATATTTTTAACCAACTTCACAAAAAGAGGAGGTTCTCAATTCGTCGGAATCTCTGTTTTTTATGTATGTATGTTCAAAATCGGTTCAGGCATCTTCGAGTAATTGGAAGATGCCTGAACCGATTTGGAAAATTCTTTTTTTCTTCCAAAGGGTACCCTTCCCAGGTGGTCCAATTTTTCGGTCGAGCCGTTTTTAATATATCAACATTTGTATTACGATGCATTTACTTATCTCGACGACATACTACTGGCACAGATTATATAATAGTTACTACGTCTACGGTCTACTTTGACTAGCGCGACATTTGAAGTCGGTTCTATTAGTTTTTAAACTATTTTAAGTTATTATTATTCTTGCTCTATATGATAGAGAGGATAGTTTAACGAATGACTGTCATGCAAAAAATGCTTTCAAAACTATATGTATATATAACTATATATTTAACTATATATTTCATAATATTTGAATACACATTTATATTTTATTTTTATAAGATCGTTTAAATAACTAAAACAACCGACTTCAAATGCCGCGGTATTAATTTTCAGTTCCAACTTTGAGGTGTTTATCTCCATATCTCTGGAGATACTTATCAGACCTCGAAGAAATTACCATGGTACCAAATTTGGGATATCTCCTTTCCAACAAAAAAAAGAATAATCAAAATCGGTTCATAAACGACGAAGTTATCCATCCGCGAACAAATATATATATATATATATATATAATATATAAAACGCTTGAATTGAGAAATGTCCTCCTTTTTTTGAAGTTGTTTAATATAATACATAATAATAGTAGTTTGGCAAAAACACAGATCAAAGCGGTTTGACACTGCGAATTTCGATAATATTTTTTTTAACAAATAATTATTATATTAATAAATTAAAACTAGAAAGCTAGTTTTATTTAAAAAACAATGCAGCTTTTTAGCACAAAACAGTAGAAGTAGAAACTACTACCTTTGTGGTGTTTAGGTACAGTTAGTTGATATATCTATTTGTTTAAATTTGTACCTTTTGAATATTACCGAACAGTCAGCATATATTATATAATAATACAGCCATTCTGTTTTTATTTATTAACCGTATATCAATTCGTCCCCGCAAGATATTATAATAGTCCGTTCCCGCCATAATAATTTGTGCGACCGAAAGTATTTTTATAAATACATTCACAATACTCATTTCTTGGAAGTTGATTTATAATTTCTTTGTTGGATCGCGCTAGTAATTTGTTTTGTAAATTGTTTTTCGAAGGACTTTTGTTTATGCTTTACTGTTTTTGTTTTAATTTTAATAGAAATAGAGCATAACTAAAAACTAACTATTGTTAGTTGTGGTGTTACACCCCATTACTCTATAGATTCCTGTAAGATATTGAAAAAATGTATGTAAATAATACTAGGTATTTAAATTATGTCGGCGGGTTTAAACGTAACTATGTAAGCACATAGCTCAATGTGCTACACATTAGCTGAATACTCCTTCTCACTTCTCTTACCCAAACAAAACACTTCGAAAGCGAATCATGGAACGAATAGAACGAACCGTATAACGCCCCTAAAAAAAAAATCATTAAACTTTTTTAGGGATTAAAAGAACCCTGTTTTATTTCAGGGTCTAGGCTATGTACATAAAAATAAACTGGCCAAGTGCAAGTCGGACTCGCACTCGTAGGGTTCCGTACCACACTACAGTATTTTATAAGATCGAGCAAAAAATACCACTATCATTTTTCGCCAGCAAAAAATAATAATTATTAAACATTTTATTTCTTATAACGCCATCTAACGTCTAAAAGGTGTAAGGAATCGACATTTCAATATAACGCCATCTATGGGACATTTACCTAACTAAGCGTTCATAGATGTCGTGAAATGCCGAAAAAAAACACGTTTCTTGTATGGGGACCCTCTATTATTTTTAACTTTATTCTGTTTTTAGTATTTGTTGTTATAGCCGGAACAGAAATACATCATCTGTGAAAATTTCAACTGTCTAACTATCACGGTTCATGAGATACAGCCTGGTGACAGACGGACAGACAGACAGACAGACGGACAACGGAGTCTTAGTAATAGGGCCGTTTTACCCTTTGGGTACGGAACCCTAAAAAATCAGCTCAATTGGTTAGTTTTAGCGAGAAAAAGTAACAAACATACACACAAACATTTGTCTTTATAATTATTAGTAGGATAGGATATAATATAACCCGCTTTAGTCTTCCTGTGTAAGTCTGTACATATGATAATAACGTGATGCTACAATCATTGTAAATAAGTAGTAGGTATTTGTTACAGCTATTAATTTAATTAGAGCCAGTTTCTGAACACAATATAACTGTAGTGGCTCTGTGAGCTGTAGATCTCGATCCTTTGCATAGCTTGAAGCTGAATAACAAACATTGACTCCTTCTTATTTGTCGGATGAAAAAGTAGTCAAACAAAAAAGTTGCATAACCTTATTGGTTAACAAAAAAGTTTTATGACATTTTTGAACATTTTGCGAAATGTCTGAAATATGTAATGATATGATTTTGTCACGTTTTCAACTTCACTGTTTTTTATTCCAAAACCTAACCAAAAATAATATACATTATAATAACTGTACCTGCTAACAAAATTTCACAAGAATCGGTCGAGAAATGCGACCTGTAGTGGAGAACACACACCCAGACAGACAAGCGAAAGCATTTTCGCCTAAGCTGAAACGGAGACCTTGGCTTCGCTTGGTCATTAAATTGGTTTCCAAACAAAAACAATAATAATATATAATAAAAACAAAAAACAATGTGCAAAGCTAATACTGGCTGGTTCATTAGGGCTTTTATAGACATAGCAAACATCTGCCGCGACAACTAAGTATTAAAATAAATTGTACCTTCTAACCATGCCAGCCGTTGTTAGCGACTAATACGGTTCAAAAATACTATACGTTTGTGCTGTGCATACATTCTACATATAGACATGACACATGACATTTGCGTTTTTAATACCCTTAAAATACATTTTAGCTAATTATTTTTGTAGTTGCAAAAGTAGCCTTTATTTTCAATAATAAATCATTGAGCTTTCCGCGTATTTAACTAGATAACACAGTCTAGAAGTACAATTGCAATTTATTTATTTTAAAAGATTACAGGTTTGATTTTGAACACATATATACATGTACACAATTAAAATTAAATTAGAACTATACATACAATATAAACTACTCCTAAAACTATAATACAGACCATATAAAATCTACAAATAAAAAATATATACGGTCGAATTGAGAAACCTCCTCCTTTTTTTGAAGTCGGTTAAAAAACTGAATTAAGGTCGCCAGTAGGGTACGCAAAAAGCTGGCGACATTACCTCTTTGAATGACATGACTAATGGCCGGTTTCTGATTGAGAGTTTATCTATTCAATAACGGTACATTTGAGTAGATAAACTCTCAATAAACCGACATCAGAAACCGACCACCATTCGTTGCCCGAGGTAAGCGCCAGCTTTTTGGTCATGGGAGACATCTATCAGACGTCTGAACAACTCCTTTACAAAACCGCGTGCTTGTTGACACGAACCCATGGTCTCGACCCTAAACGGAAGAAACGCGTAATTGTCTCCAATGTCTGCATATTTCCTCCGCTTGACGGCCTCTGCCGCGTCTGCAGCTGCTCCTGCAGCCCGTGAGGTACTGTCAAGGTGGGATACTGCTAACGTATCGGCGCACGTTGCATCCCACACTAGCGGCTTTCCACGACACCAAGGAATCATCGTCATGCCGTCAGACCTCTTGCCATTAGTCTCTTGTCAAGATTATTTCATAAAAACTAAGCAAGCTCTTTATAACGCTTTATTTTATTTTTTATAAGGCGATAATAGGCGGTGTCATAAAGGTCAACATGATTTTTGGTTTTATCAACCCACTGAGCTTGACAATAACAATGACTTGAAATAAGTGTCTTTATTTGTTTCAAATGAGTAGGTCCACCAATGCGATCAGTCATATATTGACGATGATTATTTTCTAATTTGCGTTATACTTAGCCTAAAAATCTCCACGTTACAACGCTAGTGTGTATGCGCCCTTATGCCAGCTGCGCCGTGCCACTTAAAGCCGAAATATATATTTTTTCTGCTTCCGCTCAAAGGGTTGGCACACACTACGTTTTTATGGATACTTAAACTAATAATTAACACCGCACTTATTCGCGCTTAGAACACTATTTATGAGTAAATTTTCTCAGTATTATTGTTTGTTTTCTCATTATATCCTCGTCTCGGTTCATTTTCCCGGACTCCATTACAGCGTATCGAACGCGAGCTACTTTTACTCGACATACGTATATTAAATTGCAACATTTTATTCCACTTCTTTTTATTTTTTTATAATTAATGGTTTCGTCGTGCGCCGCTTGGGGCGGTGCTGCACTCATTAGTGCGATGCGAGGCGATATATTTAAATCAAGAGCATTTTATTTCTCGCTACTCATAGATGCCGTTTCCGACTCTGTTTTTTAAGAGAGTTAAGAAAATCTATTGTACAACCTATGATTATATCTATGAATAAATGCTAATAAATGATGTGCTTCAACTTTTGTTAATACGTTCTGTTAAGAAGATGCGCGTGCGTACTATGTATGTAAAAAAATCATCTCTTAGGTATAACTCAGACCATCCTTTACAAAATGTATATTCACAAAAATATCGTAATGCGTAATTTAATATAAGTATTTATAAGTAATTATGTCTTTACTCGGCTAAGAAGCAAAGAAGATTCACCATTATATTTACCTATTAGATAATTAGTTCTGGACCGAATAATCTGTTTTATACACAAACCTTGGATTTATATTATGTTTTTTCTTTAAGTGTTATTTACACTTTAGTTATTTTATAGTGTAGAGAATAAATTTGACCAAAACAACTAAGGCAAGCTAAATAAAACCTTTTAATAAGTAACATGATATTTACTTAAGCAGTGCAACGTCTCTCGTCGGAACAGAAATCTGTAATGACGTCATCCAAGTAATTTACTTCTAATCAGTTATAACAGATGGCGCCACCAATGCATAACATTGGTTAAAATGCAATCCATTAGGTTAGATTTAGATCCATTAGGTAAGATTGTATTGTAGCTGAGTTGGTACAGCGCCGGGCATTTTTCCTAGGAAGTGCGGGTTCGAATCCCGTCGATACGATGACATTTTGTATAGCAAAACCTTGGATTATAATGTAATCGGAAAGCAATTCCCTTACCTTCAAAATATTGCGTATTCCCTACTTTCGTAATACGCATATCGTGCGCTATAAGTAATATGTCAATAAAGCATATCTCCATCACTGGAATGTGATCTTCAAATCGATTTGTATGTGTGCGTCGGTAACTGCTATCCTATTATATTCTTTATTGTCTTACATGTTGTCCGTACCGTTGCTAAATTATTTTTATTATGGAATTTACTTGACTTTATATTTTGTAAATACATTGTACCTATGATTTGTATGGCTGGGTAGCCAACTGTTATGTTTAAAAGGGAACGAATGAGACTCTTTGAAGTCTGAGAATAACGTTCTGAGTTTTTTGTGTGGACTGTCTCACTTCCTAGCCAAATTTGTAATCTTGACTAAACAAAAATTTAAGTATACCTACAGTAGGTAAGTATTCTGGTAGCGCTGAGATTCCTCCTCGTAAAGTTATAAACTTTCTTTCCCTGTTTACCTAATATCAAAGTCTTACACCCCATAAAATACTAAAGGTACGGACATACCGCAGCGTCCTGCATGCGCAATCTGGGCAGCGATCAGATAGCGCAGTAGTATTTGTACCCACTGGTTCACACAAACCGCGCTCAGAAAACAATTTAAAAGTCCTTAAATCGCGCCCGCAGATCGCAGGACGCCGCGGTGTGGCCGTACCCAAAATCCCATTCAGATGATTAGTTTTTGACACATTTTTTCAAGTCAGTGAGTCATATACAGCGACATCCTAACCCTTAGGAGGGTTAGGATGTTGATGGCGGTATATTATTAATGTGTTATGTTACCTAATTGAATGCCAAAAGTACAAATTCTACAAAAAGTCTAGGTGGGTATAATTCAATGAACTACTTGTTGAAACCATACTCCATTTTCTAGAAAAGCTAACTGTTATAAACGTAACATGAGAATAATATAATAAATGTTACATCCGTATTAACTAATAGGGCACGTATTGTGAGTTCAACAATGAACGTCGGGATAAAAGTAAGTACATATTATTTTACGGTACAGTCGTGAACAGAAGCGTAGCTAAAGAGAATGTCACCCCATCCGCTAACTAAATTTAATTGCAAAACATGAAGTCGGTTTCGTTGTTACTCGTTCAAAAATGTGAATGCAGGTTGAGATTTGGGCTAATTTTGGAAGTTCCAAAAATACTTGGGTTTATTGTAGAGATGGATGGCTCCCATCAAGGTACCAAAATACTGGCCCAGTTATGGGCTTTCAAAATACACGCACGGTTAGCGCATAAAATACCTACTGGTTAAGTCAGGGTCGTTTCAATCAAAATGCAGATTCTCTGGTGATTACTAAATGTAGGCTCAGTCAGGCTTCCAAGATACAGGTTAAGTTAGGATTCCAAAATGCAGGTTCAGGTGTCATCTTTCGGGCTTCCAATACACATAATACTTATGGACTCCCTAAATGTTTGTTTGGTCGTACTTGCAAATACAATATCAGGTGGCTTCCGTAGTTCAGGATCAGTTTTAAATATTGGCTTGTTAGCTTTGTTTTCTGAGTTATGCTACCGATATATATATATACAGACTCGTTTGGACTAAAAAATTACTGTGTTAGTCATCCTCCTCCCAAAATACAGTCCTAGCTTGTTAGCTAGCAACATCGCAAAACACAATCTTATACAAACTAAACCAGACTCTCAAAATGCATGGTCATTGCTATCAAAATTCTTTGGTGGTATTACAAAACACACGCCCACCAAGGTTAAGTTAGTTTACATTTGTAGATAAACTGAAAAAAAAAGATAATCATAATGATATGAACTGAAAAAACAATTATTGATACAAATACTCTTTATTGAACATAATAATAATAGAAACTTACAATTAAAACATTTTTACATATAAGTGTCAATAGACGGTATTATCGCTCAAAGCGATCTCTACCAGAAAACCATGTTTATTATATGACTATTATAAAAAAGTACCTATTGCAGATGTCAATTAGGCGCCAGTGACCGCATACCATCAGGTGGGACGCCAGCTTGTTGGCCGCTCCATTTTATTAAAAAAAGAATAAGCATTTACTTAAAGTCCGTAGTACTTATATATCGATGAGTAGTAAGTATAGGATAAGTTTGTTCCAACCCCCGTATTGCCACGTTGCCGCTACTCTCAGCGTGTCAAAGCTCGCGCGTCCTCTCTAGTGTTCTTCAGACTCCCTAAGATGACGCCTCGCTTTGTGGACGACAAGGTAAAACATATTCAAACGCGTTTTATATCTTTTTCACGTTTGTACTGAATAATGATCTTTTAAATCTTAACGTGAAAGAAAATAAAAATATGTTTGATGACTACAAAGCTTTGTTCCCTTAGACGAGGAAACGGTGAAACCTAGTTATTTTGAACATTAAAGCATTAATTATAATTTATATTTTTTCATTATTTAATGTATATTTTTTATGATTACTTTATAAGTAATGGCCTCGCCAGTACCTACACGACAGATTCGTTCCGCCGTCGTCCGACAATTAATATTAATTAAGATTTAAATTGGTCTAATTATGTAGAGCTGCCCATCTCCACTGAACGGGCAGCTCTTTGAGCAATGAATACTACATGAAACTTTAAACGTATTATCTTTGGTTTCCTTTCATGTTTATATTGTGTAGATATATAATATAGATTTTATAATTTATATATATTTATAATATATTTATAATTTATATAATATAGATATTATAATATAGATTTTGGAAAGTCAGCTGATACTTCTAATAATAGGTTTAACACTACGCTACGTTTACTTTATAAAAATAATTTAGGTAGAAAAATATGTATCTATTTAGAGTATTGATTCACTGTTTGCTACCAAAATATCTTAAAGGTACGACCACACTGCGGCGTCCTGCGCCCGCGTGCGCGTTCACGATCTGAATTTCTATTGTTTTCTGACATACATGAACATTACTTGCAATATTACACGATAACATACAGAATATGAAATAACATATTCAAACTTAATAAATCGTTAGCCGAAATCTTTAATTAATATGTATATAGTTTATCTAGGCCAAAATACTACCTGCATTGCTATCAAAAGAAGTTGTGACCTAAATATTATATGAAAAATTATATTTCAATTAAATCTTAATATTTGCATACCAAATTGTAGTAATGCCTTCGGGTTTGTTTTAAAACCGCTCGACTAAAAGTTGTGATGCAGGTACTGAAATGTGTCCAAAACCATGAACAGTATTTTTACTATTTTATACACACATCATTTAGTCATCATCTTAATTTATTCAATTTTTTAATTGAATATTCTACAGTGTTTTATTTTACTATGATATGATTTAAAACAATGTATTTTTTTATGTGTTAGGTACTTTTAACCGCATAAATGCAGAATTCTTTCTGTCTCTTAAAACTATTAAATAGTCCTTTCAAAGGTTATGTAGAAGAGATTGCTTGAAACGATAGGAATGCTAAATTGTTTTACTGTTTAATTTTATCAGTTAAAAAGAAGATAGTTTTTTTAATTTATTTGGTAATCAATAATTAGTTTTTATATTCCACTACCTGCGCTCGCATTAAAAAGTATCATATGTTCTAACCTACTATACTGGCTATCTCTGTAAAGAATTTCAGCCAAATCGGTCGAGCTATTTGACCGTGACAAGGTCCCATTCAAACAAATATACAAACTGAATTTCGCATTTATAATATTGGTGTTGCGATGTTATTGATTGTACAGGTTAAAGCTTGATAAGTCACTGAAAAATTATTGCTTCTCTGTTTTCATGATATTTTCGCTTCTTCTTATATTTCTTTTTCTCTTTACAGGTAAGTTTTATACGAGCATTCGTGAACTCAGCTGAGTCTGGTAAGATAATAATAGTATATTACGATACGTGTGACTTAAGTAGTTTATTATTACACGGCGTGAAGCTAGCACCCTAGCGCACCGAGGGTGCTAACTTCGCCGTGCAATAATAGCAATATTCGCCGTGCAATAATAGATAACCTTAGTCACAAGTATCGTTTATTATTTTATAGATGTCAGTGTGACATAAACCCGCACTTTACGCTTGCTACGTTTTTCCGTCAAATAGAAGATTAACGGCCTGAAGTTGGCTTACGAATCGTCGTGCAATAATCGACTATTTAAGTCACGGAAAAGCGAGCGTAAAGTGCGGGCTTAGGTCACACTGTGCTATAATATAATTAATAGTATAGTACAAACAGGCTTGCCAGGCCAAAATTATTATAATACATTTTAAATGAAAATCTCATCGGTGATCTATTTAAACTCGTAGAGATGTCTTTTCATAAAATTAACGAGTACAATAGTCGAGTCATGGGAGATGGTCAAACGCTTGCCTCTCCAGTATTAAAAAAAATGTAGAGTGCGTGAGCTGCTGAAAATACACACCGTGCGTTTTTTGATTTTTGGTATCGGAAATAAAATAAAAAAAATATATAATAATTTATTTTTTTCATTAATTTTTTCACAAGGGGTGCGTGTGACCTTCTGCTGTTGGATTTTAGTTTTGATTTGATGCCACAGCTACGAAAAAAAATTTAAAAAAATAATTAAAAAAAAAATTCTGAATATGCGAAAAAGTGCCGCAGTCAAAGTGTTAAGCGATTCCTTTAGGAACTTGCTTAAGGTGGTTACGGTGTGAAGATACCAAAATTTTTGTTATGAGCCGGAGGGAGAGGGAGACTTGGGGGAGCGTCTTGAAGACCCCCAGCCCCAGATGCTACCTTTCCGGAAATAGACTCAGGCAAGGAGTTATTCTCTAAGTCTCGAGTATTTAGACAAATCTTTCAGCCCTTTTTGACACTTCACAACAGATTAGCTTAAAACTGCCATATCCTTGATTCGTTTTAGATTATTATATCTATTTTTATGTAAGTATGATAGACAAGCGTTAGATGAAGTACAGTGGTTCAGTATTAAAATTATGATAACAAGGCAATCTCGGGATATATTTTATATTAAGACGTTATTTAGTTAAACCACTTAAACTGAACTTAAAAAATATCACTAGCGTGGCTTATGGGCCTAATTCTTATTAAACGGTATTGATTTTTAAAATCGATAAAGATTACTAGAAAAGACAACAGAATACTTATAATATAACTATGAAGTTCCAATTAAATCGTTTTTTTCAAAAATTAGAAGACCCAATCAACAACCCAGTAGGATAAATAATCCGTTAGGTAAAGATACTTTTTAAAATAGCATCTGTAGTTACAAAAAGTCAACACTTTAGAAGCTTCGTACGAGTAAATAGCGTTCGTTATAAGCACGCGTTAACTTTTACATTCCTATGTTAACAGCTTCTTTTAACTTTACAGCCTCATACCTTTCTGTAAACTCTTGCAATTACCTTTTCACGTCGCGGGCTTTTATTTTATCCGGCAGTCTGGCTGCCTTATTTGTGAACAAGTAGTTAGATATGCATGTGCGTTGCATCGCGTCGTCCCATCATATCTTTTAATGGTAGCGTGTGTAAACGGCCTTTCAATGAGCGAGTAGGTAATGGTTTTGGTGCTAGGTTCAGTATCATTTTTTAAACATTTGAGCGAGAGTTGAGGTAAGAAGCGGTTGTGTTAAGCGTATTTCAGACTACGCTATACTATTCTGCTATATACCTAGCACAGCATGACAAGCAAATTATATGCTAACTGGCTCATTTATAGTATAGCTAAGTGTGAACGTGTTCTAAATAAATGTATGGTGCTCACCATACATTTATTTGGAACACGTTATTGTTGTGGTATAAACTATATGCTTTAAGCTATTATATTATAGCGAAGTCTGAAATGCGCTTTGGAATCGGAACAAGTGGTTGAAAAATGGTTTGCAAATTTTGACAGTTTGATTTACTACACGAACCTTGCTAGTGCATTAAGGGCCAGTTTCACCGGTTCCTGATAATGCGCTAGACAGTTATTTGACACATGACTCCATATAAAAGCTGTCAAAAACCGGTCAGATTTCTACATATGAACGCTATCAGGGACCTGTGTAACTGGCCCTCAACCTTGTAATACAGAATAATTTGACCTAGGTGTCAGTTAGTAGCTGCCTAATACGATTTTATATGACTTTTTATCTTCATCCGATTTTGTTCACTGCATATTAGTTTGTTTATATTATGTTCATTAATAATACACAACATCTTTTGTAAACTTTAAGACGAACGACACGACACGAGACGACAGTCGTCTCGTTACCACGATCAATGCAACTTGGTCGAAACGTCGCGTTAAATAAAATTAATGTTTTAGGCGCGATGAGTCCCGTATTTTCATATTTATAACAAATACACAATATCTACCGTATATTTACTAAACATAATAAACGCAAAACTAATGCATTAATCACTTCTGTAAAAAAAAGTTCAAATCGGCAATTTTTCATTTAGAGGTAAATTGAATACAATCTGCACTATAAATACTCTGCAACCCTCCGTCAGAATGTAGCAATTGCAAATTCTTCCGTCATAATCACATTTTCTAATATTGAAATTGATCATGGGGCGATAATTCCATGAACCAATTAAATTACGGACACTTTGCATGACAATCAAATATTTACCAATATTCACAGTAGTCACTAAAGCAACTATTTGTAACGAATTAAGACGCCTGCGACAACTTGTTCATACAAACGTTTATACAAAATTCGTAACTAACTTACCTGATCCCACTGCTGGGCAAAATTTTCCCCATTTTTATCAAGGTTTACAAAAAAAATTACTTATTTTTTTAAAGCCCACATGACAAATAATCTTCATTAAATGTGTGAATTTAAAATTAAAATGTTCGTCATAGTTTTTTTTTCAGGTAAGTACGGTAGTCCTTTAATGCATCTTATCGAAATCTGATGAGTATGGAGATGACCACCTCAAACTAGGCATTAAAAAAGAAATGATTTTTAACCGACTTCACAAAAAGGAGGAGGTTCTCAATTCGTCGGAATCTTTTCTTTTATGTATGTTCACCGATTACTCGAAGATGCCTGAACCGATTTGGAAAATTATTTTTTGTTTCAGGTGGTCCCATTTAAATTTTAACGAAATCGGCCGTGCCGTTTTTAAAATATCAACATTTGTATTACGGCGCATTTACTTATCTCGACGACTTACTCTTACTACTAACTACTGGCACAGATTATGTAATAGTTACTTCGTCTACTGGCTACTTTGACTAGCGCGACGTTTGAAGTCGGTTCTTTTAGTTTTTTAATCGATCTTAAATTATAATTATTATTTTAATCTTGAGTCGGGTTATATATCAGGTTCAATTCTTTAATACATGTTATAAAGAACTGATCAGTTTCTTAAAAGATATTAATAACATATCTAACGTAGGTACAACTAAACATGACTCGCGCATTATTTGAAATCGGCTCTTTAGATTTTTAAAAGATTATTCGTGCAACCTTCCGAAATTCTGGCAGTGCTCTCAACAGCACTCCGGTCCTAATAGGTTCAGTCCGTAAGCCTCCCTCACCCCACCTATAGTAATGCTGAAAGACCAGTAGTGGCAAATAGCACATTAAAAATAGTCGTCTCTCTGATTTCGTTGTCAATAATTGAATTTATGACGCGAAACATCCTTATATCTTCCAGTGGGTGACGTCAAAAAATGATTACATACCACCAAGTACCATTGGATCCCAACTATGGCTGATGATGATAATAATGACCATTCACGGTCAACACCATTCCCAAAGAATAGGCAGGTGACAGACTGTAATGATCTTTACTACTTGAGTACGTTACGACTCCAAATAGTTTAATAGTTTGGATCCTTAGAAAAAGACAACTAAGATATGTTAAAATAAAACATGTTTAGCCATGCTTGGTAAAATATAAAACCGACTTACTTACCTATACAAGATATCTATAACTAGAAAGACTTTCATCAGTTTTACTTCCATGGCGCGAATCTCTAAAATATCACAGTTTAGGTAGCATTGCATGAATCCAACACCTTAGAACATTGTTCCAAAGAGCTGCATTGCAAAGCCGTGGGTTACATAGTGCTGCAACCACTCACGTTCAAATGGTGCGTTAAAATGTTGCGCTTTGTCGTTCGCGCGACAATTTACGCCTTTACATCGTCTGACATCACAAGCGTCGATTACAGGGGATGCGGTGTTTGATGCGCCTATTTTGTTATTTTTATTCGTTAACTGCCTACTTACTTATTAAAGTCTCATATCCCTATGCATCGTATAAATATCAAAACGGCCGCGACTGCCAAATTAGTCTACATTTTTTTTTGTTCGATTTAGACTCTAAGGGACAGTTTCGCCGGTTCCTGTTAATGCGTTACACATGACACACATCAGGAACCGGCGAAATTGGCCCTTAGAGTCTAAAACAAAAAAAAGTCAAAAATTTAGACTAATTTTGGCGTCGCGGCCGTTTTGATATTTGTGCGATGCATAGAGTTATGAGATTTTAATAAGTAAGTAGGTACTAACACCAGTCTTGTTCTTATTATATTATTATTTAATGTAGTAGGCAAATACGCTTCCTATGCATCAGTACGTTGATATTCACAGTAATAAGCAACCGCGCTCCATCATCGATCACATCATCACTTACCATCAGGTGAGATAGTTATCAAGGGCTACTATATAATATATAAAAGTTACATAGATTCAAGAATAGGTTTTTTTAAATATATAAAATATTAGTAATTTTTGATATCATTCCATCTTCTAAAGGGGCTGGCTTTATTTACCTATGAAGTTTCACATTTACCTACCTTCTGCTTTAATATAAGCACAAACAGGTTAGAGTAAAAATGAATAACATTGGCTACTGAATTAGTACAATGTACTTATTATACTGTTTAAACTCATGCTTGATTTAGTTAATTAGCTTTAAACACACTAAAAGCACTAAGTTGTATAGCCGTGGAAAGTAGATGGTGTGACGATAAGCCGTTCACACCTATTAATCTGTTCTGTCTGAACAAAGCCGGGCCGACCGATACGAATCTGTCACGCCACGGTTACGGACCAGCTAAATGCTTACTATGTTTCATTTGTTACTGAGTATGTATATTCATATTTTTAATATCTAAATCATGAGATGTTATTTGATATTAGCTAATAGTACAAATAAGACGCTCAGCTGAAACCAAAAAACGCACGCAAAACTTTGTATTGACGAAATTGTTTTGTGCTCACCATGGCTCTGTTTTCACAAAAAACACTGCGACATCACAGTGCTTGCGAATGAGTTTCGTTCAAACCAACATATACATTACTTGCATTACTTATGTCAAATCCACCGTCGCACATTATGCATTCGTCCGTCGTATGCTTTTTTTCCAAGAATCATTCAATAATATATTATGTATATTTATATATATTTTTAAACCCTTAAAATATAAAAGCAAATGTAAAAATGTTATGCTAAACCAGCTATAAAAACAACCCCGGAACAATTAGTCAAACATTGATCCGAAACTGACAACATTGAACAAAAGAAGCCGCCCTTATATCAACTTAAAACCTTTGGGCAATTATAATGGAACGAGTACAACGGGGGTGTAGTGAAAAGCGAAAAAAAATGTCATATGGGCCCACCGCCATTTTGGTATGTGCGCAAAGCGCGTGAAAATGCTTACTGCGCAGATGACGAGCTGGGATGCGCGGGCGTTCTTTGCAGCCGAAAGCTCCGTTCTGCCAACGATGAAGGGTTTACCCCAAACATAACTATCGATTTAGATGCGCTGGCATTATGCGGTCGCGTGCAAAGGGGTGCGTATTTAGGTCAATTGCTCATTGTAATTTTTGTTAATTCCGTACGATCCTGAGGTTTGGATTACGACTTTTTATCCATTGAGCTTTTAATTTAAAATGTATTCTCATATTTTAAGACATTCTGGGCCTTATTTATAAATGTTATTTAGGCATTTATTTGTCATTTAGGTTTTGTCTCGTTTTTATAAATGGAAATTTCCATCAGTGAGACAATGACGAGAGAATTATGAAATCATACAGACGTGCAATTTACAGTCGACGACTTTAGCTAGATATGTCCGAAGATTGCAGCTAAATCATATTAAAAACCACCATTAAAATGCTTTTAAAAAAATGTCAAGTATGTTAAAAATAAAATATTTCCTGAAGAGGAAATATTTAAGGATACTAAAGATAATAAATTGAAGAATTTAAAAAACAAAAAAAGGTGATTAACTTGTTATAAAGCAATTAACTCAAATTATCCTACGAAAAGTAGGAATCTAATGCCACCAAATAAAATATTCACAAGAATATTGCTACAGGATGGTTGAAAACAGAAAGTAATGAATAATAATTTAACATTGAACTAACTGGTTAATTAATGTAATAACTGATAATTTGGCTTACAATGTTTCGAACTGAAATTATAAATCATTTTGTTGAAAACTCTTTCCGTACATAGCTGTGACTACATTGTTAAATTATGTATTACTAGCAGCCCGACCCGGCTTCGCACGGGTAGAACATATATGCCTACAAAATTTGCATCAGTTTGTTGCATCGAATATAAAATATGAACATATTTAACAACCATCGTCATATTTCATCCAATTTACACAAAACCTTAACGAATTATGCACCTATACCTTCCTCATAAACACTCTGGCTATTAGTGAAAACCGCATGATAATCCGTTCAGTAGCTATTGAGATTATTGCGAACAGACAGACAGACGCTGTGATGAACTTTGTTTTATAATACTTACGTATTGATATTGGACGGCCCTTTGGCGTAAAGGATAGTTACCCTGATTCTGACCCGACGGTCGTTGGTTCTAATCCTAGCTATGTGCATTCATGAATCATGAGTTTTCGTACAGTGGTAGTGGAATCATTAAATCTACCAAAAAGTAGCTTACCACCAAGGAGTACATCTGCCGCCGTAACCTTACGGCGTTCCCCGACGCAAAATGTAGGGGTAATATACGTTTAACGTGTGTATCTGTGTGTCTGTCTGTAGCATCTTAGCACCTAACTGGATGAACCGATTTTGTTTTTATTATTGATAGTTTTTTTTTGTTTGATAGATGTTCTTCATTGAGAGTTTCCTTAGCTTTGATTCATGAAAATTCGTTTCGTAGCTTTTTTCTAGTTAATTGCGCTATGAAATCTGCTTTCATAGGTCTGATCAATTCGAAAATCTTCTTCTTCAACGATATTGTAAGAACATGGAAGCCTCCTGGACTCTACAGAATACTCAAATCCTCACCAACTTACAGCTCAGATTTTAAATGTCGTGTTTAGAGTCATTGGAAAAAGCTATTATACATAGATCAGTCGGGGTGGTTTAAAATATTATATTATATTATTATATATATGGATGAATATTATTTTATACAATAGATCATATTATTATACTATATTGACTTCAAATTGATTGTGATCGGTGGGGATCTACAGCATAGCTAAGCTTATAATAATATTTTCGAAGTAACTATGACCTAATCTGTGGTTTCACTGCAAATATTTTATTAATTTTGCGATGCGTGTGTATGAAATTCGTGATATCTTCTAGAGTTTTCATTTGAATTATATACTGTAAAGGACAATTTTAATCTATAATATGTGGCCAAGCTAATTAACGTAATTATTTGGATAAGGATTAATACTATATACTTGAAAATAGCCTTGGAAGTTATGTAATATTTTTTAACAAAAATTTTAAGATTAAAATGGTTACTGTGAGTCAACCTTAAGAGATAGACATATGCTGTCGCGGACTTTTTTGTAGGTCTTATTAAGTTGTAACTCTTGCATAGAAAATATTCTTCTATCTATTTTCAATTAAGCAGCGTTCGTAAGAAACGTGTTTTTTCGACCGTTTTTTTGCCGACTTAGGTTGCAAATTAGGTGTCCACGAATGTACCTTTGATTTAGACGGGATAATATATAGCCTATTTTTATTCCGAAAGTCCATTCTAAGTATTAGTGAAAGAATTTTTTAAATCGGTTCAGTAGTTTTTGAGTTTACTCATTACAAACATACAAAAATACAAAAATACAAATGTTCTCTCTTTTTAATATTAGTATAGATGTACATATTCATTGAGATTTATAAAGCAACTGGATGCCCGTTTCAGCTTGTTCCTATTGCAAAGATTGGTCATCACGATTTAGCGTGGCAACGCTTCTAGCGTTATGGGCACCTTTTCACCGGGAAAGTTAGTAGTTACGGAGCGGAATCCTCGACTATGTACTCGTAAGTAAGTAATGTATAATTTGTATAGTGGAACTCTGTAAAATTTGAAGAAAAATAAATAATTGTTATGATAACGTGTAACCCCTGAGGACGGGTGGCAGCCCATACACTTAATAAAAATGGCCAAGTGCGAGTCAGCATCGCGTCTCTTATCGCACACTTAGGGAGGGTTCCGTACAATACGAAACATAACAGAGTTTCAACCTCATATATTTGATTATACCAAGAATATTTGGTTTGGTCGCGATCTAGAAAGACGAGGCTCGTTTACTAGCGCCATCTATGTCATTTTGCTGAAACTAATTAGATAGAAGGCGTTTAAATACACGTTTTTTGTATGGGGACCCCCTTTAATTTTTAACTTTATTTTGTTTTTAGTATTTGTTGTTCTAGAGGCAACAGAAATACACCATCTGTGAAAATGTCAACTGTCTAACTATCACGGTTAATGAGCTATAGCCTGGTGACAGACGGACAGACAGACAGACAGACAGACGGACAGCGGAGTCTTAGTAATAGGTTTACGTTATACCCTTTGGGTACGGAACCCTAAAACGGGATAACATTACACTATTGCGAGATCTTTCTGCTAAGCATTTTTGGTAAAGTTTCAATCTTATGATGAGATAAAATGGGTTCCGATGCCTACTCTATCTATTTCCTCTCTCCTGCATACTACTATATGTGCTTACTTATATGCACTTACTTAAATTTTAATTGAATAGCATACACAGATTAAAACTGAATATCTCTCTCATTATACCGTGAAATATCAAATGCCTGAGCTGAAAAGACGTATCAACATCAATATGACAACGACGCGTTCTAACACGAGTCTAAAAAAATAGAGCTGCGAACTTCTCGGCATGCTTATTGCCACTGTAGGAGGCATTCAGGCTGTGTTCGTCGATTCAACGCGGGCCTCTCATTATACCGTGAAATATCAAATGTCTGAGCTGAAAAGACGTATCAACATCAATATGATAACGACGCGTCCTAAAACCTTCCTGAGTCTAAAACATGGCTCAGTACCAAAAAAAAAATGTTGAACAAAGAACGTCAAGAGTCTAAAAAAATAGAGCTGCGAACTTCTCGGCATGCTTATTGCCACTGTAGGAGGCATTCAGGCTGTGTTCGTCGATTCAACGCGGGCCTCGAGAGAGCGAGTTTCACACTTACGTCAATCGGCGCGTGACGCCTAAGTAAGGCATAGTGCTCCAACCGCCGGACTAATTTAATGAGAGGGGCCCTTTCAACCGGTTCGCGCGAACTGCACACCGAATTAAAATGTTATTAACATAGAATTGACATAATTAAGTCACTACACCGTATATCTCCGCGTCTGTAAAAGCGCTGTTTTGAGCACGACATTTATATGAATAGGTTCAGTTGCGTCGTTAATTTCACTTTACTTTAAGTGCATAGTGGTATATTTGCAATCCATTAAAAAAAATAAATGATCGTTGGCTTAGACTTCTTGGGTTCATAAAGATAATTCATTCATTGTTATATCCTATCCAGACTGGACTATTTCACATCACAAGAGCCTTCTTAAGATTATCTGCCCGAAATAAACACTGTATTTGAAACTTGTTACTTTGGATATCACTCAATCTCTAGCAAAAAGCTGTTTTAAAAGAGGCAGAGTAAACAGAAAATCATCGCTAGTTCAGTGCTTGATATCGATCCTCAAAGACCAATCAATGGCAATTTCTTTCAATAGGCCCGTAATCAACTGCTTCATGTATGCACCACAGTAACAGTTATCTTGATGTAGCAGGTTATCTTATCATTACATTTAACTTTTTTAGTTCGTATAGATTCAGAATCGGGAATTAAACGTGACTTATGCGATGTCGACATAGTGATCGACATAATGTAGTATTTAGTTCTTTACGATAAGCATGCTGAACTTTAGAATGCAATGCACAAGTGCAGCTTGCTCAGCTTTGACATTGATACTTGACAGTAAATTCATGTACATCTCGTATAATTTAAATAAACTACTTTTGTAATACCTTGTGAGGGAAAATTAATTAATTGTATTGGATTCTGTTTTCTCACATCATTATATTATGTGTTTTAATTATTATAGGCATGTAACTTGTATTCTTTGTAGTAGATTATATTGTATTGTATTAAGTGTGTCTCTTAATCACAACACCTATTTATTTATTAAGTAACAATAGATTATTCGCGATTGTCCAAGCCCCATAGATATATCAGGAAATCAGCGTTTAGGTAAACACCTGAACATTTCGAGCTAAGATAGACCGACCGTCTTTGCACCTCACGTGTTTGTTTAATTAATTTAGTTACTATAGGTTCATAATTTTATTTTTAGTATATAATTATTTTTGGTAAGATCGAACGGACGATAAATTGTAGCTGACGTGGCTGTTAAAAGCAAGCTAGCGCTTGCTCCACCAGCTACTTAAAGAAATCGTCGATGACCATCGCCGTAACCACAATTCCCTTTAATATTCATAATATCCAATGATTTACGTAAATCCCTTGTCATAACTTTCCTAGTAATCGATTTGATACAAAGGAACGGTAATTGCTCGTAAGCTTGTCATTCGAGTAGGGTATTTATTATAACAGCATTCAACGATACAGCGCAGTTGGAGCGCAACTACATCAACTATAATTATTCAATCATTATAAAAAAAATACTTTGAATATGTGAACAAACACGTGGCTAGAGTTGAAACTTAATATACAATGTCTGGATTATATGTACAACGTTAGGTAATTTTAGTTCAGGCCGAAGAAATAAAAACTGTCCACGTCTGATAGTGCCCAGTTTCTTTCTAAGATGAAGGCCCAAAAAGCGGTGGCGAGGTGACACAGATGTTTTGCACAGAGACAGATCTCAGACGGTGTTAGAATGGCATAGGAAGGAAAAGGACTTTACTACTTGGACACCGTTGTCCAGCAGTAAATCAAATAGGTTCATTAATAGAAAGGTACTGACATAGATAATTTATTTTTTTTTACTATACATTTTTTAATTACATATTTACGAGTAGCTTATTTTATTTATACGGGTAATTTCATTTTTTTTACTATACATTTTTTAATTACATATTTAGCTTATTTTATTTATACGGGTACCTATAACTAACTTGAAATAAAAACATAAAGGTCTCTCTATCGACTTTTGCCCAATTCACAGACTTCTAATTACAACTGTCCAATCCAAATAGACTATAACCGGTTTCCACGTTTCATCAATTCCTTGATCGTTTTTAGGGTTCCGAACCCAAAGGATACCAACGGAACCCTATTACTGAGACTCCGCTGTCTGTCTGTCTGTCTGTTCGTCTGTGGCCAGGCTGTATCTCATGAACCGTGACAGTTAGACGGTTGACATTTTCACAGATGATGTATTTCTGTTGCCGCTATAACGACAAATACTAAGAACAGAACAAAGTTAAAAATTAAAGGGGTCCCCATACAAAAAACGTGTTTTAATATAGCGCCACCTATGAACGATTATTTACCTTATTAATAATATTAATTACTAACACCTTTGTGTTACGTTCACTTAGTTGGTGTTAGAAGTTCGTTAGATATTCTGGTGTTCGGGACCCTCCGTGTGAGGGACAAAAGTCAGACTCGCACTTAGCCAGTTTTATTTAATATCTAATTGCTATCCAATAGCTCCAAAATAATTCGTTTCTTGCAACAGACATTTTGTGGCCAGTTCTCATGAATAAAAGACAATTGAAATTGTTTTCCAATGTGGTCAGACAACCGGTAAAGGTTGGAGTGGATAAATTAATTATGCGTGAGAAATTTAGTTTTAGCTTTCTAGAAAACACTGGATAGAAAATAGTAGTTTTTATGTTATTAATATAGATTAGGTTTATAAGACTAGACTATAAGAGATATAGATTAGGTTTGTAGCTTCGTGACGTCATCGATGTCGCCGAGGCTTAATCTTTCAATCTGGCCCTATAAAGTCGTATCTACCTTCGTCGCGCCATTACGTACTCGTATTTTTTTTAAACATCTCTCCCTTGTGTTGCCAGAGGTAGCTAGTGGGTTCATATCCGCGTCGAGCACCAATAGATTTTTCTATCGAAAAATGTATGTGCCCATTACCCTCCTGTGAAGCTGTGAAGAAAACCTTGTTCAGAAAACCTTAAACCTTCCGACATGGTGGTAGGACACTGTCTAGTATCCGGCTGGGCAGCTACCACCCTAAATTGCAAAATCTGTCGCCAAACATCCAATGTGTTCTGGCAGCTGTCCTTGAAAGCCATTTTCCATTCTAGGAGCTACCATCCTCGACAGCATCATCACTTATCAACGGTGAGATAGTGGTCAAACGCTAGCCTATACGGTTTAAAAAATATACATATAATCATGAAAAAACAAACTGAATTCAAGCTACAACATTATGTTGGTATAATTAGTACATATTAATACTCTTGTGAATGGTTCCAAGTAACTATATAACTCCATCAGTTATTAAAGCACCTAGTACATAATAAAAGCTATTCATTGAAGTTGTGATTTATATATAACAAAGCAAAGGTAATGGCGATTGCGTGTCTGATTATAATTTTAAAAGATTCTTTGATTCACTATCCTTATTCATATTTGATGATCAATGTATGGAAGTAGTGACCATAGTGCATACAATTGGCGTCAAACAAGTCATGCATATTTTTTTCTGTTAAATGATAATAATATAAGTAAAAAGTTATGAGGGAACAGTTGTACATACATACATACTGGTCAAAATCATAACCCTCCTTTCATCATCATCATCATTGACAGTCAGTATTCGTCCACTGTTAGCCATAAGCCACGCCACTGAGCTCGATCTTCAGGTCTTTGCTTCCAACAGCTGCCAGCCAGCTTGCGCTATCATCGCATATATACGAGTATATCATCGCTTAACCTAGCTGGAGGGCGTCCGTCGCTTCGTTTAACGAGCCATGGTCTCCACTCTAAATTACTTCCTATCCTTATTATCCTATTAGTTGGGTAAAAATATAATAAAATCATGTATTTCATGTCTTTCATCTCTCAACAAAAATGAATGTTTATGATTTAAAATAGAATATTTTATGTTATCTTGTCGCCTTTTGGCATTTTTTTTAGTTAAACTTAAATTGTATCCGTTGTGGATTTAGCTATTCTTCTCTCTGGTTCCGGGTTAAGGTTCCGGTATACCTCTGTATCCTCCTATGAATATTAAACTGTTAAACCTTATCTCTTTTAGATAAGATTTTAATTCAATTAACCAACCACAGATGTTGATAACTAAGATTTAGGAATCAAAAGAGAAACTCGTTCTAAGCGCGAGGCTAATACCGTCTATTTTTCTGTGTTACCTTTTTTAAAGGCGAAAGAGTCCATTTGTTTCAATTGCGTCGTTCACGTCAATCCTAACTGCCATCATCACGCGATGTCCTTGACAACTCTACGTAAAGACATCTTGTTCTTTCCACAGGGACAACAGGGATGTGCCAATTTTATTCCATCATAATAAATTACTCTTTCTTAGTATTCCCGTGTATTTTCTGTTTGCTAGTTGAATTCATGGCGTTACCTATTTGAAGTTAAAGATTTACAGGAGATTGTCAGGAGATGGTTCTTATGAAAAAAAAATAAAAATAAATAAAAGTTGTTTTTAACACAGGCGAAGCCGCGGGACACAGCTAGTCACTTATAATTATGCATGTATATGCGTTGTGCTTTCTTTAAAAACAAGGAATGCTCGCTTATATGATTGTTCTTGGGATGTTTGAATCAAGCGAACGATTGCTTGAACCAAAGTGTGTACCAGGTGAGATAGTGGTCAAACGCTAGCCTATAAGATGTAAAAAATACGACAATTAGAAGTAGGTTAAGTTTGACTTATAAGATTTTATTTTATTGTTTGTGTCTTAGCTTACATCTAAGGCTAATAAAAGCGTGTTAATAAAAAAATCGTTAGAATATTTGTCACATCTGACTTGCTCGCCGTTTCGAATAAGTTGATAATTGCGCCAACTTATCACCACAAAGTTTGTCGTTGTGTTCGTTTAAAAAACTAAAAGAAACGACTTCAAATGCCGCGCTATTAATTTTCAGTACCGATTTTGAGGTGTTTATTGCCATATCTCTGAAGATACTTATCAGACCTCGATAAAATTACCATTGTACTACAATTGAGATATCTCCTTTCCAAAAAAATAAATAACGATCAAAATCGTTTCATATGTTAACGACAATATTACAACAAAGTTATACGCGAACAAACATAAAAAAAATACTGTCGATTTGAGAAACCTCCTCCTTTTTGTGAAGTCGGTTAAAAATTCCATAAGGAACTACGACGAAGTTATCCGCGAAAAATCATTAAAAATATATATATATATATATATACGGTCGAATTGAGAAACCTCCTCCTTTTCTTAAGGTCGGTTAAAAATGACATAAGGAACTACTGTACGGCCAGTACTTTCCCGTCCCTATTACATTTTCTTCATTCAATGGTCTGTCAAAGTTTGTGATAAAGGAGCAAGATAAAAGTTCCTATTTTCAATCATATGTTTTAACTTCATAGCCATACGCAGCCGTAGATAAACCTAAAGGAACTTGTTCACTCCCATTAGTTGCCGCGGTTTATGTAATTTGTCCCGTTTTGCCGGCACTTCCGGCGCGGCGGCGTCCTGGCGTGCTGTGTACTTACTGCTTTAAATTAACATCGTAATGTGGTAATAACAAGACTTTTTGATGTGGTTTTTTTTATCGTTTTTGTTTTATATTTTCTTCTCGTTATGAATGCAATAAAGTTTCTAGTTAAATGATGGAAGTGGATATACGTACACAGGTGGTTGTGGATAAGCTTTTTGACTAGTTGCGCTTTGCCACCGTTTTTTTAATTACACTATTTTGCTATGCATTATTGCGTATGAAACATGTAGGTGTATTTTCTATGGAATTAGTATGTCCGAGCTTTTTCTTGAAGATTTCTAACTTGCGAAAGAATTACCTAATACTGGTAAACATTTTTGTGGAAATCTAGTATTCAACGTAGCTTCAAATCCATGATAAAGCCTTCTGCCTCTCCCTGCCTGCTTTGTTGGTTCTATCTTTCGCAATAGGAAATGTTGAGGCTCCTAAAGCTCGTTCCCAAAAAGTGTGCCGACAGTGCATTAGTCAAGCAAAAACATAACACGTTTCTGAAAGTGTTGGCCCGGGTTCCATTAGACGCAAACGAGCTTCCAGTGAAGGTGCACCGTCCAAAAACTGGCCAAATAAAAGGCGCGCGCTCTGCCAGTATTGATTTAATACCGGGAACGGGGGTGCAGTGAAAAACAAAATTAAAAAATATGCATAATAAAAATTTGGTCGATAACGATGGGTCCCTTGCGAGACCGGCGCCCCTCCGCAGAGGGGATCGATTTATTTTTGAAATCATACCTACCGCTTGCATTGTATACCGTCCGTGGTGCGTTTTTTTAATTATTGCACGTTTCGCATTGGGTTACGCTTTACTCTGGCGATTTTTTTTTTTGCGGCTTTGAAATTTTTTTATACGGTTATTTTGAATTTCATTAGCAATCATAGCTGATTTTGTGATACCTTTGATTTTAAATATCCCAAATTCTCTTCAAAATTTATGCGTACATTATAGGTACTTTACGTAGATAAAATAAATCAGGCAACTGGACATGTTCAAGCTCAATAAATGTTTCACTTGGTTGAAATAGTATACTGTCTGAAGACTATTCTTTTAAGCTACAACAATCGTAAAATGTAATGTAGCACTCGTAGCGTAACTAGACTGCGTGTCCGTAACTAGACTGAGTGTCCGTAACTAGACTGGGTGTCCGTAACTAGACTGGGTGTCCGCAACCGATCACCGAAGCTAAACAACCCTTCAAAATTTGCATGAGTGTCCTACCATCAACGGAGCGCTACCGTATGGTTCGAATGACACGCTAAATCGTAGTTCTCGATGATTTGTCCCTTGTAGTACAATCTTTGTGGGCCATTGTGACAGAGACCAGACAAAAATATATTACTGGCTTAACTTTAGTAAAGATCTTTAAAATAGGGAGGTTCTCAAATCGTCTATTTTTTTTTGTCCGAACGTTGCTCGATTTCTGTTCCAAATTGCAAACTTAAACTGATTTAACAAAATTTTATAAACGCTTCTAACTTGCTACTTAAATTACTAGTGCAGCAAGTAAAGTCGGTTCTTTAGTTTTTTAAGGGTAGGTATATTTTGTCTATCATTTACAATAACACTTGCAGTAATTTACCAATATAATTCACTATACATACGTGAGTACCAATGTGGGTAGATGAGAAAATGCATTTTCATACAAAAAAATCTGCACCAGTCGCCGTTCCGCAAGATCAGACCATTGAATTGACGCGATGAATTAGATTACTATTCAAAGAAAATCATGCAAACAAATATTAGTTTTCAACACTTTTGTTCCGTATTCATAGTCTAAATGCATGAAAAATCGCTTATAATGTATATTATATAGATAAACACTTAATAAACTATTTTATAAATGTATGTCATCCATATTTGTCCATCATTAGAGTCTGGGCAAAAAGAGAACAGTCGTGGCCTTACGATGAACTAACATGTAAAGGTAAGGAAGGTATATACCTACCTAGTACCACCCGATAATGATAAGAGTAGGTACTTACCAAAGCATCAAACATTTTTAATCGTATTGGCAATGAAAGATCAAGTTGTCAACGCAACAAAAACAGCAAATTAGAACCATCAACAAGCGAGACTTAAATTTCTGCGACGGTTCATATTTTGCACAGAATCTACATATTCATTCAAATTTATTTATGTAGTAAATGATACTCATTTAAGTGATGGTTATATAATAGATGGAATTTCAATCAAGTACACGGTTTGTAGAAAAATAAATCTTTAGACTAATTAAACGCAGTATTGATATATGATTTAAAATTTATTCAGGCGTTACTTTACGCAGTAATTTATTATTTTACTACCCGACTAACGGCAAGTTTCACCGGTTCTTGATTTGCCAGTTTAGTTCCTAATGCAATGCAATTTGTCAGATAGCGTGTTTTCCATCTTCGACCACATCATCGCTTACCACCAGGCGAGGTTATGGTCAAGCGCTAGCCTATACGATATAAAAAATAGATAACGACCTGAAAGTTTATCGAAAACCAGTAAAACTGAACTCAAGGTAATTTAGTTTTAAATAAACACGAAATATCTAATTCAAATCATTAATTTGTTATTTTTACGTTGAATATTATGTTTCTTGAAGTGTTACATACTTTATATTTTTTGTAAATGCAAAATTTCATCCTACTTACGGGATTTGAAACCACATCTCCTGGGAACATGCCCAGGAGCTCTGACCAACTAAGCCACGGTGCGATCCTATCGGAACGATAAAATTTTGCATTGTGTGTAACAATATTTCAAAGATGTTTATTAAATTCGTGATATGTCTGCATGATTAAACAGGTAGGCAATGAACTAATTAAAAATAATTTATAAGCAATTTATCAATTATTTGATTGATTTTGATTTAGGACAAGTAAAAATTAAATTAAATTAATATTTGGACGTAAGGGAGCAAGCGTTTTGGGTAGACAAGTTCTAAAGTGGAGACCACGGCTCGGCAAACGGTAGTGTAGGACGCCCTCCAGCTAGGTGGAGCAATGATATACGCAAGCTGGCTGGCAGCGGTTGGAAACGAATAGCTCAAGATCGAGCTCAGTGGTGCGACATGGGAGAGGCCTATGTCCAGCAGTGGACGGAAATTGGCTGATAATGATGATGAATATTTGGACAACCCGTTGGTGTAAAGGATAGATATTCGCCAGTTCAAATCGAAGCCGTGCATCAATGGATTGTTCTATATACATTCATGGATAAATTCAAAGCATTCTAGCTCTAAAGTGTTCACCTACTTCGAGCATGTCATCGCTTATCACTAGTCAAAATAGTGGTCAAATAATATTAAAAAATTTTTTTATATCAGTTGCCATCGTAAGTCCTAAAAAAACAATGGGAAATTGGCTCACAAACTCCTAACGAAATTGATTTGCTGGCCAACATATGTCACAAAAAATAATATCGGTCCGGCAGAATAACATTGACAAATCGCTGTTAATATCGCACACATACGCTGTATAAAAAAAAAACGCAAACATACAAAATATTTTGTAAAAAATAGCAGAACGAACTCCGAGTGTTATTCGGCGAGACGCGAAAACAATACACACATATTTATAAAAAAATCAATAATTCAGCACAGGCCCTGCTTGCCGGATAGTCCAGGTTACTGGATCGCAGAAGTGATGTGCTTTAATTAAAAACACCAAGTGAATTGCTTCTTCCTGCGGCACACGTACCGCCAAGGAATGAATTCCTTGTCTGAGTCTGTTTTTCCGATTGAATACAATTTAAGGGTCTTCAATTTGCGAGTGAATAGTTTTTTGGGTAAGCACGCTAATTCTTCGATCGCATCAACACTTAAGATCAGGTGAGATAGTGGTCAAGCGATACCAATTTCCGCATAAAAAAATAGTTAATTGATACAAATAACAGAAATATTAACAATAAGGTATTATTCATATATCTGTGATACAAATCCATTCATGTTTGATTAATCATTTTAACCGCTTTTGATTTCAGAATTCTATTCACTTATTAAATAATTAAGATTTTTAATTATTTAATATGTTATTTATGTTTTAAAACTATAAAACAAAAACAACCGACTTCCATGCTGCGCGACTCAGTTTCAGTAGCAAGTTCGAGACATTTATCGTCATATCTCTGAAGATACTTATATCAGATCTCGATAAAATTGAAATGGGACCGGACCATCTTGCAGATGAACCCTACCTGTAACAAAAAAAAATTCAAATCGGTTCACAATTGGCGGAGTAATCGCGAAACATACATACAAAAAAACATAAAGACGAATTAAAAACCTCCTCCTTTTATGGAAGTCGGTTAAAAAGACAAGGAAAAATTCGTTCCCCTAATTAATTAACGTTTCCAACCGAACTTTTAGTTTCACCAGTTCCTGTTGGTTTTTAACCGACTTCCAAAAAAGTATGTTACTCAATTCGACCGTATGTATATATATATATATACTTTATGTTTGTTTACGGATAACTTCGTCGTTTAAGGACCGATTTTGGTGGTAATTTTTTTGTAAGAAAGGAGATATCCCAAGGGTAGTACCATAGTAATTTCATCGATATCTGATAGGTATCTCCATTGGAGATCCATATGGAGATAAACACCTCAATCTTGGTACTGAAAATCAATAGCGCGGCATTTAAAGTCGATTATTTTAGTTTTTGAAGCGATCTTATAGATATGTATGACGCCATCTGTAAGATTTTGTCTATCTGGTAGATAAGATGCTAATAAGCTGTCAGGCACTGTTAGAAACAGGTTTAACGTTAGTGTAATCTGAGGTCTGCGAGTGAGACAGACCCTTTCAAAAGGTGCCTTTCCACCAGTAATTTGCTAGTTAAATGAGCAGCTTAGGATGAAATTACCAAACAATAGTATCACGTCAAACAAAATTAAGTTGTAAAAAAAAATATATATTTTCTCATAACCAGCTCAAATTCCTCTTTGGTCAACAGCCTTTTATTTATTATCAACTATCGCTTATAAATAGGTATAAATTATTACGAAAAAATACACGTAATCACGATTTGATATAGATAAATGTATAAAAATATAGCGAACCTTTTTCAATAAGACAATTGAAATATTATGATTTCGCGTGTACAATTGCGTAAAAAAAAGAAACTGGCAAATCTTGCGCGCACTACTTCGGTAAAATGTATAGTTTACAATAAAATGAATACATGCATCACAAACTGATTTAATTATTAATAATTCATATATTTTATAGCAACAATAACTGTAACAGCTAAATAATGCAAAGTTTTATCTTAATATAATTAGATACATGTTGTTATTAAATCGTAAACAGAATATAATTATGTACATAGATTATAATACTCATTGAATGTTTATTACTCGCTTCACGACCAGTATGTTGCATTTCTACCACAAATGTACGTGAAAGCTATGCGGTGTGTGTGTGAAAAATAAAATGCACCTATTCCATCACTTAGTTTACCTATTTTGTTCATTATTTTATATCTGTATAAAATATATTGGTATGCTAGCTTTTGACCACAATCTCGCCTAGTACTTAAGCGATGATGTAGTCGCTAGGTGAACACGCTAGGCCTCGAATGATCTGGCTCTAAAGGTCTGTACTGCCGGAACACCGTTAGGTTTTCGACGGCAGTTTTTCTGCTTGATGGTGGATAAGCTACTGTTTTGGAAGCAAGTCAGGCGGAACATTAAAATAATAATCCTACGAATCGAAATTTCTAGTTATTGCAATGGCATTAGCACATCAACTCTTTTATCGGAAACTACTCCAGTAGCTTCTAAAGTCACCTGAACCCACAGAACAGAACAACAGTAACTGTATTGAACTTGACCCAAACTAGCCTTTCTTCAAATCTGTATTGAAGTTATTGCAAATAAGCCTATATGTAGGTGCGTGTAAAATTTGTTGCTCGTTAAATGAATAATATGAGAAGGCGACCCTTATTTATAAGTGGATTTTTCCGTTGCTCTTCAGATTTATAAATTATCATTCGATGAAAATTTAAAATTGCCTTGTTTTTATAACTGCACAGCAAAGTCTGTAAAATAGCATTCTACACTAAAAATCAATAATCTTTTGACCTTCGGCTAAAAACTCAAAACACAGTCTAAAAAAAGTAAATCACCCCTGTTCATAAAGGGGTGATAGGGACATAACTGCTCCAGGCCTCGCTTTGCACATTAGTAAGCACAGAATGCTACCGCAGTTAACTGTAAATCAATATTAGGATAAATGCATTTTGCATCCCTGTCGTAAGAATAAATCAAAATGCAATTACTCGTAGGTACATATTTATTATATGAAGCAGAAATTCTAATCAATACAAATGAAATAACAAAGTTATATAGTCACTTTATCATTACAAGTTTTATGAAACTTAGATTTTTTTTGTTATCATTCTTTTTTAATATCGTGAAGATGAATATCGTTTGACTACTATCTCACCTAATGGAACTTGAATGGGAACTGGCTCTCAAAGACAGCTGCCGAAACAAATTAGATGGTTGGCGAATATTTTCCAACTTCAGGGTGGTAGCTGGCTAGGCGGACGCTAGACAGTGTTCTACCATCATGTGGAAGGTTCCTAACGGTGTTTTTCTTTCGCCGCAGTAAAATGTGCTCCTACATTATTCTATCGTAAAAATATATTGGTGCACGGCGGGGTCGACCGTTCAACAACTGCGCCACTGGGCCTTCTGGCTTTCTAAAAGAATATATTATCTGTGATGAAGTGGCCCTGACTTTAATTATTCAATTCAATTAAAATAGTTGGGTCGTGTGTCAGTCAGACGAAGGCGGCTGTCCACCGCAGCCGCCGTCAATTATATAATTACAAAGCGTCAATCATTAAAAAGTACGATCCGAAACGGGCCGCCACAAACAGTCCAACATCCGAATTCGGCCAGGACACCGGTCTATCAATGTGTCATTTAAACCAGTAGTGATGAATTAAATCTCGTGTAAAATTCGCGATTGGCGTTAAACACCCGCCTGGTGGATTCGATTAAAATATCAATGGACGATTGACGCGTCGCGCGTCGATTGTCGGATAGTTAAATAATATGTGCGGCCAGTTTGTGGGTCAGGTTGTTGAGTTTGTGGGTAACATTGTTAGTAAATATTATTGATATTGGGTTTATATATTAAACTAGTAGAGATTAGAAAGCTTGATGCCCGTAGTTTTTTGTGTAAATTGCAACTAAAAGGCGACATTCTGATAGACACGAAACCTTTCCATTGTCCGAATACGTGTAGATCAAAGCATAGTAGTCCTAACGAGTATCAAGTGACGTAATACATACGTTTTTGTGTGTATGGGCAGATAGGACACGGGTGTCGTATTCAGGCTACCTGTACAATTACGTCGAGTCGAGTCCGAGTCTTAATACCGCCTATCCTGGACTAATAACGCCGAACCCTGTCAAAGCACATCACAAAGGGCCCACTCGATTAAGTCATTGGGTGACTTTCATCCCCTTAGTATTCGAATTTAGAAATCCATCCAACGAGGATGATAATCACGAATGCCGGCGTATAGAACTAGAATTTACCGGTGCGTCCATGTTGATTAAATGACAAGACAGTTGTTAGTTGCCATCGGTATCAACTAATTCAAAACGAACTTCCTCCTGAAAGTGGTCGCTTATTTTTTTTGTATATATTACATTAATTATGATTATAATGTATCGATCGACTGTTGAACGTATATAAAATTGAAACATTCATCGTAAAGCTGTGCATACTAAAAATCATGTCAGAATCTGTCTTCGGAGAGATAGTGCCATAATTAAAATAATATAACCTAACAGTAGCATTTGTTACATTTTCTATTAAAAGTAAATAATGATCAAAATCTTGTAAGAAATGATAAAAAGCATATTGGTGCACTTATATTTCTAGCCTCGAACTAAAATTTTGCAAAGGTTTAAGCTTAGGTCTTACCTTATTAAGCCTTACCTTCCACTTCCTTACATCCCGCCGATGTTTTCCATCACGCCTTCAATAATGTTTACAGTCTACGTATACAAATCCACACACGATCTTCAGCAGTGATCTCTAAAAATCCTATTTCATAGTGCTATCATGCAAAAGCTACAATGTTCACAAAAATCAACAGTTGTCTGCGTTCACTGTACTCGTACATAGTAGGTACAATAGTGTACACATCCGATCGCGTTATCCCGCCGACATAATTCGGCACAAATGCGCGGGTGTAAAAACCGTTTAATTGGCCCGGCGTTGGAGGTACACGATCCGGATCATTCGCAATCACTATGTAGGGTTGGGGAGTCAATGTCGATAGTTTCAGTCATCGATGATTTTTATGACGTATGACAAACGGTGTTTTTGATTTCAGATTTGGTTACTATGTATGTAAATGACTACATGATATACTACGTATGTATATAAATAATTATTTCAGAGATTTGACTTTTTTATATCGATTTTTGACCACAATTTTGCCTGGTGGTAAGTGATAATCAAAGTAGAAGATGGTGAACACGCTAGGTCTAAAATGGTCTGACTCGCAAGGGCTATGTGCTGTCGGAACACCGTAAGGTTATGGCGGCAGATTTTCTCCTTGATAATGGTTAGCTATTTTTTTGGTAACAAGTCAGGCGGAACATCTCCTACTACCTGTAAGAATGACTAATTTTAAAGCAAAGCAAATTCCAGTAAAGCAATGCCCCCGAATCATGACTTATTATTAATATAATATGAGTTAGTGGTAAAGGGCTTATCTGACAGGCATTAAAATGTAATAAAAATTAATATCGCGTACAAAACGACAAACGCTCGTCATATTTAATACTAAGTTTGAAGTGATCATATCCATATCTCTGGAGATACTTATCTGATCTCGATGAAATTACAATGGAATAGGTACATTTCCAAGGTGGTCCGGACCACCTTGGAAATGTACCTACCCTACCAACAAAAAAATGATTTTTCAAATCGGTTCACGATTGACGGAGTATTTACATAACATACATACAAAAAATACAGACGAATTGAGCACCTCCTGCGTTTTGGAAGTCGGTTGAAAATATTCATTTATTCATTAATTATTCATTATTGAATAATAAATGATATATATATATATCATTCATTATTCATAGATATGGTGGAAATCTTGTTTGAAATTATATTCGTTATTTTTTTTACTAGAAACTCGCTTCATTCTTAGTGCAAATGAACTATCTTTAACAATATTTTCAACCGACTTATAAAAAGGAGGAGGTCCTCAATTCCTCTGTATGTTTTATTTTTATGTATGCACGCGTTTACTCCGTTAATTATCTACCGCTTCGAATGATTATTTTTTAGGGTTCCGAACCCAAAGGGTACCAACAGAACCCTATTACTGAGACTCCGCTGTCCGTCTGTCTGTCTGTCCGTCTGTCACCAGGCTGTATCTCATGAACCGTGATAGTTAGACGGTTGAAATTTTCACAGATGATGTATTTCTGTTGCCGCTATAACAACAAATACTAAGAACAGAACAAAGTTAAAAATGAAAGGGTTTAAAACAAAAAACGTGTTTTTTACGATAGCGCCATCTAGCCAGCATCATAGATATCGTGTTTACCTTAATATCGGAATCTGAATCTGAATCTCGGAAACGGCTCCAACGATTAAATAAAATTTAGTATACAGGGGCATTTCGGGGGCTATAAATCGATCTAGCTTGGATTAATTTTCAGAAAATGTTGTTATATTCGTGTTTTCAATAATCAACTTAAAATTTGAATCTTCCCGACATCTACTGGCGAGTAGAAGTAGCTTTAGTGTTATTGTGCCCTTAAAGCAGTTAGTTGCTCTCAATTTAAAAAATAGTATTATTATTCGTCAATAGATGTCGGGAAGAGTCATATTTTCTGTTTATGTGGCAAAAAATATCGAGCAAAGCTCGGTCCACCAGATATTTAATAATATTAATTACTACCTTTGTGTTAACGTTTACTTAGTTGGTGTTAGAAATTCGTTAGATGGCGTTCGGAACCCTCTTTCTCATTTTTAAATCGGTAGGGTACATATCCGAGTTTGTCCCATTCTAATTTTATCGAGATCTGATCTTATCTTCAAAGATATGACGATAAACGTTTCAAACTTGTTACTGAAACTGACTGGCGGAGCATGGATTGGATTGAGGGCCCGGTGGTGTAAGTGGGGGAATGGTAAGCTTTGATGCCAGAGGTACTGAGTTCAAACCCCGCCGTACACCAATTGATTTTTATATCGAAAAATTTATGTGGTGGTAGGACACTATCTAATTTCCGCCTGGCCAGCTACCCTCAAGTTAGAAAATCTGTCGCCAAAACATCTAGTGAGTTCCGTCAGCTATCTTTGAGAGCCAGTTCCCATTCTAGACCTAGTGCTTACAATCTTCGACCTCATCATCACTTACCAACAAGTGTTATAGTGGTCAAACGCTAGACTATAAAATAATTTAAAAAAATTGAATTCAGTTGTTTTAGTATTTAATCTATCTTAATTATTAGTTACACCTTCATAATATTTGAAAGACATTTTATTTTTAGAAGACATTTGCAAATCACATTTTGTTTTTGTTCGTTTTTTTTCCATTCGACCACATCATGCCACAACAGGTGTGACATATCCCATCACTAGTCCGCCCGTAAAAATAGTGGCAAATCTGGCAACCTGTTAGGTCTGCAATGACAGGGCGAGCCGCGACCGGACGCTGTCCGACCGCAACTTTTACCTACCAACTTTGTTCAGCTCGCGCTTACAAACATGCAGTATGGACTCACGGACGGACAAAAAAAGGTAAAGAAAACCACGCGTTTAGGCGTCATTTGGGTAATTATTTTGATAAAAAATATTTCACCTATTATTGTTAGACCTTACTGACAATAAATGACAAATATATCAGACTAAATTGTGATGCCAGCAGTTGTTAGCTCAGTCGGCCGCGTCACAGGTTCGAATTTCATCGCGATGTCGAAAATATTTATGTAAATCTATACTAATATAAAGAGAGAACATTTGTATTTTTGTATGTTTGTAATGATTTGGCTCAAAAACTACTGGACCGATTAAAAAATTCTTTCACTAATATATAGAATGGACTTTCGAAATGAAAATACGAGTAGGCTATATATTATCCCGTTTATATCAAAGGTACATTCGTGGAGACCTAATTTGCAACCCAAGTCGACAAAAAAACGGTCGAAAAAACACGTTTCTTACGAGCGCTGCTCAATTGAAAACAGATAGAAGAATATTTTCCATGCAAGAGTTGTACAGCTTAATAAGACCTACAAAAAAGTCCGCGACAGCATATGTCTTTCTCTGAAGGTTGACTCACAGTAACCATTTTAATCTTTGATTTTTTGATAAAAATATTACTTAATTTCCAGGGCTATTTTCAAGTATATAGTATTAATTCTTATCCAAATAATTACGTTAATTAGCTTAGCCACATATTATAGATTAAATTTGTCCTTTACAGTATATAATTGTAATGAAAACTCTAGAAGATCTCATACACGCACACGGATTTCACATACACGCATCGCAAAATTAATAAAATATTTCAGTCAAACCACAGAATAGGTCATAGTTACTAGAAAATATTATTATAAGCTTAGCTTTTCTGTAGATCCCCACCGATCACAATCAATTTGAAATCAATATAGTATAATAATATGATCTATTGTATAAAATAATAATGATCTATATATATAATATAATATTTTAAACCACCCCGACTGATCTATGTATAATCTTTTAATTAAAAGCATTCTAATGACTCTAAACACGACATTTAAAATCTGTGCTATAAGTTGGTGAGGATTTGAGTATTCTGTAAAGTCCAAGAGATGTCCCAGCATTAGGTCGATGCTTCCATGTTCTTACAATATCGTTGAAGAAGAAGATTTTCGAATTGATCAGACCTATTAAAGTTGATTAAAGCTCGTAGTTTTATAACGATTGAACGAATTTTCATGAATCAAAGCTAAGAACACTCTCCATGAAGACATCTATAAAAAAAAAAACTATTAATAATAAAATCAAAATCGGTTCGTCCGGTTGGGTGCTAAGATGCTACAGACAGACACACAGATAGACACGTTAAACGTATAATACCCCTACTTTAAATCAAAATCGGTTCATCCGGTTGGGTAAGATGATACAGACAGACACAGATACACACGTTAAACGTATAACACCCCTTATGTTTTGCATCGGGGAACGCCGTAAGGTTACGGCGGCAGATGTTCTCCAACCGACTTCCAAAAAGAAGGAAGTTCTCAATTCGTCGGTGTGTTTCTTTTTTCTTTCTTTTTTTGTGTGTGTATGTAACGCGATTACTCCGTCAATTGTGAACCGATTCGAATTATTATTTTTGTAATCGATAGGGTACGTTTTCGAGGTGGTCCCATTGGAATTTCATTGATATGTGATAAGTATCTTCAAAGATATGACGATAAACGTCTCAAACTTGCTACTGAAATTGACTCGCGGGGCATTGAAGTCAGTTGTTTTAGTTTTTAAACTATCTTAATTATTGGTAGATTTAATGATTCCACGAAAACCCATGATTCATGAATGCACATAAAACTTTCATTGGTAGGTATATAGCTAGGATTAGAACCAACGACCCTCGGGTCAGAATCAGGGTAACTATCCTTTACGCCAAAGGGCCGTCCAATATCACTACGTAAGTATTATAAAACAATGTCCATCACTGCGTCTGTCTGTCTGTTCGCAATAATCTCAATAGCATCTGAACGGATTATCATGCGGTTTTCATTAATAGCCAGAGTGTTTATGAGGAAGGTTTAGATCTTAGGTGCATAATTCGCTAAGGTTTTATGTAAATTGGTTGACATATGACGATGATTGTTAAATATGTTAATATTTTATATTCGATGCAACAAACTGATGCAAATTTTGTAGGCATATATGTTCTACCCGTGCGAAGCCGGGGCGGGCTGCTAGTATTTTATAACGGCGCGTGCATATATTCTTATTTAGTTAGAAAGTCTGTCTACGGTTCAAGCTCGCAATTTGTTAGCTGTTATTTTTTTCTTCTTTTATATCTACCAAAACGTTTACAGACCATTCCTATTACTTTATATGCAAAGTATGTGTAGGTAATGATGATATATTTCAGTTTAGTTGTGTCAATGATTCAGATATGTTTAGATATCGCACAGCATGACCATGAATTATAATTGCGTGCACCAATATTTTATTTAGATATTTTGAATAGAACTGATAATAAAAAGTCCCATACTGCCAGTGCAACGTTGGCACTGAGGTTAAAATTTTAAAACCGAGTCGTATTGGCGCACGCACGCCAGTGTCAATAAAAACTAGGGAAATGCGTCTGACGAACTGTTTTCACAGCCTCGAGCGTAGGCTCAAGGCTGTGAAAACGCAGTAAGCGTAGGATTAAAGACGTGTTTTTAATGTTTCTACGAAGCTACGCTTTTATGTAGCATTCGTAGCACCGTAGCTAAAACTCTTAATTATAACTTATTATTTATAAAGCTAACCTACCTTTTAATATAATGATATTGGCTGCTGCTACATTGATTGAGATATTTGTAGAACTATACAGAACTCAGGATTACTTTAGAATCAATGGCCACGTAATAATATTATTATATAGTGGTAGTGTTTGTCGTGTCGTCTCACTGCTCTATGAGATTGTGCCACAGATATACTACAAAGTTACGACATAGCAATCGCTCATCACAACCCGTTCTTTTTACCCACGACGGAACGGAGACTATATGCGTTTGGGGTGAGAAGATGTTTTTTTTTGTTTTTTTGTTTGTTTGTGTATGCAAATCCATGTCGACATTTTCCTCCATAACAACTAGTCCGATTTTAATGCAGTTTTCCGTTATGAGTTCGGGTGTAATTGGTGCATGTTTTTAAATAGGTGTTACAGTGACAACTTACCAAGGAGCGCTGTAGTAATCATTTGTTGGTGCAAATCCATGTTGCCATTTTTCTCTAAAACTACAAGTCCGATTTGATGCAGTTTTCAGTTATGGATTCGTGTTTGATAGGTGCATGTTCTTAAATAGGTGTAACGGTGTCAACTCGCCATGGGGCGCTGCAGTAAACATTTGTTTGTGCATATCTATATCCATGTTGCCATTTTTATCCAAAACTAGTTTGATTTTGTCTTTAAACGGTTCGTAATTCATTAGTGGTGGTTCTTAGATAGATATCATGACGTTAATTTTCTAAAAGACATTGTCGTATGTGTTTATCCAAAATTTTAATTTTGTTACTTGTATACTTTGTCCTAAATGATATAATTTACCCATTTTGATTATCTAGATATTAAACATTACAATGGTCTCAGATAGCATTTGTCGTGTAAAATATTTTATCTACACTCATATCGTACAGTTCTGATATGAATTACAAACAAAATGGTAGCATAATGACAAACTTTATGCATGTACAATTGAAATTAAATTAAAACGTTTTATAATGATACAGATCTTATCTTTCTGTATACTTTTATTATATTACCTGTCATGGAGATAATTAAAGATTAATTAAAAAATTAAACTAGGTGAGGCCTATATCCAGCAGTGGACAGAAATAGGCTGATGATTATGATAAAAAAAGGAAATTTTACAAATCGGTCCAGTAATCGGGAAAAAGATTCCGATGAATTGAGAGCCTCCTCCTTTTTCTGAAGTTGGTTTAAAATTACTAAGTTGGGTTTACATTACATTTTAGTTTGGCTCATTTTTTTTTATTATGAGATTATAAAACAAACAAACAATCACAAATCGGACACAAGTCCGGCACTGAATTTCGCATACATAGTTAACTCTTCGGATTTTTTTTCTCTTGAGCTGCACGACTTTAATTTTAAGAAATTGTACGAGATTTTTATTTTATGATTTACAAAACTGTGCATTCGTGCAAATCATGAATATGTGCTAGGATACATGCAGTCCACTTACTGAACGCAACACGAGACCACAACGTACACGTTCATAACCAAAACGTCCGTATACGTCCGATAAACGTATGTACGTCTAATTCGGCTTGCGCTGGCTACGTTAGCAAATCAAGTTTGGACCGCCGCCGTATCCCTAGATAATTTGTTCTAATTGAAATTCAAGTCATTGGCACAGCCAGCGGACATAATCGAATCTCTGTACGTCTGCCCGACGAACTGGGGTTAGAGGGATCAAAACTCATCTCACTTGTAGTTTATATTTTAGTTGTAAACTATTGATTTGTGTAGATATTCAATTCAGTTCAATTTATTTATTCCTGAACAATAACAAATGCTATGGAAAATTAATTACATCAATAAGTACACACACACACACACAGCATCATAATTATATATACTCGTATATATAAATACAAGATAAGAATGTGAACAAACGAGTATATATAAACCAAAATGTGAAATTGTACAAAATCTATTATGAATAAAAATATAATATGTCATTTTCATATGGTATGTTTCATAAATACAATGTCCAAGATAGATACTAACTACTACGACGACTACATAGGTACCAAAGGTATTTTTATTTTTTTATATCTTATAGGCTAGCGTTTGACCACTATCTCACCTGTTGGTAAGTGATGCTGCGGTCGAAGATAGTCGGCACGCTAGGCCTAGAATGGGAACTGACTCTTAAGGATCATCATTTACCAACAGGTGAGATAGTAGTCAAACGCTAGCCTATAAGATATATATAAAAAAAGGATAGCTGCCGGAACACATTACATGTTTGGTGACAGATTTTCTAACTTGAGGATGGTAGCTGGCCAGGCGGACACTAGATAATGTCCTACCACCATGCGGGCTGAAAAAGATAATTGATTTAGCCCAGTTAATAGTAGAACAGATTGTTGCTGTATGCGTAAATCGAGATTGAACTTTATTACACATATTAGGTACCTATACATACTATGTAAAACATTCCAGCTTTAAGACAGTGCACAACGGCAGAGAGCAAGGCAGAGTATTTTTATGTTACCTTCTCAAAGACCGACCATGGAGCATTAAACAAGATTTCTTGTATTGAAGATCGCGCTGAATATACTGTGACAGGTTGCAACGACATGCAGTGTGATGTAAAAGCATGTGACAGCATGCGCCCGAGCCCGCTAGCATGTAATCGTTTAAAGAGGCACCTGAAGAGGAGATGCAATTCGCATTGCCGCAAAAATCGATAGTTACACCAAATTCCAAATCACCATTTTAAAAACTAACACAATCAAATCGTTTAAATCCAACTTTTCTACATCGTCACCGGCTACCGGCACACCACAGCACCCAGTAGTGCGCCAGCGGGCGCTGGTGGCATCGCATACAGTGTTGCCAGATCTATTTTTCACTTTACCCTAGTCACCATCAAGTTTTACCCTAGACTTGCAGTTTCTTTGAATATGCCCTAAACTCTCATAAATGTTTGAAAATTACATAAAAACCGCGCTCTGTGGGGAATTGTGGATACTTTCACGGAATTGTGCCGCATTCTTGAAGCTGGACCTTTATAACCCTCAAGATTACCCTAAACAATGCATTAGAATTGTTTAGGGTAATCTTGATACTAAAAGCTACCCTAAAATTTCCCTGTTATTTCAATTTTACTGTAAATCTAGGGTAAATTACCCTGACTTGGCATCAGTGATCGCACATCATCGGTGTGCGCTCGCCTACGGCAATCCTCCTCGATCCCCACCCTAACGTCCATCCGTGTGCGCTGGCCTTAGGCATTATCCATATATTAATCGATAAATTTTAAGCCGATCACTGAAATAATTAAAAAAATAGGGTAGATATGACTGGTATAAATTTGTTTTAACTCACTGGATGCCAACATGGTGATGCTAATGTTAATTTACAAATTTACATTTTTTTATATAAATTTGATTAATTTTATATGGATAACACATAAAACATTACAGAATAATTTATTATAAAGAGCAAAATGATAAAGTCATTTAATAATAACTTGAAAATAATAATCGTCCTAAAACTACAGAAGATAAAATATAAAGTGATCCCAGTTGTTTTATGATATAGGTAGCAAACAAGCAAATACGTAGCTATAGCTGAATTTTCCGACGGAGCGTTAAATCCTCAACAAATATCTTTTCAAACAACAACACACCCTGTGGAGAGCAAAGCCTTCATTTGAGCTATAAACAAGCACTATCTACGACCTTGACCGAAACCCACCCACCGCTGTCTTAATGCGATCGGGGGGGAAAGGCAGACTTTTTCCACGCCGCAGAATATGTAGCTACTTTTATTTTCTTCAACTTGCAAACGATATTATTTATTGAAACTGAAATAGTAATCGCAGTCTCGTTAGAAGTTAAAATATTGTGACACGTGCAATTTATAACGCGTGTGCAAATTAAAACGGATAAATTAATTAAGAACGTTGTTTTTTTTAGCAAACTGCAAACTCAACTCAATCTTGTTAGTTCTTTGACGACATTTGTAGCGAAACATTGACCGTAATAGTTGTTGATATGTCTTTCTATATGAAATGATATGATAGTAATTGTTATTTTAGATTTAGTATTAGTTTTTTTTTTATATATATTTAGTTATAGTTACCGCGAGTTTGAATCATGCTTATAAATTACCGACTATTATACGCACTACTGATTTCTGTCGACTGTCTCGACCTGTGACGACAGTGGTCGTCGGGATCTCGCTGCGTAAACTCCCGAAGAAGTGCATCGGACATGCATGAAACCTAGGTCGAGAAAGTCAACAACAATCAATAGTGAGTATAATAGTCGGTAATTTATAGTCAATAATTGTTACATACAATCCAAAATGTAATTCAATCAATAGCAATGAAGAAAAAAGGAATGGATAATTCGTAGATATTATTATTATTATTATTCGTAGAGAATTAAGCATTAAGGATTTTTTTTTAATATTTATAGGCTAGCGTTTGGCCACTATCTCACCTGTTCGAAGATGGTAAGCACACTAGGCCTAAAATGGGAACTGGCTCTCAAGGATAAATGCCGGAACACATTAGATGTTTGACGACAAATACTCTAACTTGAGGGTGGTAGCTGGCCAAGCGGACACTAGATAGTGTCCTACCACTATGCGGGGCTTGTTGTGATTATTCTCATTCGAAGTAATAGTAGTATAAGAATATTTTTATGACTCTTAGGGCCTGTTTCATTTGTTCCTTCCGCAGTTTCAGATAGCTATCTGACATAATTATGACGCCTTATTATAATAGTAGTCAAAATCTATCAGATAAGTTCCTAAGGGCTATTAGGAACTGGTGAAGCTGGCCCTCAATATCATAATTTATTGGTCGCTGAGTTTCGAGCTTTTAGAAAAATAATGTCGACTATAGCCTTCCTCAGCATTGGTTAAAGTGACACTGCCCCTCATTGTAATATGTATGTTTATTTACGCCAGGACCTTTAAGGCCAGTTTCACCGGTTCCTGATGGCGCTAATATAAATAAATCTGACAAATTTTTGACAGCTTTTTCATGGCGCCATGTATCAGATTAATTATAATCTCACGCAGTATCAGGAACTGGTGAAACTGGCTCTTAGTATAATTCTTGCTATGGCTTGTGTGGCTTGCAAAGACAGACCCTTCAGTCTCTAAAGTTTTAATTAGATTACCGTGATTTTTGTGATAAATTGATGCATAGATCTCTCCATAGGTTTGAATATTCATATATTTGAGGCAGTCACACATTCAAGATGAACAATGATTAGGATGAATGAAGGTAGATGAACCAATATTCCCAATAATAACAGTCTCTGTTATAGTAGGATATTTGTTTTGCTCGTCTGAGGAATAGTTGGATATTCTAGATATACCTTCTGTGAATTGAAATTTGCATTGCAAATATTGCAATGCGAAAAAAAGTTCGATATATACTACGTCGTGTACGTGATGAAGACTTGACGTTACCTACGGTTACAAGTTTTTACATAAAACTTTATACTACTACTACGGGGCTATAAACAAACAATGAATCAAGTAATCGAACACGTCCTGTTTTTATATTATTATTCGAATCTATAGATACAATCACATATATATAATAAATAAATATATATTATAAATATACAAATATTAACTAACTTTTTCGTTATAACTACTTATGTATTTTAACCAAATTTATAAGTTTCTTTATACGTTTAATAAATAAATGAATAAAAAAAGAGAAAAAAAGTTCATTTATATTAAAAATTTTCATTATATTTATATTAAAGAAGAAGTAAAAAGGAGAAATTAGGTTTATCTGGAAATGGATAGGTGAAAAATATATCAGTATCAACTCAAACATCTGAAACAGCCACGTACGTAACACACATTCAAAATCTAAACGAATTGTCAGTCTAAATAGAATAATCCTTCGGTTTAGAAACACTCTGACTGTATAATTTGAACACGGAAGTAGACTTCATTTCTATTCACATAATCAACGGCTCGCTCTTGCATTAAAATCGCAATGTTGCATAAATTTAATATTTGTAGTAGGTACCTATCCCAAACTCCAGATTGACGGCAAACATACAGCGCGTGCGAATATTTGAGCGTAGCCGATACGGGCCGTACCTAATCAAAAGCGAACTCTGCAGTTTGTTAATTCACTACAGGTAAATTAATTATTTCGATGGTTCTTCTCCTAGAGGCATACGGGTTTGCTTGTTGTACAGTGTTTAATGATACATTTTTTTTTACGGTCGTAGTTATTTTGCCTTTAAATACTGCAGTCGAGGCGCCCGAAATTCATAAAAGCATTTTATATAAATAATGGTTGCCATTGCCCAGCAGAGAGATCTATTTAAAAATACCCAAAGAATATCTATTTTTATAAAACACGAAAAATGTCTATGTCCGTTATAGACTTTTAAACCATCCATACGATGTACCCCAAATCAATTTTATTAGAAAGGCAATAATATTGAGATGGTTTTATACCACTAAATCAATGCATTAGACACGTTCGGTCATATTTCTTTTATTTCGGCGTAGTAGCACACGCCGGTCGACTTTTTTAAAACAATTAAATTCAAAATTTAAAATAACCTCCGACTGATCTTTGTATAATCTGTTCATTGAGACCATTCTGCTGATCATTCATCTCTGCTGTAAGTTGGTGAGAAGTTGAGTATTCTTCAAATTCCAGAATATGTCCCAGCATCAGGTTACCATGTTCTTAAAATATCGTTGAAGTAAGAAAATACCGAATTTTGAATAAATTAGACCTTTAAAAGATTAAGTTATTTCATATCGCCATCAACTAGAAAAAACCTTTATATCGTTAACCTATTTACTCAATGTTCTACATCTTACAAATTAGTTAAAAGGTAACGAAAACCATACATTTTAACTGCAAGTGTAAGTTTGTTGTGTGAGTTCCATGCTGTATCTGCGGACTTTGAAGCTCAGAGTTCAATAAATAAGAAAATATGGGGCTACCTTGAAATTGTAATGCCAACACAAGCGGTCCATAAACAAAGGAGTTTGGCAACATAAAACAAAAATACTTGATCATAACACCACATCCATTTATAAAGTGAGTTAATTTTTTTATATACATAAAGCGCAGCAAACAAGCAGTCCACCTAATGTTAAGGTGTTTATACCACTTAACATTTACAGAGCTTCCCAAACATTGTTTTCAGTGACTTAATTAGTGCAGAAGAGTAGAGTTGTTTCTACTCTTGCACTAGCGTTGAGCAGTCTCTGAAAAAGTCTGTCGAACATTCAAAGGACGCTTCTATTTTCCGATAAAACTAAACGACAGTTAATTTCTAAATATATACTGTTCAATACTGGTAGACAATTCGGCCTGCCTGTCAATACCTATCCATGACAGAACCTTTAAACTCTGGTAGGTAGTCTCTGACAATGGACACCATTGAGTGGACATCAGTGCAAGCGCATTGTTACAGTTTGCGAAGTTACCATTGTACCGCTGTGTAAAGTTTGAGCTATCGACAAGCCGATAGCGAGTGACAGGCCATGTACACGCCCTGTTTGTTCAAAGGACCTCTGTGATGAGCTGAATACTCGGACTAATGTACCGCATCAAATGATTAGCGTTCTTAGTTTGTCCAGTTGCGGATTTCCTTTGTTCACTGTTGCTTTTAATGAATGCTGTGGCTTGAGTTTAGCTAAGTCAGGTTTTGAGTTTGTTTAGCGGTTTTTCGATAGATATGCTATTTATGATATCTCGGTTGTCTAAATATTAATAGGTAATATTTTTAAGCTTAGTCATAAAAAAAATCTCATTAAATTATTTAAATGGCAGCAATGGTTTAACTCACTAATAGCTTTTCATAAATTTAATAGAGTCAAAAGCTTAATGTAATGCAGTAAAAACTGTAACCTACTTTGCCCTTAGCTTTGACCATAGAGGACTCAAACGAAAAGACTTTACATTTGTTTCATAGAGGACTGATGACATGGTTCGCGTTTATATGTGTACCTACAATATGCCTACGTCGCGAAATATCTGCCTCAGTCAGCCTATTGAATAAAATTATAACTTATTGCCATTATTTACGAGTTGAATCCATCCAGATCTAGTTATAATTATTATCTCTCAGTATGGGAAATTGGTTGGGATAGTTAGGCACTGTGGATAAGACAAAAGTCAATTGTCCAGCGCTTCTTCTTAGCATCGTCTTTTAATTCCAGACAAGAACATTTCCATCTTAGACCGTATTTTCACCTAAAATATGATGATATAGGGGTCAAGTGCTTGTCTGCAAGATGTAATAAAAGCTAAGTATAGGTTATTGCAAAGAAATTTCATTTATTTAAGCGTTGCGTCGTCTTGAGATCATTTTGTCTATGGCGTTGCCGTATTCAATTTTCTCCCCTAAAAAGTTGGCGTTCGCTCATATTATGCCTCCCTCTCGATTTCTTATTAAAGTACAATTAATATTAATATCAGAACTTAAAACATAAAGGCGAGGGAGGCAGACGGTCTTGTAGCGATGTAAGATAATGTTCAGACTTTGTTTTTGTTAGCATATTTATACCTAACTCAAACAGTAATCTAAAATTATAAATAAATTAAATGCAATAACTATACCTAATATATAAAAATACAATATTTGGATTTTAGCGCAGTAATCAGTGTTTAAAAGTCCATTGTATTAAATAATTACTTGAAATATGATATATCAGAATGTTTGCAAAGAATTGCAGAAGTGGATTAATTTTAGTATTCCATACAGAAAAAATGCATCTATATGATATAGTGCTATTTTTTACCGTCTTTTCGATATTTGATGGTGGTTCGTTCTCATTCTCGTTGCCCATAATTTCTAAGAAGAGGTGCCATCTGGGGAAAGTGAAAGACATTATTTGTGCATTGTCAATAGATGTCACTACCAGAATTTCACTCAAATTATGCGGGAGACCTCTCAGTGTCGCAGATTACCTAGAAGGAAAAAGTAAAACACGCTATAAGTTAAATATTAACGGGTGATCTTCAGTCGTATACAGTTCACTTGCATGAAAGATAGATGTTCCTCTATATACATAATCTCGGCTACAATAGCCTCTGCCGACAGAACATATGTATATTTAAGCACTAGACTAGCCGAATTCTAGCACAAACACCTCCATAACCATGCCATAAATATACACCTCGTTGGCGCTTTCATACAATATGTATGATCTTCGTATTAGTGTTCCCTTCAGATTAACAACCCTTCGAGGGCCGGACGTAACTTATGTATAGGTGTTTGTCTGTCCGTGCGTCCCTACCGAAATTCCTTTAATATATAATTACAATTGCAATACATATAACGTAGACGATTAAATATTTAAGGATAGTTCTTCCTTGTTGGGAGAAGCGCGGCATAATGGTACCCGTAAATTATTTATCACAATTTTATGCCCGGCTTGCGCCCTTGGTAAACAATACTTTTTGATTCTGTTACGTTCGTTCTTGTAACGCAGGTTTTCCGGAATTGTGTACTTTTTTTTAAAGCGACTTAAAAAAAGAAAGAGCAAAAGAAGGAAATGGAGAAAAATAATGTGTATTCTGTTTTAAAGAGAATAAAAAACACAGTCTAATTGAGAACATTTAGACTGTGTTTTTTATGTCAGTGACCTCAGTACTCCGTTATTTATTAACCTTTTTTTATTGTTTGAGAGGATATAATTCCTGTTTGATTCCATTGTAAATTCATCGAGATTTGTTGAGTATCTCGAGATATGTGGAGATGAACACTTCAAACTTGCTACTGATAATTTCATTTCATTTCCACATAAAAAAAATACCAGTTAGAAAGTACGTTGTGTTTATGTACGTCCGAAGAAATGTGTAATTACTCCCGGATAAACTGCCTACCAAGAAGGTTACCTCTATATAATACTAGCTGTGCCCGCGACTTCGTCCGCGTGGAATAGTATCTAGGGGTAACATTAACTAATAAGACACATACGTATCCCAAATACACCGCACCGCCACGCCACGCTAATCCCCCTTCCCCTCCCCTCACTTCCCCCTCCCCTCCCCTCACTATGTTCTTTCTCAGGCTCTAGACTATCTGTGTACCAAATTTCATTTGAATCGGTTCAGTAGTTTTGGCGTGAAAGCGGGACAGACAGACAGACAGAGTTACTTTTTTTACTTTCAAATATAACCCAGAGATGGCGCTAGCATAGATTTTAATAGCTCTCCTTTAAATATTGCCTAAATATATGAGATCCTGCATCGCGCAAACGATATTTTCCGCGATATTGAAACTGATGCACTTGCTTCGTGATTAAATGTCTCAAATGTTGAACTCGTTTAAAAACGTTATCTCTTTATAATATTAGTCTGGATTCTGCAATGTTTTTGCTTATGCTACACTTTTTTTATGATATTGTTAGGTACAGGACAAGAATGACGCTCGCCTGATAAGCGATGACGTCTACTAACTTAATCGGGTTGAAACAAAAGCTTCACATTTTTAAGGTGGACAGATATTTAACCTGTCTCTATAACGTATTTATTGTCTGCAGATATAGGTATTATACTTATTGAAAGATTTCTTTGATAAAGATAGTTTTGGCGGGAACGTGTATGTGCTCCCATTGTATTTTATCCTAAAACATGCGTTATTCTGCGAGTTGATGTGTAATAAATGATAATGATTAACCATTATGTGCCATTGAATGCGTGCGAGTGTAGGGAAATGCATAATCTTGCAAAAATCAGTAGCCTAGGCCTAGCGTGTTCACCATCGTCGATCTTATCATTGCTTACCACCATAAAAAAACATTATATTTTCGTTCCCACAAAATATCCCCTGAAAGCCTTCAGTAAAGTCCATATCTTTACTGAGGGTATGACTACTAATGGACTTGAAATGTGACTGACTCGACTATGTGACTTAGATTTACAAAAACTTGGATAATTGTAATACTTTGACACAGGCTAAATACACCAATTTTTCAGAGTCATAAACAAAAATAGAAATATATTATTATATACATATATATAAGGGGTTATTATATATACAGGGGTTATTCGACAATTCCAGCAATTTTTTCACAACATCACATTTGCTTTACACCTTATAATTGGACCGTCGGAGTGTCAGAAAGATTGTCAATAGCCGATTCGAACCGGGGTAATTATCAGTACTTCGATAGAAGAGGCGAAGCTATTGTCTTCTCAAACAAAAGATTTACTTTCATGAAGAGCGTCGCGCCGAACTCCAATCACCAGGACACACCTGAACGATTAGCGCGACTAACTACACCTTAAATTTAAATGAGATATTTCGAATCTCCTACAATTCATTATTAAATTTGTACTTTTCATTCATGACGCTGTAGGGAAAATATGATGAGAGTGTTTAGTATATATACACTATACACTCTCATCATATTATTTATGATTTATTATTAGTATACTACACTGTGTACTTACGATGCGCGCGCACAACGACTGCATTTTTTTACTGATTTCAAAAAAGGAGAATGTTTCTCAATTCGACCGTATATGTTTTTTTTAAATATTTGTTCGCGAATAACTTCGTTGTTTATGAACCGATTTTTATTATTATTTTTTTGTTGGAAAGGAAATATCCCAAGTGTAGTACCATGGTAATTTTATCGAGGTCTGATAAGTATCTCCAGAGATATGGAGATAAACACCTCAAAATTGGTACTGAAAATTGTTGCTAATACCACTGTTCGATTGAATGCTCCGTTTACGAAATATTAAACTTTAAAGTGCAAATTTTTGTTCTAGTAGGGCGTCCCCCGCCCCCCCCCCCAAAAAGCTAAACTGCTGGCTTGAAAAATCTGGAAAAATTTGTGATAATAGCGCATTTCATGAACTTTAAAGGAAAACTATAGCGGTTAAGATTACTTTATTAGTTTAGCAGTAATAGACGTTGAACTTAGGTGTTAGATAATTTTGTACCAAATACAAAATCCTTAGAATAAATCCTTTAAAGTAACAAAGACGGAGCACCTAGTTGCTTGTTTATAACGGGTAAAGACTTGCATTGAATAACAAGCTACTACGGAACCCTACACTGCGCGTGGCCCGACACGGACTTGGCCGGTTATTAAAGACCTATCCATAGACACCCCACACGTATAGGTTTGAAGAAACATTTTTTTTGTTTCAGTTCCATGTATAGGATAACTTTTTTTTTTGTATAAAAATTGGAAAGCGGTTTATAGAATACATCTACCCACCTACTTTCGATTCTGTAATCCTAATAGTTACCCGCCCGCGAAAGACTTCTTTTATTTAATTAAACCTTTTATTTTGTAAAAACCTTTTATCATAATAGACATCAAAGAAGTAAAAGCCAAATCAGTTCAAACTTTAAACCCCCGTTTCGTCCCCTTAAGGGGTGAATTTTGGAAAATCCTTTCTCAGAGGGCACTAACGTATGTATATATGTATGCAAATACTTGCATGCCAAATTTCAGCGATCCGAAACAATATTGATTTTCAGACTTTGTTACTCCGTTTTACCCTATTAGGGGTGGAATTTTGAAAAACCCTGAAACACGTATTTACTTATTTTTTACTGAAGCATTTGTGTGAGGAATATTTCGAATAGAAAAGACTATCTAATCTTGTTTCTCCACACAATCTTTGAACCCCCATTTAATCCCCTAAAGGGGTGAATTTTGTAAAATCCTTTCTTAGTACACCCTTACGCACTAAGACAAATATACCCTCCAAATTTCAAGCCTCTACGACCAACGGTTTAGGCTGTGCGTTGTCTGTCAGTCAGTCAGTCAGTATGTCAGGACAAAGAATCTTATAGTATTAGATTTTATTTTAAAACTGCTTATATTTCTATACTTAAATTTGTATTGCATTCAGAGATATGAAGTAAATACCGCCACGTTTATAGCAAAATCACCACGCAAAATGTGAATTCGGTCCTTTTGAACAAACTAAAGAAAACATTCGAATGTTAAGCCTCACACGCCCTGTAATTTTTAGCGGATACCAATATAAAGGAGATCAGAAGCAAAACGTACATAGCCTCGTATTAATCGTTTTGGTCTGCCCTCGCAACTTTTTTCAAAACAAAAATAAAAGCCATATAGATTCTTGTTATATTTTGCTTCTTTTACATGGATTATTTCAATCAAAACCTTATCGTTTAAAGGCATTTTTAATAAGATGATGTTATCGCAAGTCTTCGGCATTCTGGGGCAGTTTTAGGTTTGTTGTTTATTTTCGAAAGGCTTCTGCAAGCAGGTCCCAAAAAGACATTTTTCAAGATCCCATGGAAATCTTCAGAGAAATGAACAATTAATTACCCTTCAACGGTTACAACAACAAAATATATAACAGATAAAATGGTTGGCATATAAATATTGTTTTTTTATACCGAAATGGGTAGCACTTGACCATGCACTTTCCCACCTGATGTTAAGTGATCATGCGATCGATGATGGAGCGTGATTACCCAGAAGATAGACATTTACACCCACTTTTATTATATGAAGGTTCTCTTTTAAGTAATAAACGACATTTAGTCAAGGTTTCTGTGGTTTATGTATCGTTTAGTGTTGTGAAAATCATGCCTTTTACCTATTATTTTAAGCTATATACGTGAAATCCTATTCTAGAGCGTGATTTTCAAGCATCAATTTCCTTTAATTAAAATAAAACAGTTCTACGAATCGAAATATTCAAAGTGCAGCCGTATTCGTGTTAACAACGTGCTTTGACTCAGAATGCACATTAAACCTTAGCGTGTTACTTAATAAATTAGTAGATTGGCATCTTGGAGTTCTTACACTTGTGCGTTATACATTTTACAGATTTTAGCTCGTCCCGCGCTATTTGAAAATAAAAATTAATCCTTATTAAATAATCGTATCCGGAGTATTGATACAATATTTCCAATTGATCAAAATCGCTTTAAAATTTGGATATTGCAGCTGTGCCTTATACCTCTATACATTCATTAATTCTTTACTTATTCATTCATTCTCTTTTTTCTTTTCTCTACTCAGTCATTAATTCAATTAGTCAAGCATTTATGCACTTTAGTACGTCATATCTTATCACAGCACATGGCATGGCATCGCATCGCGTCAGATCACATCACGGCACATCACATCACGTCATATATTTATTTATGATTATTATATATATATATATATAATACTAGCTGACCCGGCAAACCTTGTTTTGCCATATAAATAAATGGCTATTAAAAAATATGGGTTGATCGTAGAAGGGTGAAAATTGAGGATTGTATGTATTTTTGTATGTTGTATCATAAAAAAATAGAAATTAAAAATTTTGTCTAAAAAATAAAATAAAAAATTTAGGGGTGGACTACCCCTAACATTTAGGGGGATGAAAAATAGATGTTGGCCGATTCTCATAGATCGGTATCTATGAGAATCGGCCAACATCTATTTTTCATCCCCCTAAATGTTAGGGGTAGTCCACCCCTAAATTTTTTATTTTATTTTTGTGCTTATCCGGTGATAAGCACAAAAAATGTCATCAAAATCGGACAAGCCGTTTCGGAGAAGTATGGCAACGAAAACTGTGACACGAGAATTTTATATATTAGATATATATATATATACACATCGTAATACTCGGAGATGCGATTTAAACCAAATCAACGTTTCAAAAGGTCAAACAAAGTAAGTACTTAATATTGTAAAAGCATAATACCGACGATTCTAAAATATAATAACAGTTACAAAGTATAATAAAAGTTCGCTTCTCTATTTCTTAAGATCACAAACAAGATAAAGATCGCAACAAAGAACCGACAAACCACATACAAAACACCCTAAACTTGAAATACAAAACACCGTCAAGTGGTCACCCCGACAATAGCTAGGTCCTGTTAATTATCTGCATCAGCAGGAGCGCTGGGGGCCTACCCCCTCTCCCTTCGGGTAGGAGGGTGCGGGTTTGTCGAACAAATGCACCTGATTAGGCTTGCTTTGTACGAACCCGCCCGGCGAGATAGCGATGCATCGCGATAGATATCGTGATTGATTAGATATACGCCCTATGTATGGTGTCTACGTACAGTACCTGGTGAAATTGGTATGATCGGTTGATTTCTGTTTGTCAATTTGATTGAAAATCTGAATGTACCAGTTAGGAAGTTTTCAACATATCTGTCTGTATCTAATGATAGCGTGTGAAGCGCGTGAAGTTCATTTGATATTTAAGAATACTAGGTTTCGGTTGATACCAGCCAAGTGACAGGTTTTTTGAACAATATTCTTGTCCACTATCACAAGCAATTTTCCGTATATATAAAGTACTCTGTGCAAGTAATTTAAGTGACAATGTGAAATCTTGAGAGTCAAATAAATATCTAGTGTCTTTCTGGCATTTGAAGATGACAATGAGGCAAGACGACATGACAATAGGATATAGTTCAACGGCACATTTTTTTTCATTGACAAAAAGATCAGTTATATTTATTTGTCCGCTTTAGCTGGTTTCGTTTGAAATGATGACTTTGTTTGGTCAGTAACAGGGGTATGAGAATATTCAATTAAATCAGAAATATGTTTATATCTGATAAGCAAGCGTTTGACCACTATCTCGCCTGTTGGTAAGCGGTGTTCTGGTCTAAGATTATGAACACGCTAGGCCTAGAATGGTCTGATTCTCAAGGGCTGCGTACTGCCAGAACACCATAAGGCTATGGCGGCAGATTTCCTTGATGTTGGCAAATTTTATTGTGAGCAAGTCAGGCGATACATCGATTTAACACTTCTACCACCTATGTTCGGCGATGGACAATAAAATGAGATAGATGGATATAACTAGATACATGATTTTGATACTTAATTCAGCATTGTAGTCTTGTGTTCGCGATACTATATTATCCTTTATTGAACTGGGTAATAGATGTAGGTTCTAACACGGCCTCGCCTACTCATCTATTAGGTACCTAGGTTTAGGCTATTGCAGGTGCGGCGGACTTACCACTAATTCACTTTTAGCCGATATCCGGGCCAAAACGCGATAACAGACTGTATGCGGGATATAGGAGACTATTGGCACTACATTGAATTACAGTTTGGGTAACGCTGGATTATTTGTTGACACATCGATTTGGACTTTATGATTAACTAACAGTGCTCCGTGGTTTTACCCGTGTAGACATTGTTCTCTTAAGCATATGGGGATAAAAAGTACTCTCTGTGTTATTCCAGGGCACATACTAAATTTCAGCTCCTTGGGTTCAGTAGTTTTAGCGTGAAGAAGTAGGTAACAAGCATACATACACTCACAAACTTGACCGCATCATCACTTACTAACAGGTGACATAGTGGTCAAACGCTAGCCTATATGATATAAAAAAAAACTATCGCCTTTATCATATTCGTAGAATTATTTGCACTTATCAATGAAATAATTACTGCTTGAAAGTCTAAAAGCGGAAGAGATTGGGTGAGATGAGAAGTGGTCAAATAAATAGATAATGAAATTACACAGCTCATACATTCCTACAGCATTTTTTGTTTATTTCACACAAAAACCACAGAATTAGTCTTAATGAAATTTGGTATACAGATTATAATAGTTTAAATAATGCAGAGGATTTAATAGAAATACGATGAATTTCAAGTAATATATGCAATCATTTATAATAGACAATAATCATATCATCATATACAATAATAATTTATATATGTACCAAGTTTACAACCAAAAGCAGCTATTTAGAAATTCAAAGTGCCAACTGCCAAGAAAACTGTAACTAAAATGTTGGAGACTTGTTGTGAAAGAGATAAAAAACAATGTTTTGATTAAGTATGAACGTAAGCTCATAGTCTAACCACGAATACGAATTTCAATTGGTTTGTCGGAAGGTGTACGTTTCAACAAAAATACGGTTAATAGTAGCTTTTACATTGACGCGCCTGTCCGTGACAGTTGGTGGAAACAATTTTATTTTGATTTGGGAATGTTCATACTCACAGGTGACGTATAAACTATAGTCAGTAAGGATTCGTTTTGACAAAATAATGACAAATGAATGCAAAAATCGCACAGATCTGCTACATATTAAACTCGATCGCGTACTCCGGCTCCCATGAGAACGACCTTGAACGGAGTTTGTCCCTTTCTTTTGTATGGACAACTTACATATGTATACCATACGTATACCATACATGTAGTATAGAACATATATAGGACTATCAGGTTGTTAGGCAAGGACACACTCCCACCCTGGTGTCTCTCAATTGGGCCGTTTTGTTCTACAAAGCAATAACAACCTTATTGTTAAAGCATACGGATTAAATTGAATTTGTCAAAACATCTGCAGTGCACCATCTTTTTTATTACATCTAAGGAAAATCGCGCCATCATTTCGGTGACAACATGTTTGTTAAGACTGGTTTAGGCACGGCACTGACAACCTAGAGTCCATTCTCCGTGGCACGGACTGCGCACAGATGAGAACTACATAAATCTTTGTTTATTTTTTTTTGAGTTGGCGGCGTAACTAATAACCAAACGTAAACGGACCAAAAAATGTTGACCACAGAAATATACACATGAACCAAAAATATGACATTGACTCATGTTTTACTTTTTTTCACGTTGGTTTTAGTGATTTACCGAATATTACAGATAGTTCTTACGATAACTGTGACAGAGATAGAAACAAAACTGGGGTGAATTAATTTGTATTTACAGCAATGTTCTAGCTTGCAAGGTCCAGTTAGGGTGCAACGATTTGGCGATGCCCTTCGCGGGTATATTACCTTTAAAGCAACAGTATTTTTTTCCTAATTGTTCAATTCTACACCTGATAGTATAATGAGTTTAACTATTATTTCGATAACATTGCCTAAGGTTCTCTAAATTATATCTAGTATTATGGTATAGTATTTTGATAGCGGTAGAAAAAAAGAAAATTGAAACCTCATTTTCATTTATATATTAGTTACATTTAATGATATTTCAATCAAAGAGACTGGATAGTATCAAATTATTTAAATCATCACGATATCATCATTTTCTATGCATTTTCAATTTTGGAAAATTATTATCCAAGCAATAGAGTTCAGCAATAAATTAAAGCCACACCTAAAATATAATTACATAATAATTTATTTTATTTAACTTTTACATTAAGATCTGATCTATCACTGAGCAAAATGCTATGCTTTTTTACGTAATTGTAATAATTTTATGGCTTTAATTAATACGAGAATATGCAGACGGAAATAGTGAACATATAGAGTGGAGGACTGCAAATATCAAATAAAAATCGGTTTGCTTATTAAAATTATTTGATCCTTCTAACGTCTCTCGTGACCAAAACCAATCTTACCGTATCTAATTGCAATCCATTAAGGAAATAGTAACAATTAAAAAAAAATATGATAGCTCTTACTGTCTTTTCATACGGTCGTTTTAGTTATTTCGCGCGAAAAATCTGTTTTCACTGACACCTCGAAATCAAACACGGCAAAAAGATAAAAAAAATACTTTGTGGGTTGAACGTTGCTGAAAATTTTGCTCTATTTATTTCAATATGGTTTTGTTAGTTATTAAAATTGTTTTCGTACTGTCTCGAGGTTAAATACATGTTTGTTAATTGTGTGTCTATCCTGCCTGCCTAATATTATAAAAAACGTTTGTAATTTTGTCACTATGTCTGTATGTTACCTAATTACGCCTTAACGGACGATCCAATCTTACTGAAATTTAGCTAGGAAATAATTTATGGCATGATGAACATAGGCTTTTTTTTTGTGAAATCAAGATTTTTACACATAACTTAAATAGTTTAGATTACACTTAACGTTGATTGACAGAGCTTTTGCAGTGATGACGTTCTTGGGATACGTGAATGAAGTTTTTTTTTATATCATATACGCTAGCGTTTGACCACTATCTCACCTGTTGGTAAGTGATGATGCGGTCGAAGATGATAAGCGCGCTAGGCCTAGAATGGGAACTGGCTCTCAAGGATAGCTGCTGGAACACATTAGATGTTTGGCGACACATTTTCTAACTTAAGGTTGGCCAGGCGGACACTAGATAGTGTCCTACCACCATGCAGTTGCAGGTATCAGCTAGTATAATCGTATACAAAAAAACAATATGTTTCGAAGCGTTTCAGGTAGAGTATTCGAGAATTAAATAGATCATATATAATCTTAATGTGATTGTTATTCTACTTTAGAGGTTAATTATTCATCATCATCATAATCAGCCGGTGTCCGTCCACTGCTGGACGTAGGCCTCGCCCAAGATGCCCCACTGAGCCCGATCTACGGCTTAATTATTAATTGTGTGATATTATCATTTAATATTGCGTGTCTAACTATTTTGCTATTACGATAATTCAATAGTTATGAATAACTTATTTGTAATAAAAGGATATTAATTAAAAAAAGAATCGCGTGACCACTTAAACTTACAATGTAACGTAATTTTATTCTGTAACCGGTTTGCTGTTACATCGACGGATTTAATTATAGTGATTACAAAGAAAAACCTTATTATAAACAAGTACAACTATTTTTGTTCAATCTTTCGTAATACAAAGTGGAATAAAATGCGTACTAAATATCACCTGGGTGAATTTCCCATACGACTTTTTTTTTGTCTTTGGTGAAATTCGTATTTTAAAACAAGAATATTGTATTGATTTTTTTATTATTATATAATAAATAGATATTGGGTTGTGTCAAAAATATCATTCAACTAAGACTATAAATTTAAAGGTAGAAATAAATTCATAACCTCTAAATTTTCTCATATCGGTGCTGTCCCCCTACTTTTTTTAAGGACAAAAAAGCTTATAAGCCAATAAATATAAGTAAATTATGTTTACAACCTATTATATTTCATGGAATATTAATTTTATTACTAATAAATAGCAAGTTTTATGGATAATTTTGGACGCGGACGAAGTCGCAGGGCTCTACTAGTTTCAGATAAAGGCCAGCTATTAGCAATAAACGTTAAGTACTATTTATCTATTACATTCTCAGGCAATAGTAAAGTAACTACTTAGTTTTTCCATAAAGCACAAAATGGCACTGTCATTAAAGATTTTTTAGAGTTAGTCATTGCGACCAATAAAATTAAAATTACTTATAAAGGCTGATTTAAAACACGTTTGAATTGTGAGGGCAGCGTTTAGAACTAAAACATACTTGGTTCAAAACATACCTATACAAAAAATATTCGCGCGTTGAGTTTCGAACCCGTAACAGCCCTGCGCCGACAACTGGTTCCATCCTTTCAATTGGATACGTCGAACGACAATATTATGCAATATTTTATACATGTACTAGCAGATACCCGCAACTTCATTCACAAACACCAATAATTTTGTGTGTTTGACCTGAGTAATTTAAGTTATGGGTAAAAATCATGATTATCAATTTTTACATTAAAAATAAGTTCAAAAACTAAAACTACTGAAAAATCACGCTCTAAAAAGAATGAAACAAGAAAATATTTTTATACTCATATATATATATACTCATATACTCATCTGAGATCGCTATGTACAAAGTATTCAATATGTATCGTGTATTATATAAACAACTTACTTTTAATAAATATTTAATTGTAGTTCATACATATTCATACATACATACTTACATACGTACATACCCACATACCGGTCAAAACATAACCCTCCCTTTTGCTTCGCCGTAGTCGGGTAAAAAAGTAGCCTATGTTCATCTTCGTTTTATAAAGTATTTCCTCGTTAAATTTCAGTAAAATCTAATCATCCGTTTAGGCGTGATTAGGTAACAAACAGACAGAGTGACAGAGTTATGAACATTGTAAAAATATTATTATATAACTTTAGATTACTTAATTAGTAATTCTTAATTTGTTCTTAATACTTCATCTATTCTGTGGTGTATCGTTTTAAACAGTATATTTATAGTATCTTGTGAAATTGGTCTTAGGTATTTATGCTTAATTTCTTTTTACTTTGTTGCTAAGGAGATTGATAATACTAGACTTTCAGGCATTTAGCTCAAAACATAAATGATATTTTACAATATTTGAACATTAAGTACTAATTCTATTGAGATTTTTGCCTATTTACAACCTACGTTCGCTACAGCTATTCTTTGCGGCTGCTGAGAATAGTTTTCCACTTAGTTTTTGAAACATTATATATGGAGCAGTTGCACCTACCTTACAATGCAGATAACCGAATTTCAAAGAGTTTATTATGGAAATATTGATTATATATAGATTGGACAAATAGAATTGACTAAACTCTTCGTTAAGAAAACAAACATCCTTTATAAATTGATTATGGTCGGTCTATCCATTTTGTCAGACAAGTTCTACAAATAGCTTAATAGGGGTGTCAAATCTCGCGCAATAACTTTAATAGTTTAGTCCTTGCTTATTTCGTACCTGGGGTGACAGTCTACATTGATAGCGATGTGTCCTATCTTCGCAAACGTCTAGTAGACGGAGATGCAGCTAGATATAGCGATGAATTTCGAGCGATAATCGTCGATACGAAAAGAGATGCAGATAACAACTGTCTAGCTGCATCTCATTCTAGCAGACGTTTGCAATGACAAGACGCATCGCTATCAATGTAGAGAATTCCAGCCCTGGGCCGGTAGTCTCTACATGCATAGCGATGAATTTCGAGCGATAATCGTCGATACGAAAAGAGATGCAGATAACAATTATCTAGCTGCATCTCATTCTAGCAGACGTTTGCGATGACAAGACGCATCGCTATCAATGTAAAGACTTCCACCCCTGGCATGGTATTTTATTATTGCAGCACATTGTTGTAGTCGCGACTGTTTGTCAAAACTGTAAAAACTGCAAAGTAACTTTTTTCGGAAGGCAAATAACGGAATAATTGTGAAGTAGACTTTAGCTATCAATCAGATCACGGAAATCAAATAACATTGAAATGTCTCTATTTCCAAATTTATATTTATTTTCATTTTGTTATTGGTTTTCCCTGTATGAATCTGTGAGTGGTTGGATTGGTTTGCTGATAATGACGATGAAGTAAAAACCTTTTGTGTACTCACTTTTTAAATAAGTACGTGTTTGAAGCGTTAGTCATACGTTTGTGTGTATATATTCATGACACTATTTTATGTTCATTGTATGATACAATATGTTTACCAAGGCTTTCTCTTTGGAAGTCTACGGCTCAATTAAAATATTGCACTTTGATTTATTATGATTAAATGTAGAAGTTCTTAGAAAAGTACACGCAGCTTCACTCTGTACAAATATTACGCAGTGAGGTTGCGCGCTCCAATAAACACAGCAAACGAGAATTTTAATATAAGGACTTATCGGAGTGTCCGAATAGTTGAAGTAAGAACGTAAGTGCTAATAAAGCTTGCGATTATACCGTACCAAGCAATTAACTTTAATTTAACTATGGTTTGATTATCATTTTGGTGTATGATTTTATTATTGTATGACGACCTCTTTATTCAATTACGAACAAATTCGCAGCCCTACGCTTCACCGAATCTAAATTCATGAGTTCGTCCGTGATTAGAACGACGTAGGCCCCGCGCAGCATAGCAGATAAAACGCTCCTATTGGTGGATTAATTGTTTATCGCCAGCGTTTCCATCGCCTATTTGAATTATGTCCTAATATTTAACAGTAACGGCTACGCGAGTTATTTACACGCGCTTCTATTTTAGTATATTGACATTAGTAATTTAGTTTGACGCAGTATTGGCCGCGCATAATTATGTTTAGACTGATGCTGACTTTGATTATTAAAAATTCTTAAATACCTCATTTCATATGAATGTTACTTTTTGTATTAATTTTATTGTGTAAATCTATGTTATTTGACTCTAGAACTTTTACCTTAGATTATCCAAGAGGATAACCTGCAGGTTGGTTTTATTTATTTTATCAAGATTATATAATATCACAGAATAGTAAAATAAGTATTTTGTGCTTGTCTGTCTATACATTATTACATTATATTAAGTGATACCCAGTTGCATCGCCTTGAGTGTGCTACAAAACGTGAGTGATCTTCTACGCAAGCGTGCTATATCTTGGGACACATCTTTACTAAACATCAGTAAAGATAGTGTTTTTTGTGCTTCAAATATGTGTAGCTAAACACCTCACGCTTTCAAATAAAAGTAACTCAAGTGACATGTGAAGTCATTAATTACGATTGTATCAAGCGCAATAATAGTCTGACAAAGGCCACAGACTAATAAAGTTTATAACGAATCTAAATAAGGTAATTGTCCAATATGACAATAATTAGTCTGTATATCGACTGCGTCTCAGTCTAGATCGTTTATATCCGTCGGTAAGTGGGGCACATCCGTACGGGACCTGTACTTGTATTCATTGAGGAATTGCATTCCAATTGCTAGTTGCAATATTGTGGGGATGATGGAAGTAGAACAAGATGAAAGGGTGAGAAGATGTTTGGGAATATTTAGATTTGTCAAAAACATTTGCCAAATTGAAAGTGTCAGCAATAATCAAGAAGGTTGGTTCGCGCCTTAGCTGAAACCAAGAAGAAGGCTAAGATAGATAAGTACGGGTAGATTAGGTCATAATGACATTCCCGTGGGTATCAATGATCTTCAATTCAAGCAAAGCAAGCAACTTCACTCAACCTCAGTGATTTTAAAGCTGACGTAGACGTGCTACAAAGTTCGTAGCGGTATTGTAACGTCGTAGCTTGTAGCCAATCAAGGCGCACTGTTCGATAAAATCGACATGTCTACGATTTCGATAGTTGTTCGATGAATATGCACACGAGTATCATAAGTTCCACGGTTTGAATGGCTATGTATTTCCTATATGTTCAATATGTTTTAAAAGCTAAATTCCTATTAATACCTTATATTTTTTTTTAACTTTTAGGTAAGTATTAGGCAACCTATTTTATTGTTTATTTTAAGAATAAATGCATTAAAATATAAATTAGTCAAAATCTGATAATGTCTGAAAAAATCATGCTAACTATTCAAATGTCTTGATAATATCATTTCTGTATAATGCATTTATAGATAAAAGCCATCTTGAGAAATCAGCTACGTAAGTCGAAAGACGAAGACAAATAGCTGATAGACGGACAATCAGTTCCATTCGGAATATTATTTGTATTGCGATTAGTTTTATTTGCGTCTTATTTATTTGTTGTGTTTCCATTGTTGTCCATTATTTCACAATTTTTTGGATAAAAAATTGTCTGGAGTACTGAAACATGCATTGGGGGTGTACAAAATACGGATAGTTTGGTGGGCAACTCTTAATTAATCAGAGGAATTAAACATTTTTTTTAAGTGTGACGTTCGAGATGAAAGCTTTTGTTTTTTTTTATAATTCAAAACAATAAGTTTGTTTTTTTTTTAACCATGATTATTATTGATATATAGTTTATATCAATAATGTTATTTGACGTGTGTAAGTGCAGATTTTTTATGTGCCCATATACTGAATAAATGCTTTGACTTGACTTGACTTTGAGACTTATCGAGTTTTCAGAAGGTTTCAGTCAGGATTACGTTCATTCTTTTGACGCATTTTATTAGCTCCTATTCCACTTGTAACAAACTAAAAAAACACGACGATATAATCAAATCTTAGTACATATTTAGACATTGTATCGAAATGAAACTTCAAAATGTTATATGTAGTTCGTATAACAATATAACTATGATTTGGTGTGTTGGAACTGATGTAACCACTCGAGCTTGGGCTCGTTTGATTCATATTGACTAGCGCAAGAGATTAGGGGTTGGTGATAAAGATCTGATGGAGAGTCTACTTTGTTTATGTGTGTGTATTCGAATGGTGCTTTGGGTGGGTTACATCTGAAGTTGGAACCGGTAGCGCTGCAATCGGGCATTACGTCTTCCAAAACTGCTAACTTCCAATACTAGCAACCCGCCCGACTTCGCATGGGTCGAGCATATATGCCTGCATTTTTGCATCTTAAGGCGTCGAGTATGAATTAACGTCTTCAACAATCATTGTCATATTTCAACCAATTTACACAAAATCTCCGTAAGTAATAACAGGTAGAATATATACAAATATTATGTTTCGTTAAGTGTTATATACACTTTATATTTTGTACATTATATGCAATAAAATGTTGCTGTCCGGTGGGGCTCGAACCTGTGCCTCTTGGGTAACACGCCAAGGCGCTTTACTTTATTATAGACGGGAGTCGTCCGTTAAAAATATATATACAGTCGCAATGCATATAGATACATAGTATAGCATATTTTCATAGTATATATAGTAAGTCTGAACAGCTCTTATAACAATCCCGCGTTCACAACAAAATGAGAAACAATGTCAGTTTACATTTAACAGTAAAAACCTCAGAACAGTTTTGAAATGTTAAACAAACAAATCCAAAACATTACAAAGAGTTACAAGAATCGATGTAGTTTTCTAAATAACACAGGGGACAATAGCATTCTGTAGATATAGGTAATTGTTTTCTATTTTGTGGAAAAATGTTTTCTCGATATCATGTGTTTAGATCTTTCTGTATAAACATTGTATGTAAGTTTCAATATATAATTATGTGAAAAATTTACAAGAAAACTAGCTTCAAATGCTGATACCATATTTGAAGATTAAGATTGAAGCTTAATATAAGAAACATAATATTTTTTGTCTGACAGATGTCTCGACTTAATGTTAAAACAATAACATGGCTCAATATTATTATGCGCATGAACTTATATGATTTGTATTATTATAAGATATGATATAGTTGCCCACCAGCCTGGCTGGACAGACGTTGCGCTGGAGAGATATTCGTGGAAGGCTATAGGGGAGACCATTGCCCATCAGTGGGACATTACAGGTTAAGAAAAACAAAATGTATGAACAGGAAGGAAGAAAGGGGAGAATTTTAATTTTGGACGGTACGTATGTACCGTCCAAAATTAAAATTCTCCCCTTTTGCTTTGCCGTAGTATGGTATATAATAATACATAAACACAAACATATAAACTTCTAATTTTTTGTAGTCGGTTGAAAATTGTTAGCATTTGCTTCATCTGAGAGTGACACTACCTCATGGATAGACAGCTGTGAGGTGGATTCACTACACGCATTATCATGAGGTGGTACCAGCAGAAGTAGAAATGTTTCTAGTTCGCCTGGGGCGATACCACTTAGTCGCATATACAATATATAATACATAATACAAAAACCTCCATTATCGTGGTAGGATACTGTGATACTGTCTAGTATCTGACTAGCCAGCTACCACCCTCAAGTCAGAAAATCTGTCGGTAAACATCTAATGTGTTTCGGCAGCTGTCCTTAAGCTTCCTTCCTGTTCCTTGGCCATCATAGGCCTAGCGCGATCTTCGGCCGCATCATGACTAACCAACAGGTGAGATAAGGGCCAACGCTAGCCTATACGAAATAAAAAAATAAAAATATATTTTCGGTTTGAGACAAATACCGTATATAATATACTTGTAGCGCCCCATGACTTCGCCCGCATTAAAAAGTATTCTATAGTCCAATCCATAATACTGACTATCCCGGTGCAAAATTTTAGCTCAATCGGTCCAGCCGTTTGTCCGCGAAGAAGTCTCAAACAAACAAACGAACAAATATACAAAATGACTTTTGCATTTATGATATTGGTATTGATGTATTAGAAAACCTTTTCTATAAACTTGAGTGTAAAACATTTTGGTATTTATGGTTGAGTAAATTCTTGTAAAAAAGTTAGGTACTTTTTCATTTTAATAGGTTTAGGGCAGCCCTATGCGCAGTCTAATTGGTACACTCCGTAAGATGGCTATTTCATCCCTTATTCATACGTATCCGATAACGAGATATTGGCCATTATTATCGAGAGCTCTCTACGACACAAAAATGTCTGAAGTGTAAAGAATAATAAAAATCTAACATTTTTGTCTGTTCATAATAATTAATCATTTACGTTTTTAGGTATATTCTTTTTTAGCTTCTCTATTAAGCTGTTTTTTATTAATAGCTGATTTGCGGCTTTGCCCACGTAAAAAAGTAAAGTATGTCCTATCTTAAGATATTCCGTGTTATGCAGTTGTATGAAAAACAAAATAAACCGACCTAGTGCGTGTCGGACCCGCACACGAAAAGTTTCGTACGACTGTGAAATATTAAAAAAATATGCTGAAAAAAAAACAACACATCTTGTATACACACACCCCTTGTTGTTCATAACTTGTTACTACTTGTACTAACTACATGTTTTATTTGTATTATAGCAGCAATAGTAATGCACAATATGTGAACATTTCTAGTGTCTACCAATTACGGTTCTGAAGAAGTCCTGTGACAGATGGAAGGACCAACAGCGGAGTCCCAGTGATAGCACACTTTTTGCACTCTTTGGATATATATCTATAAATGTATAAATCACAACTCTGTTGAAAATGTCGCTAACCTATATCTTCTCCGTCAGCTGTCTAATTACAAGCTATTCACCATTCACTAGCGGATAACACGCCTAATTCCAATTAATCATTCGAGCAAAACGGTTAAGGCTGCAGAATTCGATTGGAGCGCGGACCAACCCCATTAGATATTTAGGGGGAACATTACGAGGACAGGCATGCAAGCACAAATAACATTAATATAAAGTAGAATCGAACGCGCACTATCGATTAGAAGGCCGCGTTCACAACAATTAATGACCTGCATGTCCCAAGCTCGACAAAGCTATGGCAAAACAAATAGACGCCCTCCGCGGCACCGCCGCACGGCTACGGGGTGTGCGAGAATGCTGCCCGAATACCACCCGGAACGAAACCGAAATTATACAACTAAACGAACGACACTCTCCGCTCGATCTCTCTCGTTGTGTTTGATCCTCACCTACTTTTTAGAGTGTGACAAATAGTATAAAAGCTAGTTGGACTGAACAAGTATATATATATGCATCTAATGAGTCTGTTTATATTCTTAGTTTGTTTCAAAAACCAATTTCATAAAGGTCACAAAGTGAAATAACGTATACATGATATAATAATATGAACGCTCCATAATCATTTCGAAAAATAATGTGAGAAATGTGTAGTTAAGTCTGTTAATAACTTATTCTATTTGTGACTCCCGATTGGCTTCCGCAGAGATACGAATGTCGTTAGTAAAAATATTGAATTTTTGAATGCAATTTTTGAATACAATTTGTGTAGTGCAAAGAAATGTAAAAACATTTCCTTCACCCACACACGTTGGAACGTCAAAATCCACCGACAGCACAAAACGAATACGCAAGAAAACTCACCGCGCCGCCAATAAAGGCAGCGCGATCAAAAGTGTATGCAAGTTTGATGGAATTAAAATGTAAAATAAAAGAGTCACCCTGTATAAGCGGATGGGTATGGGGTGCAGTGTTTAGATGTGTGCGTGCGGTTGTGTGCGCCGAGTTTTAGGCGTAGGGGTGTGCTTAGCTTAGACAATTTTAGTATTACGTGTCGCGAAATAATGCATAGAAGCCATATCGTATGCATCACGGATTAGACAAAATCCGTGGTATGCATAGCCTGTCAGAGACGTAGGTTGTTTATGATGTGGCGTCCTTCACAAAATAGTCTTTTTGTTAGTTGCCTTTTATAATGCATAGTCTCATTTTGTTTCGGACTCGAGTTACGTATGTTTTCCTGGTAGGAGGTGGTGTGTTCTATTGGTTGCGATATTGCTTTTGTGCGGCGCTGTGGTAAAGTTCCGTTTGATATTGAAACACATTTTGGATGGATGTTGTGAATCACTGAATTTGTACGGCATATATTTGATAAAGAAGCTGTATTATAAATGTTTTTATTTTTAGTCAGACATATTGTGACCTCAAACCATGGGTTTGTGATTTCATTTCATTAAGGTTTGACTTGTTTTCACTTTTGACTAGTTGTAGCATGAGCCAATTTTGTACCATCAATATATTTTTTGACTTGTTAATTATCCCTAAAGGTACGGCCACACCGCGGCGTCCTGCGATGTGCGGACGCGATCTCAGTACTTTTCAATTGTTTTCTGATCGCGTTTGGTGTGCACCAGTCGGTACAAATACTACTGCGCCGCCTAGTTTGCGCACGCAGAACGCTGCGGTATGTCCGTACCTTTAAATATTATGAATTCTGTGTCTGAAACCTTGTAATTTTAAATCGAAATAAGACATTTAAAGATTTAAATAAGGTATTTAGTGTGTACGCTTTAATGTCCCAAGTTCGACAAAGCTATGGCAAACCAAGTGGCAAAATTAGGTTTTTATACTCTTTTGCCAGAGACCCGAAATTTAGAGCCGATGCAGCAGGTAAGTAACGAGGAGTGAATACCTACTCTCAATGCAACTCTCTATGTGTCAATATCTCTGAATAATATTTCATTTAGAGGAGAAATACGCGCGAAAGTCTTTTTTGTTTCCTGTCGTTCCATCATGCTGCCGGACCTCATCGGTGCAGTTCTAGTTTTATTTTCAGGATGAGTATAAGAGAGATTCGTAAAACTCAATGAATTAGCGACATAACTTAATTAAATTTCAAGTATTAATTAGTGTTAGAGCTATGATATACGCAACCTAGCTGGCTGCAGTTGGAAACAAAGATCTGGAAATCGAACTCAGTAGCGTGCTTTAAGAAAGGTCTGTGTCTATCAGTGCACGAACACTGGCTGTTGATGATTATGAACACTAATTAATTAATTTTATAAATAACACGTTATTTTGCGTCAGCTTAACAGCGTAAATGTTCTGCGTGCTCATATGACAATGACAATATAATTAATAAGACAAGCTTTTTAGTGGTTTTAAGTGTTATTGGAACGTATTCTGAGTTGACTTGGTGAGTTAGCCATTCTTATCTAAATAAAAATGATAAAGATGCCAATGCCATGTAATAATCTTGTATGACTACCAGACTACGAGGAGAGTTATGATTTTGTATTGAATTTACCTGCAAAAAGCAGAAGAATGATTTCGATCATTCTCTTCATTCAATTGGGACGACGCGCGACGCGTGCGTTTTCTGTGCGTCAAGATAGTGACAGACGCATCATTTCCGCCGGCTGGTGTGCGCCCTGCCTGGGCTTGCCTAGCGTCAGTTACTCTCTATCAAGAGACCATTGTCCAAATATAAAAGCCGCTCCCGCCTTTTGTTCTTCTATAGCTCACTGGAAGATTGTATTGGCGTTACATTTTGATTGGTAATTTTCCTAGCTGCTTGTTACATGTCAGTTTACTAGATAGTTTGTTTGATCATTACCTCTTCGGGATATAAGCAGACTGGCATAGGTTTTCTCGTGGTATTGTATTATATTGATAGTTTTGAATTTTATAACTAGGATTAGGTATAAGAATGTTTAAGAAGCAATTTGATAGTAGGCAGTAATAACCATAATACTATAAGTGTATAGATATAGCAAGCTTACTTAGAAGATACTATAGTTAGTTAGTATTCAGATTAGAATTTTAGTATAAAAAATACTGCAATAATAAAATATTAACTGAGAGTCATCAGCAACAGGAAAGCTTTAGTTTCCGGTGTTTAGGGCTGCAGAGATTGGCATTCTTTAACAGTACGAGTCGTATTGAGAAGAGCTGCTTTATGGAATTGGTCTTCGTCATAACCTAATCTAAGGTCATACTTAACCTAATAAGATTATGGTACTCTAGCTGTCCCGTTCAAAATTTGCCTATGTAGTCCGCCATTTAATTAAGTTGATAGATTTTGTATGCTACAATTACACTAGTTGATCTCTGGGTCTGGGTATACTTTTGTTTATTCTAAAAAAAATAGGTAGACAATACCAATAAGAGATAAACTGAATTGACATCTATAATTGTACTGTTTTATGATGTCAGATAACTGGTCATGCTTGGCGGTTGCCTCATAGTAAGCAATGACGCTTACAAACAACCTTCTATTAAAGCGCATTTCAGAATACGATGCTATTCTGTACCCTTAGTACGAGTTTTCATACCAAACTCGATGTCGTATATCGAGCAAATTTTATATGAAAACAGTACAATGCCTCTAGTGGTTATTACACTTAGCTAAATTTAGACCAATCAGGGAGCCAGAATAAGTCGAAAACTATGTGAGATCTGTCAAAAGCGTTTACGATAAAAACTCGTACTAAGGGTACTGCTACATAGTACAGCATTACAAGCAAGCCGGCGATATATAGCGAAGTGTGAACGTGTTCTAAATAAATGTATGGTGAGCGATACTGTTGTGCTATAAACTATATGCTATTATTTATTATAGCGTAGTCTGAAATGGGCTTAACTCTGGATTGCCAAAATTGTAGGTAGGTTGGCATTTAAATGACAACGTGAGATATTTAAATTTACGTCTAACACGCCCTGCAAATGTGTAAAATACCTAAGCCAAATTATAATTACAGAAACTTTATTACAAATAGTTATACTTACAATGTAACAATAATAGAAACAATCAACAACACAGTGTTTTTTTTCTACATATAGAATAAATTCGCGGAGAAATTTTGCGTGATTGAAGGAGAATACAACTGTATAACTTATAACAGTTTACTTGAGTAAAACACCAGTAAATGGTCACGCAAGTAATTATTTGTACCGGTCTGATAGTTACGATTATAATTATTGTAGCTATCGTTAACATTTATTTTTGCAATTAAGCGCAGACGGTGTTATGAAAAAGTTATTTTAAAAACAATTTGATATTAACTACATTGTACCAACGGGTGCGCTTAAAAATTTACTTAATTGGATATATTTAAAGTTACCGTTGCTAACTGAAATAGAAGCTAGAATGTATTTACTCGTACCTCTTTTTAACCCCCGTGACAAAAAGAAGGATGTTATAAGTTTGACGTGTGTATCTATGTTAGTAAATCTGTGGCATCTTAACGCCCAAACGAATGAACCGATTTTGAATAAGTTTTCGTGGTTACTTAATTCGCTTTGATTAATGAAAATCCAATCTGCGGTTTTATGACTCTGAGCTCTTTTAGTTGGGTCCTATTATGCAGCAATGTTCTGTATTTTTTTCTCTAGGTTACATTTTAATTTTATGTTTCATGTTTAAATAAGTGTAGTTAAGTACCGTTGTTGTTTTGTTGCAAAATATTTTTTTTCTTTCTTTCTTTTCAAGTTGATGACACTATTAGAGCAACTTTCATAGGTCCGATCAATTTGAAAGTTGTATCCTCCTACTTTAATGATATTATAAGAACACTTATCTTATGTTGGGGCATCTCCTGGAATCTGCAAAATACCCTACTCCTCACTAACTTACAGCAGAGATGTCGTGTTTGGGCTTAATCGAAGGGTGTCAATGAACAAATTATACTTAGATCAGTCGGGGGTGGTCTTTAATTGGAAATGTAATATGTGTTTTTTTTTAATGACATAAAAACCATTTTTATTTTAAATATATTAAGTACAAATATTGTTTCCATGTTCCACTTCTCGGTTGCAAGAGATTAAAGCGATTAAGCTTAGTATCAATAATAAAAACTAAAAAACCCACCCCTAACCCGGCCGGCCATCGGCTGGCTAATATAAATAGGCCCGGAGACGTAATCAGGAGAACGGTCGGCTTCGATGCCAGAAGTACCGAGTTCAAACTCCGCCGTGCACCATTGGATTTCTAGCGAAAATGTATGTGCGCTTTTCACAGTGGCCCTCCGGTGAAGGAAAAACATCGTTAAGGAACCAACAGCCAAGCATGGTGGTAGGACACTATCTAGTGACCGCCTGGCCAGCTACCACCCTCAAGCTAGAAAATCTGTCGCCAAACATCTAGTGTGTTCCGGCAGCTATCCTTGAGAGCCAGTTCCCACTCTAAGCCTAGCATGCTTACCATCTTCAAACGCAGCATCACTTACCAACAGGTGAGATAGTGGTCAAACGCTAGCCTATAAGATATTTTAAAAAATGTCTCTAGGGATACTCATCAAATCTCAACGAATAGTATAATGCAATAAAATCGTATATGCAATGTGGGATGCACATTACTAGTAGTCTACTTAACTGGACGGGTTAAGTACTAGGCTAAATGTGAAAAAATAAATTGTAAATAAATTGTGCCATATTTCAAATTTCATTAGTGAAATAAATGTATATAACGTATTAGGTTGTTGTATCGTATAAAAAATAACTAAATATATATACAAATAAACAAACATACCTATCTGACGACTTTAGCTACTAGGAATCGTGCAACAAAGTTGACAGTGCATTTGTATTGCATCACGCGATTTTAATATAGTAAATCATTTGAGTTAGTAATCAATTATTTCTTGGTATCTTTTTTAAATCGCAAGCAATTGTTAAACGGAATATTTGCGTTTGAATAAAATAATTACCTCAAACAACTTTTGAGATGAAAATAATTTGAGATGAAAATACTTTACTTAACTTTAAGACGAGATCAAAAAACAAATGCATGTTAATATGTTTATAATCTTACGAATATAAATGCGTAATGTTTCTAAATAAAGTTCAAATTATAAGATATGCATTAATTAATGACGTAGCAAGTGGTACTCACATCGCGGAATATATAATTTGCGCGATGCAGTATCTCATATATTAAGGCAATATGTAAAATAATAAGTAGTATGTAAAAAGTAAAATGATACAATATGCTTAAATGCTTTTATATTAGGTTAAGTTCGTGAGTGTGGATGGATGTTTGTTACTCAAGCAATAATGGTTCGACAGATTTGGATGAAATTTGGTATACAAATATGTAGATATAACCTGGATTAACACATAAGATAGTTTTTAACACGGGCGAAGCCGCGGGGTGCAGCGAGTATTAAATAAAATAAGTTCCCAGAAGTATTACTTGTCTGATCATATAGTTTAACTTTTATAAGAAAATTTTACTTCTTATATAATAATATCTACACTATATAATATATATATATATATAATATTATAAAGAGGAAAACTTTGTTTGTTTGGTTGTAATGAATAGGCTCAAAAACTACTGGACCGTTTTAAAAAATTCTTTCACCTTTCGAAAGCTACATTATCCACGAGTAACATAGGCTAAATTTTAGGGTTCCGTAAGATATTTGGGTTTTAGCAAAACAACGTTTGCCGGGTCAGCTAGTAACTTATATTAAAAAAATTGATCTATTGTCCATATTTTTATACAAATGTTTACACTGCGTAAACCTTAGAAGGTTTAATTTCTTTCGTATTTGTTAGTTTCTGATCTTAATCTCCAATCGACTAGTAGACAATTGCCATCAAATCGACAATCACGCCTTCAAATACACGCTCAAAACGAATAGACGGGTATGGAACGGTGCAATATCTGTTCGAACGCAAACCACTAAAATGTCTGCCGTTCGCTACCAAATTCAAACAATATTACCAACAGTTGAAGCAAATCGAAAACTAAACGCGTGGAGGCAATCGACGTCGAACATTAGCCGTATACCCGTATTCTGGTCGGAGAATGCCGATTGTAGCGTAACCGCCCAAATTTCGACCGTCAGATTCTTAACGAGGCCTCGAGCGTTCAGCTTGAAAATCTCGAAAATCTCACCGCGCTAGAAACGGAATATGTAAGGTATTTAGCAAAGGTCCGTTGGATGAACTCACGACATTCTCCTATTTTTGACAGCATGAAAGGCCTGCTCCTGTTCTCTTCCATAACATCCGATGCTATTTCCAAGCAATGATATTGCGCATGGTATTTTGCAGCGTATATTTTAATTAGGGGCTGTGCTAGAATTTGATTTGCATTTTTTTTATTCCTTATCTACCTCCGTGTATCGAGCTACGCTTAATTTTTATGGGCATGTCTAATTCATTTTTTTTTGGAAAATTGTAGGAATTGGCTTATTAGGCTATATTGGTTCGACCTAATTTTGATTTGCCTAATTTAAGCTCATAAGTCATACTATTAGTTTATAACATAAATTAGATATAAACAAACAAAGTCATAATTAATTGTAGACACTTATTTTATGCCATATGATACTAAACAAACTTTATTACGAATGAAGCAAAGGCTATACAATAAAGTATACAATATTTTCTAATGTTATATATGTAATATAATGGTATAATTATGATATGTATGTCAAAAAAGCCTGACCATCATCATCAGCCTATCTCTGTCCACGGCTGGTCATAGACCTCACCTATGGCACGCCACTGAGCTCAATTTTCAGTTCTTTGTTTCCAGCTGTTGCCAGCTAGCTTGCGTATATCATCACTTCATCTAGCTGGAGGGCGCCCTACACTACGTTTACCGTGCCGTGGTCTCCACTCTGAGCATAGCCCCTCTCCATCCATAGCTCGCTGACCGACTTTAAATTGGTGAACCAGTCACACCGTCAGTGTCCACGTCTCGGCTCCGTATGTAATAACAGGTAGGACGCACTCATTTAAGACTTTCGTCTTCCGACTTTGTGGTATGGGCAATGAAAAGACTCAACTCCGTCAGTGTCCACGTCTCGGCTCCGTAAGTATAACAGGTAGGACGCACTCATTAAAAACTTTCGTCTTCCGACTTTGTGGTATGCGCAATGAAAAGACTCTACGAAGTTTTCTCAAAGTTGTTTCTACCCATTTGCAAGATTTGCAAAAAAGCTTGAACGATGAGTTTAAATTCCAAATCAATGTATATTAAATTACAATGCACAGCAACCTATTGGCAATAATAGCTCTTAATTTTTCCGTTTGTTTATAAATTTAACTACACAATAACCGATTGTTTTACCTTTATTGTTGTCAATGAAGTTAATCTGATTTTTCTCCTATTTCAGGTAAGTTGAATGCAATTAAATTGAATGGGAGTTTATAAATTGGACCACATTTTGAACAATGAAGTTGGATTGTGTAAGTACCTACATAGCTTTATGCTTATGTGACAAGCAGGTAGGTAATTAACTTCAACGTGCTTAATGGATTTGCAAACTTCACAATAAGAGAATACCGAATTTCGAATTGATCTATAGCGTCATCTACTAGAAAAGTGCTCATAATCATAAAACGGATGAGAGGATTTTCATGAATCAAAGCTAAGAACACTATTGATTAAGTCACCTATACAAAAAACTTAATCTAAATCGGTTCATTCGTTTGGGTGCTACAGTACTAAAGACTGACGCAAAGATATACAGATACAAACTTCAAATTTATAACACCCATCTTTTTGTGTCAGGGGTTCAAAATGATTTGTTAAATACCAACCCTTTTATTGAACTGAATGAAAACTGAACTTTATGCTTATAAATATAATAGTTTACATACTTAAAGTCGGGTTATCCTACTTCCTACTAATATTAAATATTATAAAGGCGAAAGTATGTATATATGTATGTTTGTTATTTCATTACGTTAAAATTACTCAACCGATTGAGCTGAAATTTGGTATGTAGGTAGCCTAGACCCTGGAATGGGTACTTACCTGCCTAACACATAGGTTACTTTTGGGAACGATGTCTACGCGGGTAAAACCGCGGGGCACAGCTAGATGTTATATAATTTGACGAAATTATTTTAAGCATCGTAGTCATTTAACTAGTAATCGAATACAATGACAAGGGTAATGAGTTCATGGAATCATAGACAACGGTGGAACCGTTATTATGATATTCTAAACGTAAATAGACTCCAACTATGCACAATTCCTGAAAGGTATACGTTCTTGGAAATATCATCCTTTACTGTTAATTTTAGTTTGGGTTTTCATCTGTAAAATGGTTTAAGGAACTACTATTAAGCCACAATTTTGCAACAATTGTGTTCCTTTGTCATATATAATACAACAGATTCGTAAAGCAACAAATAAAAAATAAATAACAATTTGTATTCGTAGCTCAAATTCCTAATAGCAAGAGTACAATTAACAACTCCTTTTAGCGCGAGAACAAAAAGACTACACCTTTCAAATTTCAAATTAAGAACACTCGGCATGCGCCATTTTGATTTTCACCGTTTCCGTAGCACAAACGAACGCTTAAACTTAAAAGCAGCAAAAAGTGCGGGTACCTATTAACACATTACTCACACAAACGACAATGACAAACGAGGAAAACAAAACACAATAGCGTATTCGCTTCTAAAAAGAAAAGTTAAAAGAGAAGGCAGTGTTCGAATAGGCTAAAGTTCGGGCGCGAAAGTTGGCTACGATCGGTGTAGCTAGTTTCGGCAAAGCTCTTAAAAAAATCGCGTTAACTCTTTGTGTTGCGTAAAAAAATATTCGCATTTTCCGTCCAGGCCTTTTCCGATTAACCGATCGAGAGAATTTTTCCAAAATTTTGCTTCGTTAAATTCCTTGTTGTTTGTTTAAAATCGATAAAGTATGGGTAAAACGACATTGAACATTCGCACCTGAGTGTCTGGAAGAGTGGCCCAAGGGTAGGCATAGATAGAGCATGCCTCACCGTAGTCGTGCCACTCATTAGACCCAATAAGTGTAGTTAGGAGCATGCTAGAAGATTCTCGCGCGCATTATTAAATCATGAACAATTCATTCATTTTCTGGTGGATTGTAAAGGTTTTCCGTGTTTGCATAATAATAGATTAGAACGAGTATACGAGTATGTAATCGATTGCTCGCTACGCAAAGTTGCTTTTAAGCCGCTCCTGAATAAAGAACCAGTAAATTCTATTTTGATGACAAGATTAGACGTGTGTTAGAAACGTATTTAAAAACGTAAAGTAGGATATTTTCTGTTTAACTTGGACACTGGTAGGACTGGCGAAACTCCCGCGTGAGGGTGACATGAAAATGCTTTTATCAAACTAACCATTCTAGACGGATAGATACAAAGTACTTGAATATCGTCTGATTTTAAAATAAACTTGAAATGGCTAAATTTAATATTTAGATATAAACTCTTATGTATCATATTCTGAATCACCCGTATATTTGGCGGTTGGCAACGCTAACTGACAACAGAAAGCTGTAAAAGGCTTAGGTACTTGTGCATCAAATGAGCACTTCATTACGTGCGGAGCAACTTTGCGATAAATAGTTTAAGCGGTATTAATACGGTATAACGTACGTAACACACATATGTGCGGTAATTATTAACGCTGGCGTGTCTATGTGTGCTTTTTTAATTTGTTTACAGTTCAAACGCTCAACTTTGACGTCGGTACTATAATCGTCCACACGTCGCACTGAGCGGAGCCGTTCAGCACACACGGCTCGACATTTTTATTGCTTGCAAATGTTTAAATAAAAAAATTCAAGGAAATAAAGTTTCGTAGGTGAGCGCGCTATAAAAGTTTTTCGAGTACTCGAAATGACGTTTGCTCAACACGCTGTAATAGCTCGTACCGAGTAACGTTGACATTTATATTTTAACTCCTCCATTTATGTTCCACAATAAACTGTTTTTACATTCCCTTTTCGAAGTGCGCGTAAACGTATTTATAACGGTATATTATATTTAAAACAAAGTAGACGTGGCGTAGGAAAATAAGTCATGTCCTAAACATGATTTGTACAGCAACATTTCGGGCGCCACGGCCGCCGGCGTGGGGAGGTGGGGGGAGCGTTACACAAATTATAAATTATAGGTGAACGTTATTTTTTCGAATACATATTTCATTTTATATTGTACGGGAGCGGGGGAGGCGCAGGTGGGGGTTAAAATAAAGAGAAGCGCAATTGAATTTTTAATATTTCATGAAGAGGGACGGGAGCGGAGCCGAAGCAGTTTTAATGGGGTTACTGCGAGCAAAACGAGCCCGGCCCGCGATGTTGGATCGCGTGCCCAAATACTGACGGCGCGCGGACGCGCGTGTGGCGTTATCGGGACTACTTGATGATACTTAGCCTTTTAGGATACCTAGAATACACATTGTCTGCGGCACTAAAATCTATCACACTCACAGATTATTCAATTCGTTAGGTCAAATAAAAAAAAACCGTGTTGACGTAAATTTTTGTCTTACAAGTAGTCCCTGACAGCTTTCATCTGGCAAATTAGTTGCCAATACGCTCTCTGAGTCTCTGTCACATGAGTAAAGAAGGAATTACTCATGTGTCTCTGTCGAGAAACGGGGAAGCAAGCTTTATACGGCGATCTTATGTCAGATAGCAATCTAGAAGACTTTTAAATGTGAAACCAAAAATAAATGCGTTTGCTAAACATTCGTGTTGTGCTGTCGACCGTTGTGGAGTTCCATCTTATATTAACTCTCATCACAAACAGTGTCACCGGAACATCTTGTGCCGTTTCTACCTGTACTAATGCTAGCAAGATACTTTACATGGGTAAGGCTTTTTAGATCGGTTTTTGGACACAGAGTGTCGCTTGAAATAACGGATATTAGATTAAACGGTTAGAAACGGTTTATGGATTTTTTCTATATTCTGAGACTGTCTAATTTATTCTGTATAGAGTAGGTATAAGCCGGCTTCTGGGCTGTATTATCACACGAAACCTTTCAAATGGCTTGTGTTCTTCAGTCTTCCACTCTATCATTACTCTGCTGTTGTATTCGTAAATAACTATTCGCTCTTAATTAAACTCCGACTAATTAGTTTTTGTTTGGCAAAGAAAAACTAAAATGTAAAGAAAAGAAAATCTGAATAAATCTGCTTTTCTTTCAGTACCCTTAGTACGAGTTTTTATCGTAAACGCTTTTGACAGATTTTTCCACTTATTCTGGCTCCCTGATTGGTCTAAATGTAATTAAGTGTAGTAACCACTAGAGGCGCTGTACTGTTTTTCATACAAAATTTGCTCGATATACGATATCGTTTTTGGTATGAAAACTCGTACTAAGGGTACTGAAATGAGATAGTTGTCACGTTTTAATTAAAAAAAAAAACAAAATAATGTCTAATTGCCTTGAAATAAATACGTAGTTAAAATTTTATTTTGTTATATAAACAAAACAAAAGTAACAAAAAAATACTAGCTACTGTATTCTAGTGTCTAAATAAACAAAGTTTGACAGCACTACATATCGAACCTTCTTTGACTCACCATTAAAGTATGATATCTAATGAAGAGACAACAAAACATTTTACTCCCGTGATAAAAACTAAACTATTATATCTCATATTATATCAAACCAATACATAGATTAGATTTATTAGAGTTATCGTGAGTTTGAATCATGATTATAAATTACCGACTATTCAATGGTCGTCGCGATCTCGCTGCGTAAACTCCCGAGGAAGAGCATCGGACATGCACAAAACCTAGGTCGGGACAGTCAACAACAATCAGTAGTGAGTACAATAATCGCTAATTTATAATCAATACATACATTATTTAGAATACTTACGTGAAGTCCTCAACTTTGCGTTTTTCAAATTCTTTTGGGATGCGTGTGGGACAAACAGCACCATGGAATAGAATATTAAATATAACAACATATGAGGTATCATGACCGTTTCCATAAAGACGAATGTCAAAACTCAGTACATATACATATAACAATGTATAGGACATATACTTTGGAAATTGTGAAAATATACGTAACTTTAGAAAATGTGTTTTTAGATATAATTTCGCTTACTTTTGGAAGAACACCAATTTATTATCCCATTCTAGGCCTAGCGTGCTTACCAGCTTCGACCGCATCATCATTTACCAACAGGTGAGATAGTGGTCAAGCGTTAGCATATAAGATATTTAAAAAAATTTGAACCTTATGTAACGTAACTTGTGACTTAGTAAAAAACAATAAATGTGAATTGTGAAATTGTACATCACAACTCAATTATATTTCTATCCTCTTGCCAAGACTGGTATTAAGCAACAATTTCTAATAATGAAAAATTTGCTATTAAAATTAAAAATTTGTCTATACGAATAAGAAGTGGAAGTAGGCTTGGCTTGAGCCGTACTTGTAAGTCAACAGATTTTCCCTGCCATCATCATCATCATCCGCAGCTTGTTTGATTCCACTGCTGAGTATACCTAGGCCTCCCTCAAGTAATACCGTTCGTCACGATCATGTGCCTTTCAAAGTATTTGATACTCTTTGTTAATTGTATATAGTAACAGGAATAACGAGAATCGATGACGTCTGTCTACAACAGATACCTAAGCTAAGAACTCTGCGTTGATAATATTATTATTAAGAAAAATAATTTCGCGTGAAATACAATTACAAAACAAACTGCAACGGTCCGTCCAATTATCGCCTAGTGATAGGGATTCTACGGACACCTGCGGAATTTAGTTTAACTGCCTGAAGACGTAGAACCACTTTACAAAAAAGTACCGATATATTCAACTATGAAAATATGTAGACATGTTTTCTGGTTTAAAACACAGTGCATGTAGGGCGCAAGCCAGACAGAATAGACGTAAGATATGAGACGTAATAGACTGTGCTACATTTTGTATGAAGGTGAAATTTACACATGAGACGCGACGTGCACTAACGGTCCTTGCCTTACGAATCTTCTATCTGGCCTATGGTGTATATGTGTGTATGTTAATACTGCCTACATACTGATTAAATGCTTTGATTCTTTGATTCTATGCCTTAAGTTTAATATCTACATGTCTCAAGGTGATGATGAGTGCAGTGCATTGACGAGAATATCCTAACAATCTACATTTTTAGGGTTCCGAACCCAAAGGGTACCAACGGAACCCTATTACTGAGACTCCGCTGTCTGTCTGTCTGTCTGTCTGTCTGTCTCTCTGTCTGTCTGTCTGTCTGTCCATCTATCTGTATGTCTGTCTGTCCGTCTGTCACCAGGCTGTATCATGAACCGTGATAGTTAGACAGTTGACATTTTCACAGATGATGTATTTCTGTTGCCGCTATAACAAGAAATACTAAAAACAGAATAAAGTTAAAAATTAAAGGGGGTCCCCATACAAGAAAAGTGTTTTTTTCGGCATTTTACTATAACGCCATCTATGAACGTTTGACTGTATTCATTATATATATTATTATTATTTTTTTAATACTTTATAGGCTAGCGTTTGACCACTATCTCACCTGTTGGTAAGTGATGATGCGGTCGAAGATGGTAAGCACGCTAGGCCTAAAATGGGAACTGGCTCTCAAGGATGGCTGCCGGAACACATTTGATGTTTGGTGACAGATTTTCTAACTTGAGGGTGGTAGCTGGCCAGGCGGACACTATAGATAGTGTCCTACCACCATGCGGGGGTTGTTGGTTTCTTAACGATGTGTTTAGTTAGACAATTGAAATTTTCACAGTTGATGTATTTCTGTTGCCGCTATAACAACAAATACTAAAAACTGAATAAAGTTAATAATTAAAGGGGGTCCCCATACAAGATACGTGTTTTTCGGAATTTTACTATAACGCCATCTATGAACGTTTGACTATATTAATTATATTAACACGTTCTCTGTCGGTAGTATAAATGACAAAATTTACAAAAAAACTTTTTGATGGAAATATAAGCGTTAGGTCAAAATATGAACTTTGATATAAGATAGGGTTTGACCAGCAATGGGGTTCCGTAGATATTTAGGTCGTAGGTCGGTAGAGATGTAGGTCACCGATGCCCTACGCGGCGCCTTAATCCAGTCGAGGTGAGGTCGCCGATGACCTACGCGGCAGAGAACATGTTAATTACCTATGTGTTAACTTTCACTTAGTTGGCGTTAGATGTTCGTAAGATGGCGTTGTACAAAAGAAGCAAGCGGCTCCTGTTTTAATAAATGTTTGGAATTGACACGTTAAAGTTTTGGCTCCCAATGAACAAACTTGGAAAAATAAATCATCTCGTCTGGACTCGAACCGGGTCCTTCTGATCGCCATCCGATCGATCTTCCACTGAGCTATCATAACAATGTAACAATGGCGAAATTTACCTTCATGTTCTAATTATATTGTAGAAGTTTTTCATTACCTGAAAACAGGGATAAAACAACATTTTCTGAAAATGAAAACCTAGCTAGATCGATTTAGCAATTTATTACGTTATTTCTTTCAGCATTTTTTGCTCGATTTTATAAAATACTAGCTGTGCCCCGCGGCTTCGCCTGCGTTAAAAACAGCTTTTATTTATTTGAATATATTTTTTCATAAGAACCATCTCCTGACGATAAAAAAACACAACAAAAAAAGAATTAGCGAAATCGGTCCAGCCGTTCACGCGTGATGCCGTGACCAAGGGCAATTGGGATTCATTTTTAGGGTTCCGAACCCAAAGGGTACCAACGGAACCCTATTACTGAGACTCCGCTGTCCGTCTGTCTGTCTGTCTGTCTGTCCGTCTGTCAACAGGCTGTATCTCATGAACCGTGATAGTTAGACGGTTGAAATTTTCACAGATGATGTATTTCTGTTGCCGCTATAACAACAAATACTAAGAACAGGACAAAGTTAAAAATTAAAGAAAAGTTTAAAAAAAGTTTTTTACGATAGCGCCGCGCCATCTAGATGATCATTAAAGATGGCGCCGCTATCGTCTTTACCTTAATCTGAATCTCGGAAGCGGCTCCAACGATTAAATAAAAATTAGTATACAGGGGATTTCGGGGGCGATAAATCGATCTAGCTAGGAATCATTTTCAGAAAATGTGGTTTTATTCATGTTTTCAATAATCAACTTTATTGATAATCAACTTAAAATATTACTCTTCCCGACATCTATTGGCGAGTAGAAGAAGCTTTAGTATTACTGTGTGGGTAAAGCAGTTGTGAGGGTAAAGCGGAGCTCTCAATTAAAAAAATAGTATTATTATTCGTCAATGGATGTCGGGAAGAGTCATATTTGTCTGTTTAAGTGGCAAAAAATACCGAGCAAAGCTCGGTCAACCAGATATTTAATAATATTAATTACTACTATTACTATTACTACTATATAATACTATTCTACCTTTGTTTTAACGTTTACTTAGTTGGTGTTCGTTTCGGAACCCTCCGTGCGCGGGACAAAAGTCAGACTCGCACTTGGCCAGTTTTATTATATATAAGATTGTAGTGTGGCACGGAATCGGAACCCTACGAGTGCAAGTTCGACTTGCACTTAGCCAGTTTATTGCGTACCACAGTCTATGTTATAGGCAAACAAATAGGACAAGCATCTTATTTGTTTTGTAATGTCATGTAAAATAAGCTTTACGGTACATAAATACAATCTTGGTGGTCTACTCCGATACAAATCATTCAAAAAATATGACCGTTCATAAAACCAATGTAACGTCTATGAATGCAGTTACTCTAATTCACAGAGAGCGATTAACGAAACGGTTAATGAAAACAATGAAGTAGTTCAAGGTAGTGTAAAGTGAATCTTATCGCTTATACGTAAAGATGAGAATAATGAAGTCGGATGGGTAAAATAGATGGCATTCATTGACACGCGTGGTAGAGGTAACATAAGTATGGAGTAATAACATTGTGTAAATTTTATAACGATATCCGTCGGGTGTCGGGTGTCGTGAATCGTGGATCACTAATAGTTATCATACTTAGTCATAATATCCTGCATGCTATTGTGTTTTCTTTTAACTAGAATCGACGTAATAATGAATGAACTTAGCGTCAGTATGGAGTGGTTTCATTAATATCTAGCTGTTGTACGAAATTGTAGCAGATTTACAAATACTGCTCACGAACCGCTGAAGTGACTTACCGCCCAGTCTGTCGTTTAACTCAGAATTCAGAAGTATGTTTCATGTATGAAACTGTCTTTTCATATAATTTGAGCATGATATAATTATTCACCGAAATAAAAAAAATAACCGAAACCAAAAAAAAAACAAGCAAAAGTTCCTACCAGCAATGCTTTTTTTCTATAATTTAATTTAATACCTACTTATTTTAAAATCTTTGTTGGAACAAACTAGCTTTCAAAAATAAATGGAATTACCGATAACTCAGTTCCAAAGTACATAGTTAATCGTGAAACTATCGCTATTATAATTTTAATGCAGATTAAATTATATTCGTCAGCTATAAATAAAGTAGACCCAGTTTATTGATTTAAAACTTTTGCACGAAGCGGTAGTGAAATTACGTTAAAACTTTATCCAGCTCAACAAAAAATATACCAAAATACGCTTCTGGTCCCGAAGTTAAAACAAAAATTTCGTACGAAACTAAAATTAGTTAATGAAATTGAAAATAGGGAACTTTACGCGGTTAATACTGACTGAGGTACGTACGAGTCACAGGATATCGAAACCGGGAGTCTAAAAGGTAAGCCGTGTTTTAAAGGTTGGAATTGAATTTTTAAAACGTGCTCTTAATTAATTTATTTTTTCTACACGGTAATTTTATAATTTGGCCACAGGACATTAGTGTGCACTACCTATTCGGACGTATAATGTCGATTTTCATTAGGCACTAGACACTACATTTTTGGTAGACAGGTGTTTGCTCGATCTGAATTAAGAAGATTAAAATTAACCATTGTTATCAAAATTATTAAAAGTATTAAGGTAAGGGCATTCTCAATTTTAAGCCCAATGTTGGCATTATCCTTTACATATTAGATTATGAGACAATTCAATACTATTATACAAAATTCTTTATTGTGACACCTCATAACTTAAAACTTCATTATGTACCTACATTATTATAAGACGTGCAAAAGGAAAAATTGTGGGTCGAATGCAGATAATTTATATAAAATTCAACTCTATGAGATGAATATGGAACAAGTATTATTGTGTCCTTTCTTTTACGAATTCAGACTACATAAATGATATGCCTTTTACATATTTTTTCTTTTTTTTTTTTGTTTGTCTTGCTTGTAACTATTACTTCAGTTCTGAAATAAATAAAGAAAAGAATTAAAAAATTACTCCATATGTATTTCATGATATTAGGATAATATTGGTAGATAGTTAACCTCATTGAAAGAAGGAGCAATGATAATAAGAAGAAAATTACATAGACTGGATACAACTAGTCTTATATGTGTATTAGTACTAATGGGTTCTAGTCTCATTTTATGTCTGACAGACAAACATCATCATCATCAGCCTATACTCGTCCACTGCTGGACATAAGCCTCTCCAATTTCACGCCACGGAGCACGATCCTCGGCTACTCTCATCCAGCTCTTGCCAGCCACCTTGCGGATATCATCGCTCCACCTAGTCTGAGGGCGTACTACGCTACGTTTGCCGATTCGCGGTCTCCACTCAAGAACTCGTTTACCCCAGCGGTCGTTGGTTCTTCAGCTTATATGGCCGGCCCATTGCCACTTCAGCTTGCTAATTCAGTGAGCTATATCGGTGACTTTGGTTCTCTGTCGGATCACCTCGTTACGAATTCGATCCTTCAGAGAAACTCCGAGCATAGCTCTTTCCATAGCACGCTGAGCGACCTTAAATTTGTAGACAAGTCCAACCGTGAGTGTCCACGTTTCGGCTCCGTATGTCATGACGGGTAGGACGCACTGATTGAAGACTTTTGTCTTTAGACTCTGTGGGATTGGCGATGTGAAGACGACGTAATTTCCCATATGCTGCCCAACCCAGCTGTATTCTTCTATTAGCCTCTTTCACGAAGTTGTTTTTACCCAGCTGCAGAGTTTGCCCGAGGTAAACGTACTCCTTAACAACCTGGAGAATACTGCCCTGAATTGCGATTGGTTCCGGACTCACATGCTCATTGAACATGACCTTGGTTTTATCCAAGTTCATCCGGAGACCAATGCGTTGAGAAGAATCAGCTAGGCCATTCAACATATATTGCAGTTCTTACAACGTTTCGGCTACAATGACGATGTCGTCTGCGAATCGCAGGTGTGAGAGGTACTCGCCGTTTATGTTGATACCACGTCCCTTCCAGTCCAGTGTCTTGAACATATCCTCCAATGCATTTGGGAACAATTTGAACAATTTGGGAACAATATAACATCCCCCTGTCTCACACCGCGATGCATGGGGATAGATTCAGACTACTGGTTTTGGACTTGGACAGTCATGGTAGCGGCATTGTAAAGACCTCTCAGCACTTGGATATATCGCCAATCGACTTGGCACCGTTGCAAAGATTCCAGAACCGACCAGGTTTCGATGGAGTCGAAGGCCTTCTCATAGTCCACAAACGCTAAGCACAGGGGTCGATTATACTCACTGGTCTTCTGTATAACCTGCCGCACAGTGTGAATGTGGTCTATGATGCCGTATCCTCCTCGTAACCCGGCCTGTTCCGGTGGCTGGAATTCGTCGAGTCTTCTTGCAAGACGGTTCGTGATGACTCTTGAAAACAGCTTGTAGACGTGACTCAGGAGTGAAATAGGTCGGTAGTTCTTCAATAGAGTTTTATCACCCTATTTGAAGAACAGCACGACAACACTCCTGCTCCACGCCTCTGGAGTTCTTCCATCAAAGAGGATAGATTAAAGATATGCTGGACAAACAAACACTTGACCGCAATCTCATCTGACAAGTTAAGTCTGATCCATAGAGCGCGACTATCCCAACCTGTCTTTCTAGCATACTTCATACTAGTGCTATTATTCAGTTGATCGAACAACCACCAATAAGATCAGTAACAAGCAAAACAAACATACCATTATTATTTATACCATTATTTATTATATACCATATTATATACCATTATTATTATTTATACCATTATTACAAACATACCACCAACAAACATATCTTTATTAATTAGCTAGTCGTTTATATTTATGCCTAAGTTTTTGCAATAGTAATCGCAATATCTATAAAACCAACATTAGTCGAGTATTTTCTTAATATTGTCAGCATTTCAATAAAGTGTTCGATAACGACGGCAAGGTAAGGAGGTCACGGGGTCTGTTGGGCCCTCAGCGACCCACATCCTCACAATACGGTTCCGCCACTGCCACGCAATTAAGCGCAACACTAGACATAAAAAATTACCGAAACAAAAGCGGCCGGGTGCACACCACCCGCTGCCCCCTACCGCCACCGTTACAATTTATCATAGGAAATAAAAATACGCAGAATTAAAAAGTAAAGGACGAAGAAAGAGCGAGAGGGAGAGCCGAGCGCTACTTCTAAAATATTGTTTTAGCGAGATTCACGATCATGAGTATTAATAAAAATACCGTGACTATGCCAATCTTTAAAGAACCGCGATAAAAGTTCCTTGACCTAAAGTAACTTTATAAAGTTCTAGGTTTTCTAGATCCAAGTGCGTGGTTATCTTTTTTATTTATGAAATCAGCACAAGTCCCATAACGAATTCTGCTTTACCCGATTTGTACAGTCGTCGACTTTGAGTGAAGTACCTTTATATATATATATTCTGGGCAAAGATGCCAACATCTTCGGCTACATCTTTCCTTAACATCTAATCAGATACTTGGGCGGTTCAACATTTTCACCTGTCTAATTTCAGAAACATTCGTGTTAACAGCCACATTACATTACACACCTTAGGGTCATAGGTGTTGACTTAGTAGGTCATAAAAACTGTCAGGGTCATAAAAAGCCGTAAACATTTTTCGCGCTCGCTTCGCTCGCGCATTGATAGCGCTCGCTGTGCTTTTGCAAGCATTTGTTATATCTACTTTGTAGAAAACATTTCAGCAACTTTCGTATTTTAATAGCCACATGCATCAAAACAAGTCATAGATTGAAACAGTACAACCTTCAATAATCATAAAGACTATTAACCATGACATAAGTAGATATCAAGTTTAATCATAGGGTTGTCGGTGTTGACTTAGTAGGTCATAAAAGCTGTCAGGGTCATAAAAGGTCGTTAAAAATTTTCGCGCTCGCTTCGCTCGCGCAATAATAGCGCTCGCTACGCTCGCGCAAGCATTTGTTTTATCTTCTTAGTTGGTAATATTTTAGTCACTTTTGTATATAAAAACAGAACAACCTTCAATAATCATAATGATTATTAACCTTAAAATAAGTAGATATCAAGTTTAACTTTTGTGTTATTGGTGTTGACTTAGGAGGTCATAAAAACTGTCTGGGTCATAAAAAGTTGTTACAAAATTTCGCGCTCGCTTCGCTCGCGCAGTAATAGCGCTCGCTGCGCTCGCGCAAACATTTGTTTTATATACTTTGCAGGTAACATTTCAGCAAGTTTTGTATTTTAATAGCCACATGCATCAAATTGTGTCATAGATTGAAACAGTACAACCTTCAATAATGATAAAGATTATTAACCTTAAAATAAGTGGATATCAAGTTTAACCTTAGGGTTATCGGTGTTGACTTAGGAGGTCATAAAAACTGTCAGGGTCATAAAAAGTCGTAAAAATGTTTCACCATCGCTTCGCTCGCGCATTGATAGCGCTCGCTACGCTAGCACAAGCATTTGTTATTTCTACTTTGGAGGTAATATTTCAGCATTTTTTGGATTTAAATAGCCACATGCATTAAAACGAGTTTATAAATTGAAACAGTACAATCTTCAATAATCATAATGATTATTTACCTTAAAATAAGTGGATATCAAGTTACACCCTAGGGTTATCGGTGTTGACTTAGTAGGTCATAAAAACTGTCAGGGTCATAACAGGTCGTAAAAAAAAATTTGCGCTTGCTTCGCTTGCGCAGTAATAACGCTATATAGCATATAATAGTGTGTTATAACAGCCTCATACATTAAACTGACTCAAATACTTAAACGGCAAAACTTGGTAAACCTTGGTTAGGTTTGCCAAGTAATGATTAATGACTTCAACAATAGACGATATCGAGTTCGACCTAAGAGTCATCTACAGTGACTTGATTGTTAGGTTATAAAACTGTCAGGGTCATAAAACGTCATAAAAAATGTTCACTCGCGCAATGATAGCGCTCGGTACGCTCGCGCAGCGATTCACCTTATTTTCTTTGTAAGATAATAATGTTTCAGGAACTTTTATGTTGAGTCAAACAATTAAACAGCACAACTTCGTATACCTAACCGAAATAATTAATAACTTTAACAATAGAGGATATTGAGTTCGACTTTGGGGTCATCTATGGTGACTTTGGCTAAGAGATCATCGATTTAGACCTTAAAGGTCATAAAGACACAATAACGCAGGCGAAGCCGCGGGTAACAGCTAGTTAATATATAGTTCAAAGACAAAACTCGCTTCTGAAAAAAATGTATTGATGTATTGCTATGCTTTCACTCTGCGCAGCGATAATTTTTGCAAGGCTGACAATTGCTGTATGAAATATAGTAAGGATTTTAAGAATTTACTCAATGACGTGCAAATGGAGACAACCATGACCAACTGTGGACTTGTAGAAACTGAATATGCTCGTCAATCGCGATTAATTTAATTTACAATCAAGTTGAAACATTATTCCTACACAGAAATTTAATTGCGATTTCACGCTGATATCCGCGTCGAATGTCTACTGATATTGTCTGTTGATAACAATTAATATGATACTAAGAGCACAAGATGATTTTAAAATGAAAAGCTATTTGACTATACCACGGTATCTTGAGTGTGAAGCAGTTTTTATTATTTTGTAAAATTGACCCAACATGACCAGTGATTGTCTAATCTCTATTTTTAGACAAGATATTTCAGTCTTAGTCCTATCATTGTTTTCCATCGAACATATAATCATAAGACTGTGATCAAGAACTTATCTGTTTCCAATCACAGTAGTACAAAATCTAAATCAATTCGAATTGTTGAATCTGTTAACAAGTAAATGGTAAATTCGAGTCATGGTACTTTTCCCATGGTAGAACATCAGTTTGCCCTTTTCAGGCATACAATATTATAGATAAAACAGATTGAATAAATTGATGAATAATAAAGATATTATATATCCTAGCCATATCAGAAAACTTAGCATTCATTATTATATTAATCAGCGAACCATTATAGCTTACGCATACTGATATCTTTCCTCCTTCTTTTCTCTCCTCTCTCCTTTTGTATTCTTACTAGGTGATACCTGCGACTTCTTTCACGTTCACCAAGAATTATGTCACTCTAAAGCTCTGTCAATCAACTTTTGTGTGATCTAAGTTATTTAAATAATGTGTAAAAATCATGATTTTATTTTCACAAAATGTATCCTATGTTCATCTTCTTGCTGTTAAATCCTTGTTAATTGTACGTAGTACTATTAAGTATTCAGTGTTAACTGTCAGTAAGATCCGATCGTCCATTTAGGCGTGATTAGGTAACATACAGACAGAGTGATAAAGTTACTAACGTTTTTATAATATTGGTCTGGATTCATAACAAAGTTTTTCTTAAAGTCAAGCTTGGCTTTCAAAACAACATCATAAAGTATTTACTAACTCAATAACTTTTTCATGTTAAATTATCGCTAATGCCGTCACACGCCTATCAAATTTTCTTTATTACCTTCCTAATTACCGTAATAAATTATTAAGTTCTAATCAAACGATACGTAAATTATGCTAGTAATTAATAATTTATGCTTGATATTGGAGCCAATGTGACGCCATTTTGTTTCTACTATTAGTATCTGGTAATAATATGAGTTATTTTAGTGGAGGCAACAGTATTCTTGCTCACTGGGTAGCGCCGCTATGTAAAATGGTCCTGATGACAGCTGTCAAGCTATAAAAATTTTATTGAAGTGTTTAGGATAGTGCCCAAAATGTTCCCAAACATTTGACATTTCAGGGACTTCGTAGTCCACTAGCGGCCCTAGCGACATATTCAGACGCGATGTTGCTAAGCACGTGTTCACCTGGCTATGAACACGCGGTTCTAAAATCATTCATTCATTCATCTTGCGGTCATCCAGTAAAACTGAACATATCTAGACAAACTCTTGTAAAGCCTATATGGTTCGCAAGAAGGCCCATTACATTGAGGCTTGACTTGATAAGCTTGTCGGACTTAATATTCGAAGTGTCTAATTATATTTTACTTTCCATAACATTTTTCCAGCATTACATTCTATATCTATCTTTTAGGGCACTTAATAATTCTATTGCAGTAAAAGTGAGTTATTGCAGTTGTACATGTAATACTTTAATGAGAAAACTTTGGCTCTTCGGCGATTCGAGAGGCTTCTTCATGTTACAAAACTAATTGGAGCCAGACGTCGATCAATAAGCGATTGGGGTCTAAGTGAATGGAGAGGCGCATAAAGAATTCTTTGATACGCCAAGTGATTACCAATTCAAAATCGGATGTCAAGGGGGTAAGCTTTAATTAGAAGAATCGGGAGCTGGGTAAATACAGTAGGTGAGTGTGATTGACTCGAGATTGCTGGTTTCCGTACAAAATTATGTACTTTATTAACTAAAAAATAAACAAAAAAAACTTTCATTTTAACAATGACAAATGTGTCGGAGAATCAAACAAAGTCGGAATCCTGCCGAAAAGATGTAAACTGTTAATGTCGCAAATGCATAGTGCCTACGTAAATGGCCGCTAGAATTTGTCCACTGCTGGACATAGACCACTCCTGTGGCATTAATGTTCCTTAACCGTTTTAGTTGTACTATCCAATTAAAGTTTTACAAGATATTATAAATACATACTACATAAAGATTTTTCACCCAAGTTCACCTAAGTTTTCACACAAATACTACCTCTAAATTTATTCTTTGTCACGTAAAAGACTTTTTTAAATGTGGGACCCTAAAACCAAGTTTTATAGAAATGGGCTTCCGTTTGTACCTATTCACTTATTTAATTAGTAAGAGAGAGAAAGAGAGAGAGAGAGTATTTGTCTCGATATGGCTTGTTTTCACCAGTCCTTGCTTTATTTTTCTTCTTTTTTCTTATTTTTTAACCGACTTCAAAAAAAGGAGGAGGTTTCTCAATTCGACCGTATATATATATTTTTTTTTTTTTATGTTTGTTCGCGGATAACTTCGTCGTTTATGAACCGATTTTGATTATTCTTTTTTTGTTCGAAAGGAGATATCGCAAGTGTGGTACCATGGTAATTTTATCGAGGTCTGATAAGTATCTCCAGAGATATTGAGATAAACATCTCAAAATTGGTACTGAAAATGAATAGCGCGGCATTGAAGTCGGTTCTTTTTTAGTTTTTAAACGATATTATTAAAAGCTTTTATTTAACTTGCAATGTAATGTATGTACGAGTATGTAACTATGTATGTTCGGGTAGAATCTTGGAAGCTAAATTAGACCCACGATGTCCGATTGGACTCAAATTTGGTGTACTTATGTATCTTCGGTGACAATACAATGATATCGTACCATGGAGCTGGTCTGATGATGGAGACGGAAGGTGGCCACGGCCTCTCTGTGATAAAATAACATAACCCCACCAAGTTTGGGCTCGATTGATTTGTCTTGAAGATAACTTTACGCCTAGATGATATCCAGGGTCTGATGATGAAGCTGGAAGGTGGCCACGGCATCTCTGTGATAAATCAACATAACCCTACCGAGTTTAGGCTCGATTGATTCGTCTTGAAGAGAACTTTTCACCTAGATGATATCTAGGGTCTGATGATGAAGCTGGAAGGTGGCCACGGCATCTCTGTGATAAATCAACGTAACTCTACCGAGTTTGGGCTCGATTGATTCCTCTTGAAGAGAACTTTATACCTAGATAATATCCAGGGTCTGATGATGAAGCTGGAAGGTGGCCACGGCATCTCTGTGATAAATCAACGTAACTCTACCGAGTTTGGTCTCGATTGATTCGTCTTGAAGAGAACTTTACACCTAGATGATATTTAGCGACTGGTGATGAAGCTGGAAGGTGGCCACGGCATCTCTGTGATAAAATAACGTAACCCCAGTGAATTTGGGCTCAAATGATTCGTCTTGAGGGGCACTTTACACTTAAATTATAGCCAGGATCTGATGATGAAGCTGTAAGGGGGCCATGGCATTTCTGTTATAAAGCAACATAGCCCCACCGAGTCGATTGATTTTCCGCGAAGAGCACTTTACCCATAATCACATAAAATATCCGTGGAATATTTTAAAACATCATGCTTTCTCTTAAATACTTAGGTAGTAGGTAGGTACCTACTACCTAAGTATTTAAGGCACTGAAGTATGGTAATTACCTAGCCTGAAAAACGGGTAGTGCTTCAAGCTTTTAAGAATATAGGTAAGTACCTACACGCCAAATACTTACTAGAATTTATTTTTAACATTTTAATTTATTGTCCCAGATAAAAGCTTGTTTTTAAAAATATTTTTTTTAATAATTTATTATCAATATTTCTTTTAATAGTGTATTTTTGTACGGCGGGGGCAGTGAATGAGAATTAGTAAAATATTTTTTTACGTTGAATTACAGGCTTGGAAAATAAGATCGCATTTTAACATCACTTACGTAAAGCTTTATGTGAGATATAATGTCGAGTAATTAAAGAATATCAGAGAAGAAGAATGATTAAGATAATTAATAAATCAATTATTTAAAAAAAAAAAAAAAAGTTAGCCTTTAAACAATGCTTTTCAAGATAGTCTGAGTGCTAGTAAAACTAGTGCTGCTGAATAGGTTTCCCATTCATTCGGTTTTTTTTTCAAGTGGTTGAGAAGAGCTGACTGTAGGTGGTGAAGTAAGCTACAGTCACAGAGCAGGCAATAGTCAGTGAGAACAATGCGTTATCACGACGCGTAGGCGTATTATACGTCACTAGGCAAAGAGTAGGACGTAGGTTACGTAGTATTTATATTCTCTTTGGACGTAGGTACACATTGATGACGTAGAGATGAATAGGTTTTTCTTGTAAGAAGCTGTCACGGAATAGTAATGACTACTATTTCTATTTGCATAAATTTTATGATTTCGGAAATAAAATGTTAAGTCGAAAGTCCTATTAAATTACTTGATATTATAAATGTTGAAATTTTTAGAACGAAATAATTGCAAAAATCGACCATTTGTTTAGTTGATTTCATTGTGTGAAAGATTTTTTATCATTCATTGTTTACTAACTTTAGCTACAAAAACAAATGTGACATACCAAATCAGAGGCAAAATATTGTTAGGTTCGTCAAACTAATAATTGTATCTTCACTGTCGTTATTTTCTAAATAACACAATAAACAAAGTAAATAAAACAACAAAATAAATAATAGATATACTAAACTATAAAATCTGTGTTCTTGCATAAAAACCATAAAGATTTTTATAGATTTTATAATTTTAATATAAAACTATTAGATAGCAATTTTGAAGAAAAAAATGCATGTAATGAAATTGTTATTAATTTCAATTTATTTACGGTAATACATTATGTAGATACTAGATTAACACTGTCTATGTCCGAATAACGGCGTTGTATGACGTAAATATGCTCCTAATTAAAATGATTTTGGTATTACGTTTACATGGACAAGTCATTGAACGCCAGCCTTTGCTTCTGAGCGTCACTCCAAGAATCCATCTGACATAGTACTTCTGTACTGTACCTTCTACGAGAGAAGTTCATCTTTGTAAAGCATTTGTTCCAAAGCATTCACGCTTTTGCACCTTTGTGCAACACCTGTAGTAAAATATCAAAACATATGAATAGTTATTACATTTAAAGGCTTACATGAGTATTTAAAAGGTATTTAAAACTAGATTGGTTGTTTGGTATCGTATTTAATGAGTTTATAAACATTTAGAGGTGTTTTTATGCATTAAATCGTGCTTGCATTTTACTTGGTTGTTACTACAATTGAAACAAAATAAGTATATAATATAAAACTTTAACAAGCGTTGATCGTCGCAGTCTTGCTGCGTAAACTCCATAAGAAAGTGCATCGGAAATGCACGAATCCTAGTTGGAGACAGTCAACAACAAATAGTAGTGAGCATAATAGTCGAAATAATGAGTACTTTTAAATCAAACTCACTATAACTATAAATCTAAACAAATGTTGTAGTTATAAATATATTTTTTATGCATTGATATTAAAGTTAAAATAAGTTAAATTTAACACAACTGCAAATCTGAATTGATTACTAAACCTATTTACTATTAATACCAAAATACTCCCTATACATATCTGTCGTTGAAATCAAAGCCACACGTGTCAATGGCACATCAAACACACGTTTAGTATTATAGTGTAAATGTCACAGAAAGCCACTGCTTTGATCTTTGCACTGAACCTCTGAGAGGCTACTACTCCCATTACTGTATGCAGATTTTATACTTTGTGTCATTTTTGTGCGAGCGGCGCGTCGCCTCCCTGCCACCCTACCCCCCCTACCCAGCCTACTTAGCTGATGACTTATTAACGGTGCATTCTTCAGAGGTGTCTGGCTGTCGCAAGGTTTAATGACGTGGCTGCCAGAGATGCTTTTCGATCTTGCCTTCGAGAATGTCCCACTTTTGTGACAATGGTTGTATTCCATCCTTTCGTCGGCTAGTCCGCCCTTTCTGTGGGAGGTGCTAATGTTGATTTGATTTTGTGGTGGCAGGAAATAAGTAAGTGTTTATACAGATATATTACAGTAAAATACATCCGAATCAATAGCTAGCCTAATCGTCTTAGTAATACGAAATATATATTTACGCCAAAACGGAGTAAACGTATAAACGTTTTTGAAGATAGTAGCGAAAAGACGATTGAAGATTTCAAGGTTCAAATTTGCACGAGTTGGTCTTAATCTTGGCAAAGAATGTGTGATTGACTAATGTGACCATTTTGCATCAATATTTTACATAGGTGAAATCTTGATCTTGACGTCAGCTAGCTTTTCAACCGACTTCCAAAAAGGAGGAGGTTTTCAATTCGTCTGTATGGTGTTTTTTCTTTTTTTTTGCACGTGTGTTACGCGATTACTCCGTCAATTGTGAACCGATTCGAATGATTCCCTTTTCAAACGGTAGAGTACATTTCCGAGGTAGTCCAATTGCAATTCATTGAGATCTGATAAATATATCCAGAGATATGACGGTAAACGCCTTAAACTTGCTACTGAAACTGACTCGCGGGGCATGGAATTCGGTTGTTTTATTATATTAAGTTTTAACATTTATTGAATACTAGCAAACTGCCTTCAATAGCTTCGACCGCGATTTTATTGACAAAGTAGCTTTATCTTTTTTTCAGCATGCAAAATTCTGGTTAGCTGGGCCTGTTACCTGTGATAGAAATTTTAAAATTGTTCGAGTAGTTTAGTTTATCCGTTACAAACAAACAGACATAGAACCATTTTTCTCTGTCTTTTATATTAGTATAGATGTACAGCGTGTCTAAAAAGTGGCAGTGACGTCATCAGATAGTAAAACGATCAATTTCAAAAATAAAAGCTTTCGCACAACATCCGAACTAAAAGGGCTATATTTTGATTCGTCACTTCCTTTAAACGCACGCAACACGTCGGGGTAGCTTCGACTATTAGAGGATAATACCGAATGACGTCGATTGTAAATGTCAAATACATTTATGTTTATTTTTACATTTTTTTTAAATTTTGTTACAGTATCAAGTATATAAAGTATAAGTAATAATTATATATTAATATATATATATATATATAAGACTCAAAACAATGTCCATATTTAAATAGATTGATGAAAAGTTAGTGAACCATTCAGTGCCTTGAGAATCAGAACATTCTAGGCGTAGAATGTTCGCCATTCTTGGAACACATCATCGCAGGCGAGGTGTGGTCAAACGCTAGTCTATCAGAAATTAAACTGGCCTAGTGCGAGTCAGACTCGCACACGTAGGGTTCCGATTGAACAAAATTTGCCGGAAAAATTAAGTACATAGTTTTAACATTGGGAACGTTGCGGGGCTGGATTCTTAACTAAATATGTGTAGCGAGCTAATTGAATAGTGATTTTATATTAAATTTATATTTTGACTTTGTTAATTAAGAATTTTAAAATAATAATAAATATTTTGGGCATAAAAATGTTTTAACGTCGATATATATAAAAACCGTGTCAATACTAAACATGCTTATTTACTACAACGCCATCTAACGAACTTCTAACACCAACTAAGTGAACGTTTTATGGTAGGTAATAATAAGGTAAAGGTAAACAATCGTTCTTAGATGGCGCTATAGTAAAAAACACGTTTTTTTATTTTAATTTTGTTCTGTTTTTAGTATTTGTGTTATAGCGGCAACAGAAATACATCATCTGTAAAAATTTCAACCGTCTAACTATCACGGTTCATGAGATACAGCCTGGTGACAGACGGACAGACAGACAGACAAACAGAAAGACAGACAGACGGACAGTGGAGTCTCAATAATAGGGTTCCTTTGGTACCCTTTGGGTTCGGAACCCTAAAAAGAATGATTATGATCCTACTTCTGCTAGTCTTAGCAAACAACAAAAAGCAAACGTCATCAATCTCACTGTGTTTAAACAACGGCACTTTCTTTTATTAACACACCTTTGAATAATAACCCAAGGGTTGCAAGAAATCAAAAAGGAAAAAGCGTGATGAATGCAGTTTAATGACTGCTTTAATAGGGTTGTGTGTTTCTTGCTAAATTGTGCCGTATTCGTGCAGATACCATCCGATAGGCGACGTTTTCTTTTATTGTGTGGTGCTAGGTTTTTGCTATAATTACTCCGAGTTTTATTACTGTTGACAACCATTGCACGGCTTAATTTGGTATTATGTAACACGCCACATGAATTATAACCTATTTTATAAAGCGTTTTGTTTTTTTTTATTTATTCGCTATTTTGACTAGTTGTAACCAGAATGTACAACAGATTTAGCTATTACTTGCTATTCCCCACGGCTTCGCCTTCGATAAAAAGTATCCTGTCTTATGTGTTAACCCAGCCTATGAACTATCTGTTTGCCAAATTTCATCCAAATCCGTTCAGCCGTTTCTACGTAATTGAAGAATACACACACAAACATACAAAGTTAAAATACATATAATTAATCGGTCCAGGATGATATTGGTAGTTATTAAAACATCATTAGTATAAATACATTACATTAATCCATAACATGTAAATGTATATTTTCACCGTATTTTTAATAGTATTGAGTAATTAAGATATGAAGTCACGCTGTAAAGAAGTTAATTAATAATGCATATATATTTAATCAAGGCAATCAGTTATAGTAATTATTGTTAGTAATTATGACATATCTATGAATTATATACACGCGATATATTTATTACCGCTTTCTGAAAAAGGCAGATTTGCTTTTTTGTGGTTTTAGTTTTCATGTGTGTTGTTTTTTTAAATGTATTTACAACCATAATTCTGTGGTCATAATTTTTTGCATATAATTCATTATAATTTTAAGGCAGAAAATGATCTAAAGCGGTCATTGGACCTTGACCTTTAAAGACATTCCTTGAAATCAAACGAGAAATTAACATATTTGTCTTCGATATTTGAAAGAAATAACATTGTGTATTAAAAAACTTATTTTATAGACCAATAATATCATAAAGGCATTTTTAAAAATAAACTTAATGTAATGTACTATCCCAAGTTACCTTTCTACCATTGTCATTGATTTAAAAACGGAAATTTAACGAGACTTACGTGATGTCGCTATCATTATCATCATCATAAACAGGCAGTATTATTTGGCATCTGCTGGACATAGGTCTCTCCTTTAGCGCGCCACTGAGCTCGATCTTCAGCTCCTTGTTTCCAACCGCTGCCAACCAGCTTACGTAAGTATATCATCGCTCCACCTAGCTGGAGGGCGTCCTATTCTTCGTTTACCGAGCCATGGTCTCCACTCTAGAACACGTTTACCTTAAGAGTTATCAGTTCTATAGACCAGCTGTGACCAGCCCACTGCTACTTCAGTTTGCTAATCCTTTGAGCTATGTCGATAACTATGTTTTCCTGTCAGATGACTTCATTTCGAATCTCGAAGATCTTTCAGAGATACTCCGAGCTAGTCCTTTCCATAGCTCACTGATGTCGATACAGCGTTCAGCAATTGTTTCAGCCTCATTCGGAGGCCTTCTTCAGGATCTCGAGTCCGGGTGCTCCAGTGTTCAGTGTCCAGCCTCGCACTCTACCAGTTCACACTTGCCATCAGAGAGTTCCAGTATTTAGATGACTGCTCCATAAACAGCAATCAGCACGATGGTTCCATAATATTACATTGTCACCAAACTGACATAGAATTGACGACCTGTATAGTGGAATCAACCCGGAAATATACCTTACTCATGAAAAAAACATTCAAATCGGTTCACAATAAGTCGGAAAAATCCAGTAACATACATATGAAAAGCATAAAGGCGAATTATTGATAACCGCCTCTTTTTTGGATGTTTGTGAAGCTTTTAGCTTGTAAACAGGAAGAGGTTCTCCAGTGTCTGTTTTTTAGTGTAATTCACCGCCGATTTTTTTACAATTCTTTTTTTGGTTTGTATTTTTTGTGCCTTACTCATAAAAATATTTCGATAAAGATTGGAAATAATCCACTTATTTTTTTATTTTTTGAGATTTTTCTATATGAATATTTTATTCTAAAGGCCATTTTCACCGATTCATGATAGAGATCCGACAGAGGAAATTTTATCAGCAACGGCTGAAACTGGCCTAATTTTAATTCTTATATTGATGGCATGGCTCTTTTGACTTTATCTATCTCTTATGGTCGTTGTTAAAGCCTTGCTTGCCTATACTCACATATTGACAAGCACGCCACTGAGCTCGATTTTCAGCTGTTCTTTTCAAACCGCTACCAGCCGGGCTGTGGTTTTACAGTGACGCTTTTACCAGCGTGGTTGGTAAGCGTCACGGGCCTCGAGCTTTGCGACTCTGTCTGTCACAGTCGGGATGAGAGAGCAAGCAAATTGACGGCGATTTGGGGCGCCAGCGCGGGACATCCATATGTAACGATCCTAGAGAGGCAAAGCTTGTGGCCCGCGACGCATACCACCCGCGCAGGTGAAAGCGTCACTGTAAAACCACCAAGGTCGAAATAAAATCCATCTGGAAAACACGAAAAATTAAATTTCTATAATACAAAATAAAATCTCTTAAACTACACATTATTGCGTGGCATACACGTGGGGATCCTTGGGTATCCCATGGAACCCTGCGTTAATGTAGTTGCGTAATTTTACATCGTGTATTACAGTTTTCTTTTTTAAATTACTTTTTAGCTCAATCTTACAACGTCTCGTTTCGTTACCGACAACCTTGACGAGCATGAATATAAATTAATTTACCCGGTACAAGATAAACGTATAAGTACTAAAAGTATATCTTACTATACATATTTAATGTGAAAATGCGGGATTTCCAGTGCTCAGCGGAGCGTTTCGTTATTTCTTTACATATGTAACGAATTATATTGGTATTCCAACCACTTGACCGAAACCACAATGTTTCCGACTTTGATTTACTAAGATAACTTTATTTCATAATTAATATCTTTATGTATTTTTATGATATAAGATAAAAGAACAAACACTACAATCGCCTGATGGTAAGCGATCACGTCTCCCTGTTACAGATACAGTGGAATGCGAAGTTCTGAATAGCCAGAACTTTGCACGTCACTCCACTGCTCCCGTTATCCGGATATAAATTTAATTTTACTGAACACTTGTTTTCTCGCTTCCATACCTAAGTCTTATTTAAAATGTGAAACGAGTTCATCCGCCCGGTCACGCTACTACTAGGTCATTACCTAGTAGTAGCGTAACCGGGCAGCTTGTAATTATTGTCAGGCGATGAAATGTATCTTTTCTTACATATATTTTAAATACGCCGCTTTCTATTTGCCGTATTTCAATCCATTCTATCCAAAAGTGGTCCGGAAGAGATTACATGTGTGCACACGCACACATGTAATGTGCGTGCACACAATACCCACTGTACGGTTTTCTAGCATACGGTTAAAAACTGGCTATATTATATTGGGTCTGACATTATCCGATGATCTCAGAAGTGGAAGTCTCTACATTAAATTATGCGTTCTGTCATCGCAAATGTCCTATAGAAGGAGATGCAGCTAGACAGTAGCATAAGTGTTTCTCATTTAATCGACAATAATCGCTCGAAATTCATCGCTATTCATGTGTAGGTAGAGACTACAGGATAGGACGTTTCACGTCACAAAAAAGTGCTTAACACCCTGTCAGGTTAGTAGCCTTTCTAAGTGTTAACTTTAACTCTGCCCTTTAAGCCAAAATACATTTATGCTCCATGGTTAAATAGTTAACAAAAAGTTTTTGACGGGATCATACATTCATAATACATAGTCTGTTTTTTTTTTCATTTCAATCTTCATTAGTGCAAAATAATGGCTGTACGTGAGCTGTTAGTGTTAACGCTCGCATATAAATAATTAAATCTAGGGTTTTAATTAACCATTGTTTTACTTGATTCAACATTGAACGCAGTAACTGATATTCATTAAACTGGCTAAGGTATTTTAGGGTTCAGTAGGTTCTTACCTACTGAAGAGAACGTTACACTATATTACCATACAGTGAATCAAAATACAGATAAAAAGAGACTTAATTTAATTAATACTTTTTTAGGGTTCCGTACCCAAAGGCTGTCCGTACTACTGTCCATTTGGCCGGGTTTTGGAGTTTACTATAGGTGTTTATTTTACGTTTTACAGAATCTCAAACATCGAAACCTATGATATAAGTATGTAATCTGTCTGGAGCATCATATCCTTCAAACTCAGGTTAGCATGGCTGTTGGATCTGGTTACACAGGATAGAGGTCGCGGTTTCGAATCTCTAAGTGGGGATGTTTTTTTGCAACAAAACAAAGGCTGACTTGATAATAACATCTTGGGCTAAGAAAATTATTAACAATATCGTAAAACTTAGATGTGATACGATGGAGCATAGATTAGATTTTGCAAAGCTCTTTTAAATTATACATTTTTTAAAACTTGAAATTCGAGATATGCGGTAAAATATAGCGGTTAACCAAATACGTCGTCATTGATACGAGTAAAAACATCAGGTTAACGCGCTATTCTGCAATTAGAAACGCATAATTGAGAGTAATGTTGTGTTTCATCTCTCGAATTAAAGGTTCTTCAATTTTATCATCATCATCATCATCATCATCAGCCTGTATCAGTCCACTGCTGGACGTAGGCCTCTCCCAAGATGCGCCACTGAGCCCGATCTTCGGCTCTTCTCTTCCAGTCACTGCCCACCGCTTTGCGTATGTCGTCGCTCCACCTGGTCACAGGACGTCCTACGCTACGTTTGCCGATTCGCGGTCTCCACTCTAGGACAAGTCTACCCCAACGGTTATCAGTCCTGCGGCAGATATGACCAGCCCACTGCCACTTCAGCTTGCTAATCCGTTGAGCTATGTCGATAACTTTAGTTCTCTGGCGAATTACTGCGTTCCGGATTCGATCCCGCAGAGAAATACCGAGCATAGCTCTCTCCATAGCTCGCTGAGCGACTTTAAACTGGTGGACCAGTCGGACTGTGGGTGTCCACGTCTCGGCTCCGTATATTATCACAGGTAGGATGCACTGGTTAAAGACTTTTGTCTTTAGACACTGTGGTATATATTTGCCTTACCCCATAGCGTTTGCCTAAAAAAAACTAAACGTCAAAGAGGGAAGCTCACTCCCTTCCAACTTTCTATTTCAGCATAAAAGAAAAACAATACAATCGAATAAATTGATCAATCTGCGATCCGGCGACCGACATCCAAGTATTTTATAGTAGATTTTTACGCCCTCTAAACCATTCGGAATGTCGCTTTATAGAGTTGTAAATTAAGTTGCCGCGAGCTTAGTGACATTGTGTTCGATTTCTATTCGATACATTTTTGTATCGATCAAATCGGTACCCATTGTTTCAGTTTATAGGCTCAGTAAAGTGATTAAATACCATAGTCCACGGTAGAACGGCGAGAGCTGGGAGTTAATTTCGAAAAGTTGCGCGATCCTTTTTCGGTCTCGCTGTTGGAGAGGTCAATGACTCGCCAGCGATCTAGTAGAAAACGGTAAGTCTACGACCGACCGTAGCGCTTCGTAGCAGATGTACTTGGTTCGTTATCGACATTAATAATCTTGTTTTCGTCACGTAAAAGGCTTCTTGCGTGAAGAGGCCTGATTTTCCCTGAAATGTTATAGCATTCAGAAATATGCTTAACCGTTAAATCCCATAACGCAACTCGTTATTATCTTTTGACCATATTTAAAGGCTTATTTTAATATTAAACCGTCGGACACTTCAAAAGTAAGTAGTCACTACGCGTTACAACTTGCTTTCAAAGTATATTTTATAATATAATGTAACAAGCCAAGGAGACATTCGCCTAGTTATAACAGAAATTGTGGCACGCAACTCTCTAAATTAGATTTTTTGGCGCGTCATCGCACTATGCCTGTGTTATCTTAAAACATTAAGATATTCAAACCTCATATGCCCTGTAAATTCTCTGGACACTTTGTCCTTCAACCCAAAAAGCATTTCTATTTCAAAGGCTAATAACAGACAGAGGGTGGTATAACCCATGCCCTTTTCTACTACATTGACTATCCTTGTGCAAAATGTTAGCTAAATTAGCTAAACTTTCGTATTTAAGTATTTAGTGGTGATGATTTTATTTATAGTGTATCTATATTTTTTTAAACCAAACAAATACTTATAAATACTATAGACAGTGTTTATAAGTATTTTTAGGTTGCCTTTAAAAATTAGTAAATGTTTAAATATAGTCTGATAACACCCCAACCGAAACACATATTCGAAGCATTTAGGCATGTCCAGACTTTAATGCATGCAAATATAATAATGCATGTGGCAAGAATTCTCCGATCCGGCCCCGAAATGTTGTTATGGTCGTATCGCCACATAAGCCACTTATTAAAATGACGAGGATGGCGCGGGGTGTCGCGGCGCGGCGTATCGTGTCGTACCGCGTCGCGCCGCACCGTCCGAGGCCCGCGGAGGTGGCAAGCCTCGCACCGCGCGACGTTCAAAGTGCATCGCGCACCCTCATCCGACCCCCGCCGACCGACGCCACTTTTATTTTTGTTGCTTCACTTTTTTCTATATGAAGGTCCACTCACTTATTCATGCGAGCGGGATTGTACTCTTTTTTCTATTTTTCTGCATTCGCTGTATATAGATATTTTGGCCACCTCCTATTTTTTCGTGACTATAAAACTCGGCCTGGGTCGTGTGCTTTTTTCGCGGGCCGCGCCCGGCGGGGTGGAGGGTGCTCGCAGTTAGAGAATTATTCATTGCCTACCCCCGTCGAACCGACTTTCCGTTATTTCTGTTTGTTATGAATTATGTCCGATGACTTTTCCCGACGCCCCGTTTCTTTCGTTTTTACTAATTACATTTGCCGGTATACTATAAATCATCGTTTCGTGAGAACGGTAGCGGCAGCGGCAGGTCACACAAACGCAGTTAACGAACGAGCACCGTCGTCACGATCCCTTCTAGCCGAGTCGAACGTTTATTCCATAGGCCATAAGAATCTTAACCAGATTTGTTTGTGATATAACATTGTTTTCCTGTATAAACTGACGTACTAAACGCTAACAAAAGATTCAAATTCACACTCTGCTGCCTACTAAAATATGTAGAAGAGCTCGCTCCCGGCCCGCTACAAATTTGAATTTCATATGTATGTTTCGCCTATTACGGATGCACTCATTAATATCTTAAGTGATGTGTGGAGGTGTGTGACGCGGGATTGTGGACTTTATTCCTTGTGCGGTGAGGCTCGTTTATAGTAAGACGAGACGCTCGACTCCGTTTATACGGAGCACGCGTTAAGATTATGTCGGATGAAAAATGCTGCAAATTGTATGACCCCCATGAAAAAACATTATCAACACACCGGCACATCGGGTGGGTTATCTTTTAGAATGCAAATTTGAGTGTGATCCGCTCCGACGCCACTCGTCTTTGAGTGCAATTTGTTTCTAGTACTTAACGCACCTTTGTGTATTGTAGAGTAAGGAGGCCCGTTGGCGTAAAGTAAAGATGGCTTAACTTGTAAGCGAGAGGTTGGCAGTTCAAATCCTAAGACGGGAGTTTGTCTACAGGTGGCCTACCACCTGGTATAATGCTCCTAAGCATTATATCAATGTTCTGTCTGACTTGCTACCAAAAATTAGCGTACCACCATCATGGAAAAATCTGCTGCCATAACCTTTCGTTATTCCGGCAGCACACATTCCAAGAGCCAGACCATTCTAGGCTTAGCGTGTTTACCATCTTCGACCACATCATCGCTTACCACCAGGCGAGATAGTGGTCAACGTTAGTCAATCAGATAAAAAATGAGGAAGATAAAAAGCTGGGCTTAATTAACTGCAATATTTATGTGTTAATTTTCAACTATGAGACCGTTACAAATTACTATAAAAAGTTAGACATTTGCATGATAAGCTTATCTAATCAAGCGTTAAGCACGCCAGTATTAAAGGACATCTAATGTATTTTTATTATAACTTACTTCTTAGAGAGACTAGTACTTGACCGAAATTGAGTGAAAATTTAATATATGAAGAAATCGCGCTTGTCTTAAAATGGGAGACATCAGTGGGACGAAGCGCAAGACAACCAACGTTATTCCAGTCCACTTAGTGCAACTGTCCCAAACCGTCTTCCATACTGGCTGGCGCCGAACATCATTCCGGAACTCAACCAACCGATTGGCGATAAGTCTTGATTTCATTCTCATGATGCACATAAGAATGTATACAAATTCGAAAAGTGAAAGCCACCACACAACAAACAAAAAAATCCGTGCATTGAAAGTTTCCCAGTGTCGTTATACCGTCATCCGTCACTCGATAATCCATTTCATTCCCAACGTTTCTAATGTAACTATGTTTTATGTTAACTATTTTCTGTTCAGTATTTAGAGTTCATAGAGCGAGAAGTCAAAAGGTCCTTTGATGAGAGAGACCTTACTTCTGTTCGCTTCTCATATGTTGCGAGCGTAGAGGTAGCGATTTTATCTCAGAGATGAATTACGGTAGAGTTTTTATGATGCTTTTTAGTGATTTTAAAAGCGATTTTGCGATCTATAAATGTTTGTACGTGTGGAGCATGCACCGGTGTAATTTTTGGAATGGCGACGGCTTATATTATTGGCACCTCGATTTTATTCAATTTGTATAATGTAACGGATATGCTTGATTGGCAAGTAATTAATTCAATTCAAATTATAAGCCAATTGAAACTGACTTTTTCATGGATTGACAGTTTAACACGCAGTTAAGCTTTTAATGTCACATAATCTTATTGATAGTTTATTTATATATTTTATTATAGATAGTTTTTATCAGTACTATTTTCGTTAAAAGTGTTCTATGCATAGAATAATCTTACGATATTGTACTTAGGAATGAGATCATAGCCGTAAAAATCCATTGAATATGAATGAAGTTAGTAAGTTACATGGTTAAAAAAAAGTCTAATCATTGTCAAAAATAGTCTAATCATGTTTTTATCTCATCGAGCACGCGTTCTCTTTCTCACACTGTGTTTCTTTTCTCGGCTTAGTTCATTCAAGTGTTCATCAGTTCATCAAAGTTGATACTCTTCTAATAGGCACCTATCGATTCATATCGATACCACTATCTCAAATGAATATGATTGCTAATCCATAATTACTATCCTTTACAATCCGCCCCTGGCTGTCTTAGCTCAACCCTCGCTCTAATAGAGGTAGGCGCAAGTTCTCTGATCTTTCACAAAGAGTGTCACGAGACGCCTATTTTTATTAAAACCTACGACGGAGGCATACTTTTTTTAATAACTTATGTACGTGGGCCTGAATTGCGGCGCGTTTTTTCCCGTAAAATCGTGGAGAACCCTTTGTGCAAGTCGCGTGAGACGCGGGTTTTGTTTAGTAATGTTTTCACTTTTTCGCCTCTGTAGCGTTGTGGTTTGACGGCTCATTATGTAATCTTGTTCATTCGCGTAAAGGCCTATGTGCTTATTGGAGACTGTTACCTATTGAATGTCTAGAAAAGACACGAGACGCTTTTAGGATTGAAATAATTATTTATCTATTGGTCAATATTTTGGGTTGGGAACTAAACTTTAAACTCCCATTTTATTTTTTTTATTTTATTAGAAGGTAACAGGGCAAACAAAACGCTTGTCTGATAGTAAGCGATGATGTCTGCTATCAGGTGTTTGTATACTGTGTCATGCAATACCCTGGAATTCCAGAATTTTGCTATTCACCGCTGCAAAGACAAGCACTTACGGTACACAGTGCGCTATCTCTAGAAACATAATAGGTAGACACTTGACATTTTGACAGAATGTGCATATGATGCATCGTGATTTGATTTGAATACTGAATGTACTTCGTATAATATAGGTAAAGCCTGAAATGAAATAAAATTTGTATTAATACGATGCCGCTATAATATATAATAAATAACTTAAAAATAAAGTTTGAAATTAAAGGGGAGCCCATACAAGAAACGCGTTTTGCTCTATCTTATAACATATTGTACGGTGGTACGAAACCTTCGCGTACGAGTCTGACTCGCACTTGGCAGGTTTATTAGAATACAAAATTTCAATTTCGATAACTACATTTCATATGTTTTGTCTAGCATGCAAAGCTTCTAGAGCCTTTGATATTGCAACTAAAAATATTGGCTCGTGGCATGAAGACCAGTATGCCTATGTCGCGATTAGTTACTGCTAAAATACGCCTTCAGTTGCTTTTATGAACGTTATACAGGTCTATCTGGCTGGAACCAATGTTTTTGTTTAAATTATTGAACTGACAAATTCATTACATTTTTACTCTCATTCAATTGATTTCTCAACTATGAATCCATAATAATTAATATTTCTGCATCTCCAGTACAGTTGTTATATATAAGAAGTAAGTATTGTAATAGATCAAAATTTGTTAGAACAGTAATGTGAAAATAGTATAATGTATAATGTAAAATAGTATAATGAAAATAGTATCTTTGCATTATTTGGCCTAAAGTTATAAAGCATAATTGTGTAAATATAAAATACCTGCAGAAAGTAAAACTATTACTAACATGTTGTTCACATTCGAGGAACTTATCGGAGAGGGTAACCCACAATATAGGTCCATAAGAGAACTGGTGTGGGTACATGGGTATTTAACTTAACAGTATCACGCGGCATCGACTACCTTTGTGCCTGATTTCACCCAAATCAATTTAGCTGTCTGTGTGATTGAGTAACAATAAAATAATATTTTATATTTAAAAATTATCTATGCATAATATATTGAATGAATAAATGGTATTTATTTGTATAGCATACTTTTCTTACACATAAACTATGTACTAAATCAAATAACAGTAAGTAAGTTGTGTTTATTTAGGCTAGTTTACATTGATACCCTAACTAAGATAACCTGTGTGATGGCGTATTGAGATCAATGCCCCCGCCAGACAGACACTATTATATAATCAAGAAATTGGTGGTTTATTTTGTGTTTTTTTTTTTTACACATTGGTGGGTTATTTTCATAGTACCTATTTGAACTTTGTAATAAATATAATTGATAGAAAATGTATAGGTAAATTTATGGCTTATGCCTTTTACTTATGGTGAAAAATGCATATAGAATCCTAGCCACCTCGATGATGATAATAAATGTAAATAACCGGCCAAGTGCGTGTCGGGCCACGCGCAGTGTAGGGTTCCGTAGTAGCCTGTTATTCAATGCAAGTCTTTACCCGTTATAAACAAGCAACTAGGTACTCCGTCTTTGTCAAACCCAAGTTCAACGACTATTACTGCTAAACTAATAAAGTTATCTTAACCGCTATAATTTTCCTTTAAAGTTCATAAAATGCGCTATTATCACGAATTTTTCCAGATTTTTCAAGCCAGCAGTTTAGCTTTTAGAGGCGGGGGGACGCCCTACTGGAACAAACATTTGCACTTTAAAGTTTAATATTTCGTAAACGGAGCTTTCAATCGAAAAATGGTATTAGCAACCCATAAATCATTTTAAAAGACCTATCCAACGACACCCCACACGATGGGATAGACGATGAAAAAAAAAATCATCCTCACTTCACATATAAGCTACCCTAAAAAAAAAATATTTTTCAAAATTTTATTTCAGCACTTTGTCGGCGTAATATATATACATACCCCCACAAAATTACAGCTTTCTATTATTAACGGTCTCTTAGCAAAACCTCGGACAGACAGACAGACAGACAGATAGACAGACAGACAGACAGACATGACGAAACTATAAGGGTTCCTTGTCAGGACTACGGAACCCTAAAAATACATAAAATATTCCTAATTGAAGAACTCGATAAATGCCCATTACTGTATCGATCTGTAAAACTTTTGCTGACTACACCAATTTACTTGTAATTAGACTCGTCATCCGCCCCCAAACTACATGTATATATACCTCGGATTGCACATCTTTGCACAGGCTAGCATACGTAAGCTTTTCATCCATTTCGCTTTATTCCAGCTTTCTGTTGAACTCTTTTCACCGCTGTGTCACTTGCTTACGGCTATAGATTTTATATTTTTGCATCGGGTAGAAATGTAATATTTACGTTAGTCCTTCAAAGGCAGATCGAGAGCTATGGCCGGTTATCTTACAGAGGATTTTCTACTGGACTTTGTGTGGGCAATTGAGCGTGTTTTGGACAGCTTGTTTATTTTTAGTCTTACACTCAGAGGTACGAACACTAGTAAATGTGAAAAAAACTTTTTTTTCTAACTTTCGTTTTAATGACGCAGCGTAACACAATCAAAGAGTAACAATAAATATGGTCATTATTTTTTAAATTATATATACATAGTACATATATTTATTGTGAATATTAATATGTACATAAAATTATTATTAAGATCAGTCAGAAGAAGTCAAAAACTAAAAAACCGAATTCACATGCCGCTCGAATCAGTTGCAGTAGCAAGTTTGAGATTTTTATCTCCAAATCTCTGGAGATACTCATCAGATCTTAATAAAATTTGTTTAAGGACCCTACCTTATCATACTTAAGAATTAAAATGATTTCATTGACATGTTTGAATTATTTATCTCTATATCTTAAAAAATACTCATAGAAATACTGATCAGATCTCAATTAGTTGTAAATGGGATCACCCTATCTATGAAAAATATAATTATTTGAATCGGTTCTTAATTGGCGGCGTAATCGTGTAGCAAGCATACACAAAAAAGCATTCAGACGAATTGATAAGCTCCTTCTTTTTGGAAGTCGGTTGAAAAAGGCTCAAGCAATCAAATTTCCAACCAGTTTTGAACCTCTAAAGCTATGGACACACTGCAGCGTCTTGCGTGTGTGATCTAGGCGGCGATCAGATAGCGCAATAGTATTTGTACCGACTGGTTCACACCAAACGCAAACAGAAAAAAATTTAAAAGTACTGAGATCGCGCCCGCAGATCGCAGGACGCTGCGGTGTAGCCATACCTTAAGGTTTTACCCACTTAAAGTTTTTTTTATAGTTTCAAATACTTCTCACAGTGGCCCTCCGGTGAAGGAAAAACATCGTTAAGAAACCAACAAAACCCCCGCATGGTGGTAGGACACTATCTAGTGTCCGCCTGGCCAGCTACCACCCTCAAGTTAGAAAATCTGTCACCAAACATCTAATGTGTTCCGGCAGCTATCCTTGAGAGCCAGTTCCCATTCTAGGCCTAGCGTGCTTACCATCTTCGACCGCATCATCACTTACCAACAGGTGAGATAGTGGTCAAACGCTAGCCTATAAAGTATTTAAAAAAAAATTAAAAAACTTAAGGAACGTAAAGCTTACAGTAGCTTTCGATTCGAGCTTTCGAAAAAAATTATCTTACTGCGAATACCAGGTGAGTGCCTATCTTGTCTGAAATTTTGCTCCACATCTCTTAAGATAGTAGGAATATAATCGTATATATGTTACTTAGAAAATGTTTCTAGAAGACTACACGACTGTATATACTCTTTCAAGCAAAAGATTTTTCATCTTAGTCGATCCATAATCTAGTATTCATCATTCATTGTCATACCTTCTAATGATTGAAGAGAAAAATAAACTCGATCTTGAAACAGCCTATATAATCCTTTTTTCGTGACAGTGCAAGCTACTAGTAGGTACTATTATTGCAGTAGGTAAGTTAATAAATAACGCATATTCTAAATAGTGGCGTGCTTATATTGGATTGAAGAGGTATCAATATCCATGTCCCAACTGCAGTATCGGGGTTGTGAATATTTGATGGTTCTTCACGGCGCATGCCCCAACGTCTCGAGATGACGAACTCCTATATTAATGGCCAGACTTGCAGCTGAGCCATTTAAAATTTAAACACATTAGCTATGTATTCAATATCTTGCGTTAGCAAGATTTACATCGACTAAAACATCGTGTTAAGGATGTTCACCTGAGCTGTACTTTTTAACCGACTTCAAAAAAAGGAGGAGGTTTCTCAATTCGCCCGTATATATATATATATATATATATATATATATATATATATATATATATATATATATATATATATTTTTTATGTTTTTTCGCGGATAACTTCGTCGTTTATGAACCGATTTCGATTATTCTTTTTTTGTTCGGAAGGAGATATCCCAAGTGTGGTACCATGGTAATTTTATCGAGGTATGATAAGTATCTCCAGAGATATTGAGATAAACATCTCAAAATTGGTAATGAAAATGAATAACGCGGCATTGAAGTCGGTTGTTTTTTAGTTTTTAAACGATATTATATAATTATTATTTTAATTCTTTGATTACGACTTTCCAGAATTAACATTTTATTTTGAATCTTTCCGACAAAGAGAATTATTAAATGTAGTTTGCAAATTAGTTTCTTTGAGTACCTTCGTTCATATAGATGGTAACATGTTAATAACTACTACTATTAATTAATTATTGGACACTTTTGTTAAAAGTCATGACATACAACGAAATATGTAAGTAAATTATCATATCTTACAAATTATGTACACAAAAATTGTATATTTATAAACTCAAAATTACCTGTTCAGAACAGTTGTCTTATCCGCTTAGGTACCTAAAAATGTATCGATAAACGCCAAAAAAATTCTAAACCAACTGCAGTTTGCCCTAAGTTTAAAACATCAGTGGTCTGTCTTTTCCGTGAAATCATAGTATGAGCGTTTGTCCACAGCAACGGCACCGAGACGTCAAAGTTGTTAAACTACTTTTAACTGTTCCAAATTTGATTCCATAAATCTAAGTTATAGAAACGTATCAGAATGGCAGATTCGCCCCTTGCAGTGAATCCACCACATTCGAATTGTTAATGAATAATTAAACGTACTAACTGCCAACCCTACGTTTAACAGACTTGAAGTTGCTGACACTCCCTTAATAACTAGATAAACGCTACAAAGTAACTGCTACAAGTTCTTTGGCTAAAAACTTTTTGTACCAATGCACTTAGATGAGTAATATAACTAATATTATTTCGAATGAATCAGAACCATCTTAATGAACTGTCATTGAAAAAAATTGATTTTATATTCATATTTGAGTTTTGTCTTCTTATAGTTAGTACCATAAATAACGTCACCATAGATATATCGAAAATGTTAAACGTTTTAAAGCCTAAAATATAATTTGTCCACAAAATATCATTTGTCTCTGTAAAGTCTAATCCTATAATATAATTTGTCTGCTTAACCTTTAAGGTACGGACTCACCGCAGCGTCCTGCGTGCGCGATCTAGGGGGCGATCAGATAGCGCAGTAGTATTTGTTCTAGTTCTAGACTAGTTCACACCAAACGCGATCAGAAAACAATTGAAAAGTACTGAGATCGCGCCGGACACGCGGTGTGGCCGTACCTTTAAAGGAAGTTTGCTCAGTCCATAGTTAAAATTTCCTAGGGTTGCGTAATACCATGAAAGTTTGTATTTTTTGAACCGTAACTAGTTTAACCCGCATATTCACAAACACCACTATGAGGTCTCATAGTGCCCGCGAACGGATAGTGTCATTCATTTCTAACCAATACATTACTGACATATTATATCTAATAGGCTAGCGTTAGACCACTATCTCTGGAGGTAAGCGAAGATAGTGAACACGCTAGGCCTAGTACGGTCTGACTCTCAAGGGCTGTGAGCTGCCGGAATACCGTAAAGTTATGGCGAAATATGTTCTCCTTAATGATGATAAGCTACTTTTTTGTAGCAAATCAGGCGGAACATGAATACGGCCGTTAGTTGTTGGCCGGTGAAATTTTGTAGAATAATAGCGAATGTCTTTACGGCTTGTATTATGCCAAAGAGGTGACAGTGATATTTTCGAGGGCCCAGTGGCGTAATCGGGAGAACGGTCGGCTTTGATGCCGTGGTACCGAGTTCAAACCCCGCAGTGCACCAATGGATTTTTCTATCGAAAAATGTCTGTGCGCTTCTCACAGTGGCTCTCTCCGGTGTGGGAAACATCGTTAAGAAACCAACAACCCCCGCATGGTGGTAGGACACTATCTAGTGTCCGCCTGGCCAGCTACCACCCTCAAGTTAGAAAATCTGTCGCCAAAACATCTAATGTGTTCCGGCAGCTGCCGGATAGCTATCCTTGAGAGCCAGTTCCCATTCTAGGCTAGGCCTACCATAGGCGTGCTTACCATCTTCGACCGCATTATCACTTACCTACAGGTGAGATAGTGGTCAAACGCTAGCCTATAAGATATATAAAAAAAGGTAAAAAGGAACCGTCATAGGATCACTTTGTTGTCTGTCTGTCTGTCCGTCTCTCTTTCAGAATCAGAATCAACCTCGGGTGAAATTCTTTAACAAGTCATCGAGGACATTTCAAAATTATAATTAGAGACAGTATCAGAGTTTTAAGACGGCTAAATTAAAAAATATGAAATATTTACCCAACATGGTCCGGGCGGTTCATGGCGTACCATCGCTCTTGCTAAAACTTATACATTAATAATGCGCTTGCTTACAATGCGCTTTAAATGTAGATCCTGAGTCTATCTCGTTCGGCGCGAGGTCTCGCTCTACTGGCGCACACGACTCGCTTCATGCAAAATGTAGGAAGTAGGCGACTAACGCCCTCTTCCCTCTCAAGATAATGCCAGTGGCGGAATGGACCACCCTCCCCCTCTCTATCGATGGTCACCGCACGTAGCCTCCCGAATCGCGCCTCATCAAATCATCGTTCCGTGATTTCCGGACTCGTGATACGGCAATTTCTGTTGTCTAACGTCATTTACATATTCCGATGAAATCGCTATTATTCGAATATAAGTTAAGTTATAGCTCTATCGGTGTTCGAAAATGCCGTCGATATTATAAAGACATGATACGCAGCAAATTATAGAGATACCGGATACGGACTCGTGTTCTATTAAAGTCAGCTCAGTTCGGTATTCGGCATTGCATTGTGAGAGTGTCAGGTGCTCGTAAGAGTAGTGATAAAGGCTCTAAGTGGGCGCTCTTACAATTTTAATAATTGACATAAAGGGTCTGAATATTTATGGAGGCGTGTGAACTCCGAGCGCCGACACTGTTGTTTTAAAGTACATAACTATGTTTTCCATGCATTATGTACAGTCAATACGGGGTTCCGGAGACTTGGGAATTTGAAGCTGAATAAATCATTAGGCCCGGCGCGTTTCACTAAAATATGCAATAGTTTTGTGTAACTTGAGCGCCTTGGGTGGGCGGCGATGTTAAGTACAGGGCTATATAATATTTTATTTAATAAAGTTACCCAGTTACGGACACGTTATCCGACAAAGTTTGTTGTTTTCCACCTATTTGTGTAGTGCTGGATAAATGTTAATGAGTGCGACAAACCTAACTTGTTTAGCTCCGTGTACAACTGCATTTTTAATTAATAGTTTTGGGATGTTGTGTAAGGGCACCGCTACCGTATAGTGAAGGTAGCGTTTGTTTTCTGTAGAGGTTCTTTGTTGGGGTCTTTGTTTAAGAGGATGTAAATGAGCTTTATACGTGTGGTGATTCACAGCGTAATTGATGCTTTGTTGAGTATATTCTTTACACATGAATTTAGTAAGAAATCAAGGAATATCTAAGGGATCAAGAGAATATATAGTATATATATAGTATATAATATATAGTACTGTAACTTTATTCATTTATGAAAACTATATTAAGATCCCGTCGCTTAAATACTGACACGAAACTTTTACTAAGGTGGATTGCATTTGTTAACCCAATTATGCATTGGTGGCGCCATCTATGACTACTTATTACTTAAGTTAATCATTCGGAAGAAATCATTACAGTTTTCAAATCCGACGAGAGATGTTGCACTGCGTAAATCAAATATTATGTTTCTTTGAAGTGTTTCACACTTTATATTTTTTGTAAATTGTTAAACACTATCCAAAATTTCCAATGCATAATTGGGTTAACAAATGCAATCCACTAATTTCGTCGTAACGATACTTCGCACCGTGGCTTAATTGGCAAAGCACCGGAACATGTTATTCCGGAGGTTGCGGGTTCAAGTCGCGTCGGTACGATGAAATTTTGGATTGTGTTTAACAATTTACAAAAAATATAAAGTGTGAAACACTTCAAAGAAACAAAATATTTAACTAAGGTATTAAACTCTGTCTAGCAAATTTCATCCAAGTCTATTCAGCCGTTTTAGCGTGATCGAATAACAAACATAACATTAATAACATAACAAACTATAAAATCCCAGTGCGCATTTCACCGGTATCCGGTGTAGGAAAACTTCGTTAACAAAACTCCGACTTAGTAAGCTGAAACGATACAAGTGTTTAAAAAGCTTGTATCAGTCTAGTAACGGCCGCAGTATGGTGGTAGCATACAGTCAACTGTCTGCTTGGCCAACTAAAACCATATCTGTCGCTAAATATCTAATGTGTTCCGGCAGCTATTCTTGAGAGCTAGTTCTCATTCTAGGCCTATCGTGTTATCATCTTCAACCACCAACTGATGAGATAGTGGTCAAATACTAGCCTATAATATTACAAAAAAAAGTATCTGTTTCCTGTTGAGCCGTTCGACCATTTGAAGTACCAAACACACAAAATGTACAAACTGATTTTCGCGTTTATAATATTGGTGTTGATATCATAATTATATAGATGACTAGTAGACACCTGCGACTTCGTTCACGTACACCAAGATTTTTATCACTGAAGCTCTGTCAATCAAACTTTGTGTGATCTGAGTTTTTTAAGTTATGTGTAAAAATCATGATTTTATTTTCACAAAAAGTAGCCTATGTTCATCCTCATGCTATAAAGTATCTCCTTGTAAAATTTCAGTTTAGGTCGGATTGTCCGTTTAGGCGTGATTTGATTAGGTAAGAAACAGACAGTGACAGACTTACCAACGTTTTTAGGTTCCGTACCCAAATGCTACCAAAGGATCAATTACTGAGAACTAACTGTCCGTCCGTCCGTCCATCCGTCTGTCCTACTTTCACAGGGCTGTATCTTTTAATAGCTTAACCGTAATAGTTAAATACTTGAAACTTCACGAAATAAATATGGGGGATTGAACAACAAATACTAAAAACAAAATAAAATTGAATATTAACTCACATACACTCACAGTTCAACTAGCCCACCAATATAAAGTCAGTCAGCGAGCTATGAAGAGAGCTATTATGCTAGGTGTTTCACTGCAGGATCTAATCCAGAACGAAGTAATTCACCTGAGAACTAAAGTGATCGACGTACCTCAAAGGATTCGAAAACTGAAGTGGCAGTAGAGTGATCATATCTACCGCAGGCCTGAAAACCGTTTCGGTATACTTGTCTTAGAGTATTTATTAGTAGAACGCGAATTCATAAAAGTAGCGTAGGACGTCCAGTTATCAAGTGGAGCGACGATATACGCAAAGCATTGAGCAGTGACTGAAGAAGAAGAGCCAAAGATCGGGCTCAGTGGTGTATTTTGGGCAAGGTCTACGTCAAGTATTGGACTGTCACCTGTATTGGCTGATTATGTTGATGATTACTGGCCGCCTTCGACGAAACCTACGATGTTTAAGTACTTGAACAAACAACCGGGACCAGTGATTATGCAAATACTGTCCCGGCTACCGCTGCATAACATCTATGAGAGATTACGAACACCTAGTATAGCGACGCTGCGACCGCTACATTTTTGATGACAGAGCCACAGAACATTCGTGTGCGAAAACCGTATCATGAATCCCGAATCTTTGATGAATTAAAAAGCACTCATCCGCTTTCAATCGGTGCAGTTTGTTCAACACGAAAGGGTCACTGGAAGGAATCGGACACATCACGTAGTAGGTAACGTAGGTGATGTAGATAACCATTTTATTCACAGCACTCTGGTTCCTGTACCGACAACCAATCAACTTGCTGGATCCGCTTTTGAAATTGAAATGATAGGCACATCGTAACAAGTTTCTTCCAATTTATGCGACAAAACTGGTCGGTAACGAAGTTTAGCTTTTAATTCCGCGACTGTACAGTTCAGTGGAGTAGTATTTGCGCGGTAGCTTGTTATAATTGATATGTAAAGATGAAGTCATAGAAGTTACTTACACCTCCATTTCATCAGTGGTTACCAAAATAAAGAAAGTAGACCTGACCTAACTCTGAAAATAAATATATAAGAAAGACAAAGAGACAGACGGACACATAACATAAGTGTTCTGGTAAGATTGCTATTTTTGTTATTTTTAGGCACGAATATATATCCTGAAAAATATATACTAGACACAAGATGGAATACTAAAAGATATTGCAAGTTTGATGTCAAGCAATTAGCTGGACTAAATCTGCTTAGAGTTTGTTACGCTCGGCCGGATGTTGCTCATTATTCAGTCAATTACTTTACATGTATATTATGTTAGGTTTTTTATACCAGATAGGCTTCTTTTACCACTATTTTACCCTGATGTTAAGTGACGATACGATCAACGATGTAGCACGCTTACCTAAAGGATTGCTGTTCACTGTTTTACTAGAACAATTTTCTTTTATGTCAAGCTTCTCTTAGATTTTGTCAAAAATTTAAAGATACAACATATACATAGTTAAAGTCGTGGTCGTATAGATGGTCTTGTCATATTTTGTTTTTAAAGCGGCAATAGCCCAATGTATGAGGTGTTGGACTGGCAATCGAGAGGTCGCGAGTTCGATCCAAACCCATTGCACTATTGACGTGAACTCACTCTAGACACGAGCATATTTAGCTTAGTTGGAGGGATTAACAAGAATACTTGTAACAACCCACATTGCTAGTAAGCTTTTATATTATAAAAAATATATTTTTAATTTAATATATATACGATTATTAATTAAACTCAGTATCACTTAGAATCAGATAGGGTTTACCAATTAAAAGTATTCTGGGGTATTCACAGGTTTAGTCACATTAGAACAAGTACCCAATTGTATACATATTTTTCCATTACTGGACTATCTCGAAAGAATCTTTAATTTAATTTTTTCACCTGTGCCGTGAGCTTCTCTGTGATTGCCTTTGAAGTCGCAGAATGGCGTCGACTGTACTCATACGCAGTCCGTTTTAATTGATCTCGTTCGTTTTCTATTCGTTTCACAGGAGACAGGCCGATTTTACCCGTAAAAGTAGGGCTGGCAGCTAGCGGGACTACTTCGAAGGCAATATTTAAAATTTTGTTTTAACTTTAGCCGTCACTTACGCGCTTGTTTTAAGATACGGCTACACCGCGGCGTCCTGCGATTTGCGGGCGCGATCTCAGTACTTTTCAATTGTTTTCTGATTGCGTTTGGTGTGAACCAGCTATCTGACCGCCGCTTAGATCGCGCACATAGGACGCTGCGGTGTGTCCGTACCTTTACGATTCAATACGGCTTGATATGATTTAAACACTACATAACATGAGTGTCTTACGTATACCATCAACCCAAATGAAATTGTGCCGATTAAATACGCTTAGTATTCGGTTTTCGAGACATTCGAATTGATATATCGTTTCATAGTAATAAAGTCTAGAATTTCCCTATTTGCCCGCTTTAAAACTTTTTGACAACTATCGAGGTGCCAACCATAATAGCGTCCTACCTCTCTAATTGATGAATACGGATCCTTTAACTTCATTGTCCGAAGGTACGATTGGCTGAAGTGGACGTTTAACTTCAGTCGCAATTGCCTGATTTGACAGGCCTGTACATAATACTTACATATTTTGAAATCGAATAAAATAGATGTCCTCTCTGGTGGAAAATTACTCTACAACACGAAGCAATTGAGCCATGATCGATTCCTTGGTTTTGTATTAGTTACCATATATTAAATGTAGGAACAGTTCGTTTACTGTGGATTAACCTAGCATAAGTGCTGGGCTAGTGCGAATGGTCATATAGTTATAGGCTTGATGACCTATGGGAAGATATATGGAGAGATTTTTCTATGTTACTTCCCGAAGACTAGTCTAATGAAAGAACAAAGTTAAAGCTCCATAAAAACGACACTCAGTAAGTTGTATTTCTTTCGTATCCTTTGCAACAATATCCATTTGCTCACGGTTCACAAATAGAAAGCAATTTATGTGTACGTTTGCGGCATTAATGTACTAAAATTAAATGTACAATAGAACTAGCAATGAGCCTGCACCGTGCACACACGTGAATCGTTAATTCTGTGTTTCTTAATTTAGTACATATTATAATGTCGATTAAATCCAAAATTGCTAAACCTAATTCTACAGAAATAGCGTGTTAGGTGTATTTAATTGCAGCATTCGTCTCATTCTAAATTATGACTTTGAACTAGGTATCGATGCATTGTTTTAAAATACTATAATACATTTGATTAGGTGAACACTACTAATAAAAAAAGAATACCTAAAATAAAAGTGTTTTTTTTTTATTTTACATATACTAATGTACTGTGCATTCAATTTAAATGACTCGTTGAAGATCATAATTATGTGAAATAATGGAAAATCAAGATTTTCAGAGATCAAAGATTTTCTTATTATATTTATCTTCAACTTATCTTTCATTTAAATGTTTATAGTGAGCTATAATAAGTGATTTAACATATATATGTAGATAGTAAGTTATTTCTTCATCTATATGAGTTATTTTCCCTCCCCTGCCCATGCCGATCATTGAACTTAAACTTAGCTAATCCTGAGAGTTTTATTACTTTCTATTCCTATATCGGATGTTGATTGTTGCTTGGTGCCAGTAACAGCACTATTATGGTCATACAATCAATATTTGCTTCAGGCTTTAGACCATTATTCGAATTATAGAAAGGATAAAACTTTTTAGTACATCTTAACATTGTCTTCAAGAGAAGAACATTCTTATGCTGTGGAGAGAGATACCCTGAAACAGACATAAAGCAGCGTCTCGTCATCGTCTAAGTCATCTATGTGTTATCTTATATGTGACAGAACAGTACGGAAGAAACTTGTACTGATAGGGATAAATGAACTGCCGATGTAAAATTAATAAATGCTCTTTTCAGGAGTTCGAAACCTATATCATGATATTTTGACATTAGCTACATATTTTATGAGTACTAGTGTACACTTTAAAATATTTGACATTGCCACAATCGAAATCTAGCAGAAGCACTCGACCACCAAATGCATTCTATGTTCATATTCTCTCTTCTAATATAATCCCAGTGCAGACCCGATAGGATTTAAAGCTAATGGTTTGTTAATTAATTTAGCAAGTACACAATTATATGCCTAATTGGATCATATTATATTCCGCGTTTGATTATACTAAGCTATGGAAGAGCTAGACTATAATAATGCTGGTATATCAAGCTCTATATATAAGCTGCTCGCAGGTTTAGGTATATGTGCGGTTTCGATAAATGTGCGAAGCGTGTCGATAAAACATCGAAGAATTATATATTCCCTTCCTTACCAGAAATCAATACAGCAACGCTTAGAGAGAGAGTGACAGAGAAAGAATGCTAGTCCTATAAGCTGCTATATTTTTTATGTCATAGGATGTGAAAATACCTTAGCAGCGTAAGTGAGAAAGTGGAATACTTCATTAGACGAATGGGAAAAACGCTGCTGCCATTTCACTTATTTCATCTAACCGTAACACCGCGAAGCGAATGCCTCTGAGTGGTACTCCTTTATTGGATTTCAAATTCGTTATTGCAAGCGACTTTTTGAGTCTTTTTCACTCGCACGAGATTTTTTCCGTGGTGGACACAATTGCAACTATATTGGACTCTGTGTTCTCTGTATATTGCGTTTTTGAGTTGACACTCGTCATTGGAGCTTGCCGGATGCCAGAATGGTTTATGGCTTTTGTAATATCGCTGGGTGTCGATGAAATACTTCTGGTCACTCAGCTCATAGATTAGTTCCATTTTGGTTCATTTTAAGTTCATGTAACCAAGATTTTAGGCATAATGATGTACCATTTTGCTAGGTACTCTAGGTATAAGCTATTTAATGAGAATATAAGGCCACATTAATAAGTGAGTGATGTCATACTATTGATGGGCTTGCGCTTCGAAAAATTCACATGCTATCAAAACACTAGAATAATATAGAGACTTATTTACCAGCTAAGCCTTTTGTTTGACTTTTTGAAAGACCAGGGGATAAAAGGTTGTGCGATACTGGTATATCAGAGCTCTTCGTGTATTCTTCATACATTTCATAAATATTTCAATTTTAATTTTCAAGTGATTTCAGTTTCAAGTGAATAAGGACAGTTCTTCTTTTTCTGTAATTCCAGGCTTATTGTAAGAAAATATTTTAATCATTAATTTAAGGTATCAAACACATCCTTACATATTGACGTGCTAACAATAACTCTATCTAAATATGTATCGAGAAAACTATTTATGTTAATCCGGACTGCAGGTATACAGTATCTTTAGAAATTCCCGACGTTTTACAAAATCTATAATTTATCCACTTCGTAGTTGGCGAAAAATAAATCGAGTGCATTTTTTACTAAATGCAGCGAGAAGCTGTTGTCGGAATAACTGATATTTTTTATGATTAATGCATTTTTAAATCGGAAAATAAAGTAGAGCTTTATGCTTTTTTTTTTCAAACTTTGCAATGATGATAGCTCATTAAATAAAGTTGGTTTCAAACAACATAAAATATGTTAAAACGAAATGAAGTCTTCGATTCCGCAACCAAGAATTGAAAGCAATCACTATAAATATTCCGTTCAAAACGGTTTGTTACCAACGTTAACGTTAGATCGATAGATTTATCGATTATTTGTGAACGAATCGGAATTAAGATGTCACTCGAAAGTTTTCACAACTTTTCAGTTGCACTGTAAACAGCAAGCGCCGACGCATATAGGTCAGTAGTAACACTCACGTGACTCTTTCTGCATATATGTATACTAGATCAACGTCCAGACATCAATTCAAAGGTATTACAATTTCTATACAAAAGTATAATGCACAAATATGAATAAAATTTTGCACTGAAATCACATCTATTAGATCATCATTTATTATAAGACCAATATACGACTTATATAAGACCAATAAATGCGATTTCAAAGATTCTACTCCATTTACTCAAATTTGTACATTAAACTTTTGTATAGATATCGATCGTACTTTGAATTTGAATTTGTGTTGGCTACACCAACACCTTCAGTTATTTACCTTTGTTAGTCAATCTTTTAACCATTATGTCAACTGGTGTTAAGCTCGCATGGGTGCCATTTGCGGTCAAACTGTACCAAAAGCTATTGACCGGAAATATTGATTTAAATACACAATGAAACTACTTTATAATTATGCATATCAATCAGAAGCTTTCAATAAATTTCGACGAGTAAAAACGAAATTAAAACTTAAACAACAATCCAATGAAAAATGCCTCGATTCGTGAACAAATTATTCACGGAGGTATAAAATCGGATATTTTTTACCACGCACCATATTTACTCTCATCAGACATGCAAAAACAATAAGTGACCATTAATATTTAATCGAGTTCAATTTATATTACCTACTACTGAGACAAAAGTTCGAATGAGTATTCACAATTTGCAACCTTCACTGCGTTTTATTATTGCTGACGAATTTATGAACTCATTTGAACATAATTGGTTACGAATAATTCAGGCAAGGGATTATTGCTGTCGGAAAAATAAACGTATAGTAAAATAGTATTTAAAATTCGGATTATCTGTTTTTTTTTAAAATACCATATAGGTAAGCGCTTGATTACTATCTCACCTGATGTTAAGTGACGATGCGATCGACGATGTAGCACGCTTACCTAAAACTTATCTGTTCACTCGTGATATGAAGACCCCCGGGTTGTAGTTAATGGGCAACACAGACACCGGCAAGGAATGCTACTTCTTGGCTGTACGTATGATTAATGATGAAGCAAAACGTTTAGTTCCTCCGAAATGTATCCGATAGAAAATTGATAAACTAGCGACTTTGCGGCGATTTTCTAGGCTTTGGAGCCTTCTGCCTACAAGTTTGTCGTCATTTATAAGTTATTTTAGTTCTCCTATCAATCACTTCCAGCGGTCTGTCTCACCTTAGCCAGAATACCGAGCTTTTTCGAAGCTAACTGGGCTTTGAACTCAATGTATGATCCAAATTTGAGTGTGGGCGTTAACGAGATGTCAATATCGGTATTGGATTCAGATGTATAAATAAAGTAATAAGTAAATTGCGCACACAAACGATAAACACGCAACACACTTTAGAATCTAAAGTTTAGATGTATAAACACACTATAAATGTACTCCTTAACTGGCTATTTCATCCTTGCATATCTCTGTATTTACCTACATTTTGTATGCGTAAGCATGGTTTGGTCGCGATCTAGAAAGACGGGGCTCGTTTACTAGCGCCATCATCTATGTCATTTTGCCGAAACTAATTAGATAGATGGCGTTTAAAAACACGTTTTATGTATGGGGACCCCCTTTAATTTTTAATTTTATTTTGGTTTTAGTATTAGTTGTTCTAGCGGCAACAGAAATACACCATCTGTGAAAATTTTAACTGTCTAACAACTATCACGGTTAACGAGCTATAGCCTGGTGACAGACGGACAGACAGACAGACATACAGACAGACAGACAGACAGACAGACAGACGGACAGCGGAGTCTTAGTAATAGGGTCCCGTTTTACCCTTTGGGTACGGAACCCTAAAAAACAGCATAGATCACCAAAGCTGTAACTGCCGTCCAATCAAACCGGCATATTATTTTTTATATTAAAATGTTGCGTTTCAATTCTCGACAACGTCGATTTGATGGCCGTTTTAACTGCGGGGAAAAAAACTCGGACAATATTGCCTCAACGAGATGGTGGGTTATCTTTAATTTGTGAGCCAATAAATGTTAATACATCAGCCGGACACGGCTCCGTACCACCGTGTTCAATTAAATTTCTCGCGGCAGATGAACTAATTTGCGAACTACCCCCCATACGTTTTAGGTCGTTATTTGTTTGTAGCGATAATTATTTTGTTTACGAAAATGTTTTTCGTTTTCCAATTGTAACGTGTTGATCGCCGGTCAATATTTGATCCGTGGCCGTAGCGCCACTTTGGTAACAGCGTTATTTAAATTTGATTTTATTGTGCCGAGGTGTATTGTTGAATGTTTTGTGAAGTTACAGATGTCCGGACTACCTGCAGTAAAGTATTTTTATAGGTATTTTTTATTATTTACGTTTTGGTAAGACGCCATTACTAAAGTTACAGCAGCTCAAGTAGAAATACTATCGCTGAGCATTACCTGAATGTTTGGACCAAAGCCCTTGATGCTAAGTTAAAGTATAAGCCGAAGTGTGGCACCAAGGGGTAGCATCAGCAGGGGTTCATAATAACTTTATATACATATATATATACATATATATATATATGTCTATATATAAATGTTCCTGTGTTATTCCTTCCTATCCACATACCTCAGTTGTTAGTAGGATAGGATGGGATTATAAGCTTCAATTTTACTTGCCGTGTTAGTATGTATGTATCAAATATGTGGATCAAATAATGAGACTTAAATTGACACCTCCAATTAGTTCTATCCAATCGAATTGCCCCAGTAACATTTACAGCAATTTAAACAATATTATTTATCACTCCAAATAATTATCAATTATAGTGCCGTGGCCGCGGGCTTCAGCGCTTCCGGTGAAATATTACTGTAATCAACGCCCTTGATACGAGCAACGTTCCAATTGTTTTCATTTATTTATCACTAACACTGGCATTTCATAGCGAGAGCAGATTTACTTTTTTATCAGTGTACAGTATACATTGAATAATTTAAGATCGTTTCAAAAAAACTAAAAAAACCGACTTTAAACGTATTTATTTAATCTGTGCCAGTAGTCAGTAGTAAGTCGTCGAAATAAGTAAATGCATCGTAATACAAATGTTGATACAAATGGGACTACCTGGGAAGGGTACATGAATTGAGAACCTCCTCCTTTTTTGTGAAGTCGGTTAAAAATATGATGTACCTAGTGAGCCAATTTTTAATCTTATAGGTTTTTTTTAACAAAGTAGTATTTTGATAAGTATAATAACAAATAAAATAATGTATACTCCGCTCTAGTGCTTGCCGTGTACTATATACATAAATGCTATATACTTAAATACAAAATTTACACATTTACAAAGCAGACTGATCTATGTATGTATAATCTGTTCATTGAGACCATTCCAATGAGCCCAAACACGACATCTCTTATGTAAGTTAATAAGGAGTTGAGTATTCTAGAGATTCCAGAAGGTTCCCCAGCATCAGGTCAATGCTACCATATTCTTGAATATCATTTAAAGTAAGAGGATACCGAATTTCAAATTGTTTAGACCTATGAATAGCGTCGTCAAGTAGAAAAGAGCCAATAAGAGCTGAACTAATCTTCACGAATCAAAGCTAAGAATACTCGATTTAGTCACCTACCGAACGCAAAAAACTAAATCAAAATCGGTATATCCGTTTGGACGCTGCGATGCCAAAGGCAGGCACATAATTCACAGATACATAGATATACACGTCAAACTTATATCACCCCTTAAATTTGCGTTGGGGGTTCAAAATAGGTAGAAAATCATGCGAAGTTTAGTACAATTACCTTTTTTTTTGTCTAAATCATACGTGACAATAAGCGTGAACAACTACGCTTTACTTAAACTACCTTTATGCGTTATATAACTATTATTTGTTTAAATGTACGGACACGCCGCAGCGTCCTGCGTGCGCGATCTAGGCGGCGATCAGATAGCGCAGTAGTATTTGTACCGACTGGCTCACACCAACCGCGATCAGAAAACAATAAAAAAGTACTGAGATCGCGCCCGCTGATCGCAGGACGCCGCGGTCTGGCCGTACCTTAACTTACATATTTTACACTTGAATATGTAACACAAACAACAGTTGTCACGACTTATAAAACCAGACTACAGAAACGTACATATAGCATAAGATAAGTAAATATTTGTAGAAATAATATTAGTACTAAAGCAGTCAATAAACAAAGCTTATATTAAACATTTAAAACCACCACCGTCTGATCTATTTATCGTAATCTATTCGTTGAGACCATTCCAATAAGCTAAACACAATATCTCTGCTGTAAGTTGGTGAGTAGAGTATTCTGCAGATTCTATGAGATTACCCAGTATCAGGTCAATGCTACTATGTTCTTATAATATCATTGAAGTAAGAGGATACTTACCGAATTTCGAATTGATAAGACCTAAAAAAGTTGATCTCATAGCGTCATGATCCAGAGAAAAGCTCATAGTCTTAAAACGGCTAAACGGATTTTCATAAATCATAGCTAAGAACACTCTCGATTGAGACAGATATCAAATTAAAAAAACTTAATGAAAATTGGTTCATCCGTTTGGGCGGTACGATGCCATAGACAGACACACACATACACTTGATACACACGTCAAACTTATAACACCTCTTCTGTTTGCGTCGGGGGTTAATATAATCAAAGTGTTTATTATTATTGAGCGTGATTTGTTACAATTTGCTTTATTAATTAATATATTAGCTGTGAAGACTTAATTATGTATGAATGCATATATAATACAATGTATCTGTACTATTAATGCAATAAAATAAATTTTAATTTTAATATTTTATACTGCCTGTAAACAGAATAAATTGAAAATTTTAAGAATTTATAAGTGCCGCTTCTAGATACCCTGTATCCTTTCCAGCCAGTATTTCACCGCTTATACAATATCCAGTGGGTTAATGAATTAAGCCTCGCTGGGCTGAAAACAATTTTGTCGGTACTACTGCGATAATGCGAATTTATTATATCATTTAAATGTCGGTACGTAACGAAATGACGATAGTTGTAGGTACGCTTCCAGTGCCATGGATTAAACATCAGTAGTAAAGATTGAAAAATTCTAAATATTATTAAAACCAATAAGATCTAGGAATATATATTTGTAATTTAATAATATTGGCTCTGTGAGCACTGTAGACCTTGCGAGTCTATCTTTGCATAGTTTAAAACTAACACACCCCGACCCTTTGAAGATTATCGGATAAAAAAGTTGTTTGGACTAAAGAATTGCATAGATCGTATCAAAAATAAACGTACCTAACAAAAAAGTTCTGTAACATATTCGAACATTGTTCAAAATTTCTGAAATATGTTATGTGTACCTTTTCAACCCCCATATCTAATCTATATTTATAAGACATACTCGTATTGTATACTATGTATATCAACGCACAGTAGGTAAGTAGTAGGTACCTTATTATACTCGATAAGTAAATGTTCAGATAAAAAGTATGAAAAGCTGTAAAGTTTTGATTCTGTTTTATATTTCGGAATACGCCGTTCAATCTCGCAACTAAAATATTAATATCATCCAATACTATTATACTAATACTTATTATTACTTAGTCATGGCTAATTTCATATTATATCAGGGATCGGTGAGGTAGGCATACAACAAACATACTCAGAATACACAGACTAAAATTATTCTTAGTTTTTTCCGCTGTGACACAAATTGTAACGGTTGAATCGCAACGTGTATAAAACACATAGAGATTCAACGGTTTACATTTTTTAAATCATAAATATCGTTGAAGAAACTAAACTTATCCAACTTCTAATGCCGTTCTAGTCATTTACAGTCGTATGCAAGTTTGACATGTACCTTCTTTTTTAAATCTATTAAAATTACAGGACATTAATTTGAGTCTGAAAATTTATGTAGATATCTCAACGCAAAGAGTATTTGTTTTTCGATACCAATAAAGTTTGTTTATAATGGATAAATTATAAACCTACTGGATCAATTTTAATAATTCTTTCTCCTATCGAAAGCTACATTACTAGCATGGGCCATATTTTATTTTTATTTCGCCAAGCCACGGGTAGGTTTTGCTAGTTTTATAATAATCTTAGACAGTTGCAGTTATTGCGTGGATATTCTTGAGTTCATTAGTGTTGGAATATATTCGACCACGTCATCATTTACCATCAGGCGGAATAATGGTCAAACTCTAGCCTATTAGATATTAAAAAAAACTTGAGCCTTTCTCCCACGAAGCTACTATCAAGCGGGTCGAGTTTTAAGGTACGACCACACCGTGGTGTCCTGCATCCGTGTGCGCGTTCGCGATCTGAATTTCTATTGTTTTCTGATCGCCGTAGATCGCGTTTGGTGTGAACCAGCCTGTACAAATACTACTGCGCTATCTGATAGCCACCTAGATCGCGCACGCTGGACGCCACGGTGTGGTCGTACCTTTAAACGCGTATCCTACAAGCTGATTACGAGGCTACAGCTTTCTTAAGCTGTCTTAATTTTACTTATTATGTTGTTTTTCTTAACATCCAAAAACTTAGAAATACCCTTCTATCGTTTAACTGGGTCTGGCGAAGTTTTATTGGGCCCATCCGTTTAGAAACTACGATGCCAATTATCAGTGACACAAACAAGCTCAATTAATGTTAAAAAATCCAACAATGTCTACAATTCTAACTTTTCACATGAATCCGACATATTTTTAAGGGCAGTAACACAAAATGTAAAGAAGCTTACACAACATTTTTCGAACCAATCTTCGCACCAGCACCGGTGAAATATATTTTTTTAAATTTTATTTTTCAAACGTGAACTGTGATTGTCAATCGTGCGAGAGGCGCTATGTGTCGATCGTAGTTAAACCCCGCTGAAATTAAACCATTGCGGTTTGTTGCGACCTGTGTCTGTTAATAGCTGCGACCAATTTCCCATACCCTGTTACGAAATCGCAAGTTTTGTTTTTATATACACCTGACGTAATGTCTGTACGCTATCAAACTAAGAGTTCAATTTTTTGGATAACGCTTTTGAATGTTATTCGATTGAGTTGAAATGTTAACATCGATTTATGTACGACAGCACATGCTTAATCCTTGATCCTATGCTGTCTTTCTCGCCATTGGTCAATTACATTATTAATAACAGTATAAGTCTTAATTGATACGCAATCCTTTAACATCCGTGTAATCACACACAATACTGCAATGCCCTATGCCTAACATAATGGTCTAGCACAGATCGGAATGTATCATTACTATTCACTTTTAACAATGGGTTACGGAAAAAATCGCTTTTTGTCATCAGCGTACCGTGATGAACTAGATAGTTAGTACTTAGGATGTAGCATTATCGCCAACAGCCACTTTTCTGTTACAATATAGGTAATTAGCAATAGATACAATGACTACTTTACATTCCGGAAAAGAATGAGTTCCCACAGCGCCATCTGCCTTACTACATGAGAAACTTTCCCTAGCAGTTTATCCATATGTATTACAATAAATTATTTTTATACAAAAATGGGCACTATTACAGTTTTTATAAAAAATCACGCTAAGCTTATCTATAAATATATTGTTGTGAACTGATATGATATCGAAATAGTGATCGACATTGTTTGGCCGCACGCGTCTTTTAGGATCTTTGTTATATGCTACGCGACATTAACGAGCGCTACGCTCAAGATCCTGCGGAAAGCTTACAAGGCCGGACGAAGCCGAACAACAATTGTATTTAACACTAAGGCTGAGTTGCACCATGTTTCTTTAACCATAACTGTCACCACAGAATAAATAATAGTTGCTGTAACTATAACCGGTGTTTTTGTATGGAGTTAGACTAACTTTTGACGTTTGTTATAGTTAAAGGAAAAGGAAATATTGTAAGGTAGATACAATCAACAGGGGTATTTTTAACCGACTTCAAAAAAAGGAGGAGGTTTCTGAATTCGACCGTTTTTTTTTTTTTTTTTATGTTTGTTCGCGGATAACTTTGTCGTTTATGAACCGATTTTGATTATTATTTTTTTGTTCGAATGGAGATATCCCAAGTGTGGTACCATAGTAATTTTATCGAGGTCTGATAAGTATCTCCAGAGATATTGAGATAAACATCTCAAAATTGGTACTGAAAATGAATAGCGCGGCATTGAAGTCGGTTCTTTTTTAGTTTTTAATCGATATTATATAAATATGCTCTTTAAAGTGGTTGGCACTGAACACAATCGGTTAACTGTTTGGCTTGTGGAGGACTATTATCTTTTCTGTGCTTGTGGTTCTAATCACGGCCAAAACATACTATTATCCAAAGTCAGGGCCTAAACCTAAAGATGCAATTCGTAGACAATTAACTCCAAAACTATTTTATATATTAAGAATAGCTCACTGGACACATTCAATTAAGTATGTAAATAATATACATTCGGCGCAAATCATAAGTTTTTTTTTGTTTCTCAAGGACAGTTACTGGAACACATCAAATGTTTGGCAAAAGATTTTACCATCTCTGTCATGAAACTCTTTTTAAATTCTACTTGAAATACAGAAATCTAATATATTATAAATATGATATAGCATATCAGTAAAGCGCTGTTTAAGCTGCCACCAGTTAGGCTGGCAGTCGCTTTAGCAATTAGCCACTGTGATAGAACTGGTAGATTATTTCGATGTCAAAAGTTGTTACCTACTTAATATTTGCATCGTTGTTATCGAGACTCCACTAATATCGTAGGAGCGTTGAAAATGTAAAACATTCGCAATTACGATCCCTCACTATGCCTGATCAACACGCGCGGGTTCGAAACCTGCAAACACCTGCGAAAACGGGTGTGGTTTATTGGCGGCAGGTGCAATTGCAAACATTCTTCACACATATTTTGATATATCAATTAAACGTTTACTAAAACACCTTAACATTTACTTTTGACATTGCGATTTGTGATTAAATGAAACTTTTTTATATCTTATAGGCCTGCGTTTGATCACTAAATTGCCTGGTAAGCGAAGCTGTGGCAGATTTCCTCCTTGATGGTGGTAAGCTAGTTTTTGTAGCAAATGAGGCGGAACATCGATATAATATGCTTTTCCACCTTTAAATGAGCACCCGTGCTAAGACTCACCGGAGACCGCTCACCTAAAAGTTCCCACGATTATTATACTTACGTGGTCATTCAAAACACGGCAGCGATAACATTTTAGTTGTAAATGCCACTTATGGTCGCCAAATATAGGCTCTTTATAACAATCTTTTACAATTGATAATTGAATGAACAAAATTTATAGGCTGCATCTCTGTCATTCCGTTCATTTGAAAAACTATCAAACTTCGTGATGGCTGCTGATCGGGTCTTCCGTTAGTTTAACTTTAATTTTGTGATCGGTTACGAATTTAACGTTACTGTGAGAGCTACGCTTCGTTCGCAACGCTTCGCGCGTACGGGCCATAATGTGGGTACAGACAGCATTAGGGAAAGCAACGTCCCAGTCCCATGCGGATGCATTCAGTTTTACATATCAAATATCATCTGTATGGATTCAAAGAATTATTGATTAAACACCCACATTGTCATGTTTACCGGCATCGGTTATAAAGATATAGTTTTTAATAATGAGAAAGCTTTTTACCATTTGATTTTGTTCGCCTGTGATATATTGCTTAAAACTTGTGATTGTAACCAACTCCCCAATGGAAGTTATATCGAACAAAATTGTCTCCAAAGTTGTATGGCTGTAAAGGTGTTATTTTTATTACCACAAGCTGATAGAAAACCTATTCTTCATATACAAATTAAGATGAAATGGTTCTTTACTAAGCTTATCGTGTCAGTGATTTCTATTCAACTTCTTGTGTCAATTATAACGAAAAAACTATGTAAACCCAATCTTCTCAAAATAATATACCCAGTTATTTATACACCCATAACTTTTAAATATTATTTTTAACAAAGCAAAACTCATAACCACCTTAACATAATATTAAGCGTATATTCTGTGCACGGTTTTGTTAATTAGGACGCAGTGTCAAGTTCCTCTCGACGTAGTGGTGACAGCACCGATTACGTCAAAACAAGCGTATTAATCTATGATCTGTAGTTCATAATAGTGCATTGAGTAAAAGTAAAACCTTTACAAACGCTGTTCACCCCCAAATCATTTGTACTTAATGTTATGTGCGTGCACCAATTGATTTTACTAAAAGAATTAAGTGTGCACAACTTGTGAGGTAGGTACTTACGCGTACAGAGGAGGGAATATGGTAAGGGCATTGCAAATAATTGTAAAGGCTGCGTTAGCTGCTTAGATTTTCTTAAAATCCATTGCCTTCTTTTAAGCCTTAACCCAGAACGGTTAAGTTGAATCTTGTTTTTCATAGATTGACACAAACACATAACAAAATTTTAAAATAAATATAAAGGTCAGTACACAGCAGGGCATTGCCCTGGATTTTCCATCGAAGAAATGGTAGCAAATACACATTACCATAACCATGAGTTATTCATGCCCGTCCAAATACATTGAATATAACCGTCATCCATGTTTCTATACATGTAAATTATCTAATATTATGTAACTGTTCATACACAGCCCTTATATATGGTAATGATGTATGTAGAGAAATATACAAATGTGGCACAGTTTTCCTTATCGAGAATTGTGATACCTTCGTACAAGTTTGAAGAATGTTCTATTCACGTCGATTCTTTATCTAAAGGTCTTGTATTTGAAAACTAATTTATGCATATTAGGCTGCATAACCTAATATAGGTAGTTTTATTAGGTGCACACGATTCCTATACTTCAGACTTACATATTACTAGAAGTGGCCCACGAATCCGCGCGCAATAAAAACTTCTCTTTCGTAAAAACCATCATCTATCAAAAAACACATCAAATAAGAATTAGCCAAATTGGTCCACCCGTTTTCAAGTTATGGCGTGACCAAGGGAGTAGGGAGATAGGGATTCATTTTTTTACACCCCAAAAAACCATATTGATTTTCTGACTTTGTTACCCCATTTCACCGCTAAGGGGTGAAATTAAAAAAAAACCTGAAACACGTATCGAATTATTTATTTATAGAAGTAAATTTCAGCTACGGCCACACCGCTGCGTCCGGCGATCTGCGGGCGCGATCTCAGTATTTTTTAATTGTTTTCTGATCGCGTTTGGTGTGAACCAGTCGGTACAGATACTACTGCGCTATCTAATCGCTGCCTAGATCGCGCACGCACGACGCTGCGGTATGTCCGTACCTTAAATATTCGGCCAAAATTATATGTTAAATAATCTGTTAATATCTATGAATAACTAACTAATAGCCTCAGTTCATGCGAATCACGCACAAATTATTTCAGGTATTCTATTCAAATAACTCCCTAATGCATTATTCGTTAATTGCTATTACTAATGGATGGCTTTTACTACATTCTAATTGGATTGATATTTTCACTTTTTGTTGTTTAATTCCCAGTATAAAATAGATGTTTGTTTATTTGAACAATCATAAAAACAGAACTAGTTAGACGCTTGCTTGATAGTAAACAATTTCGTCTACCTATAACAAAAATTATGTATCATGCTTTTAGCGCCTTGTCTCACTCATCATCATCTGAATAAATCATTTGAATTATTTATATAGAACAGTGCTTTTCAACCTTTATCATGACGGGACCCCCTTAGAAAAAAAAATCCACGTATATTTTATTATATTAGCTTCTGCTTCGGCTTCGCTCGCGTGTCCACTGCTGGACATAAGTCTCTCCCAAGAAACGACACTGAGCCCGATCTTCGTTTCTTCTTTTCCAGTCACTACCCACTGCTTTGCGAATGTCGTCGCTCCATCTAGTCACAAGGTGTCCTACGCTACGTTTGCCGATTTGCGGTATCCACTCTAGATCCAGTCTATCCCAACGGTTATCGGACTTACGGCAGATATGACAGCCCACTGCCACTTCAGTCTCTTGTCTCACTATTGTCTTCTATTTATAGTTATGCACGATTACATCTTAAACTGCATCGTCGCTTAACATCAGCTGAAATAGTGGACATTCTTGTATGTCCTGATAAAAAAATAGGTAGACGACAATGTTCTATATTTTTTGATGTTGCGTGTGTGTGCCTTTGCTCAACTTCATTTATTAAGTACCAGACTGAATGATAAGTGATTGATAAGTTTTACGCACAGTAATTTAATGTAATTGAACTGAACCTTTCGACCTTCCAACCAAATTATAATAATGTACTGAACTTGGTTTCAATTTTGATACTTTTCAACCGACTTCCCAAAAAGAAGGAGGTTCTGAATTAGTCTGTATGTTTTTTTGTTTGTGTATGTTACGCGATTACTCCGTCAATTGTGAACCGATTTTAATGACTCTTTTTTAATCGGTAGGGTTCGTTTCCGAGGTGGTCCCATTGTAATTTTATCGAAATCTGATCAGTATCTCCAGAGATATGACGATAAAAGTCTCCAACTTGCTACTGAAACTGACTCGCGGGGCATGGAAGTCGGTTGTTTTAGTTTTTAAACTATCTTAATTATTTACAATAACGTAAGACTTAGTAATGTGATATGGGTATGATGTCACTTAGCCAGTTTTTCAGCTGTGAAATAATGCTTGCCATTTTCTTTTATGATAAAAAAACAATACTTAGTAACAGAATGGTGCTGAAGTGCATAACATTACCTTATTATTTATTATCAGGCTAGCTTAGGCGACAAATTCGATCGTCAAGCGAAGAGCACAAATTACAACTCGAATTTCCCTCTCCCACCCCACACCCCTCGTGGTTAATTGCCAAAACAATTAAACCATTTATCAACAATACGAATTTTATGTGTCGGATTTCATAGGACGTAAGCGCCGCGCCCTGTCATAGACTAATTACATTCTGCTGATCGATTTGTAAGACGCCCTATGTTAGTTTTATTTAGGATTTGACTGTATATAAATACTCTATAACCTAAAACAATGGAATCACTTGTTTAGTAATAAATAGTACTTCCTATTAAAAGTGTCTGTACAGAAAATCATCATTGCGGACGTTAACAAAATTAGGTTTCATCTTTTATCATCATCATGAAATTTATCAGCCGTTACCATGGCACGCCACTGAGTTCGATTTTCAGCTATTCGTTTCCAATCGCTGCCAGCTTGCGTATATCCGCTCCACCTAGCTGGAGGGCGTCCTACATTACGTTGGCCGAGCCATGGTCTCCACACTATAACGCGTCAAATTATGTTTATATAATATAACAATATGCACAAGATAAAATAAAAATTGTCATATTTGTAACAAGTTGGGTATTTATTGCCAATATCATCTCATGATATGTTTCTATTCTTCTTTAAAGTAAAATTGTCAATTTAATTCCTTAATGCATCAAGGTTTATGGTTTGGTTCAAATTATGTTTGCAAAACAAAAATGCAAATTTTAGGGTTAATTCACATCGCTGCAGAGTTAGACCAAACATAAAATCTTTTTAAAAAAAAATAAAACCGACTGCATTACCACAATCAAAAGCGAAAAATAAATTACTTAATATAATTATTATAAGCGCTACCCACTAATCTAATTGAAGTCTGTAGATACTATGTATGTAGTAGTAGTAGTAAGTAGGTAGATACATGTAGGTAGTATCTATCTACTACCTATTAGTCTTGGCTGGCACCGACTTCAAAAAGATAAGTGGGTAGCGCTTTAGTAATTATATTAACTTATTTTTCACTTTTGAGTGCCTGTTTGTGGTAATGAAGTCGGTTTTTTTTTAAAAAGATTTTATTTTACCCTTTTTAATGCAAAACAAGTTTTTATTAAATTATGCATCTATAACATTTCGTGTCTGGGCCGTTATACATTGACGGATAAATACTTTGTGAAAATTTCAAGTACTCGTATGTACCTATTACGGTTAAGAAGGTAAATCTGTAAAGTGCGCACATATAGACACACGGACGGACGGACGGACGGACGAACGGACAACAAAGTCTCAGAAAGTGTTCATTTGGGTTCGGAACCCTAAAAAATTGACTTTAAATGCCGCGCTAGTTAAAATATTCACTAGTCACTACTACACTAGACACACACGATAATTAATTGTCTATTTTATTACAATAATTCCAAATACTTTTATAACACGGACTAGTTGTATTCCAAAATGAATATAAAAAAGTGTTATTTGCGATTATTAATATTAATTGCCGCCATATGCCGCATACACAGTCTGAATCACTCTACTACGTTATAAGAGTTGGCACTTCCTTACATTGTTAATACCCGAATTATGAAAGCACTGTGTAGCCAACCTAACAACGGAAAGTATTATTTACGTTGTAACTATTATATAATCTGTGGTATTATGCTTATAATTTTTTATTGCTTTATTGGTTGGTACAAAGTACGTTCATAATTCTGAGTTATTTATGTATGCAGTGTCGCGGGCGGGACTGATATGGCCGCCATCTTCGCCAAACGTCATTTCATGTCAAAAATATTAGGTATACTCAAAAACTTTGCACATTAACAAGACTTTGCCAGGAAGAACATTCCTGTGAAGACAAATTAATTCTCCCCACCTTTGTTTCTATTTCCCTCACAGTTACCGTAAGAATATCTGTCAATAATACTTAAACCACCCCCGACTGATTTGTATATGTAATCCGAGTTTATAAAGCATAATTATGTATAACTTTGTACATTGAGACCATTCCAAGAAGATGTCTCAGAATTAGATCAAGCTTACCATATTTTTGCAATATCAGTGAAGTAACAAGATACTGCGACAGCGCCATTTTGATTTTTATGACGTCCGCGGTCAAAGGACTACGACTACCTATTAAAAAAAGAATCATTTGAATCCGTTCACAATTGACGGAGTAATCGCGTAACATACACACAAAAAAAACATACAGACGAATTGAGAACCTCCTCCTTTTTTGTGAAGTCGGTTAAAAATGGCTAGGTGGCATTTGAAGTCGGATTTTTCGTTTTGTAAACGATTGTAAATTATTATCTGTAGCAAGTTTGTGATTATCTTCATGTGTTGTGTTAATTGACCAAAATATTTTTTTTTTAATTGCGCTTTGCTACGCCTATAAGCCAGTTCACCAACTTCGAGCTACGGCCCGTAAATGTAAATTTTCGTGGAGAGTACGCGTAGCACTCGTAGACGTCATATCATGGCCAGCCGGATAATGGAAAATAAAACCAAGCATTACACTAGTAAAGCAAAATTGGTGAGGATTATGGTAGCACATATTGATCCGCTGCTAAGCGTAGGCTTTATTTATACAAAGAAAGTTTTTTTAAGGGATTTTCTCGGCTAATAGTAGTCTACGCAATGACAAACGTGTTTTTGTATAAAGAGTGTTTTGATATGCGAGGCCTGATTAAGTGTTAATGTAATTTCTTCTATATCTTACAAAAGATCTGTATCAAAGGCAGGTTTTTTTTCATCATATAGGCTAACATTTGACCACTATCTCACCTGCTGGTAAGTGATGATGCGGTCGAGGATGGTATCACGCTAGGCCTAGAATGAGAAGTGGCTCTCAACGATAGCTGCCGGAACACATTAGATGTTTTGGCGACAGCTTTTTCTAAGTTGAGGGTGGTAGCTGCCCAGGCGGACACTGGATAGTGTCCTACCACCATGCAAATGGTTTAAGGCATATTATTATTTAGTGATATTTCTTCCTTCAGTTCTGCCCGAACGCTCGCCGCTGAGCTCCTTTTCAGTAATTTTGTCTAATAACTGCTAGCTGCCAGTCAGACTTTTTTAAAATTATGTATTAATACAAAGCAATTTTAGATAGGGATAGGTGGAAAAAATATACCTTTGCCGAGCAGTTGGATCAAATAAGTATATGGTTGCTTGCAATCAAACAGCAGTTAGGTATTCGTGGTTACAGAACCACGAATACCTAACTGCTGCCTAACATGTATATCTATATATACATGCATACGCAAATATTATTACAAGAATATACAAAACATACAAAAATTATTCGTTATCCATTACGAAATATTATGGTACACTAAAGTTACTAGCAATTCAGGGAAATTATTCCAAGCGTCAGTATTGTATTGCATGACAATCCACTGTTACCATTTTACAAGTTGATGTCCAAACTGCCGCCCATAAAACAATTAGATAGATAGAAAAAAATTACAGTTACCACTTTATAGAACAAATGTTATGCTGCCTGGTGCATATTTTGTCAGAACACGATTTTATCGGCATCTAATATATTTCTAGTGGTCTTTACGATATTTTTTATTTATCAGTCAGAGAAACATTTGTGGAGGTCTGTCATCTGTTTTTAACCCCCAATGCAAAAAGAAGGGGTGTTATAAGTTTGACGTGTTTATCTGTGTATGTGTATGTCGGTCTGTGACATCGTAGCACCTTAACAGATGAATCGATTTTGATCTATTTTTTTATATATTCGATATGTGTTTTAATCGAGACTGTTCTTAGCTTTGATTCCTGAAAATCCGTTCAGCCGTTTTAAGACAATGTAGGTTTTTCTAGACTATGACGCTATGAGATAAACTTTTATCGATCTGATCTATTTGAAATTCGGTATACTCTTACTTTAATTATATTGTAAGAACAGGGTAGCTTAGACCTGATCCTGGAATCTGCAGAATCCTCTACTTCTCACCAACTTACAGCATAGATGTTGTGTTTGGACTTATTAGAATGGTCTTAATAAACAGATAATAATATCATTTATTGACTTTACATACAAATGTTACAAAATTTACTATTTAATAATCTATACATATAAAAGAAAGTCGTGTTAGTTACTACACTTATAACTCAAGAACGGCTGGACCAATTTTTATGATATTTTTATTTTTTGAATTATCTTTGTCAGGAATAGGATAATAAGTATTAAAAACAATGAATAATGAACCAGAAAAAAATATATAAGAAAACATATTTTGCCAAAATGTTCCTGGGCCTAAAAACTGCCAATTATTTGATGTTCAATTGTTTATCCCGCCGTATTTTTTTTGTATATTTATGGCTTCACACGATTAGTGTATTTAGCCTGTGCCAAGTATTAAGTCAAGTAATAATTCTTCAAGTTTTTGTGAATTCAAGTCACGTAGATTTTAAAAATGTCAAATATTGTCAGTAATGATAATTGTTTGACATATTTATTGATTGTCAAATATGCGTGCGTTCAGAAATGTATGCTTACAAGCAACTTAAAAAAGTTTATATTTCCAAAAACCATTTTTACCAATTTTTATTCTATATCTGGATTGCCATAATACATTAATAAACTTAATATCTCTTTTGTATTCATTTATTACGTTCATAAAAGCCTAAAACAAGTTCATCTAAAAGGTAACACGACACTAATTGTCTGTTAGGTGGTACGAAGTTCGCCAGGCCAGCTAGTATACTATATAATACAACTACAAACAAAAAATATCAACTATGACTAATAATTATTATTTAGTCATAGTTAATATTTAAGTTTTATGATTTATCTCTCTCTAATATATAAAATTCTCGTGTCACAGTTTTCGTTGCCATACTCCTCCGAAACAGCTTGACCGATTTTGATGAAATTTTTTGTGCTTATCCGGTATCTATGAGAATCGGCCAACATCTATTTTTCATCCCCCTAAATGTTAGGGGTAGTCCACCTCTAAATTTTTTATTTTATTTTTTAGACAAAATTTTTAATTTCTATTTTTTTATGATACAACATACAAAAATACATACAATCCTCCATTTTCACCCTTCTACGATCAACCCTTATTTTTTAATAGCCATGTATTTATATGGCAAAACAACGTTTGCCGGGTCAGCTAGTGATATATAGATGACAATGAACAGATTATAAATAGAATGTCGGAGATTTCTTAATTTTGACTTTAATATTATATTGTAATAGTAAACATCAAAGAGGTGAATGCTTTTCATGTTATTTATAGAAATTTTTCAAAGCGGAGTCCCTTGAATATGTGGTAGGTATATTTTTTATGAAGAAAGGATGAACTATCAAGCGTATTGCAATCACGCGAAATTATTAAATTTTAAAAGCGATGGACTGAAAATAACCTGTTTAATAGATATAAAGTACGTATTTAAAAACATTACAATTACGTATTCGCCTGAAACGTTTCAGCGAAAAGTTGCAGTAAAAGGTACATAATTTAGATAATATACATTTTAAATGCAATCGAAGTGGGGCAACTCTGTATGAATAATTTATTAGTAATAGGTAGATATTATAATAATGCAGTTTTACGAACTAAAACGATAGGGAAATGTATATTATTTTAAAATGTATAACAAGTATGAGTGTTTGTTGAATTTTCTTGCTAAAAATGCAAGATATAATCAGAATCAAAATCAATTGTTTATTTGTCAGAACACATCACTTTAGATTGAATTAATTATCAACAATATCTTGTGCTATATGTTTACAAGCTTTTTTATATCTTATAGCAGTTATAGCGTATATATATATATATCGTTTTACCACTATTTAGGCAATATTTACAAGAACTGTGCAACCTACTCCAGCGCCATCTAGATTATTTTATATTAAGTTAGTGAAGATAGATGCATGGATCGATGTTTGTTACTCTTTCACGCAGAAACGGCTGGGCGCATTTGGATGAAATTTTGTAAACAGATATTTTTAAGCTTGGATTAACATAAAGGATACTTTTAAATGCGGGCGAAGCCTCAGAGCACACCTAATATATATATATATATATATATATATATATATATATATATATTTATATATATAATAATGAGATAATCGTAAATTGTTTATTTATTACCTATTTTAAACTACAAACTAGTACGTTCAATCAATCGTGAGGACATCACGAACTTAACAAAAAATGCGACTGTTAATGCGTGTATGTTGTGTTAATAGTAAATGACTCACTGCACAAAAACATAAATATACTGTGTTTATTATTGTACCTACAATCATAAATTGAATGAAAGTAAGCGGACGTTATACGATTAATCGTATAATAAGGTAAAGACTAAATATGTATGCTTGAAGTCTATATAACTAACCAATAATATTAATGGCGGCAAATACATCAAGAAGCCGCCATTGTATGTCAATTTACTCTAACGTATATTTTGTTCGGTTATAGCCAGAGTGCCTTTCATTTATACCAAAGAAAAGTTAGCATTACATTGCATTATTAAAAATAAATAAATAGGCTACAAGCTAATTCCGATCACTAATTAGGCAATATCGTTTGAATAATTTTGACTCATTATTATTGAACTTTAAAAACGCGCTTTATTTTTTAATATCTTACCTCTCAGCCTAATAAGACCTACTCGAGACATCTATTTAAAAAAAAACTCCTTATATTGTAAATAAGAAAGGTAAAAATAAAAAATAATTCACTGGCAGCTGACACTGGCTTTTGTTTAATAATTTATTGTTTTTATAATAAACGATAGCAATTCCAATAGGCCTAATATAGCTATAATTAGTTATTACAAAAGGCGTAAGTAGGCAACATTGTATGTAATTAGGTTATAGCATCTGGGGGCCTACCATAAAGCTTTAATCATTATTATTTCAGTCTAACTACTAGAGCATCACTAGGTATTATTATACTACTATATAGGTCAGTATTTGGATAGGTGACCGTAAATGACTTTTACAACTGAGCGCTTCCTTGGTTCTGATGACACGTTAAATTTTAGGTCGGTTAATTCTAGGTTTTATACCCCAATGCGACGAAGCCTAAGAGTAGGGTTTTAGGCGATGTGTATATTAATCCTTTGCTCATTTATGCCCTATGCATATTGAGCTAATAACGTATCATTATGTCTATCTTCATGACGCAAGTGTTACTTAGGTACATAAAATGCTCAAAATAATCAAAATGGCGGATTTCAGGTGCTTTATTGTGCGGGATATTTTTTAATTTGTTTTTCTTCAGCATAACTATTCTTACGCGTAGCTTTCTGCGAACTCTTGTATTTTACCCCACTGCTTGTATGTATGTCCGTCCCTGTGCTCGCTCGTAACATCAAATTTTGATATATTGATTTAATGACGTCTGTCTTAATGGGGCAAGTGTCACTGGGTACATAAAATGCTTAAAAAGACAAAATGGCGGCTTTTACGTGGTTTTATGTTCGGGATTAAAAAAAATGTTTTTCATCAGCATTAACTACAGCAATTGAGTTTTTTTTTTTTTTTTTTTATTATATCGGTTAGCATTTGAACACTCTCTCACCTTCGTTGGTAAGTGATGATGCGGTCTAGGAAGGTAGCACGCTAGGCCTAGAATGGAAACTGGCTCTCTGGGACTGATGTCGGAACACATTAGATATTTGGCGGCAGATTTTCTAACTTGAGGGTGGTAGCTGGCGAGGCAGACTCTAGACATTGTCCTTCCACCATGTGGGGTTGGGGGTTTCTTAACGATGTTTTCCTTCACCGGAGGGCCACTGTGAGAGGTGCGCATACATTTTTCGACAGAAAAATCCATTGGTGAACGGCGGGGATTGAACTTGCTACCTATGGCGTCGAAAACGATCATTCTCCCACTGCGCCTCTGGACTCGGTATCTTAAATAACGTCTTGAAGGATTTTTAGTTTTTAATGACGTCCGTAACGCAGTAGTGCTCAGTGGCAGTTGTAACTGTGGTAGCCCTCTTGCAACTTTGTAGCGTGTTTTATAGAATGTAGTATTTGTAATCATTGTTTTTATGTGCAGTGGTTATTAATTAGCACATTATTTTTAACCGTTGAATGCATCATTTCCTTTATTGTTAGGCAAGATAATAAAACATCGAGAATATCGACATATTTAATGGGTGTGATCAAAAACTTTACATCCTAACAAGATTCTCAATCTCAATCCTTGCAAAGTAGAACATTTTTATATATCTTATGGGCTACCGTTTGATCACTATCTCGACTCATGGAAAGCGATGATACGGTCGAAGATGGTGAACACTTACCTTATTATTAATATTTATGTGGTGAAAATGCTAGGGCCTACATTATTTTTTACTTGTAAGGGCTGTGTGCTGCCAGAACACCGTAAGATTATGGTCCTTTATGGTGGTAAGCTACTTTTTCGTAGCAAGTCATGTGGAACATCGATATAATTATGCTGCTATCCCCTGTGGACTAAGACGGACAAATGACGGAGTTCTGAGGTGACACACAAAATACTACAGTCGAATTGAAAACCTCCGTCAAGTCGGTTAAAAATAAACCGGAGTCGTACTTTAAAATTACGAAAATTTTATGAGATGAATCCTTGACTAATATTTTATTTAATAAAAGTACTTTTGCAGTTTATGAGAAATACGATTGAAGTGGTCAATTAATTAAACACGTTGTTAGAATCTATGAATTGATTATTTTCTTATTATGCCATTTACTCAGTTCGTGATGCTGATTACTGATGACCTAATATATAATTAACAATGGAATAGTTTCATTAAAGATCGAAGTCAGGTATTATTTGATTAATCAAATAATTTTTTGTATGCTTTTTCTACTATAATCCGGCAATCTCGTGCGCGACCTTCCTGCGGAGTGACAGACGGTGGCGGGGACGAGGTAGCGGTAGTAACTATTATATAATCTGTGAAACGGCTACACACGCTTCCCTTCCCCGCTACACCACCCGCAACCCGCTGACATCTTGGGTACCTCGTCCCCGCCACCGTCTGTCACTCCGCAGGAAGGTCGCGCACGAGATTGCCGGACTATAGCTTACAACTGTAAATTATTGCATATTATTTTTGTGTTCTTGGAAGCTGTGAATACGTTGACAAGAACAGCAATTTATTAATGTTTTATTTACAATAATTTTAAATACTACTCAATTTTAATTTTATAATACTAACAATGCTTTACTTTCTTCCGTTTGGGCCATGGGTCCGTGGGGTCAACAGGACCTGTTCAAACTTAAGGACCTGTCCAAACACTTATTAAAATGAGGTCTCCTACGACGAAAGAGCTGGCGGTTATCTCGGAAAACCTCGTTTCTTTCGATTAATTCGTACCCTCCTACTTCAACGATATTGTAAGAACATTTGCCTAATGGTGGGGGCTGGGGAATTTGCAGAATACCCTACGCCTCACCAACTAACAGCAAAATGTCACTTTTGGGTTATTCGAACATTCATTCAATGAACATTCGGTTCATTCGAACTCAATTCGAAGGATATCAATGAACACTTTTATACACAGATATTTACATTTTTAATTTAAATATCACAAGTAATATTTTTTTTTAAATCTTTTTTAACACAAGCTTTTACATAATCAAGAACCAGAGTAGACCAGAGAGAACAAACCCAACGAGCCCAACCACACAGGTATAAGCTGTGTAGTTTAGGAGTTCCTTTGGCCACCTTCCACTCCATCATTAGATCATGACCATGTCATCATAACATCGCATTGTCACGCGATTTACACATGTATGCAAAATTTCACCTCAATGAAACCCCTGGAAGTCGCTCTAAAATCAATCGCAGAATTTGTGACGGACAAATAAATTCGCCGTGAAGTAGAGATAAAGCTTGTAATAATAAAGGAACAAACTTTGCATTATTGTAGACTTGTGTCTACATGTGGGTATAATTTTTATATTTTCTCATGTTAGAGTTCTTTAGGCGTTTGAATTCACTTAAAATTTTATTACTTTATTGCTTTTAATCCTTATCAGAACTTGCGCCACTGAAAATATTCCTGATTCTTGTTTCAAGCTACGTGACTTCTTTTACATACACCAGGAATTCTACCATTGTAAAGCTCTGTTCTGTCAATAAACTTTTGTGTGATCTGAGTTAGTTAAGTTGTGTGAAAATCATGAATTTATTTTCATCTTTGTTCATCCTCCTGCTATAAAATATCTCCTTGTTAAATTTCATTGCGTAATTTTTTTTAATCCTATGAAATCTAAAGATTTTTCTACAGGATTTCTCTATCTCTAAAATTAACAAACTCCATAGTACTGAGCCGTCTACTACCCTAACGATGGTTGGCCGAAGGTATATCAAACCAGAAGGCCAACTTCACCTGCGGTTAAGGTCTGTACCAGTCTGTCTCGGCAAATAATTTGTTACGCGTCACTGGTCACCGAACGTGGTGTATACGCACTATGCTTATTGCACTGTTTACCCTTACTGTAACATCATGCCTATGCACAATCATTTGAAAACAAATCAGTATTCGAAAACTGTTCTTCGATTTGGATTGGATGGGTGGTTTTTTCGTTTACCAGGTGGCGCCACTGAGTAAAATGGTCCTGATGACAGCTTTCAAGCTACACAATTTATATTTAAATGTCAATTATAATTTATGTCAGTGTCTGTTTGGGATAAATCCCAAAGTGAAAATGACATTCCACATTTCATGGACCTTGGGGGATGTGTGGGGATTCGGCAGTCCACTCAGGCTATATAAGAGGGTCGACACAATCGATTCAGTAATACTTATTTGTTTAACGACAAAACTGAGCCAAAAATTCGACGTTACTACGCGGCTAAGCCGAGCCGAAGACAAATACAGTAGCTACACTTTATTACAATAAGCTAACGTTAAAAAATTTTAACGTTTACACATAGATATTATCTTTATTTAGTTTGCCTATAACATAATAGCTAATAATGGATTATTATATTATGCGAATTAATTAAAAAATACGATTGACTCATGAGAAAGCCGGACGCAAATTGATTGGCGCGTTCACTGAAGCAAAACGCTACTTACACCGAATAAAATTATATGCGGCCATAAGTGACCATTATACACAAAAACCCCATGTGGAACAACAATAAACTGGCCAATTGCAAGTCGGAATTGCACTCGTAGGGTTCCGATTCCGTACCACACTACAAAATGTTATAAAATCGAGCAAAAAATGCTGAAAAAAATCACGTTTTTTGTAATAAATTGATACATCGATCTAGCTAGGTTTTCATTTTCAGGAAATGTTGTTAACCGCCTTTACAAAAAAGAAGGAGGTTCTCAATTCGTCCGTATGTTTTTTTTTATCCCGGTTTTCAGGTAATGAAAAACTCCTACAATATAATTAGAATATGAAGGCAAATTTCGCCATTGTTACATTAGTAAGATAGCTCAGTGGGAGATCGTTCGGATGGCAAACAGAAGTATCCCGGTTCGAGTCCGGACGAAATTATTTCTTTTTCCAAGTTTGTTCTTTTTATATTATTGAGAGCCTAAAAATTACACAAAACAAAATTTACTAAAAACAAAAAAAATTGAGCAAAGCTCGCGGTCATCCAGATATTATTATATTATATTAGGTACCGTCACAGATTATATAATAGTTACTACGTAAAGTACCGTGGCAATTCCAAAAATGTATTAAAACAGGAGCCACGTGCTTATTTAGTACAACGCCATCTTACGACAACTAAGTGAAAGTTAACACATAGGTAATTAATAGAGATGCGCCGAATATTCGTTTGGTATTCAGTATTCAGCGTATTCGGGGTCTTTTCCACTATTTGTATTCGGCCAAATTATTCGGTTTTGTTGCCGAATATATTCGGTTCAAGCATTTCTATTTTCTTAGCTCATGTAACCAAGGTGTAGAACTAAAAGACAAAACTTCTTATGTAAGATTCATGTTATATTATAGGACAAAGAAAACATATCTACTATTTAACCTATAGTAAGTATAGTCAACATTTATTTTAAACCTTAAATCAACATTTAATTTAAACCTCACAACAATATTTTTTAAAAACTTTATATCAACATTTATTTTTAAACTTAAAATCAACATTTTTTAAACCTCAATTTAATCCACATTTCGTTTCTCATCTAACCAGCAGCGGCACGTAGCGTACATGTTAGAACTTGTACAATGTAACAGTGTAATGGTAAACCGAATAATTCAGCCGAATATCTGGTTCGGTAAAGGTTAAACCAAATAATATTCGGTATTCGGTTATTCGGTGAAACTACTCTTCGGCGCATCTCTAGTAATTAACATAATTAATACAGTCAAACGTTCATAGATGGCGTTATAGTAAAAGTGACAGACGGACAGACAGACAGACAGACAGACAGACAGACAGACAGACAGACAGACATACAGACAGACAGACAGACAGACAGACGGACAGCGGAGTCTGAGTAATAGGGTTCTGTTGGTACCATTTGGGTTCGGAACCCTAAAAACGTACTACAAATATTTGTAACTCAAAATGGTTATTAAATATCAGCGCCTCCAAATTCTCCGTAATATTTTTAAGGTTTTAGTTTCGACCATGTCAGCTCGTTTATTATTGAATTTAAACAGTTAAAATGTTTTAACAAATGCAATCCACTAATTTCGTCGTATCGATGGATCGAACCGTGGCTTAATTGCCAGAGCACCTGGACGTATAATCCGGGGGGTGCGGGTTCGAGTCCCGTCGGTACAATGAAATTTTGGATTGTGTTTAACAATTTACAATAATATAAAACGACATGTGCGACACTTCAAAGAAACATAATAGTTAAAATGTTGTTCAAACATCGCTCACAGGTCTGAAATTTGCAGCAATGTGCAGTGGGTTCCGGTCCGTTTTCGTTGTTCTGCAAGCGACTTTGTTATGCAATATCTATAAAAGGGTACTCAATATATGCTTCTCATGTAACTCAGTAATACTATTCTTTGTTACTAGACACCTTGTTAAAAAGCTGTTGTTTTTTCACTCCGAACGAATACAACGTCGTTAGTAATATAATTGTCTGTTAAACGGTTTCAAGTTATTTAATGTTAATGTAACTGTTTTACTCATTATTCGAAAATTATTGTGTGCCCAGGCTGTTCATTTCAATAGTCAACTGTACTGTCTGCGTTCCTTATAAATGCAAACAGCTAGCAATTATTTCTATTGTTTCTTTTTGCTGCCACTTTATTTAATAAGTTATAATACTTTATATGTTTTATCCCCAACACAAAAGAGGGTTGTTATAAGTTTGACATGCATATCCTGTGCATCTGTTATGTGTATCTGCCTGTGGCATCGTACTAGCTAGCGGGTCAATCGATTTCGAATTCGTTTTTTTGTTTGTTTGATAGGTGATTTAATCGAGAGTGTTTTTAGCTTTGATTCATGAAAATCCGTTCAGCCGTGACTGATCTCTTTTCTAGTTGATGACTTGATGAATAGATTATACGTGGTGGTTTTAAATTTTATATTTAATGGTTTCCGTAAATAAGTCTTATTATTTCTTATATCCGAACATCTTGTTCGTATGTAAATGATGATCATTTACATATAAAAAATATATCATATGTAAAAGAACAAACAAACCCTATCGTTATCATGTTCTTACATTATAGCTTTTATTGGTCAATGAAACGATTGTCATTGTCAGAATTTGATCAGGAATCACAGACTGCATAGCCTGGTCAATAACAATGAAGACTCAACTGAGATCTTACAAAATGAACGTAGTAATCCGTCAGTGTCATCTAACTAATATTATAAATGCGAAAGTAAGTGTGTGTGAATGTTTGTTACCACGTTTCTCGATAACCACTAAACCAATTTTAATGAAATTTAAAAGGTAGATAGTGTACATTCTAACCGCAAGACATAGGCTAATCTCATTTATGAAAATCATCCCCTAAAGGGGTTAAATAGAGTGATATCGTTTCTATGGAAAATTTTATTCCTTGGGCCAATTTACACAAAACTCGGTGCAAATATACCTTAAAACAAATAATGATACACCGTGTATTTCAATTTTTCAACACTACTAGCTTGCAAAATTAATTTTCTTTGTAAAAATTATAAAATATTCCGTCATATTTGTTTTCACGTATTAATTTGTCCGATTCACTCAAAACTCGGTACAAACAAACCTTAAAACAAATAATTAGACACGTGTTTCTTATTTTTTCAAATCTACCCCTAGGGGTGTGTAAAGTGATTATGTTTGGAAAAATCATAGAAATTTCAGTAATGTTTGTTTCCACGTATTCCTTGGTCCGATTCACTCAAAACTCAGTACATATCACCTATAAAACAAATAATGAGACACGTATTTTTTATTTTCCAAATCTAACCCTATGAAAATGAAACGTAGATAGTGTAAGGTTTGAAATAACACATATGTTAATTTGATTTTCAAAATTCAACCCCTGAAGGTGTTACATAGGGTGATAAAGTTTCTTTGAAAAATGTTATTCCTTGGTCCGATTCACTTAAAACTCGGTACAAATAAAACTGAAAACAAATAATGAACATGCATTTTTTATTTATTTCCAATCTACCCCTAGGGGTAACCATAGGGGTAATCATAGAAAATACATTAATATTTTTTTCCACGTATCTGCATTACTACTAAATCGATTTTGATGATATTGGAAATGTAGATAGTGTAGGTCCTGAAATAAAACATAATAAAGTACTTTAATTTTCAAAAATCATCCCCTAAAATGGTTAAACAGGGTGATAAAGTTTCCATGGTAAATTTTATTACATACTTGGTTTGATTCACTCAACATTCGTGTGCAAAATGAAGTTTGTAAGTATAGAAAACATGTATTCCCTGGTTCCATTCACTATGTAGGGAAATACAGTTTAACGTAAATAATGAAATCTGTCCTATATGTAAACGGCAAACGTTAGCGAAAAGAAAGTATTTTCCAAATTTCACCCCTTAAAGGGATGAAACGGGAGTTCAAAGTTTGCATATAGAAACAACATAAGATAGTCTATTTTATTGGAAACTTCACACAAGTACTTCTGTAAATATGTATGTAAATATGTGTTTCAGGCTTTTTCGAAATTCCACCTTTAAAAGAGTGAAATGGGGTACAAACAAACAAAACAAAGTCTGAAAATCAATTTGATTTTTTGGGTTTTATAAAAATGAGTCCCTATGTCCCTCGGTCACGCCATAACATGAAAACGGGTAGACTGATATAGCTAATTCAATTTTTCATGTGTATTTACGAAAAAAAAAAATGACTGAAGTAACGCGGGCGAAGATGCGGGGTACTGCTAGTATAGAATAAATGTGTTAATGGAATATGTCTATAGCGTAAATACATTTTTGACATTACTTGTGTTAAATCCTCCGCTGTGCGTCCGTCAAAATCTTTATGAATACGGGTATTTGTCGGCGATCTTTGCTAAATTATTTATCATATTGTTTTTATTAACAAAATTTCGCTTAAAAGCGATTGACAGTGACAGCTCAGGACTTTCACTAGCGAGTATTTTAATTGTTTACTTATAATTATATTAACTAATTGACACTTTATGTCTGTTTCAGGTAAGTTAACAACATGAAGAGTAGACGATATGCCTCACGTATGTATAATAACATCACCATCATCATCACAGTCTATCACTGTACATTCCTAGACATGAGCCTCAGCTATGGCACGGTAACATAATCCTAACTAATATTATAAATGCGAAAGTAACTCCGTCTGTTTGTCTGTCTGTCTGTCTGTCTGTGTCACTTTCACGCCAAAACCACTGAACCGATTTAAATGAAATTTGGTACTCAGATAGTCTACAGCCTGAGAAAGAACATAGGCTACTTTTTAATGCGAAAAGAGGGTTGTAAGGGGTTAAAAGGGGGGATGAAAAGTTGTATGAAAGTGTCGTCATTTTTAAAGCTAAAAGCTTGAAACCTATTGTTTAGGCTGTTAATTCGATATAAATTAATATGTCATTCAAAGTTTGTGAGGGGAAAGGGGGAAGGAGAAGGGGAAAAGGGGAGAGGGAGGGGAGGGGGAGGGGGAGGGTGGAGTGGGAGGATAAGGGAGAGGAGAGGGATGCGAGGTTAGGGAAAGTGGGGGGGAGTGGAGAGGGGAGGGTGGAGTGGGAGGATAAGGGAGGGGAGAGGGAATTGAGGGAAAGGGGAGGGGGAGAGGGAAGCGAGGGGAAAGGGGGTGGAGGGAAGAGAGAGGGAGAGGGGAGGGGAGGGGTGAGGGGAGGGAGAGGGGAAGGGGATTTGCGCGACGTGGTACGGTGCGGTGTAGGTGGGATACACATGTCTTATTTGTAAAATAATTAGCCTAAATATGTAAAGATGCTACCCAAAGACACTTATATTTCACGCGGACGAAATCGCAGGCACAGCTAGTAACATTATAATAGACAGGCAGAATTTTTTGAAACAAATAAGGCAACCCTATTTCATATCTTGTCAATACTTGTGACAGCCCTAACGGTGCTAGACTTGTGACTTTAATATTTATGAACGTCTCTATGGTATCGTGAATGTACAGACATCCAAGCATTTGTAATATTTTATCAAGCTATTAACCCTGGAACTGAATCACAAACGAATCATAGTCGACTTAGATTTCAGTATCATTGGCTAGCTGCAGAGTAATAAATACCTTGGATATTGTATAGTGGAGATAATAATTTTAAAAAGTGGAGTTAGCGGTACTTGGAAATGTACGACTCATATGTAATAACCAAATTTATTTCACACTAGTTGTGCCCCGCTGCCTTCCCAGCGTAATACCACAGAATAAATAATAGTAGAAGTAATACAACACGGCTGCGTATTGAAAGCGGGCGGCAATTATTGAACAAAACCTTATACTTAACATACTTTTTGCGAAAACTCTGACGTCTCTACGACGGTTTACATTTTTAACTAGGTTTCTTGGCCTTGATACGATTTTTTTTTACACCGAACTGGGTAGCACTTGTCCACTATCTCACCTGATATTAAGTGATGATGCGGTCGATGATGGAGCGCGCTTACCCAGAAGACCTTTTCACTCGCGATTTGAAGACCAATACAATTATTACTGAATCATCATGAAACCATAATAAGTGTAATGCAAAAATAACCATTACATCAGTCCATAAACAAAAAAAAGTTATGCAATAAATATTTAGACAAATTGAAAGCCCTTTTTTTCAGAGGGGTAAAATGTCACATATCGTTTTAATTTACTTCAACGCATTTTAAGCATGTTATTGTTAACCCAAAATTTTTAGCAAAAATTTAATAAAGTAGGAATAATGCGCTAAAATGTTGTGAGTGATTTCGCCTGTTATTTGCAATTAAAATAGTAAAACAATAAAATTAGTAAAACGTTAAATAGTAAAACTATTTATTAGCTTATACATTTTAATATTATAATAATTATAATATTAAGTTCCTTTTTAAACATTTGCTTAAAATCGCATAAAATTAGGGCCGGCCCTTGATGCAAAATACACAGATAAACAGACAAGAAATTGTTGTTTTAGCGTATATTTAACAGCAAGCACAATTTTTTCTTGAAAAACATTCAATGTACAGACTCGGTTCTTTTACGATTGTATTATACGTATAGACATAGATTTCATTATAACGGAAAAAATTGTGGGTCGTCGTTGCCGATACTGATTATAATGACATTTTAAAGAGTTAGGAAAAAATACTCATATATGATGCTGAAAATATTGCTGTAAGATTTTTTCGCACGCACATAGAACGTAAACGCATTGGAGAACGCAAAACCGACTATAGCGGGTGATATCCCAATTCAGAGCAAGCGTCCCCGCAAAAATCTCGGCGAGTCCTCTATTTTCTGATTGAACGCGCTGGATCTGGATGCATCCCCAATTAGTATCTACGTGTGAAGTAAGAGCGCGGATACTGGACAGAGAAAAACTCACTCCTTTACCGAAACGATCGATGGTGGACATAAAAGGAACAATTCGAAGTGCATCGCCTTTTTTCGAAGCGAGGGTTGGGAGGCGGTCTCCTCCTCTCGCCCCCCTCGAGTGCTTAACGCGCTACAAAGTGCCTTTCGGCTGCTAGCTTGCCGTTGGTACAGCGTCAACGCTTACCCCTTTTTGGATATTAGCCGCGATACTTGAGGATCTCTTGACATTCTATAATGATGACACTTCATTTAAAAACCTGAGGTTAATGTAATTATTTTAGTATCTATGTACTACTTTTCTTGGTAACTATTCTGGCTTCTATAATGCCTATTTCTTCTGAGGCAAGAATCTTCGCGTTGTCTGAGTTTCGATTGAACTGTGCTTTTTGATTGAGCTTTACAGCATTTGACAATAACCTATCACAAGAAACTACTCGCCTTTCTATCAATCAATATCCAACTTAATTTAAAAAAAAACGTATGTTGTAACGTTTTATAAGTAGGCAAAAAACTTTGTGCTGATTTAAATAGCAAGTATTGTTCATTTCATAGAAACGCAATAACCATCTTCGTCTTATCCTTCCTAATTTAAGGAGAGGCTAATTAAAAATAGACCATCTATTATCTATAAGATAAAGCAAGCACTTTCCAGTTACATCAAGCATCGACCCACATCGACCTTAAGGAACGGACACACCACAGCGTTCTGCGTGTGCGATCTAGGTAGCGATCAGATAGCGCAGTAGTATTTGTACCGATTGGTTCACAATAAACGCGATCAGAAAACAATTGTAAAGTACTGAGATCGCGCCCGCAGATCGCAGGACGCCGCAGTATGGCCGTACCTTTAGCGAAATACTGATATTCATGATATTGTTTTTTTTTATATCGTATAGGCTAGTTTGACCACTATCTCACCTGTTGGTAAGTGATGATGCGGTCGGAGATCGTGTTTACTACACGCTAGGCCTAGAATAGGAACTGGCTCTCAATTACCCAAGACATCATAATCAGTGTCACTATTTAAAACCTTAAAATAAAACAAATGAACGGTGTATGGTAACATACACTGTAACTTAATAGCGAATATCCAGACTAATATTATAAAAAGATGTTTGTAACTATGTCACTTTGTCTGTTTGTTACCTAATCACGGCTAAACGGAAGGTCCTATCTTATTGAAATTTAACAAGGAGATACTTTATAGCATGAAGATGAACATAGAATACTAAATTCTTAGTGTAAGTACGTGAATGAAGTCGCGGGTATGAGCTAGATCTATTTGAAGCCATATTTAATTACCATGTATGGTAATTTTTATATTTTTCCTTTAATATGTAAAATATTGATTACCATGTCGATGCAGCATGATGTATATTTTATTGTTTTTGCAAATATATTAATTACTTTATAAATCCATACACTTAAATAATGAACATTTGAATGATGCCTCATGATTGGGCATGTACTGCGAAAAATATTAATAAATCAATTTATTTATTCTAGTTATAAAATACTAATACACAGAACAACACAGTCTTTATTAAACGTCTCGCACGAAACTTAGGTCGATATAATTCTACTAAAGTAAGAGATTTACAGCCGGTATACATCATTATCAACTAAATGACGGATGCAATTGCTTGTCAATTACAAAAAATTGTTTAAAACATTTATACAATTCCACTCTATATTGCGAGTGTGAAAATTATCTTGTCACGCTTCAACGCATTGCAACAGTTCGTCTCTATCTATCTATAACTTTCCGAGCGAGACGAATGAACTTGTCTGATTGAAAACATTGTAGAAAAGCACATAGCAAATAAGTTATAAAGGTCAATGACTTGCTTTTACGTCACGGTAGCGGCCAAACACCTATCAATAACAAGAATGCAGCCGGTTTTACACGATTTTTTTGTATGGAAAACTAGCTTATCTCTGCGTAAATGATAGATCGCAAGTATTTTTCCTTTTCTCTGGGTAATATCCATTTGGTTTTTTAAACCAGCTAGGCCAGCGTTTGAACACTATCTGATGTTAAGTGACGACGTGTGATCGCTAAAAATAATAAACATAGATTCACGTTGTCGCTTTTGAGAGTGACATCTCAGTAGATTCGCATTAAAAGCCACCTATCGAGTATAATAGAACTATTTTAAATGAAAACGGCTTACTGTAATGGTTTTTTATGATAATGTTAAGAGACATGGAGATGAACATCCTTAACATGCTACTTACTGCTATTAGTACCTACTCTATCTATAAGGGAACTACCGAAAAGTGGGAGGACTACCTCGAAGAAAATAGTAAGATTGAGTAGTTGGTTAGCTAATTATGCTATTGCATAATTAGCCAACCAACTTGTCAATCTTTGACAACAGTTTTAACAGTTGAGATATAGTCAACTGCTTGTCTGCCAAAAAAATAGATACAAAGTAAGGGTAAGTATCCAATCAACCATTTAATAAATATACAATACACTTTCGATTCACACCTTGTTTCGTACATTTGCTTCAGTTTGTCGAGTTGTCCAACGACGGAAACCGGAACGTGCCCACTATACGGGTCTGCTAAGGCGCGGGCCGGATATTTGACTTTCCGCACGGAACGGTGCTGACTTCCGGTTTAAGGATTTACTCGATGCCTCGAACGGTTCATCTTTTAACGTACAGTTGTGCATAATTCAGTACATCCTACAAACATTACGTACATATATAAACATAATTTAAACTGCCCTTTTAATATAACAAACTATAGATCTAGTAAACATCGTTTATTTTAAATACCTACCAACCTCGTAAAATACCTTTTGCATATTGTGACAAACAAATTCTTTTCTACTTTAATATTTCATTATCTTAGTCGCTTATATATAAAATATAGTGTAAGAGAGTAATAGTCTAAAATACAATTTATTGTTCCGAATTCTTGTCCAGTCCAGTGTTCGATCTCTGGAAGCTTTGCAATTTTCCTATTTCCAATATCTTTAGGTTATCTACTGTGTATCCAAATAGAATATAAAAATTTTAAAACAGTCAAATCGCCTTCATCATACAGCCTTCCTTATAAAGGAGAAGATTTTATGCTACGTAGCGCACACCGCACCGGCCTAGATTTCTTGCTCCAGTTTAGGGCTGAGTCACATTGACGACAATTGACGAATCAAACGTGCCGGATCCGAGTGGGACGAATTCGGAAGTCGCGTTTCCTCGCGGTCGGCGATGCGATTTTAATCGTGAGAAGGTGGGCGGCTAAAGCTGTTTACATTAACTTGTAGATGGGGTAATCGGTAGAGGCGCTAAGCGACCAATTTTTGAATTAGCCTATGGCTATATTTTAAATTATGAAACCGTAGGTGGTTCACACAATTACACACATGCAGAATTTTGTTACCTGTATTTTTGTATAGTTTACAGGGATCTTCTGTTTCTTCTGATCCTAATCGCCATTTTTGCAGTTTATGGTTTTCAATTGATACGGGTTAAAGATAATTTTACATGCATTTCAAAAATATTTTCTGAGGTATGAGTTCTTGTACAAAAATGTTTCTTATACTCAATTAACATAACTACCACTCGTTCTAGATTTTATTTAATATTTCTTTAAAGAATTAAAAATCAACACCCGTTGATCGTCAATCAATCAACAACGTCCCGTTTATCATTTAATACAATTATAAGTTACTTATTATTTCCCACACCGGTACTCTTCCCTCTAGTTTATTACACATTCCTCGCCAATTAATATCAATAAAATTATAATAATGATCGCTTACGTAGAAATACAACATCTGTTCAATATACATTAATTTTATGTACTAGGCTTACTTGTAAATTTACGCATGACAGGTCTTAATAATATAAATATGTAATAGGTAAGTACTTAACAGAATAAACTACAGTAAGCTGTCTATAATCCAGCCCATGGCTTCCAGCACTCACTGTATCTCAAACCGAACATGCAAAGCTATACATAATATTACCGTGGTTTTACGTTTAGAATTTTTTGGATCAGTGCAACAGTTAAAAGTTTTAAATGGGTTAGTTATATGTTGTATTTTCTTTAGTTTAAATGACATTTTTTTCATAAGAAATTGCATTTTAAAACATGTCACATTATTTTTAGATGCGTTGCTCGCATCATAGTCGTCATCCATTAAATAATATAATTAAAAATAAATAAATTATAGAATCTCATATAATATGAATCATAACGGTAAAGAAATCGATAATGATAAAGTTGTTTTTTTTTATACCTTATAGGCTAGCGTTTGACTACTATCTCACCTTTTGGTAAGTGATGATGCGGTCGAAGAAGGTAAGCACGCTAGGTCTAGAATGGGAACTGGCTCTCAAGAATAGCTGCCGAAACACATTAGATGTTTTGGCGACACATTTTCTAACTTGAGGGTAATAGCTGGCCAGACGGACACTAAGTTAGTGTTCTACCACCATGCAGGGGTAGTCGGTTTCCTAACGATGATTTTCCTTCACCGGAGGGCCACTGTAAAAAGCGCACATACATTTTTCGATAGAAAAATCTATTGGTGCAGGGCGGGGTTTGAACTCGGTACCTCTGGCATCAAAGCCGACCGTTCTACCACTTACACCACCGGGCCCTCTAAAATACTATAATTATATTAAATAAATGGAATATATAACTTTAAAATATGAGGATTGTCATCCATGCTAACAATTTTCACAGTAAGCCGTCACCTCAGTGTGCCTACTGATCTTAAACAGAAGCGTCAAAATCTAAGGATATCCCTAATTCAGTCGAGGTATGTACCCTATATTGCATTTGCAGGTCTATTTCTAAATAGAGATTTATGAACAACTATTGAAACTAGAATCAAACCGCGAGTGAACGGGTATCGGGTAACGGGTAGGTAAGCGTGCTACATCGTCGACCGTATCGTCACTTAACATCAGGTGAAATAGTGGTCAAACGTTTGCCTATCTAGTATAAAAAAAAGAATGTTCTACTCTAATTGTTAATGTATTCAACCCTGTAGAAATACTTACACAGGGCGCTGATTTATAATTAAATGAAATATTATCATTAACCTTTTATTAACATGACGTTCCAATATCAATTTACTTGTCAGTCGTTAAAAGAAATTCAAAACAGTAATTATCCTCTAGTTATTTACATCTAGTTACTTAGTTGATAAGCCTTACTCTGTTTTGAGATGTTGATGCCCGGTTCCTATAACATAAGAGCGGATCGTTTTGCTTACGATCGGTTAAATTTGACACGAGATGTAAATACTTAATTACGAATAGTTTATCTTAGGTGTTATCCGCTTTGGATGGATTAAGATTTTACCAAATTCTTGAACTTATCACACTTTTTTCAATTTTAGTCGATATTACATAACCAGGGTAGTGAGGTTAAGATGTTTCTTACATTTATCGTAATATAGGTATGCTTATTACGTGAGCTTAAAAATAACCAACAGTAAAAACGTATTACAAATAATGTTATGTATAATAATCATCCTTTAAATAATAAAAAAAAAAAAAAAGAAATCCACTGTTTAAAAAAGGCGTGACAAAAGTCTGAAACCAAAAATCCAATTTCTTAAACTTCCCGATATCCGTTCTCATTAAGTACCTAGAAATATAAACTAAATAAAACGAAACTTCCCTATATGGATCCAGTAGAGCAATCGGCGAAAATTCTGAAAATCCTCTCTCTCGCGACGCGTCTCAAGGTGAACGACCGGCGTAACAGCCGCCCGCCCGGCCACGTGACCCGCCCAGCTCTTGAGCTAGGTCAGGGTCAGAGAAGCCACCTTCACTGACCCCTCGCGGTAACGTCTTGCTTGGCAACGAAGGCTCAAGCTCAGATGGTCGTTTGCCGCCTTACCGCAAAGTCGGTCGGGCCGATTTTTCCGTTCGACTAGTTTCTGATATCGGATGGGTCGGGCTCTTGACCCTTGGGTTAGGTCAAGGATGTGTGGATTTAGGTGATCACGTGTCGCGAACTGAAAGACCTTGAGCTTTTTGTTTATGTCTCGGGATAGATCTTCATTCAGAAGGCAGCTTTGCTAGCAGAACAACTGCTAACAGAAGTATTGCAAAGTATCATGTACCGAAATTAAACGATATTATGTCTCTCCTCCAATAATATTCTTCTTAAATGCATATTGTTTTAAATGGTTATTTTTAAATATTTTTAAATAATAGGTACATTATTAAGCAAATGGTAATATTTAGCCCATTGTCATTAGAAAAAGTCCCGATTCCATCGCTGCAGGACACAAACTCTGGGTGTGCTTATACTATGTTCAAAAGCTTCAAATTAATATTTATCCATAAATGGTAACATACATACAATAATAATAGGTACCTTATTTAAATAACGTATTAAAAAAACGAAGCAGTAAGAACGAATATACCATCTAAGGCAAAATCTCCCAGAAGATTGATTCCATCCTGCATAATGTGAACACGAGATGAAAACCTACATACCTACCTAATTACAATAGAAATAGAATATCATTTCATATGCGCGGGCGTTTCGCGAAATACAATGATATTATTATTAATTTAAATATACGGTACCGTCGCACTGTGCTGGGCCAATTTCATTATTATTTCAATCAACTGAATGTAAATTTATTCAACAATCTCACGAGGTAATTGCGATGCAGCCGTCTCGTTCATCCCTTAGTTCTGTCCTTGTCCCGCGTATTATAATATTCCCGTCCCCACATTCTTATGCATTCAATCAATTCTTGTAGGGATAGAAGCAGAAATATTTGTTTAATGTTTGCGAGTAAAGTAAATTAGCTTTTGTTATTTAAAGGATTACTTCTCAATTACTTTTGCTTGCGCGCCTACGCGAGAACACAACGCGTAAAAGGCACAAATTGAATTAAAATAATTCAAAAGCTACCATCGAGATCGGTGTTATTAGACTTACTTGATATAATACATTATATTCTTATCACGTATTTTAAAGAAGATATAAATAAAAAAATCAATCAAATTACACTTCTCGATCAGCTTTCAAATAAATGAGCTGCATCTAAATCGAGCCATCCAACTGAGTCATGGTAAGTTGAGACTTTATAACGCAAAAGAATAGCGAGCGTTATCCGGCGATATCCATCGGAACAGGTATATACTGTGTACATTTGGAAACTGTTACTATTCAGATGGATAAAGGAATAAATCCATAGAACTGCACTGTCTCGTCATACGCATGACAAATGCCGTCAGCCAGAAGTTGCCGAAGTTAATTATTGGATTTGTAAGACACCGTTTGTGTCACACAATACAAATAACAACTGATAATAAGTCCTATTATATGTTCTATGTATTTCATCATATTGGCTATTGTTCAGCAGCCAAATTGATAAATTGGTTGAGCCGCAGTCAGCATTTACGAGTATAATAAAATTTAAACTTTCTCGATTTGCACATAGTTATAAATATTTGAAATATGGGACTTATAGCGCTTAAAACATTATTTTTTTATTTAATTCGACGTTTTGACCAAATTGCATTGATCACATCAATGCAACTTGGTCGAAACGTCGAACGAAAGTCCCGTATATTTATAACAGACATTTATTATACTCGTGGTTATATAACTAAAATGCTGAACTCTGAGTTCAAGAATGCAATGTACGTAAAATACAAATAATACTAAACTATAATTAATTTGATATGTATAGCAGTAACGCCAAATGACAGATGCTTGCTAATTCTAATAAAGTCATTATTTAGGAATAGCTACTAACTAGTAAGTATATTAGATGTCGGCTTCAAAAGATGGAAACGCAATGACCAAAAGGATTTATACCGATATCGATCACTGATTGGTCCGAACCTGACTCAATATCACAAATCGCGTCCGCCTACGGCCTAATAAAGTCCACGCTCCGATCGAATCTACTCCAAATCTGTCTGAAAATTTTGAATAAAATCTCGGAAACCATTCGCTGCGAATCCTCACGGCTGAGCAGAGCCGTAAATAGTGTAGAGTGACGATCTTCAAAAGGTAGGCAGCAAATGCTCAACCTCAAACCTCGTCGTCACTTCCCAGAGATGAGATAGCAGCCTAACGCTTGCACAGTAACTGTATCTGATAAAAAATATGGAGGGAGAGAATGAGAAGAGCCGAAAACAGGGCTCTGAGGCGTACATTGGTAGAGGCACGCATAAATAGAGATATATACACGTTTATAACAATCTAGGTGCGCGGCTTCGTCCGCGTTAAATATCTTATTATCTTATTATTTAATTCGGGATACGAATATTATTTTTTATTAATATTAAACTATCTGTTTGCCAAATTTAATTTCTAGATAGCGATGAAGCATGTTGCATCGTTCTTCTTGTAAATAATGCCTAGTGTATGAGATCCTGCATCGCACGAACGATATTTTTCGCGATGTATTGTACCAGATGTACTTGATGCTTCGTCTTTAAATATTTTAAAAATTAAACTGTTACAGAAATATTTCGAATTTTTAATATTACGTAAACTGTTCAATAAGTTTTTAAATGAAATCAAGGAACTCGTGTGCAAATGTTCGTCAAAATCGGTTGCAAATTGTGATCTTTAGGTTAGAACTGACAGACTAACTGTCATCCGGGCAAAAGCTGTTTTAGCTATTCTCGAAACTGACACGCTTCGCTCGCTCAGTCAACTATCAGTGTGCCAAATTTCATCAAAATATAATCGTAAAACCGTTTATGAAAGATTAAAAAATATAAACATGCAAATTATACATTTAAAATATAGGGTGAAAGCACAAAACAATGACAATGGTCTTATTAGCACCCGAGTTTTAAATCAAAACAGTGAAATAGTAGTAAAGTAGAAAATAAACGGTGACTTTTTGACAGAAATATAGGATACGAGTGTGCTAACCCTCCACAACACGCTTACAACGCGTATCCTTTTGTTTTGTATTATGAAAATTAGACCCTCTTTATTTCTCATTGTAAACGCAGAACAAAATGTTAATAATTTTAGTTTATACATTTATTTTTGTAGTAGTTTTATGTAATACTAGCAGTGCCCCACGGCTTCACCCGCTTTAAAAACGACTTTAATTCATTCGAAACTATTATTTTAAAACATATATACGGTCGAATTGAGCCTCCTTTTTTTGAAGTCAGTTAATAAAAAACCTTGTCCTGACAAAATTACAAAAACAACAAAAGATAATAAAAAAAATACATATTGCTAAATGAAATGTTTATATTAAATGGACTCCTCAAATACCAAAATAAAGTGGTCGGAAGATTTAAAAAAAATGTTAAAAATACGGTTATTGCGAGTATTTTTCTGCGACTAACACTTGAACTCTATCTCAGGGTTTGGTAACGATTAAGGTGAGATCGTGCTCGTCTGGAAGACGGTAGTCCTATTTTTATGTCCTCCCAATACTTTCACGGAAAATATAGCAATCAATTCATGAGTATCATGGCATTTATTATAGTAGGTACAATATATATCTTAGTACATACCTATTTATTTTGCGTTCACTTTTGACGGACAACATTTTGACTGTAGAACGTAGCAATGAAACATCAAATAGCAGTAATAGCATAAACGAAAAGTAAATAAATAAAACAAACATTGTAATATAAACTTTACCCCGTTTTTAACCCGTAGCTAATATACTCGTACCCGTACTATTATAGTACTATACCCAAAATCAGAAAAAGTGAAGTTTCCGTAGCACCACGAAGCCCCAGACTCTCCACTGTCGACAGTTTATCATTACAAATAACATTGCGTAGCGTCTGAATCTTTTAACACTCTGCATTCGTAATGCCACCCCGGGGCACATTGCTATTTAAATAAGACTTTAATAAAACAATATTTGATGCATATACACGCTCATCCGACATCGTCCGTTAAATATTCAGCATTAATTCGCTCTCAACCCAACGTATTTTAAATGTTCGGACGATAAAAACATATTTAAATGGTGTATAACTGTTTATATTATTTGTTAAAACATTTATGAACGTTATGTGTGTACCTATGAAATACCTATGTGTATACCTATGCAAACCCAACATGGTTTTGTATATTGCGTGGGTAAAAAAAAGGCGGAAGTATTTTAAAATGATATATATTTTAGGCTGTAGAACTACAAAAAAAAATGCCGAAATAAAACGTTTATGTCAGTCTGCGGACCATAAAACTAATACCATAAAAATAATAGTCTATGCGAAAAACCGCGTCGATTTGTTGCTGCCTTGACGCGTGAAAGAATGAATGAAGAACCAACAAACACACTTTAGCTATCTGTATTAATAAAGCTCCCATGTTTCCATAAATGCTTGGTGTTTATTATGTAGTATAGTAAGCGTGCAACAGATCGAGGCCATTAATTGCTAATTTCCGTTACTACGTTATATCTCTGCGACGGCATAGAGAGATTGGCAATATATATAACTCTCGTGTTGCTTTGCTACTTGGGTCGCCAAAAAATATATAAGTAGTCAAGTCGGAAAACAAGAAAAAACGAGAAAGTTGATTTCTGGATATTGTGTGGGGGAAATATTCAAAAATCAGCTTTCTCGTTTCACTTGCATTTTCAAACGCATAAAATGAGTAACTATTATATACTCTGTGCCACTACCATCACTAAGGTTTTACAATGGGCCGTTTTATAGTTATCAGTGATCTCCTCATCTTATTTTAATACCCTTATGTTTTCGTTTCGTATATCAATCACTAGTGATCGTCATCTACTTGTACCTACATTTGAGACTATTCTCACGTGCGATATTGACACTTGCAATAATGTCACTATTGACTCTCGGTTAAACTGCAATCAAGTTGAACCAGGCCAGGGAGAACAATTCACAAGTCATACTGCGGTTCTACCTTATTGACATCTTGATCGGTGACTTGGGCCTGAGCCTCGCCGGATGTTGTTAATTTAATACTATTGCAAATCTACTTGCTCCAGTTGGATTTCCGTGTAGTTGATAGAGTGTGTGAAAACAATGATTTATCTTAGTAGACCGATATGATGCTGACTAGAATGTATTAAAATACATATGTAGTCTTTTTCTCTATCGAAGAAACATTTGATGAAATTTAAAAAGTGCTTTTACATTTCGGAAAAGGGAGGTTGTTACGTTTATATATTTTTCATGTGTAATAAAAAAAATTACTCGTTATCTCAAAATCTATAGGGTACTTCCGGTTGACCTAGAATTGTCAATTTTCGTCAAAAGTGAGGTCTTACAGCACAGCAGCAAGTAAAGGAAAAATTCCGAAAAATAAAAAATAAATATTAGGATAAATTTTGGTACTTAAAAGTTTTTGCAAAAATCTAAATTTGCCCATATCTTTTTATCGTGTTAACTCAGGACCTTGATTATTATACATCTAATAGGGACTATAGACCTCAGTATCTGGTATAAATTTCAACTTGCTAGGTCCACCTGTTCCTGAGAAAATCGGTGGTGACACACGGTTAGACAGACAGACGGACAAGAAAGTAATCTTATAAGGGTTCCTTTTTTACCTTTTGAGGTACGGAACCCTAAAAATTCTTCGACTAAACACTCGCTAGGTGACTTTTGATCCGAACCACCTGAGATGTCACAGTCAAAAGCGTCAAAGCAAATCATTGTTTATTATTTACTTACAAAAATATGAATTATTTATTAAAGCAAAGACCGTATAAAATATCAAATGTTGAAAGTATAAGGAATGAAAGATGAGATACCGACGTCAATCGAAAACAAATGAAAACATGAGGTTTGTCTGATTTATCCAGTATGACAGTGTCAGACCACTGCGTTCATTATGAAAGCCATCTGTTGTTTTTCCAAAAACGAACATGTTTTTTTACAAAATCGTTAACCGATTATAATGGATATTTTTTCATGAGTAGGGTATCTCAAGGGTAATATGAAAATAGGACTATCTTACATATAATGTATTTCATTAAGATCTGATGGATAAGTATAATATTCAGAGATATGGAAGAGAATAAATACCTTAAACTTGCTAATAAAAATCAGTCGCGCGGCAAGTGAATTCGGTTCTTTTTAAAGTTGTTTGAAACGACATTATCATAGTTTTTTTGTATACCCCAGCACGATACAAACGGACTTTCTAGTCCGTTTAGTAAAAAATAAATGGGGTTCTCCCCATTTATTTTTTACTAGACGTCGACTCTAAAATATGAATACGAAATGCAACGTCCAAAAATAGCAAAATGATTCAATTGAAGACCGCACCAACATACTACGTAGTTTGATATTCCGCGCTCAAAGCGAAGCAGTCGTGGCCATAAACATAAGTGTATTCGTCGGCCGAACATTCGACTTCACCCGAAATTCGGCCAACGACGCATTATTGAAACATCCGAGCGCTCCGCTTAAAAAGGAAAAGTTAAAGCCATCGTTTAAGATTGTTTCGGAGTTTCCGCCTGTCCCAAATATGTAGCAATTGAATGCAATTCGGTATGGAATCAGGAATATTGAAAGCGGGCGCGAGTCATCCGTGCACGCATTGGGGTGGCGACCGGTGGGCCATCGCCACCCCTGGGGCCGCCTTTCCTAAACCTACACGCAAACACTACCTACACGTTTGCTTGGCAACATTTCATGCTTAGTGTATACAAATAATGTGCGGCGTCGCAACAAACTGCGCAAAGGGAATTCGGACGATGATCGTAAGCAGCACCCAGTAAAATCAAACAGGGATCACGAACGATCATTCATTATGGAGGAGTTTTACATACTGTGGCAAGTTCATAGCGTCGTCGCTTCGGTTTCACTGCTAATTAAAATGCATGAACTCATTTTAGGAAGTACCTCGGCAAGTGAGCGGTAAGCTGTGAGAGGTACGTGAAAATTTTATCGACTTTATCGAGGTTTGCCCGGGGTTGGTTTATTTGGGAATTCTTTTCAACGGTTGATAATTTATTAGTTAAGCTTGGGGTGATAGCTCGGGAAAGTCTTAGTGTTGGTTTACGATACAGTCCTGGTAGGTAGATTTTGGAGCATTTTTAAAAATAGTGGCTAATAGATGCAAGACTTGCCGTATATCTGAAGCATAAGCATACAAGTTCTGCCTTGTAAACTATCTATTGCGAACAGACACCTGACGAATAAAATCTTGCTTGGGTGAATTCGGATTCAAAACGGTATGTAGAAGTCTGACAAGGCAATAGACATGTTAAACCAAAGTTTCCATCTATTAACCAATGCACGCAACACGAAAAGAGGTTGCATTCGGGCAATACGTAGGGAGGGGAAAAACCGTATTTGGGAACGTGGCCGCGGCTCCGCTTGCTTCGCATAAATTAGGTAATTTAGATGGTAATGCCCCCGCCAGCTGTTTAGGAGTGTTACCACGCATTCTGGACGCATGTGCGTTAGCCGGACGAAAGATTTATAGTAACGGATATGTGCCTTCTTTTCTTTATTATGCGATATTTCGCTGTTGATTATGTGCTAACCATGAAACCTTATACAATTATGATAAATACTTTTATAAATTTTACTTTACTTTACATTTATTTATTTTACTTTATTGCAATGCTTCTTCTTACGAACCATAATTTACATAAATATCACACTCCGTGCCCGCAATGTGTTTAATTTTTTATAGGTAAAAGTCGGAAGTAGGAAGTCTATTAAAAAGGGTTTTAACCGCCTATTTTGAGGGGTTCTCAATTCGTCCGTACACATCGAACCCGAACCGAATGATTATTTTTAAATTTGTATGCTACTTTTCCAAGATAGTCCCATTGTAATTTCATTGAGATCTCCTAAGTATCTAAAGAGATATGAATTAATAAATTTATTTTAGCTTGTGGTCCTAGGTTACAGATTTGTAAACTTACATTGAGTGTCAATATGTGTCTCTAGGTCCTACTTAGTCAGTATACAAGCACAAATGTAATAAAAAGATAATATAAAATAATATATATTTTTTTTAAGTTTTAATTTTCTTTTAATTATTTAAAAAATCTTCAACTGAATGGATGTGGGGGATAAACAACTCAAACTTGGTACTGAAAATGACTAGCGCGACATTCAAAGTAAATTTTTTTTCGTTTTGTATGCGGTCTTAAATTAGTTCTCAATTTATTAGATATCTTTTTAATTACAAGCTTTTATTCAACTTGTAAATATCGAGTTAATCTAATGATTGAGCCGGGATGTATAGACTAGAACTCCCAGATTGGACGATTTGGAAGTACTTACTAACTAATATAGTCGTGTATGGGCTCGTTGGTTTTGTTTTCATGAGTGGATACTATTAATTACAAATGAAGAGGATGGTCCGAAGATAGAGCTAAAAATGGCCACAGGAATTACCTATGATAATGTTCAAAGAAATACTTTGGTTTTGTTTACTTCGATTTAATAATTCTTAGGTAATACATATATATTAATTATTAAATATTTCTTTATGGAAATCATCGTGAGAATTAAACATATATTTTTTAAAAACGGCTTTACAATTATTAAATACATTATTACTTGGGCATTATTCAACAATTTGCCATTTCTTACATTACCGTTTCGTAAAATGCCATAAGCATTACTGTGAGAAGCAAGTATATAGTTAGTCTGTGAGATTTCATTGTTGGTCAGTTTTGTCAGTTTTGTGTCGTTTCCTAGCTTCAAACAAATTACCTACAGATACTGTTTTAAGCTCAGTATCTAGGTACATTTCTATACAGCATCACTATCATTAGTGCGGATATGTGGTTGCAAATCCGGATCTTTGTGCTCGCATCACTAGGTAATCTTTAACCTTCGGGTTTTAGATGCACCTGCGGCTTTTCGCTTTGTATGTGGAATTGTATTTTGAAGTTAGCAAAACATTGAAGCCTGGAGCATCGCTTTTCAGCCGTAGTACCTATCTACAAGAAACTCTCATAAGTTCGTAAAGTCAGTCAGTCTGTTCTACTGATATTAAAAAAAGTTTAAGAAATTTTGCCTAGTTAGAGTTTACGTTTAGCTCTTTTATGTGAACAGAAAAGTGTTCATATTTTAGAGGCGGCTCAAAATACATGTAAATCGGGGATACTAACATATTTTAAATTTATTTCATCTTATGGAGTATAATTTGATAGGTCTTTAAAATGTATCAAATTTAATAATGTAATAATTCTGTATATCTTGCCAACCTCTCATATACGTAAAATAAGGATAATTTTTCCTGCATTCCCTTATGTTAGTATTTTTGCAAAGGGCTCTTATAATGAAAGAAAAAGTTCCATTCACAACGTTTTTATCAGATGTTCTCATTGATTTTTAAAATAACTCGTATTCAATGGATGTACCACTTGAGAAATACGAGCAGATGAATTAGTTTTTGTGCTGCTGTCCGCCCCTCCCTCTCGCCATTTCTAACTACGCCACTCAGAAACTTGCTATCTTCTACGTTATTAAAATTTAGAACAAATAAAACCTTTCATCTATTACTAGTAGTTCTGTGTGAACAGTAGACCTCGCGTACCCTTATAAAAATTGAAATCTGTCCATATATAACGCTACAGCAAACTTTACCTCCTATCTCCCCTCCACTCCTCCTTCTTTGAATTTTTTTCACCTAATCTTATGTAGAATGAAGTTCATAGTGTGCCTTAAAATTTTGATTGAAATCCGTCAACCTTCGAGCTTTTACCAAAGGAGATGTTAACGCAAGGCGTACCCCTCTGCTAGCCATATAGCCATTTTTGGCCATATAACCGTGCGTAACTACGCTGTATTTTTAATACTGTGTGCGTGCGTGAATGTGTGCGGAATCGTAAAGTGAGTGATTTGTGTGTGTGCAATGCGTGTTTACCTCGTCCCCCGTAAGTATCAGCAGAAAAAAATGTTTGCGAATTACAACGTTAACATCTCCATTGGTAAATGCTCGAAGCCGTCAACTAATAACGCTACAGCAAACTTCTCCCCTTTTCCCCCCTATTTTCCCTCAATAAAAAAAAAACGATATTGACTAAAATTCTTAAATAAATCAACTAATGAGCCAACTAATGAGCCAATTTCCGTCAAAATCGTTTAAAAAATGCGACCTGTAGGTGAGAACAGACAGACAGACAAACATCAGGACAAAGCCTAGTCTTTTTGGCCTAGTCGAAACTGAGACACTTAGCTCGCTCGGTCAACTTTTAGATATCGTATGACATGAACAGGCATTGCCTTACGTTAATCTGATAATTCAACAATTGATTGATGATTGAATTAACACTGATGATTATTTGTTGCCTTTATTTGTCATTTTTGAGCGTTATACTTGTTTTGAGCATTTATGGTGTTCTTTAGTTACCTATTCGTTTGTATGATTCAATTTCCATTGTATTTGGTAGCCTTTTACATGATTGTAAAACTGTGCTTTAACTATAATTTATTTTGTGGCGATAGGTAGATCGTAACACTAAATAGCACATAACACTGAGGATTCTGTTGAAACCTGTGCGAGCATGAGCTCCAGTCATTTTCGACTATCGATATAGCCTGTTTTGGACCCCTCGCTACTTTCCTATTCTCATTGCTGCGACGTCAGCTATTTGTAGGTAATAAACGTATCTCAGTGGACGACTGCCGCATGTTTTCAATCTGGGTGTGAATAGTTTCTTGTCACATTCTGAATAGGTTATACTTATATATCTTTGAAGACAACGTACAATTCTTTGCGTAATCCACAAACAATAGTTCCAAGTCTGGGTGTAATTTGTGTCCGTAATTTGATGTTTGTATAGAATATAAATTTTTTAAAACCATGAACATCCCGGTTGGTTAATATTTATTCCGTATTCAAATTATGTTAAATCAATTTCACACAATACACCCTTATCACACACGGAACATGCGTTTAGCCACTAAACGTTGTGATCTGAACCTGCACAGTAATATTAACCTACGACCACCACACAGGCGCCGCGACCGTGTGCGGACAGTACAAATAGAATGTTCGAAAAATGTAGTTCGCAGCTCATTGGCTGCGTTTTGTAGCGCGTAACAAGTGTAACATGGATTCCTCTCAATCTGATTAATTTAATCTCCAGTAATGTACACTTCCATTGTAAATCGAAATTTGATTGTAGTGTTAAGCTCTGATTCTGTACCATCTGGGGCCTTATTCAGTATGACCAATGAGATAACGCGTTCCTTAACACGCCACGTTACGTTATTGAAAAATTGTATTCTGTATGCCACACGATAGGTAAATTATACAAAACGCGCGCGTTACACGTCCTCATATGTCACGATATTTTGACAGCTCAAAACGCGCTCATAACCTTACCCTACCGCGTTTTAATTGGCATAGAGAATACCATAACGCGGAGATAACGTAACACGGCACGGTAAGACTTTAAAATGGTCATACTGAATAAGGCCCCTGATCAGCTGGATTTGATTGATATGCGATAGATACGTGTGATACGGGGGTCCAATAACAACTCATCGAATTTAACAATCTTCTATATGCAGCTGATAAATGCTATTTCTGCTAGTTCACCTGGGGCAGTACTACCGCTGGGTCAGTTATTCGGAAATAGTCTTCTGGTGATCACGGTCAATGCAACTTGATCAAAACGTCGAGGTTAATAAAATTATGTCGTTAGCGCTATACAATATAAAAACAATTACAATATATTACAATTACAATATAAAAACATGGAAAATCTAATTTGAATGTCACTCTACCTTTTTTTTCGCTGCATCACTGTACTTTCTATTAAATGAGCGTCGAGCACATCCTGAAGCCTAATATTACATAAATTAAAAATACAATGTTGTTTCTTGATTTTTGCTCTATGCCTTAGATTTAGAATATATGCATTGAATCATAATAGTACGAATTTTAAAACAAAATTAAGAAACAAGATTAGCGTGTTACTTATTTGTACACAGATCTACATTAAAAAACTTTTCCTTAAATGTTTACAATAGAAATAGACACATGAATGTCAAGACAGAACTTGGTCATAACAATGCTTTAGAAAGGCAACTAAACTATTGCAAAGGATGCCTTATTCGGACAAGTAAAAGAGTTATTTTGTGCAAAGGTGAAAGTAAAAATGCCTGAAATCAGCGCGGCCTACTGTGGCCCAGCTGTAAAACGTATCTGTAGTGATATAGATGAGAAATCCCCATCGTCGAGCAGTCCAGTAAAAGGCATCGGCCACAATCTGCTGACGGCGACGCATAAACACGGAGCTCCCCGGAGTCCCTGCCTCCACGGCTCACAAAGTCCGACTGATTCGAAATGCAAAACGCGTAGGAGCGCACCTATCTAATATTGCCCGATGTATTTTGAATAATTGCCGAGCAAAGCTAGTGCTGATTGCGTACACAAAGAGCGACAACGGGTAGCCAACGGAAAATGTCTTGCTCGAATTTAGACCGTCAACGTGCGCTTTGTGATGACAGAGCAACAACGACAAAAGTCAGACGGAGGTATTAAGCAACGTGCGTTTGTATGGTGTGCTCGCACCTTTAGTATCGTTAGTGGGAGTTTTTATGGTTTTTAGTCTCATCTGTACACGACTTTGCTAAAGTTGTTATAAAAATTGTATAATCCATTCGTCTTAATATACAACTGGTAGTTACGCTTAAATTGCTTCAAAACGATTGAAACAAATTACAGCTAAACACAAACTTTAAACTAAAATTTCCGCTTCATGCAAACGGCTATTATAAAACCAATTAATTTTCCACCAATTAATAAAATTGGAAAAAAGAAAGGGAAAAGGTGTGTCGGCGGTGAAGAAAAAAGGTATTCATAAGGCGACTCTCCACTGTCGAAGTTACGCGACGAGGCGAACAAATTGGCGATGTCCTTGGTGTAAATTCTAATCCTGTCTTAAATATTCATGATGTCCTGTACTTAGCTTTCAGGATTTTCTTTCGCTTTTTAATGTGAAAGTTTAAAATTAATATGAGCGACCGGTAGATATTTTTATATTAAAAATGTGAGATTAAAACTTAGTCCTCCGCTTTGCGGTCGTTCGTTCTTTTAGAAAAGCAATTTTGTATTAAAATGCAAAATTTTAACGAAGCGTATTTTATAAAGGTATTTTTTAAATACCTTTAAAACATCTATGATATACTACATGTTAGGCTTTTTATGAGACATCCCTAGTTATATGTAATTTTAAGGTCAGAAATTACAGTAGTTACGTGACATTCTCCTGTGTAGACATCGTTCCCGGGGGAATATCGGGATAAAAAGTAGGTCATGTGTTATTCTAGGGTCTTGGCTATCTACATACCAATTTCAGCACAATCGGTTCAGTAGTTTTAGCGTGAAGAAGTAACATTCGCCTTCATAATATTAGTAGGAAGTACGATAGTAGGATTCTATAACAAAAAAGAAACAAATTCACTTATACCTTGATCCTCATTCCTATATGATCTTGATTCATATCATTGTACCTAATCATTTAAAATTATGATATCCACCGTAACAACACATTCAATATTCGAATAAACTGGCCAAGTGCAAGTCGGACTCGCACTTGTAGGGTTCCGTAACACAGTAGAGTTTTGCTGGCAAAAAATTCACTTTGTTTTTCATAATGTTGTCATAATGTTAAATAAATGACTATTATCTCGTTCAAACCAATTTTCGTTCAAAGTGGTTATTGAGATATCTATAGACACCACGCAAATATAGGTTTAAAGAAAAACATTTTTTTTTAGATTTTAGTTTCATGTATAGGATCTTTTATTTTTTTAAATTTTTATATAAAAATCGTTAAACGGTTTACAGAATACATTACCTAGCCTACCTACCTACCTACCAAGTTTCAACTGTGTAGTCTTAATAGTTCCGGAATAAAGTGGCTGTGACATACGGACGGACAGACAGACAGACATGACGAGTCTATACGGGTTCCGTATTTTGCCTTTCGGCTGCGGAACCCTAAAGAGTTATCTGACATATGACGTCATATAAAATTCATCAAAAATCAGCCACCAGATAAGTTCGTAAAAAGAACCTGTGAAACAGACCCTAGTCAATGATATTTTTATTTTATATTCTTACCTAGCACTGTGTACCGACTTCCACGCAAATTGTATGTTCCCATGTCGAACACAATAAAAAGTATACAGCATTATAGAAAATAGACCAGAAATCCAAACAATGAACCCTAATTTGGTTGTAATTTGCTTAGAATAGAAATTTTGATTACCTTTCAGTAATTTCAATTGGCTTCGCTCGCGTTAAACATTATCATATGTACTCCTATTCTACAATACTGCAAGACACTAAAATGTCAGCTAAATCTGTCCAGCCGATTGACCGTGCAGAGGCCGCAAACAAACAAATATACTAACGTAATTCAGAAACAAAATAGATAACACCTTATTTAACACCTTAAGTAATGAAATAACACTTAAATGATAATATTTATAAAATAATGCAACAATGGCGATCTCTTCCAGACAGCTTTCAACGGAGGAATATTTCATGTGGTACGGTGGTGTATTGCACTTTAGCAACAAAGCAATATAAATAGATTTATCAATACTAATTAATCATAAAACATACAAAGTAAGGAAAAATTAAAAACATTAAAAATTATAAGCTAATAATACACAGTTGTAGTTTTGAGAACGGAACGAATCAATAGTATCATCATCATCATCATCATATCAGCCGGTATCAGTCCACTGCTGGGCATAGCCCTCTCCCAAGTCATGCAACTGAGCCCGATCTTCGGCTCTTTGTATAAATAATATATGTTATAATATATATCAATATAGTATAACGTTACGTTACCATAAACGTGGAAACATTTTCAGACTATTCTAGCTTTCAATGCAAGCGCATTCCAGTGTCTGACAGCTTGTATACAGTAAATGATTTTTCGTAAAAAGTGATGCTCTCGTGAATTGTAGGATGGCAGAAAAACAAAGAGTTCTTTAGGGTAACGAGGGGATGTAGGACTAAATAAAATATTATGAAGTACTGAAATTAAGTAATAATTATAATATAGTGTTGATTTCAAATGTATGTTTGCCTAATATAAAGACCTAAAATTTACGTAAAGTATCGAGGCAGTTGCTCTATAAGGCACATCATTTAAGACTTCAGCCTAAGAATCACTAGCTCATCAGCAACCTGCTTGGACAATGTGTTTTGCAACTCTGAACCTGAGAAAATTGCAATTTTTGATAAACTTGGCTCCGACCATCTGGGACAGAGTGCCACATTTTCATGTAAAACATCCACCAAAGGTCAAGAATACACATACAGGCCCATTACAACCAATCGGGTTGAACAGTTTGTGGATATCATTGGCAAGCAACTAATGAACCTAATATTTTCTGAGGATCCTGATGACCTATGCAGCACTTTATCTCAAATGTGTGAATCTCACCCATGCAGAGTTCAATAATATTTTTAAATTTAAAACTATTACAAGAGGTGGGAAAATTCGGTTCGATGACTGGGCTACTCCTGGTATTTACAAAAGTAGAAACAATTTGTACGACTTATACTCACAAAAACAAATTAATTTACACAATACTAAATTTATAAATCACTTCAAATTATATTCCAAAACTTTTAAAGTGGTTTGTCAGACAGCAAAATCTTTGCATTTTAGTAGAAAAATTAAGCATGCTGACGATAAAATAAAAACAACATGGAAAATCATCTCGAAATACTGAAACTGGAAAAATAAAACAAAGAGACAGTAAGATCATCTTAAAAGTTAACAATAAATTAATCATGGATAGTAATGAGGTTGCCAATACATTTGATGAGTTCTTCTCTCAAGTACCCATTACTACCACTCAGTCCTTAAATTCTAGTCCCGCTGATGCTTATTCTATATTATCAAAGTGTGTAAATAAATGTGATACCTTGTTCCAGTTCAAACACGTAACTGCAGACTCAATTGTGAAAACATTTAAAATGCTCAAACAAAAGAAAACCGAGGACCTGTGGGGAATGTCAACCACAGTTCTTATTTACATTATTACTGTTATTAGCCCATACTTAGCTTTTATTTTTAACAGATGCGTTGATCAAGGTGTTTTCCCGGATTTAATGAAAACAAGTAAATTGATTCCTTTATTCAAATCAGTGAACAAAAATGATCCATCTAACTATAGACCAATCTCTATACTACCGGCATTGAGTAAAATTTTTGAAAAAGTAATATTAGACCAGCTTTTAACACATTTTAACATGAATGATCTTTTAAATAGCAAACAATTTGAATTTACTAAAGGGCGTTCTACTACTGATGCAGTAATAGGTCTTCTTAAACATATATTTGATGCATGGGAGAAAGCACAAGATGCTATTGGCGTGTTCTGTGACCTATCAAAAGCATTTGATTGTGTCTGTCATGAAACACTAATATACAAATTAAAATACTACGGTGTTGAAGGTAAGGCACTTGATCTGGTATCATCATACCTCTGTAATAGAACACAGATGGTTGAAGTTAATGGCGTCAGGTCATCTGGATCCCTCATAAAAATGGGAGTCCCGCAGGGATCGATCCTAGGACCTTTTTTATTTCTAGTTTATATCAATGATTTACCGTCATTCGTACAGAAACTATGTGATATTGTTTTGTTCGCAGATGATACTTCCTTGATATTCAAAATAGATAGGACTACACCTAACTTTGACGATGTAAACAAATCAATAACACAGGTTCTGAATTGGTTTACAACCAATAACTTATTGTTAAACGCAAAAAAAACTAAATGTATTAATTTATCTCTACCAAATGTAAGAAAAGGTATCCTAAATAGAAGTATATTAATAAATGATTAACCATTAGAACTTGTTGAATCCACAACAGTCTTGGGCATCACCCTGGATTCTAAGCTTCAATGGGGTTCTCAAATATCGGTTCTAGCAGGTAGGTTAAGCTCCGCTGCATATGCAGTACGTAAAATTAGATTTTTAACGGACGAAGCCACTGCAAAATTGGTCTATTTCAGCTACTTCCACAGTATAATGTCTTATGGCATTTTATTGTGGGGGAAAGCCGCTGAAATCCAATAAATATTTGTTTTGCAGAAACGAGCTATTCACTCTATATATAGTATGAGGTCGCGAGATTCACTTCGTGAAAAATTTAAGGAAATTAAAATTCTAACAGTGGCATGTCAATACATTTATGAAAATATTATGTTCATACGCAAGAATATAAATTATTATAAGAAAAGGTCTGATGTACATAATTTTAATACAAGATATAAAAATAGATCAATTATACCTAATTTCAGACTGCAGAAAGTTAGTGGTTCATTCATGGGGAACTGTATACGCTTTTACAATAAGCTACCTAAAGATATTGATCAATTGCCTATGAGAAAATTTAAAATCTATGTAAAATCCAATTTGATGAAAAAATCATACTATACAATAGGTGACTATATGGATGGCAAAAATGCATGGCCTGAATGCCCCAAGTTCCAAGAACAAATATAAATTGTATAATAATTATTAATATGTTGTTAATTTTTTTAAAGCTGACATGTACAATTAATTTAAAAAAAGATAAAATGACAAGACAAGCCCCATAGAGTTTCTTGGTGTTTCTTCTCTGATGGGAGTATTTCCGAAACACCGGTAGATTCAACAGCCATTCAGTTTTCCCCTTTTGGCCGCCGATTTTCTTTCTAGGCTTGCCATTTTTATTTTTATTTAAACAATATTATGCAGCTGACAGACGGACTATCAGTTCCATTCGGATCATGATATGTACTGTGATCGGTATGCGTTTCTCTAAGTTGTGTTTCACTATTTCACTTTTTTTATTTAAAAATTGTCTGAAGTACTGAAACACACAGTTACATGTATGGTTGGTTTTAACGTACTTACATTTTTTTTTTAATATTTTGACGTAAACGATTGGATGACAGCTGAATGGTTTATTACTTTTTTTTTCTAATTCAAAGCGTTAAATTCTGCTTTTGCTATGTTTACTTGATAATTGGTTAAGATTTATGATTTTGACGTGTATATGTGCGTATATTAATACTGCCTACATACTGTATAAATGCTTTGATTCTTTGATTCTTGATTCTAAGTTTCTATCAAATTGAAACTAAAGTTGCCTATTTGAAGTGTAGGTACTTACTTGCTAAAGCTTACACGAGCACAATACATCAATACTTCAGCTTGGCATACAAGACTTAAGTATAATTCACAAACTTTTAGATTACTTGTATACAAATTGTAAATAACTATGAATTCATATTCCATTCAGAAAAAAAACACCATCACTACAAAATCATTTTGGCAATGACTTCAGCCAGTGACATACCAATATAACAATTGAACTCTATATAATGGAAATTACAGATACAGTTATGTAGAGATACAATATGTATTACCATAATTCCATCGAAGCAAAGTACAATACGTGAACAGCTCTTTGAACTGACCACTTAATCCGATCTCTGGAACGACGTGGAAACCCCTAGAGTACAATACCGGGAACTAATTCCATGATAATAATCGGCGGCACTAATACTATAGGCTATTTTCGAATTCGGCAGTGGACAAGAAATCGGCCAATCCATATATTGTGTATCTTTTGAGTATCATTTTAAACTGCTAGCTGAAAAAAATTGCTTAATAATTTATTACTTAATTAAAATAAATTCATGAAATGAATTAATCAATTAATTAATACATTATTTATGTGCGAAATGCAATGTAGATTTTAGAGTTCAAACTTAAAGATATTTGATGATGAAGCAAGTGTATCTGATTAAAACATCGCGGAAAATATCGTTTGCGCGATGCAGGATCTAATACATTGAGGCAATATTTACAAGAATATCGGTGCAACCTCAGGTGCAACCTACTCCAGAGCCATCTTGATGCTTTTATATTAAGTTAAGTATTGACTTAACCATCATAACAACCATGACAATAACTCATTGGAGTATAGATGGTCGAATGCATTTTTGTTACTATTTCACGCAAAAACTCTGAACGGATTTGGATAAAATTTGGCATACTTTTTTATATAATATAAGTAGTTTTTAACCTGGAGTAACACATAAGGATATTTGTAAACGCGGACGAACCCGTGCGTAGCAGCTAATTATTAATAATATGACTGACACCATATTTTCGTACACGACTAAACGATTTTGGCATACTGTTTTCTCAACATTTTCACTTTATTAACTTGCAAATTATCTGCGTCCCAGAAGCTGCGTCTGCGACATATATAATAGTACCCCATGACTTATTTAACCCTGAATTCAAAAAAGAGGGTTCTTTATTCGACCCGTATGTAAAGCATGTCTATTAAAAGTATCCTATGCCCTAGTCTACTGTACTATACTGGTATAACTGTGCAAAATTGCAGCCAAATCGGTCCAGCCGTTTGACAGTAAAGAGGTCCCAAATAAACAAATTATTATCGCATTTATCACATTGGCGTTGATTGGTGTTGATAAGTTCAATTAAATGGTACTTAGTGGAGAGTTTTTGTTTCGTATAGTATGTATGATGTGTGTTTAAGTTGCAATGCCTTTAAAATATCTTATAGGCAAATTCATAAAGCGAACTATGCATATTATTACCCAACGAAGTAGTCGAAGTACGTTCGAATAAATCACAAGCGGTCTAGCACACTAGAACTAATATCTAATACCGGTGGTGGGTGGGACCACCCATGGATGTATTAAGGGTCACACGGGGGGTGATAGATATCCGTTAACTTGTTTGGATTTCTCTGGAAACTCACTTATATTTTTATCTGATTAAGATTTGTGTATGTATTGTAATTGTACAAAAAATGTCAGATGTATTGCACACATCTGAATTCTTTTATGCAGATACATGATTTGGTTGAAAGGTGTTGTAAGGTTAAGTAATTTGCTTGATTTTATTAGATAACATATAATTGTATGTGTAACGATAACAACATAAGAAGAAAAATAAATTCTTACCTTGTCTTATGAAAAAAATGTTCCATTTTTTAATTACATTTTTATTTGTTTCAGGTATGTGTTAAAAACGTTCATATATGGTCTGCAGTATCGTAAGTACTTTAGTATTTGCTTATATCAGACAAATTAACAAGAGAACATATATCACCCTTAGAATATATACCTTACAGTAAGGATAGTGTCGCAATGCCGGTCATAAGTGTGACTTGCTAGTCATTTAGTTCTTTGTAAACGTCGCTTAGGTACGTATGTCTTAATAAAATAAGTTATGCCTCGTATTTACGTTCGACAATTTTTGTCAGCGTGAGAGGGAGACATAGCACTTTAAAACATTGATTAGTTTACCTGCCTTATGAATTTTTTTTGTATTATAGTATCCTCATTGGACCTCAGTACGGCCCTGAAATACGCACAGGCGATTGTGAAGATACGCGCTTGCAAAATTTAGCAGCAATCCAATCGGCAATTATTGGAGCACAGGGTTTAAACTATCGTGGTTAGCGCATCTCCGAGTGTAGAACATGCAGAAATACGGCTGAGTTTTGGAATAATAGTTGTTATGTTAGGTTTCATTAATGTGAATCTACTATACACTACTATACTTTAATAATGTTTAAATTTAAAATTAGTCTGAATTCATTTTCCTTGTCTTATTGCGAGAGCGTATTAGTAGTTTATGAAACTGTGCATAATGAGGGGTATTAAAACACGAGTGTGTTTAAAAATTGAGCGGTAGGCGAGTTTTACTGCAGATAAATTGAGGAACTAAACTAGTAGTGTCTGCAACCTCTTTACTTTATGTCCGAAAATATATCTGTTTTTGTTGATAGTTTAGCGATTGAGACGATTTTTAATGGAATTTTGCGTAGAGGTAGCCTACGGTACTACATACGCATATTCTAATTTCTTAAATTAGAATATGCGTATGAAACTATGATATAATTTGATATTTTTCAACGCAAAGTAACTCGAAGTAAAAGTGCACCCCCTATTACTAACTCATTATCACCTATACCTACCATCGATATAAATAAATAAAAAACTGGCCAAGTGCAAGTCGGACTCGCACTAGTAGGGCTCCGTACCACACTACAGTATTTCATAAGATCGAGCAAAAAATTCCACTATCATTTTTCGCCAGCAAAAAATAATAATTAATAAACATTAATTTCTTATAACGGCCATCTAACGTCTAACAAAGGAGTTAGGGATCGACATTTCAATATAACGCCATCTATGGGACGTTTACCTAAACACGTTTCTTGTATGGGGATCCTCTATTATTTTTAACTTTGTTCTGTTTTTAGTATTTGTTGTTATAGCAGCAACAGAAATACATCATCTGTGAAAATTTCAACTGTCTAACTATCACGGTTCATGAGACACATACAGCCTGGTGACAGACGGACAGACAGACAGACAGACAGACAGACAGACAGACAGACAGACAGACAGACAGACAGACGGACAGCGGAGTCTTAGTAATAGGGTCCCGTTTTACCCTTTGGGTACGGAACCCTAAAAAAGGGAGATAAGGGACCCCGTTCCTCAACGTGGACTGTATGAATTAGGTTCGCGAACCTTATATCACCTTAGTCAAAATCGAACTGGCGTTTGTATAGCAAGTACAGAATTTCATGTGCAATTATCGCTGATCCATTTTAATAATTAGCAACAATGCCTTCCTCTGTTCTTCGTGCACATTAAACTCGACATTAGAAATTTAATGTTTGAATGTAGTCGTTTCTAGTTCCATTATGTTTACGTGGCATAAGAGTGAGTACTTACTCGTAACATTCATAGAACAATAAAAAATGAATATTGATTACATATATATGATATAGATGACATAGATATTGACACATTTTTTAATGTTTGACGTACATGCACCTGGCCTCTATATCACCTGATTTTAAGTGAAGATGCGGGTTTAGATGGAACCGTGCTTATCTAAAATTGAAATAGGTCATTGAGACAACGAGCCGGATAACTGATTTTAGTGCAATCCACAAAGCGCAATTATCCCAACCTATTTGCACTAATTTTTAATTATTTATTACGTGAACCGGTGTTTATTGCTCATAGATTTCCGTATAGAAATTTACGAAAATGTATCTCGATTTTAATAAAGTTATTTTATTAACAAACCAGTATAGTACTCCTGAAACATCATTTGGAACTAACATAAACATACCGAGCTTCAAACTTTTGCTATTTCATTTTAAACTGATCCTTTCAACTAAACGATCCGTGTTAGAAGCGCAAATTCTAATTACCTTTCTCATATTAATGACCATAGGAATCGATCTAGGTTGGCCTCGTGGGGGTCCGACCCCATCCCCCTCGCAACTAGACCTCGAGTCATCGTCATTGATTTGACGTTCGTTATCGCCCAAATGACAGTTGATTAAATAATAAATCATTGTGGGCGTCGCATGTGCACGGGCCTTTATTTCACCTAGCTTCTGCATTGAGTATTGATGTATTGGATTTGTAGTCTATTCTTAGAGATATCTCAGAGGTATAAGGTATTTTGGATACTGAAGACACAGTCTTCAATTAGTCTTTTGGTCCAAAATAACACTTTTTATAAAATTGTATCTAAATATAAATGTTTATAAATGAAAATGGTGATGAATCTAATATAAGTGAGAAAGATGTAGCCTAACAAACGAGACACTCCTTTATTCGTAGTATTTTTGTAGTAAATAAAGTTCTGTTTTGTATCACACTCTTAATAAGTACGCGCCTCATCATCGTCGCTCGTCGCAATGGAGATCATTTTCAAAGATCTCCATTGCTCACTCAGGGTCAGTTCAGTTCATTATCTAGTATAAGATACAAAGAGATGAAAGTTAGTATGAAACTTTTTATGCCTTAAACTAGAAATTACTAGAAAACTCCACCGAAATCGTGTTGAGGATCTTGATATTGCCGAATATGTCTATCATTATAACGACATCGCGTAAGTCACATTTAATTCCCTTTGTTTAATAAGGGAGGTAAATTAAGGTGTTAGTGTCAAAGCTTTTGAGCAGAAAAACCAAAATTCGGATTTATATAACGGTCATTAGACCCATCCTGATGTATGGATGCGAATCTTGGACACTAACACAAAAAGAAGAGAACAAACTCCTAGTCACCGAAAGGAAGATCTTACGCAAAATACTGGGACCAGTAAAACGAACAGATGGCAGCTGGAAAATCCGCAAAAATATAGAGATCGAAAAACTAATAGCAGAGCCCAACATTATTGGAGAAATAAAAGCTCATAGACTGCGATGGCTCGGTCATGTAGAGCGAATGGGAGAGGAGCGTGCAGCAAGAAGGGCATACGTGGGACGACCAAATGGTCGGCGGCCAGTGGGAAGACCTAGATATAGATGAGAGGATGAAGTCCAGAAAGATCTGCGAGAACTGAAGGTGGAAAACTGTAGGGAGCTGTCGCAGGATAGAGACAGATGGCGCTTACTTTTGTCGGAGGCCAAGGCCCACTTCGGGTCGCTGAGCCATAGGAGTAAGTAAGTAAGTAAAAAGGGAGGTAAAAGGTATTATAGAATTTAATTCCGCATTTGATTACCTTTGAATAGAATTTGAACCTTTGTGAATTCTATATTACAAATAATGAAAAATATCATTGGACTTTTCTAGGAGTTCACTTCTTATAGAGGTGATATAGGAGTTAGATGTTTGTCATATTTTATCCTTTCGTATTATGTACTTTAAATTGATGTGAAGGTGTTATTTCTCATTGAGATAGTTGGATAATTGGAATGTGACATCGACTACTTACAGCGACAAAAGTCTCATTTTTACGGCAAAGCGTTTTCGCTTTGCCGTGAAAATGAGAACGCGCTAAGCTGCTTCAGAATGCTAGCTTAAAAATGAAATATGGACATGGAGTTATAAACATATTAACTTTTTAAATAAGAGACACTGCACGTAGTTGTCTCACCTTATGTTTAGTGACAATAAGAAGTAATATATGATAAAATAGTGCTTATGGTTGAGCAGAGGGACGAGGCATTGTATTGCCGATTTTAGTCCATTCCACATAGCAACAAGTCCAACCCGTCTTTTTAATTGTATAATTTTGCTCCAGGGTACTGGTAAACAATTTTGGAGACAGAGGATTTGGAGATTGACGATACTGTTTTCGTGGTGTTTTTCAATTATTTGTTTATTTCTTGAAATTATAGTGGATTATTCTTAGAAATGCGGCTCTGTAAACTTAAATCTGTAAGCTGGTAGTCTGGGCCTTAAGTAGCATCGAAGTTCTGCGAAACAACTGAATTAAAGGCACCAAATTTCAAGAACAGACGTCTCAAACTAGGAAGTCCAGTAAGTCTGCTGTAACATGCGGTCAGACTAACTTACTGGTTTGTTCGCAGGTTCACTCGACTAAGACTTGAGTTTAGATACTTAGCTCTCGTTGTTGTTGTGGAAACAAATTTGCCGAAGGATAAGCTTAAAGAAAGATCTTTGTTCTTTGTTGAAAGTGATCTTTGATTAATAAGTTTCAAATAGGAGCTTGATTTTTGAGAAGTTTTTAGACCTTTTTGTCTGTTTTCAGTTTTTTTAGCACCAATATTACAAATGTGAAAGCCAGTTTGTTTATTCACTCACGGTCAAACGACAGTAGCGGGACCGATTTGACTGCAATTTTGCACAGGTATTGCTAACATGATAGATTAGAATATAGGATACATTATTACGAGGGTGGAGCCGCAGGACGCAATTAGTCTATAAAACATCTAAGGATAAATGTGATAAGGGACAAAGTGGATTTTTACCTTACTAGCCTAAATTCATAATTAGTAATAAAAATATAATTATTTACATGGCGGCACGAAAAAATCAGAAGTAATACCTAGCTAACTATATATTTTTTAAGTTATGTAGTCAAGCGACTAACCGCTATTTCACCCGGTGTTTAGATATTAAAGAATAAAAATAATAGTAATTTAATTATAAATTATTTCTTCCACTTGCAAGCAAGAAACTAAAAATATTTAAAATGCCGGAAAACACGCACAAACGCTAGTTCACAGCGGTTTTCGGGACTCGTCCACCTATTTGACATTGCAAAAATAGTCGCACACCGTACGTACAATAAGAACAGGGAAAAGTGGCGGCGTCCGTTTACCCCTTCCGTTCGACTTCACACGCGGGCTTTGTTCGAACTAACACACTATGGTGGGAAAGAAAAGTGTACTTGTATTGGGGAATAGAGACACAGAGTTCATTAAAGGCAGGCAGAGCGTGTTGGAGTGGATGCAGGCGCGAGGGTGACGGCTATCGCCCCTACCCACCCCCTGCGCGACACCCGGCCTAATATTTTCTATATGAATATTAACGTTTGTGGTGACTGTATCCGCACGCATTGCCTCTCAACGAGGGACCTTCTCGCAGTCATCTGGCGAATTTAGAGCGAGTTTCAGCCTTATTCAGGGACTAATTCAAGTTTCATATTTTGATGAGCTCGAGCATGTGATTACATTTGAATATCATTCTATGAGAAGCATTTGACTTCCCTCTCCTCCCAATTCCAAATTACCTCAGAACAGCTAAACTACTGCATAATTTCAGAAACATACATTTAATTATAATTTTTTATTTATAGTTCTGAACTGTAGTACTAACTTTATTATAAAAACTCACGTTCACTTTAAACTTATATAGATTTAAAAACGGGAATTTGACGTGACTTACGCGATGTTGATATAGCGATCGACATATGTTTATCGCTATATCGACATCGCGTAAGTCACGTTAAATTCCCGTTTTTAAATCTATAAGTATGAAGTTCTAACTATTAAGAGCGATTATGAATGTGAATGTTAATGGAAGGAAGATGTGAGAGTGACTAAGTGCGGCCAAAACAAAAATTAATGTGTAGACGTAAGTCAAGTAGATAAAGATAAAGTGTAAATTAATTGTGATAACCGGGGTGGAAGTCTCTACATTGATAGCGATGCGTCTTGTCATCGCAAACGTCGGGTAAAAGGAGATGCAGCTAGACAGTTGTTATCTGCATCTCTTTTCTTATCGACGATTATCGCTCGAAATTCATCGCTATTCAGATTGTATGTTATGATATAATGTAGAGACTTCCACCCATCGACGTCCTAGCAATGACGTCGATGCTTCCACCCCTGGCTTCTATATGAAATAGGATAGTAGAAACGGTATCATTATACGAAATTAATTAATATCGGTATTATTACGCAAAAACACTAATGGTAATTGTGATGTTAGTGTACCTTTTGTATACGCCATACATACCTCCAATATTAAAATTCAAATAAACTGTAGTGAAATATGAATTCAATATTATAACCACCCCCGACCGATCTATGCATAAACTGTTCATTGAGACCATTCCAATGAGCCCAAACTAGACATTTCTTCTGTAAGTTGGTGAGGAGTTGAGTATTCTGCAGATTTCAGGAGATGTCCCAGCAACAGGTCAACGCTACCAAGTTATTACAATATCGTTGAAGTAAGAGTATACCGAATTCAAAGTGATCAGAACTACAAAGTTTATTTCATAGCGACATAATCTAGAAAAATGATCATATTCTTCAAAAACGGATTTACATAATTCAAATATAAGAACCCTTTAGATTAATAACACGTATCAAACAAAAGTAACTAAATCAAAATCGGTTTATCTGTTTAGGCACTACGATGCCACAGACAGACAAACATACACAGAGATACACATGTCAAACTTATAACATCCCTTATTTTTGCTTCGGGGGTTAAATAGAACCCGTCCTCCGGACAATTGACGGCGGAGACTGACTCGCAACCTTTGGTTCTTTTCGTTTGAAACGCGTAGTCAGTCAGTCAAGTAGTCCCAAGTCAAGCGCTCAATAAGCGCGTTCGCGACGACTTGCGTAATACCGTTTTGTACCTAGCTCTCCTCAAATATACATTACAAACAAACGATCTAAGTCAATATCGGCCGAGAGATTGCATCTTTATTTTTATTAATTTACAGTGTGCTGAAAGTGAGCTGTAGACCTTGCGAGTCTGTATTTGCATAGCTTAAACTAAATGACACACCCCGACCCCTTGAATTTCATCACATAAAAAAGTTGTTCGGACAAAAAAGTTGCGTCATAACAAAAGTAACAAAGAGGTGTTAAAAGCCCAATATCTCTACCATTTTGAAAAATTTCTTCAAATTGAAACCAAAATATCCATATTGTTATCGAATTTGCTCACAAAATTTCACCAGAATCGGTTGAGAAATGCGACCTGTTGAGGAAAATAGCCGGACTTTCGGACATCCGCCGGACATACCGAAAGCATTTTTGCCTAAGGGTCAGTTCAGACCGCGACGTGACGCGGTGCGCACTTATTAAGACAGCGACATACGAGTATAAAAGAACTTTATTTACTACTCAAAAAGATACATATTTAATCGAGTTACTTCGGCGCAGCCAGAAGCCGTTTGGTGCAGCCCGAAGGCGCCGAATTACCTCAATGAAATGTGTATCTTTTTGTCTAGTAAATAAAGTTATTTTTTATATAACTCTTTTAATAAGTGCGCGCCGCGTCGAATCGCGGTCTGAGCTGATCCTAAGCTAAAACGGGGACACTTCGCTGGCGCTTTGCGCTAGCTCGGTCAATCATCATTATCCTATTTAATAACGGTAATACGAAATAACAGTTTAACTGGAAAAATATATATTTATAATAAAATTTAATTAAAGATATTCTTTGTTGAAGTTTCGATCGATGTATTAATTTAATACTAAGACTATAAAATATATTATTACTGTCGCCCAAGCCAAGGCCCCAGCTAACTGTATAAATTAGTTTTTATTAAGTTCTTATTACCGTCGGCGTCAGACCGGCAAACTCGTAGCATTTGATGAATTGCTGAAACATCTATAAAAGAACATAAAGAAAAACATTATGTATTTGATATATTTTTATTTATTCACCAAATTTACATGCCGGCTGATGCGCATAGGAAAGCAAATTAATAGTTAACTTGACATAATAATAAAACCTTATTACCTATAACCTTATTCTAAATATTCACGATTCAATTAAAGGACCGACTTCAAATGCCGCGCTAGTTATTTTAAGTAACAAGTTTGAGGTGTTTATCTCCATATGTCTGGAGATACTCATCAGATTTCGATGAAATGTAAATGGGACCACCTGATACCTGAATGAGACAACAAAAGAGAGATCCAAATCGGTCCAGGCATCCCTGAGTAATCGGGGAACATACATAAAAAAAATCCGACGAATGGAAAACTTTCTTCTTCTTTCGAAGTCGGTTAAAAACAATAAATATTAACTTGTTTCTAAAGACTTTAAGTTTGCATATGCAGTACTTATTGCATATATTGAATAACACTATGCATAAGCATAGTGTTAAGGGCGGCCATAGACGGGCTGCTTGAAGCAGTCACGTCCGACCGCTTCAAACAGCGACTGTATTGTGAACTTTCTATTCATCAGAACACAATTTGCTATCACCGTCTATCCTGCTAATATTAAAAAACGTGAAAGTTTGTAAGTTTGTTAATCAACCACGCAAAAACATTTGAATAAAATTTGGTAGGCAGATAGTTTATATTACCTGGATTAACCTAAAATATACTTTTAAACGCAACTCAGGCGAAACTGCGAGGCAAAATGAGACTTAAATTAAGCTCTGTGGTTACCTACTTTACATTCAAAAAGAGCATATGCCCAAAACTGATTGAAACGTTGATGTCATACCATTATTCATCTCAATTAATGCTAAACAACGAAGGTACACAAATAACCATTCGAATTGTATGAAGCACTTCGATGACTAATCGCTTAATACTGATGACCGCAGTTCAATGTGTTGTTGTGCATTTGTGTATTATCTTGGTAATATAAGTGTCAGTTTACTTTGCATTCCGTTTTTTTATTGTATCCGTTTTAACACGTCTAATAGTATTGATAGTATTAACTTAGATGCATGTGCTTGTAATGTAAATTCTATAATTGGTGGCAGCACACAGCCCTTGAAAGTCAGACCATTCTAGGCCTGGCGAGTTCACCATCTTCGACCACATCTCGCGCGCTCGCTTACCATCTTCGACCACATCTCGCGCGGTCGCTTACCATCTTCGACCACATCTCGCGCGCTCGCTTACCATCTTCGACCACATCTCGCGCGCTCGCTTACCAACAGGCGAAATAGTGGTCAAAGTGACGAATAGTTTAGGCCCTACGGAGGAGCATACGTAAATACAAACATACATACATAGACTGCTCAAATCATAACCCTTCCTAATGTAAACTTGGGTTATAAAAATAGTAGATAAAAACTTATTAAAGTATTAGAAAATAACGCTCCCTAATAAGCGAACCGAATGCATAGATAGGTACTAGCCGCTTATCCAATAAAACTTAAAAAAAATATTAATATAAAACAAAATATTTTATTACTTACATAATAATATCATCAATTTTCATCTCCAAATATTCCCCAGCAAGATAATTCGCAATCATTCGAAAGCAAATTCGGATTCGGAAACTGCCTTTACTTCGACTTGGTTCTTTGCAATTCACAATGCTCTGATTGGTTACTTTAGACTTTTCAATTAGAAAAAATCAGTGATTCTAATTTAAAAGGTTTCCGTGACCAAAATAGCTCACGGATTTATCAGTATTAAAAATTAAATATGAAGCTTCCGAATCCGAATAGGTTTTCGAATGATTGAGAATCAGGGGGGGCAGGTCTAAGTACTCAACTGGTCACACTGGAGGGAGTCCAAATCACGCCAAAGAGGCCATTAGCAACAACCGCACACCCCTTAAACTTCTGAACTCGCCTATGCTACCGAGCTTAGCGAATTTTGTACTAGGTTAGCTTCGTTCTTTCGGTTCGACATTATGTTTTTCTTTGTGAAGCTCGTATTTTTATGTAAAATAAAACGCAGAAAGTTATGATCGGAGAAATTGCGAATAGAACAAATTAAGTAGTTGAGCACATAGGTACTTAATTTTTACAATTAAGTAAAAAGAGAAAAACTATAACTAGGTACCTTTATCACACATTTAAAGTATAAGCCTTATCTGTAGATTCATCTGTCCAGAAAACTTTCGTTTTTTTGTTACAATGTATGGACGATGATAGACAGCAAATGTAAGTTTGTAGTATGAGTTTTATGGTATATCTTTGAAGCTACGAAACTAAAAAAAATCTATTACGAAATCAATATGGGGTCATTATACTATTAATAAATTCAATGCAAAAATAATAAAAATAAAATCGGTTCATAATGATCACAACAACTTTTTAAGGTGCATGATGATACAATAATCAGAAAGCATTTAAATTCGATTGTTTTACCTAATTATCTTATTTTTATAACATTTATTTTCATTCAAACGGTTCTAAGTTACAACCACGTTAAAATGTAAGTAGATACATTCCTAGATTTGAAAGTGAAGATTGCGTTCGACGAAGTTTGTGATCGCATTCCCGCCAACGACAAAACGGTCGTAGTATTGTTGCATTCGTGGGGCTTCCGTATCAGTAACCTCACACGTGTGGCTAGTGCTGCCTAGAAAACAGTCTCTTTTAACCGACTTTACAAAAAAGGAGGAGGTTTCTCAATTCGTCTGTATGTTTTTTTTTGTGTGTATGTTACGCGGTTACTCCGTCAATAGCCGATTCGAATGATTCTTTTTGTAATCGGTAGGGTACGTTTTTGAGATGGTCCCATTGTAATATCATCGAGATCTAATAAGCATCTCCAGAGATATGACGATAAACGTCTCAAATTTGCTACTGAAATTGACTCGCGGGGCATTGAAGTTGGTTGTTATAGTTTTTAATTATAGAAAACAACATTTGTATTTTTTTTTAGGTTGCCCATTACTAGTATTCTTGTTAACCCCTCCAACTAAGCTAATTATGGTTGTGTCTGGAGTGGGTTCACGTCAATAGTGCAATGGGTTGGTATCGAACTCACGACCTCTCGATCGCTAGGCCAACGCCTTAGCCATTGGGCTTTTGCCGCTTTTTTCATTATTTTTTTATTGTTGGCGAATGAATATTTTGACACTTTTTCGTTTAACAGTGACATGTGTACGAGTACTATGTTACAGTCAATAGTTTTGTACATTGGTGCTCAGCGACCGATACAACTGTACGGTACGGTAAACAAATGTGCTGGCAACCCTACTTCAATATTTTTTAAGTTGTCTGTTTAATACTTTGTCTACGTCTGACGACGACTGGATGACAGCTGAATGGCTCATTACGTTTGTTTTTTTTTTAATTGAATGTGCTAAATTATGAATTTATTTTATGATTTTAGACGTGCATATGTGCGTATATTAATACTGCCTACATACTGAATAAATGCATTGACCAATTACATTACTAGGGGGGTATATTGACTGATCGAAATATGTTTCAGTCCATCACTGTCGAATGCAAAAATTTCTAGCTTTAAAAACAGCTCTTCCGACAAAAACAATCTTCTTTCGTTTTTATTTTTATTTTTACCAAGTCTATACATTTGTTTACAACTGTCGTGCTATTCTAAAAAAAAATTAAAAATATATTCTTCTGTCGGAAAAGTGTGGAAAAGTGTCTACATTCTATAGTTGCAAAAAAAAATCTTGTGACAATAAAAGTAAATCAAATCGCCACACGTTGTCGACAGGTAAAACATGTCTCGCTATGTAGAGCTCGGTCCACCAACCGCTCGGTTCTTCTTCTGTCGTTTAGATCGGATAAACATGCAGTTCAAACACTCCGCATCGAACAACCCTATGCGCGCGGTAAACTGTAATTTCAATAGTAACTACACAAAACATTACCTTGCTCGTTTGCTCGGTGGGGTGGCAGGGCGCGGAAAGACCGGCCCATCGTACACTAGATGCTATCATAATGATTATTAACATGTGAACCGGTGCCAGGCAGCGAAGCTCCCCACGCCCCAGTTATGTTTGACACAAGCCAGTTATTTTAATATAGGCAATTAGATGATGGCGAACTTTCAACGGAGTTTTCGATTAGTCTGTGGTTTGTCTTTAAGTGGGTTTTAAATTGCTTGCCGAATCGATCGCGGATTTGTTTACGGCGAAACGTCAGTTTCACCATTCGGGTTCGGCGAAGATAGGCGTTCTGGTTTCCTGCTATCGGTTTATTTTGCAGAGATATCGTATCTTTATGCTGTATTATTTTCTTTTATTGGCACGTTTATTTTTTCATTAGCTAGTTACCATTAAAATGTCTTAATCATGTATTGTTTGTACTTAGTAGTGTTACCTACCTACAACCACAGCAGACGCGCGGCACGCGTGTTACCTACTACTTTTGTTTACCGATCACATTATTATATTTTATTATAGATTTAGGCTCCATGCATGCACATATTTTACTTTATAATAGTACTAAAATAAGTAAAGTAATATAAAATGCATTAAGAAATCTATAAGTGAACTATGTCCTTAGAGAGAATAAATAATCTTTAACCCGATGTTTTCTACTCAAATTAAATATAGTTTACTAAAAACATTTCTTCTAATCCTCGATAATATCAATAAAATGCAGGCCCGGTTTGGGTTGCATTTTATTTCAAAACAGCGTTATGTATATACGGTATCTTTATTTATCGATACACTTGATTAACTTGTACCTATAAGAGTATTTTTAGGGTTCCGTAGCCGAATGGCAAAAAACGTAATATAGAGACCCTTATAGATTCGTCATGTCTGTCTGTCATGTAAAATAAATGTAAGGGTCAGAGTCTGAGGTAATATAAGTCTGAACGGAGTTTAGTGGGCTTACAACTGTACCCCAATTAGGTACGTATTCCTACATCGTCCACAAATTAATACGATGTTTTTCAATACAATATATTTTGTGTTGCTTATATTGTGTAGCGTAATGTAGGTGCGTAAATATACGTCAATTGGATGATACATTTGTAAATATACAACAGGATCTAACAAGTCTATAATGTCACATCAAATATAATTGTATTCTCGGAACTACAATAATATTTTGTTTGAATGTCTCTAATTAAATCAATATTAGAATAGAAGATCGCGTAAAAACCCACAAACATCGATAATAGCGATGACAAAACGTCATACATATCGCAACTTCAAAATACACGTCATTGAACTTGAGAAAGACTAACGGTCGTATTCATTAAGGTTTTAAACGAACGATTAAGTAGTGTATTTGACACAAGCTATGGCATCATTGTATTGGTTTGAATACTCGAGTACTCGAGTACAAGTACTCGAGTTCTGTGATACATCATAGTGTTGTTTGAGAATACAGGAGTAATTATATACTACTTAAATTCAAAATTTAAAATCACTGTCGACCGATCTATTTATAATCTGTTCATTGAGAACATGGCAATGAAACCAAACTCTACATCTTTGCTGTCATTACCATCTTAGTATGAATATAGTATGAGTATTCTGGAGATTCCAAGAGATTTCTACCAAACTGAAAAGCAGCAAGCGAGCAGAGAAAGCTACCAAGTTCTTACAATATCGTTGATGTAAGAGGATACTGAATTTCGAATTGAAGCTATAAAAGTTGATTTCATTGCGTCATCAACTAGAAAAAAGCTCATAGTTATAAATGGGTAAATGGATTTTGACTGATCAAACCTAAGAACACTCGATTAAGAAACCTATGAAACAAAAACTACTAAATCAAAATCGGGTCATCCGTTTGGGCGCTACTATGCCACAGACAGATATTGTCGCCGTTTCAGAGATACGCAATATCTTTATATATATAATTCTACTGTAGGTGTGTATGTCACTGAACTCCGCTTAAACGGCTGGACCGATTTAGATGAATTTTGGTGTTTATGTTTGAGTTAGTCCATAAATAGTTTAGATTTACAATTGGACCCGATAGGTGGCGCTGTAATCGGGCACGACAACGTCTGCCGGATCCGCTAGTACATATATATATTTTAAGGACGTCACACTATTTAAGGGTCGTTTTAGTGGCTCTACTTTCAGGTGAGTTGATGCTTTCTTCTTTTTCTGTATTTTAAGGTCACATATATCAATTCACACACACCTATAGTGTTATTGTATATTCTGATTCTGATAGTGACACAGAAGAGCTTCAAAACCAAAAAGAAACATCACACGTTGAAATAGGGTTGTATATTCGAAGAAAAAATATTATTAGGCTAGTGGATTGCTCAGTACTAGAATTCTCAACTCAAGACCATCGTAAGTGACTGCGTTAGATTATGGCATGATGGTACAGGGTACAGAATGGAGGGACATGTGAATGCTCGAATTGTGCGCACCTTTGACACAAATGGGCGATTAGGGAATTCAAAGTTGCACGTCCGTTTGTCTGTTTTGCTTACATTACTGCCATGTCGAACAAAGGATAGTCTGACTGTAGACTTATTTATAGTATGTATAGGGACTTGGTCCTTTGTAGACTACAGCTACTGCTTTAACCTTGGATCTTAAAATACTTTAAAGATCTCTTACGATGCTGTTGCTAGTTTCGGTCAAATCAATAATATTGTCCAAAATACCTTGTTATTCATATTTCTGTGTGTCCAGTACACTAAACCTTTGTTTACATTTTGAAGTCTTACTACTAAGTAATACTTATTGCGCCTGCGGTTTTGGGCTCTACTTGATATACATATTGGCCATCTCCTAAATTATTTCATTCGGATCGGTCAAGTTTATTTGTTCTACCAGTTCAGCTTCGAAGAGAGAACAGTTAAACTGATGTATGTTTGTATATTTACAATATGTTTGGTCCTAGCATTTTTTTTTAATAAAGCTTACTCGCAATGTGGGTTGCACATTACCAGTATTCTTCTTAACCCCTCCAACTAAGCTAAATATGCTTGTGTCTGGAGTGGGTTCACGTCAATAGTGCAATGGGGTGAGGATCGAATTCACGACCTCTCAATCGCCAGTCAAAAACCTTTTCCATTGGGCTATTGCCGCCTTTAATATTATAGACATCTTAGTAAAATATCTCTTCTTGTTATATTTTTTGTTAATTTAATAACAGGAAGAATTTTACGAAAATGTTCCCGCTAAAGAACCGCGAGATGCAATTAAAATCTCAATGAAAAAAAACATGCACTTTTATATAATGATTACGATAGAATTGTATGATTATATAAAATTAGAACGGACAGACAGAGACATTTTGAAACCCTATAAAGTCAATCATTCACGTGGAATTTTATATGGGTAGTTTTTCTACGCGTGATAGACAAGCGTATTTTGTTATTTTGGGTAAGACGTTTAAGTGCGCTTTTGGCCTAAAAAAGTCTGCTACAGGTTTTAGGAGTTCATTGTCACCCACGCCAACACGTGACCTCTGTGTGTTGATAAATATGGGACCACTGGTATACTGTCGTAACGTAGACGGTTCGAAGTTCGAACCGTCTACGTTTCGCATGATTTAGAATCCTATGCCCGTCATCACGGAAAGTGGTCTCATGTTCGTCTAAAAATTACGAAGGTTCAAGGAATATACTTAATATGTTGATACCCGCATGAAATCTTTACATTACACAGTTTGAACCTACAAAAACCCCTCAATACCGAATTCCAACAAAAATGTTATACCTACCCGAGAATTCTGCTCATTGAATAGAACTGATATTAAACTCATAACTAAAGTATACATTTCAGTTCGATTCCATTCTAGTATTGGGTGGTGTATTGGGTACTGTGATCTATCTCTGTATAGATAAGCAAACGGACGAACGGTACCTCATTTCTCTCAATGTTTGGGTTCTGAACGTGATTGGTAAACTTGGTCATGCCAGTAGGTACCTACGGTCGTGCAAATCGCGCGAGTTGCATACTGTGAAGTTCTACACAGTGATTGGTCGGAGCCCTCGCTAACAGCTAATAACACCGACATATATAAGAATAGATGCCGCAAGTCTGGCAATCTATGAACATATGAACCATATTTTATTATAGCCTATTTAATGTGACGTCAACATTGTTTAGTAGATATTTTAAGGCGAGGTCTCGGATTATATAATAGTTACTACGTACGGCGAGGTCTCGGTACGCGAGGCATTGGGCGGTGTGGCGTGTTGTGAAATCGCTGGGCAATGTTCCAGTTCTGGGATAAAATTGAAATAAATAAATATATAGCTTCAGTTAACACCAAAAATTAGTGGGTTTACTGTAGAATTAAAAGAGATATCTTTTTATACAACATTTATGTGCGATGTTGGAAATTTTGTTATCATATAATTTGTTTCAGGTTTTATTTTAGCCTCTTTTAGGAATTTATTATGAGTAGACGTGTAATGAATAAATGCATTCATTAGACAATATCTTTAAGTTTTTATATTCTTAAGACTGTTATTTACTATTAAACACTTGAAAGTGTGTTCTACACCCGTGACTCAGAATAAATAATAGCATAACCCGAGATTATTCTAATAAAGCAACATGTAATGTCCAATTTAGTAATGTTAAATAAAAAAATTACACGCAAACTACGCAGTTACGTAGCATCTAGTTCAATATTTCTTTGCTTTTCATCATTTCGTCGTGTATTATTTAGTGTCATGGCAACATGAATTGAACAACGCATATCAAAATTGGATTAGATGGATTAGATGCCTTGACGACTCACACTAGAACATATGAGGAAGAGCCATTCTTAAGACGTCTCCGGTACGACCTCATCTAGTTCAATTTATATCTGTGGCTAATAACGATGGGTGACTTAGGTGACGTATAATCAAACTAGTGCAGTGTTTACCGACGATGGTTTAGCTGTGATGAATTAGTAGGGGAGGATGGATTTTTAAATTATTTTTTTATTTAATTAATTAATTTTTTAACGAAATACATATTTTTATTCAGAAACTAATATTATAAATGCGCTTACTCCCTTTCAATTAAATATACAAACTGACAATATCCCAAACAAATGCTGATCTGTGAGCATACTTTGGAGCAGGCCACGTATAACTGATTGTGTGAAAAGCAGTTATCTTTAAGTCTACACCTGTTAAATTAAGAGTTTGGCCTTGAGATTTATTTCAAAGCAGACTTCGTGGAGAAACGCACACTTTCGTACTCGAAAGGGTAGTTCGATAAAGTCAGGATAGTCAAAGAATAGTTGGTATAGGTAATTGTTTTTTAATTTCATTTCATAAAAAAACAAATGTTTCGTGGATAATTTTGGAAAAACTGTGATAAACGTGTCTCTAAATTTTAACTGAAGAGTATGTGTACCAATTTTTGACCAATCGACCCAGATAATTAAAAGCTTTTTCCTCAGACCCAAAAACACGATCCTATAGAACACTATTCAAATCGTTTTTATTTGATTGCTTAATCAAATGCCAGCCCCTGTTGAATAGGCTTCAATCCCTTAAATATAAAAGATTTTATTATTAAAAATAAAGAGCGATAACAATCAAGTGTCGCTCGCTGCCGTATTCGACACCTCGTCCCGACACCTCTTAAAATGTTTGCAAATGGCATAATTTCCTGCTCCACTCGATACTCATAGCTCGATTATTTCCCACAGATTTTCCAACTCGGCGTACTCGATAACGAACTCGAAATCGATTCGATTCGTATTTTCGTTCGGATCGGGTTTAGCCAATTCATTTTACATGAATTGTTATCTAGGTGTTCATTAATCGTTATTATATATATTGAAACTTTAGATTCATTTGTTTTAATGAAATCGCGAGTGAGCAGATGTATTCTAGGTAAGTGTGCTACATCATCGATTACATCATCACTTAACATCAGGTTAGATATAGTGGTCAAACACTTGCTTATCTTTCTTTATACACAATATAAAACAAAGTCGCTCTCACTGTCTGTACGCTTAGATCTTTAAAACTACGCAACAGATTATAATGCAGTTTTCAGCAATAGATAGAGTGATTCAAAAGTATGGTTTATAACCGTGTTTCAACGAGGGCAAAGCTACAGCAGCGCAGCTAGTAATATATAAACAAAAACAATATTTTTCGTTACGAAGGTAGTATTTAATGCAGAAAAAGAATACAATTGTTCATTTTGTACCTATATATCGCTAAAATAAGTATTCCGATGGTGATAACTGATAATATACTCTGAATATGTTTAAAAGAAAGATCATTATTTCCAGAAATACAATACAAATACAAATACCTGGAAACACCAAGATAGGTCTTATATGATTACAACTGTCACCATATTAATATTTGATGTGCAATTATAATAACAAGGTTCGAAAGCCGTTTGTTGTAATAGCCATTTGATTAATTAGTTACAAATATTAATGGCCACTATCAATTGATAAAGCTCAGAAGAGATATAATATGATAAGTATAACAAACAATACTACCTACTCGTACTTCAAATCCCCTCGAATCCCCTGCAAAAATTTCAGTGACCGGTGAAAGAAAAATATCGTTAAGAAATCCCCAACCCAACCCCCGGCATGGTGGTAAGATCTATTTAGTGTCCACCTGGCCAGCGACCACCCTTAAGTTGGAAAATCTGTCTCCAAACCACAGAATAAATAATAGTACAAGGTCAAACATCTCATGTGTTCCGGCAGGTATCCTTGAGACCCGCTTCCCATTCTAGGCCTAGCGTGCTACCATCCTCGACTGCATGATCACTTAACAACAGGTGAGATAGTAATCTAAGGCTAGCCTATATTAATAAACATATATTATGCGCTTTATTCATTGGTCCTGAAGCATTGATCATCCTCTTGGAAGAACAAACCTTTACTCAACTAGAACTGTTATCTAACATATATGTTCCTAATGGGGATATTAAGATATAGTAACCTTCGAGCATTTACCAAAGGAGATGTTAACGCAAGGCGTACCTCTCTGCTGGCCATATAGCCATTTTTGGCCATATGAGCGTGCGTAACTACGCTGTATTTTTAATACTGTGTGCGTGTTTCAAGCCAGTGTGCGGGATCGTTAAAGTGAGTGATTTGTGTGTGTGCAATGCGTGTTTACCTTGTCCCCCGTAAATATCGGCAGAAAAAAATGTTTGCGGATTACAACGTTAACATCTCCATTGGTAAATGCTCGAAGATAGTAACCGATGAAACTGATCTATTTTTTGGATTTTTCTATATGCACTAGCTTTAAGTCATCGTGTAAAAGCAATAATTGTATAGGCAATATTGATGAGCCCACTTATTTTTAAGGTAGTACATCCAAGCTTAGAATGAAGTAGAATATAAATACTATTTATTGGATACAGTGACGAAGTATATAAACAACGAGTGTCTTATCGCTAAAAGCGATATCTTCCATACAAGCTTTAAATGGACAATATCGGATCACTATATTTATAGTAAGCGAACAGAATGCTAGGGAGCATTCTGATCGCTGATTTTGACACCGTTCGCAGCCTGTAAGCTAATTAGCGCGTTGGAATCGCGCTATTTTGGCTTTTTAACTGACTTTACAAAAAAGGAGAAGTTTCTCAATACGTCTGTATGTTTTTTTTTTTTGTGTGAATGTTCGCTATTGCTGCGTCAAATGTGAACAGATACGAATGATTCTTTTTTTAAGGGGTAGGGTACGTTTCCGAGGTGGTCCCATTGTAATTTTAACGAAATCGGGCAAGCCGTTTTTAATATATCAACATTTGTATTACGATGCATTTACTTATCTCGACGATTTACTACTTACTACTGGCACAAATTATATAATAGTTAAGTAACTATTATAGTAGACAAAGTAGTCTACTGGCTACTTTGACTAGCGCGACGTTTGAAGTCGGTTTTTTTAAGTTTTTTAAACGATCTTAAATTATTGCATGCTAGCTTTCAGAATTGAGGCCCAGCTTTTCTACGCACTTTCGAAGTTGGCTTTTAATTTGATGAAAACACAACGACCCTTTTTAGGGTTCCGTAGCCGAATGGCAAAAACGGAACCCTTATAGATTCGTCATGTCTATCTGTCTGTCTGTCTGTCTGTCTGTCCGTCCGTATGTCACAGCCATTTTATTCCGAAACTGTTAGGACTACAGAATTGAAACTTGGTAGGTAGATGTATTCTGTAAACCGCTTTCCGATTTTTATACAAAAATAAAAAATAATAAAATTAATACTCTACTGTGTTACGGAACCCTACGAGTGCGAGTCCGACTTGCACTTGGCCAGTTTTTTTGCTAAGGACTATCTCTAACAAAATATCTCTAATATAATCTCTAATAAAATGTGTCTTTTTTGTGCCTGTCCGTATTATTGATTTTATTTACAAGTTTACTGAGGTACCTTTATCTATAATTAATCCAGAAAACCAATTAAAACAAGGTCGAAGCTGTGGGTACAGTTGACACCAAAACACAGATATAGTTTAATACCAGTTTTAATAAACCTTCCTACGAGCCCATTCTGTATAGAATACCATAATTTCAGCTCTTGACATAATACTTTGTATGCAAAATAATCGTTCATTAATATTCATGGGCAAATATGCGCATTTATTTAGTACAAAATATTAAATTAAACATTTCAATGCACTCTGCTGCGTCTTCGTAAATTGTCACTTGACACATGACACAAAGGTTAATAATAGGGTGCACCTTTAACAATATAGTTAACAAATAGTACCAGAATAGACAATGGCGCATGGATAGATATTAAACTTATAAGCCGTCAACTACACGTTAAGGGCGGGTGTGCTTTCATACCTAATATAAAACTGTATAATACATTATTATAAAATAGAAGAGTCTCATATAAGTCACTGATACATTTAACCTATAGCATGTTATTTTTATAGTTATTTGATAGTACATTATTTATACGAATAAGTCGATCCACTCACTTCCAGAATTGCTATATCCTAAAAGGGTCATATAAGTTGACGAGATATTCATTAACATCCTATTAAAAAAGTGTACATAATGATCTATTGTTATCTATTTCCATACACTCCATACACATTCCACAGTTTAGGTTGAGCTTTATTTATCAGTCAATTTATGCAAAATAAATATTTATTATGTATGGATATCACAAGATAAATGAAAAAAATACATCATGAACATTTTACCTATGGTAAAAATTAACCTTGCTCGTCGTTTCGGGGTCAGACAATGGTCACTGCAGGACCGAGTAATCGTATTAGCGAACTAATCACGGTCTCGCTCGCTGAGGAAATTCATTAATATCCTGCCCCAGAGCTGCGCAGATGAAAAAGTATCTACTATACTCGTACCTGGTTCAACTGTACCTAGTATACAAAGTACTAGAATGTATGGTTCGGATATTCGGGGAGGCAGAGTTCGGCCGGCTTCCTATGCAAGTTTACTTCTTTTTTATTGCTTTAAATTTCTAAGCTATGAAATATTTCGAGATATTTTGGATTTTTCGCTTATGACCTGCACGTGTAGTTTGAATAATCGAACGCGTATACATATTTTCAATACTAATATCGTTAAAATGTTAATTATTTCTATTTATAAGTCACGATTTTCTTTATGAGGGATCATTTCGGGTGTTTTAATTATTGGTTGTGATTTGATGGTTCTAGTGGGTGATGCTGGAAAATTACATTTGGATGCTTAAAATGCTTCGATTATATCGCATATTTCTAAAGAAAATAATCTAAGGTAAAGAAAATAGTTCTGTGAGCAATTGAGCATATTTGCATACTGACTGCATCGTCATCCGTCCGACTGCGCTAATAGTAAATGAGCTTTGTCGAAAGAGAAAAAAAGCTGCGTCTGATTTGGTCCGCTTACTGAAAACACTTTTCTATGAAAGGCCAAATATTTAATACTAAATACCATTAATAAACTACTAGTATCTTGTTTCATATCGTTTTCTTGAGTAGGTAATTAATATCTTCTGAAAATTAGTGAAGAGAAACTAAACGAATCAATATGTCTATGCAAGTAACATATATTAAAATGTATATGGCTATCTATAAAATATAATTATCATTACAAATTTGTTTTGCAATTATAATCATTTTTATAGACTTTTTTGAACCGTAACGCAAATAGGATATCAAATTATACCTGAGCCCTTAATTTCTATAACATTAGGAACCAAAATAATTACCCATTGGATATTAGAAAAAGAAAGGACAAAACCGTCGCTACGTTAGACCTTTATTTATTCTGTGGTTAGACGTAATAGCTATCAGTCTTTGTTATATTAAAACCAGCTTATTAAGTACAAGACTAATTAATTTAATAATGTCAGGTATCTTTATATAGGCGGATGTAATGACAGAAGCGCTCCTCCCATGCAATGCAATTAAGCTACTTATGACCGTAAGCTATAAGCATTAAAATTTGCAGTGTCTCATCGATGTTTATATTCGTGTCAATTATTGAAATAGATTTATAGTGTTGCTGCGATTGTTGCCCGACTGTGCCGCGTGGTAAAACCGCGTTGCTCGTCTGGTTAGGTATTGCGTTTCGGAAGGGTTTTATAGGCCTCCCATGAAGGCCAGCGAACCGTAGAGATATAAATCAACTTCATATTGTGATTTAGCAAGACTCGTTACTCTAACAATACCCCATATTTACATATAAACATTATTTTCGAGACTTTATTTATCGTTTGCTGTAATCCAATACGTTTCTTTTCGTTGTAGCGAGGGTTAATACGCGCACTCCGGTTACTTGGTAGGTATTAATTTATAACGGGTTTTATTTTCTTATTGTTTTTTATTTCGTGTTCTTTTTTATTGTTGGCCGTTTCCTGTGGGTTATAAATATGCGCGTGGCGACGTTTTGTTTATTTGATTGCTTAGTTACTATGGATTGATTGCAGATCATTTGTTTGCTGCTTGTGATATATTGGGGTATCGTTGTTGTCTGTCAAAATGAATATACAGGGTGATCTATTACCATTAGTTCAAACGAAACAGAGTTGTAGAGGACTTCAGTGCGCAGCTATTGGACCCCCGTGCATGTTCCATATTGATTGTTGATATTTTTAGTTATCGAGTAAATTGCATTTTTCTTGTTGTCTAGTTTAAATGTTGCAACTTTTTTTATATTTTATCCTAAACTATTCGAGATAGAGCTTTGGTTTTTTATTTAAACGAATAGAATTGAAACCTTAGGTCTGACATTGAGAAAATGCCTTTCTTTACTTTTATTCAGAGATGACTACTAAATTAGTTCGTCTGTTCGCTCACCTTTGAAAGCAAAGCGCCACTGACTTTCATCCACATATTCAGGTGTTGTACGATAGTAAATTACATACTACTAGGATAAAAGGACCAAATAATGACAGTTCTCGTTATTAGCACCGAGTTTTTAATCACAACTGTTAGTTACTATGTACATTGAATAAAACTCAACACTACAAGATTTTTGAAAATATACTTACGGCAAAGATTTTAGAACACTTTCACTAAAATAAGTGCCGATGATTATCACTAGTAGTAACTCGTGAAGGACCCAGCAAACTCGTGATGATTATATACTTCTATGTTTTCATCGATTTTGACAACTTACAAATCCAATATACTGACATAATAATAGAAACGTTTGTTCTGTGTTAACCGACTTCCAGGAGGAGATTATCGATTCTGATGTTTATATTTGGTTAATTATAGTTTTGTTCGAAATGTGTTTATTTCGAAATGGTGCCTTTCAAATTTGAGATATGTAGATAAACACCTCAAACTTTGTACTGAAAATGACAAGCGCAGCATTTTAAGGCGGTTTATTATAGTTTTTTAAACTATCGTTCTATTTCTTGCATTAATTACACATATCCCATTTCTTATTTATTCAATAAAACAGACTTGTTTCCTGCGTGAAATCGACTACATCTTTATACTGATCAATTACACTGCATTTAAGGCATAAAGCTTGGAAACCGCGTGTATTACTATTTAGTTACCGCCACGTTACGAGGCAGCGGGGTTCAATTTTTTCCGTAATTGCTGATGAGACGTCTATAAAATTATATTAATAGATCCAACTGTTACCGTTTGTAATTACAGTCCAGCCCAACAATTATGTGACTTCTTAGTGCTGTACCATGCACGTTCATGGGAAATCGGTAGACCGTCAACTAAATCCTTTTGTCTTTGTGGTAAAGCTTGTTTCACAGGTCTGACTTTGAAGTGGGGGGCAAGTATTTCCTTTGAAATGTCATCAAACCGCGTAGGCTTTCAATTAAGTCACTCAGAAAGGTTTAATGTTATGTTAGACAAATAATTAAAAGTTTTATATTTTCAACCGACGAGCATACAGGTGTTGTTTTTTTATGTTTGATGATTACTCCGCCAATTGTAAACCGATTCGAATGATTAATTCATGGGTAGGGTACAACATCTCCACGCTGTGTTCCTATTATATAATTCATGGAGATTTGATTAATATCTCCAGAGATATGATGATAAACATCTGAAACTTGCTACTGAAACTGACTCACGCGGCATGTGAATTCGTTTTTAGGTTCCAAACCTCTAAAGGAAAAAAGGAACCCTTATGGTATCATTTTGTTGTCCGTCTGCCTGTCTGTCTGTCTGTCTGTCTGTCTGTCTGTCTGTCTGTCTGTCTGTCTGTCTGTCTGTCTGTCTGTCTGTCTGTCTGTCTGTCCGTCTCTGTGTCTGTCCGTCTGTCAAGATCCCTTTTTCTCAGGAATGCGTAGAGATATCAAGTACACCCGACAAAAATGTAGGTACTAATGTCTCTTTTGGCTGTAAAAAATCAAACTTGTAAGTCAACGCGATCATAAGATATGACCTTTTGAGTCGCATGTTTGTATTTTCGCATATTTTGCTATTTTACAACAGAATAATAACCTCTAAGTTACTTTCCGTTGACCTAGAATCATGAAAATTGGCAAGAAGCAAGATCTTGAAGCACTTATATTGAAATAAATCTGAAAACCATGAATATGTGGTCTAATAACAAAAACAATGTGAATTCACTATACAAACTTATTATTTGCGGTTGGTGCAATACATTTTCTATGGATCGAACTGCAACTGTAAGTTTGTCCTTTAACCTAGTTTGACAAACTTGTACGGATGCCTCGGAGCGCGAGTCCAACTCACACTTGGCCGGTTATTTTTATTTTTTAAATATATTGATTATTATAATCTATCATTCAATATTCACACATTACCCTAACAATGAGGACAATAATGTGATCAATAATTATGAAGATGGCATATAAAACATGCCATGGAAGAGACGGATCCCAAAAACATTTTATGACAATGCAGATAATGCATCGGAAATGGTTACAGCATTTTCTATTCATTCAGCTATCCATTCCGTAATATTCGCATACAAAGTATGATCTTAACTATGAAGTCTCAATATTTGAATACTTTTCAAAGAGAAAAACTTCACGTGCCGCGTAACAAATGTATTGTTGGCGTTCTGATTTGTTGCCATTAATTATATAGGAATATTTCCAAAAGATCTTGCTTGATTCAATGTAAAAGTGCCTACGACCCGGTGTCACAAAGCCTATCGAACCACAAGTAACAAAATTAAAATTTTGAATAAACACCCACGACAATGTCCTTTAGAAAATTAACGTCATAACGTCTATCTAAGAACCACTACTGATTAATTACGAACCGTTTAAAGACAAAATCGAACTAGTTTTGGAGAAAAATGGCAACATGCACAAACAAATATTTACTGCAGCGCCCCCTGGTAAGTTGACACCGTAACACCTATTTAAGAACATGCACCAATAAAACACGAACCATAACTGAAAACTGCATCAAAATCGGACTAGTCGTTGGAGAAAAATGGCAACTTGGATTGGACACACAAACAAACAAACATCCTCTCACTCCAAACGCTACAGTCTCCGTTCCGTCGTGGGTAAAAAAGAAGTTACTAATCTGCTTTGTACCAATATTTTATCGATAACCTTAAGACTCACGTTTCCCCTTACTACTGTGCATGACTTCGATACCGTTCAAAAAACCTAATTGACATGTCCTGACAAAGTATGTAATTGCTTTATTTCTTTTAATTGATGGCCTTCATTGAATATTAATCGCTAATACGTCTATAGGTACAAATTATATCATTTTATGTGTATATGCAGTACACAATAAAGTCAGTGAGTGATCTGCGAGGACTTCAGACAAGAGCCGTTGCCTGAAGACCTGACCTATCACTTAACTAGTGTATTAATACTATATTTACTCACGCAAATACCATCGCAGAAACAAATGCGCAGGACACTCTTCAAGCTATTGGAGCGTTGACTGGTGCTAAACGGTGCGTACTGGTGGAGTTGACCCATTGGGTCGTCGGTTCGTTTGCTAAGTTTTGAAAAGCTGCTCAAAGTCAAATTGTGGAGAACAAACGGTAGACAATGTAGATCGACCTAACTAGGGCTAAAGTTGTCACGCAATGGGTGCATGAAGACGGCCGTCGACTTAGAGGAAGGCCCAAAAAGCGCTGGCGGGGTGATTTCCATGTTATTTCACAAATTTTGACCACGAACGGTATTGGATAGGGATAGGTGGAAAAATTTGGGGAGATGGGATCAAATAGGTTAGGAAAAAACAACGACATTGAACATTTTTATCGATTATTTGAACTCCCTGCCACTTCTAGAGATGCGTATAGTTATATGTCTGTCACGGTTTATATACTGCATGCTAACTAAATTGATCGGATTAAAGGTGCTGTATTTTTAAGTAGAGCTTTACGACTTACGACGCGTCGCGTCGGCAGCGTGCCAATGTTAAATGGGGGTAGCTCGATATTTTTCCAACTTTTGGTAGGTGCGGAACGGCCGAGGCGACTTCCAATAAATCACGTTACGTAGAAAATTTGACGGTTCTTTTACATGCATGCGTCTGTCTTACTATTGTTTTAATATAGCGAGTTTTTTTTCTTTTCATTTGTCTCTTTGTATCGATAGTAAAGAATATGAAAATATACTATACTTAAAATTATTTAAGGGATATTTTAATAGCTTGCGGAGCTACTTCCTGCGATCGCCAACCCGCTTGCTCAGCGTCGCGATTAGGGCATATCCCTACCTATGAGCCGAAGAACGAGCTTGGGAAAGGCCTACGTCCAGCAGTGGACTGACACTAGCTGAATATGATGATGATGAAGGGATATTTACCGTGTTTAACGTATATTTTTAATTTTCCGTTATTTTGACACCGTTGCAAGCGCCATGTATTAGAAACTCAAAAATAACGAAAACATGGTAAATATTAAAATAATATAATTAATTAATCAAATTAATAATATAATTATTTTAATTATATTAATGAATGAATATTATATTATTTTAATATTAGTAGCGTCAGTAACCATGTAAGTATATTTATAATTTTGAAATGGCTGTATTGTGAATCATGTAGACGGAAAATAACCTAACCTACCAAAATAACTTCAATGTGCACGTGAAAAGTTTATTGGTTACATACTACATAAAGATAATTATAAAAGAAGAAAAATATTGTGCATTGCCATTTCGTGTACTAATCCGACACAAACATAATAGGGTTTAATTATAAACTGCCATTGTAAATGACGCGGCTAGGCAAGCTTAATAGAAAGCGCCATTGCCAGCAAATACTAAATCCACAAGCTATATAAAGTAAATATCTCAGAATATCTACGAGTATCATGTATAACTGTGAGAAGCTATCAACATTTTTGCGAGAAGGTTGTATAATACGCCTGTAGGTATACAATTTTTTCGATTAACATACATTCCAACAAATTATATGTCTGTACCTCTTATACGAAACAACAGCTATATTTTATAAAATATACATTTATACAACAGTTAAAATGATAATTTATACTCCATTGTTATTCATTGATGTTATTATATGTATATTTTGCCATTGTTTCAAATCAGAGCATATTTCATGCATTTAATGTTTAATTCTGTGAGACACCTGAAGCTACGCTACGGCGAGCTTCTAAACAATGTCGTTGACAATCTAGCCTTCGCCAATCCATGATCCAATAAATAACAAACCTCCATACCACTGAAAAGTGGGTATAAATTGAAATTGGTATACTAATAAAATATTAAAATGTATATGATTAATTTAAATGTATAATATCGTATCTTGTATGGATCCGATGCATTGACGCGCATCTCGCATCTCCGGTTTGCTTTGCATTTCAAATGGGACGCGCTATATCAAAATATTCAAAGGTTCTTTGGTATAGAAGCAACCCTGAACTTTATTTAAATAATACTTTATCGATCATCGGTGTATGTCATGTATACTTTAAGCCTGTAATGATTTATACATCAAGGCGTCTTTAGGTCTTTCGAAATAGGATTGGTGTAGGCGCTTACGACATATTAAGAAAATCGACGTAGTTCTTGAAATCCTTAAAGTTTTCACAGCGTATTATGGCTTGGAACTCTACATGAATTATTTCTTTAATCAAAAATAATTTTTAGTTTAGAAACTGCGGACGAATAGAATTTAAATTGTGAATACATCAGGAAACCGCAAGTCTATTGGTCTTTAATTGTAACCTAATCTGGAACGAGGGAAATAAATGATAAAAATAATCATCAACTGTCTACCAACCGAAATTACGAATAATGCTTATCAAAAATAGATTTTTACCTCTGCAAATATCTATCTCCTCTCTTGCATTACTCTGCCATCCGAAGCCGGTCTGTATTGTTTCGCTTGTGAAATGTAATTCATGTATAACACAAACGAATCTTGCACACTCACACACAGGAACGAGTTATTTATATTTGAGCCTCGGAGGTCGCGTGTCTCGTCAACCAAATATAGCATAGACTCCTATTCAATTCGATGGCATATTATAATTGAATCGAATTGGAACTTCATTTAGTTAAAGGACTATCTATTAAATTGCGTCGGCCTCCGATATGGAAATACTTGAGTTAGCTAGCCGGTAGTTTGTCTTACCTTTTACATCTACTTTGATTGAAACAGCATCTAGATAGAAGACATTCTTACTTCGATTTATTTGGGATTGTTAGACTGTAATATTACCATTTGTCTTATTTGTGAACCTATGGATTTGTTTATAAGTGATAGTCTATTTAACCGAGTTCATAAAATGATTAGGTTCTCAGCTTGGCTGTTTATATTTTTTTATGTATGTTTGGGCATTAATCCGTCAGTCCTCCTCCAAAAAGAAGTTTATTCCGAAATGGTTAAATTTTGTAAATATCTGGTAAGTATCTCCTGAGAAATGAAGATAAACACCTCAAACGTGATACTGAAAATGACTAGCGCAGCATTTGAAGTCGGTTTCATTAGTTTTTTAAACGATCTTCATTATACCCTATAGAATCGGTCAAAAATAATAATTTCATTTTACATAGGTATCAATTTTTTGACGAAATGAATATTTGCGGTATATTTACTACTGGTACTGTATATTATTTATTTATTCGTATAAATTAAAATGCAGCCCAAAGTAAACCTCTTGTTTGCAAAATTGGTAAATAAAAATGATTTCCAATGGCTGACACGACTACCGTGGGACGGAATCACGACCGCCTTGTAAGACCGTCTTGTATGATTTTTTCGTGATCTAACCATTCATTGTTTTACTTCGGTAGCGTTTATGCAATTGGGCTTAAATTGTTTACATTGTCCCTGGGGCCACCGTGGATCGAACATAATGTACTATAATATAATGTAACATCAACGTGAAGTACGATCACGTACGAATGATGTTACAAGTCAAGCGCTACCAGCTTTAACGTTGATCGGGAAGTATGAGTTCTACACTCGGTTTTGCTTCTTCTGTTTTTTCAACCGATCTTAATAAAGGTTACCTATTCTTCTGTATGTTTTTTTGAGCATGTTTGTTGCGTATACAATTCATTGAAATCTGATGAGTATTGAATATCTCCAGAAATATGGCGGTAAACATCTCATACTACCTGAATACTAATAATAATAATAATAACCGCAGGGGCGGCTTTGTGGCGAGACGACGGTGAGTGGCGACACCGCGGACCCCTATCCCGTGAGGGCTAAATGAGACGGTCTGACCACCGGCTTGCCTTGAGCGGCCGGCCGGTGGTGGGAATCGCAAGAGCTAAGCTCCAGGGTGGAAGTGTTAAAGGCATAAAGCCGCTAGTAGCGTTTAGTGAAAGTGCAGCACACCTCTCAACACCCTTAGCTATCCACGCCAATGTTGCCCCTCGGCGCCGACATAACGGTCCGCCTTTATGGCGCTTTTAATCGTCATCATCATCAGCCAGTGTCAGTCCACTGCTGGACGTAGGTCTCTCCCAAGATGCGCCACTGAGCCCGATCTTCGGTTCTTATTTTCCAGTCACTGCCCACCGCTTTGCGTATGTCGTTCGTGTCGCTCCACCTGGTTACAGGACGTCCTACGCTCCGTTTCCCGATTCGCGGTCTCCACTCTAGGACAAGTCTACCCCAACGATTATCAGTCCTGCAGCAGATATGACCAGCCCACTTCAGTTTACTAATCCGTTGAGCTATCAAATATTATGTTTCTTTGAAGTGTTTCACACTTTATATTTTTGTAAATTGTTAAACACAATCCAAAATTTCATCGTACCGACGGTCCCGTTGAGCTATGTCAATAACTTTAGTTCTCTGGCAAATTACTTCGTTCCGGATTCGATCCCGCAGAGAAATACCTAGCATAGCTCTCTCCATAGCTCGCTGAGCGACTTTAAATTGGTGGACCAGTCGAATTGTGAGTGTCCACGTCTCGGCTCCGTATATCATCACAGGTAGGACGCACTGATTAAAGACCTTTATCTTTAGACACTGCGGTGTCGGCGACGAGAAGACTCGACGGAATTTTTCCGAATGGTGCCCAGCCTAGCTGAATTCTTCTCTAGATTTCCTTCTCGAAATCTAGAGAATCTTCTTATGTTTTCCTAGTTGGAGCATCTGCCCTAGGTAAACATACTGCGTAACAACTTCTAGTGGGATTCCATCTACGGCAATCGGTTCCGGGATTTTTTCTTTTTATCGTGAATAGATTCATTAAAAATGTTTGAAAAGTCTTGTTCAATTTATAGGGGGTGTCACTTATTTTCCCCTAGCCTTTATGTTTATTTCATAGCAAATTAAAAATATAATGATGGATATATTGCAGGCATATAAGCGATTCCAAATCACAGTCTCATTTTGTCATTATGCGGTATATATTTGTTAAATTGTCCTGCAAATCAATTTATTATAATAATTAATAAGTTTTTTTTATTGCAGATAGGCAAGCATTTGACCACTATTTATCTCACCTAGTGGAAAGAGGCGAAATGATTCGCGCTATTCCTAAAAAAACCACTGACCTGATTTTTATGCGGTTTTCATCTATTAACAAGGTGATTCCTGATAAAGGTGTAAATAGGTGCATAATTCCTTAAGTGCCCCGAAAACGGTCATTCAAAATTGATAATATTTCCATCATTCGCTTTTTACCCCGTAGTTGCAATTGACAATGGCTACATGGCTTGCCACTGTAGACGATCATTTGGTCCATCAATGACATGAAAATTGACAATTGCGAATGACCGTCTCCGGGGCACTTAAGGAATTATGCACCTATTTACACCTTTATCAGGAATCACTTGTCGGTAAGTGCTACCCGATTTTACTAGCAACTGTCTTATCAGCAGCTATTAAATTCAATACCGCTTTCGAGCGTTCAACCATCTATTATATTCAATACTCGGTTAACTAACAACTGCTTATATTATACACAGTATTTTTCTTGCGGTTGCGGAAACAAGTGCTTAGAGGCGATAAGCCGGGCTCGGCGCGGTATCAAACAATAGCTACAATTTGTAAAATCTTTAGATCAAGTTTCATACGGTATTACAGAAAAAGCTTTATAAAATACTAGCAGACCCGGCAAACGTGTTGCTGCCGTATAAATCATCTTAGAAATCGAACGTAAGTCTAATTCGATAGTAAAATATTAAATTTAATAGTAAAGCTGTTCTTGTGTGTCGCATTTCTGTTCTAGGAATTTTTCGGGCCCGATTTCGGATACAGGCCGGTGATCTCAAGTACAACGACACAACATCTATATCTTCTTTATCTATCTATCTATATCTATTCTATATACCAAATATATATATATATTATATAATATATATATATATTATATATTGGATATATATATATATACCAATTATAAAGATGAAACATTTTACAATGATTACAAACTTTCAGATATTAGACGACGAAGCAAGTGCATCAGGTTCCAACATCGCGGAAAATATCGTTTGCGCGATGCAGGATTTCATACATTTAAGCAATATTTACAAGGAGAGCTATTCCACCGACCCTGGCGCCATCTAGATGTTTTATCTAAACTAATCTATATGCATATATAATTATAAAAATAAAAATGTAACAAATCTCTGTTTGTACATGGAAGATATTAAGAAAAAATATTAATGAGACCTTTATAAAACGCAATATAGTTAGATTTTTTTCTGTTTATCTGTTTGTCTGTGCATTTGTTCACGATAATCTCAGAAACGGCTTATCCGATTTAGATGCAGTTTTCACTAATATTTTGCAGTAACCTTCACTTAACATTTAGTGTTTGTTTTAGGTCAATCGGTTTATAAATAAAAAAGTTATGTCAATATAAAGAATCACGTCGAACATTTGTTCAACTATCTACCATTTATTTATAATATTTTTTTCTGTTCAGTAGCATTGATTAATTATATTTTTTAAATATCTTACAGGCTAGCGTTTGACCACTATCTCACCTGTTGGTAAGTGATGATGCGGTCGAAGATGGAATCACGCTAGGCCTAGAATGGGAACTGACTCTCAAGAATAGCTGCCGGAACATATTAGATGTTTGGCGACAGATTTTCTAACTATTCATTATTCTGTGCTTGAGGATGGTAGCTGGCCAGGCGGACATATATACATATAATAAAAGTGTAACGGATAGCTGTCTGTCCATGGAAGTTATATGAGAAAAAATATTATTTGGAACTTTATCAAACGCAATAGCACCCAAAACAATGATTGTCAGAATTTTATCTGTTTGTCTGTGCCTTTGTTTACGATAATCTCAGGAATGGCTTATCCGATTTAGATACAGTTTTCACTAATATATTGTAGTAAGCTTCACTTAACATTTAGTGTTTGTGTCATGTCAATTGGTCAGGTCAATTGGGTTATAAATAAAAATAAAATAAAAAAATAAAGTTATGCCAATTTAAACAACATTAGCATTAATAATGCTAATGTTGTTTAAATGCATTTAACAAGCATTGACTTAACCTTTTTTTAAAATATCTTATAGACTATCGTTTGACCACTATCTCACCTGTTGGTAAGTGATAATGCGGTCGAATATGGAACCACGCTAGGCCTAAAATGAGAACTGGCTCTCAAGGATAGCTGCCGGAACACATTAGATGTTTGGCGACAGATTTTCCTACTTGAGGGTAATAGCTGGCCAGGCGGACAATAGATAGTGTCCTACAACAAAGGGGAGTTGTTGGTTTTTTAACGATATTTTTCCTTCACCGGAGGGCCACTGTCAAAAGCGCACATAATTTTTTCCAGAAAAATCCCTTGGTGCACGGAAGGAATTGAACTCGGCACCTCTGGCATCAAAGCCGAATATTCTCCCACTTACACCACCGGGACCTCAAACTTTTCTAACTTTAGTAAACTTCAAAATAATGGCTTCTGCTCGCGGCTTCGCTTGTGTAGCCTACAGGAAACAAATTACATATTTTTCTTCAACAACAATATATATTATACATACGTTCTTACTACCTCTCAATTGAATATACAAACTGAGAATATCCCAAACAAATGCTGCTCCGTGTGCTTACTTTAGAGCAGACCACGTAGAACAGACCGTGTAAAAAAAGAATTTTGAGAAACGGTCCACAAATGGTGGAGTAATCGGTGAACATGAAGTAATAAAAAAAATACATACACGTCAAACATATAACCTCCTCCCTTTTTGAAGTCGGTTAAAAAGCAGTCCTCCCTAAGTCTACCCCTGTTAAATTAAGAGTTTGGCTTTGAGATTTATATATGATCTTGGAAAAGCAGACTTTGAAGGGAAACTGTACACGTTTCAACTCGAAAGGGTGGTTCGATAAAGTCGGAGCAGTCAAAGAATAGTTGGTTAAATTGTTTTAAATTTATTTTATACAGAAACAAATGTGTCGCTCAAACAATAGTTGAAGTTATGTTTCTGTTGAACTACTATGTCAAAGTCAAAAGTCAAAGCATTTATTCAGTATATGGGCAAATTAAAAATTTGCACTTACACACGTCAAATTACATTAAACAGATCATATCCAATAAAAAATATTATACATATAACAGAAACATAACTTATTGCTTTGAATTTACAACAAAAAAACAAAGGTATTGAGCCATTCAGCTTTCATCTAGACGTCGAACGTCACACTTAAAACACATGTTTAATTCCCCTGATTAATGTAGGGTTGCCAACCGTACTATTACGTGCACCCGCAACCCAGTGCATGTGTCTAGTACGTATGCTATTGATAATCGACTCAGAGAATAAAAAGTTTTACAGAAAAGTCAACCTACCAAATACCTGCACTTTACAAAGAACACATCTTCCAAATATCATTTCTCTAAGACCAGCAGCTTAGGACCAGTACTTTGATATATTGATTAGTCAGATAAACGCGTGGCGATGATTTTGGAAGAACTGTAACTGATAATTTTAATTCAAGAGTTGTTATTTGTTTTCGAAACAATTGACTCAGATATAAAATGTTTCGTAGAAAGTTCAACCCTCCATTTCACCCTCTTAGGAGTGGAATTTCGAAAAACCTTTTGTTGGTGGATGCTACCTACACTTCACTTAAACACATCTTCTAATTTTCATGAGTCTGGTATCAGCGGTTTAGACAGTGCGTTGATCAGTGCGATCAGACAACGCATGCCCCCATGCGTTGTCTGACTAATATATCATAATAAGTAATTTTAAAAAAAACTGTGGTACGCGTCGTGTCTCATAATTTTTATAAAACAGTATGTGTTGTTTGTCTTCTGTCTTGGTATCTTCGTTTTCTTCTTCTTTTTTTCTTGGTTGTATGGAAGAAATCGCTTTAAGCGATAAGACCGCCCTTTGGATTACTTTAAATAAGTATTTTCTGTAATTATTGGTGTGCAAATAAAGTGTTTATCTATGTGTGCCAATTTTCGAGACAATCAAATCAGTGTTTACAAAGTTTCACAGAAAATTAAATTTAGAAAAACCCTTTCGTGGATAGTTGCTCTATACAAAGAACACACCCTCTAATTATTTTGTCTCAAAGGTCAGTGAATCATGTTGCTATATCAGACAATCATTCAGTATGTCTGGCAAACGTGGGGGATGATTTTGGAAAAACTACACACGTGATACATTCTCTTAGATTAAAAAGTATGTGTACCAATTTTTGAGTCAATCGACCGAGAGAATGAAAAGTTTGATAGAAAGATCAACCCTCCACTTCACCCTCTTTGGGGTAGAATATCAAACTACCCTTTCTTGCTGGATGCTCAACCTTTACAAAGAACACATCCTCCAAATTTAATGTGTCTAGGACCAGCGGTTTGGGCTGTGCGTCAATATCTCAGTCAATCAGTCAGTCAATCAGTCAGTCAATCAGGTCAGGACTTTGAATTTTATACATATAGAAGATAAAAGAAGAAGATGGGTAATGATTATATAATAATAATAATAAATAGAAGTTAATGTTTCGCGATGACAAAAATAAAGCCCGAGGTAAGACACTAAACGTTGTGGGTGAGGATCTATGTATTTAGCTGTTTTTCACTATTCCACGCGGACGAAGTCGTGGGTACAGCTATTATAATATATATATTTCTAACCGGCATATTATTATAAGGCGGCAATAGCCCAATGGATAAGGTGTCGGACTAGCGATCGAGAGGTCGTGAGTTCGGTCCCCACCCCACCCATTGCACTATTGACGTGAACCCACTCCAGACACAAGCATATTTAGCTTAGTTGGAGGGGTTAACAAGAATACTAGTAATGTGCAACCCACATTGCGAGTAATTTAAAAAAAAAAAAAAAAAAAAAAAAAAAAAAAAAACCACGTATATATTTTTTGGACCAACCACGGTGTCAACTGAACTGAATGGTGATCACAATATATTTGTTGGTTTCGTTGTTCTTTACTATGTATAGGTTTTGAGAGCGTTGAGATTTCTATTATATTTAGGGTCCCTACCTCAAAAGTTAAAAAAGTAACCCTTATAAGATTCTCTCTTGTCTGTCTGTTCGTGTGTCACCACCGATGTTTTCAAGAACGGATGAACTTAACAAGTTTACATTTATACAAGATACTGAGGTCTATATTCCCTATTAGGTATGTATAAAAATCAAGGTCCTGAGTCAACACGATAAAAAGGTATGAGCAAATTTAGATATTCGCGAAAACTTGTGAGTACTAAAATTTACCTTCATTTAAAAAATATATATATATTTTTCGGAGTTATCCCTTTACTTGTGCTGTAACATCGTGCTTTTAACCAAAATTGGCAATCCTAGGTCAACCGGAAGTACCCTATAAGATTTGGGTCGAAAACCTATAGGGTACTTCCCGTTGACCTAGAATCGTGAAATTTGGAAAGAAGCAAGGTCTTGATCTTGAAGCACTTAAATATAGGAATATATCTGAAAACCGTAAACATGTACTTTAATAACAAAAAAAAAGCTAAATTGACTATTACAAACGTATTTTTTGTGGTTGGTGCAATACTTTTTCTATGAATCGAACTGAAAAGTTAAGTTGTCTTCGACCGCATCATCACTTACCAACAGGTGAAATAGTAGTCAAACGCTAGGCCCATAAGATATGAAAAAAAAATTGTACTTTAACCTAATTAGATCAATTAGTACGGAAGCCTCGGTGCGCAAGTCCAACTCGCACTTGACCGGTTATTTTTTTATGGTAAGGGATAGTATGTGGTCAAAAAACTCTTCTTTGTCATAGATAAACAAAATTTTTTTAAATCTGCAATTCAAATAGTTAATAATCCCGTGAATATTAATTTATGGGCTAAATAAAAAAAGCGTAGGCATATTTTGGACCCTGAGAATTGTTTATGGGTGCTTTTTATCACGCAGAAAGAAGGAAAAGCAGTGTAAGACATGACGAGCAATGTTAGTCTCAAATAAATGATACAAATAGGAAATAAGTCCATCATAATACTTAATTTTTGTCACCCTGCCAAGTCGTGAAGTAAAGCTAACTCGATGGAACTGCTACTTGCTTAGGCCCATTTTTCACGAGCATTTTCATTTTACTGGCAACAAGTTTAGGTAAAAAGTAAGTAATGAAGACATTAAATTGCTCAAGTTTTTTTTCATTTCGAACTCCTTTTACTCTGAGAAGCTAATCATGAACTCATTCAGTCAGGACTACAACCAATAGTTGTTTTGAAAAAAACACCTGGCTATTCCCAAAATTTTTATAAAAATGTGTATACTGTGCAACCTTGTAACCTACTCCAAAACAGAAGGTGGTTCTCAATACTAGTTTGTTACCTCAGAACTCCGTCATTTATTAACCGATTCGGAAAATTCTTTTTTTTTTAGATTAATCGTTTTCGTTTGGTCTCATTTTAATTTGATGGAGATCTAATAAGTAACTCCAGAAATGTGGAGATAAACACTTCCTAATTGGTACTGAACATGACTAGCGCAGCATTTTAAGTCGGATTTTTCTTCGTTTTGTAAAGGATATTTAATCATTAACACGATAAAAGTATTTTTTAAATGTAGGTACACACAATTTATATATCCATCAAATTGATATCTAGCTTCACGAATCTTAGAGTAGATACATTGGGAGTCATTGGGACGTACTGATATTTGAAATTTACCGCATTTTTTTCTACGAAAAGGGCCATACAAGCGAGAAGCTTGCGAATACAGACTCTTATCAATTCACAAAAAATTATGCAAACAACGAACAAAAAGACAATATATGTAAATGCGAATTGCGAAACTCAGTTCACTTAAGCTACGTTCACACTAGAGTCAAATGCAGGGAACAAGCTTCTAAAGTACTGTAGTTGAGTGTATTCTTGCATATGACTACAAAATAACATTTTCTTTATTGACTCTCTATTTGAGTAAAAATATCATTATCATCATCATCAGCCTATACTCGTCCAAAATAATCAGATATATCGAGTACTTTTGTACCTGTAACGGCTATTCTGTAAGCTATCTCGGAAGCGGAATCCGTGGTGAGATTTTAATTTCGTATTACGAAATTCAACCGTAATGCTAACGTGATTCGATTGAATTTCGTAGTACGAAATTCGAATCTCACCGCGGATTCCGCTGTTGAGATAGCTTACAGAATAGTCTAGCTGTACTATTATTTATTATGTGCTTGAGTTTGTACTATTCATTATTCTGTGCTTGAGTGTCGATAGTGTTATCTAAACATTTATATTTCATCATACGTCTTTATATTTTAGCCAATTACGGACACAGAATTCTATTTTTTCTTGGCCTTTAAACTCACTTAGTTACAGTAGATTAACCTGGAAGTTGAAACATTGGCTGACTGAGTTTGTAGCCATTTTTTACAATTGTTTTTACTGGCCCGCCTGGAATTTGCCGCGTAAAATGTGCAACTGTCTAAAGGACATTGATCACTTTATATGATCCACCTGTAGCCTTGACATTGCTTTTAATTGCCTAGTTAATTGTAGTGGTTTCATTTGTTTCAAAAGCCTCTACTTGTTCTTCTCTCGTGTTGGTACTTTGTGTTATACTCGAATGGAAATATAGCAGCAAATGTTGGGTGGACAAAATGAGAGATTTTTATTTTAATCCGATCCGTAATGGAATTTGACATAAATCTCAATAGAAATAATATCACAATGCAATCTCTACTTATAAGAAATATTTATCAATCGATATAAGTACCTAACGACTATCTTGGGTCAGACCATATTTGAGGCCTAATGTGAACAAAGTCTTAGTTCTGCAGTTGCGTAACTGCTTTGTATCTGATATGCAATATTTTCACAATTTTCGAACTTGTTCCCGCCAATTTTACGCGCGGTTGACCCCGCAGTGATGGGAAAATGGTCTTGTCGTTTGTAAATGTCAAGATCGATCTTGAGATCTCAAGAGGAAAGTGGCGATAGAAAATTATCATTGTACGGAAAATATTTGAGACACACTTGACTTTAATACACCGTCGCAAACTAAAATTGTGAGCTTGACAAAAAGCAGGATTTGTGTAGGTATATAATCTGTTTTTTTTTTTATGTCATTAACATCAATCATCGATATTCGCATACCAATTTGATTATTTGTTTAGACTGTATTACCTCCAAGATTCCAAATATAAACAGCCATCTTCTAAGTTATGGAAGGAAGCACCGTAACCTACAACATTTTTATAATTTAAAACGATATATGTTTTTTATTTAAAAACACATTGACAAATTTTGCATGTTATCCCATAGCCCTCCGTTTGGTAAGACTTAAGTTATAGGAAAAACTGACTGCTACAGAGACTGTGTAGTGTGGACTAGGGAAAAAGACTGCGGTTACCTCATCACTGGTCGCTTTGTTGTGCATTTCTGTGCCCGGAAGAGATCAGCAGCGTTTGCATAATAAACATAAATTGCTTCTTTATTTGTTAAAATTACATAGCAAACTAAACGTAACTGAAAGTTACTGACACCAGCGTTATTGATATGGTAATGGATATTACATATGGAGTTTGATATGATTTCTATCTATGTTGATTTCATTGTTCGAATCATTTTATTGTTGTCTTGGAATGAATATTATTGTCTACCTTATTCTGTTGTCTTCTCTATCCATTGTATCTTTTTTTTCTTATGTCATAAACTGAGACACGCAGCATTTTAAATATCCAGCCAAAATTTTAATACGCCTCAAAAACATTAACAAGTATAGGCCTCAAACAACCTGCAATTTTACTGGAGATGCTTCCTTTCAAACAAAACCAAACCAAAAAAGATTACAAACATTATCTATATACGCTTTCTAAAGGCGCAGAGAATTGCTGCTCGTAGGTAATTTTACATTATCCTGACTCTACTTCTCCTTGCTGTGATTTTTTCTGTCTACTAAGCCAGTTTTCGGTTTTTCCACCATATTCGAGTCTTATTAAAAAAAAAATAATGTAGATAACTTTTGTGTAAGCTAAAGCTAAAGCTTTGTTTGGACTTAGCTTTGTTCCTTATACTATAGTAAAGACAAAACGAAAGTGAAAACAGGTGAAAAGTGGGATAAGATTCTTGATTTGCGGATGAAACCGTGTGACGCAAATATTCCATAAATAATATACGCCATATAGAACACATACGAACACATCAACTTCACATCATCTGTCCGGCGTGGCGACACACATGGAAACGATACAATTGATTCTTTATTCCTCGATTTGTCAATTTGTGAGTCAAATATGACCCATATCGAGCAACGTATGCGGTCCTGGTCATGGTCAGGGGCTTTAACTGTGGTATTGTTATTTCTCGCCAACGGAATTTATTGATTTCAAATATTTAAGTGTACTGATATACGAGTAGCACAGTACGAAGTTTCGCAAAACTATGAAGTATTTTTGTGTAGTAAACTTGTTGGTATCGTGACCTCTCAAATTAAAATCGATATATTTAAAACAAAAACAACTGCATTATTAATTTATTACCGGTATGAAAAAATCATTATTCTGTTGTTGTTGTTTTTTTTATATACTAGATAGGTAAGTAAGCGTTTGGCCACTATCTCACCTGCTGCAAGTGACGATGCGATCGACGATGTAGAACTCTTTTGTTATTAGTTATGCTACCGATTAAAATAAGTCAAACGATACCATTTTATTAATAGATGTCAATACGTATGGTGTTCTTAACATATAGAGAAAGAAAACATAGCTGTCGTTGTAATGTTTTCATATATAAATAAAATATAACTGTTTTCTCATCTCTCTTGCTCCGAGAGTTTAGCGTTGTCCGTTTTCCGCTGCATCTATAAACATTTAAATGGTGTGGTAACCTCTTAATTTGGCTATCTCAGTTTGTCTTCCGGATCAGAAAATCTTTCACGGTATGAGAATAAGTCAATCATAATTTAAAATACCAACAATAACCGTTTGATCAAAAACATCGACATTACTAAATTAGTTCGGCACATTGAACCCCCAAGACAAGAGAGGGGCAAGGGTGGGAGAGGAAGGGTAATACGGGTTATAAATAAGGCATAATAATGGTAGAAACAATGCGTCGTTCGTACAGAGGGAATTTTGCGCAGCTAGCCAACCGTAATCGAAATGTGTGCTTTTTGCCTTATTTTGGCTTATTAAAGCAATTTAACGATTAATCCGATTACGAGAAGTGATTGAATAGCACGTCTTGCTATACGAGATGTGTTTTTATTCTCAAGTGGCGTTACTACTGAAATAGCTAATTAATTTTTAGTCGAAAAGTCGTTTGGATCACACAACCCATAATTTATATGTCATAAAAGTGAATTTTCTCAACCTACCATTGTACAGAGAGTTGTACAACATACTTAAAACCCATTATATTACATGGTCACGTGACTAATTTCACCACCCTTATTACAGATAGATTTTAAAATGAATGTCAATCACTGGGCGTTTCAATTTTAAGTGTGGTTTGTGGAATATATAAAATTGGGTTGCTCCTTTTGGCAGCAACAAATAAGTTGTGAGTACGATTATTTGCGATCCTCGTAAGACGTAAGTACCTAGTAGACCTACACGCGGTTAGCCTTCTGGTAAGCTTTAGCTATGGCCCAAATCACCCATCGATCAAAGGGCTAATTGGTTTGCAAAAAACACACGTAAAGTTTGGTACCAGCTACACCGGGAAATAGGTCGGGAAAGTTGCTCTAAGATACATGGAACTTCCAGACAAGCCTGATCTCAACTTAATATTCATAACTTATCATCAAGTGAGACCATGCTTTTTTCTTCTATAACAACATTATTTCGTTATTAATCTATGCTGATAGTTAGGTACCTGTGAGTCGTACTACAATTCATATAATTGTCTGTAATAGTCATAAGTCTTTAGAAAGCAAAATATGTAAACCTATGATTGCATAGGTTTACATATTTTGCTTTATTTTCCTACGTACGGTACGTAGGTACAATACATACAGTATACTACATACAATAGAATTCAATACCGAGTTGTCTCTCACATCTACAAAATGAAAAAGAAAAACTTTGTTCCAGTTTGAAATAAAACTAAATATTTACTTTATATAACAATAAAACAGCGGGATTTTATTTTGTACAGTCAGCTACACAATTATTTGATTCATTCGTTTCATTACAATGCATACAAAAGTATTCCACTTTTGTATATCTCACTCTCATACATCTTTGAAATAAGAATGAAGGAGTGCGGATCACTCTGAAACCGGTCGCGTATATATCAACTTCGATCTTATCACGTGAGTAGTTTACCGGTTAAATAGTAAAAATCTTAGAAATATTTAAATACTTATCACTTCTGAAATTCTACCTTTAAATATAACTAAAATTATTTTAAAAATCAATGGGGCTTTTTAAACTAATTAACTTCATGTTAATAAATAAATTGACTGATTTACAAATAATAAAGCAAAAAGCCAGATCTAATCGAAAAACTCTAAAAACGGCAAGTGAGCTCGAGCTACCTCTAGGTTGTACCAGACGGCCGCGTGGAGTCACAGCAGTCTGTACGTCCACATCTTTTACTGAACTTACTTACTGTCATTACTCTGGATTTGTATTTTTTTTGTTTGAATGTTAATTTTGTGGCTGATTGGTGTCTTCAGATATATCGAAAGAAACACCTCAAATTTACAATGAAAGGCGACTGTCGGAATACTGTTTTTTTATACAGTTTTAAACAATATTACATTAGCCAATACACCTTGTCCTTCTTATGTTCTTAGATACATTTTGCACAATTGCACATTAATCGGCGAAAAAATGCAAATTCAAAATGAAGCAGAATCTTATATAGGCTAAACGTTTACGTAGTTATCTACATTTTCATAAAACAAACAATAATACGACTTCAAATGCCGCAAACAGGAAGCATAATCTCTCAAAACGGAGTTATCAATAACAAGCATAAATAAAATACATTCAAATTGAGAACCTTATCCTTTTTTGTGAAATAATTAAAAATATAAAGGCAAAGAATAACTACAAATGTGTTATCATAAAAAAAACTGCTTTTTTTATTATTTTTGAAGCTGAGTGTACACGATTAGCGAATGAACGTCGTCGCCCGGGAATACTGGCGCCGTCTCTTTTATCTTAGCTAATAATACATTTGTTTAACGTTGTTTTATCAATGGACATGTTTGATATATTATTACTGTAAATATCGGTCTACTATTGCAAGATTCTTCAATTTCAACAATTCGTTCGAACTATTGTGGGTACTGCTTTTTTCTGTTAGTGAGGTAAAAGAATGCTCCTAATAGACTTCAAAATTATTTTAACATTAACAACTACGTTAATATTATTAAACATTAGTTACACCCACTCTCACGCAATTTATGCCGTAGAGCGCCATAAACGAGATGACTCGAACGTCCTTGATCGTATGTATGATACTGATGACAATTACGTTACAATCCTAAAGAGTAGGTACTCTAAGACCGACGACAAAATCAAAGCGATCCATAGAAGCGATGGCAAAACGACCAAATCCTTTCGACGGTTTTTGGTGAGAACTTGTAAAGTCTAGTTAAGGAATAGATGGATTTGGGGATACCTTTGCCTAGTAATGGGACACAACATACTAATTACATTAACGATGATAGCATCAAATTAGTAAAATGTCTATATCTTAGGTATTATATTATATAGTATTTGAGGCCCCGGTGGCGTAATCGGGAGAACGGTCGGCTTTGATGCCAGAGGTGCCGACTTCAAACCGCCGTGCACCAATGGATTTTACTATCGAAAAATTTATGTGCGCTTTTCACAGTAGCCCTCTGGTGAAGGAAAAATATCGTTAAGAAACCAACAACCCCGCATGGTGGTAGGACACTATCTAGAGTTCGCCTGGCTAGCTACCATCCTCATGTAAAAAAAACTGTCGCCAAACATCTAATGTATTCCGGCTGCTATCCTTGAGTGCCAGTTCCCCATTCTAGGCCTAGCGTACTTACCATCTTCGACCGCATCATCACTAACAGGTGAGATAGTGGTCAAACGCTAGCCTATAAGATATATAAAAAAAAATTAAAACATTACAATAAGATCCACATTATTATATACTCCAGTTAGTGAACGTCGGTGACGACGATTAATTAATATTAATATTTATTGGGAGGTTATCTGTGTAGAAGTATAAGCAAAGTATGTGAGGAATTGTTGTTATATTCCTATCTTTTAATAGTATCTATATTGAACGCTTGTTTCTATGAGTGGAAGTAATGTGAAGATTGGCATTCGGACAGCAAACTGAGAAAACCGTAAAATAGCGGAATTACAAGAAATACACTGTCGTGAATGGTGTTTGTGATAGTATGTTTCCATTGTTACAGAAGTGTGGGATTTAATATACTTATTATTGCAGTTGTAGAACCTCTGGTCAGTGTACAGATAGGCATAACAACACAATTTTCAAAAGTTCTTTATAATGTTTGGAATATAAAGAACTTTTGACTACAATTACAAAGATTTACAAATAATTACAAATAAAAATTACAACTACAACTACAATTTAATAAATTACAAAGAATATCATATTTTTGTTTTGACAACTTGTGTACTCACGAATGGACGAGAATTCAAGTGAACTTCAAAATTGTGATTCTTTATATAACAAGTTCATATTTTGAAACGCAGGGCTATTTCATCGATGTAACCATTGACTTAAATGTAGGTACGCAGTTCTTATATGAATGTAACTACTGTACACGATTCCTATCGATTAATTAAATTTCAGCTATTACATTCGACCCTATTACTAGGCACCATAGAACGTAACTGTTTTTGTTACGCAAAAATAAAATTATTTATTTGTGTAAAAACAAGTACATACGAGTATCAACTTAATGATTTTTTTTTTGGTAATAATAACAGTAGATACATATTATAAAACAATTGATGTATTTCTTTTATCACGCATTTTAAAGTTTACTTTTACCAAACACGTAACAGTTAACTTTCTCTACCAGCTGTCAGAAGTTAAATAAATGGTTAGGCCAAGTATAATGCGCTACAGATTCTGTTAAAGGCAAGCATCATTGCTTACCATCAGACAAAAGTCTTTCGCTTGCCGATAAATAGATTGTTTGTTTATTATTAAATAACTACAAACTGATCTGGCTTTATAGAAATTAGTTCAAAGTTTTTTTTTTATATTTTTCATTAGGCGATAAAAACGGTAGGTAACATTTTATTGCGCAGAAATATAATATACCAATTAGTACGATATTTTTTTTTATTTCATACTATTTTTGTTTATATTATGTGAATATCGAATACGTAAGCTATTTTTTGCTACAATATCTCAATCAACATTTTAAGATCCAATTCGACGTACTTTGTCTAATAAAACGCTAAATCTGAAATTAATATTTGTTATATTAACGACTTGAATTATAAATACACCAACCACACAATATTTACTGAGAAAACAATTATTCTTGTATGATGCGTGTAATATATATTTTAGGGTTGCCAAGTACTTAGTGATTTAATATTAAAAAATAAAATAGGACTAAGTTGCTGCGTTAGGTGTTTAAAATAAACGCTTTATCATGAGTGCAAATTTATATAGCTTGGTAAGTAAACCCATTACCTATTTTTTAATTGACCTAGAAAAAGGAGGTGGTTCTCAATTCGTCTGTATGTTTTTTTTTCTTGTTTTAGAGTTCCTTAGTCCTGACAAGGAACCCTTATAGTTTCTTCATGTCCGTCTGTCTGTGTGTATATCAATTACGCCGACAAAAAGGTAAAATAAAATTTGGAAAATATTTTTTTAGGGCTCCCCTACATGTGATTTTTTTATTTTATTTTTTATACCGAACTGGGTAGCACTTGATCTAGTGATCAAATCAGGTGAGTTAGTTCTCACCTGATGTTAAATGATGATGCGATCGATGATGGAGCATGCTTACCCAGAAGATACCTATTCACTCGCGATTTGAAGACCCCCATATTGTACTTAACCGGAAACACAGACTCAGGCAGGGATGATTTTTTTTCGCCGTCTACCCCGTCGTGTGGGATATCGTTAAATATCTCTTTTAAAATTATTTAAGGGTTGCAAATACTGTTTTACGATTTATGCTCTATTTACGAAATATTAAATCTTAAAGTGCAAACGTTTGATCCAGTAGTGCGTCACCACGCGTGACTCGCGGGGCATGGAAGTCGTTTGTTTTAGTTTTTAAACTATCTTAATTACTTATGTTTATATGTTACTTAAGAAAGACAGTTGGAGGTAAGAACATTACAGAATTGAGAAGCGTGAGGCATGAAATTATAAAATATCTTAAACGTTAGAGAGCCTAATAGTATTGTTTTTTTTTTAGAATATAGCTACTTCACTGAGTAGTTAGGTTAGGTTAGATAACACATAAGTGTACCTAAACCTGTATCTAGCAGTACCACACCCAAGGGTTTGGGTTAGGATTCCAATTGAACAATATTTTGCCGGAAAATTAAGTATTTTGTATCGGGACCCCCTTTTATTATTAACTTTATTCTGTCTTTGTTGTTATAGCGGCCATAGTAAATATATATACATTGTGAAAATGTCAAGTCTCTATCTATTATGCTTTAATATTTCAAGCAAAAACGCCGAAATATCACGTTTCTTGTACGGGGTTCTTTATATATAACTACCTGTGCCCGCGACTTCGTCCGCGTGGAATAGTGTGTTTGGGTAGCATTTTTAAATATTTAGCCTAATTATTTTACAAATAAGACACATACGTATCCCACCTACACCGCACCGTACCAAGCTGCGCAAATCTCCCTTCCCCTCTCCCTCCCCCTCCCCCCTCTCCCCGTACCCTTTCCCCCCACTTCCCCTCCCCTCTCTCTTCCCCCCACTTCCCCCTCCCTCCCCATCTCTATTCCCTCCACTCCCCTCCCCTCACCTTACCCTCACTTCCATCTCCCCTCCCCTTTTCCTCACTTCCACCTCCCCTCCCCTCATTCCCCCTTCCCCTTCCCTCTTCCCCTTCCCCCTCACAAACGATCATCAGCCTAAACGTTAAGCCTAACGTTAATAAGTTTCAAGCTTTAAAAATGACGATACTTCCATACAACTTTTCATCCCCCCTTTCAACCCCTTACAACCCTCTTTTCGCATTAAAAAGTAGCCTATGTCCTTTCTCAGGCTCTAGACTATCTGTGTACCAAATTTCATTTTAATCGGTTCAGTGGTGTTGGCGTGAAAGTGACACAGACAGACAGACAGACAGAGTTACTTTTGCATTTATAATATTAGTTAGGATTTTATTTTCTTTTTAGTATTAGTTGTTAAATCCCTCATAGTACACATACTTAGTGAACATTTCAAGTATCTACCTATTACGGTTAATACGGAAAATACAGCCCTATGAAATGCGGACAGTCGGACGGACGGACGAACAGCGAAGTCTTAGTAATAGTGTTCCTTTGATACCCTTTGGGTTCAGAAACCCAAACAAAAGGGCATGCTTTTGAGTCGAGTAGAGTAACCTATTTAGTGTGATTGGGATCTGCAAGCTACTTTTAATGAGACGACCACGGCACAACCCGCACGACAAGACATGGGAGAACATCCCAACCCCAACAATCGCAGCATTCGCAGCCCTACCGTCCAAGGCGCCGGCACCAGCCGGCAGCCGTCGGCAGTCGGACAAAATCACAAACACAATGAGAGTGACTCGCTAGATCAAAGCCGCGCGGCGTTATTGTTTACACCCAACCCACCATCGACTAATCAACTGATTAATTTAATTAAACATTACTAGAAAGTTCTGTTTACGAGGCGTTTCCTCGGGCCTACATGCAAGTTCAAAGGAACGGTGTGAATGTAAACAAAGTATTGTCGGCGACGGCACGGCGCGACACTCGACTCTGTTACTCGGACGATGGTTTCTTGACACGGAACACTTTCTTTAGATACTCATTGCATATTTTTATGGCCTAATTGCTTTCGAGTATTAGTATTTAAATAGGTTTAGCATCTAACCATCTCTTAAACTATTTAAACCTAACTCTCAGCTATTCGTTTTAAGCTTTACTGACCCTAATACTTCTACTGTCTTGCCCTATTGACGTAAACTAGGGTTCATGATGAGTCCAAGCCTAAAAATGTATGTGATTTCCTAAATTAGGGCCTCCTAAACGTTATTAATTTAACCATCTGTATAGCAGACCCAGATGGGGCTCTGCTGCTATCGAGGGATGACTCTGCTCACTAGGATCTCCCCTCATCGTCATGTGGGGTAGTACAAGCCGTTGGAGACTCTCATCCACCGACTCTCCAACGGTTAGGGTATATATAGGGTATATAAATTAATTACTTTTAGAAAAAGTACAAAATCGATAATTGCACAAGTGGTTTGAAAACTAGTGACAAATGTATTTCACCCAAAACTGCTCCACTTTCATCGACTCACGTAAGATAAACGTTCAAGACGCAGAGAAATATCATGCTTAGTGCTTTTAAATCTTAAGGAAAACTAAGAGGGAAAATAAAGTAAAAACACAACGGCTTCGAGACTCAGTGAGGGGCTTATTCTGAGAATGTCATAGTGAAAGAGCTGCTCAAGCGACCGTTAGAGCACTTTTTGCAATTCAACTGCTGCGCTTATTTGCCACTAAAATTGTATTGTGGTACAATAAAACAAATTACGTAACTTATTACAATAATAAAAAACCTTAAAAGACGTGCCTATCATCATCATCATCATCAACCTATCTCTGTTAACTGCTGGACATAGGCCTTACCTATGGCACGCCACTGAGCACGATCTTCGGCTCTTTGTTGAGAATAAAATAAATTATGATTATGTCAAACCTCAATCATATGCGTATGATTGACGTTTGACATGAGTGCCATGTTTTGTCAGTATATTAATTGTGTACTAATAATAACCCGCCCGGCAATTGTTTTTTAACAAAAATCAAGTCTCAATCAATATAGATCCGATATCGTTGAACCGATTCTTTTTAATTGGAATGGACACGTAGGTACTGCAAGATAGGCGTCACTACTGCGTCAGAACTAGTGGCAATATTCAGAAATATCGAACGCCTCGGCTACGAAGAGAAATAGCTATGCCACTGATGACAGTCATTTAGATTTACATTAATTTAACTGTCACATATTTGAAAACCAGATTTTTCAGCATCCTGAATTTCCTTTAGTATGTGTTTGCTATTTTTATAGCCAGACAGATACGATTATTTTCCATATAATCGAAGTATTTGCGTATATTTTTATAAATGTTCTAGAAGCAATAACAAACCGAACGTAGTTGTCCCGTGCAGCTTCGCACACTTCAAATTGTAGGTACTAGTAAAATACCTTATTTTTGAAATGGTTCTAAAAGTATTCTATGTTTTAGACCAGGTTATTAACTGTATTGTGCCAAATTTCATCAAAATCCGTTTAACCGTGTTAACTTGATTAAATAAAAAAACATACAAACTTTCATATCTTTAAATAGTCATATTAAGTCACTTCCCACCGTCTGTCCCTCCCTCTGTGCACAACGGATTTGAATGCGGTTTTCATCAATAGATAGAGTGATTTAAGATGAAGGTTTATTATCAGAATTAAACGCGGGCAAATCCGCGGGGCGCAGGTAGTAAATAATATTTTAAAAGTAGAATGTTTGTACGAAAATAAACTAGTGCTACCTACAACACACCAAAACCTTTAGAGATCGCAATAATCGAATAGATTTTATGTAACACCGACATACGAATCACGAATACGTCTGCCTTGGTAAATCTTGCAATTGGGTAGTAACAACTTCGACAAGGAAGCTCGTAGAGAAGAATACAGCTGCAGTGATGGGCAGCATTCGGAAAACTTCGTCGAGTCTTTTCATCGCCCATAGTTTGAGGTATGGGCCTGAAGACGAAAGTATTTAACGAGTGCGTCCTACCTATTATTAATTACGGAGCCGAAACGTGGATACTGACGGTGCGACTAGTTCACCAATTAAAGTCGCTCAGCGAGCTATCGAAGGGGCTATGCTCTGAGTTTCTCTGAAAGATAGAATTCGAAACGAAGTCGTCCGTCAGAGAACCAAAGTTATCGACATAGCTCAAAGGATTAGCAAGCTGCAGTGGGCTGGTCACATCTGTCGTAGAACCGATAACCGTTGGAGTAGACTAGTTCTAGAGTGTAGACCACGGCTCGGCAAACGTAGTGTAGGTCGCCCTCCAGCTAGATGGAGCGATGCTGTACGCAAGATGGCTGCCAGCGGTTGGAAACGAACAGCTGCATATACAGCTCAGTGGCGTGCCATAGAAGAGGTCTATGTCTAGCAGTGGACAGAAATAGGCTAATTATGATGATGACGATGAAGCTTGTTTTAAAAACTAAAAAACTGACGTCACATGCCGCGCGTGTCAGTTTCAGTAGCAAGTTTGATATGTTTATTGCCATATCTCTGGAGATACTTATCAGATGTCAAATAATTATATAATACGACCACCGTGGAGGATGTACCCGACATATTATTATATTTGTATTTGTATATATCATTCGAATCGGTTTACAATAGGCGGAGTAATCGAATAACAAATATACCTTAAAGAAAAACACAAACGAATTGAGAACCTCCTCCTTATTGGAAGTCGGTTTTTCAACCGACTTCACATACCACGCGAGTCAGTTTCAGCAGCAAGTTTGAGATTTTTATCTGGAGATACCCATCAATCTGATTTTGATACTCAAGAATAATAAAATCGGTTAATGTTTAATGACAAGTCTGAGGTGTTTATCTCCATATATCTGATACCCTATTCATGATAGAGAAATAATCACTCGAATCGGTGCACAATTCGCGGAGTAATCGCATATCAAACTAGACTTCAAGTCAACTAGACTTCAAAAAAAGGAGGAGGTTTCTCAATTCGACCGTATAATATGTTTTTTTTTTATGTTTGTTCGCGGAAAACTTCGTCGTTTATGAACCGATTTCGATTAGGAAAAGAGATATCCCAAGTGTGATGCCATGGTAATTTTATCGAGGTCGGGTAAGTATCTCCAGAGATATGGAGATAAACACCTCAAAATTGGTACTGAAAATTAATAGCGCGGCAAAGACATATTCATCATTTCGTCATAGAAGATACCAATTCACCAAATCTGATTTGGCATTCACACTGAATCAATTAAAATTTTCATTATTGTAACTGCTTATTAAAATATATCATTGATTGATCTATTTATTACATTTGAAATTATTTCCAGTTTTTAATTATATCTAACACAAACAATATGTATTTTTTATTATTGTAATTATACTTATATCTGTTTGTTTTTAAATAATTCATTTTGTGTGTCAATAAATCAAACAAACACTATTTATTCGACGTAAATCTACTAAGATTCTAACAGGCATTAAACAATTTAGAAAGCACCGCTCCCAAATTGAACGATAATACAATTACAAATTACTGTCCCTAGATGGCCGAAGCATCGTTTCTTCGTTGTTTATAATTAATTTGGTACATTAGCGATGCCTTGCGTAATCGCTGTCTACATTGTTATGTTTCGATAAAGTACGCACACACGATGTTGTTTTGTTAAAACTCTATTTTGCTAACGGTAATTTGTAATTTCGCTCTCGGTCGTTCCGCTCCCGCCCGTTTCGCTCCCGCTCCCTCGAAATTATGCGAATAATGTAGAAATTACGCGTAGTTTGTACTCAAAACATCCTTCGTGCAATTACCGCGGAAGCTAATAATTTAGACACTGTACAATAAGTAGGTACGTATCACTAAAATTAATTTTATTCAATGTATACTGCAATAGTACTACAAAAGCAACGTCGCGCCTTATTTATGAATAAGAGTTAAGATCGTTTATATATAAATAAAAAAACAACGTAACATTCCAAGGTAGTCATTTTCAGAGTAGCAAATTGATGAAAGATTATCAGATTTCGATGAATTTTACAATGGGACTAAACGGGTAGTAAAGTACTATTTCAAACAAACAAGGAATTTTCTAAATCATCACCATCAATCAACACCAATATTATTATAAATGTAAAAGTCAGTTTGCATGTGTTTTTTCGTTTGTTCTGGACTTTTTCACGGCAAACGGTTGGACCGATTTAGCTGAGAGGCCTATGTCCAGCCCAGTGGACTCACACAGGCTGATGATGATGATGATTTAGCTGAAATTTTGCGAAGGGATAGCCAGTATCATGGATTAGGCTATAGGATACTTTTTAACGCGAGCGAAGCCGCGGGGCACAGCTAGTTGGATAATAAATGACGCAATTATAAAACAAAGCCCAAAAAAATACAAGCGAATTGAGAACCTCCTCCTCCATTTTTGTGAAGTCAGTTAAAAAGCACATCGCTGACTTGTGTACTTTAGTAAAAACTCCTTCAGTGGAGAGCTTTTAATGAAAACTGTCCTTCAAAGCGCAATTACCACGGCGACGTATACGTTATACAAAATAAAAAAAATATAAAAACAAAAAACTGAACAACGCAAACGCGAAAAAGTTTAAGCGGCAACTAATTAAAAAACAAAAACGTAAAAGTGCTCACTTCAACGTACGGAGAACTGGCTTCCCGAATTTAAAACTCCTCTTTTTTCGCACGTTTTCGCTTTCGTCCAGCTAATTAGTGTTAAGGAGCTTCGTGTGTTTTAGCGCGCTTTTTGTTCTCTTTTCAAATGGTTTGGCGCGTTATTGTAACTTTAGCGCTTCGAGGTGTTTCGGCACGGCGCGCTACTGCAGTCGAAATGTCAAACCGTCCTTTGAGGGAAGCTTCTTGCTGTTTTTCTGTGTACGTACTTACAGTGGTGCCGCGGCAGTTTTCTATGAACTCTTTATATTCCATATTAAAAAAAATAAAACTGCAGTTTATCCGTTGCATTCGGTCTGGGACCTTTGCACGGTTTTCAGAACAAGTTATCTTTGGAACGTGGCTCATGTTTGTTACCTCAACTTTGTAACGGTGCTATTCTTAAAGTTTGCTATGATTTTCGTTTGCATTTTTGTGATGAACGATTTAATTATAGCGGTTTGTTTGACGTGCTCGTTGAACTCTTTCGTTGTGGTATGTTCTGTGTGTACTTAATTTAGTATTAAGTACTTTCCTTTATTCCTATGATCAAATTATCTAATGTCAGCCTTCAAATGGATTATCTCATGATTTTGTAAACTTTTACAAAAAACAATGACTATTTTACGTAAGTTTCTCTTCCCAGTACCATACATAAAGCGTTTTCTATAGGTAAAAAATAGGAATTCGAATCACCGCAAAGTCGCTAGTTTGTCGGTCAAAGTCAAAGTCAAAGTCAAAGCATTTATTCAGTATATGGGCAAATTAAAAATTAGCACTTACACACGTCAAATAACATTAAATAGATCATATTCAACAAAAAATATAGATATAACAGAAACATAACGCTTTGAATTTACAAAAAAAAACAAAGGTATTGAGGTTTTCTATCCGATGCATTTCCATGCCATCCAAATGCACGAATAGATACCACCTTTCCCTTTCTTCAAATCAGTCCACTGCTATATGCTTCCATTTATCCGCACCAAGCGCGACGCGATGCTTTATCTTTCATCATGCGTACTGCCAAAGAATGGAATTCTTTACTGGGGTCTGTGTTTCCCGATAAGTACAACCAGAGGTCTACAAGTAGCGAGTAAATAGGTACCATCTAATCAAGCGTGCTACATCGTAAATTGTATGGTGACATGGTAGTGAAACGCTTGGATATGTGAGATAATAAAAATACCTCTTCACGGTTAAACAGCTCGACCAATATAGCTAAAACTCTGAAGAAGTATAGCCACTAATGCCACTTTTAACGCGGGCGAAGCCGTGGGATGCAGCTAGTATTATATAATTATAATAATAATTCTTCATTTACAGCGACTACAGGCGTATCGTTTAAAATATAAACTTTGAACAAAGTTGGCGGTAAATAATTCACCATTACCCTCCAACCGGTTGTAATTTGTAGCCGTAAGGGGGAGGTGAGGGGTGGGGGTGGAAATTAACATGTTTGTCTTGCTCACGTCGTAGCTAACACCAAAACTACGCGAAACTCAAATAAATTCACTCACGTTTTACATAAGTATACACACTTACTAATGTTAAAGGCGAGTGTACATACATACAATACATAAATTCAAATTAATTTTATAATTTGGATTTTTGTAAAATTATTGTATACTAACCCACAAACCTTATTTTCAATGATAATAGACTACGTTATGTGGAACACAATATCAAGAATATTTTCTTGTGTTATAGTGCAAAATGTAACTTTATAACAAAATAATTATAACTTAAATAAAGTCTAACAAATTAAAAAAAACTTTGTGAGCAGTCAGAACGTGTCTAAAAAAGCACGACTGGCTGTACATAGGGGAGTGCTGGTTCCCACACTTATGTATGGTAGTGAGTATTGGGTGTGGCAGAAGAAGCATTAAAGTAAAATTAATGCTGTAGAAATGAGAAGTTTGAGAATATTATTGGAGTAACTCTGATGGATAAGGTGGAGAACAGCGTGATAAGGGAATGTTGTGGTGTGATAGAATATGTAGTGACAAAGAAGGACAAAAAGATGTTTAGATGGATAGGTCATCTAGAGAGGATGGATGTAGGAAGATTGACGAAACAGATTTATGAGACGAGTGTGAATGGGCCAGCCGGTAGAAGCCGACCTAGGCCAACGTATTACGACCAGATCGGAGACGTTTTAAAGAAAGGCCAAGTTAAAAGTACTATAACCGGCGAGCATGCATAAAATCACTCAAGAAAGTAAAAGAAGCGAAAGAGGTATGCCAGGATCGTAACATGTGGAAAGAAGTAGTCTATGCCTACCCCAACGGGAAAATGGCGTGATTTTATGTATGTAAATAAAATCAGATTAATTACTAAAATAATACCCAAACCACATAAATTAAGAACTTTTCTTTACTCATGTGCCCAAACCACAGTCTAATCGATGTTATGATTTACTCGAAACTTGAAAAGGCTGTCAATGAAACCCAAAATAAATTTGAATACAAAATTACATTGTTTTTACAAAAAGTATTTTTTTGCTTGTAGCTATTACTGCCCTCCGGACACTCATTTTCTGTTATTTTATTTTTAGTTACTAAAGCAATGGTACATTGTACAGTGTACACGCGTAACGACAACGAATACCTAACCTACCCGCCTTCGTGAAATAAAATATTATTTTGTCCCAAAAACATATTTCCATTTCCCATTCTCGATTGTGACATCAGCCTAAGACGCCTACTAATATATAAGTTAAACACTCTCTCGACATGTCGTTTGTTCCTTGTAATTAATGCTAAGAATTAAAAGTTTTTGTTTGAATGCTTCGAAACTTTATATTTTGACTAGTAATTACACGCGCGTGAGTTTGCCGCCGTTTGCTTGTTTTAGGCATGATGTCACACAAAGAGAGGTGTACGTACGTACGAGTTTATTAATACGGTGCCGTCTTTATAAGTTTTTTTTTAAATTTAGATTAGTATTTATGTATTTTTAGTAGTACTTTTTAAGAATTAGTCTGAAACTCGGGCTTTGGAAAAGTTCATATTAAGAAGGAGTGCAGAGCTATATAATATAATATGTGTTACAAATATAAACGGTCGAGTTTCGATCACTGGGGACCAATAGTGTTTATTTTTGTAATGTCGAAATTTCTTCGAACTGTTTCGGATATTTTGGTATCTGGGAGCCAGCAAGGTTGTCACGAAACGAGCTTTGAAATGTTTCATATTATTTTGCCGTGAACAAAATTAAATGTAACGCCTGTTAATAAATTAACTCTTTGTATTAAAATATTTACAAAACACACTTAATACAATGCTTGAAATGTATCAGGAAGATCCATTATTTGTATGTTTTCAATTGTCTAAATCAACAGTGTATGTCAAATGTTTTTTTCAGAACTCGGGCAGCAATGTTTAACATTTGAAAAATATACAATCTACCTGTATAATTGAATATATTTTATTTCCGTAGACATTATAAAATCACGGTCTAATACCACTTTTCTTTCTCAATTTCCGTTGCAAAAAGAGTCCCCATGCATTAACTATTCCATATTTTGTAAAAAAAGTAAAGCTCTTAGTAAACGTTAACAATAAACCTTATAAAACGTATTCAGAACGAAAACAAAGTAATAAATTAACAATTTAGGTATTCACCGCCGTCAAGGGACGAAAACTGGCTGATATTTTTTTTACATTATTGTCTCTGTATCACCATGTATAATTCATGTTTTACTACGCGTGCCCCGCGGTTTTACTCGCATACTGATGCTAATCGTGATACAAAATTTAGTAGTGGTAGGACTTGTGGCAGTCCATTTCTCCCCTACTCTTGTAGAATGTGGTACGAACTCCCGTCTTCTGTTTTACCGCAGAGTATATAGTATAGAGTATAAAGTCCTTCAAATCTTGACAGGTCGGCAGCGCATGACTGACAAAAACCTCTAGTGTTGCAAATGTTCATAGGTGACGGTGACCGCTCCCCATCAAGCTGTTTGCTTGTTTTCTACCTTTATCATAAAAAAAGTCCAATCTTGGTCTATTCACGCGTGAATACAATTAAGTTTTCCATAAACTACATAGATGCAGTATAAAAATATTCAACAATAGTAAATTTGGTATATTATTTTAGAAACATATTTATGTATTATGAAATCTACCTGATAAAAGACTTTTTACTTTAAATTACTTCAATTCATCGCATAATTTCGGCCTTTGTCGTAAAGTCTATATGTTAAATGAAAATGCCTCCCAAAATGTCCAAAACAAAAGGTATGCGTATAATATTTAAACCAAAATCTCAATACCTGATACAAATACTGTAGTTATTTGTTACGGTAAAACGTTGATAAATATGAAAAAGATCCTAAATACATTCATTAGTATTGGAAAAAGAAAAAGTTAAACTCGCCGCAATCTGAACACATCACAAAACAATCACCGTAAAATCGCTGTTCCCGCAACAAAACGCACAAAACGGAAACGCAGCGATATGTAAATACCGTTCTAATAATAAAAAAAACAAGCACACAAGAAACAATGGTTTGAATATGTGTAATAGAGAGGTAAAGTGCCTATCGGGCCTTCAGAGGCTGTAAACATATAAAATGAAGGCAGTTATTGTTCTTCAGTAACAATAAGAGAGGCATTTTTCCACAATTGACTGAGGCCATTTCGAGTGAGAGCACCGCGGTAATAATAAGCAGTGGATACCGCATCGACGCACGTTTAAACAATCAAACGGGAACAAAAAGACGTAATGTGCAAATGGATAATACGGCGCTAGGGATCGACCGCACTGTGAGCGAGAAGCGGTTGTGCCTTGGTTGTGCCTATCTGTGGGCGCAACGAAAGATGGAATAATTTTTTGTTTAGTGTCCCGATCGCGTCCTCTGTCATGGGTCGGAGAAGTTATCCAAGCTTGGCATGGTTGGATAGATTCTTTCGAATTTATGCAATAGCTGATATCCATATCCATAATATTTAACATTATATCAAACATTACAATAGTTTTTATTATATTAATATACAATAACCTTTACGTCATTCGTAAGTAGACAGCGTGAAACCATTCGTTGCGGAACCAAGGTTCCGCAACGGATCTATAATTAAAGTTGAAAAAAACCTTTACACTGAATATCTAGTAATACTCAAGAGGGAGAATCTTCAATAACAGCTAAGAGGATTAAAGGAGCATTACATTTTTATGAAAATCGAGGCATGAGCCTTTCTGTAAGCGACAGTCACGTTATTGTCACAGGTTTGGCATATTGAAAAATCATCGTTTTATCCCATTAATGCTGTTACATATTAAGCAACCGGACTACGTATTCGATGAAAGATCAAAGATTATTCTTTATTGAATGTATGTATGTATGTTCTTCATGGAGCGAGCATACACACATGTAATTTTTTAAAACAACGACTTCAAATGACATCGTTCCGGCGGACGGTAGGGCAGGGCTTCGAGGAATAATTTCGACCGGCCAGCGAACTATGAAATATATATCTTGTTACCTTTAGATACGTTCGAATTTACGTTGACAAATTTTAAATGCTCTAACACGCCGGCAGCCTAAGTGCGCATGCCTTTAGCATGAATTATAGCTGGTATAATACAACAAGAACGCCTTGTGGTTGACCCAAACTACCGATTGAAATACTATAATCTAAAGAAAAAGCGATAATTGCCCGCTCACTTTCTACTGCGCCTTTACCCTAGCTCCATGAAGAGGATGCGTGATTAGTTATATCCTTCACCCTCCCCACCCCCTATTCTTCGCATCTCCGGCGTAACAAATGAACCACCCTGTATAACGTCGCTTAAGGTAATTGCAATTAATGTTAAGAAAATGTCCTTAGCGACATTGATAGGATATAAATTCAATGTTAAGGGCAGGAGACTAAAAAGTTTAGGATCAAGGTACTTACATTATTTAGTTTTTTCAGATTAATAAATTATTTCAGATTTGGTAGTTTATTATAGGTATTTACAGCCGCGTATTTACAGACAACACATGAGGACGCGCAGTGTTCGCGAACGCATAGTGCCATTCATACCAATGCATTATTGACATTACTTGTGTCAAATCCAGTGATATGCATGCATTCATCAAAATCATGGCCTTCATTCTCGGCCGTATTGGCCGATAAATTAACAGTATAAAGAGCTGGGATGACTAAATGACTAAACAGTCATTAAATACACCATATTTTCTAGCTTTCTATTATATTTTTATAACTGTTAAAATGATATAATAGGTAAATTAAAAATGATGAAAAATGATGATGATGTCTCTGGAAATATAAATTATTGTGAATATACATTGTTATACACAATCCAAAATTCATTATCGTTGTATTGATAGGATCGTACTGTAGCTGAGTTGGTTACAGCGCCTGGATATGTTTCCGAGGGAGCGTGGGTTCGAGTCCCGTCGGTACGATGACATTTTGTATTGTTTGTAACAATGTACAAAAATGTAAAGTGTGTAACACTTAAAGAAACATAATATTGTGAAGATAATGATTAGACCTTTAAATTAACAATTTGCACTATAAGATACATCTTCTTATGAACTTATTTTATTAGACACTCAATAGACGTCACTCATGACGTCATGACCAAAGAGCTAGCGCTTTTCTCGGCCAACAAATTAGCCTAGTAATTCAACGAAGTAAAGTCGCCATCTGATGATTTCTGTGAACATTACCGGCAGATGGCGACCCCTAACAAAAAACACAACCTATTGTGTTTTTTGTTTATAATCTTTTAATGTAGTTTACTTCTCTTATATAGAAAAAAAATGTTAATACAAAACCCGTGATTAAGCTAGTGTAACGATTTAGTACTTTTGTTATGATAATTTTACTCATATGTTTGCCTGTAATCTTACACCGCGGAAGCTTATTACACGATTCATAATATGCCCTTAGTAGTTCAGGAGCTTAAATGTAATTTTTTTAATATGTTTGTTTCATATGGTCAAGAACAATTAAAATAATACTGTTGATGTACTTGTTTATTTGAATTATATTAAACAAATTCAGTTTAAAATTTATTAAATTTATTTTAAATTTGATTATGCACTAATATCTAAATACCACAAATACCCACTGACTGACTTATACAGTTTAATTAATGTACTTTACACATTTAATTTACTTTAATACCCACAAAGCAATGGGGCTAGCACAAGTTTCTATCGTCAAAGCGTATGTAAAGTAAACGCGATAGTTTGTATTAATTGATCAGCGCCGCTACAAATGTCAAATCAATTGCTCTCTATTCTATTCGGTAGAAACTCGTGCTGTCCCACAGTTGATAAACTTTTCGTAAACGTCAATAGCGTTAGCTCCCATACTAAGCTTAGATTAGTAGCCGCCCTAGCCCTAGCGAGGTAAATAATGACCATCTAATATGCGGAATGCCGTATTACCCAGTAGGAAACCATTTTGAGTTGCACTTGATAATATAAGAGGTGGAAAACACCAATCAAGATATAATGAACCAATCAAGCGGGAACGGTTCAGTAATACGAGTATGTGTATGTAAACAACTCCGTATCTAATTCTATTTGTATACCTGCTGCGCTCCGCGGCTTTGAACGTACTTCAAAATCTTCTACAAAATCTTTTTACAACATTTTACCAATGATATTCTCACTAGATGCGCTAAGACAAAGGAGGTAATATTTATTTATATGGAGGTAATAATAATATATTTTCAGATAGTTTTGACCTACCTGTTACCTGTATCATTTTTTATGGAAAAGTGTAAGTATCTAATGAAATAATTTATAAAAATAATACTATACACAAATTACTAAAGGTATGGCCACACCGCGGCGTCCTGATTTCTGGCGTTTTCTGATCGCGTTTGGTGTGAACCAGTCGGTACAAATACTACTGCGCTATCTGATCGCCGCTTAGATCGCGCAGGCAAGACGCTGCGGTGTGTCCGTACCTTAAAAAAACCTTGCAAGCTAAATAATACAAAAAGTAATAATTTCCATAGTGCGTCAACACAAAATAATATATTTATTTATTTATTTATTCAAATTATCATACATTGGGTGGGCTTGACAGTGTTACAACCAATTCGCCCAACCAGTTCTTACAAACTAAAATCCTTAAAAAATACATTGGATTAAAATTATTATTCTTAATATGGTTCATCCTCGACGTCATCATCGCTTACCACCAGACGACATAATGGTCAAAAGCCTTTTAAATATAAAAAATATAAAGCAGATCATCACCTAACATAGAAATTCACTACATTCAACGTTAAACTGTCAATAATATCGTGAACACTCAGCTATTACCTTGTCATTGTGATAACCTAAACGAGCAGTCCAACCATTACTGCGCTACTATAAGTAATAACGCCCCAAATATAATTACAAGCGAGTAATGAAATACGACTCTAAACTATTCAACCTCATAAAGTATTGATCAGGTAGGAAGCTCGCCGTCCGTCGTCATTTATTTATACAAAAAATTTATATAGTTTGCATAAGAATGGCGCCATTTTCACCCCCACCCTCCCATTCTCCCCCTATTAATAACATAACAGTGTAAATAATAGCTGAGTTAGACTACTTTCATTGTAGTCGGGTATTCATCTAAATTATAATATAATTACGAGGTAACTGTTTGTTTACACTTGAAGCTTTTCTGTTTTATTGAATTCTACTGTTGCAATATTACAACAGTATAATTCAACTGTTCAAATGAGACAATAGTCTAAAATTTTATATCGCTGAGTTAGGGGCCCGGTGGCGTAATCGGGGGCTTTGATGCCGTGGTACCGAGTTCAAACCGCCGTGCATCAATGGATTTTTCTATCAAAAAATATATGTGCGCTTCTCACAGTGGCTCTCCGGTGAAGGAAAACATCGTTAAGGAACCAACAACCCCCGCATGGTGGTAGGACACTATCTAGTGTCCGCCTGGCCAGCTACCACCCTCAAGTTAGAAAATCTGTCGCCAAAACATCTAATGTGTTCCGGCAGCTATCATTGAGAGCCTGTTCCCATTCTAGGCCTAGCGTGCTTACCAACTTCGACCGCATCATCACTTACCAACAGGTGAGATAGTGGTCAAACTATAAGATATAAAAAAAGTAGTATTGAAAATTCTGAGCCCATTCTGATCGCATCAAGTTAATTGTAATTATAATGTTATGTGCACTTCTTTTGCAAACAAGTAAACTCATAGATGTTTATCAGAATTAGTTTATTTTGTAAACGTTAGATCAATTTGAGGTCGCTTACAGTTTAAGGATAAAGTGGGTCCTGTAACTACATATAACGTATGTTTTATGTAATTTTCAAACAACTTCCGAAAACAAGTTTTTTTTTCTTTTATGTACGCGATTACTCCGGCAATTGTGAACCGATTCAAATGTTTTTTTCTTTGCCCGCATAATGTACGGTAATCCAGCCAATTTGTAGAATAGGAACAGCAGCACCATGTTGATCCCCCTATTGTTTGACTCTTTTATAACCGACTTCCAACTAGGAGGAGGTTTTTAACTCGTCTGTACGTTGTTTTTTTGTGTGTATGTTACGCGATTACTCTGTCAATTGTGAACCGATTGGAATTTTTTTTTATCGGTAGGGTACATTTTCACGTTGGTGTGTGTTCATGGGTGGTGGTGGATTGTATTATTGAGATGAGATGTGATGTGAGATCTGATAAGTATCTTCAGAGATATGATGATGATAAATGTCTCATACTTGCTACTGAAACTGACTCGCGGGGTATGGAGTCAGTTGTTTTAGTTTGTAACTATCTTAATTTTCACTTCAAAACAAGCACGAGTCCGTCTTGAAACACTGCGTAATAGTGATAAAAACATAGATAGTATAGTAGAATAGTGACACAACAAAGCGCACGTCTGTTAGCAATATTTTTTTAAATGATTGGAATAAAAGGAATTCAATACTGAAATCTAAAACTTTATTATATCTAATTCATTACAGATATCTACTATCACTCGCAATCTCGCACTATGACAATAATGTAATACACCAAATTCTATACTAACCTAATAATAACACTTAGTATGTTTATGACGTTAGAAAATGTGTCAAATAGGAAAACAACCACCTGTGTTAACAATTGCTGGTTCTACGTATGAAATATCCGTTAGAACGTATAATTTTGAAATTGTGACAATTATTTTAATTCATATTGTTTTAAGTAGAAAGTGACATTCGATTGAAGGCTTGATAGCGGTTTTTCTTTTTTGCAAAGACAGGTTAGTTAATGTTGGTGCTATTGACAATTTCGATTTATAATTCATAAGGTTCAAAATAAATGGCAAGCCTAATCTTGCAGTCAGAAATGGAAAATATCATCTGTCAGTTTATTATGAATGGTTTATATTTTGCAAAAATTATATTTTATTATTAGTAGCATATCATGAAAATTACGATGTACACAACTGCTAATTTTTAATTTAACTAAGACTGTGTTCAATAGCACCTTTTTTATGGCGAAATAACTGGTTTTATTGTATTGTTTGCACACAGTATTCACTAATTTTCTATCATCTTACTACATTATCTTAACAGGTTTTATCCTTTTCAATCTTCTCACTACGTCCGTGATGTTAAAATGGCCACAAGGATTTCATATAAATTGATGATATTTTCTATTTACTATTCACTATCCATCGGCTTTTTAGAATATCAACACCTGAAGAGTCAATCATTTAAATGTAATATTAAAAAAGTCAATGACCAAGTTTGGTCCTGGTCATTGACAGAGGTACAGAAGTCCAAGTTCAAGGTTTGTCAGAGAGCCATGGAACGGAGCATTCTCGGAGTTAAACGAACAGACCGAGTTCGAAACACTACGCTCCGTTCCAAAACCGGCATCACAGACGCAGGTTTTAAAAGTGCAGAGCTCAAATGGGACTGGGCAGGGCATTGGGTCCCCACAGATGGTCGGCGACGACGTGGTCGACCACGAAAGAGGTGGCGTGACAATATATTTGCCCACCAGCCTGGCTGGATAGACATTGCGCTGGAGAGAGGTTCGTGAAAGGCTTTGGGGCAGATCTTTGCACAGCAGTGGGATATTACAGATTAATAAAAAAAATTGAACAAATGTCTATGTCTGTTCTGATTGTGTCAGACTAATTGTAATTATAAAGTGACCCTATGGTTATAGGCACTTCTTTTACAAACAAGTATAGATGTTTATCAGCATTCGTTTGTTTTATGAGTGGTTTACAGTTTAAGGAGAATATGGTTATGAAGGATTACGGTCGTGAGATTCTGCGTACTATGTAATAACACTTTTAACGCCATCCTTCAGGTCCCGATCCGACGTTTGGTGGGATAAATCGCTGAAGGGTCTGTGTGTTACTTTGACTGGTACAGCTCTTAAGCTGAATTCCATACATAAGTCCATGTTTAGAACGGTAAAAGTATATTTTTTTATGATAATGGTAGCAGACGGACCACCCGATGGGAAGTGGTTACCTTCGCCTATGAACACTTGCAACACTAGGGGTGTCACTGATTACACTATTCATATGATTTTTTCGAAATGAAAACAGTTTGTCGTAATTATAAGAGCAGGCAGGCAAGCATGCAGGCACCGCATGTAATGTAATTATCGTTGACCGAGTACACGTAATAACAGTATTGGGTCGTCGGCGTCGAACGCGCCCGCGCCGTACATAAATCTATTTTATCGTACTCCAGCAATAAATTTTATTTCGGGATCTTTAATTCTTTGTTATTGAATTGGATTTTAGTGTTTTATTCGGGTAAACAAACAATACATCGGAACGTTTCAACCGGTACTTAGGGCACGTGCGCGATGTAAACACTAGCCGGCGAACCCGGCCTCGCTCCGCTCCTTACTTAATAAAACATTTATTTGTAGTGCGTACCGTCGCCGACGTTACATACCAGCTTTTGTCTGCATTCACAATTAAAAGTTCAATAATGTTTAGTAGTGAGGTACAAAGAAATGCCGCTCTCGGCTTCATTGCAGTACGTAAATAAACGCTTGCACACACGCACGATTGAAATACAGTGGCGATCGATAAAATGTGCAATCGTAAACTTCCTGTTTCAGATGGGAAATTGTAAATTAACTCGGGAATTGTTCTTTTTCATCTGACCGTTATTATTATTGAAGCCATTACGGTAGCTTTAATGAGGTGCATCCTGACTCCTGACCTGGGAATTTAGCTCGAGACGTCATCTGTTGAATCGTGGCAATCTAACGGGTTGCCAATAAAATTCGATTACAATAGGTTTCATAAATACCCTCTGATGCAAATAGGCGCGTTCACGCTAAGAAATAAAAGCCCTATTTATGTATGTGTAAGTGTTAATTGGATAGAGGAATGTGACTCGATGACGATTGGAGTTTGAAAAGACATTATCACGCTTATAATATTGCAGACAAATTATTACGAGTAGGTGATCCGTTTACTCCACACACCCTTCCTAATTTACCTTTCTGGTCCATCAGTCACATTAGTATTTTACTATAATTTATGGATCTTTTATAATAATTGTTACAAATGTTATTTTATTTTGTTCGCAGGCTCGCATGCTGGAAAATACACAAGCTTGGATGGGGGCCTCTACATCCACGGCCCTGGCAGGTCAGTTGGGTCAGTTCCTTTTCTTTACTAACATTATTGTTTGTGTTTGTGAATAACCGCTTTCATATGCATTAGTTGGCCGCATTATGAAAATATTACTGCGTCTTTTTTATGCTGCTTGCGTTACATAACTTAATAAAGATTTTGGTTTATTCTTTGGTTTTCGATGACCATCGCGGCTTGCGACCTCTGGTCTGGTAGTCTATGTTGGTATAGTTATCGATGGTTACTGTCTTCGCAGACGTCTCCTAGAGGAAGACTGCTGTATAGCTGCATCTAAAAACGTTGCACCCTAACTAGACATTGAGTATAATAATAATGTTCTTGGCTGCATCTATACATGGAACAACGGTCGCAAAGCCATCGCTGTTATTGTAGATCTACCCGGACCGGTAGACTCTACATGCATAGCGATTAATTTCGAGCATCTCTTTTCTTATCAACGATTATCGCTCGAAATGTATTCATGTAGATACTACCGGCCCGGATCTGAGCTCTATCCGTGTTGCTTGCATACATTTGAGTCGTGATTTTGCTCACTTAATTAACGTTACTACACATCTTGATTCTGCGGGATCATCTATCTTATCTTGATCAAGTTATGCCTTAAGGTACGGACACACCGCGTCTTGCGTGCGAGATCTACTCGGTGATCAGATAGCGCAGTAGTATTTGTACCCCCTGGTTTACACCAAACGCGATCAGAAAACAATTGAAAAGATCTGAGATCGCGCCCGCAGATCGCAGGACGCCGCGGTGTGGCCGTACCTTTAACCGAGATTTAAACATTTTTTAAGTTTGACACATGTTCATAGAATGTCGTCTAATAATAGTACTCATTTTAGTTCGTTTTTGTCGAATATCTCAACTGGTAATTCGGACATAACCTTTAGCTTTACTTATGAAAATATTTGCAGCTCCGCTTGCTAAAACTTCAGTACAAGACATTCGACGAAACCATAATTTGTTTTAAAGTTCTTGGTATACTTTAATTCAGCATGTGTGCTCGACGATGCAAGTGTAAGACGATGCGACTGTATCCTTTGTGCCATATTTTGTACATCGATTGCTTCCCTGAGCGGTTGTAAGCGCACGAGGCATGTCCTTACATTTGCTCTGTCTTACTCGGCCCAAGACAATAAAAACATCGTGAATGAAACAAAAAATGAACTGGCCAAGTGCAAGTCGTACTCGCACTCGTAGGGTTCCGTAACACAGTAGAGTATTCTTTAACTTTGATTTTTCACAACTACAAAAATAACTTTGTTTTTCATACAAACACTATGAATACACACGATATTACATAACGACAACGATAACGACAACATCACGATATTATATACTTGCGGTCGCTATATCTCAATAACTGCTGACTGTATCTCGTTCAAACCAATTTTCGTTGTTAGTTTTTTATTGAGATCTACAGAATATATTTTTTTTAGATTTTTCACTCCCTTACTTTAGAAGTTAGAGGGGGGGGGACACACATTTTACCACTTTAGACGCGCCTATCTTTGAAATGATTGACTTTGAGAAAAAATGATTTTAGAAACCTCAATGTCATTTTTAAAGACCTATCCATAAATACCCCACACGTATAGGTTTGCCGAAAAAAATTTTTTTTTTGTTCCAGTTCCATGTATGGGATGCCTCCCCTTAAACTTTTATATTTTTTATTTTTGTATAAAAATCGGAAAGCGGTTCACAGAATACATCTACCTACCAAGTTTCAATTCTGTAGTCCTAATAGTTTCGGAATAAAATGGCTGTGACATACGGACAGACAGACAGACAGACAGACAGACATGGCGAATCTATAAGGGTTCCGTTTTTTGCCATTCGGCTACGGAACCCTAAAAATGCGTAGAATCGACTGAAAATAGCTTCACTATTGGGGTAGTAGCAACTAATAACGGCGGCTTTCAATGCCTTACTTATTTTTAACTACTAGTTAAAATTCCTGCCATTCGTCTGCATTTCAAATAAACAAGAAATGACATGACTAGCTGTCAGCAATTAACTATCTGTCAGGTATAGGATTTTTCTATAGAAAAATTTATGTGCGCTTTTCACAGTGGCCCTCCGGTGAAGGAAAACATCGTTAAGAAACCAACAACCCCCGAATGGTGGTAGGACACTATCAAGTGTCCGCCTGGCCAGCTACCACCCTCAAGTTAGAAAATCTGTCACCAAACATCTAATGTGTTCCGGCAGCCATCCTTGAGAGCCAGTTCCCATTCTAGGCCTAGCGTGCTTACCATCTTCGACCGCATCATCACTTACCAACATGTGAGATAGTGGTCAAACGCTAGCCTATAAAGTATAAAAAAAATATATATAAAGTATTTGATTGAAAAGTAAGTTAGAACGTTATTGAAAATGACAGTAAATACACAAAAATAAAATTTTGGCAAGTTGAAGATAGAAAAACACAGTGTGGATGTAGCTTTGCAATTCTAATATGTAGATCTCCGGGAAAAAATACATTATACCCTCAGAAAAGAAATTAAAAAGGTAGACTATTCTGACAGACAGTCAGCAAAGTTTAAAGTTTAGACACGCCTTAATTTTTTGCTCCAAAGATTAATTACACCTGTCTCAACTAATAATTCGTATCGAATAGAAATTCTTTGCTAAAAGTAGATACTTACTTTCCATATTCGTATTTCCTTACATCACCTGCTATAAGGAATTGCAGGCGAAGAATACACAATTGTAATTATTTATCCGTATAACGTGCAATTTAAAATAATCCGTACTAAGGGTATGGTTACATTGTCACATGGACATTAATTCAATCTCTTTATGGATTAATTTAAGAATATTTACAAAACGGAAAAATCCGACATCAAATGCCGTGCTAGTCATTTTCGGAACAAAGCTTGAAGTTTATGTCTCCATATCTCTGGAGATACTCTGATGAGTATCTCCTCAATCTTGAATCTGATGATCTTGAAAAATTATTAAAAATAAAAAATAAATAAGAAAAAAATTATAAAAAATATATCGTCTAATTGAGAATCTTGTCCTTTTTTTGAAGTTTGTTGAAGATATGTATCGTATTTTTTGTAATGTTTTTTTTATTATTATAATTGCTTGCAAATCACTAAATCTAATATATCCACTAATTTTCTGCCCCTTATTAATTGGCATTGATTGGCGAATTCTGATGGTGTGGAAATCTGTATATGTCTCTGTACACCTCCTCTAAGCTTCGATTCAACCAGTGACTCGAATGCTTTTTAGCACTATTTCCACCACCCATAAAATCAAAACAAAAGGAAATCCAACGTTTTTATACTGGTCTTACATTTTACAACACCAATAGTTTATGTTTCATTACAAATAACTTCTAGTAGAGATATTGTCTGTGATCATATGGGAAAATGTATTTGATGCTAAAACTAAAACACTGTTCTGTTACTATTCACTGACATTACGTAAGAACTTGAGCGATGCATAAAAAAAAGATGAGGAACCTAATTTCTCTCGATAAATAAATTGGTATAGATAGGAGTTGATTGCTTTAATAATATAATTATACGTATAACAACACAACATTGACTTATGCATGGGTATGAAATTTTACATGTACAAGTACCTACTGCACGAATAAATAAAATTATACCTAGTTGGCCTAACTGTCTTCTTGAGATTTCTTTTATACTTGCTAGTAACAATGCTACATTTGTGTGTTATTTTTTTGCTATTGCACTCAGACCTGTTCACAATCTTGCTTATCTACCAGACAATCCAGTTCAGACACTCAAGTCGAAGGTGCCGCGTTGGACTGAAGCCCAGCTCCAAGAAGCCGTACAAGCGGTCGTCTCACAGAAGATGCGATTCACTCAAGCAGCATCCCACTATGCCATACCCAAAGGCACTCTATACGATAATATATTAGGAAAGTCGAAACGTATGGCGGTTCTAGACGAATCAGGCATCTCTGATTACGAAGAACGGGCGATACTCAACTTCTGTTGTGAAACTAATGTATCACCTTATAATAGACGTACTAATAAGTCCCTTAAGGAAGTCCTAGCATATGTAGAAAAGCTGAGACGTGTAAGAGATCCTAATTTCGGGTTCGGGACACTTGTCACTGGATTCAGATGGTGGTGGGCGTTCTGTAAGAAGAATTCAATTGTATCTCTTTATTTTGAAGGCGCACCCAAGGCTAAGACTTTTACGAAGGGCAAAATTAAGTCTGAAAATACTGACGAAGACTCTTAGACTGATCTCATTAGTTGTACAATCTTTTAGTTCTAAAGAAGTTAAAAGTGAATATAAATTGAAAAATGCGAGTTTTTTTAAAGTTTACATTAAAGTATTCATAGCTCTTAGATGAGCGTTATTTTGTTAAAAAGTGTTTATGTGTTAATGTAATAACTCATGCATTGGTTAACGTGGTAAATGCAGTACATGCATTTTGTAAAAGTCTAGTTTTGTTAAATGTGATAAGCTATGTATTATTTGCTGTAAATCTTAAAAACAGTCGTGTAGTCTACTTTTAATCGCAGAATTGGGACTCCAAATGCGCAATCCATTATATATGTCGATTTCCATAACCATAATTATTACTTTTATATTACTTATGATTGCTTAAAAAAATACTTTACCATCAACGCGTATGCGTATATATTACAACAAAAAAATATTCAGGATTAGTCCAAAACTTAAAAATCCAATAGAAGGGTCATCTTATAAATGGTACCGTTTATGACTGTTTATTTTTGTTATTTAAGACTGTCTAAAAATATTCCATACCGGTTCATTGCGCTTTTTACTTTTAACTTCAAAGCGTTTTTGAGAAGCCATTATAAAATGTTGAATTTCTATTTTCTGATCATTGTTGCTATATATTTTTACCTAACTCCATCTTTACATTACATATTTAATAGTCTAATGTGGTAGGTAGGTGCTTATTCAAATTAAAGTGTTATTCATTTATAAATATTTCTTGAGATTTTGTCGCTGGCAGATTTAAATTATAATTTATAATAATTTCAAAGCAAAATTATCAACGTATCGCAATCGGCTAATTTAAACTGAAAATCAATGATTCACAGTGAACAATCGCTTTTCAGGATTCCATACTCAAATCGGTCCACCCGTTCTCGAGTTCCGCTCTAACACATTTAGTAATTGACTTTTATTTATGTAGACAAGAGACTTGTTGGTTTTTATCAACATTTTGTTGTTATTATACATAATACAGATGTATTATAGTAACTTTTTCCTTGTTAAGATTCACGTCGAGTTCATGCCGCCCAAAAATGTTACAAACTCCTTGAAAATTTCCCAGGTAACCTTTTATTTGAGCACCAAATAACTGTACTAATAGATATGTTCCCAATGTAACAAAAACATCTAGCAGGCAGCATGACAGTTCGCAGAATTCTTACGCTTATATATGAGAATATGAAATAAAAACATGCCCTTTGAGATACTTTAACTTCTAAAAGTCAAGTTAACCCATAACTTAAATACGTGTCAAAGAGTCCATTAACAAAGAAATTAATTAATTAATTTAATTAACCAGTTTTGCAATATATAATACCAACTCAACGTGGCATTTTCGTAAATAGTTACAATTACACACATTATGCTTGCGTACTATTAAATGTATTGCAAACATATAGGTATTTCTCTGGTGAAATACACCTGGCGTCTTTCACGGCTCGGTTCATGCAAGTTCATTAGCATTACCTTAGCTAGTAGGTAGATAGGTATACATAAATTATAGTAGGTACCTTTATTTATTAACCCTCTATGGGGGTTAGTAACTATGTTTTATAGAGAATAAAATTTAACGGTAGTTCGGTCGGTCTTCATCTAAGGCAACGTTTGTCCATATGCTCACCTGATGGAAAACGGTGCTATGGTCGACAGTGGAGCACGTTGAATTACTTAATATTCATTTACTCTAAACTTTTTTCATATGTTAATTCATATTTTCATCAACACTTTCACTCACTGTTTACGTATTTTAAACCGTTAGAGGCAGCTTAGTTGTACATGTTTCATTTTAATCAGATCTACATGAATAGATACTTGTATATTAAATAGAAAAGGTAGATAGAATGAGATGACACTGAGTGTATATCAGCCCTGAAGGTTAATTGCTAGTAGGTAGTAGCACAATCCATCGTCTCGTTACAAAGTGTCCAACAGCTGTCCTTGTGAGCCAGTTTACATTCTGGCCCCATGGTACTACCAACAGGTGAGATAGTGGTCAAACGCTAACCTATATCATATAAAACCACGCTTCCTTTAAGAGCGTACGCGGGGTGCAGTTTTCCATACAAACGTATTCCCCTGTTTCCTCCCCGGAAAATGCTTTTAGAGCAAAATTTGTTTCTAATAACAATAAAGGTCTGCTGTAGCTATGCCCTATCATTATTATTATCCCCTATCATTTGCTTTTATTGATCAACCAATTGCAATTAGAAATATGACCGTTCAAAAATTTCAAAAAGAAAAATAAAACGCGTGTATTTCTTTTTGCAATTGGTTGGTCAAAAAAAGCAAATGATAGGGCATAGCTACTGTTGTAGCTAGACCTTTGACCTAGATTTTTTGTAGAAACAAATTTTACTCTACAAGCATTTTCCAGGGAGGAAACAGGGTAATACATTTGTATGGAAAACTGCACCCCGCGTTTGCTCTTAAGCTGTAAATGTCACACTAATACTGGCCGAATTGTCCATTGCCTAACTCGGTGATCTGTAAGAACACCAGTCACTACGTTATTAACGATTAATTTGCGACATGTGATTGTCATTAAGAACGAGATACAAAAATCCTAATGCCTAGCTTGATTTCCTTCTATTAGATGTTTGCGATTATAGGACGCATTTGATATCAATATATAAATATAATTGTATCAATGTACTACGGGTATCACTTATGAGTGCTACCTAAACATTAAAAGTGAAACATGTTCTGACTTCCTGAATTTAATAACTGATGGGTCTATCTGTCTCCTTAAATACTAAGGGCCAGTTACACTGTTTCCAGATATAATTTCAGATATTTAGTTATCTGACATAATGTCCCCATGTAAAGACTGTCAATTATCTGTCCATTAAGTTCCCAATAAACACAGTTTAACAAAACTACGTTAGTGCGTATTAGTAAGACTGAGTATGATATGTAAAGTAGGATAAAATCAATATATAACAATTGTAACGGGACGTTGAAACCATTACAAAAAAAGATAACAGTATAAAATCTTCAAAATGTTAAAATGTGTTATTTACCATATATAGGTAACATTACGTAATTATAGTGTTCTTTTCTATGGTCCAGTTTCGCCGATTTCTGATAAGTTATCTGACTTAGGACGCCATATTAAATTAATGTTTTAACTGAGCTGCTATTGGACAACGATGCTACTGGATCTTAGACTCTTTTGTTATAATTTTGGATAACAATTTCAATCCACTTCTCCAATGTTTCTCCAATGTTTCTCCTCTCAAGTACTATCTACCTACCTCTCAAGTACTACTCTCTCACTCTTATCAAGTAACATGTAATGTTCCTATGTTTTTAGTTTATAAAAAATATGTGTCTTATTCATGTAAGCGTATAAGGTATAAGAATAAAATTCTGTAAACAGTAAAATAATAAAATATACTTATTAATTGATACGAGCTATTTGTGCCGATTCTGTTTTTGTCTTAATAAACTAAACTGAATTACTTAGCACTCAAAAACAAACTCAAAATTATTTATTAAACTGAATTAGATAGCACTAAAACAAATTATTATATTCAAAGTTGCCACATACCTTGCCACATAATAACTTAAAGTTATGACAGTAACAATGTTTATCTATATACATATACCAATACAACTTTAGTCGTCTCTATATGCTTATTCTTGTTCAACAAGGGTAACAAACATTTTGTGCAAAGTAAAGTGCAAGTACAAAATATCAATATGTCATATTGATATTTTGTTTCCGTTAGTTCTCGCGTTTCATTAAATTATTACAATATGCATCAGAATCGGCACAATTGAATCAAAATAATAATTAAATTGTTATTATTTATTAGTACTTAAGAATTAGTAGATTTGCGCGGTTTATTTCGCTTCAACTAAAACGATTTATGCGGTTTGCAGCTGCAATCCGAAATAGAATCAGACGGCTGATACTATTTAATTGACACAAAAAAATATATTACTTATGTAAGTAGAGCAATGTTGTATAAACTCTGAAATAGCAATATAATCGTTACACGGATCAAGCAAAATTGATTTATTATCTTGTCAATGTCAATAATTAAGTTTTATGCTGTTAATGGCAAATTCTCTGTTACCTACTACGTAACTTATGTGTTGACTTATACTTTTCTGTCAAATTCTTAATCAGCGTGTATTGAATATAGGCAAGATATCAATATGTAGAATAAACCGTGCAAGTTAAAATCCGTCTAGCGTTTTTTGTACATTCTGTTACAATATGTACAAAAACCGAATAGTTATTCAGCAATATATTATTATATTGTATTTGCTTAATGACAATTTATGATTCATGTTTATTTCTTGGTATGAATAAAAATAGCAAAAATACCAGCATATCCACTCGCAGATGTTCTATCATATATTATTGTACGTCAAAACGACCTCCTTTCAATAAATACATACGAGTACATACAAAGGAAACTAAGAATATTTTTTGCTACATAAACGATATAAATATAATTATATTTTATCGTCAATTCAAAAATAATTGTTTCTTTTGTTGCATTGTTTTGTCCGTCTGTATTATAATTATATTCTTTTGTCATTACACTTCCTTGTATTATGTAAATATATATATATATATTATGTAGAATAGCCATTGCCTAGTCGGTTCCGATGTTACAAGTTTAAATACTCAGTTGCAAAACGGTCATTACGACATTTCTTTTTATTTACAAGCTTTGTAATGTAAGTTGTGGTTCTAAAACTGATTAAAGTGGCGCAGATTAAATATTTCTGTATTTCTGATATATGTATTATTCTAATGCGCGTTTAGATAATGTATCATATTGAATAAGCTTCCTCGCCATTTTTTGTTCTAAGTGTACTATTAATTAGATTAATCGCGTTAAATTTATGTTTCTTTTCAAGTAACTTAGTTCGTTGCTAAGAATTTAATGCAAACATTCCAATAAAAGATAGATATACCTATATTGTTAGAGTCCGTTTGCATTAAACTTAAGAATCGCCTAATTTAAAATATCTCAATTAAAGCAATATCGGAAATCAAAATTTCAAAATATATCTTGCAGAGAAGCTAAAGATCTTATATTTATCTATATTTTGAGATTTTGGTAGCCGGATTTGTTTATTTTGTGATATTTTGACAAGCTAAGGCGATTCTTTAGTTTAGTGCAAACGGGCATTACCTACCTAAGTCTTAGGTCGTGCTTAGTGACATGTATATTCACAGCTGACTCTATTGATGAAATACTTTGTAGTTACTCAATAAGTCTTAACACTAATGTTTGAAAATTGATTTCGAAAGTTAATACAGCGATATTCACGTTTAATTTTTCCAAAACTTTTTCTGTTCAACTTTTTCGAATGTGGTTAAGTTTATTTTCGATGCATATAAAAGATAATGTTTTTTTCCTGATTTCCTGTAAATAATAAATTTTTCGATTGATATATTTGTCTCATTAATTATTCCATACTAATATTGAATTTTCAGAATCTACTGGATGTCAGTACGTATGCGTGTCGCTTTCTATTGCATGTATTTGTTTTGTGTACATAAAAATATTTTTCTTTCTTGTGACAGAAATCAAATAATTAATGTTAACGGGTATCATTATGTAAATTACCAAGAGTATGTTGCATAATGTATTATTACTTAAAGTAAAATCGTTGGAGGCCTCAAAAGTCTTTTCGACCTTTTTATCATAGGTATATAATAGATAAATATCTGTGGATTAGTTAAGAATAACTGAATAGGACTAAACGAAGGCACATTGATTGAATGATGATATACAGACAGATTGACTGTGTGTCGTCGACATGTAAATAACAGTATTATTACCGTGATAGCTGGTGTTTGTAGATACAAGTAGCTATCGTACTAGTAACAAACTATATTATTATTTTAATGTATCAATTTATTTAAATTGATATTATGTACAATGTATATGACGTACACAACATTGTTATTTTCTATTCTGTCACGGGAAAGAAATATGATTAATATGCTATCTATTTCATTAATATATATTTTAAAGCTATAATCAAAACTGTCCCATGTTGTCACTCATAAGTATAACGCCGATTGAAAAAATACCTTTCTTAGCCTACCTACCTATTTAAATAATAAATAAACATTATTTAAATCAATTATAATAACATTTGGATACCTGATATTTTGATACTTTCCATAACAATGGAAGAAAAATGTAATTTTGCCGCCAAACTTATTATACATAGGTACTGATACCACCTTTATAATTAATCAGTCGTTTCAAACAAAATATCATCAAAAATCTTTAAAACGATTATATAGATTATAATTTCATTGCAATAATAATAATAAGCTAAATACCTAAACGTATCTTTTAAAGATCAATCAATCAATGACCATTGAATAAAAAAACTGCCCATTTTAGAATATGTCAAGAAAATTTTATAGATCAATTTACCCTTTAAAGAACAGTCCTGGTAACAGCGAATGAATTAACTCTTTCCATCTCCTTCCAGCAGAGACGTACCAGTATCGGATGCAGTCGCTATGGCAACAATGCTGGAGCACCAATCAAAACATGGTGCACAATCTTCGCCTTCGAGAACGCGGTCCTCTCAAGTCCTGGCGACCAGAGACCATGGCAGAGGCGATCTTCTCCGTGCTTAAGGAAGGCCTGTCCTTATCCCAAGCTGCGAGAAAATACGACATCCCATATCCGACATTCGTGCTTTACGCGAATCGGGTCCATAACATGCTTGGACCCAGCGCCGATGGAGGAGCAGGTACGAGGCGATAGATGTTTTATATGCGTGTCGTAACACAGGTTGATACGTCTTTAGGATTGGGAATTGTTCATACAGAATTTGGTACAGATATGGTATCCCTGGGATATTCTAAGCGGATGAGCCTTCGTTGTTGATACTCGTGTATATATGTGCACACTATTTTTGGTGTGCGTAAGAGCGACTATAATGGGCTTATGATCTATTATACCTAGACCTTATTCACTGCGCGTGAAATCGAATACGCACCCATTAATAATGTGTATGCACGCGCCCAACATTCAGGGCTCATCTGCCTTCATGACATACAATAATAGCTTTAATTTACATTGCTTTAATTACATATAACATAATAGCACCTTTCTACAAGTAGTGGAAAAACTAATGGAAAAATTGCAATAAGTATTAAAAAATCTTATTTCACTGACTGAAAACATACTTTAACTTTTCAAAATAAAAAAAATGCAGTTTAATCGATAGATTTTATTCGTATCATTGACCTTATCGATCGGTTCAATAACACAGTGACTTGCAATGTTTAGTTCAATAATACTTATTAAACGTTAAATTTTATAATTTAAAATAATATTTAGTTTTCTTGCAATGTTTGATATCCTATGAATATTTAATGTAGATATTTTCGCTCCGTCTTCCCTTATTTTTTCTGCCGTGTGTTTTAGACAGAAAGCCAGTCCATAATTTCCTATGAGGTTAATCATGATCGACCAATATAATATTTCTAAGTTTAGATGTCTTTAGCTTAGATTTGAAGATGCGTAATTTCGTCTGTAGGTACGATCACGCCCTATGTTAAAATCGATTCGATACAAACAAGTGTTTTTTTTTCTCGAGTACCGGAATTTTGAAAGATATATATTCCATGCTAGTATTTAATACATTGGACCATAGTTATAATGTCAAGAGTAAATACAAAATATGCCATACATTCAGTCCAAATCATGTCTACATGTGATGAATTAACCTATCTCTACATCATTTGATGTGGTCCACCGAGATAGTCCCATTGTAGTTGTTTGATGATTGCCTATTGGAGAAACCTGTCAAACAGATGGACCGATAGTCCTAAATAGGACGAATAGGAATATTGATTCCAGATAACATATCAGGTTAATTTCCTGAAGATGATCGGTTGACCAAATATTATACCTATTACTAAGATAAGGGTACACGATTTCATAGACTATATTAGCTATTCAGGTCAAAGGGCCTACAAGAAGGCTTAAAACGTTATTATTTTATTTTTATTATCAATATAATAATCTTATTATGCTGGTAAGGCCTAAATGCTGCCAGAAGATCGTAGAGCAGCACTTTTGCTCTTGCTTGTCGCATTGTTTGAGTCTCCAGGCAGGCTCCAGGTTTTTGGATTATTAGGACGTTGGAAGTTGTCTTTAGTGAACTACAATACATGATAGCTTATACATAGTTTTACATACACATTATATTCACGGAAAAAGTTTGGGTTACATAGAGAAGATATTACATACAATATTGCCTTGCCGTACCAAAAAATATCTGTGGTTTTTTTTATATAGGACTGCCCATTACTACGTAACCCAACTTTAAAAAACAAAGCCTCGCATCTAACAATTCCAACAATTAAAAAATTACAGTACTTACAAACCGGTCAGTAATGGGTAATGTATTACTTTGGCAAATCGCTATAGTGTAAAATATCACGGTTCCCATGGAAACATTTGGCTAAACATACAAAATTAGCGTCATCGAAGTTCGTCCGTTTTTGCGCTATTATGTATGACTTGAAAACTATATTTTTTACGTCAAATGAATGTGCGATAATTTTTTTTAATATTCTTATGTTCTCTACATGCAATTATTTAAAATGGTACATATTCAATCAAAAATATTCAATCTTCCCTATTTGATGGTGATATCTTAATTTTTTGGTAAAATTAAAAATTATGATACTTACTTTACTACAGCGAGATTTTAGATGAGTATAACGATAACACCTAGTTAACTGTACTTAAATCTTTAACTTCTACGTATTTAGTCACGCGTAAATTTTAGGTTCTGTTAACAAGTAAAATAAAAGCGTAAATAAATAAAACACGAATTTTTAATTTTTTTAAATGTTTAATTGCTATACATATATATATATACATATATATGCCTATACATGCTTGTAATTGATATAGTACAGGGATTCCCAAACTGTGCGTCGGGACGCCCTGAGGCGTCGTAGCGTTGTCCCGGGGGCGCCCTGTGTCGTTGCGACCAAGTCAAGTGAGCGCCGAGCGCATATTGTCTTCTGTAGTTGCAGTGATAAAAATAAACCGCCCAAGTCGAGTTAGACTCGCCCACCGAGGCTACCGTACCAACTTCTAGGTTAAAGGACAAACCTAACTTTGTAGTTCGATCCATAGAAAATGTACTGCACCAACTACAAATGATAAGTTTGTAATAGTAAATTTACCTTTTTTTTATCAAACTACATATTTATGGTTTCATACTTATTCCTTTATAAGTGCTTCAAGACCTTGCTTCTTGTCAAATTTCATGATTCTAGGTCAACGGGAAGTACCCTATAGATTTTCGACCCAAAACTTATAGGGTACTTCTAGTTGACCTAGAATTGTCAATTTTGGTTAAAATACAGGTAAAGGAAAAATTCCGGAAAATAAAAAAATTAAGGTAAATTTTGGTGCCACCCTACAAGATTTTGCGAAAATCTAAATGTGCCCATATCTTTTTATCGTGTTTACTCAGGACCTTGATTTTTGTACATCTAATAGGTAATGATATTACACCTATAGACCTTAGTATTTTGGTATAAATTTCAACTTGCTAGGTCCACCCGTTCCTGAGAAAATCGGTGGTGACACACGGACAGACAGACGGACAGACAGACAGACAAGAAAGCGATCTTATAAGGGTTCCTTATTTTACCCTTTGAGGTACGGGAACCCTAAAAATAAGTACAGCTCAAGAATAGACCTAGAGAAAGAAATTAGAGTGGCAATTTCTAAACTGGAGGCCCGTTTTGAAAAGCTTGCTCAGAAAAGCAAGCACATCCTTCTCATTGGCAGCCAGCTAACAGAATATCTGTTTTAATTTTTACTTTTATGTTTTGGTTTTGTTTTTATTTTCAATTACATTACTATTGGTAAGCTGTTAAGAGGCTTGTATTTAAAGTGGTAGGTATTTTTGGCCCGAGGACGGGGGAGAAGTTAGGTTTAGTGGCGTCGTAAAATAAGACTGGCCAAGTGCGAGTCAGCATCGCGTCTCTTATCGCACACTTAGGGAGGGTTCCGTACAATACGAAACATACCAGAGTTTTATCCTCATTTATTTGATTAATTGATATTACCAAGAATATGTGATTTGGTCGCGATCAAGAAAGACGGGGCTCGTTTACTAGCGCCATCTATGCCATTTTGCCGAAACTAATTAGATAGATGGCGTTTAAAAACACGTTTTTTAAACGCCATCTATCTAATTAGTAGCACCCCCTTTAATTATTAACTTTATTTTGTTTATAGTATTTGTTGTTCTAGCGGCAACAGAAATACACCATCTGTGAAAATTTCAACTGTCTAACTATCACGGTTAATGAGCTATAGCCTGGTGACAGACGGACATACAGACAGACAGACAGACAGACAGACAGACAGACAGACAGACAGACAGACAGACAGACGGACAGCGGAGCCTTAGTAATAGGGTCCCGTTTTACCCTTTGGGTACGGAACCCTAAAAATGGCAAATTCTCAAGGGCGTCACAGTACAAATAAGTTTGGGAAGCCCTGATATAGTTGATTATATAGATATATCTGTGTCACGTTAAAAAAATAATAAAATTGCATAATGGCCTCTAATTAACCGACCAAATAACAAATGCATGACTTGGCGGTATTTACCGACCAAATAAAATATTACTACAGAATAATTAATAGTACTTAAAGTAACGTTACATTAATCAGGGCCAGTTTCACCAATTCCTCATAATGCGTTAGATAGCTTTCTGACACTTAACGCGATATAAAAGCTGTCAAAAACCTGTCAGATTTCTTCATATTATCGTTATGAGGAACCGGTGAAGCTGGCCCTTAGACTAGTACCGTATATCAAGAACAATACGTGTAAGTACCTTACTTCCATCGCCTTTAATATCCTATGTCTTACTTTTCTGTACCTACAATTGCCAAATTCCTTGATTATAATATTTTATAATATGTTTTCGACCTGTGGCACGACTTTTAGCTACCGTTAAGTATTACTAAGTTTAAAATGAGTATGCGAAATGTACACTATGGCACAGCGAAATGATTGCACTGCGATTGAAAAGTTCCTTTTACATGATATTAGATTTATTATACAACAGCTGTAGAGATATTGCAATGTCAAAAGATTATGAAATCTTTTATAGAGCTACTCTCGCTATAAGCAGAGATAAATAACCATGTAAGATTGCTCTCTCCATACAATATACATTATTTATTATTACATATTATTGTCGCCGGTACCTTGTAGTTCTACTTAATATAATTTGATGTCGTTTAGTAGTAATGTATATTGTATGAAGTGAACTGAATTAATTAATAAGGTGAAATCTTATTTATTCTTGGTTACTTATTTCTGCCTGAAGGGGAGGAAGACCAATATACCACGTACCAACGACACGATTTTGGATTAAGTGTTTTTGTGGTCAAGATTTTTTCGTGAGAGCCAGACTATTTTAGGCCTGGCGAGTTCACCATCTTCAACTACATCATCGATTACCTCTAGACGAGATCGTGGTCAAACGCTAGTTTATCAAATATTAAGTTTAAAAAAAATAAAATGGGACGGTTCATAACCCACGATCAAGTTGCTTTTTAATGTATAAATCTGGTTTTGCATATAGAGCCATTATCGTCCACTGCTCTGAGGGCCAGTTCTGAACAATGTTACTAATTCACCAAAAAGACGTAGATGTTGCGATTCGGCCGCATAACAGCATTTTCCTCTCTGCGGCCATGTAGAAGTAGAAATAACAATGTTTTAGACCTTGTAGTTGACCCCTGGCGCGCCCAAGGCGTAGCGAATCATTCAGCAACCCAACGTAGCACACAAAGATCAGTGCTACGTTTCTTGCTACGTGGTACGTAGTAATACAATCTCAATGATCGTGGGTTTTATATCGTGACTGCAAATCATGTCGTCCAGAGGCTTGCTTGACCGCTCTAAGCATGTTAATGGAAACATGGGCGGCGCAGCATTCATTATCTTGGTGTAAGAATGCCATGATTTATGCTTATTTTAAAATGAAAGCCCGGTGTAACTGTTCTATTCATACTAATTTTAAATACAATCTATGAAATTCTGATTCCTCTTGCTTTTTTTCTTGGCACGCCTGTAGAAAATTATGAAATATAATAGCTTTTTTTACCTGATTGTGATACTGAAATCTCAATTATAATTTATTTTAGTAAAAAGTATTGTATATTCTATAATTTTACCTTCAAAATTCAAACACTCAGGGGTAGGTAAGCTTGACAACAGCTTTTGCAACACGTGTAACGCTGGTCTTCCGCCGATCGAAATTCCTAATTTGAGTATCGAAGTATATTTTTACCTAATACCTACATAATCTCACAATGAACAAAACGTGTCGGAGTAGGTGGTAAAAAATATATTCAATTGAAATTATGAATTTAAAAATGTGTGAGGCCAGTCTAAACGAAGAACTTAAAATATGTCAGATTGATTTCTTTTATAAAAAAGTTTTATTTCTTGTAACTTATTCCAATATCAAAAATTTATCAGACATTATATTTAAGCATTATATTTATTTTCATTAGATTTACAGTACCTACCTACTCGAATATTAACCATAAACTTACATATTTTTGGTTCTAAGTGATTTTCTTCTAAACGAGCTTACCTACTGCCGGGTTCTGACCTTGAAAGTAGGGTACAAGTTTTAGTCTCATTTTCTTTAAATTTATTAATCAGTCTGTTGTATCTAGTGCGTGTTGAGACTACAATGGTTTGATAAATCTTTTCTTTTGTTTCTATCTGCACATTGTCGGAAACTACAGTTACATGTAAGGAATATTTATATATTACTTGCATGTAATTTGCCTGCCGTCTCATTGTTGTCTCTGAATGCATTGTAATTATTATCGTATTATGTGTCGTATACTGCGTTCATTATTGGAAACGTGCGTTAAATGCTTACATATATATAGAAACTATATGAAATATATAATAACCGTGTGAGTAGTCGTGACAGTAGTATCAATATTAAACGATGACTGGCTTTTTGAAAGATCCGTATCGTTCGCCATACTTTAAGACATATAGTGGGGGTGGTTTTGACGGCTTACAGATACGATCGGTCATCGAGCCAGAGGCATCGCGACAAGCTTCACGCATTAGCCTTACGTGTTCACGTTTTACTATTATGCGACGTTCCAGATTTGAGACCGAAGGGACGCGGGCGGCCGCAGCGCATCCTCCTGGGAGTGTGGCCCGACGACCACATCCGCGGCGTCATCCGCGCCGTCGTGTTCCGCGAGAACCACACCCCGCACACAACCCACCACCTGCGAGAGGTTGAGATGCCGCTTCCGTACCCTGCCATCACGGTCAGTATTGCACATGCGATCTCTTACTGCTCAAGGAAACGGCCACTTCTTCCTTTTCTCAGTCAACCGAGGCGGCTCACCGCAAATTACCAAGTAAACGAAGCTTCTATATCGATAGATGCTTCGTTAATTGGTAATTGTTTGGTATAAACTGAACAATTATTTTTGGTAATATTCATAAACGTCGACTCGGTTGTCGAAAATCGATTTACCTTTTGCAGTACGACGCTCTCTGTTTTAAGATCGCTCCCTACGGCCCGACCACCTGCGTTTGCGAAAAAGCATTTGCGATATTTTTTAATTGGCTCGCGGCATTTCAAATTATTGGTCTTTTGGTCTATCGCTCATCCTGCGAGCGGTCGTACAGCACGCTCGGTTAGACGTAAGGCGAGACGTCCGGCGAATATATTGCCATATTATACGTGGCGGTGCATGTTTCAGGACGGCGTGAACCAGGCTCCGCCGGCCGTGGTGGGTGGCAACGGGTGCGGCAATGGGCGCGAGGGGCGCGTGTCGCCGAACGCCGCCGCCGCTGCCGCCGTGGCCGCGGTGGCACATGGCCTGCGCCGCCAAATGTGCAACATGGTGGTGGCGGCGCAGCGGCCGCAGGAGCATCCCGGACACGTAGGACTGCCGCCACTGCCGTTGCACTCACCGCGGTTGCCGTCGCCGCTCACAGCCGGCCTGGAGTCCCCGCTGTGCTCGCCCCCGCCGCCCGGGCACGCGCTCGAGCCCACGCGCCCTGCGGAACCGTTCCGCCCGTTCGCCTCCCCCCGACCCGATAGCCGCTACAGCGACCGCGACACCACCGAGATGGGACCTCCGAAGACTCCGGTCTCTCGCAACGGGCAGGGCGCCTCGCCCATCGAAGCCGTCGACCCGTCCGTGACGGACGGGGCCCGGCTCGACATATGAAGCGTGCCAGCGGGCGCGGCGCCGGCGCATCCGCCGCCCGGGGCTCCACCGCCGCTGCCCGCTGCCTATTACTTCCTCCCGAACCGCAATGGCTCGGTCGGGTACTACTAGATCGTTCCGCGCACCACTACCGGGGACGAGTAGCGTCGGGAAAGGGCGCCCGCCCCGCTTTGCATTCAAAGTTCTCAAAAAAGCACGCGGCGCCATTTTAATATTTATAGTTCGTAAATACGCAATGTCTTAGCCGTCTTTTGAAATTACCTATATCGGTGTCGGTCCTGATGCTATTCGTTTCTCGGAAAAAACGTTTTGGACTTACAGATAATACTTTACCTTTGTTTTGTTTTCTTTTGTTACGATGATACTCGATAGATGTGTAGTATCGCTACTTCCAAACTTTCTCGAAGAAACCGAAATTTTGTATACTTAGTGGTGTGACGCGGACACTGAATTTACAAACACATCCTTTATGATTTACGATGACCATCGACATATCCGTAACCGATACCTACATCTCAATAAACGTACCTTGAGTGTTATGACAATGACGTATTTTCTCAGCAGTCGCATAACGGGATGCAAAAATACTTGAATATAAACAATTAAGTGTTGCCCGTATTTCGCGTAGAGAAAAAAATTAGCATCATTGCAAGGTGTGGCCACTCCTCAAAACACGCGGAGCATGACCAGATGGCTACGGCATTAGAGTAATGAATAGTTCTACATAAAGACGACACTTGAGCGCACTCGTCCGTGGAAGAGATAATTACCTACCACGTCGTATATTCACTGAGGCCGTGCGCAATTTATGCACAGCAGCGACCCTATTTAACCATACCGACGAACGCAACGCGGGACGTCACAAGCGGTCATTTCTCGCCATTTGAATCGCTTAAACAGTGTTAGCTCTGTTCGTGGTGTTTCCTTGGTACCTACTCTATGATTACTTATCCACGAGATAGTTTCGCTTAGTACGAATCGGTCGTCGTTTGATTAGCTAGTTACATATCGGTGTATTATTTTATTTCTGACGGTGGATAAGTTTCGTAGCCGGAGGACACAAGGCGAGAGATAAATAAGGCTATGTTTGAGTAATTTTGGTGAGTAGTGTGCATGGGCACATTTTAGAATGAACACAAGAAAGTTGTTGTTATTCGGGATTTACTAGAGACGAAACGAGGCTCCCAATCTGGCAACTATTATTAATGTATTACTGAACTATTATTATTAATTACATTTACTATTAATCAGTTATGGCAATCGGCATTATTTTTCATATTTAATAAATTATTGTGAACTTGCTGTGCAATACGATGCTTGTTAATTTAGTTAGGATTATTTTGTATTATGTTAGATTTTGTATACTTTGAATGCATGTGTTCCAGTGAAATATTTTGGTGTATGTTTACGTTAAGTATGAGCAGTGAGCAGTGAATCGCGACGCGGCTCGCACGCTCTCGCAGCGCCCCTCGCGGTTCACTCGATCTCATATCTTTATTTATCTACTCATAAGTAGAATGTCTACATGTTAATGTGTAAGCTTACTAAACATTACAATTAGATCCATCTGTGACTGTAGGGATATCAAAATTTTAAAAATATTTGGCCCGTATCAAAAGACTGTTCCGTATACCTTATTCATTGTAACAGGCGAACATAATCGTGTTTAAGATGAGTAAAAAAATATTGAAAATTAGCTTTAGATGTTGCCCTGGTAGGTCGTACAGTTCCGTTTCCGTATTTGTACTAGAGGCGTGCTTTTGGCACGCTGTTTCACTCGCGATTCACATACAAGTAGACTTAGTGGTCGCCAAATGTATAGATGTATCATTAGCCAGTAGTGATTGTTCCAAATGTTAGGCTAAATTAGATGTCTGCGACACGGCCTGCCTATCTGGCATTGCATGTTTTTTTATTTCTTTAATCGTAGCTTCTTTTGTACTCGCTCGGATTATAATTCATGTACAGTAAAGTGGTATGCAAACGCACTTTCCCATTTCATATTTATTTTTCCGTGAAGGATCTATCATAATGCTGTAAGAGATTAAATTTGAAACATTCATTATCTGTATCGTCTCGTATTATGATAATGCGTAGAAGATGGGCCGTGCCGCGTTAGGTTTAGGAGCACTATAATCGCCAATGGATGTTCGTCATTCAAGCGTCTGCAACTCGTATTTCTATCTACGCATAGTTAGAATAACGTTTCAATTTACTTATATTAGCTATAATATATTATGTAACTTGGTAGCGGTCATGCCCGTGTCTACACCTAGCGTCATGCGGGGTGTGTGTACAAATCTTTGTTTCCTCGGAGTCATTGTTTATTTCTTTGATAGTTTCGGTGAGAAATTCTAGTATCTTCTTGCCGCAAGGGTATACCATGATTTAGAATATTGTTGGCGAAAATCGTTGGCGTCCTATTATATTTATGTGTAGGAGGGCGCGAGAGCACGCGCGCGAGTCAATCCCTCGCGTGTCTAGCTCGGGCGCCCGGGCAGTCTCGTCGCAACTATATGTTACCGCATGTTTTATGATAAGTCTCAAAGTGGCCTTGATACTTCAACTATTGTTTGGTATTTGGAATTATCAGATTCGGTTCAAGTTTGGAAATTAGTGTATAAAAAAGACCAAATTATTAATGAAAAATTAACTGCGATTCCTGATCTAGTGTTGAAACTATTTGGCTGTCCTTTTGGAAAGAAAGTTTTAATCTAGGAGAAAAAAAAAAAAATTATATAAAGGCCTATACGTTTCGGATGAATTGCGTAATTTTGGTAAATGTTACTACGCATATTTTCTATTGTGTAAGTCTAGGCTAATGTGTTCAAAAAGTAATTAAAATTTAAAATTTTTGAAAAGTAGAAAGTGCCTTCCAAATTTTTGACCACAGTAAGTGTTGGGATGGGTGCGGCGATGATGGGCGGATCGAAGCCGGCACCGGCGGCGGCTTCAGTAGCGCACCGCACTCAGCCGTCCGCCGCTACCGACCTCGCTGTAACGTGCTTAACTATAAAAAAAACGTTAGAATAATGAAAATTCAAAATTATTATATAAAAAAAAAATTAAATACATGTGACTATTATATAGAAAAAAAATATACATAAAATTATATATTTGGCCGAAGTGGTAATACCCTGACTGGCAAGTGTATGCGGACTATTCGGCGTCAAAATTAATTATTATATTCGTTTACATCTGAATCATTGAGATCCATTGATTATAATACAATGCATTATTGCAAAGTGCCATTTTGTTCGAACTGATTATTTTAACGGTTCACTATATTTTGTATCACGATGTGGAATGTAGTTATAATTATTATACATTTAATTTCGTGTACTGGAAATGATACATTTCGGATTACATAAATATGTGGTAGGTACATACCTATTATGTTATTTTCGTGATAGTTAAGTAAAAACTTGTAGTATATTTTACTTACAGAGGCGGTTTAGGTTTGTATTTATAATATACTTAGTAGATGTTTTATGTTTTTTATATCATCACTGGCGAATAACAATTTTGAAAGTAATTTACGATTTTTGTGATAAGATTTTATATTAACGCCTTAGAAATTATAATAACCTCACGAGTTAGTTTCTGTATTAGCCGATACCTGCCTCTCTGTAAGGCTGTCCATGTATAAATACTTACACCTATTTTGAAGTATTCTGCTAGAGTCGATGTTTTCCATGATTTTCTGGTGGGTATCGACGTGACAAATATTTAATACCGTTGATTTAGCTGTATAAAAACATTATGTTAGTATTCACAGAGGTTGCGAGTTACTTAATAGGGAATTATGGATATCTACCCATATTATACAGTATTTACGTAATCGCAGTGGCCTTATGTGGCTTGGACTGAACTCATATAACGTCGTATAACTATGCAGACCAGCCTGTTCCATATAAGACCACCACCACCATCATCATCATCACCTTCCATAAGATGAAATCGTGGTCTTGTATGAGGGTTTTATTTTCCTCTCATTCGTTGTCTATTCGTCTCATTCGAACCACTCGTATTTTCGTTGCTATTGTCTGATTACTATAACAACTGCTCTGGTCTCTCAAATCCTAGATAACCTAAATGAACTCGCAACATCTGTTAAATACTCGAAACTTCTGTTTCTGTCACCCCTGTGACAACTTTGTATCTATTTATATCTATCTATATAATCGTTAACGAGCCTCACAAAGTAGCCATCGAAACATCAATGTTGAAAGCGATATAAAACCCTATATTATATATGGATGTTGATGTAAAATAATTCACGCATTTAGGAAGACCGCGACCTATACCTACTCCATCTATACAACAAGATACTTGGCGTTCCATTTGGACTTCGACAATATAATATTTTTTATTTCCACCTAATGTTCTTTCATAAGTGGATCTTCCTAAGTGCGATTTTAACAAACGCTATTGATGTCAGCTTCTAGACGTTGTGTTATTCTATAATATACTACATATGTGCGTAAAGAGATTATACGAAATAATGATGTATACGAGCAAATGGAAAGTTGGATAACTTTTATGTTAATTCTCCGATAAAAAGTTTGGGCAGGTTAATACGGATTCCGTGATCTTGGTAACTCGATGTAATTTACAGTAATTTTAATATGTTAATGTATGTATTGAGATAAGTTTGTCTTAGCAGTCACAGTTTACATTATCTAATCGTGAGTGTATGAATGAAACGCACTAATGTCGATCAGTTCAGATGATTATCAGAGATATACGAGTTTGAACTCACGACATCGTTATGTCAGAAATTTATAACCTATCACGAAATGGTGGTTGAACATAATTCTAGTTTTGTTAGGAGAAATATATTTAAAAGCACTTGAGAAGCATCGCGGTTAACTTTGTTATTTTTTATCTTGAGATCGAGGACAGTTATGATGTTACCAGCGCTTTTTAATTCTGTAGCGCGTTGCATTTGGAACTTACTTATAAAAAAACATGTTCTTTAACGCAATAAAAGTAATGCTTCTTACTTATAATCATTCGTTACCTGATCAATGCATAAACAGCTAGTTTCGTCTTCACGTAAAACAATTGCCGTACTAGCGAAATTGGCACAGCGAGCAGTGTTGTTATTGTAACGATTCTAAGTAAGGAGGATAATTAAATTAAATATCATTGAATAGAAGATATTCCTGAACAAATTTACATTCGTGCGTCATGTGATTTATGATCTGTTCTTGTTGGTCGTGTGCAACAATTAGTTATTAAATACAATTATTTAAGTTCACGTGAATCAACATTCTCGCATGTCTGTAATATTATGCTTGATTATTTTAATACATAAATGTTAATCAAAATATAAGTAGGTGTATTTTAATGTTATAGGGGTCACAAAAACATATTGATAATTAATTATTTATGTTACGGATACGATTTATTTATGTTAATAGATTTTTAATTTTTTAAGTCTGCAATGTAAGTTATAAGCAAAGAGGGATTTAATTAATGTACAGAAGAAGTAAGAAAATGGATGCCTATGTTAGCTTGCACAAGTGCAAAAATCAAAATGTCTACCACTGTAATAAATGATAAATAAAGTATAGTCGTCACTTGTTTTTACTCCTACTGTACAACTGTATAGGTCCGACCATTTTTCTGGAATGCCGTGATAAAGAGAAACTAATAATATTATCTTTCCCTTCATTATTGTTATTAAGATACGCGACGTATACCTACTGTATCAATTCGTTATTCATAAAGACATAAATCTATCAATACCTACACAAAAAATCTGATTCCCTATTTGTCTATAATATGATCTAACCGCTATGGTTAAACTTACGGCCCTTAGTAGTGGACAAACTTTTTATCTCGTTTTAATTAAATATTTCAATTTGAGTTCTTAAAAAATAAATTTCGATTACTTGTAATGTTAACGTATGTCTCGAGTGATTGTATTGAGTGAATATACATGGAGACATGAAAAAAGTACCATTAGTACAAATTTTGATAGTTTTCGAAAGCGCTGACACGTCTTCTTTGGTCATTTATTTTCACATTTCAGTGAAGCGCCCCTAGTGGTAACTTAGTGTAACTACTAAATATATGAGAAATATGAGCTCATTTTCGTTAACTAGCAAATCTCGTACTAGGGGAACAAGCATTCGGTCTCAATAGACTTATTGTCTCTGAAAGACACAAGACAGTCTTTGTCACAAAATATGTTAAAATTCATTCCAACAATTACACGTATTATTTATTGACAGTTTTATTTCAAGTACAATTTGTAAAATCGATGTATTGTTTATACTTAATTTTCAGAGTAGTTGTCAAGATCCGTTGTAAACATTTTAAAATCTTTTAGTGACAGTTGACCCTTAAAGTAGAACCTGTCTGAATTACATTCATTATTAATTTAAGTTTGTTATATAATTGTCACCGTGTACCGTTGTCGAATGAATATATGAAAATAGAGCATATTGTTGTTTTATTTTAACTCCCTCTCGTGGTTTACCTTTAAACTACTGGAAAGATAGAGAGAAACCTATTTTTATTTAGGTTAGCTGAAATGCTGCCCTCTGCCCACTTCATATTATATTTTGATTCACTGGAACATCTGTCACGTCGGTGTCAACTCAGAAGTGCAGCTTTGAACCTGTTGGATATAAAAATCATGGACGTCAGGTGGCGCTGTTTTCAACAAAAGCAATTAACAATCCCGTAGTACAGTAATTACTGTAGTGTGTGTATGTGATACTAACTTAATTAAATTGCGTTTCTAAATATTTTTTTACTTATTTATCTTAATAGTTCTCTGGTGAATTTGATCTTGATAATTTGATCCTATGGTCACCTGAAAGAGTTGATTCATTCATCGAACGTCCAATAATAATGCTTGTATTTTTATTTTATTTCAAAAAAGCTTACTAGCAATGTGTAGCACATTACTAGTATTCTTGTTAACCCCTCAAACTTAGCTAAATATGTTTGTGTCTGAAGTAGGCTTGGGTAACTCCGGACACATCTATATCTTCGGATATATATCCCTAAGCGGATATATATCCTTCATTCCACTTGCAAAAACCTTAATATATCCCATATATCCGGTATATCAATGGATGAAACATAAACATTTTGGTGAAGTCGGTAAAAAAGTCAAGCCGTAAGTGATAAGGTATTTTTTAGGCAACCGTGCTATGTCATTATTTTGGAACACATCATCACTAACAACAGAACATAACAGATACGGTCTAATAATGTAAGATAATAACAGTTATGAAACGTGGATATGCCTAATTTTGGATGTGGGATATACAAATGGATATAATTTGTATTTTTAAGTGAGTTTATCTGCAAAGTCTGAAAGACATCTCATATGAATATACCGGACATACGAAGTAGGATATATTAAGCGGATATATATCTTTATATGGAATGATATACGATATATCCACTCCTCTGTCGGATATAGTAAGCCCAAGCCTAGTCTGAAGTGGGTTCACACCAATAGTGCAATGGGTGGCGAATGGCGATCGAGCTCACGACCTCTCGATAGCCAGTCTGTATTGAAATCGATTTGATAAAAATCGGTGCAAATATTCTTTATTATAGATAAACAATATACATAGCACATAACAACACTACAACCGTAGCACTAGCAGCCTATTAGACTAGTTTAGCAGTCGGTATCGCCGGTCGCCCGTCTTCCAGCCATGCATCGGTCGGGTTCCATCGAAATCAAGGTATTCATATACTTACCCTTAAATAAAAAAAGACTTGTCAAAACTACCATTAACTTTTGCAATACATTTTTTTTGTACCTATCATATTGGCTAGCGTTTGACCACTATCTCACCTGTTGGTAAGTGATGATGCGGTCGAGGATGGTTGCAAGCTAGGCCTAGAATAGGAACTGGCTCTTAAGATTAGCTGCCGGAACAGATTAGATGTTTGGCGACAGATTTTCTAGCTTGAGGGTGGTAGCTGCCAGGGGACACATTCTCGCCCGTACTCCAGACGTTAAAGGTGAAACCAAAATTGGACTACATCTGCAGTCTAGATTGATGGCAACAATCAAGGTCACCGTCGTTGGGACGCTGGATTACATCCGTCTGGAACACGCTTTTATTTCCAAATAATTTCAATGATACCAAATGTGTGGCTTATACCTTTCCTGAGTTTATCTTGTAAGTGGCTCTGCTGAAGAATAGGTATGCTGCGCAGCAAGAGCCTCTTATCATTGCCTATTATTTATTATTTAACATACGTACAGCGGCATGGTAATACGTAAGTACATTACGTATATTTGATGTTCATTATTTTAAGATATAATTGAACAGTATTGAGCCATTTATTATTTATTTTGGCTCTGCGGCAGGGTAGGCATTTTTTAGGGTTCCGTAGCCGAATGGCAAAAAACGGAACCCTTATAGATTCGTCATGTCTGTCTGTCTGTCTGTCCGTCCGTATGTCACAGCCATTTTATTCCGAAACTGTTAGGACTACAGAATTGAAACTTGGTAAGTAGATGTATTCTGTGAACCGCTTTCCGATTTTAATACAAAAATAAAAAAATTAAAAGTTTAAGGGGGGGCATCCCATACATGGAACCGAAACAAACAAAAAAAAATTTCTTTAAACCTATACGTGTAATGTCTATGGATAGGTCTTCAAAAATGACATTGAGGTTCCTAAAACCATTTTTACTCAAAGTCAATCATTTGAAAGATAGGCGCGTCTAAAGTGGTAATATGTGTGTCCCCCCCGTTTTGACGTTTGCGATGACAGGACGCTATCAAGAGAGAAAAGAAAACGTATACTATATACGACGACTATAAACTATAAAGGGGGTTTTAAGAACAATAATAACGAGGAAAAAGTTCTGAAAAGAGGCTTTCAAAAAAGTTGCTAAAAGAAAGCAACATTTCCCTATGTTCATAGATTTGATACAAATGCAGTCAGAATGGGGCACTCTATACTGTTTTTATATTGCTATAAAAAAAAACTCTTCCTGACCAACTGAGATTAAGAGTACCAGAACACTCCAATTTTCATGCAGTCTATTCATGTTATATAGATAATTCTATAGCTATAACGAATCACTTACCTCGCCTCAATATAAATATCCGTGTTGTAGTAACATAATATTCTACATAAAATAACTTCTTAAATAGAATGGCAGTTATGTCAACTATAACGGCAAGGGAAGCACCACAAAAATAAAAAGGCAAATAAACTTGAAAACAATTGAATTTATTAATCAAATAATCGTTAAACATAATTAATTATAAGAAATAAGGAAGATAGATGAAAATAATAACAACCGAATATGTGTAGCAAATAAGTGATGCCGTGTACTGCGAAGTCGTTTGTTCGTCCACTAAACTATGACTTAAATTAATATCAAACATTACAGTATCACAACAATAAGGGCCAGTTTCACCGGTTCCTAATAAATTTTCAGATTATTAACTGACATATGACGTCCTACAAAACTTGTCAAAAATCTGTCAGATGTAAGTTTCTAGGGATATATATATAGGGATACTAGGAACCGGTAAAACTGGCCCTAAGGGGGTGTTAATCAACAATATCAACTAAGAAGTACCCGTCGATACTATTCTTAGATTTTCGGTCAAAAGCTTTCAATTATTTTTTCGAATCAACGTACCCTATTAGTAGTCATTTGGAGCTTAAATAATACGTCGCCAACAGATTATTCGCATTTTAAACCGCCTTAAAATGCAATTAATAATTAAAATATTTTGAGTTTAGTTGCAGTAGTTCTGACATTCGAACAAGAAAGCATTTGACATTGTTATGAACTAAAAATTTTAAAGTAGGTGAATTGTTGATTAGCACCCCCTCCACCTGATGGCCAAGGACAAGTTTCCGTAAGTCCATCAATGCACGAGTCCAAATATCAAATTGCCTCCAATAGAGTTCTTTGATCGTCCTTGCTCTTCAATAGGAAACAACAAAAAATATAAGACACGTGTTTGACGGATTATTCTAAAAAAAATAGTGAATTCATAACGGCGTAAGCCTGATGAAGATTATTTTTGTGTTCTTCCTCAAAAAGGTCAAGGTACGTGTGTGGCCAAATTTCAAGAAGTTTTAGTAAACATTATTATTCATTATTATTACATGAGATCGATATCCACCAGGACAAATAATATAGATATTTGAACTTTACCAAACAATAATATACTTCATCACGCCACTCCGAAAATAAAAACCATTATGTAGATCGAAACGTCCCTTATATTCCACCAGAACAATGTCTAAACTAAAAAGTATAGTAGATACACATGGTCGTCCTTCTCTATATCCATAGATTACCTTGCGTTGGTGTTGTCCCATTCGAATAAGATTATGAAATGCTGTCGTGAGGTTAGAATTAGTAGCTCGCAAAATGACTTTGCAGCGTCCATGAAATGTGTGTATTTAAAGTAACACTTTGTAGGTAAATTAATAATAAATTAATCGTAGTTATTTAAAATTAAGATATGTATAACGCTCATTAACAACTGGCGAAAGAAAATCACACAAAACAAGTCAAAACTAGTTTGAGAGACGAGACGAGCTAAAAAAACACTGCACAGCAAACTGCTAAAAATGTAAGTGAACTATTATTGCACTATGAAACCTTACATAATACAGTACTTATTACATAATATATTATGTAATAAGTACGTATCGTACACTAAATTGATAGTATATGTTATACAAATCCATATTGCATTTCTAAATAAACCGTTGATTTATATTACTAGAAGCTAGAACATACAAAGACACACGCATTATATTACACAAGGGTGAATTGACTTGTTTCATCTCTTTTCTTCTCTGTTTGTTGCCATCGTCTTAAAGCATTACAGTTGAACGCGGAAATAAGTATAATTCAAAAATTGTGTGGTACGAGTAGTTTTATCTGGTACTAAAACTTTTGTGTGACTAACATTTTCAACTGTTTCTTAGTGAGTACTAAGAAACAGTTGAAAATGCAAGTAAGAGGTTATTTTTTCAATAGCAGTTCATTTTGCGAGCTATTGGATTCCAATCCTAAAGCCATGTTATAAGTTAAAGCGTTTTATTTTGACAAGAAGCATGGTATTTTTGTGTATTAAACATAGCCGGTTAGAAAATCTCAAGTCGACTAGCGACTTTTTTACATACTAAATTTTGGAAAACATTTGCTTAGTAGCTTTTAAGGCCTACTATTGTGTCCAAGCTTACGCTTTCTACATTTGTTGAGGGATGTACGTTTATGTTGGTATTGGAGACGATTCAGGCTCGCGAACGCGCGTTATAGAGAGTACCGTCCTAACCTAACAGTAAAATTAATGTTTGGAAGTGGTAATTAACAACACATGTACATGGTAACATGAAAATGAACATGAAAACATGGTGAATCTATTTCGATTAACAACAGCGTAATTTCACCGACTCTTCTGCCGAACAATACTTAATATAATAGCGTAACTTGGTACCGACCAAACAGATGCAACGTTGCATAGTGGCATAACATAATATTGTCAAATATACAAATATTTAATAAAGTTTTATCTGTAAATAAAAACTTGACGAAACACATAAGCTACAAACAGAATAAGTCCGCTTGAGATGTAGCGCGAAGTATGTTAGCCAACGCTCGTTGCATAGTGGCATAACATAATATTGTCATATATACAAATATTTTATAAAGTTATGTCTGTGAATAAAAACTTGACGAAACACAAAAGCTACAAAACGAATAAGTCCGCTTGAGATGTAACGTTAAGTAAGTTAGCCAACGCTACAGTCTAACTCTTCGGGACAAGCGCGATGCACTCTTAAAACGTAGGTACTTTACATGAAAACGTCTATCTCCATTGAATGAGATTGTGGTTAAGGTACTGTAATAAATCGTCCTGCCAACCAAACATTGCAAATGTATGCTAATGCATAAGACTCTTCACTGCCATTAAAATATATAATGTGCTTTTAAGCTACTAAATATTGTGTATACAATGTAGGTTGCTACTTAGTAAATGTATTCCAATTACACATTAAATTTAACAAAACAAACATCCTAAAAATTTACTAAATTAACAAAACAGTATCGATGACAGTTAAACTAATAAGATGCGGGCAAACTAAATAACTTTATGTACACATTATGTACGCAACGTTCAATTTAATCAATAAATATGTTATATAGTCCGGACCCACGCAGAGAACTAATAAAATACAACCAAAGCTTAAACCGTCAGATCTTTGATGAAACGAAAGTTGAACTATTACAAAATTATTATTAGAAAAGCGATCTAACCTCACGATACTCACATAACTTAAAGTTAGAACTATTACCTAAAATAATTACAATTGTAAAGTAACTAAATTACAATTAAACATTTCAAACAGCTACTTAATACGCTGTCCGTTGTAAATAAAGAGAATATTTTAAAGATAAATAATAAAATAAACAAAAATGTTAAATATTCTAGGTCGCCAGTCAACAAAGACACAAGAGCTGATGTGATGGTTATGTAGTACAAGTAACTAAGTTAATACTTTAAATATTACACTATACCTATGCTTTCAGTCTTTGTTTAATTATCTATAGATAACAGCCATCATCGAAGATATCCCCCTAATGGACGCCCTTCAACGACCAAAATATAATACAATTGTAAACTGGGCAGTATTAAATTATGGTACGTGTTCTGTGTTGCAATCAAATTAACATAATAATTACAGATCAATTCATTTATACATTGATTATATTATTTTATTGTGTATATATAAATAGATAGTATTATACTAATATATACGAATGATAAGTTGTCAAACTGTCTTTATGACGACACCTCAAGGAAGATCCACACCGACTCAATCAAAATCTCAGTCACAACAATTGAACATTTATGAATACATAGTGACCTATAAGTACTTAAAATGCATACATTTTTTTTAGTTTTTTATTAGATGCGGTAGAAATGATACGGTAATAAAGATCAATAGGTAAACAAAGAGACTGCGCTTCGCTTCGAATGCGTCAATATGAATTGACACTTACCCACCATACTGAGACGAATTTTCAGATTCTATATTAATCAGACTTAAGCCCGTTTGCACTAAACTTAAGAATTGCCTTAGCTTGTCAAAATATCACAAAATAAACGAATCCGGCTACCACAATCTCAAAATATAGATAAATATAGGATCATTTACCTATCTGCAAGATATATTTTGAGATTTTGATTCCCGATGTTGCTTTATTAGGGATATTTTGAAATCATAGACAATTCTTAAGTTAACTGCAAACGGGCATATCATCTAGAGAGGATGGATGAAGGAAGATTGATGAAACACATTTATGAGACGAGTGTGAATGGGTCAGCCGGTAGTGGCCGACCTAGGCGAACAAATCATGACCAAATCGGAGACGTTTTAAAGAAAGGAGAAGTACCTATAACCGGCGAGCATGTATGACGGCGCTCATGACAGTGGAAGAAGCGAAAGAGGTATGTCGGGATCGTAGCATATGGAACGCAGTAGTATCTGCTTACCTCAAAGGAAAATAGGCGTGATTTTATTTATGTATGATATAGAGGAATGAGTGACAGACTGAGATGGCGCTCTGCAACGTCAAAGGTATTAATGCTACTGTGGCCGATAGTATTTTTTAAGGTCGAACTACTATGCAGACTACCACTATAAGTCTGATTTGGTATAAACGACCCATCACTCATAGTGACGTTCGTTTATACCAACGGCGAGCATAGTTAACTGTTTTTAAATATTGTATAGATAAATAGCGTTTGACCACTATCTCACCTTTGTGTGGCGCAAGTGGCGATGCGGTCGAGGATGGTAGCACGCTAGGCCTAGAAAGGAAACTGGCTCTCAATTACAGCTGCCGGAACACATTGGATGTTTGGCGACAGATTGACAGAACTTGAGGGTTGTAGCTGGTCAGGTAAAAACTAGACAGTGTCCTGCCACCACGCCCGAGTCGGGGGTTTCTTATAGATATTTTTCCTTCATAGGAGGGCCACTGTGAAATGTGCACATACATTTTTCTTGGCGCACGGCTGGGATTTGAATCTGCTATCTGTTGTGTTAAATTCGACCATACCCCCACTGCGCCACTGGGTACGCCCTCACGTAACGTGAACTTGTTAGCGAATCATATATTTATTAGAAATACATCGATAAATATTGAAGTAAAGATACGTGATAAGTCATAATGCATTTTGCTCAATATTTCAATTAGGGAAGTGAAACTACGTCACAGACATGAAGTTGCATTTCAATTATTGAATTCGAGTTCGAGTTGAGTGTTGAGGCATTCAAAATATTAGCATAACTTCATATACCACGACTATTTAAAGAAAAGAATACAATCGCTAAATCTGTACTTTATAAGCGAGCATATACTTTAAAAGTCATATTTGTGGCAAGGTAAATAATACATCATAGCATACAAAGTCTTGATAATATTATTTTTAGATATCCAAATATATATATGAAAACGTATATGTTTATATAAATATAAAAATAGTTAATTCCGTGTGCAACCACTGAACACATAATTAGATTTAATACTGCGGTTTACATACAATATATGAGTATATTATATCATAAATATATACAAGGAATATTTAAACACAAAGTAAGGTGTTTATATGCGACCACCTCTCTTAGTGTTTATGATCAAAGTGCTTTGCGTACATAGCGCAGTTTACATTATGTATGCTCTTTTATATTTTAATTCGGTATGGTTATAAGTCTGAAATGTTTATTATGTAGCTACAATTATAGTATTGTTAATCTTAAATGACTATGTACTTATATAGGAGTACATAATAACTGCTGGCCTTAAGTATATGAGATAATAATATTTGGATTGGACACATATTTCAAGATTATTATGATATTGTATTGGTACATAATTGAATTGAAATTGTTAAGATACTAGGTTGTGTATACATTTATTTGGGTACATATCGTCATTACAATTATTATACAATCAGTTCTAAACAAGATAAACATAAATAAAATATTATAAGCCGATAATTTCGTAATTTTACAAAATATCCGCTTTAATCTCTGTTACTCGTGATGATGCGAAAACATTACAATTTAATAATTCCTTACACAATTATCTTAGATTTTACACTATTTTAATCGCGTTTGATCACATGTTTCACATTATTACATCAGAAGTCATCAAAATTGTTATTATTTTTATAAATGCGAAAATCCATGTAAGATGTCTTAATTAAATAATAAATTGAATTAAATTAAATGATTTTCGTCAGATTTCAAAATACTTATTATAATTGTATAAATTGGGTAAATAACAAATTAATACATTGAATTGAAATAGAGAAATAATAATTTTCCTTATTACTATAAGTTAACACAAAAAAGTCAATATGAGACAACTTCCTATAGTCTAAAATAACATAATAATAATAATCGAAATATAAATTAAACGAAAAAGAATATAAGAGAATCGTGGACAATTCGGTCAATTTGGTATGTGATTATTCTGTGATAAATTAAACGTATTTCATAACCAACGCTAATGTTTACAACCGATAAAATTATATTTTCATCGCGACCTGTATACCAAAACACATGATCGTAGGGCATCAGTATAATGAACAAACAGTCAACAGACCCAGTCCAGGATGGTCTTTTAAATCAATAGCATTATACCCTTATGGTATAAGCATTATAATGGCCAAGTGTACGCATGTGTGTCGCAACCATATTTTATGGTAGCAATTCTAAAGAATGTACTCGCGTCCGACAAAAATAAAAACAAAACAAAAAATTGTTACAATTATATTTCGTTCGAAAATTAAAGTAGTTTTATATAATTAACATTCATATTTATAATAATTAATTAATATTCTATGCTCGTTTACTGCAATAAAAGAATTTCATGATCGTTCCGAAATCCTTACAAAATATTATTAAACTTATTAACTAAGATCCAATTTTTTCTCATAAACTCTTTGGGATAAATGGAGTAATAAAATTACAGAAATTTGGCAATGCTTGTCGTAGCCACTATTTGTTTCTACTGATTACTTTTAAGCTATCACTAAATGGTATTGAAATGTAGATTGTGAGTACAATGGATACTTGAGTTACGCAAGACTATTATAGAAATAACTGCCCCCAATCACTTTTCACAGTACGGTGGGTAGAGTCAGTCGCAATACTGTAACGGACCGATGGCTTTCGCGCGGCTTTCACTGGTTCCTGAACTGTTTCAGAGGTATATGTAGGAGCGAATCGCCACGCAGCGCTATATAAAATACAGATATAGCGTGCCACTAACAGTGCCACGGCATGTACAGATTTGCGTAGCGCCTTATGAGGCGCCTGTTGACCCTATGCTATTCGTCGCACTTTCGGCATGCTCCAGGAATGTCAAAGTCTAGGACGAGGAGTTTGGTCTCTTCGGTGCCGTTTCGCGATCCGACAGCGCAGATCAGTTTAGTGGCGGAGGCACGAATCCGCCACACGACGCCGCCGGAGCCGCCAGAGCTTAACTCTACTAAGTTACGGATAAACTCGCCTGTGCGGACGTCCCACAGCTTCACTGTACCGTCATCTGATGATGTTATCACGAAACGGTTGCTCGATTGGAGGCAAGTCACTGCTGATTGGTGCTTGTTCGGACCTGAAATGTATTATGACAGTTTTAAACGGGATAAACCCTAATTATGATATAAAGATCGAACAAAGGGGAAGAAAAATAAAAACAGGTAGATTATTATCAAAATCGAAAAAATGTTAGACAGAGCTCAATACCTAGTGCATGTTAAATGTTTATAGAAATGTATTGTGCGTGTGTAACCGGCAGGATCTTCATCGCATCGTAGAAGATAGATATGAAAAAAATCTTTCCTATAACTCAACTACTTACGTATAGAGGGGAATATCTGAGAAAAATTTCAAGCTAAGTAAGTGCGTCAGTAAATGTTAGTCTAGGCCGAGGATCATTAGGGTAAAGGATTCATCATCACAAAGCTAAACATCGAGAAATTCAACATCAAGTATTGACTGAAATTAGAGCGTAGATACAAACGACAGACTGGTAGAAAATGCCATTTTAGCATTAAGTATTCAGTGTACAAGTTTTGTGTACAAAAGTATATAATAAATAAAGCTATTATAGCAATAATACCAATCATAGATAGAACCTATGAAAAATCATGTTTATAAATACGAGAGTCAATTAGAACCACTAATACTTACCAGACAGTGTATGCAAGCAATGTCCTGTTGTGATGTCCCACACTTTGACCGTAGAGTCTGCATTTCCGGATACCAGAATATTCGAGTGCAGCTCCATACCAGATGTCAGAGACTGATGTCCGGTAAGTGTATGCTTCAACTGTCCCGTCTCTACGTCCCACACGCGGATGGAAGTGTCTAGAGAACCGGACACCACGTGGACACCATCGAACTTTGAAAAAAAAAAGATGTCGGGTAAGTCAGGGCCTGTTCTGAGACTGAAACGGCTCAGCCTTAGATTGGATTTGAACAAGTATATAGAATAAGAAATTATAGAACATAATGTAACTAAAAAGTTTTTACGCTTCGTATCTTCTTCTTATAAATAAAAATCAATTGCTGTTCGTTAGTCTTGCTAAAACTCGAGAACGGCTGGGCCGATTTAGCTGATTTTGGTTTTGAAATGTTTGTCATGGTCCAGGGAAGGTTTAAAAGGTGAGAAAATTTGGAAAAATAGCGAGGAAATAAAAATAATTTCATTTTTCCCATATAACGTTCGTCCCTTCGGTACGGTAGGGTAGTTCTCTGTTCCACTCTCAAATTGAAATTTGATGCACGTATTCAATTAAGGGTTTTGAATCGACAACATTGTATATCCACATTACTCGAATTATCGCAAAGGTATTTAAATTTTAATGGTTGTCCCAGGTTGTCATTGTTGGTTCGTTCAGACATTTTTGTCATTGTATTGACATATTTTAATGGTTGTCATTATGGCGTATTTGGTATTTGCTATTTGTGTAACCGATAAAATCAAAATAAAATTAAATAATAAAGGGGGTCTCCATACAAGAAACGTGTTTTTGAGGCTTTTTATGCTCAATCTTACAAACCTTTATAGATAAAGACTTGAAATTTACTAATTTACATAGATATTGCAACGGCTGCTATAAGATCAAATAATATAAACTAAATTTAATTAAAAATTAAAGTGGTATGGGGACCATACGAGAAACGTATTTTCCGGCAAATATTGTTCTATCGGAACCCTGCGTGTGCGGGTCTGACTCGCACTGGGACAGTTTATTTATATTCACGGTACGAAGTTCGCCGGGTCAGCTAGTAAGAAATATATATTGGAAGCGTCATCGCATTTTTAAAGTGTGTTAAGAGTATATAAGCTGGGCCCCCGAGTTATGTACAAAATAATATTAAAAACGGTTGCGCCGTTTGGCTGTAAAAGCAGAACTAAAACATTTTCGGGGATAGTTTAAAATCGATAACAATTTTTTTAAATTTTGGTCTAATATATTTAATATTATCCTGGCCTGGTATCACTCTGAATTAAAAATCTGTCGACAAACATCTTATGTGTTCCGGCAGTTGTTCTTGAGAGCCAGTTCCCATTCTAGGCCTAGCGTGCTACCATCCTCGACCGCATCGTCACCTACAAATACTGAGATAGGTCAAACAAAAAGACCGTAGCTTTATTAATTATCGTTGCACTCGCACTTTGTTCTTTGAGGAATAAGGGCCCAATAAATATTAAGCCAAAATATTGATTGCTGCGCGATATTTCTGCGCGAGCTTCATCATTATCATCATAGTCAATCAGTAGAGCATAGTATGCACAGCGCGAGTTTAACCTTAACTAATGAGATGATGAATTATGAATGATTATGAATTTCAGTATTGGATAGTCCATTACAGTGACATATACGAGTAGTTATCGAATGACAGTCCGCTATTCGCTTCACGGCGCATCATAAATATAGCAATACTCACTTGCAAACTGTAGACCCTGTTTGTATGGCCGGCCAGCGTGTGAAGGCATTCTCCCGTTTCAGGGTTCCACACCTTGACGAAGTAATCGTAAGCGCCGGATACGACCACTTTGCCGTCGTACTGGACGCATCTCACTGCGGCAATGTGACCGACCAAAACACGCAAGCAACGCCCATCCGGAATAGACCATACGCGCAAAGTAGCGTCTCGGGAACCTGATACCACTCTGTTGACAAATGCAAAAAGTTCGTTAACATTTTCAAAGGAATCGACTTCAAATGCCTCGCGGTGAACTTGCTGATGGTCAGAAAAGTTGCATTTAAAGACCGCATTTACGGAGCGGACGTATTTTCAAACATGATCATACTTTAGTCTTTAACCTCTAACAATAAATTTCATAAAAACTGTTATGTATAAAAGAAACTGTTCAAACGATGCAGCGAAGAATGCATCTAATTAATGTTTCCATATAGTTGGTGGTCGTTGAGTATGTCTATAAAGGGCTAATGACGCACGTATCATTGTGTTGTTTATTGATATTTTTCACGAAACGACACGCATTGCGCCACGTCTCCTTAAATGTTGATTTAGCTTCTGAACTTCAATCTTGATAAAATTATTATGAGACTATCTGGCCAACTAGTCAGGTTAGTTTGTTTACATTTTTAACAGACAAAATAATTTTGAAAATATTTATTGAATTAGGTTGATGTTAGGTATTTCTAATGTGATACATTATCACTTCATATAACAAAAGGTCCCGTCCCCGCCGCGTTTGTCTTTCTGTTCGCTATTAGCTCAAAAACTCGACGCAAGAAGCTGTCACAAAATTAGTGGGCATATATGCTCTAGCCGTGCGAAGGCGGGTCACTAGTTAAATTTCTATTATTAATTTTAATGAAGTCTTCATCACTTAATAATAGATACTCATTGAAAGTTATTTAAGTAAAAGTCCTCTTGATTTATAATTTATATCGACCTTTGCGATGGCGAAGTGAAGCCTTTTTACGATGACATAAAAAAAGCCTAACAGATGAACTTTGAACCGCTATTTACTCCCATATAGGATCATAGAAAATTATTAAAAAAAAGGAATATCGCAAAAATTGCAACACCATTATTAAATGAGAAATAAATTGGTTAATGCGGCCACGGGGTACGTAACGATAGATGGTAAATTCTAGTCAACTTTCTAGAAGAGAAACATAGGAACGCAACGAATACATTTTCCATAAGTGACCTTCAAGAAGGAGGACTTGGGCGAGAACAGACTGGAACACCAAAAACGAGATCGATTTTATTATAACATTCCACAAAAACCTAGTATCGGATGTTGAAGCCTATTTCACTTTAAAACTGGTAAGGACCACCGTCTAGTTAAGGCAACACTTAGATTTGGGAAAAATTGCCAACAAAAAGAGATCTCTAGGCGTATACAGCCTAGTTGGGTGACATTTGATAAATTAGAAGACGTCCTGAAGTCAATAGCTACTCCATGTTTACTCCCCTTAATATTTAAAGACCCGCCATTTAAATCAGGGGGTTTTCTACCATGAAGTATGGTGGCTGAGACATGGACGCTCATTAAGGAAGCTGTATACAGACTTGGAGTCGCAAATAGAGCGCTGGAGCGTGTCATGCTCAGCACCAGACTACAAGATCGCCTTCCCAATATCGGAATTCGCTGCCTATCGAATGTTCGCCATATTGGATAGCACGTAATGGGACTAAAATAGAACTGGCTAGGACACTAGGCCAGGCGAGGTGATGATTGGTAAAGTAAGTCTTTAACGGAATGGCGGCAACAAAGATCTAGAAAAAGCAAGGTTGGATGTGTCGACGATGTCGTTAAATTGGAAGGAAAGACGTGGATGAGGGCAGCGCAGGATCGTAAGCGTAATGATTAGCCGGTATCAGTCCACGGGTGGACATGGAGTCGCTTCACCTGGTCACAGGGCGTTCTACGCTACTTTTGTCGATTCGCGGTCTCCACTCTAGAATCAATCTACTCCAACGGTAATTGGTCCTGCGGCAGATATGACCAGGCCAAGACCACTACAGCTAATCCCTTGAGTTATGTTGAACACTTTAGTTTTCTGGCGAATTACTTCGTTCCGGATTTGATCCCGCAGAGAAACACCGAGCATAGCTCTCTTAATAGCTCGCTTAGCAACTTTTAAATCTTGAAATCGGCGGACTAGTCGAATTGTGAGTTTCCACGTCTCGGCTTCGTATGTCATGACAGCTAGGACGCACTGATTAAAGACTACAATATAAGCTACCCAATAACTTATAATGTACAATATCTGTTATTGTAATCAAATGTTATGTACGTCATTACGCATAGAGGTTTGGTGTCTTCATCGAAAACGCACAACGTTGCGGTATGCAGTATTCGGTGTCCACTGTCCAACACATAATCATATGAAAAGAACCTAGAATAATTTATTGTTCCCTTGCATTGGTTGCATTGGTAACGATGATGTGGGGAGCGGCTACTCCGCAACGACAAAATTAATTCAGCATTCACGCTAAACGCAACTTGTATTTGCCGTGAATTTAATTTTGCCTTTAGTTACAACAAAATTGCTAGCTGAAATCTTTAATAAAAAAAGCTTACTAGCAACTTGGATTGCACATTACTAGTAGTCTTGTTAATCCCTTCAACTAAGCTAAATATGCTTGTGTCTGGTCTGGACTAGGTTCACGTCTACAGTGCAATGGTGAGGATCGAACTCAAGACCTCTCGATCGCCAGGCCAACGCCTTAGCCATTGGGCTATTGCCGCTTATTCTAGCTGCAATCTCTATCAGTGATGTTGTCTCCTTTTCACAGTTTTTTAGATATATGTAATTTGTTATACATAATGTATGTTTTCGCAATGCGATATTCTTGACGCCAGCTTTTTACAATTATATTGCTATGGTAGATAGATATACGGATTATAAACACATTTGCAAGGCAGCGTCGTCGCACGGGCTTATTAGCCTACTGTGTCATCATTATCATGATATTCGTCCACTGTTGGACATAGGCCTTTCCTATGGCACGCCACTGAGCTCGATCTTAAGCTCTTTGTTTCTAAACGCTGCCAGCTTGCGTATATCATCGCTCCACCTGGACGTCATCCAATGCTTCGTTTACCGAGCCGTGGATCTTGTAGATGGCACGATGATATTATATTTTTTTATTAATATTGATATAATATTTTTTTCATATATTTCAGATAGGCTAGCGTTTGATCACTATCTCGCCTGATGGTAAGCGATGATGCGGTAACGATATAACTCGTGTTGTAGTTGTAGTACAAAACGAGTTGTAGTCTTAGACCTGGATTTGAACTATCTATAGGATCAATATATTTTGTGTTAACTCATTTTTTACTTGATGACAAGAATTTGTTCCAGATTTCAATTATTGGGTAGGAATATCTGCAGAAAATGCAGTTTTCGAAAGACCAAACTTATTTCTTAAGTTGGTTGCAATTACCGAACGACTTTATCAAACCGTCTTAGTTATGTGATTCATTCACTGACGTGAATGTATCGAGCATGGCGTCTGATCAAGTTACAATTATTGATATTATACTTAATCTTTGGAATCATATTCACAGTCAGTGCCCTCCAAAGTAATTAGAGAACATGCCCAATAAGGATTGTTTAAGACTGCAAGACACGCTAGCTCAAAAGTTTCGCAATAGCTAACATATGTAATAAAACAGCAATGGCGTTATACCAACTTGTCAACTGACACTAGACTTTAGTCCAATTCCATACCGAGACAATCCTAACCCATCTGCCGGATCGGATAAGCCGGGACCTAAATGAACTACGGTTTACGCACAGCCGTTTTGTAACGTAGCTTTTAAAATATTGTCAACTGTCGACAGTTTTACTGTAGACCAATAACCATAATGAAATATGTAGATAATACATACATACATAAAGTCACGCCTTTTATTCATTTGAGTAATTAGAGACCACTTCTCTCCACATGCTACGATCCTGACATACCTCTTTCGCTTCTTCTACTTAGATGAGCGCCTTCATACATGCTCGCCGGTTATAGGTACTTTTGACTAGGCCTTTCTTTAAAACGTCTCCAATCCTAAGTCGGTAATTATTAAATAAAACTGTATTTATACCTGTCCTGATGAAGATGCATGCAGCGAACAGTTGAGGTATGTCCAGAGAGAACTTTCAAGCACTGGCCGGTCTTGGCATTCCATACGCGTAGAGTCCTATCAGTAGAGCCGCTTATGACGAGATGCCCGACCATTTGTGACGACCATACACCACCCGAGTGACCCACTAATGTACGCAGACACTGAAAACAAAAAAGCAGTATAGTTACTCGACTGTAATAGTATATTACGATACGTGTGACTTAAGTAGTATATTATTGCACGGCGTGTTGTTGCGTGAAGTTGGCACCCGAGCGCAGCGAGGGTGCTAAACTTCGTTTAATAATCGACTATTTAAGTCACGGAAAAGCGTGCGTAAATTGCGGGTTTAGGTCACACTCTGCTATAAATATCTTTGAAAATAGACTACAGTTTCTAAATAGGCTTAGTTAATGCTTTGGCTATGTAAAACGTATTTTTAACTCATGCGTGTGCCAAAACATATAGCTAATTTGTCAATAACTAATTGTATAATTTTCGGTACGACAGAATAAAAAGATGGTCTATTTTATTTTACGACATTTTTATTGTATTTATTATATGTATATATATATATATATATATATAGAACCAAAAGAAAGCCTTTTGGTTCTGACATGTTTTTATCTAAACTAATATTATAAAGAGGAAAGATTTGATTTTTTGTTTGTTTATTAAGATTTAACTCAAAAACTACTGGACCGATTTCAAAAATTCTTTGATTAATGGAAAGCTACATTATCCCCATATTCTGACGACAAAGGAAACTACGCGGGTGAAACCGCGGGCGCTGCTATTAGGAAATAAGCACGTGTTTAATAACTATCACACCTGCTGTTAAGTGATATTTAAATCATGTTCAGAATTCGTTAGGGAATGTATGATTGATTTAATCATTTATGATCGTACAAAACGAAATAACCCACTTCAAATGCCGCGATAGTTAAAGTATTGGCTATAATCATGTCATCTAAGTATGCAAATTTGCTTATATTGTTTATCCCCACTCCATATCTCCGGAGATAATTGTCATATCTCGATAAAATTTAAATGGGACCAAAACAGGAGGCATCAATATTTTTCAAATCGGTTAAGTTTTGACGGAGTTCTGAGGTAACAAACACACAAAAAAATACAGTCGAATTGAGAGCCTCCTCCTTTTTGTGGTCGGTTAAACATTTGCCCTTTTAAATCTTGGAATCGGATTTCATTATATTCAATATTGAGAGGTAAGATCTATATCAGCGAGTAGCAGTATTAAGCAGTATTAAGTACAAAATTCTCACCTTGCCCGTAATAGCAGACCAAACTTTGAGCGTAGTATCATCACTACCGCTCAGGATCCTGTTTCCGTAGAACTGAAGGCACGTGATGACATGGTCATCGTGCCCTCGCATCACAATGGGATTGTTCACAGGTTTATGCAGCCAGTTGTGTTCTATGAGATACTGTCGCATGTAGGCAGCTTTCCAAGGGCTAACGCAACGTGGCAGCGAACGAGGCATTTTCTTAAGAGTAGTGATGCCAATGCGGCGACATTGCTCCTTCCAGAGTAGATTATCGTCAGCCAGGAATCTGGAAGCGAGTAAGGTATGATTTAATTTTTTGACAGGAATAGTCAGATGTAATGTAAGGCTATGAGTTTATAGAAATCGGCATTTTATACAATCGAATTGACAAACGTTCAGAATTCTAAAGCTAGAACTCTATACCAGGCCTCCCTCACTCGCCCATAGCTACTGCGATTTATACCTAAACTTTCGTCACCTGCGCCGGTACTATCTGCCAGTCGGTTGTCACTGCTCACGCGCGCGCAACGTATATTATTATTCTAATGAAGGGATAACTGCGCCGTCGTATTCTATCTTAGAAACGATTTAAGTTTTTAATAGTCATTTTGCGGGTTTGACAAAAAACAAGCACAATATATTTCATTTTTTATGCTACCGATACTAAAATGACAAGACGGCGTATATTCACTTTTCCGACATAAAATTCGACTCTTAGTTAGGAACTTTTTTTTTAGTTTATTGAATCAACCCTTTACTGTATCGGGGTGCGCCGGTACATCGCGCGCTGAACGAAGTAATAACAACGCTAGGTCGAGCGCTTTAGACACATTTTTGCTTGTATTGTCTGAAATAAACGTTGGTATTGTGTTTTTGTAGGGGAGTGAAGTATCTGTTACGTAGTAACTATTATATAATCTGTGTCTATACTAGGTTCTTATACATTATCGTTCTATACTAAATTCCTTAAAATGCGTTAAATATGAAAGCAGTAATGGATAGTTAATAGTTAAGAAAAGCTAAATTTGTTGTATCGATTAATAGAGAGCCTAAACGTAAATTAAAAAAATGGAAAACACTTTGCTGTTTTATTTAGAGTGGAGTTCGGGTATAAGATAAAACGTTCTTTGCTGTTTTATTTAAAGTGGACTGCGGGTATAAAATAAAACGTTCTTTGCTGTTTTATTTGTAGACTGCGGGTATAAAATAAAACGTTTAATATTCATCAATATGAATACTATAAGGTTTTATTTGAGACCCGCATTTCACTTATAATAAAATAATAAGTGTTTTTTTGAATACAAATAATAGGTATTTCTAGACTTTGAAGGCCACCTGTGAGATATTCGAGTTGTGATTACGCAAACTTGACACTAAAGAAAACATCTACTTGGGTGTTCATAACAAAGTGCAAATCAAGCTTTTAAAAATCTTAACAAATTCGATCAGATATATGATCAGATACTTAGAATGTAATTTGGCCGATACGTGTGCGATCTATTAAAGTAATATTATGTTGCATAATTATACATGGATTTTGACCACGATTTATAACATATAATCTTATATATAATAAATTATAAATAAAAAATATTTTTAAAAACAAGCTTTTATCTGGGACAATGAACTAACGTGTTATGTGTATGTTAAAAATAAATTCTAGTACGTTTTTACGTACCGAAAACGCCTGAAAAAGCTACTGGTCGATGAAAGACCTTATGAAGGGAACACTTCCTCTTACCCTTAAAAGGAAACTCATGGACATATGCATTCTCCCCATCTTAACCTACGGTGCTCAGACTTGGTCTTTGACAGAACATCAAAAACACTCTCTCAGGGTTTGCCAGCGTGCAATGGAGCGTAGTATACTGGGCGTCAGACTATCAGACCGCGTTAAAAACAGTATATTGCGCTCCAAAACTCAAAAAACTGCCAGTCTGAAGTGGAACTGGGCTGGACACGTCTGTCGCATGTTGGACGAGCTGTGGGCTAAGCTCACCACTGAGTGGAACCCACGCAACGTTAAACGACGTCGCGGCAGGCCCAGGATGAGATGGCGGGATGAGCTAGACTCCTATCATTATTCGCTATTTCGTAAACCATCGTCTACAGAAACATTAAATCACAACCTGAGATCACAACACTTCAACTCAATTGCGAAGTAGGTAGGTAGGTACGTAGAAATATCCAACACACAACCGAGTAGGTCATTCTCTCACTCATATTTCACTACATTATACAATATTAGATAGCACTGCACGAAAGTATTATTCCATGTATACATTTTACATAATAGGTAATTACGATTTACGATTACAATAATCACTAATGTTACTCTCGTCTCGGTTAATAAACAAACATGAAGTGTGCGAGTGTGCGATCCCATCGGTCGGACCAAATTGACTTGTTCGTTGTTCAATGCAATACCTGGTTCGAACGTACCAGCAATAAACGACATAACTTTGTATGAGCGGCATTCTAGTAAGGCGTCAAACATATAGCTGCAGACCGCGGCAGTGTCACGTGCTTAAAGAATCCAATGTCCATAATGATTTTTAACCGACTTCAAAAAAAGGATGTTTCTCAATTCGACCGTATATATCTTTATATATATAATTCTACTGTACGTGTGTATGTCACTGAACTCCTCCTAAACGGCTGGACCGATTTAGATTAATTTTGGTGTGTGTGTGTTTAAATTAGTCCATAGATGGTTTAGATTCACAATTGGCCCCGATAGGTGGCGCTGCGATCAGGAATCTAAAATTATATGCAAAAATAGTATAAACGAGTAAGTTTTACTAGATACGACTTGAATTAGATAAAATATAATATTGTATATCCATTTATTAAAAAAAATCACAATCGATAACAAAAATCAATCAACACCAATATTACAATTTTATCATATCATATTTTTGGTATCCCGAAGACTCCGATAAGTAATTTGATTATTTTAGTTTATTATTTTTACAAATGTTATTTACGCACGAGTATATATATCGTTGTCTCATTTATGAAAATGAATTCTAAAATACGAATATGTAGGTAGGTATATAAGTATTTATAATATACCTACATAATAAGAACCTACGTAAATTTGAACCTCCGGTGTCTACTGGTCTTAACATAAATGTATGAAGTAGTACCTATTGTTCTGTAGCCGTACGCGTGTAGCGTCCTTGCTCAGACTGGCGCCTCGACAAATCAGAATCGGTGGCGAGGTAAGGTAGCCCGGAATTGGTGGGGGGAACAGAGTGTCCGTTCTATACGTAGTATCTATATCTCTTTTCTATGCTTCAGTGCCTCAAGCTTTTAAAAATATAGGTAAGTACCTACACGCCAAATACTTACTAGAATTTATTTTTAACATTTAAGTTCATTGTCCCAGTAAAAGCTTGTTTTTAAAATTATTTTTTATTTATAATTTATTTTTAATTTTTTAGTAGGTAGGTGTAGATACCGACTACCTACCTACTGCCTAACATTTAACATTTAAGAGAAGGCATGATGTTTTAAAATATTCCACGGATATTTGATGTGATTATGGGTAAAGTGCTCTTCACGGAAAATCAATCGACTCGGTGGGGCTATGTTGCTTTATAACAGAAATGCCATGGCCTCCTTACAGCTTCATCATCAGACCCTGGATATTATCTAGGTGTAAAGTTCTCTTCAAGACGAATCAATTGAGCCCAAACTCGGTAGAGTTACGTTGATTTATCACAGAGATGCCGTGGCCACCTTCCAGCGTCATCGTCAGACCCTAGATATCATCTAGGTGAAAAGTTCTCTTCAAGACAACAAGGTAATGTTGTTTTATCACGGAGATGCCGTGGCCACTTTCCATCTCCATCATCAGACCAGCTCCATGGTACCATATCATTGTATTGTCGCCGAAGATACATAAGTACACCAAATTTGAGTCCGATCGGACATCGGGAAGTAATAAAAGCTTGTAATAAAAATCAATTGCTGTTGTTTAGTCTCGCTAAAACTCGAGAACGGCTGGGCCGACTTTGCTGATTTTGGTTTTGTAATGTTTGTCGCAGTCCAGGGAAGGTTTAAACGGTGAGAAATTTGAAGATAGTAAAAACAACAATTTCATTTCGTGAACACGCTAGGCCTAGAATCCTCTGACTGTCAAGGGATGTGTGCTGTCGGAACACCGTAAGTTAGGTTATGGCGGCAAATGAATTGCTATTATAACATTCACATTACACTTTCGTTTGAGTAGATTAAAGGCATTACGATAAGCGAATGCCCTTAAGGCATGCATCCAATTACAATATTGTAACTTACACCGCGGCACCGTACCCTTGCTTACGGTATATCGGTAACCCGATCTGATCGCTCCCGGCACGTTTTTCTTAAGACTGACTTAAATAAGCAAAATAAGCTGATTCATACAAAACTTTAGCGGAAAATATCGTTAGCACGATTCCGGATCTCATACATTGAGGCAATATTTACAAGGAGAACGGTGCAAAATGCTTCATCTTCATCTAGATACTTTTATAGTAAGTTAACTTTGAGTATGGATGGTTGGGTAAATTTGATGTTTTTTACTATTTCACGTATAAACGGAGTTTAATGAAATTTGCTTGGATTAAACACATACGAGGTGCATTCAATAAGTACCTAGCCTCATCGCCAGAGGGCGCTGTAGTTTCAAAATAGTTTTACCACAGTGTAGCACATTACTTTTAATTCTTTTTTCAAATTTTCATTCCAATCCCTTCATTTGTTTTATTTTGACAACTTATGGAAGCGAACGTATCGATCGGTTTTACAAAAATGGAAAAAGAGCAATATCGTTCGGTGATTCGATTCCTATTTTTGGAAGTGAAAACGCGCATCGAAATCAAAGAGCGCTTGGATGCTGTGTACGGTGACTCTTCTCCATCGATGGCCACCGTCAAGAATTGGTTCAACGAGTTTGCACGTGGCCGTACGTCGGTTTTGGATGAACCACGTCCAGGTGCACCGAAAACAGCTGCTACGGAGGAAAAAAATAAAAAAATCCATGATCTCGTATTGGCAGATCGCCGATTGAAGGTTCGGGAGCTAGCTGAGACTGTAGGCATTTCAGAAGGAACAGTGCATCATATTCTTCACGAGGAACTCGGCATGAGAAAGCTGTCGGCGCGATGGTTGCCGCGTTTACTCACACCGGAAAACAAGTGCAATCGTGAGACCACATCGGAGACGTGTTTGGCGCTGTTTAAGCGGAATCCAGCGGAGTTTTTGCGTCGTTTTGTGACCGTCGATGAAACCTGGATCCACTGGTACACACCAGAGACCAAGGAGCAATCAAAACAATGGATCCAGACCGGGGAACGTGCTCCAAAGAAGGCGAAAACTGTAAAATCGGCCGGAAATGTTATGGCCACCGTTTTCTGGGATTCACAAGGTGTGATCTACATCGATTACCTCGAGAAGGGTAAAACAATTACAGGGCTTTACTATGCCGGTTTATTAGGCCGATTCGACGCCGAATTAAAGAAAAAACGACCCCATCTGGCTAAGAAAAAAGTGCTGTTTCACCACGACAACGCACCGGTTCACACGTCTGCCGTTGCCATGGCCAAATTGGTCGAATTACGCTACGAATTGCTGCCCCATCCACCGTATTCTCCAGATTTGGCCCCTTGTGACTTCTTTCTGTTTCCTAATCTGAAAAAATCTCTCGCCGGGAATAGATATGGATCAAATGAGGAGGTCATCGCCGCCGCGTAGGCCTATTTTGCAGAGTTTGACAAAAACTATTTTTCGGACGGGTTAAAAAAGTTGGAGCATCGCTGGGCTAAGTGTATCGAACTAAAAGGAGACTATGTTGAAAAATAAATTGCCACTTTTCCAAAATTTTCGTTTACTTTTTGTAGGCTAAGTATTTATTGAATGACCCTCGTATATACGTTTAACGCGCTCGAAGTTTTTTACTAATACAATGCAACTGATTCTGAAAATAAACTAGAAATAACATATACTTGATGTATATCTTGACTTAATATATTATACGTTCATTATATACATTGAATATATAATACCTACCTATAAACGAGCAATTCTTGTATATATATAATCAGAATCTCGAAAACGGCTTCAACGATTTTAATGAGATTTAGTATGCAGGGGATTCGGGGGCGATAAATCGGATCTATCTAGGTTTCATTTCTAAAAAACGTCGCATTATCCGTTTTTTTTTGTGAAAAAATTACCGAGCTAAGCCCTATCATCCAGGTACTAGATATGAATGTTACTTCGTTATATAAAAGCAAAGTGAGTCACAGCAAGTGCAGAGATATGAACATATATTATGGCTTGAGGAGAATACATTGATTGATTTGTAGTTTGTTTTTTAACAGAGTTAATGCGGTCGCATGGCCGACTTCTGTTAGCAAGATCTAGTTACCCACAACACAGGATATCTCAGTGTGGGAAACAACAAACCTACTACAGTTAGCAAAGGATTAGGATTTAATTTTGATCAAGTTACGCTGCTTTCATTACATTATTTACAAGGTTATATAATCTTAATCGGTTATTATTATTTACCTTAGTTTTATGGGGGTTTTTTAGTTTCAGTATGACTTCACAGGATTTGTGTATTTAGCCAGTGTCAAAGTATAACACATTTTCAAGTTAACGTAGATTAAAGTTGTAAACTCAAGTCAAGTTTCAAGTTTAAGCCATAGTCCAATCCACTAGTCATATCCTCAGTAAAGATGTGGACTCAAATGAAGGCTTTCAGTAGAATTTTGGTGGGAACGTAAAATGACTTTTTGTATTCAACATTTTTACACAATTATAACATTTAAAACCACCCCCGACTGATCATGTATAATCTGTTCATTGAGATTATTCCTATGAGCCCAAACAAGACAAAAGCTGTAAGTTGGTGAAGAACTAAGTATTCTACAAATGTCAGAAAAATCCCAGTATCAGGTCACTGCTACTATTTGTTTTTACAATATCATTGAAATACGAGTAAGTGGATACTGAATTTTAAATTGATCAGACCTATGCGAGTTAATCTCATAGCGTCATCAACTAAAAAATAGCTCATAGTCCTAAAACGGCAAAACAGATTTTCATGGATCAAAGCTAAGAACACTCTCGTTTAAGACACATACAAAATCGATTCATCTGTTTGGGCGCTACGATATAACAGACAGACATACAGATACACACGTCAAACTTATAAATAACACCCCTTCTTTTTGCGTCAAGGTAAAATAATACAATAAAATCATTTTGCAAATTTCGGCCTATTATATTGAATGTTATCTGTGTTTCTGGATGTATGTATGTTAGTGTGTGTGTGTGTCTGCGTATTCAGACACGTAACTCTAAAGGTACGCGTCCATTGGCTCGCGCCGCACGCCGGTACGCAAAGTATTTTATTTTGCTTTGTATGATTTTGCGTCTATCCGGGCAGCGTGGATAATGGACGCAGCGCTATGTAAAATCATACAAAGCAAACTTAAATCCACTGCGTGCCGTGCGTGCGGTGCGTCCGGCGTGTGCCAATGGACGCCTAACTTTAGCAAGAAATCACGAATAACTCACCTCCAGTAACGGCAAGTCTGTGCGGCCTGCAGTAGATCTTTAGGTTGTAAGTAACCAAGAACGGTGAGTGCTAACTCCTTAGGCAAAAGCGAGATGAAGTCCCGTTGGAACAGCGGTTCTATAGCTTTCATCATGTGCCGAACTTGCACAGCGGCACACCGGGTGATCAGAGCGTCTATTGCCTGGATCTTCTCAAGGTTGGTCCACGCTTGGAACCTGAAAAGTCAAACAATTAGACATCAATATGAACAACATCCTGCTTATACTCGGCGGCGTTATAAGTCTAAAATAATGGTTTCTCTACCTTGTGTATCCCCAATTGCAAAAACAAACGCGCACCGACTAGACTACAAGCGTCTATCTAACAGTACCCTTAGTAGGAGTTTTCATACCAAACTCGATATCGTATATCGAACAAATGTTGTACGAAAAACAGTACAGCGCCTCTAGTGGTTCTCACACTTCACTAAATTTAGACCAATCAGGGAGCCAGAATATGTCGAAAACTATGTGAGATATGTCAAAAGCGTTTACGATGAAAACTCGTACTAAGGGTACAGTTAAAGTTCGAATGAAAATTGTATGAGTTTGAGCCCTGTGACAGACGGGACGGATAACAAGGTCTTGGGTAATAGAGTTTTATTGGTACCCTTTGATATTACCAGCAGATAATTTAAAAAAAATGTAAACTCACGAAGTGACAAGATGATGCGACAAGTGTTATCATTAATTCAACTTGACACGCAATTACTCATTACTCGTCAACTGAACACCTGGCTCCATATTACAAATTCAAAGTTAAAATCCTTTGTTTTACGAGGAAGCCCTCGGAAACCTAATACTATCGCTATCGTATTTCGCTCTTGCCGTATCTATGTGACTTTTAATAGCAACGCAAGCATATTTAAACATAGAATAATTGGTAACATAGGCTTAAGAATATTAAAAATTAAAATACCGTATGTATACACATAAAAGTCGGAGAGGAGAAGGCAGAATAGTTCATTTTTTTCTTTTTAGAGTAGAGGGAGAGAGTCTCTACTCTAAATAGATAAGATTGAAGAATAATAACACAACATACATATAGTAGAGTAGTATCTGTCACTAAACGATGATTTATACGTTGCCAGTGCTGCATGCCAAACAGACTGGCGCCAGCGACTGGCACTGTGTAAACAGCTTTTCATGCTAGTCCAGCGTCGGCCGCCAATGCCAGCTCTAGCTTGGTATTAAATCATAAAGCCAATTTATATTGACCTTAAGATATATTTTTTTATATATATCATATAGGCTAGCGTTTGACCACTATCTCACCTGTTGGTAAGTGATGATGCGTGACGAGATACAAAGTTACAAACCAATATATTGACTTGCGCATTTACTAGTTGAGGATTATTAACTAATCACTGTCATGGCATTTAACACCTGATTGTTGTAAGATTCTACTGCTACAATCGTCGTGCCATAGGTAAGGCCTATGTCCAGCGGTAGACAGAAACGGGCTGGTGCTGATGATAATACGTCTAAATACTCTCTAGATGTAATTTTCTGTATAATTAAGTCTTACATAAGCATAAATACCAGATACATTAACTAATAATAACAAATGTTTACCTATGATTCTTATACTTTTCAGTCACGTAAATAAGCTCAAAAATATACCTAGTCCAAGAATATTCTTCAGTCATCCTCAAAATAATGTATAAGTAGTTAGTATATTATTGCATCTATTGCATCACGCGGTTCATATACAACGAGATTCTTTGCAAAACTGCTACTCCAACAATTTCAGCCAAGTCAGGGCATACAATGTCATAACTAAGCACTTTCACTTAGGTATTTCTGAATGGCCAGTTGAAGTGAGTCATGTAATAATAGATGACAAGATTTTGAAAATGTGCTGAACTACAAAAAGGTTATACCTAATCTTACTCCGTACGGCATTTAGTATTCATTTGTCCGAATAAACCAACACCAATATTATAAATACTATAGTCTGTAGATTTGCTTGGGACTTCTTCGCGGTCAAACGGCTGGACCGATTAGCTGAAATTTTTCAGAGAGATAGCTAGTATGATAGATTAGGCTATACTCATACTTTTTAACGTGGACAAAGCCGCAGGGCACATCTTGTGTTATATAAAAAAAAGAGTTTGTAAGTTTGTTACTCAATCACACATAGACGTATTTAAATGAAATTTGTAGCATGTTGCATTGTTCATATACCGTTTAAAACCTGGATAAATTTATTATTTAATGTACATTGTAGGTAGTTTTTATTAATACTTCAGGCCTAGCGCGCACAGCGGTTGTAGTGCGTTTACTCTACCGCACGCATATTACGCACGCAGAAGTATGAAGTGTATATAGCATAGAAGCGCACATTGCGGGTGATTTTTTTTTTGTTTACAGTTTATGCTATCGTGCGGTAGAATTAACACACCACAACGCTGTGCGCGATTAGCCTAACGCTCGTGAGTGTACAGCGTACCCCATGGAATAAATAATACATATCTTAATTGTAAAAAGTAAGGCTCATAGTATTTAATTTACTGGTCACTTAGCACCTAAAATAGCTATTATAGTAGAATTGACGTATTCATAATATCAATTTAGCATCGGCTGTAATGATGTCATTTAAGGATTATGATATATTTTCCATGACTATTTTGCAGTTTAATAAAAGAAAGTTTACGATCTTTACGTTGTTTTTGAGTTGTTATTCTTGTGCTACCATCCTCGACCGCATCGTCACTTACCGACAGGTGAGATAGTGGTCAAATGCTAGCCTATCACAAGGTTCATATCATAAACATAACATCGAATTTTCATGCGGTTTTTGCCAATAGGCAGTGATTCATAAGGAAGGTTTAGGTGTATAATTCGTTCGGGGTTTTTGTAAATTGGTTAAAATATGACGATGATTGTTGAAGATGTTAATTCATATTCGACGCAAAAAGCTAATGCAAAAAATTTTGGCATTTGCTCTACCCGTGCGAAACCGAGGCGGGTCGCTAGTATGATATAAATAACCGGCCAAGTGCGTGTCGGGCCACGCGCAGTGTAGGGTTCCGTAGTAGCCTGTTATTCAATGCAAGTCTTTACCCGTTATAAACAAGCAACTAGGTATCGTCTAACTCCGTCTGTGTCACTTTAAAGGATTTATTCTAAGGATTTTGTATTTGGTACAAAATTATCCAACACCCAAGTTCAACGACTATTACTGCTAAACTAATAAAGTTATCTTAACCGCTATAGTTTTCCTTTAAAGTTCATGAAATGCGCTATTATCACGATTTTTTCCAGATTTTTCAAGCCAGCAATTTAGGTTTTTTAGGGGGGTGGGGGGGGACGCCCTACTGGAACAAAAATTTGCACTTTGAAGTTTAATATTTCGCAAATAGAGCATTCCATCGAAAAATGGTATTAGCAACCCTTAAGTAATTTTAAAATACCTATTGAACGATACCCCACACGATGGGGTAGACGATGAAAAAAAATTTCATCACTTCTCATCATTCATCATTCCTACCCTAAAAAAATAATATTTTTCACAATTTTATTTCAGCACTGTGTCGGCATAATTTATATACATACCCCCACAAAATTACAGCTTTCTAGTATAAACGGTATCTTAGCAAAACCTCGGACAGACAGACAGACAGACGGACATGACGAAACTATAAGGGTTCCTTGTCAGGACTACGGAACCCTAAAAAAAGACATGCCAAGGTTTTAATACTCGCTTGATAAATAATACTTCCTAATATAATATGCTGATATAATAGGCTATATCGACATCGCGTAAGTCACGTTAAATTCCCGATATTAAATCTATAAGGCTGATATTATGGTAAGTACTTACTTGTTCAGCCATTGCATCATCTCCGGTGACCACGTGGGGTTACTACTATTGGTCTGCATTCCCGAGGTGCCTGGAACCAGCCACGGTTCCGGTCCTGCACTCATGAAGGACCCATCAGGGCAGAAACGTTTCGCTGATTGTGGCGGTGGAGGCTCGTAACGACGTTTCCTCTGAAAGAAACAAACCTTATGAGATATGTAGGCACTTAAGTATAAAATCGCAAACTCACTCAAGATGAAGTTGCAGTCTAAGATGGTGATTGACAAATATTTAAAAGGTGCTTGTTAAATGACATTACTGATTACTGTTCTGTATACTTACCTATAGTTACAACAATGTAACAACACGAATAGATTTTTTGTTTCAATAGAAAATTTATCATTTTTCCCAATTATTTTAATACTCGCTAGTCTTAACTTTAGAAATGTTGTTACCATTAAAATGTATAAGTTTTTGTGATAGAATATTATTGTCATAGATTTATATTATGTCCTGTAGTATAATAAAGAGGCAAAAGTTAGTAAGTGTTCACCTCCAGTCGCTTGCTTATCGGTTTTTTATCGGATAAATTTCGGAGTGAGCGATGAAACTGCATGATTTGATTCGACTATCCCCATTTTATAACCAGACATCCAGAGATACAAAAAGGCGCCACCGATTTATGGTGGATATACCATTTACCCGAACGAAGCGATTTGCTTCTTCGTTCATTACTTGAACCGCCAAGGAATGTAATACCCTGCCTGAGTCTGTTTCCTTAAGTACAATATGGGGTTTTCAAATCGCAAGTGAATATGTATCTTCTGGGCAAGCACGCTCCATCATCGATCGCAGCATCACTTAACATCAGGTGAGATAGTGGTCCAGTGCTACCTAATTCAGGATTATAAAAAAAAAATAAAAAAAAATTTAGATTAGCCAGTGCCTCAAAAATAAAGGTACATAAGATGAAACTAAAAATCAAACGATAAGTTGCGTGTAACGCAATTTCAGACTTCGGAACGTGGCATATGGATAAAATTGCGCATAAAATGATGCAATATTACACAGTATTTACTTCATAGAGTAAGTAGCATATTGCACATGTATATAGCATAAGTATGGAGCATATTGGACGCCCTCAGACTTGTTGGAGCAATGATGTTTGCAAAGCGGCTGGCAAAAGCTGGATGAGATTAGCCGAAGTTTTATTTATATATCGTATAGGCTAGCGTTTGACCACTATCTCACCTGTTGGTAAGTGATGATGCGGTCGAAGATGGTAAGCACACTAGGCCTAGAATGGGAACTGGCTCTCAAGGATAGCTGACGGAACACATTAGATGTTTTGGCGACAGATTTTTCTAACTTGAGGGTGGTAGCTGGCCAGGCAGACACTAGATAGTGTCTTACCACCATGCGGGGGTTGTTGGTTTCTTAACGATGTTTTTCCTTCACCGGAGGGCCACTTTGAAAAGCGCACATACATTTTTCGATATAAAAATTAATTGGTGCACGGCAGGGATTGAACTCGGCATCGACCTCTGGCATCGGGCCGATTACGCCGCCGGGTCCTCAAGATCGTGCTTAGTGGCATGCTATGAGAGGAGGCCCATGTTCAGCAGTGGACTAGTATAGGCTGATGATGATGATGTTGCACATAAAATTTAAGATCATGTTCTAGTCCAATTTATTTGAATGAATATAATATATTCAATCATATGTTCTCCTTTAAACTGTTACAAATGCTAATTCCCACAGGTACAGTTGGAACATTATATCCATGTGTTATGTGTTTAAATGCAAAAACCATGCAGCAACTCTCAGTTTTTATATAGAACTCGGGTACTTATCATTAAGCCAGTGACAATATTTGGTCTTTTTGACCTATGTCAATGTCAGTTTGGAATAAAGCCTGAACTAAAAATGACATTAACATTTCACGGACTTAGTAGCACACTAGCGCCTCTAGCGCAAAGCCCCCTTTAATGTATGTATGTATGTCTGATCTTTTTATACCTGCAGACGGACTATAAATTTTCCCTGATAAATAAACAAATAAGTTATATGATTCTTCTACCTGCAGATCAACTATATATGTTCCCTGATAAATAAACATACACGTTATACATACGTGATATCTTCACAGAATAATATATTTGCCTAACCAATTTGTTTGTCCAATCTCTCTTGCGTCAACAGAATACAATTTAAATACTAGGTCATAAGGTAGCATAAGATGGTATAGCTCTGCTTAATATTTTACTTCGAAATGTATGAAGTTAATTTGTCCACCTATTGCTAGCATGTTGTCCGCTTTTGCCAACTGTATGACACCATTAGGCATTTTCCTTTTTACATAAAATATTTTTTCCTGCATTTGTGTTCATTCAACAACTATGTATCTAATGGTAAATAATTAATACACATTTATTACACACTACACGCAGAATACTACAGGTTGTACATTTTTATACATAGCTAATGTTACTCGCTGATAGCTAATGTTACTAGCTTAGCTTTCCACTGATGAAATAATTTTTGAAATCGGTCCAGTGATTTATGAGTTAAATCGTAACAAACAAGCAAAAGTTCTTTATAATATTAGTATAGATGAAACTAGCATGAACGGATATTGGCAAAATTGTGACAACAAGCCACAGAAGCCGTAAACTAAGAAGAAGAAGAACTAACTTAGCCATGGACGACTCCCACTGAAGCGACATAATAATGTACAAAAACATAAAGTGTAGATAACATTTAAAGAAACATAATATTAGACTAAGTTATAAAGTTACAAGTTATAAAGTTTTACAAGTTATAAATATACAAATTCGTCAACCGCTTATTTTTCCAGATATCATAAATTTGAATCTAATACTCACAAAATAGTTTTAATATAACGGTAACTATATGGGCGCTAACAAATCTAGCGGAATTTGGGCTTGTCAGCGCGCTGAATTCCGCCTGAAATGGCGCTTTTAGAAGATTGAGTTCCGTTTCACATTAGTGCAAAGTTTTAGAGAAAACAAAGTGCGTGTTTTCCGCTAGCTTCGGCATCGACCTTGTGACATAAATTACTTACCCATATCCGTTCGGGTTCTGGTTCTGGCTCATCGTCGTCATCATCATCCTACAAACAAACCAAAACCTGTGATACTTGCAGTTCAATGGTATTCATTAAAAGATATATATGCCTAGTACTATGACATAGATGACTTTTCTAATATGCTAACGCCAGTATCTCGCCAGTCAAATCTCTAATCGACTAATAAGTTTGTCAAGTAGACAGTGGTCAAATTTCAGTGTTAAATTTGTTATAATTATAGCTTTCTTGCATTATCTAAATGCTTCAAAGTACTTATGTAACTATTAATTGTGATTACCTCGTGGGAAGACAAACATGTGCACCAGGACTCTTCCATGACCTCATCATCCGAGTCGTCGTCATCACAGTATTGATTTATGTAGTTCTACAACAAAACGTAACATTTTATCCAAAATAATTAACAAGAGTTGGAAGAATCTGATCTAATATTGTAAATTGTAAGTAGTAGTAGGACACTGTCTAGTGTCTGCCTGGCCAGCTACCACCTTCGAATTGGAAAACCTGTCGCCAAACATATAATGTGCTCCGGCAGTTTTCCTTAAGTGTCACTTCTCATTCTAGGCCTAGTGTGCTACCATCCTCGGCCTCATCGTCACTTACCAACAGGTGAGATAGTGGTCAAATGCTTGCCTATATAAAAAGGCCAAAAAATGTAACAATAAAATCCTTTCCAATTAATTTTATATTTGTTATAATTGTGAGTGTGATTTACAATCAACTATATTTGAATGTTAATGTAGCAGTAAACATTTGCCATTTAAATTAGTTTCAATCGTGAATTAAGTATGAATTTTAAGACAACATGGTAGTTTTATGCAACTCACCGAGGATTGGGAACTACCAGGCTCACTGCGTCTGCTACTATCGTCTAGGCCGAGGAGCCTATCAGCATTCGATGTTGAAGGCACGCTGAACTCCTTCGTACTATCAGAGCTAGTACTTCCAATACTAGAAGCATTCGAACTAGTCCTGCCAGATGGACCGCTAACTCCCTCAATATCACATGTCTCTGTAAGATCAACCCCTTCCATGGCCTCCGCTTTATACAATTTGCCTTTAGGAAAATTTTTCTTCTCTTCAATATTACTATTCAACAGCTTCTGCATGAAATCTTCCTTCTTTTCCTCTACTGGAAATGTCCTGTTGTTTATCATATTCTTTATTGTTGCGTTGCTATCGTCGACATCCTTACTGCTGCCAGGGATACTGTAATCACTGGCCATTTCGTTGATGGATATAGTTTCCGAACTTGATGCTAAGCTCGACTTGCCACTGTGAGGATATTTTAATTTGCCATCTATCACCATACCGGGGCAGTGTTTGAGTATCCTATTCTCTTCTTCGAAATCCTCCCTTTCGATGTCATCTGGCTTTTTGCTGCCAGTTGGTGGACTTGGAGAGGATGATTTGCTCGCCCTCTGAGGCCTATCAGTCTTATTCTCTGCATCATACGAGACCCTGCTCGTGTCTTCATACATGTCACAATTTGAATGTGAGCATGATGCATCCATTGTGATTGAGGGGGGCTGTAAAGTTAATATATTATAATTTCATGGGTTGCTTACAAAATAGTAATTAATATGTTTCCCAATGTGTCCCACTGCTGTCCAAAAGTCTCCTTTGGACAGCAGTGGGACACATTGGGATAAAAAAAATGTTTAAACCTAACCCTTCTATTCTGATGTTCTCAGCCTATTTATCATGTAGTAGGTTGTAGGTTAATTTTTTATTTTGTATCTTTATTTACTTCTTTTTCAACTATTCCCCCGAAGAACCCATGAAATAACTTTACAAACAATACTACAATTTACCAACTTACTTGTCTTATACAAAGATTGTGGTTACCGGGTCATGGAAAAGTGTCCTGCAACAAAAGAAAATATGATTAATACATGTTCCAAAATACTCATGTAATGCAAATTCCAACTAAATACATTTAATATATTGTAATTTTTTATTAGTGCTGAATCATAGGGTTGCATATAATAGTATGGTCATAGAAAAGACAAGAATACTATGTAGTATGGATGGCAACTCTATACATTAGGCCCTAATGGACATTAGCGCCTAATGTTTAGGGGAACATTTCTATTAGTAGTATGGCATCGACAATATAATTTTTTTGTTTCAAAGTATTTAATTTACCACTTAGATTTTTGCTTTTTAGGGTTCCGTAGTCCTGACAAGGAACCCTTATAGTTTCGTCATGTCCGTCTGTCTGTCTGTCTGTCTGTCCGAGGTTTTGCTAAGAGACCGTTAATATTAGAAAGCTGTAATTTTGTAGGGGTATGTATATAAATTACGCCGACAAAGTGGTGAAATAAAATTTTGAAAAAGATTTTTTTTAGGGTAGCTCCCCTACATGAGAAGTGGGGATGAATCGTGTGGGGTATGGTTGAATAAAATGACTTAAGGGTTGCTAATACCATTTTTCGATTGAATGCTCCATTTACGAAATATTAAACTTTAAAGTGCAAATGTTTGTTCCAGTAGGGGGTCCCCCCGTCCCCCCCCCCCCCCCCTCTAAAAGCTAAACTGCTGGCTTGAAAAAAGTACCTAGTTGCTTGTTTATAACGGGTAAAGACTTGCATTGAATAACGGGCTACTACGAAACCCTACACTGCGCGTGGCCCGACACGCACTTGGCCGGTTATTTTATATTTATGAAGATGCGGTCGAGGATTTCGCCAGAACGAAGTAATTCGCCAGAGAACTAAAGTTATCGACATAGCTCAACGGATTAGCAAGCTGAAGTGGCAGTCGGCTGGTCATATCTGCCGCAGGACGGATAACCGTTGGGGTAGGCTTGTCCTAGAGTGGAGACCACGAATCGGCAAACGTAGCGTAGGACGTTCTGTGACCAGGTGGAGCGACGACATACGAAAAGCGGTGGGCAGTGACTGGAAGAGAAGAGCCGAAGATCGGGCTCAGTGGCGCATCTTGGGAGAGGCACGTCCAATAGTGGACTGACACGGGCTGATGATGATGGTCGAGGATGGTAGCACACTAGGCCTAGAAAAGGAACTGGCTCTCAAGGATAGCTGCCGGAATATGACTCTTAACTTATAACATGTATAATATGCATATATTTGCTAATGCCTATAGATAAGAACTGATTTCTCTGTCACAGTTATAGCATTTTTGACAGAAGCAAGAACTTTTAGTACTCAGCCAGTTGTTAGCACAAGAAATAACTATAAAACATTGTGCTTGATTTGTAACAATATATTAAAATATCCAGAATCAAAATCAGTCAAAGTTAATTAAATGTAATATACCATAAAAAAAAGTTCAACTCCATCGAGTCTGCCATACTTATTTCACTTACAGACGGTCCTGTCTAATGCTACAATTATGTTATTACGACACAGATGTGTTTCGATTGGAAGATTGATTGATCCAATCTTTAAATCTGCAGAGATTTAAGATTGGAACCGGCCTATAATCAACTGATCTAACCAGGTACAATAATGAAAACGAATGTTATTGATTGTAAACTTTTACATTTTACATACATAAACTATACAATATTTCTACGTAATTTAAGTAAATACATCCATTTTATAGTGTAATAAGTTGTTGTAGAATTATATGTAATTATGTTGAAATCTAATATATAAAATTCTCGTGTCACAGTTTTCGTTGCCATACTCCTCCGAAACGGCTTGACCGATTTTGATGAAATTTTTTGTGCTTATCCGGTATCTATGAGAATCGGCCAACATCTATTTTTCATCCCCCTAAATGTTAGGGGTAGTCCACCCCTAAATTTATTTTTTTATTTTTTAGACAATTTTTAATTTCTATTTTTTTATGATACAACATACAAAAATACATACAATCCTCAATTTTCACCCTTCTACGATCAACCCTTATTTTTTAATAGCCATTTTAGTAATTTAATCATTTTTCCTCCATACATACTTACAATAAGTAAGCTATTTTTTGTCTACACTAGAAATTACTACGAAATTATTTATATGGCAAAACAACGTTTGCCGGGTCAGCTAGTATTTCCTATATTTATAACATAAAAGCAAACACTTACCATACAACTTCATAACCCTAAAATTCTCTCCACAGAACTATTATTATTCCCATATTGTACTGATTGTACAAGAAGTGGTTGAAATAAAAAATTTGATCACCAGAGGATGGTTTTAGGCTGGCCGCTGCTTAAAACCCAGTTCCATCGTGTGTCGCATTGACAAATTTAATACAGACCAAATAGGGGTGGTTTTAACCAACTTTATTTAAACAATGCTGATTACCTACAATTTCCTGTCTGCTCGTGACCAAAATCGAAACAACTTGGTTGAAACGTTAAGATAAACTTTTGTTTTGAAATATTAATTTTTTATTTAATACTAGGTGACCCAGCGAACTTCGTACCGCGGATATAAATAATCTGTCCAAGTGCGAGTCAGACCCGCACACGCAGTGTTCCGATAGAACAATATTTGCCGAAAAATATGTATCTTGTATGGGGGGGGACCCACTTTAATTTTTAATTTAATTTAGACATTTTTATGATTTGATTTTATAGACGCCTTTGCAATACACACTGAGTAAATTTCAAGTCTTTATCTATTAAGATTTGTAAGATTGTGCATAAAAAACCTCAAAAACAAGTTTCTTGTATGGGGACCCCCTTTATTATTAAATTTTATTTGTATTGGTTATAGCAAATAGCCATCCATGTATGGAAGCGCCATAATGACAACCATCAAAATATGTCAATACAATGACAAAAATGTGTGAACAAACCAACAATCACAACCTGGGACAACCATCAACATTCAAAATTTAAATACCTATATGATAATTCGAGTAATGTGGATATATATGTTGTCGGTTCAAAACCTTTAACTTAATATGTGCTTTAAATTTCAATTCGAGAAAGGAACAGAGAACTACCATACCGTACCGAAGGGACGAACGTTATATGGGAAAAATGAAATTGTTGTTTTTACTATCTTCCTCGCAATTTTTCCAAATTTTCTCACCTTTCAAAATTTCCCTGGACAACGACAAACATTTCAAAACCAAAATAAGATAAATCGGCCCAGCCGTTCTCGAGTTTTAACGAGACTAACAAACAGCAATTGATTTTTATATATGACTAGCAGAAACCACACGTTTGCTACTATGCTATAAAATATGTGACAGAATGAGCCTATTGCATTCTTTTAGTGGTCTTGAACCATCTTTGCATTATTGTCTTTCTAATGAAACCAGTTTGGTGAACATCGGTTGTATGGTTTCAAAGTTTATAATGGACATAAGGAGAAATATAGTGTTTTCTATATACAAATAGAAAGAACTTATCCCATATTACAATATCCTACTAATATATTATTATTTAAAAGAGCTATACACCCACGGGTTAAGATATCGAAATTACTCCGACATGTTTCAGATATTTTTGATGTCCTTTTTCACAGGAGTCAGGCCTACCGCACAATCCTAGCACTACGGGATTTTAACGAAAGAAAAATCCTACTAATATTATAAAAGTAAATGTAGTGATGTTTTTTTTGTCTTAAACACAAAAAGAACTGATTTGGATTAAATCTGTCTTATGGATAGTTTATGATCTGTATTAATACAATAATCCTTTCTAACGCGGTTGAAGTTGCATTGTGCAGCTAGTAACTAATATTATAAATGTTACTCCTAAAATGAGAAAGATGGAAAATAATACCAAATATATCATGATTTTTTAGGGTTTAAATATAAAATTGAAACCCACGAGAATATCACTCAGATTTTGCATATAATTTTCTAGACAGACAGTTCCCCTAAAAAAAACAACAGTGCCTTAAATTTAGAAACAGTATGGTCTTTTGATATTTGCTCACTACAGGAGAACCATTTAATAAATATAAATAGGCGACAGAAAATATTTCTTAAATAATAATATATTTAAATTGTATTATCAATAATCTAATTTTATCTATACATCTAAGTGCTCTATTTAGCCACACATCTTCTGCCGGATGTAGTATGAATCTGAACATCTGACAATTTTTAGTGTAGGTTAACTTTGTACTTATTGCATCAATGATGGCATGCAGTAATCCAAATATAACTACAATATGCATTAGGTGCATCTTTCCATCAGCAAACTTGCCAGTTGCACATTTTATACAAAATTAAATTAAAATTGAATTCCCCTTTAACCAACATCACAAAAAAGGAGGAGGTTCTCAATGTGACTAACTTTTTAATTTTTTAAATATATATATATATATTATTTAAATCTTACCGATTTAAAAAAATCTTTTTTGTTTGTGAGATTATGCCTCCCGTTTGGTCCCATTCAAATTTTATTGAGGTATGACAACTATCTTCGGAGATATAGAGATAAACAATATAAGCAAATTTGTATACTTAGATAACATAATTATAACTAGCCCATTACTTTGACTATCGCAACATGTGAAGTAATTTTTTTTGTTTTGTACGGTCATAAATTATGAAATTGATAAAGCATGTGCTTGTGCATTATCTGGCTCTGTTCACGACCTACGCTCGGAGTGCAACCTGTGCAACAAAACGCTCTAACCTCTCTTTCTAACTCGTTTAGCAAATGTGACGCTCTGTGGTCGTGAACGTGGTTTGGAGCGTTTGGGTGCACTCCGAGCGTAGGTTGTGAACGCAGACCTGAATCTTAATAGCCTTTTTGTAAATAAGCTAATTTGAAATTGGACTAAACTTTCACAGGTTTAAATTAGTTTTTATTTAACAACTCTAATATCTAGAATTAATGCAATAGAAATTGTCCTTAGTTAATAAGAAAATATTTACATTGTTATACCATCGGCTAGGGGAAATCAGCCTCAGTTTATCTGAGAAGTTATTATACTTCATGTGCACAATCATAACCTCTAGATTAAAGAAGAAAAAAGTGAATCCCAACAACATTATCACAAAAACCCATTTTGTGACTTTCAATACACAAAATTTGAAACCAGGATGGATTACATTTTGAGATAATGGTTATTAATTGTAAGTACACAAGGCAAGGCTATACAAGATCCCACAGTACAACAAGTAGAAACCAATGTCAGAATCAAGGCCACAACAATCATATCTTTGTAACATCTGTATATACTTGTTACAACATTATTGTCCAGGGAAAGAATAATCCACCCCCGAGAACTATAACTGAAAAACAAAACACGAAACTCAATATCTATCGACGTATTACGTGTGAAAAACTAACATCAAAATAACTCACATAGTTATTCAAAGCTCCCATGGTCTATGCAGGAAGTAAATTACATGTGCTACTATCTCATAGAAACCCTACTAACCCCGGACCGTGAGAAGATTTTTTTTTTCACAAAGGGCACATTCACATGCATCCGTCTGTAAAAAAAACAAGATAATTTTTTACACAATAACTGTGGCGAAATTTCTGACCTTTGCATTTTCCAACCCCAGACGTGGTGCATACGATGCAGTGCTGACCTACATGTTTAGAGAATGAGCGAGGTGCGCAGAAATGCATCAGATACTGATGAGCTCTGTCTGGGATTTTGAAGGAGTGAAATAAAAAAAGTGGGATGGAGTATAATTACGTGCACCATGTCATGTATTGCATATTTTGTGCTTACCTTTTTTGTAATCACACTGAGGACGCCTTCATCTGTTACACACAGAATTTTATAATGAAACTTAATATTAATAAACTTGACTGGGTTAGCTTTTATTGCAATGTGCATTGACGAAATAGTTGATCCTCAAAAAACACCGTGGTCTGGCTCGTCGGCCATCGACCATAGACTATCTCTGCCACAGATAACTTATATGAACACATATTTTTATAAACGCTTTTTTATTGTTTGTATGGCTCCACACGATTAGTGTATTTCTCCAGAGTCAAATGATTAGACATTATAAAGAGGATTATTCTACCTAGAGTAGAGTCTATTCTCCGTGATTATACACAAGGATTTAATTTCAAGTTAGGACGCGACAGTCGGTAGAAGGCAGCGAAAGACGGTAGACAGCAAATGCTGTCGAGCTGCAGTTGCTGTCGTATAGATTCCGAAGCCTGCCTCAGTTTTTGTTCCTGCCAAAAACTTTTTTATTATTAGATCTAAGGTCTTAGTGATAGGCTGGCGTTTGACCCCAGAAGATATAACTTAATACAGGTTGCATGTAAAATAAACTCGAGAAGACTAAAATTATTTACATTAATATTTTTTAGTTTCATTATGGCTCCACACGATTAGTGTATTTAGCCAGTGCCAAGTATTACAATTCTTCAAGTTTTGATAATTTAAGTTGTAAAGATGGCTCAAAGTCACATTTTAAGTCAAGTATTAAAGTCTAGTTCAAGTCATACCTACAGTAAAGATGTGGGCTTTCCTGAATATTTTCAGTGGAATTTTGGTGAGAACGCAAATAGCATGTATTTCAACATTGTGCTGTTTTCCTACACTCGGACACATTCACCGGCACATAATGTTTAATAATCTACATTTATTACACATTCACTCGCGAAAGAACACAAACTTTAGGAAAAAATACAATGAGAGCACCTACGAATAAATAGTCAGGAAGTCTAATTCAAACAAATTCCACACAAAAAGTGGCCCTCCTTCAAACCGAAACGACGTAGATTAAAAATAAGAATCACTTTCGAAGTTACAAATTATTGGCTTGGAGATTGATTTAAATACGGAACGAAAACAGGGATTGGTTTCGCGCAAGTGCTGCAAAGTCTGTTATGACAGTTAAGTCAAACAAGACAAATGTCTGACTAATGACGCGTTGGACACGACTTTTAAGCCCGCCCTGCTTGGACACAACTTTTGTCGGGTAATTTTTTTAACGCAGTTACAGGTCCTGACTTATTATTTATTCGTAGGAGAGCACACACGTTATCATGTTTCCGCCGAAACTCCATGAATGAACTTAAATTACGTCAAATCATATTACGTCAAATCATGTTTTGCTCTTCACTTTGGTTTAGCATAGAGGGAAAATAAAATAGAGGGAACATTAGCGTATGCGAATGAAATAGCTATAGAGATATAACCCGACTAAAATGATGAACACGTGATACGTATGCCAGCTATAAGATAAAATGAACAACGTAATTTTGTCGGGTCATACATGACAGCGGGTGAAAGCCAATGGGTGCACTAGAACGGGGAGCCAGAGCTGCTGGCTTATCAAGAACTTTGACAGTTATTATGATTGAACTTTGACAGTTGTTATAATGATTTAATACGTGATTTAATGAACAAAATGAACTAAATGACGGGGACGCAGCTATGTAGGCATAGACAGAGAAAAGAATAGACCGCGGGTAGCATGAAATAGGATATACTATTGAGTTATTCCATGTAACGGAAAAGGACAAAGCTGTAATATTTCCCTCTCTGTGCGTGCCGGTTTTTACAGGGTCAGCAACGTAGTTAGCCGTTCTTAGCTTAACGAACTTCGACCTTTATTGCCATGTATCACTGGGTTCTAAATACATATATCGTTATGTTACAATCTTCTATCTCATGTGGCCACGCTACCCAAATCTCTATAGTTTTATCCTTCTACATATGTAGGTTGTATAGCTCCATCTCTGTCATTTCGTTCATTTCAATCCGTATCAAATTTCATGATAGGCCATCTGGCTCCAAACAACAAAATCTGATACGCATAAAAGAATAAAAAAATTGTTGTCCATCTCGCTCTCTCATACTAGTGATTGTATAGTTTTATCCTTCTCATATTATTGTTGTTATTTAAATTCCAATTCCTTTTAATACTCCATCCAACGGCATCCAAAGGCGTTTTACAGCAGCAGGGGGCTTACCGCTCGATGACGAGAATCACTGAATGAACGAAATGAATTAAATGACGGAGACGGAGCTATACAGCCTACATAGCTGCGTCCCCGTCATTTCGTTCATTTCGTTCATTCAATGATTCTCGTGATCCGGGGGCAGGCCTATCACTATTGATAGGGATTGAAATGAACGAAATGACAGAGATAGAGCTATAAAGCAAAGCCTTGGTCTAAGCCGTAGATGGATAATTAAAAAGATGTGACATTAAAATAACAATAATAATATGAGAAGGATAAAACTATACAATCACTAGTATGAGTACGCGAGACGGACAACATTTTTTTGTATCCTTCTCGCGTATGCGATTTTATTGTTTGCCACCAGCTCTGCCCCCAGCTATAGCGGCGCCTATTGGCTTTCACCCGGTGTCATATATAACCCGACCAAATGACGTTGTTAATTATATCTCATGGCTGGCATATATATCACGTGTTCATCATTTTAGACGGGTTATATCTCTATAGCTATTTCATCGTATACGCCAAATTCTTCCCCATTTAATTTTCCCTCCACGGTCTAAGCAAAGTCTACATAGCTGCGTCCGTCATTTAGTTCATTTTGTTCATATAATGATCAACTGTCAAAGTTCGTGATAGGCTAGCTGAATTTTAAAGACTGTTCTTACGAAATGTGTGAGTTGGATAGAAACCAAATCTGGGGAATTAATTTGGTAAGGCTACTACGCAAACTCCAGTCAAAGAGGTATTACACCACACTGAATCAGGAACCCTAATTAAGAGTAGACGTGGCTCCTAATTAGAAAGGTGCATTATTACACTACACTGATTTTAACGCCTAACTCAGTCGGAGAGCGAAACTCTGACCCATATAGTAATCTGTGAGCGAAACTCAGAGTGGCTGGACGTCTTGCCTGTCTTGCCACCAAACAAAAATAAGTCGCTATTGCTATGGAGTATGGCCACATGGCTGTCCTTAAGACAGCAATTAGTATTATAGAAAAGAGGATGAGAAGAAATATGATTTAAATATATATTTATATTATAAAAGGTTAAAGGGCAAGCACGTCACTCGCTGATGATAAGCGATGACATCTAACGATTACAAATACAATGGCATGCAAAATTCTGGATAGCCAAAAATTTAAATGTTTAAGAGAAATCGACTGAGCGCACTGCGCAGCGGGCGCCCTACCGCCATTATGTGTTATTACACTGCACAGTGGTAAGCGCACTTTGGACCTGGCGCACTTTTGCTTCCTAATTAGGGAGACTTCCCGCCTTTCTCTTCTCACACCTCCCTGATTAAGGAGGTATGGATCCTGATTCAGGGTGGTGTAATACCCCTTTCAGACTTTTTTAACCTTGTTGTGTGTAGCATCTTGTACTTAGTCTGTGCCTTGTTGGTTCAACCACTAACTTATCTGGTGGTAAGTGATGATGTGGTCGAGGATGGTGAACATGCTTAAGTAGCCAGTACACAATGGACCATGCTGGCCCACTGCGCGCCATCGCAATTGTGTGCAGGGGGTAATGATAATGATATTTTTTGCCAAAAAGTTTTACAAAATCTTATAAACTAGCGTAGGCTCAGAAAGAGCGTTAACTTGTAAGATTACATTGTGAGTATCAGTGAGCCCCAAACTAAGCACAAGGCCTGTATCTTGAGGCTCGGGTGTGATTTTACAAAAGGTTTTTGAAAATGATTTATACATGAGATATTCTGATGGCAATAATAAGTGTGAGCCTGTGTGAATGTGTGTGTTTGTGTATGGGTGTGTTTGTGTATGTGTGTGTTTGTATATGTGGTATTTGTCTATATATATATATATATATATGTGTGTGTATGCGTGTGTGTGTGGTTATGTGATGCTAAGATGTGTTAAAGTATGTATGCGTGATTGGTGATTGTGAGTGGGTGAACTTAAAATTTCAAAAACTAGCATAGTTCTTCTGTTTCTGCATAGGTATGTTGATGTAACCATTCTTTCCTAAGAGATTCCTAAGTATTCGAGCTTCTTTAAAAGCAGACCGACCGAGACCGTGTCAAATGCCTTCACTAAGTCGAGAAAAACACCAATACAATTGTTGCCTTTCTCAATATGGGAAGACACGAGGTTGACAAGAGTCGTTGCTGCATCCTCAGTCGATCTGCCCTTACGGAAGCCGAACTGTCTCTCCGAAATGAGCTTGTATTTTTCAAGGTATGCTGTAAGACGATGGTTGACCAGTTTTTCGAGGACTTTAGAGACTATGCTTAAAAGCGCGATAGGCCTGTAATTGTCGGGTTGATCTTTAGGACCGTTTTTATGAATATTACAATATACAGCGGCTACTTTCCAACATCCGGAAAATGACCGGTTTCTAGACTCAGATTAAATATATGTGTAAGCGGGATGAGGAGTGAATGGAGAGATCTTTTTATGACGGTAACAGTGATGGAGTCAGGACCAGGAGAACTATCAGATTTAAGGTGCGCTATTATGCTCGATATTTCAAAAGGATCGGTGGGGCTTAGGAATAATGAATGTAAGATGGATGTGTGAGGTTTATACGACCTAATTAGCGAAATTTCATTTTCCTTTAGCTTAATCAAGATGTTGTTAGCTAGGTTCTTACCTACAGAGACAAAGTGTTGATTGCAAGTATGAAGGGAACTACTAATAGTGCCAGAGTTTCTTAACAACTCCATGGCAGTGGAGTTATGATTAGGTGCGTAACAAATATTTTTTATTGTTTTCCAGAGCATTTTAGGGTTTTCTTTGTTTATAAATAAATAACAAATAAAATAAATACATTTATTTCAGGCAACTAATATAGATGTTATATAGGCCCATATTGAAACATATACCTTACAGACTAACATAGATATAATATAAATTTAGTATTTATTAGACACGTTAATACTACGACGTGCGACGTATATCTCTGGTGTCAGGTAGTCGACCTCTAAAGCGGCGAAACTTGACACCTCTCGGCCAGAATTCTTCAGCCATAAACTTGTTGAGAGACTGGGCTGGAACCCGCAGCACAAAGGAGTTGAAGCTCACGTTGTGACGCGACTCCAGCTTCACGACCCTCAGCGTCAGCTTGGTCTTCAGAAGCACATACTCCGCCACCTCCTCTGCCGTGATGGAGTAGTGCACACGAGACACGTACAGCAGCGTCGTCGGTGTCTCTGGACGCTGTAGGTGGTTCGGGCCAGTCGGTGCGGTGCCACACTTGTTCTGGACTGACTGCTTCTTCTTCTTCTTATTTTGAACCTTTTTGAAGCCGTTGTCGTTTCCATTGTCCTCAAGCCTGGGAGGAACGGACGAGCCAGCCTTTTTTTGAGGTTCAGGGTGACTCGTAACTCGTTTAGTTCAAGCTGGTGACTGTAGAATTGAGCTTTTAATTTTCGTAATAGTTTATTGCAAAAGTTCCGGTACCTGGTGTAAACTTTCTTAATTTGGGTGTCATTTGGATGTGCTCTGCAGTCTAAATGCAATTTGTCCCTGTGGCGCACACACCTGACTAGCCCAGGAGTAATCCATGGCTTCATGCATACCATTTTTCTGCCTATTTTGACCTTTTGAGTGTGCTTGTTGATTATGTTGGACACTATATGATTAAAATTGTTAACTGCAGAGTTACAACATTTTGCTTCGAGAACTCATGACCAATTTGTGGTGTTTAATTCTGACACTACTTCTTCTGAATACATTTTGAAACGAAATCGGGAGTTTCCTACCAAGCTAAGTGAATGTTTTTGACGAATAATTCCAGCTATGTCTATGTCATGGTCAGTTATTGAAGATTTGCAGATTAGGCCAATGGCCTTCATGTGAGACTTGATAAAAATGTGCTCCAAACAAGCGTTATTCCTGGTAGGACTAGTAATAGCAGGTAGTAATCCGTTCGTGGCCATAAGACATAGGTAGTCAGAAATCTGGGTGTTAGAAGTGTTGCAGAGGTCGATGGTCATATCGCCTGTAACTATTACAAAAGGTTTGTTTTTAAAACTATTTAAAATTGAGTCAAGTGAATGAATAAAAGCGTCAATGACTTTGGTTGAGGGTGAGCGGTATATACCCAAGACAGCAGTGTTTTCGTCTATTTCAACTAATAAACAATCAGCGCCCGAGATGTTTGGTTCAGAGGCAAATGATTTGTGGACAGACTATAAAGTCTGTCCACAAATCATTTGTGAACGGTGGAGTGGTTATATACATAAGTATATAACCACTCCACCGTTTTTATTTAGTTGCCTGGAGGTCCTGTACGATGTGTAACCTGGAAGACACTGGAGAGTCAATAAAAAATGGTGTGTTTTGAACGGCAAAACCAAGTGCGTCATGTTTTTGAAGGATATTATGACTGAATCTATACAAAAAGTTGTGTGTTTGAGTGAGTTCGTTAGGTGTGTGTATTGTGTGATTGAGAGAGTAGTTCGAGATGTAATGGTTTGTAGTATAAGTGTGTCATAAACGAGTGAGTTGATAAATAGTACTAAGTGATTGTAAAAATGTAATAGTTTACGTTTATATAATAAACTAGGGTTATTTTTCGGTGGAACGAGATGAGACTCCTGTTGGTGCCGAGGAGGGCATGTGCTGTGCATGTGTTTATAATGGTATATAGTGGCGGACAATTGTCAATCGTTGATTATTTTCATAGTACATAACTACAGAGTTGTGACATATTTCCAATGTTTTATGATGATTTAATTTAAAATTATTAATATTGTCTTAAATGAGGGTGTTTATACGGTGTTCGATACATTTGAGGGTAGTATAAACCTTACAAGATGTGTCAGAGCCGCCATCTTGGTTTTCTGTTTGACTGATGCTTTAAAACGGCGGTAGAAACCTCGGAACAATGACTAGCACATTGTTCCGAGGTAGAAACGTTACTTGACACTTTTGCTCGAGCAGCCTTCGGGCTAACATCGTCACCAAAGAGATTATAACCGCTACGTTAAGAATTACTCTGTCAGGAATATTGTTCAGACGACAAACTGCTGTCCAACTCAATGAAGCTAAGTATTTGTATTACAAAATGTATAGAATAATTATGGCTAGAATGTGGTTTTCTAGCATATGTTTATAATAATGATGTTTTCACCTAGGAATGGTGATGATAGTGTTTTAGCTTCGTTGAGGGTGGTAACTGTGGTAAGGAAAGGCTATGAGGGGTGGTGGAGGCCTTTTGGGGGAAACCCCATAATATTTTGTATAAATTATCTAAATCGGTATTGATTTTCATGGTTATGTCTTGTTGAAACTTGTTATAAAACTTTGTGATTTAACATTAAATACTTATTGGTATATTGCTGTTCTGTTTGTTCTAAAAGTATCCTTAACGATATTGACTATGGCAGTATTATTATCTTTTCTATGCTATGGCCGTGAGTCTCCTGATGGTACATAAACTGTTGTTATAATGATTAAGGTACAAATAAAATGCTAAAAAAATATTTAAAAATATTTTAATATATTTCACCGGTTTGGTTAATAGATAAATACTATACCAATCGAAAGTATGCAGCCCATAGTATATGAAAAAGTTAGGTTGCCTATTTTTTTCCTGTCACAACCCTTGGGTTGCCAGGTATGAACTCGATACTAGTAATTTGCACCGGTCTGGTTAATGAATGAAATGAAAAATGATAAATAAAAATTATTTCATTACGAACACGGTGATATAGGGTTGCCTGCGAAAAGTCAGTCCTGAATACCGGTTGCAGAATTTTAAAAGATTAAATTTTGCTCCGAGTGAATGTGTGCGACTGAGAGGTCCCTATAAAATAACCAACCATATATATCATTATTCACGTATCAGTTTACGAACTTGATTATATTATCTTTGTTATAAAATAGTACTGAATAATCTAAATATAAGCTTTTATTAAAATAAAGATGTCTAAAGTGCGGTTATAAAATTACTTACGCGCGGCCGAATCACGTTCCGTGTCACCTCGTCGCGAGTTTCAAACTGACTTCTGTCAAACTCCGTGAGCCAACAGACACAAGTCACGCGTACACGCATAAGTCGTTCAGTTAATGCGCGCCTAACAACAGATATCTCTAGTGTATGACGGTACCCCTTGTATGAATCAGCCCCACTTTCCCCTACGCTTGTAAAAGAAAGCTAAATGTGGGTATAATAATGGATATACGTTTTAGTGACTACTCGACTTCCCTTAATTCCTAGGAGATCTAATCTGGTGTCAACGGATACGTCTCATGAAGGCGGAGAGGACTACGTTGCCTCTGATTGGTATGACGTAGATTCTTATAATATATTTTCCAAAAGTAACATCCACATATAACGCTACGGCAAACTTCCCCTATTTTCTCCGTACAGTCCCCCTTATGATTTTTTTTCCGCAACACCTAGTGTAGAATGAAGTCCTTGATTCCAAATTGACATCTGTCGATAAATATCGCTGTAGCAAACATATCCTCGGTTTCCCTTCTTTTTTCTCCCAATCAAAAATCTTGACGGATTAAAATTTTAAATAAATCAAATAATTGCCGACTTTTGTCAAAAATGGTTAAAAAATACAAACTGTAGGCGAGCACAGAACAGACACAAAAGTTTTCCTAGTACATAGGGCCTATCACGAAGTTTCATAGGGATTGAAATGAACGAAATGACAGAGATGGAGCTATACAACCTACATAGCTGCGTCCCCGTCATTTAGTTCATTTCATTCATTCAATAATCAACTGTCGAGGTTCTTGATATGCCTCCGGTTCTCTTTTTGCAGACTTTTTTTATAGGTATCTTATAGGCTAGCGTTTGACCCATCGACTTCATCGATGGTTTGACCACTATCTCACCTGTTGGTAAGTGATGATGTGGTCGAAGATGTTAAGCACGCTAGGCCTAGGACGGAACGTTAGCTGCCGGAAAACAATAGATGTTTGGCGAAAGATTTTCTAACTTGAGAGTGGTAGCTGGCCAGGCGGACACTAGATAACGTCCTACCACCATGCGGGGGTTGTTGGTTTCGAAACGCGGGGTGTACTTTTTCATACAAATGTATTCCCCCGTTTCCTTCCTGGAAAATAATTAGCTAGCATTCCTAGTTTTACGAGATTTTTAATATTCTTTAAGTGACCCGCCCCCCTATCACGAAGTTTGATAGGGATTGAAATGGACGAACATGACAGAGATGGAGCTATACAGCCTACATAGCTGCGTCGCCGTCATTTAGTTCATTTCGTTCATTCAGCCTAATTTCGTGATAGGCCTGCCGGATTCATTGTTCTGGAGTGTAGGTATAAGGGTCCCCTTTTTGCCTTACGTGCTACGGAACCCTAAAAGGTACCAAGTATAATCATGAATAAAGTAAGCCTGGTTAACCCTATAAAACCATAGATGAAACGTGATTATAATTTAAATTATGAATATAAAATATAAATAACTAGCAGCCCGCCCCGGCTTCGCACGGGTAGAACATATATGCCTACAAAATTTGCATCAGTTTGTTGCATCGAATATAAAATAAGAACATATTTAACAATCATCGTCAAATTTCATCCAATTTACACAAAACCTTAACGAATTATGCACCTAAACCTTCCTCATAAACACTCTGGCTATTGGTGAAAACCGCATGATAATCTGTTCAGTAGCTATTGAGATTATTGCGAACAGACAGACAGACGCAGTGATGGACTTTGTTTTATAATTCTTACGTAGTGATATTGGACGGCCCTTTGGCGTAAAGGATAGTTACCCTGATTCTGACCCGACGGTCGTTGGTTCGAATCCTAGCTATATACCTACCAATGAAAGTTTTATGTGCTTTCATGAATCATGAGTTTTCGTACAGTGGTAGTGGGATCATTAAATCTACCAAAAAGTAGCTTACCACCAAGGAGAACATCTGCCGCCGTAACCTTAAGGCGTTGCCAGACGCAAAATGTAGGGGTAATATACGTTTAACGTGTGTATCTGTGTGTCTGTCTGTAGCATCTTAGCACCTAACCGGATGAACCGATTTTGTTTTTATTATTCATAGTTTTTTTTAGTTTGATAGATGTCTTCATCGAGAGTGTTCTTAGCTTTGATTCATGAAAATTCGTTCAATCGTTATAAAACTGAGCTTTTTTCTAGTTACTCGTAATTGCGCTATGAAATCAACTTTCATAGGTCTGATCAATTCGAAAATCTTCTTCTTCAACGATATTGTAAGAACATGGAAGCATTGACCTGATGCTTGGGCATCTCCTGGACTCTACAGAATACTCAAATCCTCACCAACTTCGAGCTCAGATTTTAAATGTCGTGTTTAGAGTCATTGGAATGCTTTTAATAAAAAGATTAGGTATACATAGATCAGTCGGGGTGGTTTAAAATATTATATTATTATATATATAGATGAATATTATTTTACACAATAGATCATATTATTATACTATATTGACTTCAAATTGATTGTGATCGGTGGGGATCTACAGCAGAGCTAAGCTTATAATAATATTTTCGCAGTAACTATGACCTAATCTGTAGTTTCACTGCAAATATTTCATTAATTTTGCGATGCGTGTATGTGAAACTCGTGATATCTTCTAGAGTTTTCATTTCAATTATATACTGTAAAGGACAATTTTAATCTATAATATGTGGCCAAGCTAATTATCGTAATTATATGGATAAGGATTAATACTATATACTTGAAAATAGCCTTGGAAGTTATGTAATATTTTTTAACAAAAAATTTAAGATTAAAATGGTTACTGTGAGTCAACCTTAAGATATAGACATATGCTGCCGCGGACTTTTTTTGTAGGTCTTATTAAGTTATACAACTCTTGCATAGAAAATCTATTTTCAATTAAGCAGCGTCCGTAAAAAAACGTGTTTTTTCGACCGTTTTTTTGCCGACTTAGGTTGCAATTTAGGTCTCCATGAATGTACCTTTAATTTAAACGGGATAATATATAGCCTATTTTCATTCCGAAAGTCCATTCTATATATTAGTGAAAGAATTTTTTAAATCGGTTCAGTAGTTTTTGAACCAAATCATTACAAACATACAAAAATACAAATGTTCTCTCTTTATAATATTAGTATACATATAAATTATTTTCTTTGTAATTCTTTCAGTTAGTGCATAGCTTCAAGGTGGGATGCAAATGGATTGTAGGTATAAATAAAAAATAAACATTAATTAATCTAAGACAACACTTCATTTTTAAGACAAGATTAATTCGCATGCTAAATTATATATTTATATTATAACGACCTACCATTGCGATAGTAAGTCAAAATCGGTCAATCGTTGCATAACAAAACCGCGTTTTTTCTTCTTTTTTGACCCTTCTTCTTTAGATTCCTCGTCAGCTGCTTTTGCCTTTGGTTTTTTGGCTTGCTTAGTTTTCTTTTGAACTTCAGATTGATTAATTTTTTGAATTTCGCAATCCAAGTCAAATGGGCATTGGTCAGCAGGATAAATCGGCATCATGATAACCGGTACAAAATTGGATTTTGGTTCTACGCCCGATGTCTGAAAATAACGTAGGTATTACAAAAATAAAGGAATAACAGACTCGTTGAAATTGATTAAATATTAGATGGTTAAAAAAATACTTGAAGGATAGTATTGGACAGAAGTCGAGTAATAATTAATAAATGTGTTTGTGTGGAGTTGTTTGCTTGGTCCCATAAGTCCCATTACAATTAAGGCACCTCGTGCACTAGACGGCTACGCTCGATTCCGGCCTAGTAATTGTAAAACTGTGCTAGTAGGTAGTTTTGGCCACTGGCCGGAATCGTGGCTGTTTTGCGTCAAGTGCCTAATGCATTTCAGGTTTGCCGATATAATGGTACGACCAAACCAACCATTACCTAACCAGTGACCACACCCGGTGGGTGAAAAAACGGGTTTTCACTGGGCAAAAAGGGTCCTATTTAGAAAATCACGCAAAGTGAAAATGTAGTTATGCTAGGTTATTCTGTAAGCTATCTCGGTAGCGGAATCCGCGGTGAGATTCGAATTTCATACTACGAAATTCAATCGTATCACGTTAGTAATACGGTTGATTTTCGTAATACGAAATTCAACTCTCACCGCGGATTCCGCTTCCGAGATAGCATACAAAATAGCGCTGCAGTTGTGAAAATGTAATATCAGCTGGCCTATCACGAACTTTGACAGTTGATGATTGAATGAACGAAATGAACTAAATGACAGGGATGCGGCTATGTAGGCTGTATAGCTCTATCTCTGTCATTTCGTTCATTTCAATCCCCATCAAGCTAGTGAGATTCAGACCAGTAGGGCTATTCTGTAACTAGTTTACGCATCTCACCGCGGATTCCGCTTACGAGATGCGTAAACTAGCTTACAGAATAGCCCTACAGGCGACTTTTGTTCTTCTTAGGGATCCTAGGGATGTACGATACAAGTTACACCAAAATACTCATCCGATACTTTTCTATCAATTAAATGATAATCAATCAAATATGTAGCTTAATTTTAACCCTTATTTTCGCTATAAAATGCCAGCTTAAATGTTCCTCCGAAACAAATAATTGAGTAACGAGACGAGTACTTTAAGCCGGTACCTACTCAGTATTGATTCCAAAGTATCGATACTAAAAGTACTTGGAATTGAAACAAAAGTACATCCCTAGAAAGTTAAACAACAAAAATCACCTGCACGGCTAGCATGGCCTTATCCCCGGGGGAAAGACAAAATTATTTCCCTGTTTTTCGCCACTGACGGGAGATCAACACAACAATTTAAACGCTTGCTAAAGTTTAACCCCGAGATTTGATTTTGTTTCGTATTAAAAAGTTTAATAAAACTGGCCAAGTGCGAGTCAGCATCGCGTCTCTTATCGCACACTTAGGGAGGGTTCCGTACAATACGAACCATAACAGAGTTTCAACCTCATATATTTGATTAATTGATATTACCAAGAATATTTGGTTTGGTCGCGATCTAGAAAGACGGGGCTCGTTTGCTAGCGCCATTTATGTCATTTTGCCGAAACTAATTAGATAGATGGAGTTTAAAAACACGTTTTTTGTATGGGGAACCCCTTTAATTTTTAACTTTATTTTGTTTTTAGTATTTGTTGTTCTAGCGGCAACAGAAATACACCATCTGTGAACATTTCAACTGTCTAACTATCACGGTTAATGAGTTATAGCCTGGTGACAGACGGACAGACAGACAGACAGACAGACGGACAGCGGAGTCTTAGTAATAGGGTCCCGTTTTACCTTTTGGGCACGGAACCCTAAAAAAGAATTGATTAAAAGTCAACGGGCGTTTATAATTGTCGAAAAACTTTACTTATAATTTGCCTTCTCCACCAAACAAAACACGAACAGGTGGAAAAACCAAATAGTCCCCTTGCCATGCTAGCCCTGCTGGTGTGAATTTGGCATAAGACGTTTATATGTTAGATTATAGTTATATTTGGTATGGTTTGAATCGAATAAAACTACTGAAAATGAAGAGTGCTCTGTCTTTTTTTTTCGTTATTACACCTCGAACTATGTCGGTATACACCCACTGCTAAGCAGGTACATTTTGTATATAGGTCTCTCTAAAACTACAGTACAAAATAACCTTAATGTTCTGTGCAACCGATAGTCTACGTACCTATTAATACATTTGTCCAACTACTTACAGCTTTTTCTGCAGCGCATTGAGAACAGTAACTTTGAGCCGCCGCGACGACTTTTGAGTTGACTAAATGCTGAACCACAGCTTTTAAGGCTTCTTCATCTAAGGTGTCAGGCTTAGAGTTTTTCCATTTTCCATCAGGGTTTATTTGGACTAAAACTGGTGCTGTTGCATCCAAAGCATTCATGCCAGGTCTACTTAGGGGGCTGTACACAACAAATTAAAATAATCTACATACTTACAAAAAAACAAAATCAACTGAAGACCACCCTTAAGAAAGCGCTTATAAAGATTGATTATACATAATTGGTACGATTGTTTATCCGTAACACTTCACAGGTATACATCTCATTTGATGTTGTTGAGTGAAGTCTTTATCTATGGTTAAGTTTTTAAGTGGTCAAAAGGCCAAGTAGGTCTATTGTTGACCACTTTACTACTTACCAGTACCCATCTAGGCAAAAGGTATACAAAATTGCTCAGTAGATTTGTGGGTGCACCCACAATTTTGTGTTCATCACACTAGGTAAATAATGCGCTAGGCAGGATAGCCTACACTATCTAATTAGGAACCGTAAGTAGCTGCTGTGCGTGTTCTGTCGTCAATCAGGCCAGCAACTCAAAACTAGACGGAACAGTAGGCATAAGGTGGAGATGACCCTAACAAAATTGTATCTATGATTGGTATTAGTAGGCAAATATGGTACGTAAACGTAGGTATTCTCTTTCTACATAGTTATTGATGACGTTTTCTCATCGACGTCCTAGCAAATTGCTATTTCGTTTCTATTTTATTAGCGTTTTCTATATCGCATACGTCTTACGTATAGCTAACTAAAAGAAACAAATCAATATGCACCTTAACTGATGAAATAGATCATCCATTCAACCAAATAACTTTTCAGTTTTTGATTAGATGAAACTTAATAGATCGTCTATTTAATCAAATAACATTTCAGTTTTTGATTAGATGAAACTTAATAGATCGTCTATTTAATCAAATAACATTTCAGTTTTTGACTAGATGAAACTGAATAGATAATCATCTATTCAGTAATAAATAGATAATTTATTAATCATCTATTCAGTAACACGACATTTTTGCTTTGAATAGTTTTATTTTTACATCTTATAGGCTGGTGTTTGACTACTATCTCAACTGTTGGTAAGTGATGATGCAGTCGAAGATGATAAGCACGCTTGGCCTAGAATGGGAACTGGCTCTCAAGGATAGCTGCTGGAACACATAAGATGTTTGGTGACAGATTTTCTAACTTGAGGATGGTAGCTGGCCAGGCGGACACTAGATAGATAGTGTGTCCTACCACTACGCTTGTTGTTGGTTTCTTAACGATGTTTTCCTTCACCGGAGGGCCACTGTGAGAAGCGCACATACATTTTTCGATGGAAAAATTCATTGGTACACGGCGGGGCTTGAACTCGGTACCACGGCATCAAAGCCTACCGTTCTCCCGATTACGCCACAGGACCCTCAAAGATGAAAGATAAAATTGGAGGTATCTGGATCTCCTTTGATCCAGATACCCCAATTATATACTACTACATGCAAAATCCGTATGCAGATAGACGCATCGGAATATTGTCAACTAACGACTCGTCCCGGCTTCGTGCGGGTAGAGCTAAAATGCCTACATTTTGTTGCATCAGTTTGTTGCGTCGAGTAACACCTCAATAATCTGCCATATTTTAACCAATTTACACAAAATCATAAACCTTCCTCGTGGCAACCTCCGGAATAACATGTTCCGGTGCTTTGCCAATTAAGCAACGGTGCGAAGTATCGTTACGACGAAATTAGTGGATTGCATTTTGTTAACCCAATTATGCATTGGTGGCGCCATCTATGACTACTTATTACGTAAGTTAATCATTCGGAAGAATACATTACAGTTTTCAAATCCGACGAGAGATGTTGCACTGCGTAAATCAAATATTATGTTTCTTTGAAGTGTTTCACACTTTATATTTTTGTAAATTGTTAAACACAATCCAAAATTTCATCGTACCGACGGGACTTGAACCCGCAACCTCCGGAATAACATGTTCCGGTGCTTTGCCAATTAAGCATTAAGCTTAACATGTTCCGGTGCTTTGCCAATTAAGCATTAAGCTTAATTGGCAAAGCACCGGAACATGTTATTCCGGAGGTTGCGGGTTCAAGTCCCGTCGGTACGATGAAATTTTGGATTGTGTTTAACAATTTTTTATGATAAGTAGTGCGTATTGATACCGACGCCTCGTAGTCGTACCATAGAAAAGATAATATGGTCGTACGCTGCGTAGTGGCTGTAGTAGTGATGTACTGTAGTAATATGCTCCAATTCCGACCCGTAGGACAAGTACCTACTTAGTACATTAAAAATTACGTAGTACTATAAGTATTCTGTAAAATTACTGAAACTTACATCGGCGCTAATTTGTCAAAAAGTATCCTTTCAGTCATATTGATATTTTTATGATGATAGACCTCGAAATTACGCTTAATTTTACCGTATTTTTGAAAGTTCTGTATTTGTATATTTTATAACAATTTTATCTTGTAATATTTTTACGAAAAATTTGCACAAAAAATTTGACGAATTATTTTTGATATTATTTTGCTAATAATGTCATACAACAATCAAAGATAACGGTAAAGTTACTAGCGCATACTAGTTATCTATGACTACTCACTACAGTGCAAGGAATTTGTATGTTTTTTGGCAAGGAAGTTGTAAGCACTTCGTACAATATACATGCACTATTTACTAAGGAGGTTACATAAAAACATTAGTATACGCTAGGGTTCCAAACTTTTTGTACGAAAATTAAAGTACTTATAGAAATAAGTTCAAAAACTAAAACCCGACTACTGAAAGATCACACTCTAAAAAGTATGAAACAAGAAAATATTCTCACCTGAGATCGCTATGTACAAACTATTCAATATGTATCGAGTAATATATAAACAACTTACTTTCAATAAATATTTTATTGAATTTCATAAATATTCTTAGTGGTGCTCAGTGGATACCCGTGGTCGTATGCTATTTAGCAGAGTGTATTGTTTTGTTACGGTTACACAGCCACGACGGACGGACATACGACCACAGCTATCCTCTGAGCACCACTAAAAATATTTATGATACACAATAAATTATTTATTAAAAGTACGTTGCTTATATAATACACGATACATATTGAATAGTTTGTACATAGCGATCTCAGGTGAGAATATTTTCTTGTTTCATACTTTTTAGAGTGTGATCTTTCAGTGGTCGGGTTTTAGTTTTTGAACTTATTTTTTATTTAAAGCATTCTGTGGTTTTTGCATGATTGTATACATGTATACATGTCAATATACTTACATAAATACACAGCGATCAACAAACACATAACCCCTTCCAATTGCTTCTTTGCGACGCCGTGGGGTAAAAAATAGTTTTCTTGACGTCGGCGGGATATATCTCGCCAACGCTACGCCCGACAAAAATATGATGTACTAAACCCTATCTTCATTTTAAAATCCCTATTTAACGATACCACACACGACGGGGTGTGGTGAAATTTTTTTTAGTTCTGGATTTCGTGCCCTCTAGAGGGCGCCACATTCAATTTGTTGTGACGTCACATAGCCTATTACCTCATATATTGTCACCAGCAGTCACCAGCACACAATTAAGACGCGTCCAATGACACATCATTTGTCAAATTATGATAAGCAGTTTAGAAGTTATGAGGGAACAGATGAACATAAATACAAACATACATACATACATACTTACATACATACATACCCACATACCGGTCAAAAACATAACCCTCCTTTTTGCTTCGCTGTAGTCGGGTAATAAAATGAACAGCATTTTACACTTTAAATATACAGCTGTATACTTTTACAACTACAAGCTGTATACAATGACATTTTATACAGACTACGTATGGCTCCGGATACCAGCGGGCATAAAAACAGTATTTTGTATATTTTATTATTTATCGAACAGTAAAAATTGTTCACGGACGAAAAAAAGTATTCCTAATAATCCTAATACTGTTTTTAACAGTATGGTTGGGAACCATCGACTTCATAGCAATTGTTATGAAGTCGATGTTGTGCACCCAAACCTATACGCCAAAAACGCTGCATTCGCGTTAGGCCGCGGCACGTCGTGGCATGCTGCAAGTCGGCGCGGCGAAGAAGTGCTATTGATAATCAATCAGAACTAGACAACCGTAGACGGAGAATCCACGGACACAACCAAACCAACTTCCAATGGCATGCCGCGTGTCTAGCCTGTTGTGAAAGCAATGTCACATCACTGTTATTTAGCTGTGTGTATCCCTTCACTAGTATAGTACTCTGTGGACGCAGCGAGGTTGACAAGTAGCAATGTCGTAGTTGTAATGAAGAAATAAAATATTATTATTATTAGTTTGGTGGGGTGCTCACCCTTTTTCTCAAAAAATTCTTTATAATGCTATTATCCGCAGTCATATGGACTATGGCTTATTTCTCTTAGATCCTTCCACCAAAACTAGCCTCAACAAACTTGATAAAATACAATACAAATGCCTACGTATCATTATAGGAGCGATGAAGTCCTCTCCGACTAATGCTCTTCAGGTAGAGTGTGTTGACCCCCCCTTGCTCTCCGCAGACAATTTCTATCAAATAGGTTCTTCTTCAAGTTGGCGCAAATTTCTGATCATCCACTTCTTGCTAAGCTTCATCAATTATCACTTTTGTACAATTCTCACGGCCATCATTCAAGTTCTGTTTTTCCATGTCTGCTTCGTTCTTATCTTCAATTTTCCCGTCTTCCTAACCCTCTTTTTCAAAGTTCTATTATGCCATTATATTCCACGTTATATGATGCTCTTGTTTTTCAACCCAACATCATTCTTAACTTTGGAGTTGATAAAAATACTCCTGAAGTTCCTAACATTTTTAATGGCATAATCCATTCGGATTATAGTAACTGGTTACATTTGTATACTGATGCTTCAAAGGTATCTGATTCTAGTTCGGTAGGTGCTGCTGTCTGGATCCCTTCTACTAGAATCATTTTAAGTTATAAATGTCCCCCTGTTTCGTCAGTGTTTACTGGAGAATCTCTTGCTATTTTGGCTGCGATCCTATTTATAAAATCTCACAATATTTCCTACTGTATTATATTTTCAGACTCCAAAAGTTGCCTTCAGTCAATTCTGTCAAACCCTTTTCGATCAAAATCTCGTTTCCCAATTATCCTCAAAATTAGAGAGGAATTGTATTATTGTAATAATCGTGGCATTAATATCACTATAGCTTGGATTCCAGGTCATTCAGGTATTCTTGGAAATGAGTCAGTTGACTCCTATGCCAGAAATGCTATTGACATGGGATCGGATGACTATTCCGTGATATATTCCCATGATATGTGCACCACTTTGAAGCCTTTGTTGTTTGACACCTGGAATAAGGGCTGGCAAATCTCAAGGTCTGTCAAGGGGCAATATTATGGGGATATTCAACCAGAGGTTCCAACGAGGCCGTGGTTTTCTAAACATCGCATGGCAGATAAAAATACCACCTCCACTATTTGTCGACTCCGCTTAAATCACTGTTGTTCTCCAGTTTTCCTGTCTAAAATAAGGATTAGAGATAGCTCGATCGTGAATGCGGTCTAGACGAAGGAAACGTGAACCACTTGTTTTTCAGTTGTCCTAATATGCGCTTCTCTCTTTATGACTTTCTTCCTCCTCAAATATCTCATCCAGTCTCTTTTAAACATCTTCTTTCTCTCATTTTCACCCGCTTTACTGGTTCTTTATGTAAATATATTGAAATTAATAAAATTAAGTTGTAAATATTATGTATATACCTACCTACTCATTTCCATGTTTTATTATAATTTTCTTGTAAATATTCAAAACGAGTTCTTTTTGTCTATTTTTTTTTAATTTTCATCCATACTGTAACTAGTTTTGTAGAATTGATTCCGCAGAAAGTAAGTTTAAATTTTTATTTTTATCTGTGTTTATAAAAAGCGTCCTAAGGTCTTTCCAGTTTCCACTCGACTAAACCAAACTAAACTTGACATTGGCGAAATTGTGGTGGTATTATCGCAAAAGCCAAAAACAAAGAAAATAATAACATATTATTCTCCCTCAAGTCTTCGTCTTCATCTGACACCTAATCCTCAATAGGTTATGGGCATTGATAACACAAAATAGTGATTTCATCAATGATTGATGAAATTACGTTATGGGCCCAGAATACGCGAGAGACGGTGGCGGTAAAGCAATAGATGAGTATTAAAATGGTTTTTTGTTGCAGTACCTGAAAAAAAAACAAAAGGCGGTGGTAGTTGTGTCAATCAGACTTTTTTGCAGCACAATTTCCTGGTTGCCTTGACGCTAACGCAAGTTCAAAATGTATGGAAAGGACATTTTTGTTGTGGAAACATTAATGTCATTCCATACATTTTGAACTTGTGTTAGCGTGAAGACAAACAGGAAATTGGATTTTGTCTAGGGGCCCAGGGCAGACGGATCATAAGTATGTTGTGTTGAACGGGAAAAACTGGGTTGCGTGGAAATTTCAGATATCTGTAATATTGAAGTCGAAGACATTGTTTGGAGTGGTATCTGGAAGCGAAAGAGTAGATGATCAGTCCAAGGAGTAAGATGTAGAAGTATGGCAGGACAAGGACAATGAAGCCCAAGAAATTTTAGTAACAAAAGTGGAAGAAAAAGTAATGACATATTTGTCATCATGTACTCTTTATGAACCATCATCTCAGGTTAACTAGTTCATCTTATCCAACAACGGTTTTTTAATCTGCCTTTTGAGGAGTCTTTGATGATGTTTATATCAAAGTTAGAAGAAATTACTAATCAGTTGCGAACTATGGGTGAAGCGCCATCAGAGAAGATGATAATAACTAAGGTTTTGATGTCGTTACCAGAAAACAGTCTACCAGTTTTACATGCGGGAAAACTGGACACTACAAGCGTGACTGCTACCTAAGAAAGTGCTTTCGGTGTAATAAGACTGGACACATAGCAGCAAATGTATCTCATGAAATGTTATCGCTTTAACAGAATATAGGACATCGGGCAAAGGACTGTAGTGAGTCCATAGATAATAATAAATTTATTTTTCGCATTTATTGTACAGGAACCATTGTGTAATGGTCAAGATAAATTAAATTTTATTATAGATTCAAGAGCTAGTGATGATATGACTTACAATAGAAAATTCTTATATAATTACAGGAAAATGGATAAACAGGTAATTGTAGGAGATGGTAATAGATTAAACGTTGAAGGAATAGGAGACATTCACATTTTAGCATTTGATGGATCAACTTATGTACAGTCAGTAATGTGCAATGTTTTGTATGTTCCAACTTTACATACAAACCTTTTTTCATTGTGTAGTGGAGTAGATTGTGGCTATACAGTTATGTTAGGAGAAAAGCAATGTAAATTCTTACGTGATGGTTCTGCTAGGCTATTCTGTAAGCTATCTCGACAGTGGAATCCGCGGTGAGATTTGAATTTCGCATTACGAAATTCAACCGTATTACGAACGTGATAAGATTTAATTTCGTAGTACGAAATTCGAATCTCACCGCGGATTCTGCTGTCGAGATAGCTTATAGAATAGCCTAGCTGTAGTAGCACTGGCTACTCGAGTAGGCAGCTTATATATAATGGAATTTATAATTGAAAGTAATACTGATAATAATAATGAAGTAGCTTTAATAAGTTTGTGTACATGGCACGAAAGGTTAGCTCATCAACATTTTAAACATGTAAAAGAAATCTTACACAAAAATAATGTTAACTATGAAGGGCAGATTTATCAGTGTATATTTTGTATTGAAGGAAAGCAACACAGGTAACCCTTTTCTAACAGCAAAAGTCGAGCAGAGAGAGCTGATTCATGAGACTTAATTGGTCCTATGGAAGTATGTTCTTTGGGTAAGTCTTCTTATTTCTTACTGCTGAAGGATGATTACAGTAACTACAGATATAAGTATTTTTAGAACATTTGGAACAGAAGGAAAATTAAGATTATTTTTCGGTTATAGTATAACAACAAAGGAATATAGGATATGGTTTGCAAATACAGGGTGTGTAGAAACACAGAGATGTGACTTTTGTTCAAGTAAAGAAGAAAGAAGAAGAAAAGATTTTACAAACAGTGGAAGTGATAGAAACTGATGACGAAGAAGAGAAAACTACAGAGGAGGAGGAAATCGTAGTAGTAGAAGAGAGAAGAGAACCAGCACCAATCGGAGAAATAACATTAAAAACGGTTAGATCTGAAGATGATATAGTAATGGAAGAAGAACATTTAGAAGAAGATTGGTTCAGTCCAGAAGAAGAAGAAGAAGAAGAAGGGTTAAGAGAAGATAAGACTAAAAGTGGGAGAAGAGTAAAGTGGATGAATGACTATGAAGTAGGATTGGTGGTACAAGGAGAAGAGAATTGAGTTATGAAGAGGCCGTAAATGGAAAAGACAGAGATAAATGGTTAGAAGCAATAGGCAAAGAGTTAGTGGCACTGAAGCAAAATAATACATGGAAACAGACAAATTTACCTACAAGAAAGAAGGCAATTGAAAGAAAATGGGTTTATAAGATAAAGGCCATCCAAGACAAGAAGGTTTACAAAGCAAGACTTGTAGCGAGAGGCTTCAAGCAAGAAGATAAGTTCGATCATTCAGAAATTTATGCTCCAGTAGCGAAGTTACCTACATTACGTATACTGTTAGCTATAGCAACGCAATATTGCTTAGATATTCAACAAATGGATGTGAACAGTGCATTCTTGTATGGAAAGATTGAAGAAGAGGTATATCTAGAGAAGCCAAAAGGAATGAAAAAGGATAATTAAGTACTTAGACTGGAAAAATCTTTATAAGGATTAAAGAAATCGCCAAGATATTGGAACGAGAGGTTTCATGAGGTAGATAGATAGATAGATAGATAAAACTTTATTGTTACACCACAAATAAAACTTAAATATTTATACACAATAGCTTACATTATAGTGTTACAATGGGCGGTCTTATCGCTAATAGCGATCTCTCCCAGACAACCTTAGTATGGAAAGAATCTAAAAACTGTCAACAACAGGGTGCATCTAATTAAAGCAAAGAAAAAAAATTAACTAAACAAAAACACAAAGTTTAACTAATATAACATAACTATAAACTAACTTACTACCAATAAACAATAAAATATATTTATATATATATATATATGTATATATAATTATAAACAAATGAGGTAATGATGCAGGAAGGGTTTCTTCGAAGCAAGTGTGATTACTGTTTATATTTTAAGAAGCATATGAAATTCTATGTACTGTTTATGTTGATGAAATACTTTTAATTTCCAAAGATAGTCAAGAAATTGAGAGGTTAAAATTAAAAGAAGCACTGAAGAAAAATTTTAGTATGAAAGATATGAGTGGAGTTTCGAACAACTTAGGCAAAAACATAAAGAAGAAAGATGATTAGTTAGAAATTGACCAGAAAGACTACTTGAAAGATATTTTAAAGAAGTATAAGATGGAAGAATGTAAGTCAGTGTCCACTCCTATGGAGCCCGGACTGAGAATAGAGAAGAGTGATCAGAATTACAGAGAGTTAACGAGAAAATGTAGAACTCTTATAGGTAGTTTAATGTACGCTATGTTGGGAACTCGGCCTGACATATGTTATGCTTTGAGTTATTTGAGCCGGTTTCAGGCGTGTGCGAATGAGGATGTATGGAAGGGTTTAAAACGAATTTTAAGGTATATAAAAGGGGCAATAGACTGTAAATAAAAAATAAGTTAAAATACTAAATCCCGACTACTGAAATATCACGCTTTAAAAAGTATGAAACAAGAAAATATTTTCATCTGAGATCGCTATGTATAAACTATTCAATATGTATCGTTTATTATATTAAAAAATCTTACTTTTAATAAATGTTTTATTGTATTTTATTTATACATATTCTTAGTGGTGTTCAGTGGATACCCGTGGTCGTATGCTACTTTTCAGAATGTACTGTGTTGTTACGGTAGGTGACGTACGACCACGGCTATCCCCTGAGCACCACTAAGAATATGTATAAAATACGATAAAACATTTATCCTAACTAATCCTAACTAATATTATAAATACGAAAGTAACTCTGTCTGTCTGTCTGTGTCACTTTCACGCCAAAACCACTGAACCGATTTCAATGAAATTTGGTACACAAATAGTCTAGGGCCTGAGAACGGACGTAGGCTACTTTTTAATGCGAAAAGAGGGTTGTAAGGGGTGAAAAGGGGGGATGAAAAGTTGTATGGAAGTATCTTCATTTTTAAAGGTAAAAGCTTGAAACTTATTGTTTAGGCTGTTGATTCGATATAAATTAATATGTAATTCAAAGTTTGTGAGGGGGAAGGGGGAGGGAGAAGGGGAATGAGGGGAGTGGAGGGAAGGTGGAAGTGAGGGGAAGGGGAAAAGGGAAAGGTATGGGAGGTGAGGGAAGGGGGAGGGGAGGTGGAGTGGGGGGAGGGGGACTAGAGGGAGGGGGAGGGGAGAGGGAAGTAAGGGAAAGGGAGTGGAGGAAGAGAGACGGGGAGGGGAGGGGAAGTGGGGGGATAAGAGAGGGTAGGGGAGGCGAGGGAAAGGGGGAGAGGAGGGAAGGGGGAGGGGGAGAGGGAAGTGAGGAGAAAGGGGGTGGAGGGATGAGAGAGGGAGAGGGGAGTAGTGGGAGGGGAGGGGGATTTTCGCGGCGTGGTACGGTGCGGTGTAGGAAGGATACGCATGTATGTTATTTGTAAAAAAATTAGGCTAAATATTTAAGAATGCTACCCAAAGACACTATTTCACGCGGACGAAGTCGCGGGCACAGCTAGTTAAAAATAAGTTTTTTATATAACAAACGATTCATATTGAATAGTTTGTACATAGCGATCTCAGATGAGAATATTTTCTTGTTTCATACTTTTTAGAGCGTGATATTTCAGTAGTCGGGTTTTAGTTTTTGAATTTATTTTTTATTTCAAGTATTTTGGGGTTTTTGCATAAATGTATACATGCATGTCATCATACTTACGTACATACATAGCGATATCAAAAAACACATAACCCTCCCTATTGCTTCTTTGCGATGCCGCGCCGTGGGGTAAAAATTAGTTTTCTTGATTTCGACGTGATATATCTCGCAAACGCTACGCTTGACAAAAATATTATGTATCAAACCCTGCCTTCATTTTAAAATCCCTATTTAACGATACCCCACACGATAGGGTGGGGTGAAATTTTTTTTTTTAGTTCTTGACTTCGTGCCCTCTAGAGGGCGCCATATTCAATTTTTTGTGACGTTACATAGCCTATAACCAGCAGACAAATAAGACGCGTCCAACGACATCTCATTTGTCAAATTATAATAAGTAGTTTAGAAGTTATGAGAGAACAGATGAACATACATACAAACATACATACATACATACCCACATACCGGTCAAAAATATAACCCTCCTTTTTGCTTCGCCGTAGTCGGGTAATAAAAGAAAGTCGTGTTAGTTACTACACTTATAACTCAAGAACGGCTGGCCTAATTTTTATGATTTTTGTATTTTTGGAATTGTCTTTGTCAGGAATAGGATAATATGTATTAATAACCGGCCAAGTGCGTGTCGGGCCACGCGCAGTGTAGGGTTCCGTAGTAGCCTGTTATTCAATGCAAGTCTTTATCTATACTAATATTATAAAGAGAGAACATTTGTATTTTTGTATTTTTGTGTTTTTTATTTTTGTATTTTTGTATGTTTGTATTTTTGTGTTTTTTTATTTTTGTATTTTTGTATGTTTGTAATGAGTAAGCTCAAAAACTACTGAACCGATTTAAAAAATTCTTTCACTAATACATAGAATGGACTTTCGGAATGAAAATAGGCTATATATTATCCCGTTTGAATCAAAGGTACATTCGTGAAGACCTAATTTGCAACCTAAGTCGGCAAATAAACGGTCGAAAAAACACGTTTCTTACGAACGCTGCTTAATTGAAAATAGATAGAAGAATATTTTCTATGCAAGAATTGTACAACATAATAAGACCTACAAAAAAGTCCGCGACAGCATATGTCTATCTCTTAAGGTTGACTCACAGTAACCAATTTAATCTTAAAATTTTTGTTAAAAAATATTACATAACTTCCAAGGCTATTTTCAAGTATATAGTATTAATCCTTATCCAAATAATTACGTTTATTAGCTTGGCCACATATTATAGATTAAAATTGTCCTTTACAGTATATAATTCAAATGAAAACTCTAGAAGATATCACGAATTTCACAAACACGCATCGCAAAATTAATAAAATATTTGCAGTGAAACCACAGATTAGGTCATAGTTACTACGAAAATATTATAAGCTTAGCTATGCTGTAGATCCTCACCGATCACAATCAATTTGAAGTCAATATAGTATAATAATATGATCTATTGTATAAAATAATATTCATCTATGTATATAATAATTTAATATAATATTTTAAACCACCCCGACTGATCTATGTATAATAGCTTTTTCCAATGACTCTAAACACGACAATTAAAATCTGAGCTGTAAGTTGGTGAGGATTTGAGTATTCTGGAGAGTCCAGGAGGCTTCCATGTTTTTACAATATCGTTGAAGAAAAAGATTTTCTAATTGATCAGACCTATGAAAGTTGATTTCATAGCGCAATTAACTAGAAAAAAGCTCATAATTTTATAACGATTGAACGAATTTTCATGAATCAAAGCTAAGAAAACTCTCGATGAAGACATCTATCAAACAAAAAAAAACTATCAATAATAAAAACAAAATCGGTTCATCCGGTTAGGTGCTAAGATGCTACAGACAGACACACAGATACACACGTTAAACGTATATTACCCCTACATTTTGCGTCGGGGAACGCCGTAAGGTTACGGCGGCAGATGTACTCGTTGGTGGTAAGCTACTTTTTGGTAGATTTAATGATTCCACTACCACTGTACGAAAACTAATGATTCATGAATGCACATAAAACTTTCATTGGTAGGTATATAGCTAGGATTAGATCCAACGACCGTCGGGTCAGAATCAGGGTAACTATCCTTTACGCCAAAGGGCCGTCCAATATCAATACGTAAGTATTATAAAACAAAGTTCATCACTGCGTCTGTCTGTCTGTTCGCAATAATCTCAATAGCTACTGAACGGATTATCATGCGGTTTTCACCAATAGCCAGAGTCTTTATGAGGAAGGTTTAGGTGCATAATTCGTTAAGTTTTTGAGTAAATTGGATGAAATATGACGATGGTTGTTAAATATGTTCATATTTTATATTCGATGCAACAAACTGATGCAAATTTTGTAGGCATATATGTTCTACCCGTGCGAAGCCGGGGCGGGCCGCTAGTCCGTTATAAACAAGCAACTAGGTACTTCGTCTTTGTCACTTTATAGGATTTATTCTAGGTTTTTGTATTTGGTACAAAATTATCTAACACCCAAGTTCAACGACTATTACTGCTAAACTAATAAAGTTGTCTTATTCGCTATAGCTTTCCTTTGAAGTTCATGAAATGCGCTATTATCAGGAATTTTAGCAGATTTTTCAAGCCAGCAGTTTAGCTTTTAGAGGGGGAGGGGGGGGGGGACGTATGACATATTTATTGAATGTCAAATATGCGTGCGTTCAGAAATGTATGCTTACAAGCAATCACACAGAAATAGGAATAACCTTATTATTCCTATTTATGTGAGCAATCAAGACAGTAATAATCAATGCCTAATCAATTTTATATTTTGTCAGAATGTAGGTAAATAAAGAGATATGCAAGAATGTGATAGCCAATTTATGAGTGCCGTATACAGTCTTATCCATAAGGCAAAACATATAAGACAGTTATTCATTAAGTAAGTATACTTATTCAGAATTAAAATTCAATACTGGTGATTATATTTTTACAATTAAAAGTAAACTCAATCGACGAATGTCAAGTTAATAACTTGTCTATAATAACATTATTTCAGGAGTTTTGGCGGGAACTTGGAAAAGTAAGCATTAAGTGCCGGTGAATGTGTGCGAGTGTAGGGAAACAGCACAATGTTGAAAAACATACTATTTGCGTTCTCACCAAAATTCCACGGAAAAACTTCAGTAAACACGACATCTTTACTGAAGGTATGACTTAGACTAGACTTTTACTTGAAAACTGACCTGAAATGTGACTTTGACCCATCTCTCCGACTAAAATTCATAAAAACTAGAAGAATTTCAATACTTGACACTGGCTAAGTACACTAATTGTGTTGAGCCATAATAAAACTAAAAAAAATAAACATTGTTTCATTCTAGGATGATGGATTATAATGGATGGCGTCAAAACTTTGGCAGCATGTCCATTTTCTGTTTGTGTTAGTGTCTAGAACTGCTAGAGTGTGCCTGAGTAGGGAAGTGATCGCTAGTGTAGAACACATCGATAAAAAGGTGAAAAATGTAGAAAACTAAAACTTATGTAAAAAGAAAACAATTTATGTGATAAAATACGTAGTTACTTTATTGAACTTATGGAAATTAGTTATTGATAAAAAATGCTACAGTACTTAACTGTAATTAGGCAACCTTAAATCTGGCGGTATAGATTTCTTAGCTTTTCTTTAACACAAATCTTAAATGTTTTTGCCTTTTCAATACGTCAATTAAATATTACAAATTTGAGCTACAAAGCTATATATACTTCTATACTAATATTATGAAGAGGTAACATGTATGTTTGTATTGAGTCAGCTCAAAAACTACTGGACTACAGGACTATTATTTTTTTCTCTCATATATAAATATATATATGGTCTTTTAGAATGAACATAGGCTATATATTATCCTGTTTAAAAGATAGGTATATTCGTGAAGACCTATTTTGCAACTTAAGTCGCCAATAAAACGGTCGATAAAACACGTTTTTTACGAAAGATGATTAATCTGAAATAGATGTAAGAAAGTATGTATCGAAGAGTGGTACAACTTAATAAGACCTACAAAAAAGTCCGCGATAACATATGTCTATCGCACAGACTCACAGTAACTATTTTAATCTTTATTTTTTAATAAAAAATGTTACAGAACTTTCAATGCTATTTTCTTCTATACAGTATTAATCCTTATTTGAATAATTACGTTAATTATCTTGGCCCAATATCATAGATTAAAATTGTCCTTTACAGTATATAATTTATATCAAAATACTAGAAGTGCCCCGCGGCTTCGGTCACGTTAAAGACTTCTTTTATTTATTTAAAACTTTTATTTTCTGAAACCTTTCTATCATAAAAGACATCAAAGAAGTAAAAGCAAAATCGGTTCACCGGTTTTTAAGTTATTGCGTGACTAAGGGAAATAGGGATTAATATTTATAAAACCCAAAAAACCATATTGACTGTCAGACTTTTTTACCAATCCCTTGCAAAAATCTTGCAACACATATTTACTTATTTATTTATAGAAGTACTTACGTAAATCTATAAGTTTTTATATATTTAATTATAAATAATAAGTTATATCCGCGGGGAATTTTTAGAAAATGCTTTCTCAGCGGCAACCTACGTCATAACAACTATCTGCATTTTAAATTTCAGCGCAATCCAAAACAGTATTGATTTTCAGACTTTGTTACCCCACTGCACCCTCTTAGGGTGGCATTTTGAAAAAGCCTGAAACTCGTATTTACTTATTTACTTATTTATTTACAGAAGTACGGTTTGTGTGAAATGTCGAATAAAATGACTATCCAAACTTTGAACCCCCGTTTCATCCCCTTAAAGAGTGAATTTTGAAAAATCTTTTCTTCACGGATACTTATGTTAAAACAACTATCTGCATGCCAAATTTCAGCGCAACCCGAAACAATATTGGTTTTCAGACTTTGTTACCTCATTTCACTCTTTTAGGGGTGGAATTTTGAAAAAGCTTGAAACACGTATTTACTTATTTTTTTACTGAAGCACTTGTATGAAGTTTCGAATAGAAAAGACTATCTAATCTTGTTTATCCATACAAACTTTGAACCTCCATTTCACCCCCTAACGGGGTGAATTTTGAAAAATCCTTTCTTAGTACACCCTTGCGTACTAAGACAAATATACTCTTTAAATTTCTCTGTCAGTCAGTCAGTATGTCAGGACAAAGATTCTTATAGTATTAGATAAATTATCATATAAAAAACGCGCATCGCAAATAATAAAAAATATGCAGTGAAACCACAAATTAGGCCATACTTACTTTGTAAACATTAATCAGCTTTTTTATTGTAAAAGGTAACAGGACAAGCACAACTCTCACTTGATGGTAAGCGATGACGTCTACCTATTACAGATACAGCGATACAGGAAAATTCTGGCAGTCCAGAATTTTGCATTCCTATGAAAATTAATTGGCAAAGTGGTGGTACCGGTCCAGGCGGACTAGCAGAAGTTCTACCACTACAGAAAAATTAGCTCATCTCTTTTGTAAATGCTAACGATATAAAGTAATTTGATGTCAATATAGTATGATCTATTGTATCATCATCATCATCAGCCAGTGTCAGTCCACTGCTGGACTGTAGGCCTCTCCCAAGATGCGCCACTGAGCCCGATTTTCAGATCTTCTTTTTCAATCACTGCCCACCGCATTGCGTATGCCGTCTCTCCACCCTCTCACAGGACGTCCTACGCTACGTTTGCCGTTTCGCGATCTCCACTCTCCAATACTCAAAATTTGAAATCACCCCGACTGATCTATGTATAATCTATAATGAAAATTAAAAATATTCCAATGAGTCTGAATACGACATCTCAGCTGTAAGTTGGCGAGGAGTTGAGAATTCAGCAGATTCCAGAAGATGTCCCAGCATCATGTCAATGCTTCAGTGTCCTTTGTCGTTGAAGAAAAGGATACCGAATTTCGAATTAATCACTATGAAAGTTGAATTCATAGCGCCATCAACTAGAAAAATGCTACTACTACTACTTTTACAACGGCTAAACAGATTTTCATGTATCAGAGCTTATAACACTTTCGATTAAAACACTTTCAAAACCGTTTCATCATCCTTCATTGCGCGCAGAGGAATATTATAGGAAGACTTATAGGAAGACTTTCTATCTTGACTCCACTAGCTTCTATTCTTTTCCGTTTCCTCGGTGTCAGTTCCAGCTTGATTGATAATCTAGTAGGTACAAAATTGATTTTTCAAAATGTTTAGAACAAAGTTTGAAGTGTTTAGTTGGATCCTAATTTTCACGCCTTACTGCCTTTATCCACTTGATTGGATTTTCGGACATTTTGGAAACCTACAAAAAAATGATATAACATATTAATGTGGTAAACTGTGACACATTTTTCATAAAAATATATAATATATTGGCATTATCATAAGTAATAATAGATTGAATACGAGTAAGTATCAGTGCTGATAATATAATTAGGTACCTAGTTACTACTAATTTTGCGCATAATTACTTTGATCACTTTTTATAATATTGTTACATCGCGTCGTCGAGTCGCGATGTTTCGCCAAGCTTCTCGAACAAAAATACCGTGGGAAAGAATAGACTAATTAGGGGCTATAAACACCCGACCCGACCGTCATAAAAGTTAACCTTCCGGGAATTCAGACCCTAGTCAATGTACCTAGTTTTGTAGTTAAGATTGAACCTTATTCATAAGTAGTTAGAGATCAAATTAGCATGTATGGTAAAGTTGTTTACGTCAGATGCTCAAAGGAAAGCCGCCCCTTTTGTTTGTGATTGTTATTGCTTTGTTTTGAACGTCTTTTGTCTATTGTTTCGAGTCAATACTGGAAATTTCTGTAGAAATATTCTCGTCCTATATAAGACGTTGAAACCGCGGCTTGAGGCAGTCTTTCTCTGGAAGCGACAGTGAACTATCTAAGCGCGGATAGCGACCAAGTGATCGTTAAGTGTTATCAGTGAACTCGTGTTGTGAACTGTGAACAGTGAAATCAGTGATTGTGAACTAACGACCTCAGTGTGTGTTAACGGACTTTTGATAATTGTGCAAGACGATTTGGACATCTACTGTGGAACATTGTGCTAACCTAGTGATCAGTGGAAATAAACGTTCATCTCATCGGATTGGCATTTTAATACCACCCCGCACGTAACAATTGGTGTCAGAAGCGGAATGCCAATCACTCCGAGGGAAGATACGCGTACTCCACGCACCAGGCGCCAGGCGGAGATGGATGCAACCCGGCAGAAGGAGCTCGAAGCATCGGGAGCAGGAACATCCACATTGGAAGAGCCAGCGGCAACACCGATGGCACCCACCATGGCAGCGCCACCTACAGCACCGCCGGTGAGTCTAACTACGGATGGAGGCCTGGAGGCCATGCTAGCCGCTCTCCTAGCTGGACAAGAGGAAGCTAGCCGCAAACAGGAGGAGGCTCGCCAGGAACAACAGGCTGCACTACAGGCTGTACAGATGGCCCAACAAGAAGCACGCAAGGAACAGGAAGAAGCTAGCCGCAAACTGGAAGAGACAATTGGACGTCAGTTGCAGAGCGGGCTTGCCGGTATGGGCGAGAAGATCAAAATGGTGGAAACCAGTATCAAGGAAGTAGAAGGGCGGCTTGACATACATGAGCAGACCATGAATGACTTGGCCAACGAATTTCAGAAACTGAAGTTACGAGGAATTGGACCTAGCAGCCAGGGTCCCACTATGAACTCGCCCTTCAAGCTAGATTTGCCGCACTTCGACGGAACATCTTCGTGGGCAGCCTACAAATTTCAGTTCACGACGCTTTCTAAAAGCTGTGGCTGGACAGATGAGCACGCAAATACAGCGCTCACATTAGCGCTGAAAGGAGACGCTCAGCTTATCCTGGAACGCATACCTGAAGAGGAAAGGACGTTGAAGACCCTGCTGGAAGCCCTCGAAACGCGCTATGGAGACAAGCACATGGAGCATGCGTACAGGGCACAACTACGAGAGCGCACCCAGAAATCCACAGAGACATTGCAACAGTGGGCAGACGAAATCGAGAGGTTGGTCCGACGAGCCTACGTGTCGACGCCATCAACCATTGAAGTGACATCTCTACAGAGCTTTGTGGATGGAATCAGGGATGATGAGGTACGCGCTGCGGTACGATTGGGGCATCATCAGACACTCAAGAACGCCCTTGCTCATGCCTTGGAAGTGGAAGCAGTGCGACGAGACACCAAACCATACAGAGTTCGGGAGCTAGTGACTGAAACCAGGAAGCCCCGTTATGGACCGACATGTTATGGGTGTGGAGAAAAAGGGCATATTCGGATTGATTGCCCGAAAACGAAGAAACGGGTCAGAAATTGCGAGACCCAAGTGGATGAGGAGGCGTTAAACGTCGCCAGGGCCGCGGGGCGGGCGCTGGCTGGTCAAGAGAGAGCCCCCACCATCACTGTGACACAAGTGTGCAATGGGAACAGCTTAATCGTCGAGGGCACCCTGAACAACAAGACCTGCAAGTTCACAGTGGACACAGGAGCATCGCGCACAATTGTGAAGCCTGAATTCCTGCAACGATTTATATCTCGGAAACATCGATCTGCAGCATGCTCACTACGGACAGCAACCGGCCAGTCAGTTCCTGTCCTTGGCGATACAGATGTGGAGATAGTCATCGGTGAGCACTCATACATTCATCCTGTGCTTATTGCCAACATAACTGATGATTGCATTCTGGGATTGGACTTTTTGGAGAAGCAGCATTGCATATTGGATGTGGCCCGTGGTGTTCTCCGGTTTCCCGAGCAAGAAGTGTTCTTCGAAGGAACGGCACCGTGTAAGCTTTACTGTCTCAAGGACGTCGTGTTGGCTCCAAAATCGCAAAATATTGTTCGAGTGAAATTTCCAAATACAGTCAAGAGTGGACTATGTGTAGTTGCCGAAGATGAGGGCACACATCCGACCTGGATTACTGCAAGAACATTGCTCATGACAAACAGAACGGCCAGTGTACGAATTCTCAACCTTGGCAATGAAGAAGTTCATCTGAAGAAAAACAGCATAATTGGAAAATGTCAAGAAGTGAAGTACCTGCGACGAACGGATATTACTTCTACGGAACCAAGCTCGGAAGACCAAATATCACAGCTGCTGGAATCATCCAAAGACAACTTAACGTTCGCTCAGCTGTCACAAGCAAAACGTCTGTTGATGCGGTTTAAAGACGTCTTCGCCGCTGGAAACAACTGTGGACGTACCGGACTTGTTAAACACAAAATTGACACTGGCGACGCAAGACCTATACGACAGAGGCCACGAAGGATTCCATGGGCGAAAGAAGCTGAAGTTGCAGACATGATACGAGACATGGCCAAAGAAAAAGTCATCGAACCATCTACAAGTCCTTGGTCATCGCCAGTGGTTCTGGTGAAAAAGAAAGATGGCTCCACCAGATTCTGCGTAGATTACAGAATGCTTAATGAAGTCACAAAGAAGGACAGCTACCCCTTGCCTCGAATAGACGATACACTGGACATGCTCAGTGGAATGAAGTGGTTTTCAACGGTTGACCTGAAAAGTGGCTACTGGCAGGTAGAAATCAGTCCAGAAGACAAAGAGAAGACAGCATTCAGTACGGGCATTGGAAATGGACTCTGGCAATTCAACGTCATGCCATTTGGACTGTGTAATGCTCCAGCAACGTTCGAACGTCTCATGGACAGAGTAATGGTTGGATTACTGGGAGATGTATGCTTGGTGTACCTGGATGACGTCATCATTTTGGGCCGTGATTTTACTGAACATCTGCAGAATCTGGAGAAGGTTTTGAACCGTCTACGTGAAGCAAACCTGAAGCTGAGTGCCAAAAAGTGTGACTTCTTTAAATCCAAAGTCAGCTACCTTGGACACATCATTTCGGAAAACGGGGTACAAACTGATCCTGACAAAATCAAGGCTGTTCAAACTTGGCCTACCCCGAAGAATAAAACTGATGTAAGGTCGTTTTTGGGACTATGCGCTTACTATCGGCGGTTTGTCAAGAACTTTTCTGGAATTGCCAAACCCTTACATCGGCTGACAGAAGAAAAGCGCACATTTGTATGGGACTTGGAGTGTGAAACCGCCTTCAACGATCTAAAGCAGCGACTGTGTGAAACGCCGATCTTGGGATACCCTACCAGAGATGGAAGATTTATTGTGGACACTGATGCCAGCAACACGGGAATTGGAGGAGTTCTCTCACAAATCCAAGGAGACAAAGAAGTGGTCATAGCATACTTCAGTAAATCATTATCCAAACCAGAACGAAACTACTGTGTCACCCGCCGCGAGTTGCTAGCTGTGGTGAAGACTCTTCAGCACTTCAACAAGTACCTCATCGGAAGAGAGTTTACGCTCAGAACTGACCACGCTGCTCTTAAATGGCTTCTTCAGTTTAAGAGCCCGGAAGGTCAAGTGGCACGATGGATCGAGCAACTTCAAGAGTTCAATTTCGTGACAGAACATCGCAGTGGAAAGGGCCATAGCAACGCCGATGCCCTGTCAAGAAGACCTTGTGCAGATGACTGTAAACACTGCGAGAAGCACGAGTCTCAAGAAGAAGTCAGAGTCATCAGGATGGACAGAACAGATGACGAATGGAACGGCGAAAATATGAGACAAGCACAATTGGAGGACAGAGATTTACGACCTGTACTGGATTGGATAAAGTCTGGAAACAAGCCCCAGTGGAGCGACGTGTCAGCCTGCAGCCCAATCACAAAAAGTTACTGGGCTCAGTGGGACAGCCTGACTCTGGAACAAGGAATCTTGTACCGAAAATGGGAAAGCAGCAATGGAAAAGAAACTACGATGCAGGTCGTTGTTCCCCGGAGCAAAGTGGCATCTCTACTACGACACATTCATGATGGAGTTTCTGGTGGACATCTAGGAGTCAAGAAAACTCTTGTGAAGGTTCGTCAACGATTTTACTGGGTACACAGCCGCGAGGATGTGGAAGATTGGTGCAGGAAGTGCACCGCGTGCGCATCAGTAAAAGGACCGAAGACAAGAAGTAAAGGACAACTAAAATTGTACAACGTTGGAGCACCATGGGAGCGCATTGCCGTGGATGTTGCCGGGCCATTTCCCGAGACTGAAGAAGGCAACAAGTACATCATCGTAGTACAAGATTACTTCAGTAAATGGCCTGAGGTTTTCGCGACACCAAACCAGGAAGCAAAGACAGTCGCAAATAAGTTGGTGCAAGAAGTGATCTGTCGATTTGGTGTACCGATGGAACTGCATTCCGATCAAGGAAGGAACTTCGAGTCTGCCCTATTTCAGGAAATATGCACCCTCCTCGGGATCCAAAAGACGCGGACAACGGCAGCTCATCCACAGTCAGACGGAATGGTTGAGAGGTTTAACCAGACGTTGGAGAATCACCTGGCTAAAGTCGTGGACGCACATCAACGTGACTGGGATCAGTACATACCTCTGTTCTTGTTGTCATACCGTTCCGCTACCCATGACAGCACTGGTATGACTCCTGCAAATGTGAATTTTGGACACGAACTAAGACTTCCTATCGACGCCATCACTGGTTCCCCGCCAGATGCTCCGAAGCCTGTAACCGACTATGTCAGTGATCTTCGTAGTCAGCTGGACGAAGTGCACAGGATAGTTCGAGAGAATAGTTTAAAAACTGGTGAAAAAATGAAGACCCGGTACGATCGTAGAGCGAATACGATGGGTTTCGAAGAAGGAACTCTCGTCTGGTTGCACAACCCACTACGAAGGAAAGGAAAAAGTCCGAAGCTGCAGGCTCATTGGGAAGGACCATACCAGATTATCACGAAGATAAACGACGTTACCTACCGCATTAAACGAGGCCAGAGAGGAAAGCCGAGGGTAGTACACATCGATCGACTTACACGATACCATGGAACAAATGATGATCGGGACGATCATAACTAAGAAGGGGATAATGTTACATCGCGTCGTCGAGTCGCGATGTTTCGCCAAGCTTCTCGAACAAAAATACCGTGGGAAAGAATAGACTAATTAGGGGCTATAAACACCCGACCCGACCGTCATAAAAGTTAACCTTCCGGGAATTCAGACCCTAGTCAATGTACCTAGTTTTGTAGTTAAGATTGAACCTTATTCATAAGTAGTTAGAGATCAAATTAGCATGTATGGTAAAGTTGTTTACGTCAGATGCTCAAAGGAAAGCCGCCCCTTTTGTTTGTGATTGTTATTGCTTTGTTTTGAACGTCTTTTGTCTATTGTTTCGAGTCAATACTGGAAATTTCTGTAGAAATATTCTCGTCCTATATAAGATGTTGAAACCGCGGCTTGAGGCAGTCTTTCTCTGGAAGCGACAGTGAACTATCTAAGCGCGGATAGCGACCAAGTGATCGTTAAGTGTTATCAGTGAACTCGTGTTGTGAACTGTGAACAGTGAAATCAGTGATTGTGAACTAACGACCTCAGTGTGTGTTAACGGACTTTTGATAATTGTGCAAGACGATTTGGACATCTACTGTGGAACATTGTGCTAACCTAGTGATCAGTGGAAATAAACGTTCATCTCATCGGATTGGCATTTTAATACCACCCCGCACGTAACAATATTTTAAGATCGTTCACAAAACGAAAAAACCAACTTCAAATGCCACGCTATCCATTTTCAGTATAAAGTTGGAGGTGTTTATGTCCATATCTCTGGAGATACTTATCAGATTTCAAAAAATGTACAATGGGACCAAACGGGCAGAATAATCTATCGAAAAAAAATAATTTCCAATCCGGTTAAGAACTTGCGGAGTTATGAGATACAATACAAACATAAAAAAGGCGAACTGAGAAACTCATCTTTTTATTGTGAAGTCTGTTAAAAATGTTCAAATTTCGTTCTAATCAAGGCTTTGAGCTAACCGTTCCATCCTTAAAAAAAATCTTCATATTATAAATCATCTAGCTGGGTCCCGCGGCTTTGTCCGCGTTTAATGACAGCGGCAACATGCGCGTGGGCTGTGCGCGGTAGAAAACACTGCTTAATTTGCATATTCCCTATTTGAATCAGATATTGTTCCCTATTTCATTAGCTTCAATTTTGATTTCGCGGAACTTTATTTTTTTCTAAAATAAAAGTAGCCAAGTTACTTGGTAGTTAATATTTTAACATCAGCATTTTACTAGTGAAAGTCCCGTTAAATTGGTCCAGTCATTTCAGAGATAAACCGGAACAAACAGACAGACAGACAAACATTTAAAATTTTGTTTTTGATGTAAGTACCGTATATTCTTTCATATGCATTTAGTGAAAAGCTGTTAATTTGAAATTACAAACAGACACTTCAATTTTTTATATGTATAGAATTAGTGTAAAATGTATATAAACGATTTATATATTTATATAGTGTAATATTATAATATTACACTTAAAGAAATTTATATATTCCTTTTTATAAGGGTATCAACTATATTTATCGACAAAGTTTTGGAGGGTTCTCGTACATCACTAGCCGGGCGGCGTAAAATAATGTTTGTTATTTACATAAATTAAAGCTTTAAAATGATAACCATTTACCACCTCGGTAGTTATATGACGAAAAAGATGTATATAATGTAAGCAAAATAAATATTTTGATTCAAAAAGTGGTTATATATGAGAATAAATGCCCACAAACACTTACGTGTGAAATGATAATTCTGGATCTTTTACGCCTCCTTTAGTTGTTCTTGATGGATAAAACACAGCACAACACGATATAAATTAACCATGTAACAGGGTTTCAGTCTTTAAAGCTATGTTTCTATTTAATTTTTAATTTATAAGTATGATGCGTCGCTATATTATGGCCTGCTAGCTGGTTAAAAATGGACACGATCACCCATGCGCGAGGTTGTCAATTTGATATTAGCGTTCTCGTTTACTCTTATCTCGCAACCCCTGTGATAGAAAGGGTAGGGCAATGTGTTGATAGAATGAAAGTCGATCTGACAACGTCACATGGCTGACATGGCGCCATCCATTATAATCCATCATCCTAGGTTTCATTCGTAGATGGGAGTAGAGTATATATATATATATATATATATATAGTGTAGGAGTATATATATATATATAATATATTGAATCTACAATAAAATATGAATCTTTTAATGTGTTTTTTTTATTATTCTTTTGACTTACTGCACTCCTCATACGGAGGGTAATGTAGTGAAGGTGTTCCTTACAAAATTGTAAGTATACGTGGGCTAATCAAGTGAAAGACCGGGCGCGCAGCCTCGGCCCGCGGCCAGGTGTGCACGCTTTGTGGCGATTTCATACTAACGTGTGTATCTCGCTAGTCGCTGCAACTTGGCCACTAGTGCGCGCCTAGTCTAAATGCCATGCACATTTTTGCAAATGAAGAGAAAATTTAGATTTTTTAGAATGCAAAAACTGTGTAATCTCTAATAATTAATTACCCTCAAAATAGGGTGAAGTTTAGCTTGTAGCCATACTAATTCAAATATACAATGATATAATCTGTGTATATACTCGTAGCATTTTTTCTCTCATACCGTATACGCTCATCGGAACTCTATTGCACTCTCTCTACGGTTTCATTCCATCATGTCTTGCTGACACGCGGTTGAAGTACTTGATTATTGTATTCACAGAGTACTTTATATATACGGAATTGTATTCTATTCTATTTCTGTATTGCCATAATACATTACTAAACTTAGTTAAATATCTCTTTTGTATTCATTATATTACGTTCATGAAAGCCTAAATTAAGTTTATCTAAAAGGTAACAAGAGTACACGACATTCATTGTCTGTTAGGTGGTACGAAGTTAGCCGGGCCAGTTAGTATAGATATAAAGTACCATTTTGTTAGAGACATGGTTGAAAAGAAAATTGACATTTTTAAGTATATTGAGAGTAAGGAGCAAGTCGCAGATATTTCTACTAAACCATTATGTAAGTCGAAGTTCGAGAATTACAAAAGTAAACTTTAAATTTGAGTTCATGTAGGTACCAGATGAGAGTTCGGAAAGTCTTTAAGAGTTGTTAGTTTATTAGTAATCTGAGATTAAGATAGGAAGTGTTATAGGTTGTTTATTTTATAAGTTATAGGTTTTTTTAGTGATGTGACATTGAGGAAGGGTGTTGTGAAAAAGCAATGTCACATCACTGTTATTTAGCTGTGTGTATCCCTTCACTAGTAGGTATAGTACTCTGTGGACGCAGCGAGGTTGACAAGTCGCAATGTCGTAGTTGTAATGAAGAAATAAAATATTAGGTATTCTCCCTCAAGTCTTCGTCTTCATCTTACCCCTAATCCTCAATACAGCCGTGCCATGCCGGATCTTTTATATTCCGTCAAACACTAAAATTATATAGAATAGTACCTACACCCATAATTTTTACTTATTAATTTATCCCAAAAATTCGGTTTGAAAGTCCGTCCGTAGGTCCCTTTCTTATAACACGCGAAAACGGAACATAGAACATTTATACCGTTGACGGATGACGTCAGGTTTGTCTTGCGCGGTGTGGCCGTACCTTTTGCCTTCACTGCGTACTTAATGCTCCTGAGTAACACGACTTTTTACTGTACATAGTTCTCCATCTCTTTTGATCTGTATTTTCCGCGTTCAAATCGTAACACGATCGTAATACGAAATTCAAATCTCACCGCGGATTCCGCTTCCGAGATAGCTTACAGTAAAGATGGGTTATACTAGATAAATTTGGGACTAGGTGCACCTATTCCTAGTCCTTAGAAATACGTGATCCAAATATCTGTTCTACCTAGTATTGATCGCGTATAGATTATAGTAGTAAACACTCAACAGCATTGCATTATTTCGCTCTCACATACTAGAGTGTGACTGAGAGAGTAGTATAGTATCATACTACCCTCTCACTCGCACTCTCATTGCACCGCGTCTACGGCGTACGGCAGCACTATGCCACTGAAAAACGGCATAGATTTGCGTGAAACATCGCATCTAGACTCGAGGTCAAATACTAAGAGGAATAGGTGGTGCATACTAGGGTGCGAGTGAGAGGGCAGTATAGTATCATGCCACCTTCTCACGCGCACTGTTATGTACCGCGGTTACGGCTTACAGCGGTACTATGCCGGTGAAAATACGGCATAGATTCGAGTGACACATCGCGTCGCGTCTTAGTTAGTAGTCCGAGATTGAATACTAGGTGGAATAGGTTTTTGTCAATAGTAGGAATAGGTGCCACCTAGTCTCGTAAAATATCTATTCTTCGGATCTGTTCTAGTAAATACGCCTCACCTCTAGCTTACAGAATAACCTACTGGACATAGTCAACTATTAATTATTCTGTGACATAGGTCGACTGCGTTGTCGCCATAAGGTTCCCTCGTTGAGCTGAAATGACTGATAAATGTAAAAGATGCCGAATGAAATATACACGAACATTTCATTGCCATTTTTACATACCGTACTAGTTTAGTCCCTTTCATTTCTTTCTGAGAACTTTGTACTTTCAACAAAAAAATACATTACCATGTCATCATCAACTTTTGGCAGATTCCAGATTTGCTTACTTTTGCTGACAAGAGGGGAAGGGGGGTAAATAATTGTAATAAATCTGCTTACGTAATACTTACTTGAAGAGCCCCTGTCAGTATCAAGTCCAAAGTATCGATACTAGAAGTTAAAAATACTTGTAATCGAAAGAAAAGTAGGTACATCCCTAGGAAGTTGAAGAACAAAAATTGCCTGGTGTAAACCTGGTATTACTTACTATCATCACTCGTCCTCCTGTAAGGCATCGTCCTAATAAAACGCGAATGCGCGGTCACAGTTTGTTAGCGTCAGTGGCAAAACTGCAAAACTGGGGTGTCCATGGATGTAGTATGTACGACACCAATTCGAATTCCATATTTTTGATCACCTGTTCGTGCAAACTAACTTATAATAACGAATAGATTTTTAAACAAGTCGCGCGATCGCGTCGTGCGAAGGTGCGAAATTAGGACACCTATTCGAGTTCAATATGTTTGATCGCGCGTTCATACGTGTAAAATTCGCGCGAACCCACGATGATCGCGCATTCGCGTTCTATTAGGACGATGCCTAAAGCTCTATAAAGCGTTGGACCTTTTCTGTGTATAAAGTCCGTTGGAGACGACCATCGCAGCACAAGAATAAGCTTGCGTTCGTTAATTAAATGAAAGAATTTGGTTAAAACTGTAGGTAAGTACATTTATTGCGCATAAATATTTAGATTGCTTGTGATTTTAAAAAAACTTATTTGTATATTACCATTGAGAGAGTAAATCGAAATCTGTGTGCCTACTAAGCAGCCATGGTTTTGGCTTGTTCATTGGGCCACCGCCTTGGATCATCGCACCTGGTTCTTTTTTAGATTTCTTGCAGGAATGCCATATGAATCTGTAAATGGAATAATAGGTATTCATCATGACTAAATTTAAAGTACTTAATAGTTGTGTAGGTTATTTATAGCAGGCATCCTATGTCCTATTTTATCCAGTGAAAGCATATTTAATCTTTTAGTTATCTAAATTCAAAATTCAGCCAAATCTATCGAGTTTGACAAGCGTTAACCGTGTAAAGTTCACAAGATAGTATAGTAGATACCTAACTGTACTCCTAGTACGAGTTTTCATACCAAACTCGATAACGTTTATCGAACAATTTTGTATGAAAAACAGTATAGCGCCTCTAGTGGTTACTACACTTAATTAAATTAAGACCAATCAGGGAGCCAGAATAACTCGAAAACTATGTGAGATCTGTCAAAAGCGTTTACGATGAAAACTCTTACTAAGGGTACTGTAGACCGTTACCAGAGGAACTGTACGATATCTGTGGGTCACAAACAACGCCAACCACAGTTGGTAGTTCTAGTTAGTATAGGAAGTACCTACTGTCACAGAATAATGAATAGCTATTGCGTACTATCTGACTCAGGCAGAACCGGTGAAACTGGCCCTAAGTGGGTAAAACTAAGCCTTAATACATATGTAACTAGTATGTAGGGCTTCTTAGTAAATTTGACGATATACAACAAATGACGAAGTTCTGAGGCAATAATCAAATAATAAACTGGCCAAGTGCGAGTCGGACTCGAACACGTAGAGTTTCAATTAAAGTTTCAATTAAACAAAATTTGCCGGAAAATAAGATTTTTTTGTATATTAAATTTAATTTAGTTTTTATTATTTGATCATTAAGAGCGTACGCGGGGTGCATTTTTCCATACAAACGTATTCCCCTGTTTCCTCCTTGGAAAATGCTTCTAGAAGTTCTAGAGCAAAATTTTTTTCTACAAATAAACTGGCCAAGTGCAAGTCGGACTCGCACTAGTAGGGTTCCGTACCACACCACAGTATTTTATAAGATCGAGCAAAAAATACCACTATCATTTTTCGCCAGCAAAAAATAATAATTAATAAACATTTTATTTCTCATAACGCCATCTAACGTCTAACAAAGGAGTTAGGGTTCGACATTTCAATATAACGCCATCTATGGTACGTTTACCTAACTAAGCGTTCATAGATGGCGTGAAATGCCGAAAAAAACACGTTTCTTGTATGGGGACCCTCTATTAACTTTATTCTGTTTTTAGTATTTGTTGTTATAGCGGCAACAGAAATACATCATCTGTGAAAATTTCAACTGTCTAACTATCACGGTTCATGAGATACAGCCTGGTGACAGACGGACAGACAGACAGACCGACAGACAGACAGACAGACAGACAGACGGACGGACAGCGGAGTCTTAGTAATTTTATAGGTAACCAATCGCAAATAGAAATAATGACCCTTCATAAATCTTACAGAAGAGATAAAAGGGTTTATATTTCTTTTTGCGATTGGTTGGTCAAAAAAAGGAAATGGTAGGGGCATAGTTGCAGCAGACCTTGAGTTTATGTAGCAACAAATTTTGCTCTAGAAGCATTTTCCAGGGAGGAAACTGGAAAACTGCACCCCGCGTTAGCTCTTAATTTATTCGATAATAGTTTTACCGAAAAAAAAAACACTAACCTGTAGGGAGGTGAGGTGTCAAATATTATCATTCCATACTACATACACTACTACACAATAACAAGGTAAATAATGGCTGGCGTCACGACCTGTTCATGTTTCATAGCGCTTTAATAAATAAGTAAAAGCGCCACCATTGATTTCATACAGATTTTTTTATCCATCCAACAGATAAGTAAATTAGTTCCCGCTTTAAAACCTAGATGTTTTATAAATTGATGAAATCGCCACCTATTTATATATTATAATGATACTATTAGCAAAACACGAGATCAAAATAGTTCGCCACTCACAATCTAGATGGCAATTTAAAAATTGCTTATAACGCCACCTATAATTTCACAAAGATATTTTAAAGACTCCAACAGAAAAGAAGAATAATTCCGAGCTTAAAACCAAGATGGCGTTTTATAAATTAGTGAAAGAGCCATCTTTGATTTTACAAAGATACTTTTAGCAAAAAACAAGCAAATTAGTTCGCCATTTACAACCTAGATAACGTTGTTTGAATTGGTGACAGTGCCACCTGCGATTTTACAAAGAAACTTTTTTAGCACCACCACCAGAATAGTAATTCTTCGTTTCTAAATTGGTGTAAGCTCTATTAGTTCATTTCGCTTTCTTTGTTAAAAACCGTGCTAATAAATTCACATACTAGATGTCGCCACTAGTTTTCGAACACCTAAATTAGCAGTTTCTAATCTCTGAAATACTTACTTACCTACCTGTACTATTCATTATTCCGTGCTACTAGGGACTTATCCATTCGTGATCTAAGCATTGATTACACTATATAAATACCTACCTATTAGTTACCTCTGTGGTGATAGAGCAATTTTTAGGGTTCCGTAGTCGTTACAAGGAACCCTTATAGTTTCGTCATGTCCGTCTGTCTGTCTGTCTGTCTGTCGGTCTGTCTGTCTGTCCGAGGTTTTGCTAAGAGACCGTTAATACTAGAAAGCTGTTATTTTGTATGGGTATATGTATATACAAAAATTTTTTTTTTTTAGGGTAACTCCCCTACGTGAGAAATGGGGATAATTTTTTTTCGTCGTCTACCCCATCGTGTGGGGTAACGTTAAATAGGTCTTTTAAAACGACTCAAGGGTTGCTAATACCATTTTTTCGATTGAATGCTAATCCATTTACGAAATATTAAACTTTAAAGTGAAATTTTTGTTCCAGTAGGGCGTCCCCCCCTCTAAAAGCTAAACTGCTGGCTTGAAAAATCTGGAAAAATTCGTGATAATAGTTCATTTCATGAACTTTAAAGGAAAACTATAGCGGTTAAGATAACTTTATCAGTTTAGCAGTAATAGTCGTTGAACTTGGGCGTTGGATAATTTTATACCAAATACAAAATCCTTAGAATAAATCCATTAAAGTGACAAAGACGAAGTACCTAGTTACTTGTTTATAACGGGTAAAGACTTGCATTGAATAACGTGCTACTACGGAACCCTACACTGCGCGTGGCCCGACACGCACTTGGTCGGTTATTTATTTTACAGTTACCAATTACTAGTTAGGTTTATTATTTAAATATTTACCTTGGTGTTTTGATAGTTTGGTTATGGACTGGACACTTGAACTCATAGTCTGGAAGCTGAAGAATATAGATGACTTCTTCGTCATCTTCGGCTTCGCTACGTTTCTGGGCTTCAGTTTTACCATACGGCTAATGAAAAACATTCAAATTATTAATTTATAAATTTACAATTGTCCAGACAATTAGAGTCCAGAGTAGTGGATACGGCCTAGGCCTACCCGGGGCAAGCCGGCAATTCAAACAATTTGGGGATAAATTCATTGTCTCACATTTTTTTTATGACAAACATTTTAGGGAAGTACCTAAGTAATTTCTAGATTACCGACCAAATTAAATTAAATTTGTTTACTTCTTTATTTTCTCTATGTAGTAGTACTTACTAGTACTTAAATTATGTACCTAATATATAATATGTAGGTACTAAATATTATTATTATTTTTATGAATATTATAAAGACTTTAAAAAAATATAATTGTAAGTCTATATGGCAGTGTACTTAATATACTTGAGTACAGAGAGAGACTCTGTTAATCATTATAAAACGAACATCTTGTTTTGGTACCTATGCCTGTTTTCTCAATAAATAAATTGATTGATTGAACGACAAAAAAAACAATGATAATAATTATGGTGATAATGATAAAATATACTTACGAAAACGCTAGGTGAAGATATCGCAGTGCTGCCATCGAGAATACCGTCCAATATCTGTTGGTTGGTTTTGTTCTTTCTGTACATATTAAAGTGTGCAGTTTTCTCTTGGGTCATCGGAAATGTTATGAGTGGACGCCTGAAAAATTATTAGATAACTTATAATTGCCTCAAAACATACGAGTACTTCAAGGGTAAATAAACAAATTACCTACTTAACAAATTCATAATTCATCTAAATCTAAAGTAATAACATTGGTCTACCTCATTACAGTTACTAAGCAAGCTGCAGTAAGGGAATTTTATCTGTAAATCTTAACTTTGTAGTAAAACTGTTGTAAACAAGTAAAAAACTGTTAGTACTGTACTGTACTGTTAGTAGGTATATGCCAATGACTTAGTAAGCTTAAGTATACCTGAAAGGGTCAAGGTATAGTGCCCGTTGCGGTAGCTTGAAGTTCTTCTTGATGTATTCATCATCCAGGAGGACGAAATCATTGCCCGATGATGAGTATGAACTTGCTGATTTTTTTGGTGCCCTTGGGCCCGCGCCGGACTTTTGGTTTTGCGCATTACGGGCGTCATCGCGAGGCACAAGACATATAAGTGGCAAGCCAGCTTTTTGGCCACCAGCGGCACCGGCGCAAGGGCAGCAGCTGAAACCAAACAATAGGATGCGTATCTGACATTTTTGGTTATTAACTATTGGTAATGAAAACGGCAAATTTTGTTTAGGCTTATATCGAGTAGGTGATGGCATAAAATGCTCTTGTTATAAGGCTCTTGTTCCAACATATTTTGAAACTACGCCAGAATTATGAGCAATGGCTATCTATGGCTAATGGATTAATTTACTATGTAGGTTGGTACATGTAGGCAGCTATCACTTGAATGACCTGAACTTCGAACCTACATTACTTGCAATTAGTTAGCTTGTAAGTTCCGGATAATTTACTCTGCTTACGCAAGCCCTAAAGCACGTCAGACCTAGCAAGGCGGCAAATATCGCCGACCTATCTAGACTATAATATTTAAATAAACATGAACTGAAATGATATGAAGGAAATTAACAAATAAATTTCACTTACTTAGTCATACTGTTTTTCTAGATGGTTTCAATATATCAGCATATTTATTTATTTTTTGTAATTTTAATTTTTACTGCATGTTTTTGAATATTTTTTTGCTTAATTTTCCATTTTACGTTACTGTCAAATAGATGTGACGTGAGTCACGTATTCTTTTTCCAAAGAGAATACTTTTTGCCACGATTATTCAGAAAACAGTATTAGGCTGGCCGCAAACAAACGGTTTCCAAATTAGGTTTACTAATTAAGAATTCAAACTCGGAATTCCTAGACAATAGCGCAAACGTCCTTTTTTTATAAACAAGAATTTTATACGACCAATGCGTATAATGTAGAAACTTTTGTAAAAAAACGTTATCTTAGACGATAACGAATTTATTGCTAGTCAAAGTGCAATTCTTACTAGTTTTAAAACAAGAAAGAGATGAATCGTACTTATAGGGTAAACCGTTTATTAAATATTCAGTGATTAACAGAAAGTTAATTCTATGAGCAAAATGACTGTGCAAGTTTCCTAATAATTTAAAACGTCTTTACAAATCTGCTTCTCTAACTCTCACTAAACCGGACATTTGCGCTAGTCTCCGGAATTCCAAAACTGAATTCATAATTAGAAAACCAAATTCAGAAAAAACGTACGTTTGTGGCCAGCCTTATATCATAGGTAAGTATAAAACAATATTTAACTTTTGATAGCTCCAGCATATGAGTAAAGAAAAGGAACTTTACTCATGTGGCTCCAGGGTTGGATTTTGGTGCTATAATATTGAATACGATCGACGAACTAAGAAGTATATATGTCGCAGACAGATAGTTGAATTAGCCGTTTAATTGAACGCCTAGCCTCTTAACTAAACAGCGACGTTCAACTAAATTCCTGAATTACATTTAGCCATTTGATCAAACAGCCAGGTAAATGACTTGGATCAATAAGGTTTCATTACTCGCCTAGCCATTTGATCAAACAGCTAGGCAAATGACTTGGATCGATGACGTTTCATTAATTGCCTAGCCCTAGCCTAGCGTCATCATAAATATGTGTATATTGTATGTATATTTATGAATATGCATATGCATATATATATATGCATATATATTTATGCATATGCATATACATATATTCCTGATGACGCGCGGCCGCTGCCGCGGGTCCTCTCCTCGCTACGGTCGTCGGCGCATGTCACGCGGTGGTCACTGTTCCTAGTGTGTTGCCTTAGTGTCAGACTAAGACATTATATGACTGGCCTAAGTATTTTACGAGCCAGTTAATTAAATATTGTAATAAACGCTACGGCTGGATATCATTCAGGAATTTAGTTGAACAGCGCTGTTTACTTAAGAGGCTAGGCGTTCAATTGAACGGCTAATTAAGCTAGTTGGCTGCGACATCTACATGTTATAGTATTTTGGCAAAATGGATTGTAGTACATCACTGGACTTTCATTCTAAGATTAAGGCCAAATTATTGTACTCAATTTATTGATTCAAGTTTTTATAACTAACCAAAATAGTGTAAGCGGTGGACCTGGCGAGTCTGTCTTTGCAAAGCTTATATTTAAGATCGTTATTAAAACTATCAAAACAGACTTCAAATGCAGCGCTAGTCATTTTCAGTAGCAAATTTGAAGTTTTTATCTCCATATTTTGATAATATACATGGTTTATAATGAAAGTCTCCATATCATACCACGAGCATGTAAGACCGGAACCAATTACAGCACAGAGCAGTACTCTCAAAGTTGTTAAAGAGTATGTTTACTTCCGTAAAACTCTGCAGTTGGCTAAAAACAACTTCGAGAAAGAGGCCAATAGAAGAATACAGCTGGGTTGGGCAGCATATGGTAAACTACGTCGGGTCTTCACATCCCAAATTCCACAGTCTAAATACGAAAGTCTTTAATCAGTGCTCCCTGCCCGTTATGACATACGGTGCCGAGACGTGGACACTCACGGTGGGGCTGGTCCACAAATCAAAGTTGCTCAGCGAGCTATGGAAAGGGCTATGCACGGAGTTTCTCTGAAGGATCGAATCCGAAACGAGGTTATCCGACAGAGAACCAAAGTTATCAACATAGCTCACCGAATTAGCAAACTGAAGTGGCAGTGGGCCGGACATATCGGCCGGACATATCAGCCGAAGAACCGACAACCGTTGGGGTAAACGAGTTATTGAGTGGAGACCGCGTAGCGGCAAGCGTAGCGTAGGACGTCCTCAGACTTGGTGGAGCGATGATCTTCGCAAGGTGACTGGCAAGAGCTGGATGAGAGTTGCTGAGGATCGTGTTCAGTGGCGTGCAGTTGGAGAGGCCTATGTCCAGCAGTGGACTAACATATGGGACAGAATGGGGAAAAAAATAGAATTCAAATCAGTTAATAAATTACGGAGTTCTGATTTTTTACGTTTTCAACCCCCATATCTCTGCCATTTTGACAACTTTCCAAAAACTGAAACTTCTATAAAATTATTGAACATGCTCACAAAATTTCGCCCATTAAAACAAACCACAGAAATATTAATAATACCTTAAACAGACGCATTGAGAACCTCCTCTTTTTTGGAAGTCGGTTGAAAATATGCATGACCGCCTCATCAAGCTGCTTGTCATCAAGCTGCTTGTCATCAAGCTGCTTGTCATCAAGCTGCTTGCATCAAGCTGCTTGTCTCAAGCACATACGAAGGCATTTTCGACCAAGCTGAAGCAGAGACGTTAGCTTCACTAGGTCTATTAGGTAAGTATATTAGAAACCTAATTCTCTTGAGAAACTCATCAAATAATGATAAAATGTATTAAAGAATCTGATGACCCCTGAAATAACCTACTAACGAAAAAGATCGGTTTATGGATCAGTTGGCGAAGAAATTGGGTATCATACCAACAGGAACAAAATATTCATACATTGTAATTCGTTCATTTAGGTATACCCAGTCGGGTCTTATATAAATTGCCTTGGCACAATCTACTCTTTGGGAGAATGTATAATAACGCATTGTTTGTTAGTCATTATACATTTATACAGTATTTATTTATATTATGTAATGTATACAGTATTTATTAATATGCATACTAAAGTAACTGATATGTTTCTTTTTACCAAGTTCAAAACTCTCAATGTTCTCAGTTTGCCTGTGGTCGTGTATGTTTTTTTAACCGACAAAAAAACGGAGGAGGTTATTTTTTTTTAAAAGGCGATTTCCCTGTCCAATAGGGGACCAATTTTTAAAATAATTTTAATTCAAAAGAGCATACTCCTTCGCTGGTTCCATTGTAAGTTCATTTACAATAATAAATAGATAGATAAATATAGATTGTAAATAGATAGATATAGATAAAACCTCAAACTTGCTACTAAACTGACTAGTACTATTATTTATTCTGTGCTGGCGCGGCATTTGAAGTTGATTTTTACCGTTTTAGGTTTTTAGGTTTCGGTTCCGTTACCTCAAAAGGAAAAAAGGAACCCTTATAGAATCTCTTTGTTGTCCATCTGTCTGTCTGTTCGTCTTTCAAGACCCATTTTCTCAGGTACGCGTAGAAGTATCAAGTTGAAACTTAGATCAAAATCTCGGGTCTATGGTTTATTTTACCTGTGAAAAATCAAACTTGTGAGTCAACGCGATCAGAAGTTATCACCGTTTATGTAGAATATTTGGCGATTTCACAAGGGAATCAAAATCTATTAGGGTACTTCACGTAGACCTAGAATCGTGAAATTTGGCGAGAAGCAAGGTCTTGCAGCTCTTGTAAAGAAAAAGATCTGAAAAATATGTAGTTTAATAATAAAAAAGGTAATTAACTATTACAACCTTATTATTTGCGGTTGATGTATTAACCGTGTCAAGGCATCGGTCTAGGAATCGAACTGCAAAGTTATGTTTGTCCTTTAACATAGTTTGACAATTTTGTTCGGAACTCTTGTTGCGCGAGTCTGACTCAAATCGAATCAAAGCATTTAGTCAGTATGTAGGCAGTATTAATCTGTATATACGTCAAAATTATAAAATAAATCATAATCAATTATCAAGTAAACAATGCAAAAGCAGAAGAATTTAACGCTTTGAATAAAAAAAAACGAAAGTAATGAACCATTCAGCTGTCATACAATCGTTGACGTCAGACTATTCAAAAAATATTAAAGTAGGGTTGTTCTTGGTTGGTTGTTTATATTTAAAAAAAACAGTGAAATAGTGAAAGTGCTTAAAGAAACGCATACCGATCACAGACAGAGCATAACTCGCACTTGGCCGATTTTTTTAGACGATCCCAAATGATTTACATTAAGACTTGTAGCCAACTTTGACCCTGTTGTTTGTCGATGGACATTATTCTAAATTAGTGCAACACGTCAAACAGTTACCCCTATAGGCCTTGTTTGCACGTTCGCCGCGTCATGTAGTCAGTCAGCGTGACGACAAATTAAATGGAGCTAAGATAGGGCGACTGTTTACGGTCAGGGTATCGACCTAGTATCGACACTTTCTAACTAAAGATTTTGACGGCGCATAGCGGTGGATTTGACATAAGTTATGTCTTCTTCTTCTTCTTCTTATGGCTTTTAAACACTGCTTGGCGTTTTTCTGCCAGTGTCAAAAGTATGGCCAGTGTACAGTATATTTACAAGAAAAAAAAACCGACAAAATAAAAATTTATAAATTAAATATGAACTTAAATAAATGCTTAGAAACATTGCATTTATGTATAAGCAAATATTATAAGATTTAATAAAATTACACAAAATATATACAGACGAAGTAAATACATATGAGAGGACATATTTTATATTAACGGGACGAGATATTTTGTGGCTTATGGCATCATTTAGGGAGAAAGATAATTTGGACAACAGAAAAATATATGATCTAGAGTTCCTTCATCTAGACCACATTCACAGCGAGAATGGTTCCTGACCCTGATTTTGGCAAGAAAAACTGGAGAACAAACGTGATCAAGACACAAACGAATGATGGTAGAGGAAACCCATTTATCCACTTTCTAAAATTAAAATAACCATGGCTTTATTGGGATTTCAGGTTGAATGTCACCGTTATGTCTGCCTTTGATAATTTTATTCCTATTCCAAATGATTGACCACTGTCTTAAAGAAGTTTTTTAGCTAAAGAACGGAGGGTTATGTCAATATAATTTGAATTAATAAATAAATGGTTTGAATTACACTATGCACGGTGAATTAAGTTTATCCGTGACTATACGTTCGCGAGCACTGTGATATCTCATAGTATTGTTGGTGAATACGGGGGTAAACATTACTCTTATTATTGCCTGTTAATAATCACAGTTGTAGCGGTACATGAAGTGCGAAGTTGTACCTAAAATTAAATTAATTAAAAATACTTGTTATAAAATATACCACAATCGTGTCACTCAAAGAAACTCAGTCGTTTACTTGAAATACAAGAAAAACCTTAATTTGGTTGCCAGCCACTTAAACTAACATTTAGGCGCTAAGTTAAGAGTTATAAGAGATGCAGAGAAGAGCTACCAATATCTTTAGGTTATAAACAAGTGTTAACACTATTGAGTTATAGCGTGCTATAACACTAATATACCCCCGAAATGGGCATAATATTCTTGCAGGCTTAGGTTCTTCAATCGCGGTACAGTAGAGATATAGTGCGGGATTAGAGGTATAAGAGAGCTATAGTACCGCTACAGAAGTGCTAAGAAACTCTTTGAGCGCTAAATAAGCAACAAATTAGTGAATATTAACTCTTACAATGTAAAGTACTCTTAGTACAGATCTACAAAGGCGATATCATCTACTTATAAAGATATTTTAGCGCCGAACTAATTGTTTATAAAACTTTAGAGATAGTTTTATGAGTTCCGGCATATAATTGGTGTACTATCATATTTTTACAATAAGTCAATAACAATTAATGGCGCATGTACCTAACTAAGTGAAAAGTGAAGTGAGTACGTGCTAAATACCCTTGCGGAGGTAAGTACACTGTGAATAGTATGTATATTAGTAAGAAATAATGAGTAGGCCTGCTATCTATTGTCAATTTAACATAAGTGCAGTAATTTAATAATACATGGAATTCGTACAAATTATGTGAAAATGTAGTATAACTTTATCTATGCAAGTTTTTATTCACTGTAGTACGTGGTATTATAACATATTTCATAAAACTACTTGAGGAAGCTGTGACTGAAGTAAATTTCACAATTATAAAATTCATTTTGGTGGCCCAATATGGCGGTATAGGTTATAACTGCATGCGAGTATATTGTAACTTCTCTAGATACAATACAGCAAGAATTACCGCTCTTCTACATCACACACGTCTAAAAAACTGGTATAGCTGAGTTTTTCAACGGTTTTGCAGTTAAAAGAGACTTAACAAAAACCTAAAGAGTTAATGAAAACAAACTTACCGCCCGGTATTAGAGATCCGTAGGAATCGCATAAAACCTTAAGTAATAAGTAGTTTTATTTTAAAAATTTCGCAAACGACAGATGATTTCCATCTCCTTACCCTTCTTACGAATTTCGCGATGTAGGTTAGGTACTTACTCTAGGTAGGTACACCAAAATGTGCATAAATACCATTTGACGATACTTATTTATTTTACGTAAATATTTTATTGTATTATATTATATTATATTATTTGTAGTCCTCTTAATATAAAACCATTGCTAGGTTCTATAATATAGAGAAACATGAACACTCACACATAGACGCTATCCGCTGACAATCGTGATTCGTGTCTCCGCGCCGGTAGCTTTATCTGTCGCGCCACCGCGCCGCGGTTGCGGCTGCGGCGCGCGGTGATTGGCCCGTGCGCGTCAGCAGTCAGCACAGATCTGTGCTCTGTGCTGCGCGTAACTCGTCAGTGAGAGTTTGCTTCTCGACTTTCTCGTTATTCCCGATTGTTGTAGTAGTAGGTAGCGGTACACGGGTACAGATTTTGAGCGTGCGTGGAACTTGTAGGTATATTCACGCATAATATTACTAAACGTGATTTGAAGTTACCTAATATTTTATTGTGTCTAGTTGAAATTCATATCTTTTATATGTGCTAATCTATATATACATTACATACATGTAATGTATGTAATGTATATATAGATATATATATATATTGTATACATATAATATCTAATCTGCTAGTGTTGACCACTATCTCGCCTGGTGATAAGCGATGATGTGGTCGAAGATGGTGAACACGTAGGTACCTATATCTATAATGTTGTGTTCCATTTCGTGTCTGTGAGCGATGTCTATGTGAAACACACATATCCATCAAATTCGGATACTCTGTAGTTGTCAGTCAGTAGGTACTTATGTATCCGCGCGTTATTTTGCGTTGCCACATGTCTCTGCTGTCGCACTGTGGTATATCTAGGTAGGTAGGAACCTAAATCAACTAGCGGTTATAAGAATGTAGGTATTAAGTAAAACAATTTATTGACATTCAGCAAAAATATCATATTAGAGGTACCTTTTGCCAGTATTAAATGTAGGAACTTACTTGTACATTTTAGGTTTACTTATGTCACTACAATAAACACAGATTTTTTTAATAGAATTTATTTAATTCAATACTTATGTAGTATCCATCGTACCTATACCTAATCTGTTGGTGTTTTGGTATACATATTCTACAGAAAACCGAGACATAATAGCATTATCTTTTGTCTATTTGTAAAACCGATGCAATTAATTATTGAAATTAGATGTTCCTTAATCTTTATTTTACTTACTTTTCAATGACGTTTAAAATTTTACGCACAATAGAAAATGGTAAACTCAAACTGTGGATTGCTCCATCACTTTGGGAAAACAATGGGGTGGTAAAATGGCCCAAATCCAATGCACAAACACTGTGCAGAAATGAAAAGTCCATGCCTAGACCTGACTGGCGAAAGAAAAATTGTCAGGTGAAGAGAACAAATTTACCTACATATGAGGATGCAGACCTCGAACTCTCCAGAATGCTAGAGAAAACTGATACTGATGACGACGTCGATCCCAGATTTTTCAAAAACACACAACCTAGAGAAATGGAACCATTAAATCTGAATTCACTAGTTCAACAAGTGGTAAGTGATATAATTATAATTATCATTATTAACAGCCAGTATTCGTCCCCTGTGGGACATTAGGCCTTTCCTATTGAATTCCACTGAGCTCGATCTGCAGCTCTTTCAAACCGTTTCCAGCTCTTGCATTCAAGCTTGCGTACCTATATCATCGCTCCTAGCCGAAGGGTGTTCCATGTCAATTATTATAATTATGGATTTTATTAAAAACTAGTTACCCACCACAGTTAATAACAGAATAACACGGGTGAAATGTATATTAATTGTCCGTACCTACCCGTAGACTATCTCTGTTAACTATTTTATAACCGGCTTTTCATTTAACACTAATAGTTATTACAAATAGTTTTTGCGAAGTAAATTTTACATTACAGGGCCACATTATTAAAGCTATTCCATGTCATAAATACATACACATAAACATAGAACCATTTTAAACAATAACAAACTATCCTATTTCCGTAAATATTAGTCTAGGCGTAAGTGCTAATCAAAGCGATAAGGTGCCTCCATGTCAAATTTAATCCATATCCGTTCAGCCATTACGGAGATGAGTGGGAGCAAATATACTTAAACACAAACGATCACATTAATAATATTTGTGTGATTTTGTCAGTTGTTTAATCAAATCTTTTTTTTAGATGATAAATCATGAAGAACAATCACAAACCATAATTCCTAACCAAGTCGTCGAGTCACCTCAAATTATGATAACTTCTGATAATGATACCTATCCAACCTACAGTATGATAAATGACAACACAAACTTCAGTGCTAACACTTACGAAGTTTATGATTTTAAGAAAATGATTGACAATCAAAATCTTTTGTTGGCAAACCAAAATAAAATGTTGGAACTCATAGCTGAAAAGCATAGAGAACAAAAAACTATTTTGGAAAACCAAGAAAAAATGCTTCACGAAATTGCCAGTCTATCGATTCAAGTTGATAATATTATAATGATGCTCGGTAACCAAAGAGAAATAGAAGTCTGCACATTAGAAAAAACGAGAAATACACCTGAGTCATTGTCATTTAAACTTGAAAAAATTAACGACATTACCGAATTGAACAAAATGGAAACTATGTTGTCTGATAAGAATGCTAGAGAGCGAAAAGATCATATTCGGTTGTATGTTCTCGTGGAAAAGGATTGGACTGTGCAAATACGCTGATAGATGTCCTGTTTTCACGTGATTTTTTGTGCCAGTGCTCCTGGAGCGGTAGTAGTCGTAATGATGGCATTAAGATTAGTTTGAAATGCTATAAAAATGTTGTGTCATTTTTTTGGGAGATGATTTTTAAATGGGATTCCACATTCTCAATTAAAGATAATGAAATATTTTTTAAAAATATTTTGAAAAATGCCAACAAAAGAAAAATTGCAAAACTAGAACGGACATCAACATCACGGAAACGTGTAAAACAAGATAAAAACAATCAGAAGAAACTTGACAATGATAATATCACCAAAAATCGTGAAAATGAAACCAACAGTGCTAATATAAAAGAAAATGGTAATTTTATAGAAATAACGGCATGTTCCGTTCAATCAAACGATGGTAATATTGAAGACAATGTTACTATGTCAATAACTGCAGGTGATATTGAAATAGGACCAGATTCCGGAAGTGATGTTGATTGATTCCATGAATGTAGCAGGAATCAAATTTTTACAAGATATTTTTGTATAAAGTTCCTTATAATTTATTTAACTATAATAATTGAAATATATTAAGATATAAGTATTTCAATTATTGTAGTAAAATAAATAAGATTTGTATCACAGATATATTTAAATAGATGAGGCGGCTGCAGCTTGATATCACACTTGAATTTGGAAAATATTGAGTGCTTAGGAATGGTTTGCGTTATTATGTTAATTAAGTTTCTTATTCCTAAATTATATTAATAGTTTCTAATAAAAATATAGGGTGGATTTTTGAGATGGGTCGGTAAGAGCTGATCCACACTGTATAATCAACAAGAGGTCTCATTATTAGTAATTGATAACATAATATTTATGTTATGTAGAATAACCTGATATCATATAATTAGATTATGGACTATATATAATTAAGGAGGTCGCTGAATTCATCATTATAAACAACTTTTATTTTAGAATCAACTTTTAAATCGCGCTAAATATCAGTAATTATTATACATTTCATTGAGCGAGAATGACGTTTCTACGGAAGGTTTGATTTTTCCCGTAATTTCCCGTCTGTGGTCCCATAGTAAACGTTGTATAAAATGATGAGTTCTATGATGAATCAGATACTCCGTGCACCTTATTATTGATTGATAACATTAAAATATAAGCTGTAAACTGATTTGAATGATGAAAATAAAGAAAGCTTTCAAGTAACACAATTAGTTTTATTAAAAAAATATATTAGGCTGTATGAAGTAAAGGGAAAAAATAAAGTAAATCTGAGTGCTGAATACACACAAATTTACAAAGTACATCTGTTGGTGATATCATAATTTCGTCTCTATTGGCAACCTGATCATTTCCTTTGAACATATTTAAATAAGATGACTTTATGGGAAGATGAAATATGTCACGCTTGTTCCTTATTTTGTAACAGTGAATATTTATATCTTTAGATTCAGGTAATGAAATAATTTCCTTTATTTCTACTATTTCATGATTTTTTGTCATAAAGTATCTGTCCCGAGGCTTAGATGATAAAACAAAATGTTTTAAATGAAGAGTTGTATGGTTTTGACTCTTGGTTACAATTGGTTCACTAAAATTTGTTTCTTTATTTGAAAGAGAACTATTTAGTCCAATTTGTTCGGTAAGTCTTTTTGCTAGTTGTGCAAGAGGTTTGTGTCCTTGCCTGAGCGTATTTTTTATTGTAAACAATTTGTTTTCAAAAGGATACGCATTAAATGTGTGTAGTGGACCAAATTTTTCCACTTCGCCTACCACGTGCATTAAATTATGTACGTTGCTGGTTATATAGTCAGCGCCGTAGAAGTTTTTAAACCGTTCCACAAAATGTTGCAGCAAATCTTTGGCTATTGGTAAGAGTGTTTTGTATTTATCAATTGAGCATATAGTTATCGCACAGAAAAATGTTAGAAAATGTTGACATACATCGCTACCAAGAACATCGACCAGTGCAACTACGCTAATATAATATAAAAACGTTCTGAATTCTGAACCTTTCCAATGCGCGAGGCAATCAAGTGTTCGCACTGCTCTGTGTATTTCTGAAGGCATTCGGCATTTCTTCAAAAAATCATTAACTTTTTCTGTATCCCTTGCAGACCATTTTGTTGTGTATGTCCCAAAATTTCCATTACGCCATCCAACCAACAATCTTTTCATAATCCCCAGATCAACCAGATGTAACGAATCTGCTACGGGAAAATCTTCCACCATATCGATTGGTAGTTTTAATAATGGAGAATCTGTTTTATGATGCGCCCCATACTTTTTGGCTCTAAAGTCGTCATTGTTTCTATTGGGAAACTTTCGCGCAGAAAATGCCACTGTATGAGAACGATGAGAATATTCGCCAATAGTTGTACACTTTAAACAACCGTGCATTCCATTAAAGTTACAAACACCTGAAAAAAAAATCGTTTGTGTTCATTGTAATATAATGTAGTATTTTTGATTTATTGATTGATTAATCATTTAATTCATTTTATACATCAACGATCATCAAATTAAACTTCCAAATTGTGATTATAAAATTAACATAACTTAATTATGATATGATATGCTTTTTAAAAAATTCGTACGTACGCGCCCACAGGTATACATCACGCATGTTCAATACGTTATTAAATACAAACCTTTGATAAAAGCTCGCGCAGGGGAATCACAAATAAAACATCTAATTCTGACATTAATTGTTCTATATTCTATTTGCAGCCCTTCCTGTAATATATTTTTAATTTCAGTGACGAAATCTTCTAAATATTCTTCTAAATTTTTTGGTTTTCCGATTCCATAATAGACACCAATAACGAATGGTTCTGCATCAATTCCATAAATGTTTGCTAAAATCGGCCAAAATTCTTTTCTAGATCTCTTGTGTATTGGTAAACCATCGAAATTGAAATTCAAATATATAGTTTCAGGCAAGTCTTTACATTTTAGTAAAATATTTGTCAATGGTCTGAAAAGGCCATTATGCCAGTATTCGCCGTCATTTTCCAACGTCTTAATCATAATTTCTTTAGGTGTTTGCAACAAAGTACGGGGATCAATCGGCAGTAATCCGTCGAACCTCTCATTTAAAATCGATAACAAGTCTTTTAAAGCTGTTTGGCTTATATTTTTTTCAATAGCCCAAACTCTTAGTTTGTCACTAAAATCAAGATTTTTCAAGTATTCACTCGAGGTTTCTTCATCGTCACTACTCAATAAATATGGCAATTCTTCAATATCAATTGAATCATCACTTACGGAACCCTGCTCCTGCGCTTTGTGGGATACCGCTTGGCCACTTTCGTTTACATTACTTGTACTTGGGCATACATTTTCTTGCATTAGATTTGTTTCTGCAACAGGAACATTGTAGTTTATAATGTTACGATATTTTTTAAGCAATTTTCGCCTATTTCCACCAGTCCATCTCCGATATTTCCAAGTTAATCGATTCATTTTTTTTAAAATAGTACTCTCGTTAACCACAACAACATATTGATCAATAGTTATAAAAGTGTTAAGTGGCCCTATTACTCCACTTATAGATATATAGAGTCAATATTTATAACCACAGAATCTAGAATAGCGATGGATATCGCTACCGTGTGCTCTTAAGAGATAAAAAAGAGTTTTCTGAGTCTATATGTATTCAGTGTTAAATGAGTGTTCATTGGAGCCTTTAAAGACCTAAGGCAGTTAATTATTGCCTTTGCAGAACCTTAAGGGTTTTATTAGAGTTTTTTGCAGTCACTATAGAATTCATAGAGATAATGGCAAGTGGCTATTACTTATATATCTCTTATAGTTGCAAGATGCGCTGAAAGCTACAATACAAGATGCTTTAGTTGTATTATAGCTGCCGAAATCGTTACTCTACGTCTTAAACCAATTAGCTCAACCTCTTATGGCTCTTTTAAACCTGTAGTATTGCATTGAGTAATAGTATGGATAAACAAACGCTGTTAAAACGCTAGATGTTATAATCGCAGCTGCTTTAGCGTCTCTATCTCTCTTAAGGTTGCAAAGTAAGGTTTATTTGTCGCTAAAATGTTTGTTGGTCAGCCTTCTATCTAATAAAAAATATCGTAAACAGAGAAACAAATGCCATCATAACAGTCACCCTCTTTGAATATTATTAAATCTTAATTTTTCTCGCAATTTGTGTATTCCATAAAGTAGACAAACAAAACAATACACCAGACAGAACAGGTGTACAAGATAAAATCGTATTATATCTGCACAAACCCGGCAGAGGACAATTCAAAAGTTCTCAACATAAACGAGATCAAAAGTTGTAAGCGACAAAATGTGAAAAGACAAGATAAAATACATAACGAGTGTTTGATACTCAACTCAACAGGTTGATATCCGATGTATACAAATACTTACTTTAAGTTTGTTGCGCGGATTCAGAACGGTTTTGAAAGACTTATGATAACACTCGATCTTCTGCCTGTTTCAAATCTCAGTTAGGTCTTTACAAAACGTTTATGTATATTATGTTTATATTTTTGATGTGAAAACTTCTTTAGCGGCGTTGTGAACTTTTTGGGATGGGTAAAAGATGTTAACTCGCGTCAGGACCTCGCGTCAGGAGACGTGACCTGATCGAAAATTCGTAAGACGGAAGGAGAGTAGACCAAATGCAGAACGTTAATGTTCAAGTTTTTACTTCTGCCGGCACTCCCGGAGTGTTTTTTTTGTAATTATTCTAATTTTAGGGTTATTTGTTTGTCATTATCCCACTAATAGTATAAATGCGAAAGAAAACGGGTGTGTGTGTGTTTATATTTGGTACCACGTATGTTCTAAGGCATAGGCTAATCTTATTTGAGAAAATAACCCCTAAAGGGGTTACGTAGGGTGATAAAGTTTAAATGGAAAATGTACGATTCACTCAAAACTACATATTTAAACCTTAATACAAATAAAGGCATATTTTCTAATTTTTCAAACCTTATCTTAGGGGGTAAATAAAATGAATTTTGTTTAGAAAAGTAATAAAAAATTAATTAATGTTTGTGTCCACGTATCTCCTACTACATAACTACTTAATCGATTAGAATAAAATTGAAAATTAAGATAGTGTACTACATTCTGGAATAAAAACGCTAGCCTTTCAGATATAAAATTTAAAAATGGATCGTCCTATCGTTTACCAGTCGTTGATCCAGTCCCTTCATCCCAGTTCCATCATCATATCAGCTCAGTGGTTCCATAGTATCGTTTTGTCACCAAACTATATAGGAATGCCAAATTTTTTAATTGAAAATTCAGAAGTTGTGACGAAGTGGTCCGATATTTCGTTTATTTGTTTTTTTTCAAAGTTGCAATATTTTTGAAAACTCACATACGAATGTTGCAAGTTTAACAAAGGCTTGTAAAAATCATCATCACTTATAGTAGCATGACCCAAACCCATAAATAAAGGGTTAATCTATAAATATGTCGTCGCTGTTGCAGAGGTCTATTACCAACACGAGCGCCAGCATATTGGTTAGCTGTATAGCTGTCAACGAGAACTATATTCTGTTTTCTTTGACTAGTCTTCAACGTGAAATAGTGCGCCCGAGGGGGCTGTGCTGAACTTTTATTGGATGTAATTTTATTTTTAAAGTGTTCATTTTGGAACTTTGAATCATGATATGTTATGTATACCTATCTAATAACTCATGGTTGAATTTTTTTATGATATAAGGTAACAGGACAAGCACGACGCTGGGTAAGCGCTGACGTCTACCTATTACAGATAAAGGAGCTTGCAAAATTCTGCATAGACAAAATTTTGCACGTTACTTCACTGCGCCTGTTACCTTGAGATGCGACATAACGATGTTAAGACTCACACTGTAATTTCACTTGGCACTATTATTATTTATATTTTATTAATATTGAACTCCTTGAATCTTCATCTTTGATCTTAGCCCCGACGCAAAAAGACGGGTAAGAAGCATTTGACGAGTGTATCTCTATTTAACTATGTGTGTTGTCAGAGTAACTAATTCTACACCTCGACATCTAAAGCGGGAACTTACTAAATGGCTAAATGAGAGGTGCTTCTATAGTATTCATGAATATTTTGTTTCTAAATAGTTTTATTAAATATATTTTTTTCTACAATTATTATTCAATTATGTAATTCATGCATGAGAACATATTATTATGACTGTTTATGACTAAGAAATCTTGACATAATCTAATTTTGTTTGTAATTATCCTCGATAACTGATCGGCAACTGATATATTAGTAAGAAATTAATTAATTTTAGTAATTAGCATTATTTTTAAAATGTACCTACAAATGAATTTTCATTGTTTGCTAGGTAATTAAAATTATTGATCATGACTTTTAATGTATATATAACGAAATTTGTAATGTAATTTATTTTATTTAGAAATTTATTAATTGTATTCTAGAAAGCATTTGTACACCCACAAGGGTACAAAACTAATGTACCTATTTTAAGCATAACACCAGCTACTTTAATATTGTTATCATAGTTTTCTGACAAATAAACATTCATTCATTCATTCATACTAAAGTATTGTTACTCTGAAGTTGTATCTGTCTGTGGCATCGGATGAACCGATCGATTAGGTTTTTTTTGTTTTATAGGTGACTTGAGCGAGGGTGATCTTAAGTCTTAGCAACAATTCTAGAATATATTATGTTTCTTTGAAGTGTTTCACACTTTATATTTTTGTAAATTGTTAAACACAATCCAAAATTTCACTTCAAAGAAACATCATATTTGATTTACGCAGTGCAACATCTCTCGTCGGATTTGAAAACTGTAATGATTTCTTCCGAATGATTAACTTACGTAATAAGTAGTCATAGATGGCGCCACCAATGCATAATTGGGTTAACAAATGCAATCCACTAATTTCGTCGTAACGATACTTCGCACCGTGGCTTAATTTGCAAAAGCACCGGAACATGTTATTCCGGAGGTTGCGGGTTCAAGTCCCGTCGGTACGATGAAATTTTGGATTGTGTTTAACAATTTACAATTCTAGAATATTTTGTTCAGCTGTTAGCTCAGATCATCAGCTCTTTGCTGGATGAAGGGTATAAATAGGGGCTGGTCCACAGATCTGATCGATTCGAAATGTGGTTTTCCTGTAACCTTGATCTGCCGGGGTTTTCAATTTTCAATAAAATGTGAAAAATATATGATTGTAACTAATTTTATATTACTGCGTGCGTTCTATTTTATTTCAGCAACCATTGAACAAGTGATCATATTGTTATTGGATATCATATTCCATAGTGTAATGTATTGCTACGCTACATCTCATGCGTTTCACAGTCTCGTAGCGGCCGCCTGTCAGAGCGGTTGTAAGTACTTACATACGAGATTGGATGCTTAGTGGCTCTCACTGTGTGATCACAAATGATTCCAGTCAACCATTAAGTTTATCTGTATCTATATCTATCTACATATAGTTACAGATTTAGATTAGATTAGAAGTGCCCCGCAACTTTGCCCGCGTTAAAAACTTCTTTTGTTAAAAATTTAACTTCTAGCGTTAAACATTTATTTCACCCTCTTGGGGTTGGTATTTCGAAAAAGCCTGCAACACGTATTTACTTACTTATTTATTTACAGAAGAATTGCGTGAAGTTTCGAATAAAAAGGTCTAATCTTGTTTTTCCATACAAACTTTGAATCCCCGTTTCATCCCCTAAGGAGTGAATTTTGGAAAATGTTTTCTTAGCGGACCTGCGTTATAATAACTATCTGCATGCCAAACTTCAGCGCAATCCGTAAAGTGCTTTGGGCTGTGTGTAGATAGATCAGTCAGCCTTTACAGATTAGTATCGTATATGGCAAAATGATAAGAGAGTAGCATATTCATTATATGCTTGCATCAGTAAAAGTTATAGGCAGAAACGACGCCCGACAACGGAATGGTTTTACCTGGAGGAGAGAAGAGAAACTCACGACCATATTGCATTGTAACTTTCACAAAACAGACTTTTTCTTGTTTTGATCTGATTAAAAGGCTCTCTATTAAAAGTCTAGCAATTTTATTAAGCCAGCTGAGGTACCCATTAGACAGGCTTGTGATGACGATGATAGGCAAACCTGAACTAACACGTCCGTTTCATAAACCTTATTCAATGTAATTCATTTAATTAAGGCGGCAATAGCCTAATGGATAAGGTGTCGGACTGGCGATCGAGAGGTCGTGAGTTCGGTCCCCACCCCACCCATTGCACTATTGACGTGAACCCACTCCAGACACAAGCATATTTAGCTTAGTTGGAGGGGTTAACAAGAATACTATTAATGTGCAACCCACATTGCGCGTAATCTTTAAAAAAAAAACAAATCAATAAGCCCGACCTTCGAGCAAACGTTCAAACGGGTCGGTCACCAAACGACACCTAAAGGAGTTTATTTGTTTTATAATACGTACCTACGTACTTTGTAAGCCCTCTGTGATATCGTTAGTGTGCTGATAGGATACAATAAAACAAAACGCGAAATTAGCCCGATATTGTCGGGGAAATCAATTGGTGCGATTTTATCGCGATCAACTTTCAAGTGGTAGAGATAACGTGCCGATAAAATTTGCTCTTTGGGCGGTAAGTCAACTTTATACACAAATATTTATGTGCCGCTGAATAAAAAGTCTTTTACGATTTTGACGAGTCCTATAAATACCCATATACTACATAACCTTACCATATCACTTAGCTATTGGATTTATTGAACATTGACATTTAGGGGAACTCACTCTAGACACAAGCATATTTAGCTTAGTTGGAGTGGTTAACAAGACGAGTAATGTGCAACGTATATTGCTATTAGTTAAGCTTTAATAAAATCTATGTACGTATGTCAAATCTGTTCATTGCGACGATTCTAATGAGCCTAATGACGAGCACGACGTCTTTGCGTTAGTTGGTGAGGATTTGAGTATTCTGCAGATTCTAGATGTCCTAGCATCAGGTCAAGGTTACCATGTTCTTGAAAGATCATTGAAGTATAAGGATACTGAATTTCAAATTGATCAGACCTATGAACATTTCTATCATAGCGTCCGCGGCTGAACGGATTTTAATGAAACAAAACTAAGAAGTCACCTATCAAACTAAAAACAAAACTAAATCAAAATCGGTTCACACATTTGCGACATGATATTACAGACACACATATACAGATACACAGACCAGTGTGTCTGTATATATATATATATATATATATATATATATATATATACATATATATGTATACGTAGGTTAAACTTATAACACTGCTCTTTTTGCGTCGGGGGTTAAAAAAAGACCCAATTTGCTTTACTGTCATGTTATTTTGTCGAGGATAACGATTGGGTGGGTTCAGATAGCATGTATACAAACGGCATTGTACTAAGCACGGTGATTCCCTTTGTCAGAATTGTAATAAAAGTCTCTGTAAATAGGTGGGAATAAAAATTGGGAACGGGAGAATACTTTATTTGTCTCTACGTTTGTTTAATGTGGAGGTTTCATCATTTCGTACTTACCTCCTTATGGCTTAGACAATGAAATTCTTTCGAAGCTTAAAATCTTATATTGCGATAATGGTTATATCATAAAGGCTAGAATTTGACCAATACCTCACTTGATTGCAAGCAATGATGTAGTCGGAGATGGTGAACACGCTAGGCCTAGAATAGTCTGACTTTCAGGGGCTATGTGTTGCCGGAACACCGTATGGTTATGGCGGCAGATTTTCTCCTTGATGGTAAGCTACTTTTTAGCAGCAAGTCAGGCGGAATATCGATTTAATATGCTCCTACCACCTATGAATATTTTTTGTTGTATAACAGCTGTAATAACAATACAAGTTCTATTATAGTAATATTAATCACATTACATTTGGTTACTCAAAGCTCACATAAATATGTTATGCAAAGTTAAGGCGGCAATAGCCCAATGGATAGGGTGTCGGACTGGCGATCGAGAGGTCGTGAGTTCGATCCCCACCCCACCCATTGCACTATTGACGTGAACCCACTCCAGACACAAGCATATTTAGCTTAGTTGGAGGGGTTAACAAGAATACTAGTAATGTGCAACCCACATTGCGAGTAATCTTTTAAAAAAAAAAAAAAAAAACAAAAAAAAAAAAAAAAGTTAATAAAGATAAATAGAAACATTGATTAAAATATGCTTTTGTGTAATAAATATCTAAGCATTTATCTATCATACCATAGCCTGTATTTACTAATACATTGTAAGATAATTTTACATCCATTGAAAAATTTTAATCTATGAGCTCCCCGACTCTATACAATGTCCATGATCTGGTCACTGGGATCATTCCCATGAACTGAATGAAACACAAAATCTGTTCTGTAATTTGGTGAAAAGTAGGGTATCCTGCTGATTCCAGGAGATGATCCAGCATTAGATTAAAGTACCATCATCATTATCAGCCGGTATCAGTCCACTGCTGGACGTAGGCACGGTAATTTTTAATAATAACATGACGTAGGCCTCCCCCAAGGTTACCATGTTATTGCAATATAATTAGGATTCTGTATGTAACTTACCTACCAACAGAATCCTATTACCACACTATTACAGATACTTCACTGACCGTCCGTCTGTCACAGTACTATCTCTTTAACCATAATAGGTAGACTATAAAACAGAAAACAAAACAAAGTGTAAAAAAATCCATGAAACTTGTTGTTCGGCATTTCTTGCTTTATATTGAACTAGCTGCGCCCCGCGGCTTTGTCCGAGTTTAATCCTAGTTATAAACCTTCGTCTTGGATCACTATTATATATTAACTGATGAAAACCCCATTAAAATCACATAAACAGACGGCAGGAAGCGACTTTGTTTGATACTATGTAAAGGTAAAGAAGTTAGGTATATTATTATTTATAATATACTGGGTATGCCCCGCGGCTTCACCTGCGTTAAAAACAACTTTTATTTATTTTAATATTTTTTTCATAAGAACCTCCTGACGATAAAAAACACAACAAAAAAAGATTTAGCAAAATCGGTCCAGCCGTTCACGCGTGATGCCGTGACCAAGGGCAATTAGGATTCATTTTTATTATATATAAAGTTTGTACGGTGGTACGGAACCCTTCGTGTGCGAGTCCTTTGCACTTGGCAGGTTTTTAAGTAACACGATCAGATCTGTGGAAGTATTTAAGACTCGATTAAATCACCTATCAAACATAAAAAAAATCAAAATCGGTTCCCCCGTTTGGGAGGTACGATGTCAAAGGTACGATGCCACCGCTGGATGCCACAAACCTGTGGCACTGACAGACACACATACACAAATGAACCCGACACACGTAAGCACCCGTTTTTTTGGAGGGATCGCGGAGTGCACTTTTCCATACAAATGTATTCCCCCGTTTCCTCCCTGGAAAATGCTTCTAGAGCAAAATTTGTTTTCACAAAAAATCAAGGTCTGCTGTAGCTTCGCCCCGCCCCTATCATATGTTTTTTTTGGACCAACTAATTGCAAAAAGAAATATAAGCATTCTAATCTCCTCTTTAAGATTTTTGAAGGATCCTATTTGTATTTGCAATTAGTTGGTCATAAAAAGCGTAGCTACAGCCGACCTTTATTTTTTCTAGAAAAAAATAACTTAATTAGAATCATTTTTCAGGGAGGAAACGGGGGAATATATTTGTATGGAAAAGTGCACTCCGCGATCCCTCTGTCAAAAATATCACAAACCTGAGACAGTGCTACGATATTTGCTACGATTATTCAATTTTACTCGGTATGTGACACGAAAGCTTTATATCAGAGAAATTTGGCCAGTATTACACAAAGCTTTGTGAATTCCAAGATCCTCGGCTTAGCAAGACAGGGTTAGTAAAGCGGAACGTAGGTACTATTGGACGATATGTAGATACACCATGAGTCTAGGTGGTGTGGAACATTTAAAATTTGGTAGGGACATGAGAAATATGGTAATGTTAGCTATCTTTATTAGTGATAATGTAATGAAATGAAATGAAGTTTATTGAACTCATGGTCCTAGGTTACAATAAAATAGGTTACGATCTAAAAGGTAATGTTATTATTCACTTTCTCTAGAACCTGCTACTAGATCATAGGTTACGCTTAAATATTTAAAAATTACTAAAAATGAAATCAATCTAATAATAAAAATGATTCTATACCTACATACACCGGTGTCTGAAAATCAGTTGACTAGCCTATTCCTGTAAAATATTACCCTTATCATATCTGAGCGCAGATTCAACATACTTATCCATGGTAGTAGGCTGTCATTCAAGTACATTTTTTTTTGCACTTTATTGAGTTTATAAAATGCATATAAAAATTGGTACACACATTTTGAATCTGATTCTACTAGCTGTTTCCAGGTCATTTTAGTGTCAATGTATAAACCTAAAAATGTTGTGGACTCAATTTATTCAATATTTTTACCACTGTAATTTACATCTAAATGTTGGCTTGTAAAATCTTTGTCTAAAAGTCTTTAGGGACTGTCACTCTGTGATGGCAAATGGAAGGACAGTCGAATTTGGGCTTGTGTGTAGAGTTATCATTAGTACTTTACACATGATAACATCTGCACAAAAAGCTTGTGCTATCAAATGTTTTTATTTACAAAATACGTATATCGTGGTCACAGCAGCGACAGCACGTGCGCCTCCCCACTAGACGCATAAATTCGCGTCGGTCATTCCGCCGTCACTTGCGACGGGCGACATATTGCGGCAAAATATAGGGGCGCATTAGCTTGAGCGCCGAGCCACGTTGGACCGTGACGTGCAGTTTACGTCACCTGTTCCTAAAGTGACGGATTGGACCTTATGATTCATCTCCAGCCTAGAGGATAAGTCAAAGATTAGAATTAAATTACACATATTTAGAACAAGTAACAAAATTAAAATTTTGAATAAACACCCACGACAATGTCCTAGAAAATTAACGTCATAACATCTATCTAAGAACCACCACTGATTAATTACGAACAGTTTAAAGACAAAATCGAACTAGTTTTGGAGATTTTTCTCCAATGGCAACATGGATTTGCACAAACAAATATTCTGCAGCGCCCCCTCGTGAGTTGACACCGTAACACCTATTTAAAAACATGCATCAATTACACCCAAACCCATAACAGAAAACTGCATCAAAATCGGACTAGTAGTTTAGGAGATAAATGGCAACATGGATTTGCACACACAAACAAACAAACATCCTCTCACCCAAACGCATATACAGTCTCCGTTCCGTCGTGGGTAATAAAGAATCAATTTTTATTGAAGTGTTACAACGCTCTTTTCGCTAATAGCGTTTTTTTAACCGACGAAAAAAAACGGAGAAGGTTATCAAGTCAACGTGTATATATTTTTTTTGATGTGTGACCACGTATAACTTTTTACAGAGTAGTCTGATTTTGATAATTATTTTTTTATTGGAAAGGTGTACCCCCCAAGGCGGTCCCATTTAAATTTTAACGAAATCGGGCGAGCGGCTTTTAATAAATCAACTAAAATAATGTATAAAATTATTATTATATTGATGATTTCATCGTAACGTCAATTTATATCGATTGACAAACTGGAAAAAACATAAATAACCGAAAATCAGTACGTAATTAATTAATTTGCTTGTCTGGCGCCGACTCAAAACTACTTGGGTATACATACTTACATTAATTTAGGAACTTAGTTATTAAGTTTAGTTATAAACTTAAAACCATTACAAAAATATATACTGAGGTATATTAACAGTAGTTTAAGAAATTCGTTATTAAGGTTAAATAACAAAGGTTTATTATTTTTTACTTTTTAGTTTCTCTGCGGTTTAATTTTTTTGTTAAAAAGTTTTATTTAGCCATCTACACATCATCCGTCATGATGTGTATTAAATCTAGACCAAGAGAACAAAAGCGAACAATTTCGAATCTAAGAAGTCTCATATATTTAGCGTTTAGCTCCATTTCGCTCTATTTAGCGTTCGTTGTCGCTTGTTCGTGTGTGCAATGCTAGGTGGTAAATTAGCTTTAGCCTTCCTAGAGACTAGAGCTTACTGTATAAGAAAAACGGGCTATTAATTATCATTCGGAAACATATTCGGATTCAGAAACTGCTTCTTCTTCCGGCTCTCAAGGGCTGTGTGCTGCCGGAAGACCGTAACGTTATGGCGACAAAATTTTCTCTTTAGTCTTCTTTTAAACATGCTAACATGGCAAGATAGGTAGATACACCATGAGTCTATGTGATATGGGACATGGGACATGTATGAATTCGGTAGGGACATAAGCATAATGATAATATAAGCCATCTTTATTAAATTGCAATAAAATTAAATGAATTATTGCATTCAATAATAGTACAGAGTACGTATCAATAGTTTTAATTGGATTCATTTTGGACTAAGATTTATCTCTATTTTACATTGTTTTCGCAAATTAATGAAAACTGAATAAAAAGTTAGTTAAGAGTTTCCAATTAAACTGATGGACTAGGAATAGATGTCCAGTAGCTCTTCTCGTAGCATAGCTCTTCCAGTAGCGCTCCAGTAGTAATTTGATTTGAGATAAATCATAAAATAAGTCATTAAGTTTTTTTTAATACCGGATAGGTAAGCGTTTGACCACTATCTCACCTGATGTTAAGTTAAGGGAATCATTAAATCGTAATCACATTTATCAGTCGATATGTTTCTCAGTATTTTTGAAGCGACTTCCCAAAAAGAAGGAAGTTCTCAATTCGTCTTTATGTTATTTTTTTGTATATATGTTCCGCGATTAATTCATCAATTGTGAACCGATTTGAATGATTGTTTTTTTAATCGATAGGATACGTTTCCGAGGTGGTTCCGTTGTAATTACATTGAGATTTATTATAAGTATCTCTAGAGATATGACGATAAACGTCTCAAACTTGCTACTGAAACGGACTCGCGGGGCATGCAAGTCGGTTGTTTTAGTTATTAAACTATCAATATTTTTGTGGTAAGTGTCTACGGATTTTTTAAATATTTATTAAAAGTTTTTAAAAGAAATAAATTGCAAAGGTCTATTAATAGATATAATAACAGTTGACTAAGGTTCGTGGATTCATCGCAAATTGTACCAAAAATCGGTTAATTTATGACATTGCATCCTTAATTATTATAAATAAGTGTATATTTAATTCGGTATTTTATTGAAAATAGCAAGTACCTCTTTTTTTTCTAATTTTAGCACCGTGCCAGCATAGTCTATTGTCATTGTATTGTATTATCTATTGTATATATACATCAAGTAAGGTAGTTACAGAGCAAGTCCTTAATAAGATTCTGTACGCTTTCACGCTCATCTCTACACGCGTGCGCGTCTCAAATCGCGTGTCAAACCGTGACATTAGACTGTGCGTCACGCCTTGTTACCCCTCCCCTGTGTCACGGATCGTCCTTCTCTAATCCCTCCGTGACACTCGATGTATAATTTTATTGTATTGAAGTCTAGAATGAGCGTGACAATGTTTGTGTTGAAGATAAATTTATGGCTGATACACCTACCTCGAATTAAACAATTATACCGTTTTTTTATTTCGGACAGACAATCACTTGATTCCTATCTCACCTAATCTTTAGTTTTTATGGAATATAAGTCAAAGTCAAAGCATTTATTCAGTATATGGGCAAATTAAAAATTTGCACTTACACACGCCAAATTACATTAAACAGATCATATTCAATAAAAAATATTATAGATATAACAGAAACATAACTTATTGCTTTGAATTTACAAAAAAAACAAAGGTATTGAGCCATTCAGCTTTCATCTAGACGTCGAACGTCACACTTAAAACACATGTTTAATTCCCCTGATTAATGTAAGGTTGCCAACCGTACTATTACGTGCACCCGCAACCCAGTGCATGTTTCAGTACTTCAGACAATTTTTATCCAAAATATTGTGAAATAATGAAACATAATAAATAAATAAAATAAAACGCAGACTAATTGCAGTACAAATTGTATTCCGAATGGAACTGATTGTCCGTCTATCAGCTGCATAATACCGTCTTAACAGGCAACTCTAGATCTGCAAACAAAAGATGAAAACTGATTGACTATTGAATCTACTGGTGTTTCGGAAGTACTCCCATCAGAGAAGAAACACCAAGAAACTCTATGGGGCTTGTCACTTATTTTAGTTCTTTTTTTTTTAAATTCATATTAAATTTTTTTTTAAATGTACAACAAATAATTATGTTATCATACAATTTATATTATATCTTGGAGCTTGGGGCATTCAGGCCAAGCATTTTTGTCATTCATATAGTCATTTAATGTATAGTACGATTTCTTCATTAAATTGGATTTTACAAAGGTTTTAAATCTGCTCATAGACAGTTGATCAATATCTTTAGGAAGTTTATTATAAAATCGTATACAGTTCCCCAAAAAAGACTTACTTCCCCACTAACTTTCCACAACCTGAATTGAGGTAAAATTAATCTATTTTTGTGTCTTGTATTGAAATTATGTACATCGGACCTCTTATCATAATCATTCAAATTTTTGCGTACATACATAATATTTTCATATATATATTGACATGCCACTGTGAGAATTTTAATCTCCTTAAATTTTTCACGAAGTGAGTCTCGCGTCTTCATGGTATATATAGATCGAATAGCTCTTTTTTGTAAAACAATATAGATTGGATTTCGGCGGCTTTCCCCCACAATAAAATGCCACAGGACATTATACTGTGGAAGTAGCTAAAGTAAACCAATCTAGCAGTGGATTCGTCAGTCAAGTTTCTAATTTTACGTACTGCGTATGCAGCGGAGCTCAATCTACCTGCTGGAGCCGATATTTGAGAACCCCATTGTAGCTTTGAATCCAGGGTGATGCCTAAGAATGTAGCGGATTCAACAAATTCTAGTGGTACATCGTTTATTAATATCTTGCTATTAATGACACCCTTTCTTACATTTGGCAGCGAGAATTTATTACATTTAGTTTTTATAGCGTTCAGTAATAAGTTGTTGGTTGTAAACCAATTCAAAACCTGTGTGATTGATTTGTTAACATCGTCAAATTTAGGCGCAATCCTATCTATTTTGAATATTAAGGATGTATCATCCGCGAACAAGGTCAAGTCACATAAGTTTTGCACGAAAGACGGCAAGTCATTAATATAAACTAGAAATAAAAATGGTCCTAAGATCGATCCCTGCGGAATTCCCATTTTTATGAGGGATCCGAATGACCTGACGCCATTGACGTCAACCATCTGTATTCTATTACAGAGGTAGGATGAGACCAGATCAAGTGCTTTTTCGTTAACGCCGTAGTGTTTTAATTTGCAAATTAGCGTTTTGTGACAGACGCAATCAAACGCTTTAGATAAGTCACAGAAAACGCCAATAGCATCTTGTGATTTCTCCCAGGCATCAAATATATGTTTAAGAAGATCTACTCCAGCATCAGGAGTGGAACGCCCCTTAGTGAAAACATATTGTTTGTGATTTAAAAGATGATTAATATTAAAATGTGCCAAAAGCTGGTCTAATATAACTTTTTCAAAAACTTTACTGAGCGCCGGTAATATAGAGATTGGTCTATTGTTTGAAGGGTCATTTTTGTTCACTGATTTGAATAGGGGAATTAATTTACTTTTTTTCATTACATCAGGAAAGACACCTTCATCGACGCATCTGTTAAAAATAAACGCTAAGTGAGGGCTAATTACATTAATAATATTACTAAGTACTTTGGTTGACATACCCCACAGATCCTCGGTTTTCTTTTGATTGAGCATTTTAAACGTTTTGATAATTGATATTGAAGTTATGTGTCTGAACTCAAATATAGAATCACATTCATTCACACACTTTGATAGTAAAACAAAAGCATCCTTAGGGGAAGAGTTTAGATATTACAATATTTTATTTGCATACATTTTATATATTAGCGGCTATGTGAGCTGTAGAGTAGTCGGCTCCTGTAGAGCTCTCTAATGAAATTAAAATAACGAACAAAAGCTTTGGGTCATTTAAAACCAAAAATCATAGTTATATTCTGAAAGCTGATGAAATTTTCTTGTTATTTGATGTGACACAGGATTTTTTTTTCATTATTTTCCACACCGCTTACCCCCTTTCCCCTTTACCAAGGGTTAAATGGGTTAAGGTTAATCGGATGAAAAAATGTTCAGACAAAAAGTTACAATTTAATAAGAGTAAAACAAATATATCTGACATATTTTTAGTCCAAGCTGAAACGGAGAGGCTTTGCTTGCACTTCGCGTTCTCTCGGTCAGTTATACCTAATAGTTGCGCACGCAGTTCCAGTCACCTAAAGTTATTATAATTATATAAACATTATCCTCTTCCATCCCTTTCATTTTTAGGGTTCCGTACCCAAAGGGTAAAACGGGACCCTATTACTAAGACTCCGCTGTCCGTCTGTCTGTCTGTCTGTCTGTCTGTCTGTCTGTCCGTCTGTCACCAGGCTGTATCTCATGAACCGTGATAGTTAGACAGTTGAAATTTTCACAGATGATGTATTTCTGTTGCCGCTATAACAACAAATACTAAAAACAGAATAAAGTTAAAAATAATAGGGGGTCCCCTTACAAGAAACGTGTTTTTTTCGATGTTTACCTAAGGGTCTATAGATGGCGTTATATTGAAATGTCGATCCCTAACACCTTTGTTAGAAGTTAGATGGCGTTGTGAGAAATGAAATGTTTATTAATTATAATTTTTTGCTGGCGAAAAATTATAGTGCTATTTTTTGCTCGATCTTATAAAATACTGTAGTGTGGTACGGAACCCTACGAGTGCGAGTCCGACTTGCCCTTGGCCAGTTTATTTCCTTTCCATCTTCTCTTTTCACCCATACCAAGGTAGATTTAATAAGAACGTGCTACCTGTTATGACTTACGGCGCCGTAGACACTAAACAGTACGACTGGTTCATCAATTTGAAGTCACTCAGCGGGCTATGGCTATGATCGGTGTCTCTCGAAGAGATTGTATATGCTACGAAGTAATTTACCAGAAAACAAATGTTACTGATATAAGTCAAAGCATTCCAGTGTACATAAAGAACTGCAATATCCTTATTGAAGAGTTTAGGTAAGACGCAAGCCAGACAAAAGAGACGTAAGGCGGGGACAAGACGGCGCTAGCGCGGCTTTGCCGACGTTTAATCCTAGTATCTATCTATTGTTGAAAACTGCATTAAAACCCGTTGCGTAGTTTAAAAGATCTAAGTGTACAGACAGCGAGAGCGACTTGGTTTTATACAATGTAATAAAGACAGATTTTCATTCAAAATCTGATGAAGTCTCGTGAACATATAGCGGCACAGACGTGTCCTTTTCAAAAAATGCAACGAAAATACTTAATCTAAATAACCCCCCAAACAAAGTTAGGCCACCAAAAAAATCCACCCAAGCCACCTGACTCTTTGTAAAGTTTTAATCACACATGTCTCTGCAAAACTGAATTATTATTAGGTACAATATGGTGCAGGGGGTCCTTTTGTTGCACCCTCGCGGTCAGGGTGCATTCCTCGGCACACGTGCTGAATATTTTTCACTTTGCGAGGGTAGTTTGCGCCGGTCGTAGTTGCGGGGACGTAACTCTTAGTTTGATTAATTGATGTTTTGTTAGTTTGATTATTGAATTGCATTTTTTTTTGCTAGTGTGTAATAAGTGAGGTGAGTAATAAGCTTATCGTTGAAAAAATTAAATACAATTTAAAAATTGTCGAATATAATTAAATGAATATGATCGGGCTCAGTGGCATGACTTGGGAGAGGCCTATTGTCCAGCAGTGGACTGATACCGGCTGATTATGATGATGATAAATGTAAACAATATTTTATCATACTAAAGCATAGAAATAATAAAAGTACCTCATTGAATAAAATATATGAAATAATATTAACGAAACCTGATCAAATCTTTTCCTCCAGAAGAAAAAGGACTTACGAAAAATAAACATACAGACGAATTGATAACCTCCTTCTTCTTGGAAGTCGGTTTAAAAGGATCTTACAAAATCATGCTGCGATTCAACTACAATTAGTTTTAACTACACAATTAGATTCAACTACAATTAGTTTCAACTACACAATCAGATTCAACTACAGTTACTGTAGTTGTACTATAATTTATTCTGTGCCTATAAATAATATAGTCAAATACAAAAGATTTAATCACGCACTCATTAGTGCGTGATTAAATCTTTAGATTTTTAGATCATTGTTGTTGGAGAGCTAATTTTGTTAATTTTCAACCAACGTAAAAAAGAAAAAAAGTAAAAAAGATGTATGTTTTTTTTGTATGTATGTTACGCGATTACTCCATCAATTGAGAACCGATTCGAATGATTCTTTTTTAATCGGTAGGGTACGTTTTCGAGGTGGTCCCATTGTTATTTCATAGAGATATGTTAAGTATCTCCAGAGATATGACGATAAACGTCTAACACTTGCTACTGAAATTGACGCGCGCGGCATGGAAGACGGTTGTTTTTAACCGACTTCAAAAAAAGGAGGAGGTTACTCAATTCGACCGTATATATATATATATATATATATATATATATATATATATATATATATATATATATATATTTTATGTTTCTTCGCGGATAACTACTCGTCGTCGTTTATAAACCGATTTCGATTATTCTTTTTTTGTTCGAAAGGAGATATCCCAAGTGTGGTACCATGGTAATTTTATCGAGGTATGATAAGTATCTCCAGAGATATTGAGATAAACATCTCAAAATTGGTACTGAAAATGAATAGCGCGGCATTGAAGTCGGTTGTTTTTTAGTTTTTAAACGATATTATAGTTTTTAAACTATCTCAATTATTTTGTTACATATACAAGGCACAGCTATCTTGATTGTATTTGCGCTTGGTATATGCGCTAACAATTTTTAAAACAATACATGAGATCAGACCAACATTGCTCCGTCAAAAATGTTTGTATTCAGTGTCAAAGGAAATCTAAGTGGCGTCGGATGAAAAGGGGTGTTCACGTTTCTCAATTAAATTTTTTAAAGATACCCGAACACGTAGGAGGAGAGTAGACACCGATCTCGATGGGGTAAAATCCAATGGTTCTCAAAGTACTAAATATTTAACACATATTGAGGAAGACAACGTTATTTTGTTTATAGAATAACTAGCAGTATCCCCCAGATTTGCTCGCGTTAAATAGTTTCATATGTGTAAATCCAAATTATAAAACTGTATATCCCAAAAATCATCAAAATCCGTTCAGCTAATTTTGGGAGATTGAGAAATATATAAATAGACAAATATTGACATTTCTAATATAACTTCAAGGATAAAAAAATTATTAGCGTAAGTTTCACTGAGAGTTGAGAACTCGCGGTGCAACTTGATACTTTTATAAAAATACTAAAAATATCTATTGCATATATTATAATTATATATATACCTTATTACAATCAACATTAAACCCAATGAAAATAATATCAATAAAATATAATCTATCAAACTACTACTGGTAGTACGTAGTGCTAATAGGCAGAGACACAGATAATATAATAGTTACTGCATAGAGATTTCAAAATGCTGGCAGAATTCCTCCATTGAATGGCGATGATTATACTTACATAAAAATAGATTCAATGTCTAGTTAATTTGGGTTTGCTTATTATTTTGTTATTAATGATGCACTGAGTCATTAGACTACTGATTAATATGAATATTTACTAACGCGTACTTAGCTTAAGCAAAAAACTCAGTTATTTTATAAACATTCATAGTACATTAAAATAATCACATTTCCTTTGAGTAGCATAATTTTGTATGCACTAGTTTTAGCAGCTTACTTATTAGCAGTTATTATAACTTATTACCAACTCTTTGCCAACAAAAGAACTTCGCTACTTCGGTTAGTTTTAAAGTTTGGGAACCACTTGCGCTCAGTTTAATATCTCAAGCTCAACACGGCGTCACGTGCAGTCACTATAGGTAGATACGTTATGTATATCTACCCATATAATGATTAGGTATATACGTATATACAGTGACAGAAGTGTCTATGTGTGCGTGTGACCCAATCTGGGAATACATTGCCTTTGTCTAAGTATAATAGCAAGTGCGCCTGAAGATCTATGGCCTAGATTAATAAAAACCTTACCTAGCCAAAAAATACATATTTTTTGGCTAGGTAAGGTTTTTATATATAAGGCTATACCGAGCTTTGGCTGGTCATACATATGACCAGCCAAAGCTCGGTATAGCTCCAACCAATAATAACTGGAGGTTCATGGTGTTCAGAATTCAGGTTTGAAACAGCTGTGTATACACTGCATATTGTTTTTGTCACGTAACAAAATTCAAAGCTTTTATTCAGTATATACTTTATAGTAGTTCAGATTCATATAATCGTCGACATTAGAGTTCTAAATAATTAAGATAGTTTAAAAACTAAAACAACCGTCCATGCTCCGCGAGCCAATTTCAGTGGCAAGTTTGAGACGTTTATCGTCATATCTATGGAAATACTTATCAGATCTCAATGAAATTTCGATGGGACTACCTCGAAAACGTACCCTACTGATTAAAAAAAAAATCATTCGAATCGGTTCACAATTGACGGAGTAATCGCGTAACATACACAAAAAAAAAACATACAGACGAATTGAGCACCTCCTTCTTTTTGGAACTCGGTTGCAAAAATAATTCCCCAACAACTTTAAAAAGACAAATAACAAGAAAAACATCGTTAAGAAACCAACAACCTCCGCATGGTGGTATGACACTATCTGGTGCCCGCCTGGCCAGCTACCACCCTCAAGTTAGAAAATCTGTCACCAAACATCTAATGTGTTCCGGCAGCTATCCTTGAGAGCCAGTTCCCATTCTAGGCCTAGCGTGCTTACCATCTTCGACCGCATCATCACTTACCAACAGGTGAGATAGTGGTCAAACGCTAGCCTATAACGTATAAAAAAAAAAAAACATCAAATAAAATCCAAGTATTCCAAGTACATCAATAGCACTGCTTTGGACGAATTTAATGATCCAAATTTAATGATCCAAATTCGGACTATCGATCGAAGCAAAAGAGGCCACACGCAAGAAGTGTAAAAATAAAAAATGCTGACTATCCAAGAGTTGACCATGCCGAATTGTGAAGCATAAATAAAAATATACTCTACGTCGTAAGAAAACAAAACGAAACCAAGCTTTTATTTAGTTTCACCTGGTGTGCCTTTAATCAAGGTGAGATAGCTGTGGTCAAACGGTAGCCATTTTGACCCACTTTCCGGTGTTTGGATGAGTTGAAATTTTGCATAAATATGTGAATGCAAGTATATTGTATATAATAAATAATAAAAAAGAGTTTATTGTCAGAAAAGAAAAGTAAAATAAAAATTAACTAGTTACAAATTACAAGCGTTTTCTAATCTTACAATCGGAATATACTCAGCACTGTTTGCACACAGCTCTGCGGATATTTACATCTCCGCAGAGCTGGTTTTCAGTATACTCCGTTGCTCAAACTAAGATGTTTGTCGAGCTTAGGTTTAAGTGTTAGCGGGTGAATATATAACAGCAAAAATAAAAATTATATTAACAATATCAATAGCTCTTACACAAAAAAGATGTTTTACACTAGGAATAAGAAAGTTTGTATAAGAAGGTATTTATATTATTATATATACATAAGGTATTATATATATACATGCAATGTTATATTAAATACAATACACAATGCAATACACCATCGGACTGGTCTTATGATAGAACTGGCAGGTGGCCTTACGAACTCTTAAAACGACACATTATGAATCCATCATCGTGTTTGGGCTCGTTGGATTTGTCTCGACTAGTATTTTGGTCCTAATTTATGTAAATGCTTGTTTTAAAAATATGTCCTTAAGATATTATTTGTTTTGAAGAGAGATGACATAGAGTGAGTGCAACGAAGCAAGATCTTAATGTCAGTACAAAGCTCTCATATTCGGATGAAAGCACTGTACTTCTTTAAACCTTGTGGCATATCTTTAACGACCTCATACATTTTCATATATCATACATATACTCTTTTGTATTAAAACGATTTATGGGTGGAACGTTTTTAAAATTTAAAAAAAGATTGAAGTATAGAAAAATCATTTTTGACGGGATTCAATTTTGGTCTGGAAAAAAAAATGTACGAGGGATAAAAAAGATGGAGAAGTTTAAAATTATAATAATGTGGTTATGATAATTATATTAAATTGAAAACATGATATTTCTTTAAAATGATAATGGAAAAATGTTGAAAGATGTTTTCAACAGACAACTTAACAGAGGTGATGAAAGACGCCTTTGTACAGAGGAAGATATTCGCAGACCATTGGAAGAAGATGATTTCCAAAATAGCGAAATAAACGCCGAAGCATGGGCGGAAAAATTGAATATGTTCATTGAAGAACCTAAACAAGCCAATTCTATTAGGACTTCAATGATTTCCGACGTCACTGATAAGATGAAGTCGAGCATGATAAATGTGTTAAACCAGACGAGATCTCTTAAGCCGATATCAGACGGTTCACTCGAATGATTGTTCACTCGAGTGAATGCTTAATTTTTTTTCATTCTATGTTCACACGGCTTAGACGAAATGATACAGAAATGAACATTCATTGTTCTTTCTTTTAAATATGTCATCGAATGAAGTTGTACGTCTTGGAATTAGTTTAATTTGTGATCATTTAATCAAAGAGTTGACAAAAAATAAGCAAAGAAAACGTGGTGGGTGCGACCATGGATTGCAAGAAGAAATTTATTAGGAGCTTATTTAAAAATATAACTTCGTCGACAACGTGATGTCCGTCGGCTACAGGACTCGAAACAAAATTGCCGAATCCGAATGAACGTTCTCTCAGTGTTCAGACCGTTCATTTCTCGTTCATTCGGAGTGGGAATGAAAGATACCGGATGCCAATATCCAACACTGTTGGATCGGTTCACTAATGAATTCATTCGGCACTCGTGTTTCATTTTTTGTTCAGACATTTCATTTCGAGTGAAATGTACCGAATGAAAGGTGAAAATGAACAAAAAATGAACCGTCTGATATCACCTTTAGTGAAGCAGAGGATGCGCCGGAATATTTGTACCTAGTGTTTTTAAGATAAGTTGTGTTTTGATCATAATACAAGTATGTTAAATGTTATAATCCGTGTTCATATTTTCTTTTGGGGATGTAGCGTGCGGTAGGCCTCCTCCAGGGCTTCGTTAAGTTACATTCAGTTACGTTACAACCTTACTTCCAATTCTATGTTTTAAAATATGTATGTGATATCCATTAATTCCACTGGCACCAATGTATGCCAGATTTTATACCAATTTTAGGGTCGGCGCACACGGGCCACCGGCCACAAGCTGCCACCGGCATATTTCCTATAGTTTTCGTACATTTTTTATGGACTCGCCGCACACGGTGACGCCGGTGGCCGCCACACGCTACGTGATAAAATGTATGAAAACTATAGGAAATATGCCGGTGGCGGCGTTTTGTGGTTGTGGCCCGTGGCCCGTGTGCGGGGACCCTTAGAGATAGTTATTTCGTTAAAACCCTTTCATTTAAAATGATCTGAAAGACACGTAGATAATCCTAACAATGTTTGTGCCATCACGCATTATAAAAAATAATCTAGGCTCATCCCCAAAAATCAGGGGCGATCAGACCCGTGCCACATTAAGCCACCTGTTACCACCCTAGCCTCACCCCGGGATAATAAATTATCGGAATCAACCCCCTTTGGCTAGAAGAATTACGAGTCGAAATTAGTCATAATGCAAGCTCAGTCAATGTTGTAATGCGATTTTAATGCCTTAAAACTATTTAATGACATGAGTGAATAATCATGTTTTGTTAACTATTGATCATTACTATTTTGTTATTGGCGTGAAAATGTATGTTAATATATTTATGTACAGTATTTTTAACCGACTTCACAAAAAAGGAGGAGGTCCTCAATTCGTCTGTATGTTTTATTTTTGTGTGTATCTCTTCCTTCTTGAAGTTGTTTTTACCCAATTGCAAGATTTGCCCAAGGTATTTCAATTCGTGCTTCAGTAAATTAAAAAAAAACTTGCCTACCAACCATAAACAGAATAAGTTATTTTCAAAAAAAAATAAAACCAACTTCATAACCACATAAAGGCACTCAAAGCGAAAAATAAATTACTTAAAATTATTATAAGCGCTACCCACTTATCTATTTGAAGTCAGTGCCAGCCAAGTCTATTGGATAGTAGATCCCCATTTCATCCCCTAAAGGGGTGAATTTTTGAAAATCCTTTCTTAGTAGGTACACGTTCTGGTACTAAGACAAATATACCCTCCAAATGTCAAGTCTCTACGACCAGCGTTTTAGGTTGTGCGTTGTCTGTCAGTCAGTCAGTCAGTATGTCAGGACACAGATTCTTATAGTATTAGAATATAAAGTGATACTTAAATTAAGTGCAAACGAGTATTTGTTCTTATCGAGTGTTCAAAAACTATTTATAAGGCCAGATGACCACCTGAAACTTTGATAATTTCTAATCCAGCTCTCTAACCAAGTTGTCTGTTTGATGATGAGTCCATTTTCCCTGAAATATCATCCTTGGTATATCAGCTAACCAAAAACATCGCCTCCAGCTTTGAAGAGAATGCAATATTAAGGTATGGATGTTTGTGTTCCTAAGGATCGTACCGAGCCTCAGTAATATAATGGGATGAGCCACAAAACCAGCGGTAATAAATTCGAGTATTATTAAGCTTCACACGATTGCGTCAAGGTTTAGCTTTTGTAACCTACTTCAGAAGTAGGAGGAGGTTTTCAATTAGTCGGAATCTTTTTTTCTGTAAATATGTTCCCTACTTTAAGACGCCTAGACCGATTTCGATTTTTTTCTTGTTTGAACGGGTATACCTGCTAGGTAGTCCCATTTAAATTTAATCGAGATATGTTCAGTATCTCCATAGCTATAAAGTGTAGAGTGGAGATAAATACCTCACACTTGCTACTGACTTGAAAATGACTAGTGCGGCATTGAAAGTCGGTTTCTTAAGGTACGGCCAAACCGGTGCTATCTGCGGGCGCAACCAGATTGTACAGAACAGTAGTATTTGTACCGACTGGTTCAAACTAAACGCGATCTATGGCGATCAGAAAACCATTGAAAAGAAGATCGCACCCGTGCCAACAGATCGCAGATCGCAGCGGTGTGGCTGTACCTTTAGTTTATTAAACGATCTTAATTATAAGCTATGCAAAGACAGATTCGCGAGGTCTACAGCTCACAGAGCTATTATAGTTATATAATCATGCAGGTTAAATGTAACTAAACTGTTATTATAATTTACAAACTGAAATGAGTAAAATGACAGGCAATATATCTTTAGGCAGTTGGTAAAAATCCGTAATATTATACACATACTTATATACCTAATACTGAAATTATGATTTCTCAGCTCTAATAATAACCCTATGGCCCCTCGGCCACGGCGACTTTTTGTAGCGATGGTGTCGCGTGTTTACAGAACATAGCGTCGCTACTAACGCGCGTTAGTCGCATTTGCAACGCGCTTCAGAAGAAAAGATAATAATACTACGTACAGACAGGTTACAGGTACGTGACAGTAGTGATTCCAACTCGCTACTAACGCGCTACAGCATCGTGACTGTATCGATGCAAGCACGCGACCATCACGTGAGAATGCGTTTGAATGCACTTTGCAGAAGTGCGACATTTTTGCGTTTGCATCGCGACTATATCGATGCGAACGCGCGACAGCATCGCTACTGCATTGCTACGAAAAATCGCTATGGGCGAGGGGCCTACGACATACACCTAATGAGACAGACAAGTAGTGGATAGTATTTGTATGGAAATAATAGACGACAGTGAGTCGAGGAGCGGTATAATTACTGACCTTAGTGCAAACCAGATAGAGAAAATATTTCATCTTGTCATCCAAATTGGCTAACACCAAAAGTTATCACTGAGCTCGATGAACATGACATATCTTTGCTCGGTTGGTGGTCCCAGCACCGGCCGAAGCCTATTACTAGAGGTTACTAATTTACTACTATCCAGGGATCACGTGTAGGGTTAACTAATGTCTAAGCCCACGGCGAGTAACATAATTTATTGTGAACCGATAAAATTTAGAAACAGAAAATTACACATATCTACTTAAGTAATAAAAGAAAATTTACATTCTTAAATTTCCTGGCCTACTTCATATTGATACTCGGGGCGGCTCCCGCTCAATCACCTCCGTTGCCTAGCAACCGGTGCCGAACTCTGGAGTCAGAACGTTGGATCCAAGAAGATTACACAATGAATAAAAATATGACCTTGAATTGCGTCATTGCATTTTTTTACTCTGTTCTACACGTTGATTTAGTGTTTGAAAGAATATTACGTATAGACATTTCATTCGGTTTGTGTGAGTGAGATAGAAACAAAACCGAGGTGAATTAACTTTTATCTTCATAGCCATATATATATATATATTATTCCTCGTACTGCGAAAGAACCAGTCCACCAGTCCGTCGGTGCGCCCATTATAGTACCAGCTTATTGGCCCTAAATCGATTTAGACAATTCTTTATCAAAAATGTGAAATTATGAAACACAATCTAAAATATAACTTAAATTCTAAATTTAAAATCACCCCCAACTGGTATATATCATTCCCACATGTATAATCTGTTCATTGAGATAATTCCAATGAGGCCAAACTCGACATCTCTGGTGTAATCTTTGCTGTTGGTAATCTGAGTATGTAATCTGCAGACTTTAGGAGATGTCCCAGCATCAAGTAAATGCTAACCATGTTCCTAAAATACCGTTGAGGTAAGAATCATCAACTAGAAAAAAGCTCAGTCTTAAAATGGCTGAACGGATTTTTCATGAATAAAAGCTAAGAACACTCTCAAAATAAACACCTATCAAACAAAAAAAACTAAATCAGAATAGGATCATCCGTTTGGGTGCTACAGTGCCATTGACAGACACACACATACACATAAACACACGTCAAACTTATGACACCCTTTCCTTTTTGCGTAAGGGGTAAAAAAAACGCATACTGATGACGTACATATCATTATTCGAATGGAACTGATCGTCCGTCTGTCAACTATATAATACCGTTTAAATAAAAATGGCACACCTAGAAGATCTCCGGTGAAAGGGGGTATTAGTCACTATATTAAATAATAGTACAAAAATAGTGTAAGGGTGCGTACAGACTAATGTAACATAACATGTTATGCAACATTGTTATTTAACATGTTTCAGATAATGTGTGCACAGAATGTTATAAAATATGTTATTAATATGTACAACATTGTTATTAGTCACGTATACTCACTAGCTCTGAAGAATGGTCTGGAATGTATGAATAATATATACAATTGATATATAACATTGTTAATCTAAGGTGTACAGTTTTTTTTTATGTTGAAATGTTGAATAACAAGGTTATATAATATAGACGTATTCTAAAACTCAAGTTATATAACATGTTACATAGACTGTACGCACCCTAAGTACATCTCTCAGTCCTAGCGAGCTGAGGCCCAGGCCAGGTCCTTACATTTAAATCAATGATCAGAGCAATACTCTACGTTGAAAACTCTGTAGAAGGGTTAAATCTTCTTGGTTGGAACTACCCAACCTTCGCGTCTTCTTGCCACGTCGGCAATAAGCGCTTCCATAGCGTATTAAGTTTTAGTTGTAGAAAAGCCGCTTGATAGACTTAATTTATAGCAGGAATAGTCATATACCTGCCCTAGCTCTGCCAAAACCGCTTTTATTTGAGGTCATGATAATTTAAGATCGTTTATATAACGAAAAAAAACGACTTCAAATGCCTCGCTTGTCATTTTCAGTACTAAATTGGAGGTGTTTATCTCCATATCTCTGGAGATAATTATCAGATATCGATGAAATTACAAAGGGACCAAACGGAAAGCATACTTTTTGAGAGATCAAACGAAAGAAGATTTTTCCAAATCGGTTAACAATGATGGACTTCTGAGGTAAGATACATAAAAAAAAACTATTTGAGTACATCCTCCTTTTTGTGTAGTCGGTTAAAAAGGCATACACAGTGAAGTAACAAACATAATTCTAAGGAATCATCAACGCTTTGAATTCTGTTAAACTATGCCATCTGTGCGGTAGTGGACAAGTGGCCATTTCTCGAGGATGTCCAGCTGAGCGCAGTCCTTTGACCAGCTGGTATGTTGGTACCGAAGCTCCTGCAGCGACAGCTCTTAATAGCAATACAAGCTTAGCGCACTTACGAAATTGTTTGCCAAGTAACTACAGTTACTACAGTAGTTCAGTAGTAGGTTGTAAACATTTATTATTTTTTAATGTAGGTAAGTGTTACTTTTGTTACGGGTAGACGATCATTACGTATATTGATACCTAACTGTGTGACTATAGGCCAAAGTCACAGGTTATTTAAAGATATTATGAGTATATGGGATGTAAGGGAGGACAAATACCACCTCAGTGCTCCCAGCCACCCACCTGCCCGAGGTGCATCCACCAACAAACGAGGCTCTGGCAGCCGACAAATGGCGGTAAAACCATTTCAAATTATGGCGTAGCAAAATCTACAGGCCAGTGACGGGCAGCAGCGTCACCGTTGCGAAGAGCGTCCTGCGATCGCCAACCTGCCTGCCCAGCGTGGTAATTAGGGCATATCCCTCTCAATGAGTCGAAGATCGGGCTCAGTGGCGTATCTTGGGATAGGCCTACGTCCAGCTGTGGTCTGACTCTGGCTGATTATGATGATGATCAGTATATATTTCTAATGTTTATTTTAGAAATCTGGGAAGGACCTCACGTAATGAATGGATTTTAGTGTAAGTTATTCTGTGTTAATTATACTGATTTTGACTCTATGCAAAGAATAATTTAAGATCGTTTATAAAACATAGTCATAGTCATTTTCAGTAACAAGTATGAGGTGTTTATCTCTTATCCATATCATATCTCGATAAAATAACAATGGGACCAAACGGTACGGTGCGAGAGTGTACCTCTCGCAAACAAAAGTAATTTTCCAAATCAGTTAATAAATGACAGAGTTCTGAGGTAAAAAAAAACTGGCCAAGTGCAAGTCGGACTCGCACTAGTAGGGTTCCGTACCACACTACAGTATTTTATAAGATCGAGCAAAAAATAACACTATCATTTTTCGCCAGCAAATAACTATTATTATTTCTTATAACGCCATCTAACGTCTAACAAAAATGTTAGGGATCGACATTTAAATATAACGCCATCTATGGGACGTTTACCTTACTAAGCGGTCATAGATGGCGTGAAATGCTGAAAAAAACACGTTTCTTGTATCGGGACCCTCTATTATTCTAAACTTTATTCTGTTTTTAGTATTTGTTGTTATAGCGGCAACAGAAATACATCATCTGTGAAAATTTCAACTGTCTTACTATCACGGTTCATGAGATACTGCCTGGTGACAGACGGACAGACAGAAAGATAAATTATACAAATTTAAATTGAAACCTTTAGTTTGGTTCGGTAACTTCATAACAGTGTAGTACGAGTATCATATTCTTAAGTGTATGTTTGTATAGTAGAAAGTACCATTCAATTAATTCAAAAGTAATCCTAAACTTTGATGCAGTTTATTAGTCCGTCAGTGTATAGGTACATATTTTAATAACGTTAGGTATCTCTTAAGTTTTCTCCCATTGTGTTTTAAAAGCAATAAAAACCACATGAGTATTGATACAGTTATATTAAATTCAGTTAAATCAAATCTTCAACGTCTATCATGTGAATACTTGTATTCAATATCGCATTTTGCAATCTCATGTCGGCCCTTTATCAATAGTACAAATAACGCGTGCGTCCCTCAAGTGAAATAAGTTCCCAAGCAAAGGCTTATTATTTGCTGTACGGTAACAGCGCAGCGCTAGAGGTAACATCAGATTTTTATATGTATTATAAATATTTAGGATCATTCCTAATAATTCGTTACATACGTTATTTTAACCAACTTCACAAAAAAGGAGGAGGTTCTCAATTCGTCAGAATCTTGTTTTTTAGGGTTTCGTACCCAAAGGGTGAAACGGGACCCTATTACTAAGACTCCGCTGTCCGTCTGTCTGTCTGTCTGTCTGACTGTCCGTCTGTCACCAGGCTGTATCTCATGAACCGTGATAGTTAGACAGTTGAAATTTTCAAAGATGATGTATTTCTGTTGCCGCTATAACAACAAATACTAAAAACAGAATAAAGTTAAAAATAATAGAGGGTCCCCATACAAGAAACGTGTTTTTCTCGGCATTTCACTCCATCTATGAACGCTTAGTTAGGTAAACGCCCAATAGATGGCGTTATATTGAAATGTCGATCCCTAACAATGGCGTTATAAGAAATAAAATGTTTATTAATTATAATTTTTTGCTCGATCTTATAAAATACTGTAGTGTGGTACGGAACCCTACTAGTGCGAGTCCGACTTGCACTTGGCCAGTTTATTTTTATGTATGTACACCGATTACTCGAATATGGCTGAACCGATTTGGAAAATCCTTTTTTTGTTTCAAAGGGTTCCCAGGTGGTCCTATTTAAATTTTAACGAAATCGGCCTAGCCGTTTTTAATATATGAACATTTGTATTACGACTTACTACTTGGCTGGCACTTTACTTACTGGCACAGATTATGTAATAGTTACTGGGTCTACTGGCTACTTTGAATAGCGCGATGTTTGAAGTCGGTTCTTTTAGATTTAGCTTAATTGGTACCTACCAACGTTGGTACGGAAGCCACGGTGGGCGAGTCCAACTCGACTTGGCCGGTTTTATTTTTTATGTATGTACACCGATTACTCGAATATGGCTGAACCGATTTGGAAAATCTTTTTTAGGATTCCGTAGCCGAATGGCAAAAAACGGAATCCTTATAGATTCATCATGTCTGTCTGTCTGTATGTCCGTCCGTATGTCACAGCCATATTATTCCGAAACTGTTAGGACTACAGAATTGAAACTTGGTAGGTAGATGTATTCTGTGAACTGCTTTCCGATTTTTATACAAAAATAAAAAATACAAAAGTTTAGCATACCATACATGGAACTGAAATGAAAAAAAAATTTTTCTTCAAACCTATACGGGGTGTCTATGGATTGGTCTTCAAAAATGACATTGAGGTTTCTAAAATAATTTCTTCTCAAAGTCAATGATTTGAAAGATAGGCGCGTCTAAACTGGTAAAATGTGTACCCCCCCCCCTCTAACTTTTAAAGTATGGGAGTGAAAAATCTAAAAGAAATATATGCTGTAGATCTCAATAAAAACTAACAACGACAATTGGTTTGAACGAGATACAGTCAGCAGTTTTAGAGATATGGCGACCGCAAAGATAACTTTGTTTTTCATACAAACACTATGAAAAACAAAGTTAATTTTGTAGTTGCGAAAAATCATAGTTATGGAATACTTAACTGTGTTACGGATTCCTAAGAGTGCGAGTCCGACTTGCACTTGGCCAGTTTATTTTGTTTTAAAGGGTACCCTTCCCAGGTGGTCTCATTTCTTAACGAAATCAGTCGAACGCTTCTTAATACATATTACATATACACATATACATTATACATTTGTATTACGATGCATCTGTATACCCCGATGACATTGTAGTTACTGCTGGCTACTTTGACTAGCGCGACGTTTGAAGTCGGTTCTTTTATTTAGTTTCTTAAACGATCTTAAATTATTAATTATGTTGAAATCTCTGGTGTATGTTGATAGTATAAAGGTACGGACACACCGCAGCGTCCTGTGTGCGCGATCTAGACGGCGATCAGATAGCGCAGTAGTAATTGTCCCGACTGGTTCATATCAAACGCGATCAGAACACGATTGAAAAGAACTGAGATTGCGCCCGCAGGTCGCAGGACGCCGCCGTGTGGCCGTACCTTTAGTGTGTACGTGAAATGCCATGATATTAAAAATGTAGTGTGTACGTGAAATTACATGATATTAAAAATGTAAAAAGCGAAGATACGAGTTTACAAATAAAATATAAATACTGGCTTTGTTGAGATACATTAAGTAGTAGGAATGATTAATGAAAAAAATAATTTGTCATCTATAATATCAGAAAAAAGTATTGACTTAAGCTTATGAAACTGCATCCAAAAAGTAGTTTTCAAGGTGAATCAAAGGATAGATGAAAGGCATCATATTTTAAGTAGGGAAGAATAGTAATGCCGCGTGAGTCAGTTTCAGTAGCAAGTTTGAGACGTTTATCGTCATATCTCTGAAGGCACTAATCAGATCTCGTTAAATTTCAATGAGACCATCTTGGAGATAAACCCTACCTGTAACAAAAATAATTATTAAAATCTGTTTACAATTGGCGGAGTAATCGCATAACATACATAAAAAAAAAAAATACATACAGACGTTTTTAGGAACCTCCTCCTTTTTGGAAGTCTGTTGAAAACGTTGTGCATTTGGTCTACTCTCCATCCGTCTTACGAATTTTCGATCAGGTCACGTGTCCTGACGCGAGTTCCTGACGCGCGTTTCACATGTTTTACCCATCCCGAAAAGTTCACAACGCCGCTTAAGAAGACATTAGACACACATATTCAAAAACATATAGACGAATTGCGAACCTCCTCCTTTATGAAAGTCGGTTAAAAAAATGCGCACATAATCTATGAGAACCTAACAGTGGACAATGTGATCCCTTCGCAGGTGAGGGCACGTGCAGGCCACGCGTGGGAACGGCGTCCACTTGTCGTAGATAGGATACAGCGCGATCATTCGGAACGATGGATATTAACACACCACGACTGATAGGGTGAAGCTAATAATAATATCAGATTTATACTTACACTAAGGCTCGGTCATGTAATACTTATAATCATCACTACATAGTATAAAACAATGTCGCTTTCCGCTGTCTGTCTCTATGTATGCTTAGATCTATCTATCCTTTACTTTTCAACCGACTTCCCAAAAAGAAGGAGGTAAATAACATCTGTATGTTTTTTTTAATTTCTTTTTTTGTATATTACGCGATTACTCCGTCAATTGTGAACCGATTTGAATGATTCTTTTTTTAATTCTGTAGGGTTTGTTTTCGAGGTGGTCCCATTGTAGTTTTATCGAGATCTGATAAGTATCTCCAGAGATATGATGATAAACGTCTCCAACTTGCTACTGAAACTGACTTGCATGGAAAGCGGTTGTTTTAGTTTTTAAACTATATGAATTATTACTAGAAATAATGGCTTTTTTACGAAGCGATTTTAAACAATACAGCATTAATCCTTATCCAATTAAGTACCTTAAATACATCGTGCATTTAATATAGATCAATATGGCCTTTTACAGCATGTAATTTAAATAAATATTTTCAAAGATATTACAGATTTAAAATGCAGGGACATAGCGGTTGCGACGGTATTAACATTAATACTCAGCATTGAACCCGTGCGAATACTGCACGGGTCGCTAGTAAATAATAAAACTAATAATAAGTATTACCTACTGAACCCATGTATCTCAACCTCTCCTCACATTTTCAATCTCAAGCCCCAATCTTGTCGCATGATTTTTTTGTAGTTTCTTGTTCTTAATCTTAATATTATCTTATTCTTAATACACATACTAGAAGACCCATGCAAATACTTTGCACTAATGAGAACAAATTATTTAGTTGATTATACTGTCTACAGACGGTTTTGCTAATTTTACACATTATAAAATACTACTGTGTTACGGAACCCTACGAGTGCGAGTCCGACTTGCACTTTGCCAGTTTATTTACGGTTGCCTTACTGACGAAGTGGGACCGCCAGTCAGACCAACAGCAGACGGCAGATCTTTCTCCTTGATGGTGGTAAGGTACTCTTTGGTAGCAACTCAGACGGAATACATCGATATAATATGCTCCTACCCCCTGTGCTAGGATTTGAACTGGCGACCTAGCGCTTAGAAGCCATCTTATTCCTTTACGCCAAGGGGGCTCTATATTTCTTTATTGTTCTGTTTCCTTTATATTAACCTACCATTCAATATGAGTATATGAACTTTAGTCATTAAGTAGGTACTTTGAACCAGGAAACCTACAGGTTCAACATACAAAGATATCCGTACACGTGTATTTACCGATTACGTCCATTTTATCTGAGATAAGAGGTATCATTGTCTACAGTTGTTACAGTGTTATACTCTATCTATGGTTTCGTAGATAAATAAATAATTTTACTATTTTTGTATAAATAACCGCCTAAATAGATAAGGCTTAGGGCCAGTTTCACCGGGTTGCTATTAAAGTTTCAGATACCTATGTGACACATAAAGCCCTAAAATGTTGTCAAAAATCTGTCAGATAAGTTTTTCAGGCTAATCCGGTGAAAGTAGCCTTAGACTCGTGGTAAACTAGTGTGATTTTTAACTAAAAAGCTAAATAACAGCCAAGGATGGTTCTGTCATCATCATCATCAGCCTGTGTCAGTCCACTGCTGGACGTAGGCTTCTCCCAAGATGCGCCACTGAGCCCGATCTTCGGCTCTTCTCTTCCAGTCACTGCCCACCGCTTTGCGTATGTCGTCGCTCCACCTGGTCACAGGACGTCCTACGCTACGTTTGCCGATTCGCGGTCTCCACTCTAGGACAAGTCTACCCCAACGGTTATCAGTCCTGCGGCAGATATGACCAGCCCACTGCCACTTCAGCTTGCTAATCCGTTGAGCTTTGTCGATAACTTTAGTTATCGCCAGAGATAGCGAATTACTTCGTTCCGGATTCTATCCCGCAGAGAAATCCCGAGCATAGCTCTCTCCATAGCTCGCTGAGCGACTTTAAACTGGTGGACCAGTGGAACTGTGAGTGTCCACGTCTCGGCTCCGTATGTCATTACAGGTAGGAAGCACTGGTTAAAGACTTTTGTCTTTAGACACTGCGGTACAGGCAACGAGAAGACTCGACGGAGTTTTCCGAATGCTGCCCAGCCCAGCTGAATTCTTCTCTGGATTTCCTTCTCGAAGTTGTGTTTGCCTAGTTGGAGCGTCTGCCCTAGGTAAACATACTTAGTGACTACTTTTTTAATTTTTCGCGGATTCCATCTACGGCAATCGGTTCCGGAACAACGTGCTCGTTGTACATGACTTTGGGTTTATCCAAATTCATCCGGAAACCGATGCAACGAGAAGAATCAGTTGGGCCATTCAACTTCCTTTGTAAGACCTGCAGCGTCTCTGTCATAATGACGATGTCATCTGCGAATCGTAAGTGAGAGATATACTTGCCGTTGATGTTGATGCCACATTCTTTCCAGTTCAGCGTCTTAAACATATCCTCTAAGGCGTTAGTGAACAGTTTCGGGGATATAACGTCCCCTGTCTCATTCTTCGACGCAGGTGGACATGTTTAGTTCGCTGGTTCTGTACTTGTACAGTCATCGTTGCGGATGGATGGTTGTGTGTTGGTCGCGAATTGGAAGTGTTCGAGTCTATGTTTAACCCCAGAAGCAAAAAGAAGGGTATTATAGCTCAAAAAGATAATTTTGACGCGTGTATCTGTGTCTGTGAATCAGTGTATGTGTTTGTCTGTGTGTGGCACCGTAGCGCCCAAACGGATGAATCGATTTTGTTTTTTTTTTTAATCGACAGTGTTCTTGGCTTTGATGCATGAAAATCCGTCTTTCCGTTTAAAAACTATGTGCATTTTTCTGGTTGATGACGCTATAAAATTACCTTTCATAGTATTCGAAATTAGATATCCTCTTACTTCAACGATATTGTAAGAACATTATAAAATTGACCTGATGCTAGGAAATGTACTCTCAATGAACAGATTATTGATAGATCGGTCGGGGGTAGTTTTAATTTTTAATTTAGGTATTATTTCAAGCTTTTATTTATTAACTTGTCGTGTAGGAAGTTTGTATGTTTGTGTGGGCCAGTCTTGGAAGCTAAATTTTGAAACACTCCCTAACGTTTGATTATTCTTAAATTTGGTATAAGTACATGTGCATCTTCGGTGACAGTGCATTGTTATAGTACCATATTGATGACCTGATGATGGACCTGGCCTGCAGATACTGAATATGCGTAATGGCAAATTGAAATACAGTCGAATTTGGGCTAGTATTTATTGCTTTATATACTACTTTTCATTATTTCACTAGATAAAGTCTTTACAAAAAGCATGTGTTCAAAAAGTTTTATTTTTTTTATAAAGGTAGGACGAGGCTAGTTCGCCTTGGGCGGTTCCATCACTTTGTCATTATTGGCCGTTAAATTGTTTTTTTTTTGTTTTGAATGGCAAAGTGAACAGAAAATCTTTAAGTCACAAGGTAACAGGCGCAGTCGTTGGGCGCAGTGCAGTATCGTGTAATTTTCTCTCCAACCAGAATTGTTCGTTTTCCTGTATTTGTAATAGATATACGTCATCGCTTACCATCAGACGAGCGTCGTGCTTATTCTGTTATCCTATATCATAAAAAAACTTTTCATATAGACTATACACTTTGCCGTGTTGAGTCGACAGTCGACACCCATCTCGGCTACGACCTAAGACATGTCGCTATGGTGGCAAACAGATGCTTGCCAAGTTTCGGTTTGTTCGGTGCCAGCCATTAGGATGCCGGGATAAATAGATACGTTAGGGTAGTTGCGCTATATACAACTAAAGTAAGTAGTTCAGCGTCTCTTCGATTTCCAGACAAGCACGACTCGTAGACCTACGTACCTTAGATCTAAGTCCGCATTAAAACAATCCACAGGAAATATGGACTAGAAGAACACTGCAACATGGAAAAAATCTCGAGCACCTTGGTATATATTTTTGACGCTTTTGTACGAAGTGAACATGATGATAAGACTGTCATATAAGTCTTTTAAACATTTTTTTAATTGATTCTCTTTCTTAAAATCTGGTTTAAACTTAGAGTAAGTGGGAGGTAATATCTGCGGCTGTAGTAAGGATTAGTTAGGTTCTGTAAGGACGGTCGATTCTATGCAGTCTAATGCTATGTAGTATGGATATTTTGGTTTAGATGCGTTTAATGTAGCTTCTAAGATGAATTAGTAGTAAAAACACTTTTCGGCTTGTTAGTTCTCGCCTTTATAATCTCTTTATATTTTAAATCTCTTTGAATCTGAAATTATATGAACTTTTTATACGTCAACGTAATCACGTAAATCGGAATGATATTATAGTTATGATACGATAAAGTACTATAGTGGTGGTCTATTTTATTTTTGCTAATTTGTGATCACACTCAGAGCGCAATTGAAATCCAAAAACATCTGACTTAAATTTTGTACAATTTATTCTCGCTCTTCTCATACAAGAGCTGCCGCTCTTTTTTATGAGTTCTATAACCATAGAGTTCTTTAATCCGTTTTTTTTCTTGGCCGCTAGAGGCTTTACTCGCGCGGTAAGATGCAAAATGCAAGTTTTATTGAAGCATAACGCTAACACATAGATATCGATTGAATCGACCAATGCTAACAAAGAACATAATATAAAAAAAATTTGCAAACCATTTTAAAAACCATTTGCATGCAGTTAAACCTACCGTGTTGATTAACGAGTTGGTGTTACAGATTATAAACAAATATAATTTCACATTTATCGCAATATAAATAATATTTGGCAAACATCGAAATCACAGTGAAAATATTGTTTTTCCCATAGATAGCGTAGCGAGTATTTTGTTTTTCCACCGCGGCAACGAATTTATAGGCGGTGTGTACAATAGCCGACATCCCACTGGCAATATCGCTTGGCAAACAGGGCGAGTGCACACTTACTGACTTATGAAATGCCGGTTGGCAAACATGGGGCGAACGTTCGGCTTTCGCTGGCTTGCACGTCATCCGTCACAGTTTGACGTTTAGTGGCGACGACGCTTGCCGGAGCTTAGAAGCGCGTGGCATTGCCGCGGGCGCGTGTATACTGCCCTTAATAAGAACTTTTAGAGACATATTGAATAATTTATATCGACGATTAACTTAATTGATATCGTATGTGGCGATTCATTGCAATTTCATGGTTTATTAACATAACGTGGCAGAGGAAGCTAGCATGTTACAGAAGAGGGGTTTGAAAAATGATCAACAATACGGGCAGACCACTGTTTCGCACAGATTTATAAACAACTTTTAAAAAGCAGGTTTATTTTCCTTGATAAATCATATCAATCATGTATTAGGTATAAATAATATAAATGTCACCTTACTTTAGAATATTTAACAGTAAATAATAGATTTTAGCACTTGCATCGACTGTATATAGCTGTATATATCTGAAAATTTTGATGGGGACGAGGAGCCCAAACTAATTAATCGTCACTAGAAACGCATTTCACCACAGGGCACAGAGTACGCAGCAGACTACACTCAAATTGCTCACATTTTGTGTTTTACAGCAACTACAATTTATTTTATGCATCATATTATAACGTCTATGACCAGTACTGTATGTCCAATGTTAACACGACAAATACATTGTTAATTGTAAAATAGATATTTTGTTTTATGTATAGTAAACACTGAACACATGGTAAAGCTAGAACTTCTAACTGCTCAATTTTGCCCCACACCCTTGATCAACTTGCCTCACCTATGGGATGCGTGGAGCATCTTTGACTTTCTTTACTTAAAAGGCTGTAGCTCTGAAATGAGATTTGTTTTGAAGGAATTTCTACGGATACTCTTGGAAAGGGCTAAATTACTTACCCATCAGTAAGCATTACAAGCCATTAAGACATCTTTGAGGTGCTATCATGCTAAGCCGATCAGGTAAAAAGAGGGCGCGTAGTAAGCTACGTATTAGAAGTGAAACATCCAAGTTCATTCAATTTATTTCTCTTCTTTGGTTGACTTCTTGAAAGGTTATCATACTGCTTGAAATTTTGCATGTCTCTAGTTTCATAATAATGTCGTCGATTTCAAAAGAAGAATGAAATCGAGTGATGGAAAGAGAGAGAGAGAGGGAACATTAATCATCTCTCTATTTTATTAAACTGGCAGCATACTTCACATAAAATAGATCTGGTCAATTATATTCTTCATTATCGCCAGTCTCCTACATTTTATAGTTTAATATATGTACATACTATTCATATAGTAGGGAGTCATTACTAGACTCAATTACGAATGGATTTTAGTAAGAATCCGGCTTACATGACTACAAGACAGTGTATAATCATAACATAACCTGCTACTATGACGTCACCACTATATCTCATCTGATGGTATAAGTGATGGAAGTTTTGGATGCGGACGTAGTGGAGTTCTGACTTTTATCGAAAACAGTACTTTAGTAGAGGGTAGTAAGTACTTTATCTATGTCTTATAATATTCTTTTATGTGTTCTTAACCAATTTTCAACAATGAATATGTATATATCTGCTACAGGCATCAAAAACTATCAATTATTTATCTATACTATAATATTGAGGGCTCCGTCGGGGTCGCGTGTTTTCAGATCACGTTTGGTGTGAACCAGTCAGTACAAATACTACTGCGCTATCTGATCGCCGCCTAGATCGCGCACGCAGGACGCTCCGTACCTTTTAAGGTACGGACACACCGCAGCGTCAGAAATATTCGTAAAGAGATTTTTTTCTTATATTAATTTTATAGGCTAGCCTTTGACCACAATCTCACCGGTTGGTAAGTGATGATGCGGTCGAAGATGGTAAGCACACTAGGCCTAAAATGCGAACTGGCTCTCAAGGATAGCTGCCGGAACACATTAGATGTTTGGTGACAGATTCTCTAACTTTAGGGTGGTAGCTGGCCAGGCGGACACTAGATAGTGTCCTGCCACCATGCGGGGGGTTCTTGGTTTCTTAACGATAGTTTCCTTCACCGGAGGGCCACTGTGAGAAGCGCATATACATTTTTCGATAGAAAAATCCATTGGTGCACGGCAGGGTTTCAACTCGGTACCACGGCATCAAAGCCGACCGTTCTCCCGATTACGCCACCGGGCCCTGATTCATATTCGTTATTCTTTTGTACAGTATCCCCATCAGTACCGACACTGGAACGAGAGCTCATTACCATTTTAATATTGTCGAGAGTTAATTTTATTTAAATTTTCCGCGATATACTTGCCGACAAAAAGCACTCTGATTTATCACATTATTAAATCCTGAAATAGGTAATTAAAAATGAATCCTTCACGGTTTAATTTTTATTTTATTTTAATTATTGATAAAATCACTTTCAAAGGCTCAAGAACATTGTTGATTTATAAATTAACTAGCTGTTACCCGCATCTTCGCCCGCGTTATTTGAGTCTTTATGACCTTTGAGGTCAAGATCGATGATCTCTTAGGCCAAGTCACCATAGATGACCCTAAAGTCGAACTCAATATCCTCTATTGTTAAAGTCATTAATCATTTTGGTTAGGTATACGAAGTTGTGCTGTTTAAATGTTTGACTCAACACAAAAGTTCCTGAAACATTTCTTACAAAGAAAATAAGGTGAATAGCTGCGCGAGCGCAGCGAGAGCTATCATTGCGCGAGCGAACATTTTTTATGACTTTTTATGACCCTGACAAATTTACGACTTAATAATCAACTCACTATAGATGACTCTTAGGTCGAACTCGATATCGTCTATTGTTAAAGTCATTAATAATCACTTGGTAAACCTAACCAAGGTTTACCAAGTTTTGCTGTTTAAGTATTTGAGTCAGTCTAATGTATGAGGCTGTTGAAACACGCTATTATACGCTATATAGCGTTATTACTGGGAAAAAATTTTACGACTTTTTATGACCCTGACAGTTTTTATGACCTACTAAGTCAACACCGATGACATTAGGGTTAAATTTGATATCCACTTAATTTAAGGTTAATAATCATTATGATTATTGAAGGTTGTTCTGTTTCAATGTATGACTCGTTTTGATGCATGAAATACAAAATTTGCTGAAATATTACCTTCAAAGTAGATATATATATATATATAATAAGATATAATAAATAATTGAGCGAGCGCGAAAAATTTTTAAGACTTTTTATGACCTACTAAGTCAACACTGATGACACTCAGGTTAAAGTCGATAATCACTTATTTTAAGGTTAATAATCATTATGATTATTAAAGGTTGTACTGTTTTAATTTATGACTCGTTTTGATGCATGTGGGTTTTAATATGCAAAAGTTGCAGAAATATTACCCACAAAGTTGATAAAATAAATGCTTGCGCGAGCGTAGCGAGCGCTATCACAGCGCGAGCGAAGCGAGCGCGAAAAATTTTTACGACTTTTTATGACCCTGACAGTTTTTATGACCTACTAAGTCAACGCCGATGACATATCGGTTAAATTTGATATCCACTTAATTTAAGGTTAATAATCATTATGATTATTGAAGGTTGTTCTGTTTCAATTTATGATTCGTTTTGATGCATGTGGCTATTAAAATTCAAAAGTTGACGAAATATTACCTACTAAGTTGATAAAATAAATGCTTGCGCGAGCGCAGCGAGCGCTAACACAGCGCGTTCGAAGTGAACGCGAAAAATTTTTACGACTTTTTATCACCCTGACAGTTTTTATGACCTACTAAGTCAACACTGATGACACTCAGGTTAAAGTCGATAATCACTTATTTTAAGGTTAATAATCATCATGATTATTGAAGATTGTACAGTTTTAATTTATGACTCGTTTTGATGCATGTGGTTATTAATATACAAAAGTTGCTGAAATATTACCTTCAAAGTTGATAAAATAAATGCTTGCGCGAGCGTAGCGAGCGCTATCAAAGCGCGAGCGAAGCGAGCCCGAAAAATTTTGTGACTTTTTATGACCCTGACAGTTTTTATGACCTACTAAGTCAACACCGACGACACTGAGGTTAAACGTGATATCCACTTATTTTAAGGTTAATAATCAGTATGGTTATTGAAGGTTGTACTGTTTTAATTTATGACTCGTTTTGATGCATGTGGCTATTAAAATACAAAAGTTTTTGAAATATTACCTTCAAAGTAGATAAAATAAATAATTGCGCGAGCTTAGCGAGCGCTAAAAATGTTTGCGACTTTTTATGACCCTGACAGTTTTTATGACGTACTAAGTCAACACCGATGACATTACGGTAAATTTGATATCCACTTAATTTAAGGTTAATAATCATTATGATTATTGAAGGTTGTACTGTTTTAATTTATGGACGGACAGACGGACAGACGGACAGACGGACAGACGGACAGACGGACAGACGGACAGACGGACAGACGGACAGACGGACAGACGGACAGACGGACAGACGGACAGACGGACAGACGGACAGACGGACAGACGGACAGACGGACAGACGGACAGACGGACAGACGGACAAGAAAGTGATCTTATAAGGGTTCCTTTTTTACCTTTTGAGGTACGGAACCCTAATTAACTTACCAAGTGCGATTACAAGGACAAGTACACGAAGGTTTCCGTACCACCGTAGAGTACAACTTATAAGATCTTATAATTTATAAGATGTATGAAGACTCCCTTTTACATATTTTTTTAGGGTTCCGAACCCAAAGGGTACCAACGGAACCCTATTACTGAGACTCCGCTGTCCGTCTGTCTGTCTGTCTGTCTGTCTGTCTGTCTGTCTGTCTGTCTGTCTGTCTGTCTGTCTGTCTGTCTGTCTGTCTGTCTGTCCGTCTGTCACCAGGCTGTATCTCATGAACCGTGATAGTTAGACGGTTGAAATTTTCACAGATGATGTATTTCTGTTGCCGCTATAACAACAAATACTAAGAACAGATCAAAGTTAAAAATTAAAGAATAGTTTTAAAAAAGTTTTTTACGATAGCGCAGCGCCACCTATCTAGTTGCTAAGATGGCGCTATCGTCTTTACCTTAATCTGAATCTCGGAAGCTGCTCCAACGATTAAATAAAATTTAGTATACCTACAGGGGATTTCGGGGGCGATAAATCGATCTAGCTAGGAGTCATTTTCAGAAAATGTTGTTTTATTCGTGTTTTCAATAATCAACTTAAAATATGACTCTTCCCGACATCTATTGGCGAGTAGAAGTACTGTATCAGTAAAGAAGTTAGTTGCTCTCAATTAAAAAAAATAGTATTATTATTTGTCAATAGATGTCGGGAAGAGTCATATTTGACTGTTTAAGTGGCAAAAAATACCGAGCAAAGCTCGGTCAACCAGATATTTAATAAAATTAATTACTACAATTACTATTACCACTATTACTATTACTACTATATAATACTATTCTACCTTTGTGTTAACGTTTACTTAGTTAGTGTTAGAAGTTCGTTAGAAATTCGACAGATGGCGTTCGGAACCCTCCGTGTGCGGGACAAAGTTTGACTCGCACTTGGCCAGTTTTTTTATTTTATTTTATAACAGAATAGTATATATAATGAATATTATTATCATTTTCCATAATAATACACAGTCTGTGAAATTGTCAAGAGACTGTCCGTTTACCGTTGGTAAGATTGAGCAAAACCCCAAAAAATACGTTTCTTACAAGAACCCCTGGGGACCTCTCAAATTTAAAACTTTACTTGTTGTTTGTTATAGCGGTCATAGTGATACATATTCTGTCTACATTTTAAGTGTCTATCTACTATGATCAAGGAGATGCAGCCCCGAGACAGACGGACGGATGGACAGCGAAGTCTCTGTAATAGGGTTCCGTTGGTATCTATTGGGTACGGAACCGTAAGAAAAATTTAAATAAGAAAAAAATATATGAAATATTTAAAGCCGATTGCGAAAAAATTGGACGATTTTTATGGTTTAAAAAAACTAAACTAAACCAAACTTTTACTAAAGAACCTTAACTCATATCTCTGAACATATTTTCCGATCTTGATAAAATTGATAAGTTTTTTTTTCCAATTTTGTGCCTGCAATTTAAAATTGATATAAAAATAAAGGACAGTCTCCTCAGAATGTTTAACTGTAGGACCGACGGACGTGGTTACGGTCCTATCTCAAAATCCACCTGTATAATGCGAGCGTGTTCAAGTCAAAGTGAAAGGTTAGGTGTCCATTGTCAACCGTAACGTCACTTATGTAGTTTATGTGCAAACTTTGAGACGTCTGGTTAGTTTGTCTTCTATAGAAATCGAAACTACAGAACGAATTTTGTTAAAATTTGGTGGAGATACTTTCTACTCTGAAGATATTTCCACTATACTCCCCAATTATTCCTCATCGTTCAACAACGACTTTTCATACAAGGAAAATATAGGTACACCTTATATAAGAATCCAGGCTATTTATAACTTGAGCAGTTTCTTCGGGATAACCTAAAATGAACATTACTTTTTTGTACAGAGCCTTGCGATAAAATGTACTTTTAATTACGCAAAATAGAAGAAGCGTAGAGAGTAAAATTGCTACACAGACCGAGTACCTACAGTAAATGAAACATAAAAAAGTCAGCATTATAGATTACCGTCAGTATATTAATAAGCGAAGATTGTTTGCCTCTGTTTGAACATTGGCTAAAGAAGGGTGGTACCGCCACGGGGGTTATCCCTAATGCCCTAATAATAAAATCCCTTGCTGGTTCCATACCTACACATATTGACTCGGTATCAAAGGGCTCGATTCTAGCTGAAATAAATTCACGGAAGTATTTATTTGGGGTAAATTTCTAAGATAAGGCAAATATTTTTGCAGATTTTAAATTGATAAAAACGTGTGGTATTTTTTGTATCCGACATAATGTATTTAATAGTACACACTGTACACAGCTCTGTAAAATAATTAACTTATTTTATTTTATACATTTGATTTTAGTTGACAAGCCAGCTTATAACGTCCTTGTTTCGAAGGTATTATTATAGGTTTATTATATTTATTCATCTGATATAATATATATTATATAATTTTTTTATATTATAGGTATATTACTCTTGTGCCTATATTTTTTATAATTCTCAATTCAACTGTCCATTTTTTTATGTGTAGACGAAAATTTCAAAATTGAATCTGCAAAAAATCATGTAATGATTGAACCAGCAAAATTTCACGAGAATCTGTTGAAAACTGAGACCTAAGGAGAACAGAAGAGAGCCCCATTTTCGTAAAGGATAGGTGGTTTAACTTCTAAGCGAGAGGTCGCCGGCTTATATCCTAGTACGAATATTCGTACGCTACCACTAAGGGACAATCTGCCACCATAACCTTACTTAGTTCCAACAGCATCCAGCCTTCGAGGAGAGTCAGAGAATTCTAGGCTTAGCGTGTTCACCATCTTCGACACCATCATAGCTTTATACCAGGCGAGATAGTCAAGTGGTCAAACGCTATATATCTAAGATATAAAAAAAACATCTGGAGATCCGCCGGACATAATAAGAAAGCATCTTTTTCTAAGCTGAAACGGAGATATTCGCTTCGCTGGGTCGATTACTAGCTGTGTCTGCATTAAGGGCTATATCACACTAGCGATTTGCGAAAGTGTTTCGAACGAGGCGATTAGTGACCTTGTTGGCAGCGTGTTCGTCGCGAATGCACAACAATCTCGCCACGAGTGCGCAGCAAATTCGAAGCACCATCATGACGTAGACCATGTAGACACCATTTTGTACAATCGCGCGCGCAGCAATTGATTTTAATTTTTATAGATAAGACTTACTGCAGGTATTTATATATTTGATCTATCCGGTTTTAAGCGACTAGATAGTGGATACTGATTTAACTTCATAGGAGTTATTTAAAAATGCAATTTGATGAAACCAAATAGATAAAACCCAAATTATTCGAATATAGTAACCGGACGTCAATGAATATCAGTAATATTTTTATTGCCATGATTTCGTTTTCAGAATCTCTGAGAAGAGTTTTAGAATCAGTATTTTTAAACAAGATCAAAATTATCACTCAATTCACATTCACACACTCCAATAGATAATATCATGATCTGTACTCGGAACAATGACTAGCATGGAAGCCGGGCTAAAATAAGAAATGAAATACGTATGTTTACTTTTTTTTACTTACGATGTTAATAGTGCGTAGGAAAGAGACGTATAATGCCGTTCTGTTTCGTTATCATGCAGGTTGTTACAAGTTCATTTTTGGCTAGTGATGGGCTTATCATCGACATTATCGTGTCGATGTCAGTCATCAAAGCAAATATGTATTTAATTTTATTTTAAAATACAAAGACAATACTGTTCATTATATGAGTTGTGTATGTCGTAGGTATTATTGATAAAACGTTTTTTGCAAAAAATAGTAGGATTTTGGGAACACACGAAAAATTAGACAATGGCTATGATATCAATTAATCAATCTTAATGAAAAAAGTTAGTTCCGATTAGGTTTTTAAATTATAAAAAACCTAGTTATTTAGCGAAAATTTAGTTCATGAAAATTTTCCTTTAAAATCTTCTCTTCTTCACTCAGTATAATTCGCACTACCCATGGAAAAATGGCGTAAGATGAAAACACCAACTTTTCAGGAGCGTCAAAAAACTGATTTGTAAAGAACTAGGAGTTCTAGACAATTAGTGTCTTCAGCAACGTGGTAGCAAACATTTTCATACAGATACCTATATACTTCATTTTTTTAAATAAAATCTGGATTTTGCAAAAATCTAAAATTAGGTGGTTACTCCATTTAATATATGGAATAATCATATGAAATTGAGAAACATCTAAAGTTACCGCTTTGTTGCTATGGAAATTATTTCGAGTTACGCCTTTATTCCAGCCCGCTTTTAAAAAACATTTGTACGTAAACAATTATATTGTTTTCTTCCATGAGAGAATATTAAGAAAAATTATAGTAACTTGCGAAGTGCTGTTATTAAGTGGGATAAAAATAACAGAAAAAGTTGTATCACTTATTACTTACTTATTCTGTGGCTAAAACTTTACTTTGAAAGACGTATGTGGTAAATACGTAAAAAAAAACTGTGTATATTAAATAACATAACTGAAGATACCCTATATGCTTCCACTTGTGTGGATATAAAAAGTCTGTGTGCAGTTTGTGTTAATTAAATAGTTAGCCAGGGTGGCTATCTCTATTCCAATTTCATTCAAATTCGTTATTTCTTATGCATACTACGTTTATGACAAACACACCAAACAGTTTGCAAATTAACGTTTGCGTGTACATGATGGGTATCTGCTGTCAACGTCTCCAAAACCATAAAGACTCTCGCAATCTATGCTTCAAATACTGATAGATACAGGCTTAGAAAAACTTCTCTACGCCTATGTCTTTTCTCCGCACAATGGGGATCAGGAGACGGCCATAGCCAATTGCTTAGACCTTCTGCTGGCAACTGATCCAAACCGCTACTCAGTTTCAGTATCGTCACCGCTAGATTGTTCCTACCACTATCGGATGAAGTCTACTCTCCGCCCAACCTTAGCTTAAGCGGTACTCGACGTGAGGCAATAACAGGCAGCAGATTGGGATGAGTAGCGGTCGTTCCTTGCATTTAACCTTAAGCGGCTCGTATGCTTTTCTTTCGATGACATTATGGTTTGTGTGGACCCTGTGACAAATTTGCTGCTTCAGGGAATAGAAAACTATATTTCATTTTCATTTGTGATATAAAGCAAAGCATTTGTGATATAAAGCAAAGCTAAGCCTTGGTTCGGGGTTAAGTGTGGCCGTATTGCAGCGCCGCAGCATGCAGTTAACTTGGACTGGATTGACACTCCAAACCGCAAAGCCATAAATGTGTCAGCAAGGAATAAAACCTTTAACAATGCTGCTACCTAATTCTGCAAGAATGCTTTACTGATGGCTCGATTTGACCACATAGCTTTGATTTATAAGTTGACTCAATCTTTAGTCGGCCCTCACTTCTTCCACTGCTGACACTCGATGGGGCGCTGGCTCATACCACCAAAGAGAAAGCGAATTTGATTGCTTCTCTGTTCACGGAGTCTTTACTTCTTGACACTGCCCGTGAGACACTTCCTTGTCTCCTTGGACGCGTGAAACAAATGTCTGATATACCTATCCGTCAGGCTAAGGTTGAAAAACCACTCCAAATAATTGTAGACGTGAACAAAGCCAGTAGCCCGGATGGTATTCCATCCAAAATCCTGAGGACCTGTATGCCTGATCTCGCTTTTGTATTAATATGTTTGTTTCGCCTTTCTATGACTAGTGTCAAAAACTTGGAAGCTTGCCAAAGTGCAACCTGTGCCCAAAAAGGCAGTCTTGCTGACCCTGCCAATTTTTAGACACGTTAATACTCTGCAAGGTTATAAAAAACCTTTAGTGAACAACTGGCTCCTTGCATACATATAACTTTGTCAGTGACTGAAAATTTGGGTTTCAACGAAAGTGGGGGGATCCTATAAGCAAGTCCATCCATCCATCCTACGGACTGCCACTTCTTTGTGTGTTTGAGTTTTGTATTTTCTTTTGAGTGACCTGTCGTTCAGAGTAATCATTGATGGCTGCTCTTCTGACCAATTGGTGTCTTTCAGGGATCATTGCTTTCTGCCACTCTTATCCTGCTGCATATTAACGACTTGCTAATGCTCGGTATGATTAGAAATGCAGACGATAGCACCGTTGTAGAGAGCTATACGTCCAGTGCACAGTCTAGTGTGGCACAAATTCAATGTTATATAGTCAAGCGCATAAACTTGTCCTTACAGGCTGTCTTCGATTGGGGCGATGCCAATCTGGTCAAGTTCAATGCAACTAAGTTACTAGTTACTACTACTAAGTAACTAGTTCTAGGTTCTAGTTCTATTTTCTGCCAATCTAAAAAACTATTCGAAATGTTTCCGCACAGATGGCAGACCACCTGAGCTTCTTGGAATTTTACTGACGCCATCTCTCACCTTTGGCTCTTACCTGTCATAGGTAGTAGGAGCATATTATATAGATGTTCCGATTGACTTGCTATCAAAAGTGGCTTACCACCATCAAAGAGAAAATTCGCCGCCATAACCTTACAGTGTTCCGACAACACACAGCCCTTTAGAGTAGTTAAGAGTCTTCTAGGCGTAGCGTGTGCACCATCTTATCTTCAGTGATCAAACGCTTGCCTATATGATGAAAAAAAAACGAGTCCACACAGTCCAATTACCGTAGAAAAAGCTTTGTTTTATGGCCAAGCTGAGGCAGTAGTTTTAAGGGCCCGGTAGCGTTATCGGGAGAACGGTTGGCTTTGATGCCAGAGGTACCGAGTTCGATCCGCGCCGTGCACCAGCAGATTTTTCTATGGAAAAATGTATGTTTTCTATATAAAAACATCGTTAACAAACCAACAACCCCCCATGGTAGAACTTGTAGCATACAGCATGGTGCGCTTGATTTAAAATAAAACAAAATTAAAACAATAAAAGATTCCATGTTTCCTATCGGGTGCATTTCGGAGCGTACCTACGCCATCCGATTAAGCAAAGTAATACCACCCTGCCTCTTCTTCGACCAGACCGGACTAGATGTGCGCCACCGCTATGTGGTCCATCTCCTTGCACCAAGCGTTATGCTTCATCTTTTATCATAGGTACTACCAATAAATGCAATTCTTTCCCGATAAGTATAATCTAGGAGTCTTCAAGTCGTGAATAGGACGTGCCGCAAAGTCAATGCGTTACGTAGTCGCGTGTACGAGTATGTCCCGCTCTCGTGTGTGGAAGAGTGTGTTCGATCGTGAACACTTACTATGCTATGGATCTTCGTAACATATAAATGACTTATATTGACAAAGTTATCGGAAGGGAAATAAAATATTTTGCATCACATATATTTTATACTGCTAACCAAGCATAGAAAAAGTAAGTATATTATGTTACTTACAAAAAATGTTATATTTTTATCACACTTAATCATAGTTATGCTAAAAAAGATTCCTGTGCTTGCCTGGAAGAAATCAGTTATTTCATTTACGAATAAAAGACAAGAAAACACTGCAAAGAATAACTGCTTAATCATGCTTACTGATACTTTTCTTCTAAAAGTACCGTGAAAAAAAGGCGTAACTATATATACGCACATAAAGGTGTAAAATATCACGTGGAATAAGTATGTAAGATCATTTATGCAACAAAAGTTTTTTAGGAAGACGTAGAATAATAACGTAAGATTAATTAAGCTAATACTACAAGGAAACTCTGCAAATGTGATAAGAGTAACAAATCTTACATCATTTTACTAGGGAATTTATTAAAAAAATAGTTTCGTATTAATTTTTTAAATTCAAATTGCTCCGTAATTTAATGAAATATAAATTTGAAAAAAATTGAGTATATGTGTTAGTCTTTCCTCTATCCAATGGTGAAATAAAAAATATTTGACGCAAGTGTTTTTGCACCATTCTTCCATGGGTAGTGCGAATTATAAAAAAGCGTTGCATCGTAATGTAGAAATAGTATGATAAGGGTGCGTAAATCCGTAATACACCCTTCAACAACACAAGCCATCTTATCTAAAGCACTGTACACCTCACGTAAGTATATACTTTTACTTTCTAGTCACGTTCTCAGACAGAAATTAATAATTATATCGCTTTTTTCACTTAGTAAATTCGTCAAACCCGCGACAAGTATCGACAAAACATAAAACTGCAAAACTAAGTTGATAGCTGACATATAGTATTTTGACGTCTTGGATAGATTTTTTGTATTTGTAGCATTATAAGATGACCAAAGGTGACCATTTGACATTTCCCATTTAAGCTTTGTGACATGTTTAAAAATAATAAAAACAAACAGCCATGTTTTGTTTCTTTCACTCATTATGACATGCTAATTGACATAAATGAATAAAATATAGCTTACTCGATTTTTATTTAAGCCCGGCTTCCATGCTAGTCATTGTTCCGAGGATCTGTATCATCGACACTCCTACAAAGGCGCCAAACAAAAAATCAAAAACATTCTACATTGAAATGCCTGAGAACTCTATGGCTTTGTAATAAGGTTGCATTTTGTGTTGGTGTTATGCTTGGTCACAGTTACAGTGACAGTAGAATAGTTTAGCGCAAACAGGCGAAGTCGGTCGGAAACATTTAATCGTCGTGCGATATCAGTTGCACCGCCCTCTGGTTCTGAAAACGTGGTAGGTGCGGCGCGTGCCATGTATTTAGGATTCCTTGGGTCTTTACTTTTCCCAAACAATAATTATGTGATAGTTTTTTTATGCACACATATCTTTTTCGTTTGATATTTTTACTGGCAACTTATTGTTTTTATTTTTGAATAGTATAGACTAACATCTGACCACTATCTCAAATACTCAAATACTCATTTATTGGTAAATATATAAATTTACAAGTCATATTTTGGTCTATGAGTAACTTACAATATGTACATAAGTACAATATTATATAAACATTAATAATTGTAAAACAAAAAGTAATAGTAATTTAATAATAATATAGTATAGTCTAATCAATTTAAATATATCAGTTAAATCTAATTAAAAATAAAAGTCAATTGTCACTCGTTGGTGAGTGATAATGCGGTCGAGAATGGTTGCACGCTAGGCCTAGAATAGAATGGGGACTGGAAATGGTTCTCAATTATTATAGCTGCCGGAATGTATGCGTAATAAGAGTTCTGTAATTGCATAAGCTGAATCCCACTGCTTCGAAATGACATAATTATCTCAGCGATTTCATTACTATATGAATAGACAAAGGACTACGAAATTTTGGATATATATTTTAAAATGGTATGGATATTTATATCTTGTCAAGAATTTTAAAATAACAACTTACAAAAACACATCATTTTAATTATAGAAACAAAACCTGAGAAACAACACCATCTCAAAAAATAAAGACTTGCTTGGTGTAAAAATGGCTTGTAGGGTTTTTTAAACCTAATTTAATTAAAAAAAAAAACTAGTTATTTTGGGAGTTGGTTCATACAGGTAAATTGGGAATGACAAAATGACTATGAGACTCGGAAACTTACGATTTTATAACTTATTAGAACGTCTTTTAAAACAACATATTTTAAGCGAAATGTAAAGATAGCTTGAACAACTAGACAGTAGATTTTTAAATTCTGACGTTATAATTCTTCGCCTGGGGAAAAAACCTTATCAAACAATGTTTCAAATACAAGCATATACACGAAGACAGACTGCTCAAAACATAACTGATTTTTTTTATATCAGACAGACAAGTTTTTGACCACTATCTCACATGACGTTAAAGGAAGATGCGGTCTAAAATAAAATCATACTTGTCTGAAATTGGAAGACGGCAATGAAACGTGGTGCTGGAATACTGGCCTTTGTCGTTCCGACAAAAAAAAACACTGTCGTATCTCTTTGCAAGTAAAATATATACTACGGAACCCTTGATCAAAAGTCCCTGTTCCCTGCTCCCCTTCATAATCCGCCAGGGGTGGCACCCGCTGCGACGCCGCTATAAGCCCGGGCTTACTGCTCAGCGGGTTCAAAAGACAAAGATGTTTTCACTCGCTCATAATTAAAATTTGCGAGCCCTATGCTAGGAAACTGTGTTAAACTTACCTCTATTTGACAATGCAAACTAAAACATAAAGTACACCATTATGACACAATTTTTTTTAGAACAATACCAGAATCGTTCTGATTCTAAAGTTTTCTATATATGTTTAGTTGTTTTAATTATGCTAAATATTTTTATTAAGTTTATTTGTCAAAATATGTTTATGATTTAATATTTAATTTTATCACTGTAATCAATCATGACTTTATTACCACAAAAAGTAGCCTATATTAATTTTCATGTATAAAGTATCTCTGTGTTAAATTTTAGTAAGATCGGACCGTCCGTTTAGGCGTGATTAGGTTACAAACAGGCAGAGTGACAGAGTTAGGTACACACATTTTTTTATATTAGTCTGGTTTGAACTTCCCGCAACTAAGGTAGGTACCTACTTACGTAGGTACTTAACATGAAAAATCCCGTATTCATGAACATTGGGTGAACATTTTGACAAAAACATAGTGCCACCACTATGCGTTTGTCAAAATGTGGTCAATAATGTACGAGTATCTATTATTTTAAATTACGCTATGCCTGGTCTGTTTTGATTTGTGTCTCCAATTAGTAGTACCAGCATTATCCATATAATACATATAATATACACCCAGTATTACTCTGAAACGTAGCGTCCCGGCAAAAAGATTTACAGCTTATCTAATAATAAGCAATCTGTCGAGGAAGTTTACCTTGCAATCTGTTTATTATTATCGGTCCCAAGAGAACATCATTCACTCCATACAAAACCACACACCCTTTATGTTAGTTCAACCTTAAAAACTGGTGACTCTGTGAGTTGAATACCTCGTGAGTCTGAATTCAATTCTGAAAGTCTGTGTTTGAATAGCTTAGAACTAAAAAAATAAATAAAATTCCTACCTTAACCTCATACCTTAAGTATATCAAATTGTATCGGTGATATTTTGTAATATTAGAATAGGTTTTATTAGTTACTGATTTATTGGTAGCTTTTAGTTTAGCATCGCAACAACACGACAAACAATCCGCGGGTAATAAATATTTCATTATAATATAAACTGTCTCAGTTAATCTCGGCAGGTTTGGTGAAATCCCGCCGCGTGCTGAGCACGTGTGTGCCCGTAGAGACGGCCGTCCCTAAAGCGTGTCCCTATTTGAAGACGCAAACGTCCGAGATATTAGCCCGATTGATGTCAGGGGCTGCCTTGTTACTTTATTGAGTTAGATTGTTAAATAGTTTTTCATCCTATCTATTCGATAAACGGCGATTGGTTCCGGGGAACCACCAATAAAAAACCTATATTGAAATAATTAAGATAGTTTAAAAACTAAAACAATGTCTTCCATGCCCGCGAGTCAATTTCAGTAGCAAGTTTGAGACGTTTATCGTCATATCTCTGGATATACTTATCAGATCACGATAAAATTATAATAGGACCATTACGAAAACGTACCCTACCGATTAAAAAAAGAATCATTCGAATCGATTCACAATTGACGGAGTAATCGCGTAATATATACAAAAAAAAAACCATACAGACGAATTGAGAACCTCCTTCTTTTTGGAAGTCGGTTCAAAACAGAAAATACGTATCGAGATAAGTACGCGCCAAATAGGTATTTTCTTTTCAAGCCGCTTGAGCGGGCGGTAATAATGTTAGATTGTATCACGGGGCGCAACATAGTATTTTTCTTTGAGGAGTCTAGCGAGGGATTAACAGTACGTCGGCCCGGCAAAATAATGTTGCATGCAAACTTGCAATCGAGTGATACACTCTACTTTTCATCCCCCTCTATGAGAAAAGGTTACAGATAAAAGGCTCTTTAAAATGACAATTCAAGAGTATACTAGATTATAAAATAAATTAACATGAAAAATACAATCTACGAGTAAGTACGTAATAATTAATATTGAAAACATAAAATATGAGTGTGTGTGTTTTCAGAATAGCGGATAATATTTTATTTTTATACAATACCATAAGGCTCATTAAGGAGAAATTTTAGTAATAATATTGAATCTGCAATAATAACAATATTACTTTGTACAATTGATATCATTGCAATGTAAATTATTAGCAAAGGTAAAAATATTACCACTCCCTCGTGTCTTGTACTCGTACCTAGTACTAGTTTTTAGGGTTCCGTACCCAAAGGGTACCAACGGAACCCTATTACTGAGACTCCGCTGTCCGTCCGTCTGTCTGTCTGTCTGTCTGTCTGTGTGTCCGTCTGTCACCAAGCTGTATCTCATGAACCGTGATAGTTAGACAGTTGAAATTATCACAGATGATGTATGATGATGATGTATGTTTATTAATTATTATTTTTTGCTGGCGAAAAATGATAGTGGTATTTTTTGCTCAATCTTATAGAATACTGTAGTGTGGTACGGAACCCTACGAGTGCGAGTCCAACTTGCACTTGGCCAGTTTATTAATTTTTAACTTTATTCAGATTTTAGTATTTGATGTTACAGCGGCCAAAGTAATACATACTTTGTGAATATCTCAACTGTCTACTTATTACGGTTTATAGGATACATCCCTCGGACACACAGAAAGAAGGACGGACGGACGGACAAACGGATAGCGAAATCTCAATAATAGGGGTCCGTTGATATCCTTTGGGTAAGGAACCCTAAATATTGGATAGGCTTTAGCTTCATATGCGATAGATTTTGTACAACATACCTAAACGTACTGTATACCGTATAAGGCCCCCAGCGTTATTGTCTGCGAATAGCGAACTCTCTTTCAGAAACACACACTGTTCCAGTTTTATTTTAAAACAACCCATTTTCAAAACGTTTCGTTCATTTCGAACCGTTATGAGGTTTTCGTGTTTGATACGCGTAGTACTTATTTTGTTTGTATGTTTTGTTTTTAGAGATTCGAACGCCATAGATGTTAGTTAATACGAAACAGTTTCATAATGCGCTGGAGGAAAAGGATGATAATTTTTTATATATTGAGCCTCACTTGTTTTCCAAAACAAAAATTAAACTAAAACTAAACTAAAATTTCCGAGTAATGTTTTTTACAGCAAAATAATAAACTGGCCAAGTGCAAGTCGGACTCGCACTAGTAAAGTATTCTATAACTATGATTTATCTCAACTAAAAAATTAACTTTGATTTTCATAGTGTTTGTATGTAAAACAAAGTTATCTTTGCGGTCGCTATATCTCAAAAACTGCTGACTGTATCTCGTTCGAACTAATTTTCGTTGTTAGTTTTTATTGAGATCTACAGCATATATTTTTATTAGATTTTTCACTCGCATACTTTAAAAGTTAGAGGGGGGGGACACATTTTACCACTTTAGACGCGCCTATCTTTCAAATGATTTACTTTAAGAAAACATTATTTTAGGAACCTCAATGTCATTCTTAAAGACCTACTCATACACGTATAGGTTTGAAGACAATTTTTTTTTTGTTTCATTTCCATGTATGGGATGTATGGTTTATTAAAAATCGCAAAGCGGTTCACATAATACATCTATCTGCCAAGTTTCAATTCTGTAGTCCTAACAGTTTCGGAATAAAATGGCTGTGACATACATGACGAATCTATAAGGGTTCCGTTTTTTGCCATTTGGCTACGGAACCCTAAAAATGGCGATCCTTACTAAATTTTTCTCCCAACCATAGATAACGTTCAATATTCCGAAGATCGTTTAAGGGGGGAGCCTGCTTTAGAAGCTGCAAAAAATCGATTTTTTCGAGGATTTTTTTGGGAAGGAAAGAAATATTCGATTGAAACGAAACTTTCAGGTTTTATTGTTATGTATTTCAACAGTCTTCTCAATTTTTTTCACTAAAATATATGTCATATTATGCCTGGTACAAGCATTTCGCCGAGGTGCCTCGAGTGTGCATGTGTCGTGCGGCGGGAAAGATACAGGTCGCAATTTCCATCTGAAACAAAAAACCCAAAATTTGTTTTTATTTTCAATAGTATAGCTTCTAGTTAAACCAAGAAAATGAACACTGACAAAAGACTGACTGCACATAACGCAAAACTCATGGTATTTATGTCTCTATCTCAGGAAATACTTATCACATCTTGATAAAAATAATGTACTAAAATACCATACATTTTTTTCAATAATAATCTCACATATTGCCTTTCGTTTGGTTTCGTTCTGTGATCTGTGATTATTTTCCATCTGTTTCTGACTCATTGGATATTTATTGAAATATCTCAAATCGCTTTGGAGTATCTAATTGGAGTAAAATTTCTCTCCAAAGGTAAAAACGGAGAAGATAAAAAGTTATTGGCTGTTATTCTGATATCGCCTTTATTTTTTGTTGTCCTTTATAAAGTCGATTTTCTGTTCACACTCAATCGTTCTTACATTACATGAATATCCTTTTATGGCCTTTAAAATTTTAGTTCTCTATGAAGGTTTTGTTAAAAATAGTTTTTTTTCAATATCTTATAGGCTAGCGTTTGACCTTGTTTGTGTATATCTGTGGTTTGTCCACTATCTCACCTGTTGGTAAGTGATGATGCGGTCGAAGATGGTAAGCACGCTAGGCCGAGAATGGGAACTGGCTCTCAAGGATAGCTGCCGGAACACATTAAATGTTTGGCGACAGATTTTCTACCTTATATATTTCTTGTAGTATATTACATACTACGTACGTCGAATGTGTAGTCGCGTATTTCGAGAACGAGCCGACTTAGCCCCAACGGGCGTTGACATGAACTTGGTATAACCCCAGTTTGCCCGGAATCGAGCCGACTATGGTTTGAAATGAGCGATTTCGATCCACTTCAACAATAAGTATAGCCATTTATATAAAATGCCTATTTCGAGAACCATAAAGTTATATAGATAGTGTAGTATAGCGATACGAAACGTATATCACTCGGACGTTGCGAGAACTCATATAACCGTTTGAATGGTGCATGTCAAAGGGTGGATAACTGCAAAGAATTGGAGTGGATATACTATAAAGCCTAATAGTAATTCATGAAGGGACAGCGCAGACTATAGAGAGCTGAAAATAATAAAATAAAGTTTCTGCAAGATACAAATTGTTCAAAAAAACGGCATTCAATTTATTCAAATAGAATAGAATAGAATAGAATAGAAAAGATAATAATACTACGTATCGGCAGTGTCTTGACGTGAATGGTTGGTACATGTTCAGTAAGCCCAGTACCTATATCTGTGACCTGTACTATTTATATGAAATGATACATAGCATGAGCTACTTTGGAGTTTAGTGGCGTGTCTTGGGGGAGGCCTGCGTCCAGCAGTGGACTAATACCGGCTGATAATGATGATGGCATGAGCTGGCAGTCAGCTTAATCTACGAAAAGATAAGAAGAAAATCTAATACATGTAAAGCAGAGGTTATATTTTTCTGCGTGGCAAATGAGTTCGGTCCCTTTTACTATTGCCATTACGTAGTTCCAGTCTCTACACCCCGGCTCCATCATTAGGTCAATGGTACCATATTATAGACTGCAATCTTACCAAAGATACGCAAGCAAGAATACCAAATTTCAGCCCAATCGAACGTCAGCAAGTGGTTCTAATTGAGCTTGAACCAAACATACACACATTTACACGTTGAATTGAGCACTTCCCGTTTTTTTTTGTTGGTTAAATAGATGGCCTCGCGAATGATTCTAGCGTAAAGTGGCTTGAAAAGGCCGTGTTGAAAAAGTTTCGTCTGTATTATTTTCACCGTCAGCGGATCAAAACGTATAAAACAATGGAATACCCGCTCTTTTTAAATGCAATTCAAAGGCGCACGTGGAAAACTATACTCTTATGTATGGTTCAGTTTGGGTCCATACCCGCTCAAAAGTGATTGTCAAAGTCGCGCAATAGTGCTATACTCATGCTATCAAAGCTGGGACAATCCAACTACTGCAATTGTACCGTCCAAGCGTCAAAGCAAAGGACAGTGAAATCTCAGGGAAAAAGCATTTTCCTGTACATTTTACTCTATTCTGTTTTATTCTATGGAATATTCAAGCAATATACCAAGTAGACCTAGAGATAACAGTAGATAACCGGTAGATAAACAGTTAGACTCAAACATTATTATATCTGACTAAAAGTGCCCCGCGGCTTCGCCCGCGTTAAAAACTTCTTTTATTGCCTTAAAAACCTTTCTTTTGTAAAAACGATTCTATCATTAAAGACAACAAATATGAATTAGCAAAATCGGTTCACCCGTTTTCATGTTATCGCGTGACTTAGGCAAATCGAGATTCATATTTATAAAACCCGAAAAACCCAAACTTTCATACTTTGTTACCAACCCCATTTCGAAAACTCCTACAACACGTACTTACTAATTTACTAACAGAAGTACTTATGTGTAAAGTTTTGAATAAAACAGACTATCTCATCTTGTTTCGCCATACAAACTTTGAATCCCCGTTCCGTATCCGGGGGGAATTTTTTGAAAATCCTTTCTGAGCGGATACCTACGTCATAATAACTATCTGCATTCCAAATTTCAGCGTAATCCGAAACAATATTGATTTTAAGACTTTGTTACCCCATCACCTTCTTAGGGTGGCATTTCGAAAAAGTCTGAAACTCGTATGTACTTATTTATATACAGAAGTACTTGTATGAAATGTCGAATAAAATGACTATTCAAACTTTGAACCCCCGCTTCATCCCTTTCAGGGGTGAATTTTGGAAAATCCTTTTTCAGAGGTTACTAACGTCGTAATTACTATCTGCATGCCAAATTTCAGCGCATTCCGAAACAATATTGATTTTCACACTTTGTTACCCCATTTCACCCTTTTAGGAGTGGAATTAAAAAAACCTGAAACACGTATTTACTTATTTTTTTACTGAAGCACTTGTGTGAGGTTTCGAATAGAAAAGACTATCTAATCTTGTTTCTCCATACAAACTTTGAACCCCTATTTAAGGGGTGAATTTTGGAAATCCTTTCTTAGTACACCCCTACGTACTAAGACAAATATTCCCTCCAAATTTCAAGTCTCTACGACCAGCGGTTTAGGCTGTGCATTGTCTATCAGTCGGTCAGTCAGTCAGTCAGTATGTCAGGACAAAGATTTTTATAGTATTAGATAGATAATAAAAAACCCTTCGTACCATATTTAGCTAAAAGTACCTAAAAGCTTAGTTGTTTGAACTAGAGGATTTATTTTATTTTTCACTCATTAGTTCCTAAACTGTGTTATTATTTTTCGTCGGTTTAATTTTTTAATTAGGTGAGATAGTGGTCAAACGCTAGTCTATAAGCACATCTTTACTCATGTGCTATAAGATATTAAAAAAAATAAAGTGTTTATGTATCAACGCTTTGTCAGTTATTTACTCAACTGTGAAATTTAATCTAATGTTGTTTGAAAAGTGTCCAGTGGTCGTACAGGATGAGTGGGACAGAAAATCAACAACATCTAGACGTCTCAAAGCAAGGGGCACAATGTTATACAAAGTCTGCCATTCCAGGGTTTTGAAAATGATCTGCCCTAGGCAGTGCTTATCATCAAAGTAGCGCTTTATTACTAAGCTGTACTGTTACATAATACTCAATTTTAATGTAGAACGTCTACGAGCTGCTACGGAGAATGTCTACGAAAAGTGTTGGTGCTATGTAGTTTTTAAATAGCTGCCACCTACATTTGTTTTTTTTTTGTTATGCAATAATTTCTAAATTATTTGCTATAGAGATAGCATTGGACCTTTGGGGAAGAACATACGGTGTTTCATGATCATCAACTCTTTCCCTAATTTGATCACAGAAGTACTCGTAAAACCGTGGAACTGAGCGAAGTAGTTCTTTTTCTTTAAGGCACGGACACACCGCAGCGTCATCCGTGCGCGATCTAGGCGGCGATCAGATAGCGCAGTATTATTTGTACCGACTGGTTCACATCAAACGCGATCAGAAAACAATTAAAAACTACTGAGATCACGCCCGTAGATCGCAGGACGCCGCGGTGTGGCCGTACCTTTACTCATGTGGTGTTTCACTTAAATAATCGAAATCTATACAAAAAAATAAGAAGACATTTGTACACAAATTACAAGTTATTTAGATAACAAGACCTAATCTTATAATAGATTAAATATTATACTTCTGCTGCATAACGCATCTGATAAAGATTTTATCATACTATAAAAGCTATAATATTTTTAAGCAAATTAACTTAAAAATTAACAAAAATGCCTTAAATTACACTGTGAATAACCCGAACTTAACACGTTCGTTGCGCCACACCACAGGATAGGCTAGTTTCGAGATCTTTTAGGTCTCCAAAGCATCAGCTAAAAGTTCTTTGGAAATTATGGCGCACCTGCTTACTATACAGGCTGAATTTTCCAAGTGGGTGTGGATGGCCAAATCTGTAACTATGAGGAATACCGAAAAAACTTCCCATCATTCGTTCCTTATCAGTTACACTATCGAATGGTTTTATATATATACAGGTTGTGTTATTTTTTAAATAAAAGTGTTCGATTTCTGGATGAGAATATTAATATTTCAAAAATCCAATGATGCAGTCTGATTTTTATCAAAATCGGGCCCGAGACTCCTTTGAGTACTTTTAGCTATTCCTCATAGTATCGGATTTGGCCGTCCACGCCCACTTAAAATATTTACCCTGTATATATGGGGTCAGAAACATGTCGTGACCTAACTTTCATCAAGATGTATATTTTCTATAATAAACACTCCTTGGATTCTGAAGATAACAGCCTACGGTTGGTGAGACGATAGTTCAAAGATTATCTACAACGTAAAAAATATAGATGTGACTACAGTCTTTAAAGTTGATTCGCTGAAATAAGACGCCAAGTATTTTTGACCGACATCACTAAATAATTAGAACTTTAGGAATCACATTTAGATAATTGTAATGTAGGTTAGGCTTTAGCCAACTCATTTAGTTTTCTATAAAGCTAGCTTACTAATAATAACAAAGCATTTTACGTGAAGGACACAACTGCCTTTCTCCAACTATAAGAATGTAAGGCTTCAGATAACATATAGAGTTTTTTTTTTTTTACTATAGCGCGACATTAAGTGCCAATTATACCGGTTCCTGAATGCGTTAGATAGTTATCTGACACATGACGCCATATAAAAGCTGTCAAAATTCAAATCTGTCAGACTTCTTCATATTTTAGCGCTATCAGGAACCGGCGGAACTGGCCCTAAGGTAAACTAATAAAATAAAGCTAACTACATAACTTCATACGTGACACAATTATTATCTAAATACACTAACTAACCTATATTCAGTGTAGGCACCAAAACTTAAGTGTTGTATCTTCATTGCTTAATCTATTACGAAATACAATCCAGTGTTTACGATGGGGGAAAGCGGTCCCGCAACGTATAAGATCTCCCCATCTACTCTTGAAATGAGCTTTATATTCATGGATTGAGAGTTTGATTTCCTTTGTTATTGGTAGTAAGGCAATTTTCCGTATCGACGTCACATGTGGTGCCTGCACTGCCTTTATTGAAGTCGATCTCGCCCCTCCTACGTTGGTGGAATGGGGTGGGCAAGAATGCCACCTGTACTTGAAGACCTACGAGACCTTAGAAGATTTGAGCGTACTCGTCGAGTTTTAGTTTATCTCTTTTGAATTTAAAGGTATAATTTAGAGATGACTGAACTTTATCTTAGAATGTTCTTACAATATCGTTGAAGTAACAATATCGATGAAATGTTTTTGGTGGGATAACTACCACCTGAAACTTGATCAGTAGCGTCCGGTGAAACTAGCCCTTAATAGTGTGCAATAGTAGCCGTTATAATAATATATACCTTTATGTAACAATGCAATACTATATGTGTACTGCAGTATAATAAAATAATTAACAAATTAACCAGTCTGTAAGCTGAGCATACTGACATAAAGCCGGTACAGTATGTAATAGAATCAAGTTTTTCTCAGTACCTGAGTTAAATTAATTGCCATCTAAATGTGCTCTACTTTTGATAGCAAATCAACTAAGGCATGTAAACTCATTAAACTCTATAAACGCATTTGTGAAAACTGCTCCAGTGAAACTCAAATGTAAAATTATTTATTTATTTAAAAAAATTATAAAATTATCATAATTACATTTGAAGATAAGTTTATGTCAGATATTGCATTGTTATAAGTATTGTATTAAATGCCGCCAACCGCACTTAATTAACAAATGTCCATACAAAAGGTTGTTTTCAGCCGACTACCAAAAAGGAGGAGGTTCTCAATTCGTCTTTTTTTGTGTGTATGTTACGCGATTACTCCGTCAAATATGAACCGATTCGAATGATTATTGTATTAATCAGTAGGGTGCATTTTCGAGGTGGTCTTATTGCAATTTCATCGAGATCTGATAAGTATCTCCAGAGATATGATGATACACGTCTCAAACTTGGGCATGGAAGTCGGTTGGTTTAATTTTTAAACTATCTTAATTGTGTAGAAGTCTTATTGATCGTCTTTTGTAAAAACTATGTAGCATTTCTTGTCAATGTCATATTATAAAATAAATATATTACAGTTCAAATTTGTGTAACGCCAGCTTCATACGAGTTCTCTCGTCCTTGTAGACCTACCTTTATACACAACAAACTGCTATGGGCAGTTGCAAATTCTAGGTGTCTACATGGCTATGTGTGGCTGATTTCAAATTAATTAGAGTCCACACTGCGTATTGATGTGACTATTCACACACTATTCACGTTTGATTGGACTAATTAAATAGGCATATGTACATTCGACTTGATTGATTGGCAGTAACAATAATTACTGAGCGATAATAATGACAATATATATTACTTAGCTGTTTGGAAGATGGGTTGCGATCATTGCACCATGTTACTATGTATATTGTACTATATAATATACTAGCAGATCCGGCAGACGTTGACCTGCCCGATCGCAGTGCCACCTATTGGGTCTAATTGTGTATCTAAACCATCTATGGACTAACTCAAACATACACACCAAAATTCATCTAAATCGGTCCAGGCGTTCAGGAGGAGTTTAGTGACATACACACGTACAGTAGAATTATACATATAAAGAAGATATTATAAATGTAATATAAGATAGGTATATATTTCAGTAGTAATACAGTGCCTCGTCTCAATGCCATCCTTATAGGAATTCCAAACAAGCACGATTGTATTTACAAACCTCGGATTACAATACGCTAAAGACCTATAAAATAAAGGTTGTATTAGAGTAATAAATACAAGTAATGAAAATCTGTATTTACAATATATTTCATCACAAGTTTTATTTGAATCTTTTTATTTATTGTATTATTACAAAACTGTGCTGAAGTAAAATCATACAATATAAAATATCCCTCACTTAAGGCTGCTTCGCTCTAGCTATCTATCAATAAATAAGAGTACCTATCTTCATACGAATGTAAAACTTTGGAACCCTTTTTGCACCAATATTTTGGTTACCTACCTGCCTACTAAACAAATTGCTATTGAATTGCGCTGATCGCAATCGAAATGACTCGAGCATATATCCGATTGCTCGTGAGTTATCAATAGAATTAATAGGGTTGCAGCTCTTGCTTTTTTTTGTGAGTCAAAATATAATTATGAAGAAAACTGCTTTTTTATAGGATTTATCTGATATTTATATTTCTACATATGTATATAATTTAGCAACAAATAAATTATAAGTAATAATACCTACCATTAGGAGTTTTCGTATCAATCCGCTGATAAAATCTTACGGTGTTCTGACAGCACGTCACACAGCCCTAGGAGTCAGCTTTTTCTGGGCTTAGTTCACCATCTTTGACCGCATCCATGGCACCACCACTTACCAACAGGCAAAATAGTCCAACGTCCTCATTGTAGATACATCAAATGACTGCAAAGTTAAGTTTGTAGTTAACCTAAACCACGTTTAACATCTAGATATAAAAAAACCTCACCTAAAATGTACCTATGTATTAATAATCTATTTATTAATTATAAGATTTGATACTTTAATTACCTAAATTATTTCAGTAATCTTACAGCGATTTAACAAGAATATTCATCATCATTAACATAACGGGTGTGGTCATGTGACCAAGTAGAGGGGCAAGAGTATTGATTGATATTAATGACATTTTACGAAAAACATTTTTACATTTTTCGTAAAAAGTCATAGTTGAAATATGACGAGAACATTTCTCATAGACCCGAAAATATATTTTCAGGCAATATGGTAAAAACATCTTTACCCATCTATATCTCTCCGTTTCAAATCTTTGCTCTGTGGTAACCCTAACTTAAGGGCAACCCGTCAACGGGTGCTGACGTAGAAATACCTTTTGGAAGCTATTCGTGATCACCACACCATGGGCATCGAGTAGTGCCCTTTATGAACAATGATGAAAAAACGCCTGCTGGGTACTTCTCTACTTTTGGCCAATGAAAACACGATAATTGTTGGGGATGGACGAAATAAAACGGATGCGGCATATTATACTAGTGTCTCAACTCGTACATTTTTATTTATTTTTGATGAAAAACCGGCCAATTTAAATCATTAAAAAATAAATTGAAAAAATCGGAAATTAGTTCGTGTGTGTCTGTATGTTCAAACCGCTTAACCGTGTTTTTTATTTCCGACAGACAAGCACTTGACCTCTATCTCACCTGATGTTAAGTGCTGAATTTATCATTAATTTTTTTTAACCATAGCGATAAATTATATTTTTTTATTAACCGACTTCACAAAAAAGGATGAGGTTCTCAACTCATCTGTATGTTTTTTTTTGTGTATATGTTACGCGATTACTCTGTCAATTCTGAACCGATTCAAATGATTCTTTTTGTAATCGGTAGGGTACGTTTCCGAGGTGTTCCCACTGTAATTTCATTGAGATCTGATTAGTATCTCTAGAGATATGGAGATAAATACTTCAAGCATAGGACAATGTACTGGTTTTAGAAGAAGAGTCCTAAGAAGATTATACACACTTTTGATGACTAAAAAATATGACCTTGAATAATGTTTTTACATCATTCTTCTCGTTGATTTTGGTTTTTGACAGATATTCTTACGGTAACTGTGAGCGAGATAGAAACAAAGGTGGGGAGAATTAATTTGTCTTCACAGGAATGTTCTACCGGGCAAAGTCTTGTTAGGGTGCAAAGTTAGTTAATATTTTTTTATATGACATGACGTTTGGCGAAGATGGCGGCCATATCAGTCCCGCAACACTGCATACATAATAAATTAAATAACTTAGAATTATGAACGTACTTCCAACACTGCAAAAAAAATTATAAGCATAATACCACAGATCATATACTAGTTACTACGTAAATAATACTTTCCGTTGTTAGGTTGGCTACACACTGCTTTCATAATTCGGGTATCAACAATGTAGGGAAGTGCCAACTCTTATAACGTGCGGCAATTAATGTTAATAATCGCAAATAATACTTTTTAACATTCATTTTGGAATACAACTAGTCCGTGTTATAAAAGTATTTGGAATTACTGTAATAAAATAGACAATTAATTATCATGTGTGTCAGATGATATTATTGCACAGGGCCATTTTGGACTTGTCCTTTGATACCTTGATGACATCATTATGACTAGTAAATATTTTCACTAGCGCGGCATTTAAAGTCAATTTTTTTTGTTCAAGTTTATAGGTTTCCGAACCCAAAGGGTACCAAAAGAACACTTTTTGAGACTTTGTTGTCCGTTCGTCCGTCCGTCCGTCCGTCCGTGTGTCTATATGTGCGCACTTTACAGATCCGTATCTTCTTAACCGTAATAGGTACTACTTGAATTTTTGACAAAGTATATATCCGTCAGTGTATAACGGCCCAGACACGAAATTTAATAGATGCATGTAATTTAATTAAAACTTGTTTTGCACTAAAAAGGATAAAATAAATAATTTAAAAAAAAACCGACTTCATAACCACAAACAGGCACTCAAAAGCGAAAAATAAATTACTTAATATAATTATTATAAGCGCTACCCACTTATCTAATTGAAGTCGGTGTCATGTTTGTGGTTACGGTTTGTGGTTATGAAGTCGGTTTTATTTTTTTACCCGACTGCGCGACGCAAAGGAGAGGTAATGTGTTTATCAGTCTATATATGTATGTATGTATGTATGTATGTATGTATGTTTGTTCCTTTGTGGCACACTAGAGACCAAACGCGTGGGCCGATTTTGATAATTGGCACGTCAATAGATTTGCCATGCTAGCGCGAGTGTCAACGAAAACATAAAAAATTGAAAAATTCAAAATGGCGGATTTCAGACGCCAAAATTTGGGGTTCCAAAAAAATTTGTTTTTTAAACCCATCGATTGGGGTATCGAATTAAAAGTTCTTAAAATGGAGATTCAAAATATATTTATAACAAATATTTTATGATCGTACAAATCGGAAAAAAAAAACCGTTTTACATGCCGCGTTACTCACTTTCAGTAACAAGTTTGCGGTGCTTATCTCTGAAGTTACTTATCAGATCTCAATAAAATTACAATGAGACCAAACGAAAATCATATTAACTCAAACAAAAAAAGAATTTTCCAAATCGATTAATAATTGATGGAGTTCTCAGGTAACAAACAACCTCTTCCTTTTGGTATAGTCGTTTTATTAAACGAACGAACGTACTATTGTACAACTGTAAAGTATCTAAGCTTAAAAAGCAATACCCTATCTATTTCACGCATTTCGGTTTTTTGTTCTTTTTTCCATAATTGTAATAACGGTCATAGTTATACATATTTTGTGAAGATTTCAAGTCTCTATCTATTATTAGTTTACAAGTTCAAGCACAAAACGCCAAAAAATACACGTTACTTGTATGTAGACCACACTGTGATGTAGACCCCCTTTAATATTTAATTTTATTTTGTTTTTAGTATTTGTTGTTAAATCCCCCATTGTAATACATACTTAGTAGTGTAGACGCACAAAACCTTATATTTGCCAAAAAATGCGTAAGCATATTAGTAAATATAATAGTACTGGAATCCTGCTGGCCCCATTTCATAAACAAGAAAATATTAACGCTAACGTCAATATATATATTTGAAATGTGCAAATTGGTACGTATATATACCAATTTCTATTCTAGAAAAAAAGAGGTGGTCCTAGAGGAGACAAAACAAGGTTCAAACATAACCTGATTCATCCCAGCTTTATGCTAAAAATACACAGTTCCGGTACACATGCGATGGCGGTAAAGTCAAAGTCAAAGCATTTATTCAGTAAGTAGGTAGTATTAATATACGCACTTATACACGTCTCAAATCATAAGAGAAATTTGAACGTTAACCATGGTCTTGTCAATGGAGCAATGGGAATCATAAGAACAATTGAGTGGCCAGCTCTTTAGAGGGACCAGTTGGAACCCGGAGAACTGCCACAGGCTGTTTATGTTGAATTTGACGACAAAGGTATCAAAAACAACGTCTCTGGAGTAGGAGTCCGAATCGAACCATCATGTACAGAATTCGACGCACTTCGTGGACAGGGTAAAATAGAGCGGAAAATGTTACCGTTGATATTATGTTGGGATGTAACTGTCCATAAATTACAAGGTAGTACCTTGGACAAAGCTGTGGTCGACTTAAGTTCATGCATTTTTGCAAAAGGTCAAGCCTATGTAGCATTGAGCCGGGTTAGATCTTTAGATGGACTAGTAATAAGTAGTTTAGATCCCCGGAAACTACTCAATAATCCACATGACATCAACTCTCTAAATGAAATGAGAAGATTACGGAATTTGCCGTCCTTTACTTAACTAAAAAGTGTAAAATAAAACATTAAATTAAAAAATCAAAAAACCCGACTGCGCAAAAAGTGAAGTGTTAAAAAACGAACTGAAAAGAAAAAAACAAGTAAATCTAGTAGTTTAGACTTTTGTTTAGGGATATCAAAAAACTATACCATTTAAATTATTTCTCGGTAGATACACTCATAAAATAAATTATACATTGTTATATGGAATATAGAGACTTTAACAGTCGGGACACATTAATCCCCATTCGTTAAGCCATTAATGTGTCCCGACTGTTAAAGTCTCTACATTCCATATAACAAATTATAATTTATTTTATGAGTGTATCGACCGAGAAAGAATTTAAATGGTATAGTTTTTTGATATCCCTAAACAGAAGTCTAAACTACTAGACTTACTTGTTTTTTTCTTTTCAGTTCGTTTTTTAACACTTCATTTTTTGCGCAGTCGGGTTATTTGATTTTTTTTATTTAATGTTTTATTTGAAAAATAATTTATATTTAGAGTAATTATTGATTTGATATAAATAATGTTATCTATTAAACGTGTGTGAGTGCAGATTTTGAATCTGACCATATACCGATAAATGATTTAAGTTTGAGTTTAAAGATGCGGTCTAAGGTAGCATATTGCTTGTCTGGAATAGGAAGATGGTACTGAGACTAGGCGCTGGAAAGCAAGTAGAATAGAATGTAGAAGCTGCGGAGCGTACCTATCTAATATCACATATTTGTTGTGACACAAACATTTGAATAGTGATCTATTTTTTTAATCTTATAAGCTAGCGTTTGACTACTATCTCACCTGTTGGTAAGTGATGATGCGGTCGAAGATGGTAAGCATGCTAGGCCTAGAATGGGAACTGGCTCTCAATAATAGCTGCCGGAACACATTAGATGTTTGGCGAAAGATTTTCTAATTTGAGGGTGGTAGCTGGCCAAGCGGACACTAGATAGTGTCCTACCACCATGAATATCTAATACTATAAGAATCTTTGTCCTGACATACTGACTGACTGACTGACTGACAGACAACGCACAGCCTAAACTGCTGGTCGTAGTGACTTGAAATTTGGAGGGTATATTTGTCTTAGTACGTAAGGGTGTACAAAGAAAGGATTTTCTAAAATTCACCCCTTAAGGGGATGAAACGGGGGTTCAAAGTTTGTTTGGAGAAACAAGATAAGATAGTCTTTTCTATTCGAAACTTCACACAAGTACTTTAGTATATAAATAAGTTAATACGTATCTCAGGCTTTTTCAAAATTCCACCCCAAGAAGGTGAAGTGGGGTAATAAAGTCTGAAATCAATATTGTTGCGCTGAAATTTGGCGTGCAGATAGTTGTTTTGACGTAGGTATCCGTTAGGAAAGGATTTTTTAAAAATCACTCTTTGAAAGGGATAAAACGGGGGTGCAAAGTTTGGATATGTTTTTTTATTCGAACCTTCATTCAAGTACTTCAGTAAATTAATAATTAAATACGAGTTTCAGGCTATTTCAAAATGCCACTCCAAAGAGGGTGAAGGTAATGGTGAAGGGGTAACAAAGTCTAAAAATCAGTATTGTTTCGGATCGCGCTGAAATTTAGAAAGCAGATAGTTATTACGACGAAGATATCCGATAAGAAAGTATTTTCCAAATTCACCTCTTAAAGAGACGGAACGGGGATTCAAAGTTAGTATGGCAAAACAAGATGAGATAGTCTGTTTTATTTGAAACTTTACTTAGGTACTTCTGAAAATAAATAAGTAAATACGTGTTGCAGGATTTTTCGAAATGGGGTAGGTAACAAAGTTTGATAATCAGTATTGTTTTTCGGGTTATATAAATATGAATCCCTATTTACCTTACTAACGTGATAACTTGAAAACGGATGAACCGATTTGGCTAATTATTTTTGGATGTCTTTTATGATAGAAAGGTTTTTACAAAAGAAACGTTTTAAGTAAGTAAAAGAAGTTTATAACGCGGGCGAAGCCGCGGGGCACTTCTAGGGTAAACTAAAAAGCTAAGTCCGTTATCGCAATATTTTTAAATTAACTACAATTATATCGTTGTTTCATAGTACTTAGCTATCGTTTAGTCGTAACTACGATTGTATAGCTGTATATTATGAGATATATATATAATAAAAAAATGTAAAAAAAATCGCGGCAAGTAATGAATTTCCAAATTGTGATGAATGAGGGGCGCTTTGCGCTATTGTAGCAAATATGCACCTAGAAGTGTTCCATGAGAGCCGCAATAAAAAAAATAAGTTATAAAAATAATTATAAACAAAAATGCCGTAACCGATATCGCAAAAAAAGACCGCGAATACTCTTTATTTCCTATGCTGATATTTTATCTACAGTAAAATTTGTAGCCTTTATGTTTTAGTTAAAAAAAGACAGTTCGGGAAATGTAGCCATAAAAATATGGTCCCTACCGCAACTGCCGCATCTACCTATACTTAATTTCGATACTCGTAGCTGTTTACTCGGCCGGTGGCAAGCCTCGCTCAACAGCAGAATTGGCCCACTTGAAACACAATACAGATGCACCCTAGATCCTAAAGATCCTGTCATGGAACATGTTTTATTCGCTTTTTATTTTTTATCCCCTTCCAAATGATTCTAAAGTACGCACTGTTGTGGTCGGCCATATTTTGTGTCTTTTGTGTAATAGGTAAGTATTAATCTTCATTGGGAGTAAACGAGTGCGCATTGCGGTATGCACACAACTTTATCCATTATTTATATACAGAAAATGTCATCTTTATTTTCTGTCCCCACTTAATAGAATAAAATGATGTGTTTTTAGTTAAAACACTGGGTTTTAGACGTAATTGTTTGCTAAGAAAAGAAGTGGCAAACAGACTGTCCAGTCTAACAACGACGTCAACTCCTATACGGAGACATTTGAAATGTATATATTTGATATTTTTCGCTTACATGCATGAAATTTGCGATCTGACGAAGACTTTCAAATATTTTTGAAGTTAAAACTTCTTTAGCGGCGTTTTTTGGAATGGGTAAAAAATGTTGAACTCGCGTCAACACATCGCGTCAGGACACGTGACCTGATCAAAAAATCGTAAGACGGAGGGAGTAGAAACTTTTTTTGGGGATGGGTAAAAAATTTGAAACTTGAGTCAGGACACGTGACCTGATCGAAAATTCGTAAGGCGGAGGGAGAGTAGACCAAATGCACAACGTTAATGTTCAAGTTCACTTCTGCCGAAACTCCCGGAGTGCAACCAATTGTTTTTTTATACATTGTTTGTTAGTTACAAATGAAGCTAATAAAAGCGCGATGACTTATTCTTGATAACATGAAGTATTAAAATATGTAATTATTATACCTATTTTTCTCGCAAACTTAAAACCTTGGGTAAAATCCAATACTTAATAAAACTAGTATTACACGTCAACTCGATTATATTTTAATGTACTTATCTACGGCCTGCGACTTCGCCCGCATTAAATATTATCTTATGTGGTGATCCAGGACATAAACAGATGTTTGTGAAATTTCATCCAAATCCGTTCAATAGTTTTTGTGTAAAAGAGTAACAAAATATCCATCCATCCATACCCACAAACTTTAGACTAACTACAACCACACCGCGCCGTCCTGCGTCCGCGTGCGCGTTTGCGATCTCATTTTCAATCGTTTTCTGATCGCCGCGGCCGTAGGTGGGGTATAGTGTGAACCAGTCGGTACAAATACTACTGCGCTATATGATCGCCGCCAAGATCGCGCACGCATGACGCCACGATGTGGCCGTACCTTTATTCTTTCTTTCTTTCTTTCTATTTGCATTTCTAGGCCTTTTGCAAGCTTTTAATGCTATGTATGTATGTTTGTATTGGTTCGGACTTAGATCTGGTATAATACTTGTGTATCTTCGGTGACAAGGCATATGAATACCATCGAGCTGACGTGATAATGGAGCTGTGTTGTAGGCGCTGAAACTCCGTAATGGAAAATAGTAGAAATGTCGAATTTTTAATAACATTATACATGAAATTATAAAAAATCTATCCATCTTTACTTATAGCTACAGTTTTATAAATTAAAACATACTATCTAAACTACAAGTACACCAAACAGCTTTATCACAGACAGTCAAATAATCTTCAAACTGCAAAAAATGAATTTTGATTCTTAAATTTAATAATAACGTCAAACGTCCGCCGTCCGCAACATATCTGATGGTAGTCGGTCTTTTTTTCGTACCGAAAAAATACAATTTGCCGTTGTTTCAGTCGCGCGGCAAAATATAATAGATTTGATCTGTATAATAGGTAGGTCTACTCCTTGCCGAGGCGTGGCCACAGAAAGCTGGGGCTGGGATTGGTGGGAGAAAACGAAGGGGACAGCGAGTGTTGCCTATTCTCTCAATACGTCACTGTAGGGTAACCCTGCAGTGTCACTGAATCTGTCGCCGCGAAAGCTTCGAAACGTGTGTGGTGACGTCATTTTATCACAAAAATGTTAGAGTTTTACACGAATATTAACTCTGGATTGATTCAGGAGCCCATGCAGCCCCCGTTGAACTGCACTGGACGAACAGGTCAGACTTTTAACAATTTCCCGATATTAAACAAACTTTTAAAACTGGATAAAACTTTACAAATTATGCCGTTTTATAAGTTTTAATGTAGTACCGTTTTTATGTGAGAATAAATAAACATAACATATACTCATAAAAATATATATAATAAAAATTACAGAATGGTCATGCATAATAATACCTATTTTTAAAATAAATAAAACTGATGTGCAGTTGTTGACATCTCACATGAACATGGTCTACAGACAGAAGCGAATTCTTTTGGATTTATTTTGTGTATTTAATAAATGGTAAGTATTAAAGAATTATAAGTGTATATAGCACAAATGTATAGTCACGTTAGAATTATTAGTAAGTGTAGTTCAAAATAATGTGTAAATAATGTCTCAGATAAAAGCTTGTTTTAAAAAATATCTTTTACTTTTAATTTATTATTTTATTTGATACAAAATATAGTAGATATTCTTAGGCAGTGTCTATGATGGACGTTGAGGCGGCACGGGTACCGCATTTTCTTTTTTACATAAAAAGATATACTTAAATCTCTATTTATAGCGCTTAAGTACTTGATAAAATACCTCCATCTAAATTTCACCAATAAACATTGATGTGAGTGCCATGAATGATCATAACAAAATTTGTTTGTGTTACGGTCAATTTAATATTTTTTGGTCGGTCTTATTCTTTATTTTTTTTTATCACATTACCTACATATTTCCTCGTTATATGAAAGAAGTCGGGCTTAAGTTAGGTTAGTACTACTACGACTACTTATATTGCAATCTGATCAGTGTTCCAGTAGGTACTCCTAAAGGTACGGCCACACAGCGGCGTTCTGCGATCTACGGGTGCGATCTTAGTACTTTTCAATTGTTTTCTGATCGCGTTTGGTGTGAAACAGTCGGTACAAATACTACTGCGCTATCTGATCGTCACCAAGATCGCTCACGCAGGACGCTGTGGTGTGGCCGTATCTTATACAGCAGAAACCTATTGTATACTTTACAATCGAGACACATAGCTTTCTCCTAGTAAACTCTGTCGGATCGCTAATAAAACTTTTCAGTCAAAATTGAGTGAGTTTTTAGTTAACTTTCTCTTTTACGAAACTTTTATAAACTGGGCGTTAACACTAAATAAAAAATTCAAACATTTTCATTTTTGCTATTTTCTGAAAACTTATGCACACAGCGCGCTTATTACACGCGCGGTGTGGCATAAATATGTCACATTTCAAACAAATACCACATGAGTAAAGAAACGGCAAATACTACATAATCTTTCAATTCAACACCGCGGTAAAGGTAACACAAAATGCTAAGCTTATAACGTCATGTCTCTTTATCTCAACGAGTCATACAAATATTTCTACAAGCAACAAAGTAGATGGACAATCGCTGAATCAAGAACAATTTGTATAATAATAACATAACAAGTGATGAGTATACTTGTTATTTCGTAGAAAAATTTATTATTTTTATTACAACAGCAATTTAGAAAGCTCAGCATTGTCGTGATTTCTTATCGGCGTTGAGTATATAAAATTTAACAAAACGTCAAAATTTGCGAAATTTCCACATTGGCAAAATGTTAATGTGATATGAACTAAGTTTCAAATATTCTCCTTTAATAGACCTTGTCCATCCTCTGCTGGATGTGGCGTCGTGTTTGTTGCGTAATTTTTTTCCGATCCTGAGTTACTTTTGATCAGGTTTTTTCCACGTATGACCTTGGTTGCGGAGTATGTCATCAGCCCATTTGGTGGGTGATCTGCCTACAGGTCACTTGGATCCTCTGGACCACTATTCAGCTACCGATTTGATCCAACTATTATCGATTTGAATAGCCAGGTGTTCTACCCAACTGCATACCTTTTCCTACGTTATAGTAATTCCGTGTATGACGTCGGACGTGACATTAGGATGATTTATACGATCCCAGTGCTGGTATGCCAGTACTGGAATGCCAGTGCAGGTATGCTATTTACATACGAGTATGGCGGCCAGCGCAAGACTAAAAAGCCATTGTCACGGTGCCAGTCGCTGGAGCCTGTCTAGCTGGCATGTCTTACGGACACGATCTGGGTTGCCATCCGTCTGGATTTGTCCTAGTTTAAAGGATGTCCGCGGAGCGTCCGGGGTTTTATTTATAGTCCGGGTTAGCGCAGCGAGTAGCCGCGTTATACAAAATAGAACTTTATTTACTACACCCTACGAATAAATAATAAGTCACTACACCAAAAGGTTCACATTTAATTGAGTTAATTCGGCGGTGCTGGGCGTCAGGCTGCGCCGCACGGTTTCTCGCTGCGCCACTACAAACATCGACGCACTGCGTCGCGTCTCAGTGTGAACTGACCCTTAGATGGATATGTGTTTCAAAAAACGGCAAGTAAATGAGGAGCTCTAACTTCAATCCAATCCACCACTTCTGAAATAGCTACACCAAACAAACTGCCGGAGATCATCAAACCAAATAAGCAAACTATCTTTTTTGGAGGGTGATTTTAGCCAAGATTGAAGTCTACTACGAGTGGTCTTCTCTAAACATTTATATCAGAGAGCATCGTGGTTAAGATAAACTTCTGTACTCTGATATCATTATATTCCCAATTAAAGTTTACTTAGACGAGGTCGTTATAAAATAAACAAAACTTCTCATTAACAATAATTTATGAGCTACAACCAACCCATAAAATATCACACTCGATATCACCCCCGACGCAAAAGAAAAGGATTATAAGTATGACGTCTGTGCGTCTGTCTGTGATATTGTAGGGCACAAACGAATGAACCGATTTAGATTTTTTTTGTCTTGATAGGTCTCTTAGTACAAGCGTACCTGCGGCCCCTGGTGTGCGCGCTTCGTGGCGATTTCACACGAATGTGTGTATCTCGCTGGCCGCTGTGACCTGCTAGGCTATTCTGTAAGCTATCTCGACAACGGAATCCGCGGTGAGATTTGAATTTTGTACTACGAAATTCAACCGTATTGCGAACGTGATACGATTGAATTTCAAAGTACGAAATTCGAATCTCACCGCGGATTCCGCTGTCGAGATAGCTTACAGAATAGCCTAGCTGGCCGCTAGTGAGCTACTCTTAGTGTTCTTAGCTATAATTCATGAATATCCGTTTAGACGTTTCAATACTGTGAGCGTTTGAACCTGTGAACCGACTCTCTCACACAAGACGATGTATCTATCTCGATTATCCATTACCTTTTTAACAAACTTTACAAAAAGGAGGATGTTCTCAATTTGCCTAATTTTAATGTTTGTTAGCTCTAAACTCCGTCATTTATACACCAACTTTCTGCTGTAAGTTGGTGAGGAGTTAAGTATTCTGTTGATTTCAGAAGATGCCCCCGCATCAAGTCAATGTTACCATGTTCTTACAATGTCATTAAAGTAAGAGGATACCAAATTTCAAGTGTTTCAGGTTTTTTTGAAAATTCCACCCCTAAGAGGGTGATGTCGGGTAACAAAGTGTGATAATCAATATTGTTTCGGATTGCGCTGAAATTTGGCATGCAGATAGTTATTACGACGTTAGTTACTCGGGAAAGGATTTTCCAAATTTCACCCCTGAAGGGGATGAAACGGGGGTCCAAAGTTTGTATGGAGAAACAAGATTAGATAGTCTTTTATATTCGAAACTTAACACAAGTACTTATGTAAGTGTACGTGTTTCAGGGTATTTTGAAATTCCACCCCTAAAAGGGTGAAGTGGGGTAACAAAGTCTGAAATCAATATTGTTTTGGATAGCGCTGAAATTTGGCATGCAGATAGTTATTTTGATATCCGCTAAGAAATATTTTTTTAAAATTCACTCTACTAGGGGATGAAGCGGGGGTTCAAAGTTTGGATAGCCATTTTAATCGACATTTCACACAAGTACTTCTGTAAATAAATATGTTAATACGAGTTTCAGACTTTTTCAAAATACCACCCTAAGAGGATAAACTGGGGTAACATAGTCTAAAAATCAATATTGTTTCGGATTGCGCTGAAATATAGAATACAGATAGTTATTATGACGTAGGTATCCGCTCAGAAAGAATTTTCTAAAAATTCCTCACGGATACGGAACGGGGATTCAAAGATTGTATGGCAAAACAAGATGAGATAAGTATAAAGTAATATAAAGTGTTGTAGGATTTTTCTAAATAGGGTAGGTAACAAAGTCTGAAAATTCGGGTTTTTCGGGTTTTATAAATATGAATCCCGAATTGCCTTAGTCACATAAAAACGAGTGAACCAATTTGGCTAATTCTTATTTGATGTCTTTAATGATAGAATCGTTTTTTTACAAAAGTAAAGACTAAAGTAAATAAAAAAAAAACAAATAAACGCAGGCGAAGCCGCGGGGCACTTCTAGTAAGGTATAAACCTCATTTCACTATTTTATGTAACCATCCCAGAGGAGAGTGCCGGGTACGCTAACATAAAGCGTGAAAATGTGCGGGCAATAAATTTACATGCCAGATGCAATCGAATTTCACAGCTCTTCCGATTTCAATTAGGCAGTATTGATGTGCCTATATGCTCAGCGAGGTGTAAATCGAACATTGTACTTAACACGTATGCACGTAATATATCTACCGCATATGTAGTTAAAGCTGAGTTTTCATGATACGAGTCGTTCCGAGTTCGTTTCGGTCAGTATTGACACCTTTGCCAGCTAGACGATGCCAGACTTGTTTTCATTTATTTTTCTGCATAGCCAAATGTTTGACCACTATCTCATCCGATGCTAAGTGACGATGTAGTCGGCAATGCAGCACGTTTGTCTTGCAAATTATATATACTCTTACTTGTCAGTTTTTTATTTTTTTATACGAGATAAGCAAGCGTTTGATCACTATCTCCCCTGATATTAAGAGATGTTTAGTTAATTTATTTACGTTTATTGATCTCTTTTCATCTACAAAACTGCTGTCCAAAATTTTTTGTAAAGGGAAAACGCACCCATAGAGCCTAGGCTGTCGCTCTTACTACACAAATCACGCTACGCATGTGCTACGAGGGCGCTACATCGCTACGAATACGGGTTGAAATCAATAGAGCGGAACGCTTTGTACTCAAACGAGATAACACTGATAACGATTACGTCAAACTAGAACATTGACATGTTACTAGCAATACGTCCTGGCTTTGCTCGGGAAGCATTAATCGAAAACTTTCATACTTCTCAGCTTTGCAAAACTAGTTTCAGATCATTTTCATAATTTGTGGTCGGGTTTGGGTTGGGACTTCCCTATTATAACAATAAGAGGTAAGTCTCAACTACAAGTACACCATAGAGAAATATTATATACGGGAACTACACCCTCTACACCTGTAAATAGGATAAAACACACAACAAGGGAATCTCTTAGGGCTGACGTACCACATACGGTGAAGACACATACATACACACTGTCAAACTATCTAAATATCTACATTGTTTGTTAATAATCTATTTTCAACCGACTTCCAAAAAGAAGGAGGTTCTCAATTCGTCTGTATGTTTTTTTTGTGTGTGTATTATGTGTGTGTTACGCGATTACTCCGTCAATTGTGAACCTATTCGAATGATTCTTTTTGTAACCGATAGGGTACGTTTTCGAGGTGGTCCCATTGTAATTTCATAGAGATCTGATAAGTATCTCCAGAGATATGACGATAAACGTCTCAAACTTGCTACTGAAATTGGCTCGCGGGGCATTAAAGTCGGTTGTTTTAGTTTTTAGACTATCTTAATTATATTTGACAGAATATAGGTAAATACAGAGATATGCAAGGATGTCATAGCCGATTTAATAGTCTCATATACATTCTTATCCATAAAGCAAACAAATATTTAAACAATATTAAATTATTATTATTTATGTTATAAAAAAATTGAAAATGTATTTCTACGATATCCGATCTATTTATCCAATTCTTAAATCCGATTAATATACATTTATTCGATTTGAAGATTTAGATTTCTGGGTGTCTGTGATTGATATTAGATTTCAATTCAAGGTAGGTACCTAAGTAATGTTAATAATACGTTAACAGTGAAAAATTTCTGTGTGTGAAGTTGGCGTCATAGTGCAGTTATCAGTATAAAAATGCAATTATGCTTTCGCTATACCTAAATTACATTGTTTACTGTCCTATATACATGACAAATGCTTTGAATATGAATTGAATTTAAAGTACCAATACCATAGTACAGTATTTTAAGTACCCACTTTTTTGATAAACTTCTTTTACTATAGTAAATTTAAAATGTGTACTTTGTAGACTTGCTTGTAGTTTTTATGTACTACATATTTGAGCGTGATACCAAACAATATTTAAAAAAAGCTACTCGAGCATTACAAATATGTTATTTCCCATCTTGAACAAAAGTAACACAAAAAACTCGTGTGGAGTAGAATGCTCTAGTGTGTGCTCAATTTAAATATTTGTTTATGTCGTTCACAGTAAAAGAGGAGACAGTTACTGTTTGCAGACGTGCCAGCGAATGCGTACAAATTTTTGGAATATAATATAAACTACCACGTAAACGCAACACACATGGTTTGCATAACAATAAAGAGGACGCGGTCAGACTGAGAAAACTAGTGGATAGTTATTAAACTTAATACTAACTTATAGCGGCATGTATTGTCCACACGCGGACCACTAGCAGCCCACCAGCTATCCACGCGCGGACAGCTAGCAAAGCACCAGCTGTCCACGTGCTTACAGCTGTCAGGTGTGGCAGTAACATCAGTGAGCTTTAAATATTATAATAATGATATCGTAAGATTTTGCTACTAACTAATATAACGTTTTGTCGGCACTTAGCTGAATGCTATGCTACTAATATTATAAAGGCAAAAGTTTGTGTGTATGTTTGTTACTGCTTCACGCTAAAACTCCTGAACCGATTGAGCTGTAACCGATTGGGCTCACATAGGATACTTTTAATCCCGACATAGAACGATGTCAACGCGGGTAAAAGCGCGGGGAACAGCTAGTTAGTAAATAAGATTTGCGCTATCTTCGCTTGCATAATATGTTTATTAATTTCGCTAGCGTAACTATTTACAACCATGATATTATATTTTCGTGTATTGTGAGACAAATGTAGCACTCGCTTCTCTCTTTTGTGTTTTCTTAGATAGTCATAATTTACGCCCTTCTCTTTTTCAGTAATCTATACTGGTTGGCAGTCTATCTCATAATTTTTTGAGCTGTATTGGGTGATATTTCGCGGTCGCTTCGCTTGCGCCCTATGATAGAAGGAGTGGAAACATTGTTTCCATTATCCTGATAGCGCGCTATTTACTCTACCGGAACTTTTATTCGTGCTGAAGTATCATTCCGATCAGTGATATTTAGACATGATGATAATCTCGTAAAGTAATAGCGTCTAAACCAGTAAAACTAATAATGGATTGAGCTAGAACTATGTAAGCAATGATTATGTTTGCTGGTAGTTTACTATACTGTTTGGAATTCAATCTGCAAGCGAGTATTATTAATTTTGTTTAGCCGCATGTAAGAAGATACTCGGCACAACTTTAATATGGTTAAAGCATAACCATATTAAAGTTCTGCGTAGCATGCATGTCGAAGGGCGATTCGTGTATTTAGGTTATAACACTTCTAATCTGTACTACGGTTACACCGTAGATGGGCGGGTTACTCAACTTACTCACTACTTCTCTAGCATGACAAGCAAAGCTACGTCATCTATTAAAGCTTCAATTCTTCTTCTTTTGGCTTTTAAGCGCTGCTCGGCGTTATTCTGCCAGTGTCAAAAGTATGGCCAGTGTACAGTGTATTTACAAGAAAAAAACCCGATATAAAAAAAATAGTTGGATATCTCTACGATCTAAGAAAATATTCTGACAATGACAGAAGTAGATGAAATTAAGTCGTTATATTATTGTATAAGAGTTGCACCATCTTACTTTAACTATAACAAAGGTCAAAAATCTGTCAAACTTCATATAAAATCATCGGTTAATAGTTATATTTACGGTTAGAGTAAGAAAGCCTAAGTATCGAGTATCAAGAAATAAAATTGAAACTCACCATTTTCCATTGTTTAAATTTGAACTTAGCATCGTTGGTGCATATTATTAATTTGCAATATTGTAATATATTATCTACATAGCGATAATACTTTTAACTTTCTGAAATATTTCCACGGAATTTAAACGACTCGTTTACAGATTATTTTTGCAAATATTTTATACGGATATTTTCAACCAGAATGTATAGTCGGGAGGGAGTTGCATACCTACTCTATAATTTGATTTATTTATTACACGTGAATCGGAATAGGCTTTTGCTAGAGAATAGTTGGAATATTTTGTTTTAAAATTTACAGTTGGAATTCATTAAATAAACAAATCTCTCTTGACGGTAAAATTGGTGCGCCAAAGCCACGAATTTCGGTAATTCAACTACAATAATTTAAGATCATTTAAAAAACTAAAAGAACCGACTTCCGACGTCGAGCTAGTCAAAGTAGCCAGTAGACGTAGTAACTATTACATAATCTGTGCCAGTAGTTAGTCGTAACTAGTAAGTCTTCGAGATAAGTAAATGCGTCGTAATACAAATGCTGATATATTAAAAAGAACCTGTGATGGTACCCTTTGAACAAGTTTGTGAACTTTGAAACAAAACAATAATTTTCCAAATCGGTTTAGGCATCTTCGAGTAATCAACCATTAAAAAAATTAAAAATGTTTTGACGAATTGAGAACCTCCTCCTTTTTTGTGAAGTCGGTTAATAAAATAAGATAATTCGGAAAGGTATTTTATTATAGCTTTGCTGTCACATACCCGTGAGTCTGGCTTTTTATATGCATTCATGGGTGTTCGATTTCAAATTTGCCGCCAAAATTACAGTATTCCGGCAGCACATCTTTTGAGAATCAGACCATTCTAAGGCCTAACATGTACATCATCCTGGACCATCGCTTACTATCAGGTGAGATAGTGGTCAAACACTAAACAATCAAATATATATAATATCGTTTAAAAACTAAAAAACAACCGACTTCAATGCCGCGCTATTCATTTTCAGTACCAATTTTGAGATGTTTATCTCAATATCTCTGGAGATACTTATCATACCTCGATAAAATTACCATGGTACCACACTTGGGATATCTCCTTTCGAACAAAAAAAGAATAATCGAAATCGGTTCATAAACGACGAAGTTATCCGCGAACAAACATAAAATATATATATATATATATATACGGTCGAATTGAGAAACCTCCTCCTTTTTTGAAGTCGGTTAAAAAGAACTAGCGACGCCCCGTGGCTTCACCAGCGGTAAAAAGTATCCTAATGAGTAATTGTCCTAATGATTCGGACTTGGATTGGATTGGATTGGATTAGGACCTAATCCAATATACTGGCTATCTATGTGCAAAATTTTAGTTCAATCAGTCAAGCTGTTTCACCATGAAGACATCTCAAACAAACAAATATACAAACTGACTTTCGCATTTATAATGTTGGTGTTGATTATAATTATTATTATAATAGTCTCCCCGAGACAGGGTATCCTAGTGGGGAGCCTATTGCTCACAGCGATATTTTATGTAAAGCAAAATTCTGGAAATAAACATTATTTATTATTATTATTATTATAATTTGCTTGTTTTTTTGGATAACATAATTGTATCTTCCACAAAACTTAATTTACCTCTGATACCCACGACTTCGGACGGAGGGACACTATACGGGATTAGACTTGCTAAAGTCTAGCTAGTCTTTCCTGGCATGAAGTATACTCTGCCACCGAAACAAATAATGCCTTTAATATATTTCATGAAACACTAATCTTATACTTCAATCTGTGTTTTCCAATTTACGAAAAAAAGTTTTGAATAAACCTAAACGGCGTGCATGGCTATCAACGGGAATAAAAAATGCAGCTGTCACTAAGCGTAAGTTACGATTCAAGTATTATAAAAAAAAAACAAAGGCTAATAAGGATAAATACTTAAATTACAATAAAATGTTTAAAAAATGCATCACAAAAGCTCATAAGATTACGAATGAACGCTTAATTAAATCTTCAAGAAATATATGCGCAACTGCATGGAAAATTATAAAAGACAACTCAAACACAACTAAGAATACTAACGGCCGGATTAATAAAATCACGTATAAAAATCAATGTATCACTAATCCTGACGAAATTGCTGACTCATTTAATGAATATTTTACTAATCAAACCTATAACCATGAACAATTTGACATACAAAAATTTAATTCCTTTAAATGTAATATAACTAGCAATAAATCGAAAATGTTTATACATCCTACAAATAATAATTAAGTTCTTAAAACTATAAAATCTCTTAAAAATACCCCTTCCGTAGGCTACGATCAAATACCTGTCAATATTATTAAATTATCCAGCCACATACTAGCGCCAATTATTACACATATAATAAACCTGTCTTTTATACAGGGTGTTTTCCCTGAATCACTTAAACTAACCATCATAAAACCAATTCACATAAAAGGCGACAAAGAAGACCCAAATAATTTTAGACCAATTGCGCTTATTTCAGTATTGTCGAAAATTTACGAAAAACTAATGTATCAGCGTATAACTCGATTCCTTGAAAAATTCGATATTATAAATTCAGAACAAAATGGATTTCAAAAGGGCAAGTCAACTACACTAGCGGCTTTTAAACTTGTAAATGACATAATAAAATATATTAATGTAAAAAAACGAGTAGTCTCGGTATTTTTTGACATGAGTCGAGCGTTTGATTATGTCTCACACAAATTACTTTTAAACAAAGTTGAGACCTATGGCTTGCGAGGACGAGTCAGTGATTGGCTATATAGTTATCTCAACTTCAGAAAACAATATGCAGAAATAAAATCTATAGATTTAGTAAATATGAAAGAAGTTATTGTAAAATCCACCATCAGAGAAAACAAAATAGGGGTTCCTCAAGGAAGTATTTTAGGTCCTCTATTATTCCTCCTCTACATAAATGACTTGCCTAAAGTAACCAATCATCATACTACTCTTTTTGCTGATGACATCTCAATGGTGATCACAGAGAGTAATGTAGATGATTTTAATTTCACCATCAATAAAGCTGTAGATAGTATAGTACCATGGGTTGATGCCAACAATCTCACAATAAATGTAAATAAGACAAAATTAATTCAATTTAAAAATAAAGGTTCAAAAAATATTTCACTAAATGTTGTCAGTGATAACCAGAGTATTACTGAAACAAATGAAACTGTTTTCTTGGGTATTACTCTCGATGAACACTATTCGTGGAAATCTCACATCAACAAAGTATGTAACAAAATAAACAGATTTGCATACGCTCTTTATAGGTTAACCAAGGTAACTAACCATGAAACTGCAATAAAGGCCTATCATGGATACGTAGGGTCGAATTTAAGGTATGGCATCTTGCTTTGGGGTAACTCTGTTATTATAAATAAAGCTTTTATTACACAGAAACAATGTGTTCGAGCTATATGCGACGTTTCTCCTCTGACATCCTGCAAACCTCTGTTTAATCAATTAAATCTATTATCGGTACCATGCCTCTATATTTTTGAAGCATGTAACTTTGTCAAGACACATCCAAAACTGTTTAACAAGAAAGGAGAAACTTGTTACTTTAATACGCGATTTCCAGAAAAATTAGAATATCCTCAGTCTAGAACGCTTATCTGTAGTAGAAATTCATATTGTATGTGTGTAAACATTTTTAATAAGTTACCACCAGATATAAAAAAATTAAGTAATGCTTCTCACTTTAAGCAAAAGTTACGATTGTGGCTTTTGGAAAAATGCTTCTATAGCGTACAAGAATATTATGACTCTGACATAAAAAATAAAATTAAAATAATTATTTAATATTGTGGTAATTTAATGAATTTATTTGAATGTCCTAATTGCTATTGTTACATTTATTTTTTATATTTATTTATTAATGATCTTTTGACATTGTTATCTTTTAATTTAGTAGACTAATTCAAAATTAATTTTAGTATTATGTTGCATGCCAGAAATGGTTGTTATGAGTTTCCATAATTTTTAAAACCAGTGACATCTTGTATCCATATCATTGCAATAAATAATTGTGTCATTGTATCATTGTATCATTAAAAACATTAATTATTTAATTTAATCCGACGATTCAACCAAGTTGCATTAATATGTGTTCAAATCGCTAAAAATTTAAAGTTTACATAAGTTGTGAAAGCTACGAATACTCGTATATCTAGTTGTCGTAAATCTTATCTTATTATAAATAAATACATAAATTATTCTAGATTAATTTACGTATTCTTAGTGTGAAAGCCTATACGAGTTGTATAAGGAGGTACATTATTTAGTCTTCACTCTAAAAAATTACAAACGAGTACATTACCAATTAATTGTCTCAGTCTTCAATCTCTTCTGTCGTCTACAAAAAATTGGTGAACCCGAGGCATCGATTACAGGAAGGCTGTTTGCTGGTGTGACCCTTGTGACCCTCGCTCCTCCCTGTGGGCGGGACTTTTACCCTCAGTCTAAGACACGCGCCTTCTATCTTTCGCACTCGATGACTTCTTCACGAGCGTTTTATGGATGCTGCTAACAGCTCATAATCTATTTTTATTCAGTTTAATTTTGCGACTGCGAGGGTAATATATTATTTGATTAATATTATATAATAGTGGTGTCACCCAGTGGTCAAAATGCAACGAATACTCGAAATATAGATATTTAATAAAACTTCAATAATTCAGAAAGTGCCTCCTAGTTGTGCCCGTCATTGCCAGCGTTAAAATAAATTAGGCACATATTTTATTTATATCGGCTGTTTCTGTGCTGGGGTAAATCACATGAGCAGCTTATAAAGAGGTCAAAATAATATTTAAGCTTACACATTTATAATATTCGTATAGATTTTGATTAAATATACAGCAATATACAGCAGCAGGGCTAGCATGGCCTTAACCCCGGGGGAAAGAAAAATTATTTCCCTGTTTTTCGCCACTGACAGGAGGTCTACACAACAATTTAAACGCTTGGTGAAGTTTAACCCCGAGTTTAGTTTTGTTTCGTATTAAAAAGTTAAAAAAAAGAATTGATTAAAAGTCAACGGGCGTTTATAATTGTCGAAAAACTTTACTTATAATTTGCCATCTCCACCAAACAAAACACGGATAGGTGGAAATACAAAATAGTCCCCTTGCCATGCTAGCCCTGCTGAGAGTAGATAGATACCAATAACGAGTATCGGTTAGGATTGTTTTCGTCGGATACTTAATTATCTGTTTAAATTAAAGATGAGTTTGTACCACAGACCTCGTATCATCACATCTTGAATCCATTGTTTGTACTATGTTCTACATAAATTTCTTGTCTTGTTCAAGTTTAAACATTGGCATCTAAACTCGCACCCAGGAAACACTGTATTTTTATTTTTGTTTTACTATATGATTGCATGATAGAATCTTAATGGATCTGGCAGTATATATATATATTGTATAATTTAGTTTTAAGGTTATTGAAGTGTTTTAGCAGAATTGTTGTTCTCTAAACAGCGATATCCGAAGTATTCCACCCCAACATCGCGAGCCCCTCTCCGCGTCTGGAATGCCGTGGATATTGATCCTGTGGGTGTGCCGCTTTTTGTGCGCAAACCTTTCTTGTCCTTATGTACTAAGGGCAGCACATTCAGGACGATATATACATATACAACTCGTTCTAACAAAGAATCTCAAATCTTAAATAAAAAATATTTTAATATATTTTTTTAACATTTGAATAAAAGAGTAATATAAATCATACCTCTAAAATTGGCTTTAGATGTCATGCAAGATTTTTTTTTAGTCTGTTTATATAAGTAGAGGATTTTCGCTATAACTGAATGTTTTCGTTGTAACCTAATAAAACATAGGTATAAACGTAGGATGAAATGGAATAGGTCATAAAATCCAAAAAAATTAAATCGCAGATCGTCACCTCCTAAATGTTATGTCGTTCCGTCAAACAGATGTTCAATAAATAAAATTTTAAAAATTTAAGTTTTTAATTGGTCATGATAGACTTAAAAATTGAATTCGTACAAAACACTCAGTGTCTGTGCTAACGACGGTTGAGGAATTCCGTCGTCTAGTGCCAACCCCAGATGATGTTTCTCATAAAAATACATTGTCATCGGAACTCTACCAATATGTTAAATTTCATTTTCTTATGATAAGAGGATTTTATTCTGATTTAGCTTTAAAGATTTGAGCTAAACAAACACACGTATATACAATACAAGTAAAATAATACATTGAATGTTGAAAACTTTTTTAAACACAAGCCTTATGTAAAGAAGTTATCATGTGTAATGATAACAATATATACCTACTAGCTAAAATTCGACTGTATGTACTGCCATTTGCATTCATTACGTAGTTCCAGTTTGTACAGCCGGGACCATCGTCAGGTCACCTCAATGGTATCATATTACCTATTGCATTGTCACCGAAGATACGCAAGTATAACAAATCTGAGTGCAATCGAACGTCAGGCTCTAATTTAGCTTCCAAGATTAGACACTCACAAGCAATACAAACATAGATACCTACTAACACGCCAAGTTAAGTTAAAGTTTGTAAAAAGCTTTTAAAAATAGACCTGTTGATAAAATCAATTTGCAAATGAAGTCATGGAACAAGTAACAAAATTAAAATTTTGAATAAACACCCATAAAAGCGTTCTTTAGAAAGTTCGTAACGTAACGTCATAACATCTATCTAAGAACCACAATTGATTAATTACGAACCGTTGAAAGACAAAATCGAACTAGTAGTTATGGAGAAATATGGATTTGCACAATTAATGTTTGCTGCAGCGACCCCTGGTGAGTTGTCACCATAACAAGTATCTAAGAAATGCACCAATCAAACCCAAACCCATAACTGAACACTGCATCAAAATTGGACTAGTAGTTTTGTAGATAAATGGCAACATTGATTTGCACAAACAAATGTTTACTGCATCGCCCCCTGGTAAGTTGTCACCGTAACACCTATCTAAAAACATGCACCAATCAAACCTAAACCCATAACTGAAAAATGCATCAAATCGGACCAGTAGTTTTGGAGCAAAATGGCAACATGGATTTGCACACACAAAACACCTCTCACCCCAAAGGCATACACCGTCTCAGTTCCGTCGTGGTTAAAAAACAGTAAAAAATATTGTAAACATGTGTAAATTGGATTATAATGCTATGTTAATAGTACGTACCATCGAGCCTTTTCTGATGATAGAGCTGGAAGGTAAACTTAAGGTACGGCCACACCGCGGCGTCCTGCGATCTGCGGGCGCGATCTCAGTACTTTTCAATTGTTTTCTGATCGCGTTTGGTGTGAACCAGTCGGTACAAATTAGTATTTGTGTGCGATCAAGGCGGCGATCAGATAGCGCAGACTACTGCGCTATCCGATCGCCGCCTTGATCGCGCACGCAGGACGCTGCGGGTGTCCGTACCTTTAAAGAACACATACACATGATAAACCCATTGTGTTTGAGCTCGTTGGCTTTTGTCTTGTGATACCTGGCCCTTGTTTTTAATATATATTAAATTAAATGCAACAAACAACTAATATTGCGAGTAATCTTTTATTTAAAAAAAAAATAAATAAATATATATATATATATATATTAGTTGTTTATTGCTTGCGGATAAAGATAATTGTATTTAGGTATAACTTCTGCTAATGCGAACGTGTCATGTTTATGATGTATTTAGGAAATTTTATCAAAACGGACTTGTGATTCTACAACAAATACTTTACGAGAAGCATTTGAGATATAGCTATCATAACTTTATTATAAATAAACGCTATAATATAACCGCTAATGATAGATTATAAGTTTTCGCGTTGTAGCTACAATTAAACATTTTGAGAATACTGAACATTGGTTTTGACTCAAGAATCAAAGGCAGAAAAAATGAACAGTCAGCAAGAAAATGGGCCATTCACACAAAAATGTTTCAATGCATTACGAACCGCTGCTTTTTTACAGGGATCTATACATAAACAACAAGATGGATTGGCGATTAAAAGTATTTTGATTTTTATATAAAAGCGGATTGAATGGCATAAAACAATTATGGAAATGGCCCATTTTTTGCTCACAGCACATTTTTAGGGTTCCTTAGCCGAATGGCAAAAAACGGCCTTTATAAATTCGTCATGTCTGTCTGTCTGTCTGTCAGTCCGTCTGTATGTCACAGCCATTTTATTAGCGAAACTATTAAAACTACAGAATTGAAACTTGGTAGATAGATGTATTCTGTGAACCGCTTTCCGATTTTTATACAAAAATAAAAAATACAAAAGTGTATGGGTGGGCAGGGCATCCCATACATGGAACTGAAAAAAAAAATATGTTTCTCCAAACCTATACGGGTCTATGGATAGGTCTTTAAAATGACATTGAGGTTCCAAAAATATTTTTTTCTCAAAGTCAATCATTTAAAAGATATGCTCGTCTAAAGTGGTAAAATGTGTATCCCCCCCCCCCCTCTAACTTTTAATGTAAGGGAGTGAAAATTCTAGAAAAAATATATTCTGTAGGTCTTAATAAAAACTTTTAACGAAAATTAGTTTGAACGAGATAGAGTCAGCAGTTTTTGAAATATAGCGACCGCATACATAACTTTGTTTTTAATACAAATACTATGAAAAACTAAGTAATTTTTTTGGTTGTAAAAAATCATAGTTATAGAATACTCTACTGTATTACGGAACCCTACGAGTGCGAGTCCGACTTGCACTTGGCCAGTTTTTATTTAAATTCTGTGAATGCAGTTCAAAATTTAGTCAAAAATAATAGACAGTATTCTCGGAACGTTTTAAGATGCCGTCCCTTACGGTACCATCTCAAAAGTCCATCTTGTACAATATACATATGTGTGTATTTTCTCGAATTTGCTCGATCGGAGATCACACGGCGAGATAACCTCACTTTAGGAAGCTCATGTTTGTGTGCCTTTAAGGTACGACCACACCGCGGCGTCCTGCGTGCGCGATCTAGGCGGCGATCAGACAGCGCAGTAGTATTTGTACTGACTGGTGCACACCAAACGCGATCTGCGGCGATTAGAAAACAATAGAAATTCTGATAGCGAACGCGCACGCGGACACAAGACGCCGCGGTGTGGTCGTACATTTAGTTTAATAGAACTACTACGGATCATGATAATAAAATATATATTATTTTATATACTTATACGCAAATTATTAAATAATAAAACTTTTTAACAAAAAAATTAAACCGCCGAAAAAACTGTAAAGCATAAAATAATTAAACGTTTTTATTTAACTTTAATAACTAAGTTCTTAAACTACTGTTAGTATACATAAGTATATATTTTTGTAATTGTTTTGAGTTTTTAACTAAACTAATAATAAAAATAATTTAAGATCACATAAAAAACTAATAAAACCGACTTCCAACGTCACGCTAGTCCATTTCAATACTAAGTTTGAGGTGTTTATCTTCATATCTCTGGAGATACTGAATATATCTCGATGAAATTTAAATGGTACCACCTGTACAATATCATCATCATAATCAGCCGGTATCAGTCCACTGCTGGACATATGCCTCTCTCAAGACACGCAACTGAGCCCGATTTTGAGCCTGAGCTCTTTGTTTTTTCCTCTGTTTGTTGACAGACATCGATGATATGATAAAATCATCAAAACAATGATACTTTTTTCCATTATTTTTGTTGATTTATTTAAAACGGCTATACCGATTTCGTTAAAATTTAAAAGGGGACCCCTTGGGGGTATACCCTTTCCAATGAAAAAAGAATTATCGAAATCAGACTACTATGTAAAAAGTTATGCATGGTCATACATTTAAAAAAAAAGTACGCGTCGACTTGATAACCTCCTCAGTTTTTTTTTTCGTCAGTTAAAAATATAAACTTATTTCGATAGCCAGCAGGTAAAACGTAGCATCTATCACTGATGAAATAAGTCAATTTTGCTCAGATATGTTATTCTTAATGATGTGTATTCATCATTATACTTTTACAAGTTTAGTACTGTTTCAGTCACAAATTACCACCGAACGACGACTGATACACACTTGTTACATTACGATACCATACAAATTAAAAAACCACGCAGGGAAATCAACCAAACGAACAAAAGCAACCGAAAGATAATTAAAAAAATCCTTTAAAATAAGCAAGCGTCTATGCTAATCGCCTATTACGTCTCATTTGCCACCACTACGAATGCTTTTGTGTGTTTATTGTGTATCCGGATTCCGAAATAGAAAATCTCAAATGGATAGCTACGATTTTCATACAATGCTTTCTAGTTATTTCACATTAAGTTACTCTGAATAGGGATTCATTTCTTACAGACCTTAGGTACTACAAAATAATACAAACAAACATGATAATTCTAAAAAAATTACCGTATCAATTTTATATTTTATGTACGTTTCAGAAATAAAGACTTTATTACCTCTATATAGTTAATTAAAATATTCTTTAACTGATCTTCCACTTGCTGCTAACTACAGCTTTCTCTTCCTCAGAATTAAATGCAAGCATCAAGCGCGAGAAGATTGTGGAGATCTGCGAGGGATGTGGCCAGAAGATCCAGGACCGGTACCTCATGAGGGTCGGAGACTTGTCCTGGCACGAACATTGCCTTAGTTGTTGCGTCTGCGGCTGCCCTCTAGCTCACACCTGCTATACTAGAAATGCCAAACTCTACTGCAAGCCAGACTACGACAGGTAATAAAAACGAGTAAAACAATTATAAGAACAACATTGAACTTCAACTGACAACCGATTGTAATAATATTGTTGAACGTAAATCACAGCAGAAAACAATTACTATTGACATTAATAATGTTAACAAAACCATTGAACTTGCGTAGTTTAACGAACACTTGAAATTCGGTAAGTTCGATATCCTGGCAAACAAATCCAACGTTCCATTTTACACCACATCTCTCTGTTGATTTTCGACATTCAACTTGACTTACGCCGTTGAGAGTCAGTTTTGCTGCCGGAAACGAGCAAACTTTACTTACAGTACTTGCCCTGGCGAAATGCGAATTTTGATTTGTGCCGATGCGATTTGCAAAGCGAAATGCTGCGCGTTTAATCAGTTCTCATGTGATAGGGTATCGATGTTCGCAGATTGTTCGGGGTGAAGTGCACCAGATGCGGCGACCGGCTGCTGCCTCAAGAGATGGTGATGCGAGCCCAGCAGTACGTGTTCCACATCCAATGCTTCGTCTGTGTGATGTGTTGCCAACCGCTTCAGAAGGGAGAACAGTATGTAATGAGGGCGGGCCAGATATTCTGCCGTCAAGATTTTGAAAAGGAGATGTATTTGATGCAACACGCGGACGATGACATGATAATAGATGAATCGGACAGGCCACGAGACGGGCGGAGAGGCCCAAAGCGTCCACGCACTATTCTGACGTCGGCACAGCGCCGACAGTTCAAGGCTTCGTTCGAAGTAAGTCCGAAACCGTGTCGGAAGGTTCGTGAGGCACTCGCTAAAGATACTGGATTGAGCGTCCGAGTGGTGCAGGTGTGGTTTCAGAACCAACGCGCTAAGATGAAGAAAATTCAGCGCAAAGCCAAGCAGGAAGGTGACAAGGGCTCGGAGAAGGACAAAGACAAGGATGAGAAGAACATCAAGCAGGAGTCTCCGTCGAGCGAACACGGAAACTATCTTGGATTGGATGGCTCGTATTCTGCTTCTAGTCAGCCGCTGAATCCCAATTTACCATATTCACCAGATGGTAAGTTTTCATTACAAGTTAGAGTCACGAGAATGTACATGAAGGCAAGTTTCCAAAGAAGTTCCAAGAAGTATTTTTTTAATTCTTCGCAACTTCAAAACGACAAATACAGATTGACGCGAAGTGAGAACTAGCGCTTGCTTCATGCACTTCATGCACATTCAAATTTGCACGCTTAGTTTATTTATTTTATTTTCGTCAAAGCTTCCAACTTTTACTCACTGTCATGTCCACGTTCACGTCAAGTTTAATTTAAAAGTACACATATTCTGAATATTTACATTCATATAGTTATTTCATAACTCAAACTGCAAGTAGGTAATACATCAAACAAAATAATTCTTACAAAATACAAATAAATAAACCCGGCTCAGTCGAGTTGAACTTGCCCACCGAGGCTTCCGTACCAACCAATTAAGCTAGACCTCTAAATTTTATCAGCGCTCATATAACTCAGAGGTCTACCTTAATTGGCACAAACTATGTATGATGGGGACACCCTTTAATTTTAAACTTTTTTTATTTTTCCTTAATTTTTTCTGTAAGACCTTGCTTCTTGCCAAATTTCATGATTCTAGGTCAACGGGAAGTACCCTACAGGTTTTCGATCCAAAACCTATAGGGTATTACCGGCTTATCTAGAATTGTCAATTTTGGTTATAAGCAAGGTCTTAGAAAAATTTCGAAAAATAAAATAGTTGAAAATTAAGGTACATTTTACATATACAAGACCTTGATTTTTATACACCCAATAGGGACTATAGACCTCAGTAACAGGTATACATTTCAACTTGCTAGGTCCAGCCGTTCCTGAGAAAATCAGTGGTGACACACGGACAGACGGACAGACAGACGGACAGACAGACAGACGAACAAGAAAGTGATCTTATAAGGGTTCCTTTTGAGGTACGGAACCCTAAAAAATCTATGTGACACTATTACATCATTATAAAAAAGCGTGTAATATATTCCTATGCATAAAAAATAGTAGATAGTTAATGAAACTGTTGCATAATGAGGGAGTGTTAAAAGTTCATACACTACATGTACTAAGTGCAGTTTCATACATTAATATATCTACTACACTCGTGCAATGAGTAGTAAGCTAATCAAATAAAAATCAAAGTAAGTAAACAAACAACAACAAACAATGGTTCCGTCAAAGAGAATACAATATGGGTTCCGTAACCATGGGTCAACCGCGCATATGTGAGAGTAAATATTGGTCATCCGCGCATGCGTCCTAGCGCGTTCCCCATAAACAATGATACAAATTTAACTGAAAACTCCTTGGTCAATCCATAATGCGTCTAAACCGATCCAAAGCGTACTATGATAGAATAATAGTTATTTGTTATACAAGGCTGCAAAGTTAGTTTATGGCGTGAATAACTTGTATTGAAACCTAAACCACAGATTATATAATAGTTATTTCGTAACTGATACTGCACTCTCCTACAAAAACACAATACCAACGTATATTTCAGACTATACAAGCAAAAATGTGTCTAAGGCACTCGACCTAGCGTAATTATTACTTCGTTCAGCGCGCGCCGGTACATCGCGCGCCTGATACAGTAAAGGGTTGACTAAATGAAATTAAAAAAAAGTGTACGAATTATTTTTATTTACCTCACAAAATACATCAAAATTCCTGACCAAGAGTCGAATTTGAAGTCGGGAAAGTGCATTTTACGCCGTTTTTAATTTTAGTATCGGTAGCATAAATAAGATCGTTTAAAAACTAAAAATAACCGACTTCAATGCCGCGCTATTAATTTTCAGTACCAATTTTGAGGTGTTGATCTCCATATCTCTGGAGATACTTATCAGACCTCGATAAAATTTGCCTAAATAAGCGAAGGATTCTAGGATTGAACCACGAACGAAGCGAAATGGTACGAGACGCAAAAAACTTTGCTGCCGCGTGCAACACACAACTTTTCACCTCGCTACAGCGAGGAAAATGCTGGGTGCAATAAACGAAAACCAAAATAATTAAAAGTTAATTGAATAAAAGAAGAGAATTGGGGGGTTTAGCGGGAACGTTAAAAAGTGTGTGTGCTTTTATTGACCAAGCGAGCGTAGCGAACAAAGTGTCTCAGTTTCGGGATTGGTCAAATAATGCTTTTATCCAGATGTTTGTCTGTTCTCGCCTACAGGTCGCATTTTTCAACCGATTTTGACAAAAATTGGCCCACGGGTTCCTTGATTTATTTAAGAATTTTTGTTTATCGCTTTTTTTTAATTGGTGGAATTAAGGGGGATGGGGAGAAGTCTGCCGTAGCGTTATTTATCGACGGTTTTTAGTCAAATTTGAGGGCACACTAAGGACTTCATTCACAAGATGTGCGAATAAAATTCCAAAAAGGGAGAGTGGAGAGGGGGATAAGGGGGTTAAGCATGCTGTAGCGTTATAATATGGACGGACTTACATTTTTTTCGGAAAATGTATACCCGCCTTTACCAATCTGACTACGCAGTCCTTTTTGCCTTCACAAGATAAACTCGTACCAGATTTAAACGCCTAGGATCAAGGGAACGCTAGTAATTGCTAAGACGTATATCCTTATTTTTTTGGCAAAGCCCAAACTATTATATTTATTCAATGTTAAAAAATATGCTATTTGCGATCACACCAAAATTCCATTGAAAATCTTCAGTAAAGTCCATATCTTTGCTGAGGCTATAATTCAGACTGGACTATGTCTTCAACTTGACCTGAAATGTGACTTTGAATAAATTTTATGACTTGAATTAACAAAAACGTGAATCATTTTTATACTTGACACTGGCTATATATACTAATCGTGTGGAGCCATACTGAAACCAAAAAATATGTAAAAAGTTTTTATATTTTTCATACAGCTGTTGTGCTGGCTAGTGTGGTTATTCTAAAAATGAGGTTGGCGCACTGACATGAAATAAGTATTTCTGCATTTTTAATGGATTGGCAGTATAGAAAATTATTGAGTAGAAAGGTTCGAATTTTAAATAGTATATTTCATTACAAGTGCGGAAAGGCTGTCATTGCAAAGAGTTCCGACAAATGTCTACCCGAGCCGAGGCGCAGCCGAAGGCGAGGGTTGACAGTCGGAACAAGTTGCAATGACGGTTCCGCACGTTTACTGAACGACTATTTTTAATACAGTTGCGAAAAAATGAAGCAATTTAATAAAATAATAAAAACACAATAAACTCAACTAACTTAACATTTATTTCTTATAAAAGTTATAATTCACATATACATTGAAATTGGTACAGTTTTTTATACTAACTGGCGTTTTCTCTTCTCTCCACGCAATAAATTCGTCGTACTATGTAGATATGTAGCGACTTTTTGACTTTTCCGGTAAAATGTTCTCCGAAGCATTTTGTGCAATGATACTGAGTTCCGGTGATGTTAATTCAAAAAAACTAGGGTCAAAATTACTCATTTTGTGCAACAAACAACTAAACTCGCAAAGAAAATTTCTGAAAAATGGCGCCAACCGTAGAATATAAGCAGAGTTTTTTTTTCTTCACCCATTCTGGTAGGCAAAGGGAACTATGCCCATACAGCTAAGTCTTCAGTAGAATTTTTTATTGATATGAAATTTAATGAGATGAAATGAAATGAAACCTAACCTAACTCATTCAATCAAATCATTAAATCTGATATTGAAACAAATTAGTAGCTTCTTTTTAGAAATATACGTATTTGCACGAATCATACAAACTTCTATGATTTTTTTTAGTAAAAACTTCATGGTTGGTTTTTCTTTTTAATAGACATTATTTTGACAGTTGGGAAAGAGAACGCACGAGTTCGGGAAAGATAAAAAAAAAAGCACGAGTGTGTAATAGCCCACATTCCGAACGCTATACGTCCCTGCAATACGCCACTTTTTGAGCAACTGTATTAAAAAACTCTTTACACGCTAGCGTGCAAAATGCACTTTTCCACGCAAATTTCGAATGATAAACAGAGCCTTTCCGAGGTTGTGGGGTGAAAAAGTTATTTTTTATCCCATCTATTCGAAAAACGGTGGTTTATTCCTTGATAAGTGCGCGCAAAATAGGTCTTTTCCGCCCATGGGCGGCAAAGTGTTTTTTCAACTGTAGGCTTTTATGAATGTTCTTTTATAGTGCCCTGTCTAAGGAGGTTCAATAATAATAATTGTATGGAAAATGTCACTGTCCTATTAAATAGAGAGCGCACGGCGCTAATTAAGTTAAAAACAATGCCGCAAGGCCTTAGTAGTTGAATGGACGTTTGTGCACTCAGGCGTATACGTTTCGTATTCGGTTCGTGTTCGGATCGTATTCGATTCAAAAATAAGTTGCTTTTTAATACATTTTGAATAAATGTGTTGAAATACGAATCGAATATGGATAAGTGGACAAATGCCCAATGCCTTATAACATTTAGTCAAAAAATGATTCATTCACGAATCGAACACGAGCCGACTACGAACCATATATGCATGAGTGGACAAATGTTCCTAAACTTACTAGGATGTCCAAACCGGAACAGAAACAAACACAAATCAATACGTACCGGATACGGATAAGTGGGCAAACGCCCTAATGATCCCATTTAAAATAAATATTCCCTGCTTAATTTAGATTTTAGTTGGCAGAAAAAGTAATAAAAAGGAAAATAGATTACAAAATGAAATACAATCAATTTCGATATTGAGGAAAAATAACCATAATACAATACATTTTTTGTACGATAATGTCAATCTATTCTCAACGAACATCTTTAATTTTCAGATTACCCAGCTCACTCGGGCGACAGCTTCTGCAGTTCCGACATCTCCCTCGACGGAAGCAACTTCGATCAGCTGGACGAAGGAACTTCTGACACCATGAGTCTGCAGAACTTGGAAGTGCAGCATCACACGCATCCTCACGGCAACCACACCTCCCACGAGCCCTTGAACCTCGGCACGGGCGCTGTTGTCAACCCTATCGATAAACTTTATCTCATGCAGAATTCTTACTTCAGTACTGATCACTGATCAGGCTGTGGCGCAGGTCGTAAAAAGGGCCCGCGACCGCGCCCCTCTGCCATGGACCTTTGCGTCAAGCCCACATCGACTAACACAAGCCTTTCTGATACCTACACTGACGCTAGTGCTCTGAATTCGGTACTCGCTTTCAACGGCTTTTTTGAACAATTTTCATAAAGGATTCATATGATAATATTCATATTGTAGGATTTCCAGTTTACGCGTCGCGACTGTATTGGCAGAGGTGTATTTTGCTATCTATTGTTTAGTTTATCATTGCCTCCACGAGTGGAATTATCGCGACCGGCGTCATGCGACATTATTTTGTGTTGTTTCAGTATAGATAAACAATAGTAACTAACGAATTTAAAAGCATTGTGTCACAAGCGGATCGCGATATAATCGTTCGTGAATATTGCATATCTTTAAGTTCTTTAAGTAAGTAAATTTGTAGAAACGGTGTTTAGGTGTCGGTAGTTCATACGAATTAAACGTATTTATTGTAACAACAAAAATATTTTGTAAATGAAATTGTACATACATTCATAATATATTATAATATGTATGCAGCTATTTACCAAACTGTATTATGGAACGAGAAAGCATATTGAAATGGGTGGACTAGATAGTAGACAAGGCGGGCGAAAAATGCTCTTTTTTCCGTCATATCTCCTAAATTGGGTCAGATTTAAAATAAACCGACATCAATTAAAGTACAGTTAAATGTTAGTACTTTTAATTGATATAGCTTTCCAAATATGTAAATATTCAATAAAATATTAATGTAAATCTCACTTTAAATTCAGCACGTAGCACTTTAGATGACATTACACCACAGAAATATTAATAATAAGGATTATTAATATTTCTGTGCATTTTACCAATATACTAAATTAATTATTATTATTATTTGCCTGCCCATACATTCAAAGTAGTTGTAATAAATTTAAAAATAATGATATTGTACATATTATCATAAGTCTTATTCATATATATTCATCAGATGTTATTCTAGTTTGTTGTAAGCATTATTAAGATTATATGTTGGATCCCTTTTTGTGTGGGAAGCTGTTATTAAATTCCAGTGAGCTACAGCGTCCGGGGTGAGCAAGCTACCTCGCGTCGCGCAAGCACGCCAATCGCCAATACTCTATTCTAATTTATCGAGTAGTTCAAGTAGTAATTAATTTTACTGATAATTTTGCCAAAGCTTTTGTCCTGTCTTTGATTTTTTTTTCGGTGTAGGTATCAATTCAATAAATCATATTGGTTCAGAGAAGAAGGCAAAGTACCTACATGTCAAAATTAAAATCTTAGATATTTTTTTAATCAAACATAATTTAACTAATCCAAAAATTATCATGGCGCTTTTGTACAGAATGAATAGTAAAATTAGATATAGGTACGAGTTTTATAATCCTAGCTTTCAACATTTGAATAGTACTCGTAGGTATATTAATTTGATCACCTTCATCACTGTTCACTAGAGTAAAACTGCGAGACGCAGCTATCCCGCCCTACTTTCTGCTAAAACTGTTATCATAGAAGCTTCTGGGCTACCCACCAAAAATTGGAGCCTAACTTTGTTACATTATACATTCAAGTGTCACGTTACAGTACTACGTATTTAATTTATAAAATATACAGTTTTTATTAAAATTAAATTAAATTATTTGTAACTGTGTCAAAATCACGCTTTATGATTAAATAAATAATTATACAATTATATGATATTAGTTTCCATAGTCACTCTGGACAAAAAATATTAGAACGGGACGTTTACCAAGTTTTCACAATTTTTTTAGTTACAGATATTTCAGAGCTTTATTTGGCGCTTACATCACCGCCGAAATAATAAATTACGGCTAATATCTCGTTCTCATATCTTGTGCTATTATGATATATTGTTATATATAATAGATCCAATGTGTAGCAAATAAATAGGTTCTGAATTAATTAACTACGTCTTATCTACTATAAGTAGCGTTCCATTCACTTACGAGTATCAAGTACACTTAGTGATTAAAATTTTATTTTCCTCCTGCTCTAAAGATTTTGCTTACCCCATATAGTGAGTCAATATATCAATATACCATATACGCATATATTTACGATCATGATACCTATGACCAGCCCACGAAGTGAAATGAAGCTGAACCGATCTGTGTTCCAAACTGAACGTTACATGACGTTGCTTGCAGATGGTATTGAGTCTCGGCTGAACTCTTCCACTCTGACCTGGTCATTCTGTAATACCCGGGCGTTATTTGTCAAGGTGAAAGTGCAATTCGTAATGGAACAAACAAAATGTAACACGAACAAAACTCGGAAAGTCTTTGATCAAGCGGTAGGGAAATTCAAAAATGCTAAAATATAATTATTCCCTAATTATATATAATAAATATATTTCGGCTAATATAGCCATAGTATGTTTTATACAACTTTTATTGTATTCCTAAAAATAAGGTTTTTTTTTTATTCCTACAGTTACCTTTTATTGTTGTTTAGAAACATTTTCTAGTCGCAATATGTGAGATTATTCTTGTAAATGTATTTGAGTATGACTTTATTATATATAAAAAATGTATGATTATGTTATTTTTAAGCGGTGTAAAATATATTGGTGATATAATAATATTGTAGCTTATTTTTTTCCGAATTTTAGGAGTTATATTCTTGATCGTATATAGTATAAACTCCGCAGTAGGGTAAAAACAACTCTGACAGAGGTCAACAGAGTTTACGTCTGGACTGGGCAGCACATGGAAAATGATGTCAAGTCTTCACATCACCTTTTGACTAAAGTCTATAAAGAAGACTTATAATATAGAAATAAAATAATTTACTTATTTACAGAAATACGCATTTACGCATTCATAATATTATTAGTGGGATTAACTATAATAAAGTTCAATAGTGTAGCCTTTCACCAACACCCATTTTGAAAGGGTGCCATGGAGCGCCATCTCTGGATATAATGATAGACTAGGATACTAGGCCACAAGGAAGGTATCTAGCGTCCAATGAAAGTTAGGGGTGAAAACCTGGGTGTGCTCTTTTTAAATGTTATGTTAAATTATAAAGTAGTGTTTCATATCACTATTAGAGGGCGCTTTTCTTAATATTTGTTTTACTCAACTGCATAAGAATAATGTTTGTGGTTTAGCTGTTGTGGTGGCTTTGTTGTCTATGATTGTTTATTATTTTTAAGCGACAAAAGGTCGTTGATAAATAACAAATTTTAGAAATTTATGGAATAAAATCGGTAAACATTAGGGTCAGTTCACAACGAGGCGCGACGCAACGCTACGATGCTTGTGCTTTCGTGCCGCGCGGCCTGTGAATCGAAAAACAGAGGTTTGTGAGATTTACAATGTTTACTGCCGGAACACCGTAAAGTTTTGGCGCCAGATTTTTTCCTTGATGGTGGTAAGTAACTTTCTGGTATAACCTTACCAGCGCAGCCCTTGGGAGTCAGATTATTCTAGGCATGGCGTATTCACTATCCTCGACCATCGCTTACCGATTTTACCGACGCCATTTTAATGGTTCTATTTTCTTGAGCAGGGAATAATAATAATTTATATATCATGGTTTGTTAATCAAGATGATGAGTAAATTCAGATATCTATATCTATACTAATATTATAAAGAGAGAACATTTGTATTTTTGTATGGATGTTTGTATTGATTTGGCTCAAAAACTACTGGACCGATTTTAATTTTTTTTCACTAAAATATAGAATGGACTTTCAGAATGAAAATATGCTATATATTATACGATTTCAATCATAGGTACATTTGTGGAGACCTATTTTGCGACGTAAGTCAACAATAAAATGGTCGAGAAAACACGTTTTTACACGATGCTGCCTAAACGGTAATAGATATAAGAAATGTGTCTATGTAATATTTATAGAACTTAATAAGACCTATAAAAAAATCCGCAATAACATATGTCTATCTCTTAAGGTTGACTCGTTGAAAAAATAATAATTAATAATCATCTTATTTTCATAACGCCATTTATGGGACGTTTACCTAACTAAGCGTTCATAGATGGCGAGAAATGCCGAATAAACACGTTTCTTGTATTATTTTCAACTTTAGGGGACCCTCTATTATTTTCAACTTTATTCTTTTTAGTATTTGTTGTTATAGCGGCAACAGAAATACATCATCTGTGAAAATTTCAACTATCTAACTATCACGGTTCATGAGATACAGCCTGGTGACAAACGGACAGACAGACAGACAGACATACAGACAGAGGGACAGCGGAGTCTTAGTAATAGGGTCCCGTTTTACCCTTTGGGTACGGAACCCTAAAAAGCATACAGACGAATTGAGAACCTCCTCCTTTTTGGAAGTCAGTTGAAAATAGCTTGGGTGTGTTAAGTTAGTTCTGTAGTTTTTAAAAACTAGGTACATTATAAATGCTAAATTTATATATCTTAGGTAGTACATAATACATGTACAAACACTTTCTTACCTAACAGAACACTTAAATAACAGAAGTCCAAAGAATAAACAGTTTAAATATCGATGGGTAGCATCTTTGAGTATACAGTATTATTACGAGAATTCCTCGTTCCCTTCAGTTCGACGAGCTTTCGGGGAGGGACGGAATTGTTGTCGTGATGGCCCTTAAACAGCTCAAAAATGAAAAGGCCCCAGGTGAAGACGGAATCACAACGGAGCTTCTAAAAGCTGGAGGAGCCCCAGCTGTAAGCCAGCTGCAACAGCTCTTCAATTCTGTTCTCTTCACTGCGAGAACTCCACAGGCATGGAACAGGAGCATGGTGGTTTTGTTTTTCAAAAAAGGAGACAAAATCCTCTTGAAAAACTACCGTCCCATTTCGCTTCTGAGCCATGTCTACAAGCTGTTTTCAAGGGTCATCATGAACCGTCTTGCGCGAAGACTCGACGAGTTCCAACCTCCGGAACAGGCCGGATTTCGAAGCGGTTAAGGCACCATAGACCACATCCACACGGTGCGGCAGATTGTACAGAAGACCGAAGAGTACAATCGGCCTCTGTGCTTAGCGTTTGTGGACTATGAGAAGGCCTTCAACTCAATCGAAACCTGGTCTGTTCTGGAGTCCTTGCAGCGTTGCCAAGTTGACTGGCGATATATCGAAGTGATGAGATGTCTGTATAATGCCGCAACGATGAGTGTACAAAACCAGCGTACTAAACATATCCACCTGCGTCGAGGAGTGAGACAGGGGGACGTCATATCATCTTGGAAGATATATTTAAGACGCTGGACTGGAAAAATTGTGGCATCAACATCAACGGCAAGTACATCTCTCACTTATGATTCGCAGATGACATCGGCAGAGACGCTGCAGGGCTTACAAAAAATGTTGAATGGACTGGCTGATTCTTCTCGTCGCATCGGTCTCCGGATGAATTTGGATAAAACCAAAGTCATGTACAACGAGCACGTTGTTCCGGAACCGATTGCCGTATATGGAATCCCACTCGAAGTTGTCACTAAGTATGTTTACCTAGGGCAGACGCTCCAACTAGGCAAATATAACTTCGAAAAGGAAATCCAGAGAAGAATTCAGCTGGGCTGGGCAGCATTTGGAAAACTCCGTCGAGTCTTCTCGTCGCATATACCACAGTGCCTAAAGACAAGAGTCTTTAATCAGTACGTCCTACCCGTCATGACATACGGAGCCGAGACGTGGACACTCACGTTTCGACTCGTCCACCGATTTAAAGTCGCTCAGCGAGCTATGGAAAGAGCTATGCTCGGTGTTTCTCTGCGGGATCGAATCCGGAACGAAGTAATTCGCCAGTGAACTAAAGTGATCGACATAGCTCATCGGATTAGCAAACTGAAGTAGCAGTGGGCTGGTCATATCTGCCGTTGGGGTAGACTGGTTCTAGAGTGGAGACCGCGAATCGGTAAACGTAGCGTAGGACGCCCTGTGACCAGGTGGAGTGGCGACATTCGCAAAGCGGTGGGCAGTGACAGGAAAGAAAGGGCCGAAAATCGGGCTCAGTGGCATGACTTGGGAGATGCCTATGTCCAGCAGTGGACTGATACCGGCTGATTATGATGATGATGACGACGGAATTGTTTGTCACTAATCCCGGTCACAGAATAAATAATAGTACAAGTCCCGGTTGCCTTATTTATTTGAGGGTAGCATCAATGCGCTCGAAGATGGTAAGCACGCTAGGCCTAGAATGGGAACTGGCTCTCAAGGATAGCTGTCGGAACACATTAGATGTTTGACGACAGATTTTCTAACTTGAAGGTGGTAGCGGGCCAGGCGGACACAAGATAGTGTCCTACCGACATGCGGGGGTGAGGGTTCCTTAACGATGTTTTTACTTCACCAGAGGGCGACTGTGAAAATCGTACATAAATTTTTCGATAGAAAATCGGTACTCGGTACTCTGGCATCCAAGCCAACCGTTCTCCAGATTATGCCACCGGGCCCTCCATTCGGTTCATTGAAACCATTCCAATGAGTGAATGTAAGTTGATGAGGAGTTGAGTATTCTGCAGATTGCAGGAGATGTCCCACAATATCGTTGAAGTAAGAGGAGATGCGTTTTTAAGCTTGATCTGATTTTGTTTTGATCGGATCGGATCTGATCGGAATGCATGCGCATTTGATTCGATTTTCAAAAGATCGATCTAAAAATCGCATGGAAATACAAGATTAATTTTTATTAAGTAATATATGACATTTATAACAAGGCAACATAAATTACATATTAACCTGAGAAAACTAAATTATAATTTAATCTAATTAAAATTAACTTACAATAATTTAAGGTATACGAGTCTATGATGTATTAAAGCCACACAACGAAGCAATGTATTAAGTATGTAATAAAATATTTGTAGTTATAGACATTCGTAATTTCGTATCCCACCCACATCATTTCTTAGAAATATAATAAACACGAGCTTATCGTTTATTTCATGTCGTGACATTTTGTTTATATTTGTAACATAAACAAACTAAAGTTCCAGATCGTACTTTGATTGTCCACCCAATATTGACATGGTACCTTGTGAGCAAATTAAAGATAATTACACTATACACAAACCTCAATGTTTGGACCGCAATCCGATATTTATAGAGTTGAATCGATCCGCGATCTGATCGCATGGATTCGATCCGATCCTAACATCGATTGGATCGTATGCCTACGATTCGATCTAGAGATCGAATTCAAATTGATCAGATCAGACATACTAAAAGTTTATTTCCTAGCGTCATCTACTAGAAAAAAATTCACAGCCTTAAAAAGGCTGAACGGGTTTTCATGAATCAAAGCTAAGAACACTAGTCACTAGCGTTGAAGACACCTATAAAACAAAAAAAGGATAATCCGTTTGGGTGCTACGATGCCACATACAGACACACAGATACATTCACATACACACTTCAAACTTATAACACCCCTTCCTTTTGCGTCGGGGGTTAAAATATAAAATCTATCAATTTGTTATGTCTATAATTGTTGATCTGGCTAATAAACCAAATCGATGTCTATAGAGTACCTATGTAATACTAATAACTAAGTTCATAAATACCGGTATCCGAAAATAAAATAAAACATGTAAAGTAAACGACGAATGAAGGTTGTTTACTCCGGCGCATGCGTACTGCGTCCTGCTTCGAATTACATCTCAAAGTACCGTATTTCTATGAGTATGCAATTCGGGCTCCGAGAAATCAATAGCGCATCCGCTAAGCCGGCCGGTGGACTCGTCGCGTACGTAGCCTGCCTATCCAGCGATACTTCACTCATTTACCTTAATCTTTCAACAATAATGGGGTCCATACTGTCCAAATTGAGCAAATGTGTACGTTTCCTACCAGAGTTTCATATTGACGTCCGCGCTTGTGAATGCTCTGTCAACGTTTACTTCTTCTATGTGCAGTGGTATAATTACTCAGATTACTTTGTGTTTCACCGTTTAGTGTTAATTTAAAGTTGTATTTCTCATGAACGTGAAAAGTTTTTGTAGGGGAATGGACCGCATGACAACTATTCAACAGGTGTCTTTGAAGCCGCCGAAGCTTTTTTATAAGGTAAGACCGCTGTCAACTTGTAGATTTTATTTTCAAGCTAGCTATGGTTTGAAACTTCTGCTTACTACTGCGTGTTTGCACTTCTTTAATTACTAGTCTTCATAAACTGTCAACTTAGAAACAGGGTCATCAATCAAGAAGTGTCAGTATATGCGGAAGTATACACCGAGTAGATTAGACTGAGGTTAGCTGTCCTCGCTTCATCTCACTGCCGTCTTCCATATCCAGACAAACACATCTTCGACCGCATCTTCACTTAAGGCTTAGACCCAAAGAGCAACAATTACTAAAGCATACTTTAGTAATTATTGCTCTGAGCTTAGACCGCATCGTGGTTAACCACGGTTAATTATTTTTTGCAACCGCGAACCGCTCTCTTTTAACTGACTTCCGAAAAAGGAAGTGATACTAAATTCTCTTATTTTTCTATTTGAGTGTACGTTACCTGATTTCTTTACCAAAGTCATGTACAACGAGCACGTTGTTCCGGAACCGATTGCCGTAGATGGAATTACGCTCCGACTAGCCAAACACAATTTCGAGAAGGAAATCCAGAGAAGAATTCAACCAAAGCTGTTTTACTTTTAAGAATTAGAACGTTTTCTTAATATTTTGCTACAAAATTAGTGCCTTGATAAGTTAAGATAGTTTTAGGAATACAAAAAGAGATATAAAGTGAAAAAGGCATTAACATGTTTCTTCGGCTTTTGTTGAACGAATGGGATAAGTTAAGTTTTGAAGTCTGAGAAATCGGTGATGTCATCCTGAAGCGATTAGATATATGTTGGTTTACCGGGTCCTACCTCGGGAAGTAGGCCCACGATGTCCTGTGTTAGATACATGATTATACATAATATTCTATGTCACTTCGCACTCCTGTCCGGTGGTACCAGTTCTCGAATTAGTTGGTACATTCTGAGACTTTAGTACAACTTTTCCATACAAACTTCCTAACATCTATTTAAGTTGAATCGGTTCGTGCCAACGTGTTTTATCTATCGTTTTATTGTCGATTTATGTTGCAAAATAGGTCTCCATGAATAATGATAATTTTATTTGTTCCTCAACACAAAGTAGGTAACTAACTATCTAAGACTAATCGTAAGTAAGTGATGAATTCATTAAAAAGAGGCTACTTTGTGTGAGCTGGCGCCCGACATAGGTTTGCAAAAACAGGTTTTTGCAGGTCACCGAGCTACGACGAATATACCTAACATCTAAACAATAATCTAAAAGAACCGACTTCAAACGTCGCGCTAGTCAAAGTAGCCAGTAGACGTAGTAACTATTATACAGGGTGTCGGGTTTCATATGGTCCAAACGAAAACCATCGATAGAGGACTCCAAGGGCTACCCAGAGAACCCCCCCCCCCCTTGGGGGCCCACCTTGGCCCATGGGGGGGCCCATGTATGTTCCGCGAAAATCTATAGTTTTAGAGTTAGTCTCCGAAATGTCGCAATTTATTTAAATTTTCTCCCAAACTATAAAGTCCAGAGCACTAGTTTTTTTTTTTGTGGGACTATAAACAACGAATAGGCCTTTCAGGGAAAGCTACAATTTTTTATTTAGGTTTATTTTTTTCTGAGAAAAAAAAATAAAACGTCACATTTTTTTATTTAGACGATATACAAACTTTTACTTTAAAAAAAAAACAGAATAAAAAAAGTTACAACAAATTTTAAAAACTTGTCTGTTTTATGGACCTGCTGCTTGCCAAATTTCATACGGCTACGACAAGAGGTTCAGGTCTAAAAACATAATTAACGAAATTAAGAAAGGATTTTAATATTCAAATTATTTCATCTTAAATACACTCCTGGACTTGTAATCCGGGGGGAGCAGGTTCAAGTCCCGTCGGTACGATGAAATTTTGGATTGTGTTTAACAATTTACAAAATATAAAGTGTTTGACACTTTAAAGAAACATAATATTTGATTTACGCCGTGCAACATCTCTCGTCGGATTTGAAAACTGTAATGATTTCTTCCGAATGATTAACTTACGTAATAAGGAGTCATAGATAGCGCCACCAATGCATAATTGGGTTAACAAATGCAATCCACTAATTTCGTCGTATCGATGGATCGAACCGTGGCTTAATTGGCAGAGCACCTGGACGTGTAATCCGGCGGGTGCGGGTTCAAGTCCCGTCGGTACGATGAAATTTTGGATTGTGTTTAACAATTTATAAAAATATAAAGTGTTTGACACTTCAAAGAAACATAATATTTGATTTACGCAGTGCAACATCTCTCTTCGGATTTGAAAACTGTAATGATTTCTTCCGAATGATTAACTTATTATTACGTATTAAAAAGTTATAGATGACCAATGCATAATTGGGTTAAGAAATGCAATCCACTAATTTCGTCGTATCGATGGATCGAACCGTGGCTTAATTGGCAGAGCATCTGGACGTGTAATTCGAGGGGTGCGGGTTCAAGTCCCGTCGGTACGATACAATTTTGAATTGTGTTTAACAATTTACAAATGATATGAAAATTATTATTATTATTTTTTTATTAAAAAGATTACTCGCAATGTGGGTTGCACATTACTAGTATTCTTGTTAACCCCTAAACTAAACATTCATATATCATGAATCTTTGAAAAAGTATATCGGAGGGTGAAAATGTATATAACATTCTAAAAAGTCTCCTTGGATTTCTTCAATTCAATTCTCCAGAATACGAGTACATTACTATTTTGAAAGTCTCTTTGGATTTCCCAAATACATTTCTCAGCAAAATATCACTTTTTTCCAATTTTCAACAAGTTACTTTCTCTCGAGCTGAAACTCGAATCCCGTCAAAAATGATTTGTTTATCCTTCAATCTTTCTTTTTAAATTTTAATAACGTTCCACCCACACTTGAAAATAAAACGACTACATTCTAATATAAAAAGAGGATGGGTTATGAAAACATGCATGAAGTCGATTCATGATAAGTTATTTTTCAAAGAAAATAAAACCGACTTCATAACCACAAACAGGCACTCAAAAGCGAAAAATAAATTACTTAATATAATTATTATAAGCGCTACCTACTTATCTATTTGAAGTCGGTGCCAGCCAAGTCTATTGGATAGTAGATAGATACTATGTGTGTAGTAGTAGTAAGTAGGTACATGTAGATATTATCTATCTACTACCTATTAGACTTGGCTGGCACCGACTTCAAATAGATAAGTGGGTGGCGCTTATAATAATTTTAAGTAATTTATTTATCGCTTTTGAGTGCCTGTTAAGTCGGTTTTATTTTTTTTGAAAAATAACTTATTTTACCCATTTTAGTGCAAAACAAGTTTTAATTAAATTACATGCATCTATTAAATTTCGTGTCTGGGCCGTTATACACTGACGGATATATACTTTTTGAAAATTTCAAGTATGTACCTATAACGGTTAAGAAGATACAGATCTGTAAAGTGCGCACATATGTATAGACACACGGACGGACGGACGGACGGACAGACAGACGGACGGACGGACAAAAGGACAACAAAGTCTCAGAAAGTGTTCATTTGGTACCCTTTGGGTTCGGAACCCTAAAAAAATTGTCTTTAAATGCCGCGCTAAAGTGAAAATGTTCACTAGTAATAATGATGTCATCAAGGTATCAAAGGACAATGTTCAAAATGGCCCTGTGCAATTAAAGCATCTGACACGCACGATAATTAATTGTCTATTTTATTACAATAATTCCAAATACTTTTAAAACACGGACTAGTTGTATTCCAAAATGAATGTTAAAAAGTATTATTTGCGATTATTAACATTAATTGCCGCCATATGGCCAACAGAGTACTGAATCACTCTACTACGTTATAAGAGGCACTTCCCTATATTGTTGAAACCCGAATTATGAAAGCACTGTGTAGCCAACCTAACAACGGAAATATTATTTACGCAGTAACTATTATATAATCTGTGGTATTATGCTTATAAATTATTTTTTTGCAGTGTTGGTTGGTACAAAGTACGTTCATAATTCTGAGTTATTTAATAATGTATGCAGTGTCGCGGGACTGAAATGGCCGCCACCTTTGCCAAACGTCATGTCATGTCAAAAAATCTTAGGTATGTTTAAAAAAGTTTGCACCCTAACAGACTTTGCCCGGTAGAACATTCCTGTGAAGAAAAATTATTTATATTTATATAAAGAAAAGAAAAGAAAAGAAAAGAAAATATGTTTATTTTGCATCAAATACAATGAACTAATTACTAACTTATATATTAATTGAACAAATGTTATTTGGTGCAAAATAGGACCCACCTCAGCATAATGTTGGTCATGACTGACATAACCAACGCTGGTCTTCCGTTGGGACCCCAAAGTGACATCACGGAGGTTCTTACCTCTGACACACGCTACATATTCATATAAAGCCTGGTAACGATTACAAAAAAATTTTAAATTTTCTACTCTGAGTAAAATAAAATATTAAAAAAAAATAAAATAACAAGATTATATATAATTATTTACTATAATTATTAATATATAATTATTTATTGAGGGCCCGGTGGCGTAATTGGGAGAACAGTCGCCTTTGATGCCGTGGTACCGAGTTCAAACCGCCGTGCACCAATGAATTTTTCTATCGAAAAACATATGTGCGCTTCTCTTAGTTGCCCTCCGGTGAGCTCCTGGCCAGCTACCACCCTCAAGTTAGAAAATCTGTCGCCAAACATCTAATGTGTTCAAGCAGCTATCCTTGAGAGCCAGTTCCCATTCTAGTACACTTCTCTATCTTCGACCGCATCATCACTTAGCAACAGGTGAGATAGTGGTCAAACGCTAGCCTATAAGATATTTAAAAAAAATATTAATTATCCCCACCTTTATTTCTATCTCGCTCACAGTTACCGTAAGAATATCTGTCAAAAACCAAAATCAACGAGAAGAAAGATGTAAAAACATTATTCAAGGTCATATTTTTTAGTCTTCAAAAATATATGCAATAGCAACCTCCATTGTGTATAATCTTCTTGGGACTCATCTACTAAAACCAGTACATTCTCCTATGTTTGAGGTATTTATCTCCATATCTCTGGAGATACTTATCAGATCTCGATAAAATTAAAATGGGACCACCTTGGAAACGTATCCTACCTATTAAAAAAAGAATCATTTGAATCCGTTCACAATTGACGGATAAATCGTGTAAATACACACAAAAAAAAAACATACAGACGAATTGAGAACCTCCTCCTTTTTTGTGAAGTCGGTTAAAAAATAGAAATATCACAGGCATGAACATGTTGCTTCGGCTCTTGTTGAACGAATGGGATAGGTTAAAGATAAATCGGTGGTGTGATCCTGAAGCGTTAAGATATATTTTGGTTTACCGGGCCCTGCCTCGGGAAATAGGCCAACGATGTCCTGTGCTAGTTTACATGATTATATATAATTTTCTATGTCACTTCGCACTCCTGTCCGGTGGTACCAGTTTTCGAATTAGTTGGTACATTCTGAGACTTTAGTACAACTTTTCCATACACACTTTCTAACATCTATTTACGTTGAATCAGTTCGTGCAAACGTGTTTTATCTACCGTTTTATCGTCGATTTAGATTGCAAAAAATCTCTCCATAAATAGTAATAAATATTAATAATTTAATTTATTCCTCAACACAAAGTAGGTAACTAACCATCTAAGACTAATCGTAAGTAAGTGATGAATTCATGAAAAAGTGGCTACTTTGTGTGCTGCTTTGAGCTGGCGCCCGACATAGGTTTTCAAAAACCTGTATTGCAGGTCACCGGGCTACGACGAATACACCTTACATTTAACCAATAATCTAAAAGAACCGACTTCAAACGTCGCACTAGTCAAAGTAGCCAGTAGACATAGTAACTGTTATATATGAATCCAGACTCCCGAACTAGCGTAATAATATACAGTGTGGTAATTAAACTCAGGCCCTGGAGGGAAACTACTTTAAATCCTTAAGCTAGCTCATTTTACTTAAAGGAGACATTCCTTTATATTTGAAAAGAAACAAATCTGCATTAAAAGATTTTTTAAAACTCGCTTGCTTCGCCCGGGACTCGAACCAACTAAAATAAAAAAAAAATAAACACTCTTTATTTTATTATACTAATCGGTAGTATTAATATTCAGGATAAAATTTCTCTAAAAAATGTTTGGTTACTGTTCACTTTTAACAAGTAAAAGACACGTAACAGTTCTGTTATCTCTCCAACACTCAAAGACTTCGTATGAAGTACACGCTTGCTAATTTATCGTTAAGTACCTTGTTGAAATCTTCGATAAGAAAATTGTTCAATGGTGGTAATACCTCTATGCACACTTCCTTCCTTTTCAGTGGAGAAGTTTAAAAATGGAACGTTTGACTTTGTTTGCAATGCGGGACAATAATTTTAAAATTCGAACGATTTTTATCAACAGATTTTATTTAAGTAGTGTTGCTTTCCTTACGTAATTAAATTATCTCATAATGGCGTATCAAGAACAATTCGAGTTATTAGAAGCTTACTTTGTTTGCAACAAGAGAAACTTTATCCTGAATATTAATACTACCGATTAGTATATTAAAATAAAGAGTGTTTATTTTTTTTAATTTTAGTTGGTTCGAGTCCCGGGCGAAGCAAGCGAGTTTAAAAAAATCTTTTAATGCAGATTTGTTTCTTTTTAAAAATAAAGGAATGTCTCCTTTAAGTAAAATGAGCTAGCTTAAGGATTTAAAGTAGTTTCCCTCCAGGGCTTGAGTTTAATTTCCACACTGTATAGCTTATTTTCGGTCCGAAGTCCAATGTAAATATTAGACAAAGCATTTTAAAAATCGGTCCTGTAGTTTTAGACCCTATTCGTTTCAAACACACATACAAAGTTCAAATGTTATGTTATTTCTTTATATTATTAAAATGATAATACTTATTTATATACTTATAATAAGTAATAAGTACTTATAATAGGTATCCTGAATTACTTGAATGAACAAGTGGAATAGGCGAAAGGGGTATGTCAGGATCATAGCATGCTAAAAGAAGTCAGTAGTCTCTGCCTGCCCCAACGGGAAAAGGCAAGATTGTATGGTATGTTGAATGAACAATAATGACTTTGGACTAAAATATCAACTTTTTTCTATAGCAAACTGTAGGTGCAACAAATGACACATTGTAATTATAGTATTAGTAGGTACTTTCTGTGTGTGTTACTGTAATAAAATATTCATGTACCAAGGCCCTCTCCCTAAGCTAAAATCGATAAGTCATTAGAAAACAATTTTCAATGTGTTGCATAACATGTAAGCGTTTAATTCAGCCTTGAAATAAATGAAGTGTTTACACACTGCAGTAAGGAGACTCGAACATTACCGTAGTGGCTTTAGGAAGACGGCTTGAAGACGGAAATAGCTTTAGCAATCAATTTCTTATTGGAGATTTTGTTGGTACCTCTAAAGCATAGGCCCAATGAAATCTTTTTGTTTTGAAGATATCTTAATATCCATGATATAAAAACGAATCATACAAATATAATGAATTTTTGAAAAAGTATATCGAAGGATATTTATATTATTACATATCTTAAACGACTCCCAACATTATTTTAATGTTATAGCGACCATATTGATACATATTGTGTGAAAATATCGGCGGCAAAACATACACACTATGTGATAATTTTCTAGTCTAACTCTACCTACTACGGTTCAAAATATACCCTTTAGGTACAGACCCAAAAATCCAAAACAATAAAAAATCGGCGAAATTATTGGAACTCTGTTTTCACTCACTTCACTAAAGAAGATTATAGGGAAGATTTTTAAGGACCTGTAATAAAAATAGCCGGCAAGTCTAACGTATTGTCTGATAGCAAGTGTTTATTTGTATATAATAAAATTAAAGATCCTAACGACACAGGTTCTGTAAATTCATTATTATTCAAATAAGAAATACATTTATTCCTAATTTCTAAAAATTATTCTACCACCCGTTCAGAAAATTAAGCACTAGAAAAAAAAGGCAAGATACTCTTAAACTAAAATTGAGCAATGTACTACTATTTTTTATATCTTTTACGCTAGCGTTTGACCACTATCTCAACTGGTGGTAAGCGATGATGTGGTAGTAGATTTGAAAAATAACCAGCATACATTACAAATGCTTACAGATTGACATCACCTCTTGAATGCCTTAGAATTAGTTACCTGCCCGAAAATAGGGTATTTCTATCTCCCACCCAACCTCCAGTGAAGTTGTAAAGCGTAGTGTACATTACTCTAGTAGACGAGCAGCGAGAGATAAAAAAAAACATACAGACGAACATAAAACTGCTCTTTTTTGGAAGTCGGTTAAAATCAGGCTAATTCGACCAATGTAAACGAAAAAGCAAGTAAACTGGGCCGAGTAAAGAGCGAGTCGAGTAGTTTGGCACGGAGCAACTACGCGCCACTCAGCCGAGTGGTTCCCACAACCAATTTAACTTGACTCGGTCTGCCTACTCGCTCTTTGTAAACTGTCGATTTAGTCCGATTAGGTCTCGCCGATCCACTATTTAACCCAATTCACCAACTGGGCCCCGTACATTTATCAGAGGTTACTGGGCCCATTACTTTACCTATGTAAATGGTGGAAGATGACTCGAGTAATGTCCGAATTACTGGGCCCAGTTTGCTAGGCCGAGCTACTACCGTAATGTAAACCTAGCTTAGACCAGTAGTAGCCAACTGCCTTCGTTCAAATAAACCATAATGTTCAAAAAGCTTTAGGTTTATACTCTGATACTAATTTATAAATATGTATCACCAATTTTTTATATTATTTTGGGTCAACAAAGATCTCAAATGGCGCTTAATATCAACGTCGTCTCAATTTATTTACAGGCATGCGCAATTCGTATCCAAAATATTGGCATCAAATCGATACGTACGGAAAGTCGTGACGCGCCGCACGCCTTTTAATCGCGAACAGTGTTCTAAATGCTTTTTGACCCTTTCTAAATTATGATGTGCCATTTTAGGGAAGTTGAGTTTGACGAGAGGAGACTATTTAGTCCTCCGTTTAATTTCGCAGACGCTGTGCTAGCTAATTTGGGTGCACTGATTAAGTGGCAAGACATTCCACTCATCGTTTGCGCGTTCGTGGTAGCGTTTGGTTTGGGTCACCTAGTAAACATTGTGTGGCCACTGCCCGGATGAAAAGTTTTCTTTCAAGAAGAAACATTATTTTCATGTGAGTTATTTTTATTTACTTAATTGTCCTTTTTATTGACGACTAGGACTGACTCGGAACTCTCGTGTCTCAATATACCAAATTTTTTTTCCACATCAAATATAGCTAGCTCAGTACAACACAATTTAAACTGTGCTTTTATTCTATAGAATCATTATAGAATATTAGTTATTATCACATACTTAGGATTCACTAGGTCTGTGCTTATTATGATACTAATATGTCAGCGTCTATAGTAAGTATCTTTTTATCATAACATAAATTACAGGCACGGAATTTTGCTACCAAATTGTATTACGCTAAATTGATATAATTTCGTTGCAAGCATTTTCCCTATTACGGGCATTGCATGCAGTTAATCTGTTACCAATAGAAGAATCAAGGATGACTAAAGCTCATTCACAGATAATATGGACTCTCTGTAATACAGGTACTACCGGAATAGACTATTTGGCCGAAGTATTAGCCGGATAGAGCTAAATGCTTACAAAATAATTGTGCGCAGGTCTTGGGTGGTACAAGATGCGCGATGCGCCATTTTCATACCATATGCGAACTAAACGTTTCTGTAACATTCGAAAGTGATCAATCATGAGTACATCTGACATCTTGGCTACACTTTTCTTCCTCTGGTACGTTGAATGAAATGAACGAATTGCAATTTATTTGTTTTGCGAGCGATTGTAAAAGTGCACTCGCGTTCACGTTCATTCGCAGTTCGGAATATCCGGCATAAGATTTAGTGCATACCAACTCTATTTATATCCAACCGGAAACGCTGCGCTGGTATGATTTGTATCCAGCGCGCAGGCTGCAATATTAAACATGCGCACAAGTAAAGCCTTCTCGAAGTTTCGAACGCAATCAATGTTGCATACGCCGGTGACTTTGGTTTTTCACACGTTGTTGCAATGTGCACTGAGCTTTGAAAGCATTATTTGCACGCACTTACATTTTTTGAAGGCTAGTGTTGAACGTTTGCCCCTTTGCTGCCGGTGTCGGCTCTCTGTGCTACCTGCATGGATTATGGTATGAAGGTAAAAATGACCAAATTGTTAGTACTTGCTCCGAAACATGTTAAGATACAGACTATGATAAAGAAGTCATCCTCAATGATTATGATCGTCATCCTCATCATAATTTTTCGCGGCTACTGAAAAAATAATTAATTCTATAAATTCTATCTTATCCCATCCCACTATATCAACATCAACACCAACATTATAAATGCGAAAGTCAGTTGGTTTATTTGTTTGTTTGGGACTTCTTCACTGTGAAATGGCTGGACCGATTTGGCTAAAATTTTGTATAAAGACGGTTCATAGGGCAGAATAGAATATAGGATACTTGTTTTTAGCTTTCGAGTCTGGGAGTTCAGATTTTTAAATTAAATTTTGTAAATATTAGATCTCTTCTCAGATAAACGGCTTGACCAATTCCGCTGAAATGTTGTACATGGATAATCAATAAAACATACAAGCATATTGAATACTTTTGTTTCTCAATGACGAGTCTGAATGTCCAGATTTTTTTATTGAATTTTGTTAATGTGTGACGTCTTATAGTCTTATCAGATAAACGGCTTGACCGATTCAGCTGAAATATTGTATAAAGATAGTCAATAGGGCATAAAAGGAAATAGGATATTTTTTTCTGACAATCGAGTCTGGATGTCCAGATTTTTATCATTGAATCTTGTAGACGTGTAACGTCTTATCAGATAAACGACATGACCAATTCAGCTGAAATTTTGTACAAAGATAGTCAATAGAACACACAAAAACATACGAACCATTTTTCTCACAGGCGAGTCTAGATGTCCAGATTTTCATAGTGAATTTTGTAAATGTGTGACGTCTTATCAGATAAATGGCTTGACCGATTCAGCTGAGGTTTTTTTTACAAAGATAGTCAACAAAGCATAGTACATAGGACACTTTTTTCTGGTAGACAAGTCTGGATGTCCAGATATTTTTTATTGAATTTCATAATTCTGTGACGTCTTATAAGCTAAACAGCTTGACCGATTCAGCAAAATGTTGCATAAAGATAGTCAATAAGGCACAGAAGGTCTATAAGAAAATAGGATATTTTTTTATGGCAGTCAAGTCTGGAATGTTTTTTCTGGAATTTTTTTCTTGTATTCAACCATTCGCCTTATCTACTTTTTAGGAAATATCTCAGGAACGTGTGTGTTTTATCAGCCTTACGCATCAGACAGAGTTATAAATTTAATCAGCACATTTTTGTATTCCTAACCATAATGATTAATGACTTTCACAAGAGAGGAAATCAATATTATTAGAACTACTCACGGGATATTTACCATGTTTTTTATTAATTATATAATCCCGTGAGTAGTTCTAATAATATTGTCAGTGACCATGAAAACCTTAAAACTTATAGAGGAAATCAAGTTCGACGAGTCGAATAAAGTGACTTGATTATTAGGTCATAAAACTATCAGGATCATAAAAAGTCATAAAAAATAGCGCTCGCTACGCTCGCACATCCATTCGCCATGTCTACTTTTAAGGTAATATTTCATGAACTTTAGTGTTTGAACAGCCTCATGTATCAGACTGAGTCAAACATTTAAACATCACAACTTGCTATACCTAACCATAATGATGGCTTTAACAACAAAGGATATCAAGTTCGATCTTAGAGTAATCTATAGTGACTTGATTATTAGTGAGGTCATAAAACTGTCAGAGTCATAAAAAGTCAAAAAAACATTTTCAACTTGGCATAACCATCAACAAAGTTAGCCTATACCACAGAATAATATATGCCTTGGCCTATGAGATGATTGATCTTGACCTAAATAGTCATAAAGACTCAAATAACGCCAGCAAAGCCGCGGGTAACAGCTAGTATAATAATAAAGACGTCACGTAGGGGATGGTAGTACCTGTTAAGAAAACAACCAAATTGCATACAGAAAACCTGTTGCGCGCGCAACGATTCTTGCGGCCAACATAATAAATACACAATAAGCAATTCGGATCAGAATAATATTGTGTATCGTATGTCGCGTTGCAACAGAGAACCTGTTGAACTCTCTTTACAGCTAACGTAATAAATATATCATAGACGTATAGTCTCAATTTGAGAATTTTGTCACGCAGCCGCCATGCTTGAGCTATGAACCATCTCAGTCATGCGCAAATAGGACCTACAAGTGACGTTGTGTAGATGCGTACGCATACGTCAGAAAGTGACACGCAATTTGACAACAACAGGTGGTTGTATGCGCAAACAGAACATGCAGCCAACACAACACGATTGCAACGTGCTAAGTGCTACAAACTTTTCTTACATAATGGTGAAAAGCGGGCCTTAAAATTTCAAACAAACAATTATTAGCAAATAGGCACACATCTACTATGATAGCCACTCGTCTAGTGTGTTATATATAACATTTTTATTTTATATAATATTTGTGTTAAGATGTTGATTTAGCTGAAAACTAAAACAAGGATAGCACGTCAATGAAGCGATGGATGTACGACCTTTACGCGTCTTTAGGTGTCAAAATCGGCGAATTGCTATATATTGGTTTGCTAGCTTACAGAATTGGGGCCTTAGTATCACGTACCATGTACATGCATAATATGACTCTGTCTTATCATCATCATCAGCCTGTGACAGTCCACTGGTGGACGTAAACCTCTCCCAAGATGCGCCACTGAGCCCGATCTTCGGCTCTTCTTTTCCAGTCACTGCCTTGGGGCCTTGGCTTTGAGTATATGACTTTCCATCTTGGGAGGAATATGCCCTAATCGTCACGCTGGGCAGGTGGGTTGGCGATCGCAGGACGTAGCTTCTCACATCGGTGACGCTGCTGCCCGTCACCGGCCTGTAGTATTTAGCTACGCCATAATTTTTAAATGGTTATACCGCCATTTGTCGGTCGCCAGAGCCTAGTTTTTTGGTCAGCAGGCATGCACCACGGGCAGGTGAGGTTGGCTGGGAGCACTGAGGTGGTATTTGTGCTCTCTTACATCCCTTTTGTCTTATCCCTAGCTGCAATTGCGGTCATGCGCAGTACATCATCCGCCCAACCTCATAATGCCTAATATACCTGAATTGTGCTTTATCGATTGTTAGTGCAGCGAAGTTCTGTGAAGTAATTGGTAAGTGTAGTCAGTAATATAGTGTATCAATACTTGCTTCTCTGATGAGAGTATTTCCGAAACACCGGTAGATTCAACAGCCATTAAGTTTTCCCCTTTTGTCCGCAGATCTTCTTGCCATTTTTATTTAAACAATATTATGCAGCTGACAGATGGACAATCAGTTCCATTCGGATCATGATATGTACTGTGATCGGCTTGTGTTTCTTCAAGTTGTGTTTCACTATTTATCTTTTTTTGTAATATAAAATTTGTCTGAAGTACTGAAACACACAGGTACGTGTATGGTTGGCAACCCTACTTTAATGGAGCGGCGGCAGCGGCCGCGCGTCACCAGAAATAAATGTATATGCATATATATATGCGTATACATATAAATATATATGCATATACTTATAAAAAAGATTCGAATCGGTTCAAAATTGACGGAATAATCACGTAACATACAAACACAAAAAAACATACAGATGAATTAAAAACCTCCGTCTTTTTGAAAGTCGGTTGAAAAGGAAATTCATTTATTATAAAATTATTTAATTACGAAGTCGTGGGCAAAAGCACTAGCTTTCATAATAGTACTGGTAAGTACTAACTTCATAAATGCAATATTAGTGCAATTACTTCACACAATACCCTACTCTTGCTATATCCTATATATAACCTAGTCAGTTATTTTAAGTGACCAAAAATCTTGGTAACATTTATATCATCCAAAAAGTAGACGTCATTCTTAAAGACAAAAACAAGCAGGGCGCCAGCAACAGTTGGGCATAGTGACTCTTCGATTTAGCAACATTACCTGGGAAGGATAGCCTAGGGCGTAATAGGGCGTTTCCTTTCAGGGTGCGCCACAGACCTAGAATTTCACAAATCCTAGGACCTAGGTCTGTGGGTTGCGCAGCCTGCAATTGCAGACATGCGCAATACTGCACTTTGAAAGTTCTTGAAACACACGAACGCCCTAGCTCCGATAGTGCGCTCTGATTGTTACGGGTACATTCAGTGTCTCTAACTGTTAAAATTGAATATTTGTGTAATATCCAGGTAAGTTAATGTCCATGATAATGTAATTTATAATTACTTGTATTTGAGAATGGCTGCAAGCGCTAGTACTTCTACTGGTAGATCGCTGGTACTGTTCGATTTTTTTAAATATTTATGTTAAATTACTATATAAAAGACAAGATAGGACTTATTTCAGCATACCTTTTGTGTCAAGATTTATTTTAAAGATAATGTAATCTTTCGGGGTTGCACTTAAATAGTAGATTGTATCACGGCGCAACATAGTATTCTTCTTTAAGGCCGCTATTTTGAATCCAGAGCGGAGCGAAATACTCTAGAGTAGAATCCCGAGCGCAATGAGGCATTTTTAAGTAAAATCTCAGGATTCTACTTTAAAATGCCTTGCCTTGCCATTGCTATGCTCAGGCATAGCGTGGGAGTCAAAGTAGGTACGTCAACCGAGAAAAAATATCCGCCACGCGGCAGCAGCAGGCGAATCGCCAGAAAGTAAATAACCTAACCGATTTATACGCGGTTTTCTTTTAACGATTTGTGTTTATCGGAGATGATGGCGGGTTTTATGGCGGTAACTTAACAGAAGGCACTATCATTATATTTTTTAAAAGTATGATCTACCAAATGCAGGCAAACCTAATGCAAAAGGTTTGCCTACCTACTGTAACTATCCTGTACTGCACTGAGCTTCCAAAGTTCCTGTGACTATAGTGTACCTAGAGCAATAATAACTAGACACAGATAGGTTCTATCTTTCTCCTAAATATGCGCGCGCCGTTTCATCAATCGATAATAATATTACGCATGTCCTAGGTTGCATCCATTTTATATGCAATTGATTGATTAGTCGGGTCCCGAAAGTCAACAAGTAACGTTGTGCTCAAGCCTGACCGATATTAGCATTTGGGAGTATTATAACATAACCAGTTTATAATCCATTGCGCGAACACCATATGCAGTTATATGGCTGATCAAGAACCAAACGCCAACAATAAGAATCTTGAGGTAGGTCATATTAAGTAAGATATTACACATGCGCGGAGTTTGAAGAAACGTCGTTTACTTTAGACTTCAACTCACACTTGTAGATTCTTTTGAGAATACAAAATCCTTCATAGTTACCGCTACCACTCTAAGTATTATCAGTTTTATTAGTCTTCTATCGTAAAACGAGTACACAAGCTAAACAACTAAACATGTATCTGTGTATAGCATTATGCTCTGCAAATTCTAAGGTGAGCACCACACCAACAAAATCACTTTTTTATTTTTTCTCGAAGGCGAATAACACTTAATAAAGTTCTTATATATATCAGCAGACCCAATAAATATTGGCGGCATGAATACTTGGCAATATACATGGCTCCCATGCAATAAGTTGTCTAAAATTTCTATCCTAATTATATAAGATTACACTATCACCACACCCGCATGCGCGTCGTTTCCGTCAGGTAACTATGCGCAGATTGCAGCCATTTTGTGCAATTGATTCATGAGTCTATAGTTCCACACCCATTCGAGGCAGTGGTCCTGAAAAACTTGCACCGCAAAATTGTTAAATTGGCATAAATAGTTTAGAGTCAAAGAATACATTGTCATCATCGCGAAGCTAGAGAACAGTTGATTGAAAATTATAATCAGTCTAATAATATTTACTGCTTGTTTATTTTTTGGGACTCTTCTGTCGTTTTTGTTTGTGAGTGAGTTCCATTGTCGTTTGGTATTTGAAGATCTTCGCAGCAACAGCTGGTATTGAGGTAGGTTCCAGGTTATTTGTCCTCTTTGACCGCCACGTAGCTGCTGGAGACATGCGCAGTACAGGCTAGCTTGCCGGGCTTGCCCGGCTCACGAATCAATACTGCCATCTCAATACGTAGGTGCCACTTCATACTACCTGTTGTACCCTTCCTTGGATACTTGTGTCTCTTTTGTGACTTTGGTGATTTACTGCACATATTAATACTACATAAAGTGATTTGCATGTAAGTATTTGGCATAGGTACATAACTATTGTCTAGAATAGGTATGTTAAAAAATATAGATATATCAAAATTCGTTTTTTTGTTGCTACGTATTTAAATTATGTATTAATATTAAAATATTTGTTACTTTTTGATTAAATGTAATACATTGTAGAAGACAACAACCTTAGTATTTATCCGTGTAGTATTGGCAATTAGTAAGCGTATTGAAATGTTTTATTTAGTATTGCACCTACATCTGTTAAATTTATTCACTTTACGTAACCGCGAGAAGGAGTCGTGACTGCGAATTAGATTTTCTTGTCCGGACACAGACACACCCTCTAATTACACTGCATCATTGTACACTAATGTATTAATTACATTATTTATTTGTAAGTTTATTAGTGTTTACGGGTGCATTATTATCTAAATAGTTATTAATGGGATGCAGTTCATAGCATTACGTAACATTTGGCAACAATAATACACATATTATCTGTCGACCTGGCCGCCATCTTGTAAAGCCTTTGCATTCTCCAAAATGGTTACTTTGCATGCTGACAGTTAATAGGTTTTTTTATATCCTACAGGCTAGCATTTGACCACTATCTGTTGGTAAGTGATGATGCAGTCGAGGATGATGGCACGCTAGGCCTAGAATGGGAACTGGCTGTCAAGGACAGCTGCCGGAACACATTAGATGTTTTGGCGACAGATTTTCCAACTTGGGAGTGGTAGCTAGCCAGGCAGACGCTAGACAGTGTCCTACCACGATGCTAGGTGCAAAAGGACGTACTTTTCTAGTAGACGTACTAGTAAGACGTACGTAGATCACGGATATCCGGTCGTTTTTAGGGTTCCGTAACCGAATAAAAAAAATGGAACCCTTATAGATTCGTCATGCCTGTCTGTCTGTCCGTCCGTATGTCAGAGGCACTTTATTCCCAAACTATTATGACTACACAGTTGAAACTCGGTAGGTAGATGTAGGTATTCTGTAAACCGCTTTACGATTTTTATACAAAAATAAAAAAATTAAAAGTACAAGGTCATAAATTAAAAGATCAGTTACATGTATCACATATGTAACAGAAACTGTAAAAAAAAATTTTTCATCGAACCTGTACGTGCATGGTGTCCATAAATAGATAGGTCTTTATTGGAAATTGGATTGAGCTTCTTAAAACTATTTTTCCTCAAAGTCAAACTATTGTTGGCACATTTTAAGGATGAGCCAAACTTTACTGGTATAGACGTTGATATTAGGGGTCATCGATCTTTACATTATAAGTAAAAGGTCAAGTCGAAAATCTGGCAACTTCTTTGATAAGGAATTAGGAAATTTTAGTATAACTGTAGATTTGAATGAAAATAACGGTATAATGATTATAGCAAGTATTGCTGTTCAATACTATTATGATGACTTATTTCGGTATTGGTACATATAGAAGTATAAAGCCAACAATGAAACTCAGGAAAACACTGATTTTAATGATGTCGGCATGGTTCATAAACTGAATTAGTAAAAAGAAATTCATTTGTCAAACAGTGGTCTTACTTATTCAACGATAGCTTCCCTATCAAAGTTTGCGTACAAGGACAGTAATAAAAAGAAAATATTTTGTCCAACAGCTTCGCGCAGATAACCTGTTACTTTTCCTGCCCTCGTCGCTCCGCTGGCGCCACCGTCGTCCGGCTCCACCGTACCAGTCATCAGAAACCAGAACCCTGTAAGTAATCCATTCCATTCCAGAACTTGTTACTGTCGTAGTTTTGCAATACTGCTTGTATTGTATTGTTATATATTATTTTTATTTTGAAACAGGTCTAACCAAACGGAGAAAGGTTCAACCCTCATCTTCAGAAATAAAATCTACAAGGAACGGCCCAAGATGGAATATAAGCGGCACGACCCATCGTGCCACGTCGAAGGACCTCTCCGTAAAATTCGAAAGATCGTACATATCGATCAGGAAGTAAGGTATAGATTAAAGCAACAACGTTTTGTGGGTGCCTTGAAAGTTGAGCATGACGGCGATGATGTATACATTTCCATGAATTATGAAGAAATGGGCCAACCAGCACCGCGTGACCACGTTCGAAACGTGCCGCTTCGCTCTGCAGCACGTTAAGCCCCTTCTTTGATGAGCTGCTCGGTTCCATGATGAACTAAGCTATGCGCCTTCATCTACTTCAGAGCGCAAAGATATAAAAGGTGCCACCACATTGGTACGATTTTGAATATCGTTATTGTTCTTAAGTTAAACGTTGGTGAAGCTAACATCATAAAGACAATATTATCATGACTTTGTCGACAAGTTTTGCTTCGGATTATCAATTCAAACAAGATTATATGCGAAGGCCCAGGTCAGGGCAACACACAAATAATGTGTAAAACTGTCGAAGATAATTTTGTAGCAACGTTTAATCACAAGAGCCGATGAAAAATCGGACGAATGTGGTGGCACCTCCAACAGAAGTTAACAAAAAAGCACAATAGAGTGCACAAATAGAATACACGTTTTTTGTATCTACGATAATCATTCATTGGATGTTTATGCAAAAAAATATCTATCTTATCAATTTAACGAAATCAGCGCAAATCTTGCTGTAGTATTGTAATGGTAATATTGCTAAAGGCGGGACTGGAGGCTTCTAGTGGCCTAAAAAGGACTAATGGGGGTTTTATTTTATAGAAAATTAAAGAGGGAAATAAAAAGAAGATATTCAAACGTAGGACAGTCTTCTTAATGCATGTAAATTTTATACTCAAATATTTCTGTGAATCTCAAAGCCATGTGCACTGTAGCTGGCAATTGATAGATAATGATGTTAACAAAAATATTCGTAGTTTTGATAGTTTGTAAACCTTGATGAAACAAAATATCTTTGTGACATGACCGCAGACAAAAATTAGGATCAATCTGGGGTTCAGTTATTGTCTGTGCTGGGGCATGACAAAAATAAGTCCATCTTATTTTCTAATCGCATATATTTCTTAGCTTTCTACTTTCATAACATTTTTTTACAATTTTTGTAGTTTGTGTACTTTGTGCAGTTTTTTTTAAATATTTGCTAAAGCGGAAAAAAGAAAATTAATATTTTAGTTATTAAAGGAAATAATAATAATAATAATATTCGTTGGTGCCGAATAATTTTGTTAACATCATCGCCGCGTTTGTGATTTATGTGTCTAATAGGTATGTGTACTCGTGAATATTCTGATAACAGAATAAATACACTTTGGATATAAATCGAATTCAGTTTAATCTGAGATTATGACTGTCGAGATTTTTTAAAAGTTATTATTAAGTATGATTTTAACATTCTCGTTGCCAATTTGATACAATGATGAATGAAGTACAGTAAAAAAAGTTCGTTGATCTGAGGCCATCGTGAATTCCTATCGTGATTCGCGGTTTAAGTATTTTATTATGTAGATTATTAAGTTTCCGATCAAAATCAGTAAAATGGCTTCAAAAGCCTATTTAATCATATGTTGCAATGGTAAACTCTGGCGCCATTTTCCAGTACTCAATTGTCGTACTTACGTACACTTTGAAGGCACATTGACAAGAAAAGCAGAGGACCAATTTTATTAGAGAAGCGTATACCCAGTAGTGGGATCAAGTGGTTTGCGATAATGATGACTTAAATTATAACAGGATTTTATAAATAACCTATAATAAAGATAGCATATCCATAAAATGTTGTGGTATTTGGCAGAATATAATTCTGTAAATCGTGATCCTTAGTTAGTAGGTTAAAATGTTTATGTTCATAAATATAACTATATAAAAATAATAATGAAAAAATACAATGTTGTTAAAATAAAACAAAAATAGTAATTTCAATAAATCATACATTTTTTGAAAATGTAGTAAATGTAGTTAAAAATCAAGATGTCATTCATTTATGCTCATTGCGAAAAAAAATTCTGGGCCCAATATAAAACGTAACGTAAAGATATAATTATTTAAAACGGCTTTACACTCACGGGTTAAGATGTCGAAATTACTCCATCTGCGTCCAAACAGAGACAATCTTCGCCAACTCCGCCGGCCGCCGTCCCGACGCCTGCTCCCCGCACGGCTAGGCAGTTACGTGCCGAATCCCGTCGCGCGAGGGACGCGCGGTAGGCCTGACTCCTGTGAAAAAGGACATCAAAAATGTCCGAAACGTGTCGGAGTAATTTCGACATCTTAACCCGTGAGTGTAAAGCCGTTTTAAATAATTATATGTGTTATTCTCACGATAATTTTTATAAACAAGTAACGTAAAGAGTTGATATTAATTAATAATAAATGGTACTTATCAACGAACTGAAACACTGTACCGAGAATGACAGAACAGGGTTATTAAGGTATTATTACTATCACTATTTGGGTGAAATGCCTAAAAAATATTGCGAAATTAAGACACATCAGTTGCAAACCGACTTTCATAATAGTTATCTATAATATTAAAATTTTAATGTCGTCAAGGGATTTATTGGAATTTAAACTAAGAGCTTTGGTCTATCTAACTGATTTTGTATAATGGTAGTATTTTAAACAGTGCATATCAAATATAAAGCACATCTCACGTAGTAAGTATAGTTTGAAAGTCAAAAAGAGAAATGAAAAGAAGAGATCATCACAATCCTCTAGATCTAGAGGCGATGGACAAGGATGAAGGAATACTAAAAGGTGAGTGTATGCTATTGTTACGCAGTGTCGGTTCAACAGCTAACAAAAGAAGGCAAGCAATGGTAAACGAGTGGCTAGAGGCAACAGACTATAGACATGGATAGCGATGTTCATTAGTCTGCGGCATTGCAGTCTGTTGTCATCTTTGGTATAGCTTGCCATTATTCATTTGTTTTTATTGCCCAGCATTAGATGTTTCAGCGCTAGTTGTAGTAGCAATGTGTGCAAATCGTAACTTACTATAACGGGGGTGTTTTAGAGTGCAAATATAATTCATGACGATCTAAAATTTGCTATATGTCGTTAAAAAAGCGCAACACAGCACAATTATTCGATTGTAAAGTTCTATCTAAATACGAATTGAAATACATTAGAAGCCCCTATATCTCCTAGTGTTTTTTTCTCTAAAAAAGTCTTCTTATAATTATGTCATTCAGTTTTCCTTTCTTGGCCGCGGATATTCTAGGGTTGCCATTTTTAGTTGAACGATGTTATGCAGCTGAAAAACTGACGATCAGTTCCATTCGGACACAGAATAATGAATAGTACAAATTCGGATTAGAAATTGCACTGCGGTCATTTTTGAGGACTTTTGGATTTATTATTATTTTAATAAATAATTGTAACTAAACTATAAAAGCTCGTGTATGAACGTACGGGAGGAAACCCTACTTAAATGTTTTTTTTAGTGTGAGGTCAAGGATTGGGTGACAGCTGAATAGCCCTTAACTTTTCAAAGCGTTAAATTATACTTGAGTTAATTAATATGATTCATTTTGCTTTGAACCTAGAACTTAAACTTTCATGAATATTATAAAATTAAGTCAATCAATCAACATTTTTTTTTATTCGGTAATGCACTTAAGACCTGCCTGGAATCAACATTTTCTATTACATTATAAACTATTTAGTAATAAGAAAACTTATCTATGAGTTGGATAAATAAATAAAAATAAATAACTAAGCCGGTTACCACGCAGTGTGCATCTCCAAATGTTTTTTTTAAACTAAAATCTACAATATATGTACAAGCGGATCAGAGATAATCCTTATTAAATTAATAATATTAATAAATAAATGAATAATATAAATAATATATAATAATATGAAATTAATATTTTGATATTATCATTAATTGCAAGTAGCATAAAATGAAATATCATAAAATATTTTACCTATTCAGCCTAAATGGCGAATAAGGGTTAGGTGGCGCGTCCGGGAATAGCTGTTATACTCACCGATGTTATATGAAGATTTTAAGTTAATACATAATGTAGTAGTTATAAGATATTTTTGTAAAAGAAAATAATATTAACTGAAGGTTCATGTACCTCATTAATTTGTAGGTAGTAGACGTTGATCTCGTCGATATTTTATCAGATATTTGATAAATTCTAATCACAGAAATGTAAATATTATTATAAATAATTCTGTGGTTCTTATTAATACTCGTATATTAATGTATATGGTAGTCATAAAATTATTGTAGGTATCACAGTATCTTCCTTAGATTTAAGAAAACTTAGGTACATTATAACTTTATTGAAATTAGATTAGTATTAGATTATTGTTCGAATAATAGTCAGAACTGCAAGATTTTTTTATATTTTTAATAACTACTTAGTTTAGATTTCAAAAACGGAAGTGTGCTTGTAATAAGAAATGATATTCCATATCCATAACATAATTAAATTAGAGATAACTTTTGAAATTTGAACTTCTGGTAGAAAGCATGCTAAACTGCAGTATTAACAAGTCGTAGTGGCAATACAGATATTAAAATGTGTAAATAATTCATATTTGATGCAATTTATTTCACTAGATTTAAATTTTGTAAAGTTTAACAAATAAACTTTACAATTCTGAACACAATGAAACTTTAAAATAAAATTTATTTATTTAAACTACATAAAAATAATTATTTCAGTAATATAGTAATAATTTGAAAAACAAGTTGTCTATAATGTAGTCTTTATTTCATAAAGCTGCAATATTTTGGAAGTAATTGAGGGTTCTGTTACTGACCCTTGTTATCAATCCGCTTTTTTTTGCAGCCCACTGTATTTTTAGATTTTTTTCAGGAAATATATATACTACGAAGAAATTGACTTATAATTTCTTTGTACGAAATATACTATGTTATATACTATGTATATATACTATATTTTTCGTAATGTCGTTTTCCGTATGTTGCACCGAAATAATCGGAATATGAGAAACTAAAAAAATATATATAAAAAGTAAAGAAACATAACTCGAAGACAATTCAAACAATATTGTAGCAGACTTTCTTTAAAGAGTTTATAACGTTCTAGTAAGTTTCAATCAGTACGCTTTTTAATTCATGTCCTTATATTTTATAGTTGCGATAAACACATAACAAAGAATATATAAATAATATTTCTCAATACAAACATATTTTAAAAGTGACCTCGGCGCTGATGCACCCAGTTGTCCAGGTACAACAAACATACCATCATAATTTTCAGTATAAATATTTTGCAAAATAACATCTGAAATACGTGAATTACTCAATTACTAACAAGGTTTTTTTTATGAGAACGCGTATCTTTTTCTAAAATATAAGTAACAGTGCATCAAAAAATAATTAAAAAAATAAAAATCACAAAAAGAAAGAAATAAAAAAATTAGATGTAAAGTAAAGTAAGTAACTTTAAATAATAAAAATTAAATAATTATTCAAATCCTTAATCTGGTTTACTATATTGTCTAGGTTTATATGTAATGTGGGTATACAATAAATTACTCAAAAACTAAATAAAAATGAATAAAAAAAAAACAAAACAAAAAAGAAGTTGATTTGTTATATTATAATTAAGGCATAATTAGTAATTATAAATAACGATCAACTATTTAAAAAAAAATGTATAGCTTTATTGTTATATTATTTTGGTATTGAAGTGGGTATACAAAGAAAAATGAAAAAAAATGAAACAAAAAATCACACAAAAATTATTAATTAAAAAATAATTAAATTAAATTGTATATAAAGCTTAATTGGTAATTAATTATTCACTATTCATTGAAAAATAGAATTGATTCAAACGACAATTTAATTACTATTACAGTGAATTACTTACTATATATTATAAATATTGTTTATGGCTTCATAGTTTAATTCACATTACGTAGGATGATTGTTGAATGGTGAGGCAACAAGGGAAGACTTAGCAAATATTTAGTTTGTTAGTGATAAATTAAGTATTGTTATAAACGTATGCGTTAAAGTATATAAATACTAAATAGTTACACTCGTGTCTTAAAAAGTAGTTAATGATAGCTTAAAATACCTATGTGGAATTTTCTAGGTACTGTTACTAATTTTTTTTTTCAATTACATTAAATATGCTTGCTTATGTGTTAAAACATAATTTTGTGTAATTTAAATACATTAATTAAAATACTTTAGACATAAATACTGAACATTTGTCTTAATAGTAGGATTTTATAGGATATTAGATAGTATAGATAGTAGTATATAGAAATTAGATATTGTATCGGTTGAAGATGACGTAGAAATATGATATAAATAAATAATATGATAGAAGTACAAAATAATTACCGTAATTTATAATAAAAACATTTATAATTTTACGACTTGATGTCTTCTAAAATTACAATAAAAAGTAATAAGTTTATGATTACTTTTTATAAAAATAATAACTTTCATTAAAGAATATTAAAAAATACTAACAATTCACTACATCATGCAATTATAGAAATTTTATTTCTTAGATGATTTGTGTAGTTGTGTGAAATCGAATGCATAAATACCTATTATTGAAATTTTATAATAAATCTTTAGAAATGTTTATATATTTTATTTTACTTGAACACCATTCGTGCTGCGACTACATGATACTGTAGGGAACATATTAATTAGCTTAATATCCCTATATTATCGTATTAAATTCAAATAAAGATATAGGTTGGTGATTGAACCGCCAATAGAGTTTATTTATGTACATTACACATTATGTTACTGCCGATCCTGTTGTGGTTTTAATTTAACTTTACTCAATCTGACAACACTAAAAATAGTGCTATTTTAGTGCTCAAATTAATTTAGTTCAGTTGAAGCAACAACAGCGTCGGCACCATTTTTCACAAATTGCCTTTGATTAAAATATATTAGATTTTATAGCATAGCAGTTGTATATACAAAAAAACTATATTATTTCACATATTGCCTTCAATTGGAAATACTTTAATTTGGTATTGCATATGTATTCTACAATAGCTGCTGTAATTATATTTAAAATATTTTTCATAAATCTAATACAATATATGATAACACTCACCATCAAAAAGTAAGCTTTACAAATGCTAGATTTTACACAATTATTTTGGGTTTCTCACATTTCACTAAATCAAACAAAATCGAAACAAAATCTACAGACTTCCATGACCATCCAAAGAGATGTTGTAGTTATTATCAATTAATTATTTTAATATAATTATTTTAACATTACTTAAACCTAGTATAATTTAATTTTTTGAAAGCTTATAACTAATTCGCACATATATGTTATGTGTAACGCATTTTTAATAAGTTAAGCAATTGTTGTCTATAATTTAAACAAAACAAACACGGGTTGCACTGCGGAAGTGCCGGCAGAAGTGAAAACTTAAACATTAACGTTGTGCATTTGGTTTACTCTCCCTCCGTCTTACGAATTTTCAATCAGGTCACGTTCCCTAACGCGAAGTCCTGCATTTATTACCCATCCCAAAAAGTTTACAACACCGCCAAAGTAGTTTTCACTTCAATCAATTTATTATATTTTCTTCACAATCGTGGATATATTGAAGAGCATTTTTAATATACTGCTCCCATTAGGCTTATGTTTCGTCTTCGACGTGACGTTAAACTGTCGTCCACTCGATTTGAGTGAGGTCACTCAGGGGGCTCTCGAACACAAAAAACACGACACATCAAAGCGCTGCGTTTGATGTGTCGACTAGTAAACTACGAAAAACGTAAAAGCTTACGTAGTTTCGTTACGTAGCCTAAGCATTTGCGTATTCATTCGCGCACTGTGCGTTTAGACGGAAATTGCTTGACGGACTTTTTTAATCACATACTTTGCAAGAGTACTGTCTAGTACCTATTATTATCGTGTTTTTCTTCGTATATTCGGTAGAATAGCAAACATTTGCAACTTATTTTATATATCTCCTATAACATCAATGCACAAAACAAAAATAAAAAAAATATTGCTAATCCTTTCTTAACTGACAAAATTTGACTTAGGACTTGAAGTATAAGCAATCTTTGCGTCAAAGTCAGCGACCCATATAACTAAGTAGGTAGGTACATGTTTTGTTGGTGTCATTGTGTTCATTACACGGTGTATCCACATACTTGTGCCTATGGTAAGTGATATGTAATAAGAATTAGTCGTTATAAGACATGAAAGAATATAAAAGGAGTACAGTACAAATAAACGTTACTTATTCTAAGATAAACTCTTGTCATTACGTAGATTATTTTTATTGGGTAGGTACAGTATAACACATTACTTTAAATACTTTAGGTGTAAGCATATTGTATGTTTTATAGATTAGGTTAGATTCGGTAAAATAACATAGCTTATTTATTATTGCACGAAAAATTTTATTTACACTTATTTAAAGGCAAACAAATAATAAAAAAGGAGTGCAGTACAAACATACCTTACTTACTCTAATGATTAATGTCATTTCGTAGTTTACTTTTATTAGGTACGTATAGGATAAGTAGCATATTCGTTTAAGTACTTCACGCTTACGCACTTCTATTGTAAGTTTGAAAATTAATATGCTCGATGCTTGAAATTTGATAAAGAAAGTGATATTTGTTTCAAAGATACAGAGGACCATTTTACGTTGGCACAAACCGTACTCATTCAATAAAGCATATTATTTTCTAATTATGTCTAAATAAGCGTTTATTCGTTTGTCTATGGTAATATAAACACTAAGATTTAATTTTATAATGGTCCTACTGTAAAAAATTGTATTGTTTACTTTGCTGTACCTCAAACATAGAGTTTTTTAAAAGTAAAAGCTAAAGAGCAGCATCCGAAATATCACACGCAGTCGCGGAGTCTGGTACACACATGTGTAAGGCTAAATCTCATTTAAATGTATAAAATAATGTCTGTTTGTTTTTATTATTTTGATATAAAAGCTTTAGACACCTATAATATATTGTATCAATTGTTCTTAAATTAAATTCTTAAGATCAGTTAATATTATAGAAACTGCCATGCCATATCCACTCAAACTTCCCTCAGATAAGGCCAAAATCATGTGTATTATTATTATGTATCAACCAATTTATTTAATACCAACAATAAATGATTGGCGAAAAATACTGTAACTGTAAAAATACTGTAATATGAACATGAAAAACTAATAGAAAGATAACGAATCGTAGTATTCAATGAAGTTTTTACTACATTTATAATACACGTGCGTGCTACGTTGTATTTCTAATAAAAAAAAGATAACTCGTGTTAAACTCTATAATTTATACGCTACATCACAACGGTAGGCTAAGTAAAAAAACTCGCCGTGGGGCGACCGGCAAAGAAGAATTTAGTCCCTCCCTCTTCTTGCCGAGGAGTCGTAAGAGGCGACTAAGGTACGTGCTCAAATACACCTAACACTGCACGTAAAAATAAACTACCAAAATGAAAATAAAAACAAGTATGGTAAGATGAAGTTGAAGGTTATTATTATTTTCATGATTATTTAATATTATCAATTTAAGTCTAGGATAATACTTACGTGTAATAACCACATCTATCTACCTTACCTTGAATCTACCTACCTTATCATAGTTGATTTCATAATAAACAGATTATATTATTCCGTATTTTGCAGACGACGATCACAGGCTGAAGTTAGAGTGCCTTTGTGAGTGATTTTCAAGTCAACAATATCGGTTCCACTCTAACTTCTTTCAGATCAGTTTCTCTAGTTTCTCTGGTTATTATAGAATTAGCTACTTATATAAAAAAAAAATCATAAAAACCCAAAAAAATGAACAATGACCTCACACACTAGGCAGCCTGGATGCGACGGCATAATGTATCGCTTGCCGCAAACAGGTGAAATGGAGTGTGAAGACTCGAAAAAAAAAATTAGATGTAAATTAGAAAGGATAGTAATGCTAAGTTATTTATTTTATAGCTTATGGCGTAAGGTTTAGGCTTAGGTATAGCATTTTCCCATTTTTCTTGCGAGTGGTGTCAACGCGATGAATACTATGTAAGTGCCTACCACCTAGCATTCACAGACAATGAGTAAGCCATTAGGATTGATATCAGATGAGCGACTGGCTTTTAAATACTTGCCAAAACCATGCATTCATCTTACAAAAGTGGTATAGTATACGAATATCGTTACTTATATAACACCGACTACAAATAATGGAGGGGAAGCAAGCAAGCAACCAAATAAAAATGTGCTCTAAGACCACACGACAGAAGTGAACACTTCATCGAGGCGAATTTAATAATACGTAACAGTCGGGTCGAGTCGACTTTACCCGAACGAGCGTTACATAGTCGAGCGTGACGGCACAGTCTCATTCAATACTCACAAATTAAAGTACAAGGCGCGCCTAAAGAAGTTTTTACTTGAAACATATTTTGATAGTTTATTACATATTAAGCCGTGTATTGAATCTTAACGCAGGTACCGAGTACTCAAGGTTACAGTGATGACTCGGCATGGTAGACGTTTTAAGAGCATTTGCTGGGGTAAAGTAAAAGTGTTGTGACCGTTTTACTTCGACACCGACGCGACGTTCGAATAAACTCCAGTAGATCCGTAATATTTTTATTGGCAGTTGATAGGAGTCACCAAAACCGTATCCATTATAACATTCCTCGGCTAAGGCCAAACTTAAATCACAGTTTATACACTTCTTTAATAACCTATTAAAATACAGTAGCTATGTTATGTTATATACCTTAGGGTTTTAATAATATACGAAAACCAACAACCACGTTCAAGTATTTACTTGTATATTACAACTATCTTTGGTAATGTAATGTATATATGTTTGTACCTTATTGTGACGTAGGCGCCGACTGATAGAGGTTTAAAGTGAGATCCATCGGAGCGATGTTCTATGCAATCTCTGGGGCGGCGGGATAACAGAGGCAAGCTAGAGAAGATCTTCTTACTTTATTATATGATAATTGGCTGTATCAAACTAGAAAAATCAACATACCAAATCAAATGCGTATGTTTGATAATTTTAAAATAACAACATCAATATCATTACATCATTATCTGAAGGTGATGTAGCGATTATCAGAGGGTATTTTCTCAGCTTGCTATTGTTACTCGTAACCTTCGGTAGATTTCGTTTAATTATTGATGGCAGTTATAGGAGTCACCGTATGCGTATCCACTCTAACTTCCCTCAGATAAGTCCGAAATCACGTTAATAAGTGCAATTTAATTTTTATAATACAATACATTATTTTTGCTCAGTAATTAGAACTAAGCAATATTAAATAACAAATTAACAAAACATAATTTCTTTAGTTTATTGTATGATACAATAGCTGTGCCGTACCTACGTAGGGCATCGACTGATAGAGGTTATAGTGGGGATACAAAAGACGAAGAGGTTAATCATCTCTGGAGTGATTAACCTCTTTTCTAAGAGGTTATCTTTTGAACTTGCATTAGCGTGAGTGGAAATAGGAAATTGATTTTGTCTAGGGTCCCTGGTGAGATGGGAGGTCAAACTCTAGCCTATATGATATAAAAAAAAAAATTGCACCGACTACAAATAACGGAGTGGACAAGAAAGCAGACAAATAAAAATGTGTTTTAATACCACAAGACGGAAGTGAAAACTTCATCGAGGCGAATTTAATAATACATAATAGTCGACTAGAGTCGACTTTACCCGAACGAGCGTTACATAGTCGAGCGTGACGGCGTAGTCTCATTCAATACTCACAAAATAAAGTGCAAGGTGGTTTTGGCGGGAACGTGGAAAAGTGTGTGTGATCTCATTGTATTTTTTCCTAAAACTTGTGTTCTTCCGCGTGTTAATATGTAATAAATGTGGATTATTAACCATTAAGTGCCGTTGAATGTGTGCGAGTGTAGGGAAACAGCACAATGTTAAAAAACACGCTATTTGCGTTCTCACCAAAATTCCACTGAAAATCTTCAGTAAACACCACATCTTTACTGAAGGTATGACTTAGACTAAACTTTTATTTGACAACTGATCTGAAATGTGACTTTAACCCATCTCTACGACTAAACTGATAAAAACTTTAACTTTTTAACTTTTTTTTTGGCTGACACCGACTTCAAATAGAGAAGTGGGTAACGCTCATAATAATTTTAAGTAAATTATTTTAGTCGTAGAGATGGGCTCTACGACTAAAATTCATAATTACTTGAAAAATTTCAATACTTGACACTGGCTTAATACACTAATCGTGTGGAGCCATAAAAAAACTAAAAAAAAAAAATGTGCAAGGCGCGCCTTAAGGTTACGTACAGACTATGTAAAATAACATGTCATAACTTTGTTATTTAACATGTTTCAGATAATGTGGACACAAAATGTTATAAAACATGTTAAAATAACATTTAATAATATCATGTTTTATAACATTCCGTGTCCACATTATCTGACACATGTTATAACATGTTATGTTACATAGTCTTTACTCACCCTTATATATTTCTTAAGGTTTTAATAATATACGAAAACCAACAACCACGTTCAAGTATTTACATGTATATTACAACTATCTTTGGTAATGTAATGTATTATAATATGTTTGTACCTTATTGTGACGTAGGCGCCGACTGATAGAGGTTTAAAGTGAGATCCATCGGAGCGATGTTCTATGCAATCTCTGGGGCGGCGGGATAACAGAGGCAAGCTAGAGAAGATCTTCTTACTTTATTATATGATAATTGGCTGTATCAAATTAGAAAAATCAACATACAAGTCAATGCGTATGTTTGATAATTTTAAAATAACAACATCATAATCATTACATCATTATCTGAAGGTGATGTAGCGATTATCAGTGGCTATTTTCTCAGCTTGCTATTTTTACTCGTAACCTTCAGTAGATTTAGTTTTATTATTGATGGCAGTTATAGGAGTCAACGTATGCGTATCCACTCTAACTTCCCTCAGATAAGTCCTAAATCACGTTTATAAGTGCAGTTAAATTTGTATATTACAATACATTATTTGTGCTGAGTAATTAGAACTTATATTAAATAACAAAACGTAGTTTATTTTGTTTATTTTATGATAACAATAGCTGTGCCGTACCTTGACGTAGGGCACCGACTGATAAAAGTTATAGTAGGGATACATAAGGAAGACGTTTTAAAGGTAATCATCTCTAGAGTTTTGACTTCTCAAAACGTATTTAGGCAATAACTTGTTTGACATTCAAAAGACTGCTTCGAAAATCTAAAGCAAATGGGGATGAACTTATGGAATGAATTATAAGAACTATCTTTCATTTAAGAATGTTGACATAAACGCTTTAGACACCTTCAACATTATATATATAATATATACTTCTATATATATTATATATATATATATATATATAGGTATATGTGTGTGTATAAAATGTGTATGTAGGTATATATAATAAATAATAGTTTAAAAAAACACGCTTTTTATAGAAAACCGATCTAAAAAATAGAAAATAAATTTTAATAAATTTAAATTAAGAATAGTGTTAAAAATTTCAATAAATATAAATTAATAATAGTGTGAATAAAAAAAATATTTTATTTTAAGAAAAGCGTGAGGTGAATGGTGTCTATAGTTATAAATATTTTACTGACTGATATGAGCAGAATGATTATCATTTTGATAATATCTTAAAAGCACCCCACGCTTTTTTTTTAAATATATATTTATTTTATTCACACTATTATTAATTTATATTTATTGAAATTTTTAACACTATTCTTAATTTAAATTAATTACAATTTACTTTCAATTTTTCAGTTCGGTTTTCTATAAAAAGCGTGATTTTTATTTTTTTTTAACTATTATTTATTTTCTACTTATTAGTTGAGAAATGGAATAATTTTTTCTCAAATTAGTGTATTGTCATCGGTCCTCGATAAATCTACAAAGTTTGAACGAAATCTGGCCGTTTAAAGTGGGTCAAAATCGTGCCCAAAGAAGTCGGTTACAAACATACAAACATACAGGTGAAGCTAATAAAAAGCTAATAAAAATTAACAATGGCCTCACACACTATGCTGCCTGGATGCGACGGCATGTTGTTTCGCTTGCCGCAAACAGGTTAAATGGAGTGTGACCTCGAAAAACAAATTTAGAAAGGATAGCAATGCTAAGTTACATATTTAATAGCTTATGGCGTGAGGTTTAGGCTTAAGTATATAATTTTCCCATTTTTTCCCGCGGATGACGTCAAAGCGATGAAGATTATCTAAGTCATCTATTAATTCGTCTTATAAATTAGTATACGAATATCATTACTTATGTAACACTAATTACAAATAATGGAGGAAAAGCAAGCAGGCAAATAAAAATGTGCTTTAAGACCACACGACAACAGTAAAAACTTCATTAAGGCGAATTTAATAATACATAATAGTCGACTTTACCCGAACGAGCGTTACATAGTCGAGCGTGACGGCACAGTCTCATTTAATACTCACAAATTAAAGTACAAGGCGCGCCTACAGAAAATTTTTACTTGAAACCTATTTTGATAGTTTATTACATATTAAGCCGTGTATTGAATCTTGACGCAGGTACCGAGTACTCAAGGTTACAGTGATGACTCGGCATGGTAGACGTTTTAAGAGCATTTGCTGGGGTAAAGTAACAGTGTTGTGACCGTTTTACTTCGACACCGACGCAACGTTTGAATAAACTCCAGTAGATCCGTAATATTTTTATTGGCCGTTGATAGGAGTCACCAAAACCGTATCCATTATAACGTTCCTCGGCAAGGCCAAACTTAAATCACGGTTTATACATTTCTTTAATGTAATAACTTATTAAAATACAGTAACTATGTTATGTTATATACCTTAGGGTTTTAATAATATACGAAAACCAACAACCACGTTCAAGTATTTACTTGTATATTACAACTATCTTTGGTAATGTAATGTATTATAATATGTTTGTACCTTATTGTGACCTCGGCGCCGACTGATAGAGGTTTAAAGTGAGATCCATCGGAGCGATGTTCTATGCAATCTCTGGGGCGGCGGGACAACAGAGGCAAGCTAGAGAAGATCTTCTTACTTTATTATATGATAATTGGCTGTATCAAATTAGAAAAACCAACATACAAGTCAATGCGTATGTTTGATAATTTTAAAATAACAACATCATAATCATTACATCATTATCTGATGGTGATGTAGCGATTATCAGTGGCTATTTTCTCAGCTTGCTATTTTTACTCGTAATCTTCGGTAGATTTAGTTTAATTATTGATGGCAGTTATAGGAGTCACCGTATGCGTATCCACTCTAACTTCCCTCAGATAAGTCCGAAATCACGTTAATAAGTGCAGTTTAATTCTTATAATACACTACATTATTTGTGCTTAGTAATTAGAACGTATATTAAATAACAAAACATAGTTTATTTTGTTTATTGTATGATAACAATAGCTGTGCCGTACCTTGACGTAGGGCACCGACTTAGGGCACCGACTGATTAAATTTATAGTAGGGATACATAAGGAATACGTTTTAAAGGTCATCATCTCTGGAATTTTGACTTCTCAAAACGTATTTGGGCATTAACTTGTTTGACATTCAAAAGACTGCTTCGAAAATCTAAAGCAAAGTGGGATGAAGTGTTGTCACGAATTATAAGAAATATCTTTTCATCTATGATTTTGACATAAAAGCACTAAACACCTTTAATATATCCGTCAGACGTCATATTATTAATAATACTTACTATATACTATATACATATATATATAACAATGTGTTAGTGTAAATTTAAGAAATTTAGAACAAATAACAGTAATGATAAATTTATTTAGTGAAGGATAAGTTTAAGTTGCGCAAGATAATTAAATTTAAGATTAAGTTAGGTAGAAGTTAAATACAGTTTTTAAATTAACAGAAATAATCATAACGATAACGAATAAGCTTCTTAAAATAGACATGATTGGATAATTTTTATAACTTATGGTATAAAATGTGTAAATATATGAATATGTTGCAATAATGACAGTAAAACAGTAGTTAGAGTTAATCATAAGCCATGATGGTTATATTACGATGGTATTCGTTAGATTCTACTTTCTTTATTTATATCTCATTTATATATTAAGCGGTACGAGGATGGTATCATGGTAAAATGTGTATAGAAAGTAATAAAAAACAATGATTATATAATACCATCAAAGACATAAAAATCTAGGACTTCGATTTGAGTAGACTGTATATATGCTATTTTCTAGATGTATAGTTATAGAACGTCAGTGGAAAGACGTACAAATGCTTGATTTCTGAGATCGAAGTAAGATTTACTAAAAGCAGTTTATTTAGTTCGATACATTCGAAAATTAAGATTCTAAAACCCGGAATGTAAATTAAATTTGTATAAAACTCAATTTAAAATAATTGGCCGAAAAGAACAAAATGAACCATTAGTGATTCTGTTGTGGCTTTTTCTGATCTTTTTGATCTCTCTGAATTTGACAGCACTAAGAATAGTGATTTTTTGTTTCATCACCTCTGAATTAAACAAAATCCTTAAGAATTTTAGTGCTGTTAAAAGTTAAGTTTAAATCAAGAAGATTATACTTAATGGAGGTAAAAATATGCCCTTGAATTGAATATCGATCTACAATTGTTTCGGCCATTTCGATCGTAAGTAATGATAAGTTCCCGTTTTAGCCAACTTCACAAAAAAGGAGGAGGTTCTCAATTTCTTAAACGATTTAGAAAATTATTTTGTTGTTTAAGAGAGCCTGCTTGCCGTGTGGCCGAGATCTGATAAGTATCTCCAGGGATATAGAAATAAACACTAGTACTGAAAACGACTAGCGCGGCATTGGAAGTCGGTATTTTCGTTTTTTTGGGCGATCTTAAATTATTAAAGAAACGAGTTTAAAATGAACATGACTTTTATAATAATAACTAAAGTTAACAATAAAACACAAAATTATAGTATTTTATAATAATTTACTGCTGAATACCTAGCTATTTTTTGTAATTTAAAACAAAAATAGCCTCTCAGTCTTAATAATGCCTACAATAAGTATCATAAAATTATTGCATTAATCGACCCACAAGTTGAATAAACCCAGTCTCCCACAGAATTTGATTTTATGAATTACTGAATTGGATCAGTAATAAGTATAAGATTCTCAGAAACCGTGTATTTGTGTGTCATTCCGTTCAGACAACTACTTACGTAACAATACTTACTTATAACTTAGGTCAGTTACGTATGGTACACCACTTCATAGTAATTACCAAAAACAATTATAAAATGGGGTTATCAGTCACCGCTACTGAACACATCTAAATAGGTAAAACTTAAATAAAAGCCTGTAAAAAAATACATAAATTGACTATCCCTAAAACAGGATTTGCCTTTGGCTGACCAGAGACCAATGCGCAGAATAGTAAACGGCGTGTGTGAGTGAGATAATGCGACTATGAAAAGTATGAAATAACCGCGCAACGTGCTGTCGGCACGAGAAGGGTGTCTTTAAATGTAGTGCTTACAAAATTGACATTATTTTGTATTTTTAGTACTGTCTACATACATTTATGCGGATTTTTAGGGAAAAAACCTCAATAACTTTGTAAATGAGTTTTGGCGGGAAGGTGAAAAAGTGTGTGTGATGTCATTGTATTTTTTCCTAAAACTTGTGTTCTTCCGCGAGTTAATGTGTAATAAATGTGGATTATTAACCATTAAGTGCTGGTGTGTGCGAGTGTAGGGAAACAGCACAATGTTGAAAAACATGCTATTTGCGTTCTCGCCAAAATTTCACTGAAAATTTTCAGTAAACCACATCTTTACTGAAGGTATGACTTAGACTAGACTTTTACTTCAAAAACGACCTGAAATGTGACTTTGACCCATTTCTATGACTAAAATTCCTTAAAACTTGAAGAATTTCAATACTTGACACTGGCTAAATACACTTATCGTGTGGAGAATAATAAAACTGAAAAAATAAAAAATAATAAAAAAATACTTTGTAAATAATAAGTGAAAAATAAGTGACAGCGCATTCATAATTGGTAGTCCCTCCTGCAACTGCCCTTAAAATGTATTTGGTAGTTAAAATTTAGTGGTTTATTTAGTTGAATAGATGTAAGTTGTACATTAACGAATGTTGACTCAGTTCAACAATTCGCGATAATGCAAAGTAAAAAAATAGGATAAGATATCGCAAAGAGCGACTAGAAACAACGGATCATTAAATGTCCAGTTGTAGTAAGTTAAGTATAAGTAAGTTTAAGTTACTTATTCAATATAATATAGCATAATCAACACACGTTTTGAAAAATAAATGGCCATAAATATTTTTTCAAAGCGACATCTATAATGAACTATTATTATACAAGTATAATTAAACTATCGATAATCTAAAAAAACAACTCGGAAAATTATAGTCACCAAAATTACTAAACTCGTTTATAAGCACCTAGATGTTATGAAATGTTCTCGATAAGTTTTGTAAAATATATGAGACCATCTGTTAATAATTTTATTTATATTATTATCATGACTATTTAGTCATCAGCATGCTCGTGTCGTATTTAGAAAATAGATACATTTTGCAGTATAAATATAATGTTAAAAAATCGATTCGAAGTTCGAATGACGTGCACAAGATATTTTTTAAGAGTTTAAAAACATTTCATTAAAAAAGTATACATGGTACAGGTTAAAGTATCGCCAGAAATATGGAGATAATAAGCTCAAACTTGGTACTGGAATTTATTTTATATATATATAGGCTAGCGGTTGACCACTATCTCACCTGTTGGTAAGTGATGATGCGGTCGAGGATAATAGCACGCTAGGCCTAGAATGAGAACTGAGTATTCAATAAAATGGGAATATATATTTTTATTATTTTATAACACTATGAAACTTTGTATTTGATCATTCCTTTTTCGATGACTTAATTTTAATCGCGTGCTCGTAGTCTAAGCGAAAAGTGCATTACCGAAAAGCGTTTTATAATATATTACTTACCAAACTAAATGAAAAGCTAAATTTTCTTTCTTTCAGTATATTGAAAAGAAAAGCGGAGAATTAATATCAATTAATTTAAAAAAATCGCATAAATCGTAAATTTTTCGTCATACAGATAATTTTATACCAGCAGTAAGTACTCTTAACATTGCCAAGGAAGGGTTGTGAAGAATGACATTCAGGTAGACGTTTGCTATCACAGAAACCTACTATAACCATGTCGTTATTACCAGCACAATGTAAAACTATATTATACCAGCCCAGACTCGGTAGTCTTGATATGCGACCGATATTAATTATATAGATTTTTATATGATTTTCTGCTAAGTTGCCTAAATGTGTTTTCGGCTCCGTCATTATAAAAAAAAAATGACGACGAAAAAATAGACAAGATAGCGAATAAATTGGTATTTGTTATTATTTTAATTACATCTTAATGAGAGTTTGACTAAGCTTGTTTAAAATACTACCGTTATTGGACTATGTACTCGTTGGATACCTATTTCATAAGATTAGTAGACTTGTATTTAATCACACGTAGAATCAATCGATATTATTAAGCTGTTAAGTGTAACACAATCTTAAGTCTTAAATCTTAAGTCTTAAAAATCAAAGGAAGAAAATGTGGCGGCTTATTTATATATTTTGATCAATATTTTATCATGCCGAATTACCAAAAAGAATTGTATAACAATTGACAATACTTAGACCTGACAAAATATCGATAAACCCAAATTGATGCCAAATTTACTTCCACGATGATTTCAGTCGTTTGTCATGAAGAGTTATGAAGGTGGCAAAATCATAAAATGTTGACAAAGATTGCCTGAAAATCGTCAGATCAAAATATATAAAATAAACATGCAGGAAAGTGTAAACTAGTAGCTTGTTTACCACCAGAGGAGTTTATTTAGTATTTTACTATGTGTTACCTATACGTTACGTGTAATATGTTACAATGTTTAAGTAAATGTGGAATCGTAATAGTTTTAAGAAGTAGAACTGAATGTGTCTATGTCTACTTTAACGTACTTTTAGTTTGACTGCTCTATATTGGGTATTTGATTTGTAAGTAAGGCAGCTCACTCACGAGTGTCAAGATTCGATGCAGTAAGTAATTGTGCCATAATTAGCTTTTAAATATATATGGAAGCAACTAAAAGCCATGTTACACACACACCGAGCAGCTTAGTACTTGTGCCATAATTGGCTTTGAAATATATATGGAAGCAACTAAAAGCCATGTTGCACACACACCGAGCAGTTTAGTACTTGTGCCGTAATTGCCTTTCAAATATATATGTAAGCAACTAAAAGCCATGTTGCATACACACCGAGCGGTTTTTTCTCGATTCGATGCAGTAAGTACTTGTGTCATAATTAGCTTTTAAATATATATATGGAAGCAACTAAAAGCCATGTTGCACACACACCGAGCAGCTTAGTACTTGTGCCATAATTGGCTTTGAAATATATATGGAAGCAACTAAAAGCCATGTTGCACACACACCGAGCAGTTTAGTACTTGTGCCGTAATTGGCTTTCAAATACATATTACATATGTAAGCAACTAAAAGCCATGTTGCATACACACCGAGCGGTTTTTTCTCAAATCTTAGCGACACGTGAGTAAGCGACCTATCGAAAAATGTTTGCCAGAAGTTGGCAGTTTAGTAATAAATTACTTTTGTGAGTTAAAGATTCACTATGTTCTATGACTAAAATCCTCAAGTTCGAAAACGATAAGTGAAAAAATTTATGTGTGAATTAAAAATAAAAAGTCCTTAAAAGGCGTATACACAACTGATGTGTCAATATTTTGAAAAATAATCAAACTAAACTATTTTCGATTATATGTATATGTCTGTAAGCATTTTTTGTGTAGTTATACTGTCTTTGAAAATAATAAACTTTTGGAAAATTATGTGCATTGTTTTATTATTGTTTTAGTACCCACCTATACCTATAGGCCTTTACACGCATATTTTATGTTTCCTTTTATTCCTACGTAGATATATTGTGCAAGGATATTGTCCTTTTGTTGAATGATAATAAAGTAGCAGAGGGCGGCAGCCAAGTCGACCGGCATAAAAACCAGTGTCTAGTGCGAAAACTGTAGATGCTCATGGTAACAAACTCAAAGCAGTGACGTGCGAGAATTTGGCAATGTATAGTTTTACTTACCACTGTATTTATCTATCTATTTGTACCTATTATACATAGTATAAAACGATATTCGTAAGCCAAAATAAAACCAGCTTTTCGTTTGGTTTAATTATTTTTCATGTTATTTTCTATCAAAAACCGTAACTTAGCAACCAAACAAAAGACGTATCAAAAAAACCTCGGAACAATGACTAAAGCATGGAAGCCGGGCTAAAATAAAAATCGAGTAAGCTATATTTTATTCATTTATGTCAATTAGCATGTCATAATGAGTGAAAGAACCAAAACATGGCTGTCTGTTTTTATTATTTTTAAACATGTCACAAAGCTTAAATGGGAAATGTCAAATGGTCACCTTTGGTCATCATAATTATAATCATTATAATGCTAACAAATACAAAAGTACTATCCGAGATGTCAAAATACTATATGTCAGCTATCAACTTAGTTATGCAGTTTTAAGTTTTGTCGATACGTGTCGCGGGTTTGACGAATTCACTGAGTGAAAAAAGCGATATAATTATTAATTTGTCTGAGAACGTGACCAGAAAGTAAAAGTATATACTTACGTGAGGTGTACAGTGCTTTGGACAAGATGGCTTGTGTTGTTGAAGGGTGTATTACGGATTTACGCACCATTATCATACTATTTCTACATTACGATGCAACGCTTTTTACCCGACTGCGCGACGCAAAGGAGAGGTAATGTGTTTATCAGTCTATATATGTATGTATGTATGTTTGTTCCTTTGTGGCACACTAGAGACCAAACGCGTGGGCCGATTTTGATAATTGGCACGTCAATAGATTGGCCATATGGAATATAGAGACTTTAACAGTCGGGACACATTAATGGCTTAACGAATGGGGATTAATGTGTCCCGACTGTTAAAGTCTCTGTATTCCATATAACAATGTATAATTTATTTTATGAGTGTATCGACCGAGAAAGAATTTAAATGGTATAGTTTTTTGATATCCCTAAACAGAAGTCTAAACTACTAAACTTACTTGTTTTTTTCTTTTCAGTTCGTTTTTTAACACTTCACTTTTTGCGCAGTCGGGTTTTTTGATTTTTTAATTTAATGTTTTATTTATAATTATACTGAGTGAAGAAGAACATTTTCGCTAAATAACTAGGTTTTTTAACCTAATAATAAATATATAATAAATATAAAAACCTAATCGGAACTAACTATAGCCATTGTCAAATTTTTCGTGTGTTCCCAAATTCCTACTATTTTTTGCAAAAATCGTTTTATCCATAATACCTACGACATACACAATTCATATAATGAACAGTCTTGTATTTGGATTTTTTAATAAAATTAAATACATATTTGCTTTGATGACTGACATCGACACGATAATGTCGATGATAAGCCCATCACTAGCCAGAAATTAACTTGTGACAACCTGCATGATAACGAAACAGAACGGCATTATACGTCTCTTTCCTACGCACTATTAACATCGTAAGTAAAATAAAGTAAACATACGTATTTCATTTCTTATTTTAGCCCGGCTTCCATGCTTTAGTCATTGTTCCGAGAAAAAAACCTAAATAACCATCAAAGAGTCATCATCTTCACAATCGTGCACATTCTCCCCATTTTTCACAAAAGAACGGCCTTCTTCACTGACTTGCGAAAAGTCCCGGCGGAGGTCCGGACGTCTATCACCCTTACAGTGCCATTGCGGCGAGGAAAAGTGGCCGTGATCACCCCTCGTGGCCATGTACCCCGTGGCAAATCTCCATCCACGATCAGGACCGGGTCTCCAATCCGAGCAACCGCATTTGCAGATCCTCTTATGCGTCGAGGAGCAAGATTCGGTAGGTACTCGCGTACGCAGCGCCTTCAAAAGTGATCAGCCAGTCACACAGCTCTGCGCCAGCTACTCCTGCTACATAAGTCTGACTCGTTTAGTTGAGCTGGGATGGGTCGACCAGATGAACTTCCTAGCAAAAAATGAAATGGTGTGAGGGCCTCTGGGTCAGCTGGGTCAGATGAGATGTGGGTTAACGGTCGCGAGTTGACCAAGGCTTCGGCTTCAGCTAACAGAGTTGCCAAGACTTCATCCGATGGCGTTCGGTCCCTGAGCGTGACCTTCAGTGCTGTTTTTACACTTTTCATCAAGCGTTCCCAAGCACCACCCATAAATGGCGCAGACGGAGGGATAAATTTCCATTCAATCTTATTTGTGGCTGCATATTCAGTAACCGCTTCGCCGTACAGTTCGCGTAACAACCGGTTAGCACCCACAAAAGCTGTACCATTATCTGAGAGGATTTGGCTTGGTGTCCCTCTTCGGGCAATGAAGCGACGGAGACACATTATAGCGCTATCGGTCGAGAGGCTGTGAACTATCTCTAAATGATATATATAGCTCGTGATGTCATGCAGGTGAAAAGAGCAATCCATCTTTTCTCGCGACTACGTCGGACTGCTGTCAACAGCGGGCCAAAATAATCCAATCCCACGAATGTGAAGGGTCGTTTGTCGTGTGCAAGTCGAGCTTCCGGTAGGTCTCCCATAAGTGGTTACATCGGGCTTCCGCGTACAAGCTTGCAGAACTGGCAGTTGCGTAGAATCATTTTGACGGCATTCCTCAGGCCCAAAATCCAATACTGCTGCCGAAGTTCATTGACAACTGTTTCTGTGTTGGCATGCGCAAATTTGTTATGGAAGTGCGAGATGAGGAGGCGTACATCTGGGTCTTTTCCATCCAGTAAAATAGGCTCGGTATTTGTCGTGATATCAATAGCAGCAATGGCTCGTCCTTATGCATATAATAGGCCATTCGAGTTTATGGCTGGGGTAAGGCTCATGAGTTTGCTTTTCGGCGGAATAGGTCGTCCACGATGAAGGCAAAATAATTCTTGTAGGAATGTGGTGTCTTGGCTCTTTCGTAATATGTGGACCTCCGCGTATTCAAGGGTTTGTACTATAAGTGGTCGAAAGGAAGACGAAGCAGTGCGTGGAGTCGAGCTATGTCGGGGGAGAATAAAAGTATTAGAAACCCCCCTCATCCTGGTGATGCATGCGGCAATGAACTGGTGAGCTCTAGCAGTTGCCCTTGCCAACTATTTTTTTTATTATTATAATTACAAGCAACGTCACTAATTAATGCGGTCGATAATGGCGTCAATTTAATGTTACGTCAGATAGTTTTAATTCAATGTCTTGCAAGCTTTCTATTTTCTCATGTTCTACTAGCTCTTTCGGCCATTCTGTCGAAGGAGATAGCAGAAATGCAGGCCCACACATCCAGCGCGATTCCATACTTAGAATATTACGATTAACACGTGTCGCATCATCAGCAACATTGAGGACGGTGGGAATCCGGTGGGGAAGGAAGGTATGTACTTTCGAGCATGTCGCACCAGAAGTAGCATCGGTGAGGTTTGTGTCGATGAGCGTCAGAAATGAATGTTGCAAGATGTTGCAAGATGAGTCTTATTACCTATTTTTTTATTTTTTTTAACCGACTTCACAAAAAAGGAGGAGGTTATCAATTCGTCTGTATGGTTTTTTTTGTGTGTATGTTTCGCGATTTCTCCGTCAATTGTGAACGGATTCAAATGATTCTTTTTTTTAATAGGTAAGATACTTTTCCGAGGTGGTCCCATTTTAATTTTATCGAGATCTGTATGACCTTGAATAATGTTTTCACATCTTTCTTCACGTTGATTTTGGTTTTTGACAGATATTCTTACGGTAACAGTGAGCGAGATAGAAATATAGGTGGGGATGATTATTTTTTTTAATTTTTTTTTAAATATCTTATAAGCTAGTGTTTGACCACTATCTCACCTGTTGCTAAGTAATGATAAGGTCGAAGATGGTAAGTAAGCACGCTAGGCCTAGAATGGGAACTGGCTCTCAAGGATAGCTGCCGGAACACATTAGATGTTTGGCGACAGATTTTCTAACTTGAGGGTGGTAGCTGGCCAGGCGGACACTAGATATGTCCTACAACCATGCGGGGGTTATTGGTTTCTTCACGATGTTTTCCTTCACCGGAGGGCTACTGTGAGAAGCGCACATATATTTTTCGATAGAAAAATTCATTGGTGCACGGCGGTTTGAACTCGGTACCACGGCATCAAAGCCGACCGTTCTCCCAATTACGCCACCGGGCCCTCAATAAATAATTATATATTAATAATTATAATTAATAATTATATACATATATAAATAATTTGTCTTCACAGGAATGTTCTACCGGGCAAAGTCTTGTTAGGGTGCAAACTTTTTTAAACATGCCTAAGATTTTTTGACATAACATGACGTTTGGCGAAGATGGCGGCCATTTCAGTCCCGCGACACTGCATACATTATTAAATAACTCGGAATTATGAACGTACTTTGTACCAATCAAAAAAAATTATAAGCATAATACCACAGATTATATAATAGTTACTACGTAAATAATACTTTCCGTTGTTAGGTTGGCTACACACTGCTTTCATAATTCGGGTATCAACAATATAGGGAAGTGCCTCTTATAACGTAGTAGAGTGATTCAGTACTCTGTTGGCCATATGGCGGCAATTAATGTTAATAATCGCAAATAATACTTTTTAATATTCATTTTGGAATACAACTAGTCCGTGTTATAAAAGTATTTGGAATTATTGTAATAAAATAGACAATTAATTATCGTGTGTGTCAGATGCTTTAATTGCACAGGGCCATTTTGGACATTGTCCTTTGATACCTTGATGACATCATTATTACTAGTGAAAATTTTCACTAGCGCGGCATTTAAAGTCATTTTTTTAGGGTTCCGAACCCAAATGAATACTTTCTGAGACTGTGTTGTCCGTTCGTCCGTCCGTCCGTCCGTGTGTCTATATGGTCGCACTTTACAGATCTGTATCTTCTTAACCGTTATAGGTACATACTTGAAATTTTCACAAAGTATATATACGTCAGCGTATAACGAACGGCCCAGACACGAAATTTAATAGATGCATGTAATTTAATTAAAACTTGTTTTGCACTAAAAAAGCGTAAAATAAGTTATTTTTCAAAAAAAATGAAACCGACTTCATAGCCACAAACAGGCACTCAAAAGTGAAATATAAATTACTTAATATAATTATTATAAGCGCTACCTACTTATTTATTTGAAGTCGGTGCCAGCCAAGTCTATTGGATAGTAGATAGATACTATGTGTGTAGTAGTAGTAAGTAGGTACATGTAGGTATTATCTATCTACTACCTATTAGACTTGGCTGGCACCGACTTCAAATAGATAAGTGGGTAGCGCTTATAATAATTATATTAAGTAATTTATTTTTCGCTTTTGAGTGCCTGTTTGTGGTTATGAAGAAGGTTTAATCTTTTTTTAAAAATAACTTATTGCCTGTAAAGTTGGTTTACGGACGATAGTTTAACGTGACAACGTCATAACAAAACATTGATGAAATCGGCGCAAGCGTACAATGAGCGTAACGGGACAATGAGCGTAATGGGACACTGTTTCGACCATGCAGCCGGCGTTCATCGATTTATTAGACGTTGTCACGTATAAAAAACTTCCTATATGTCTTTAACCAAAACTTAATGGAAATCACTGTAAAACCGCGGATGTCAGCGGATTTGCTCTTTCCTCTGTTTGTGACTCACGTCAACTTGTCAGGACATCCAGCCTCATCAGGGTGTTGCTGCTTTTTAAACTCTACCAAGTCAGTAACTGTCCAGGCGGACACTATCCTACCACTATGCAGGGCTGTTACTAGATTGCTACAATCTTACCTAACATCTGTATCCAACCATTTAGCCGTAGGTTTCTTTACGACATTTTTCTTTCGTAGAAGGCCCCTGTGAAATTGGTATTAGCGCTAAATTTAATTGGATCAGAACCCACTACTACTTCTGGCGTCAAAGCGTCAATGGGCCTCTCAATCAATTTGTGTTTATAGGCCTGTATATCTCACCTGGTGTTAAGTAACGATATGGTCCACAATGTAACAACGCTTGCCTAGAAGATTCACTAGCAACTTGAAGACTTAAAGGAATTTTATTCCTTGGCAGTTAGAATTATGAAAGTTGAAGCACTCTGTTAGAACGGATAGAACGCCCACCAGTGATGGTTCATATCCAAACGATATAACAGAATGGGAGTAGAATTAAATAGTATTTATTGTTAAAAACTGCGCTTACAAAGAAGATCTAAAAGCACAGAAATAGGAATATTATTCCTATTTCTGTGTCTAAAAGTAAAGTAGTTTCAATAGTCTGTTCTTTTCATACATACAATAATGTTGTAGGACAAAATTACAAATTCTACCAACTTAGTTCAAAGAAAATAGAATAAGAATATTTTAAAATCGTTTACAAAACGAAAAAAACCGACTTCAAAAGCCGCGCTAGTCAGTTTTAGTACATAGTTTGAGGTTTATATCGTCATATGCCGCTGTCCCCATTCTTTAATCGTACAACCAGACGTACTGCAGGTCGACATCCATTTATGGTGGACATTCCACCTATAAGAACTAAGCGTTTCGGTGCCTCTTTTATTGTAAGAACTGCCAAGAAATGGAATGACGTGCCAGCGTCTGTTTTTCCACTTAAATACAGCCTCGGAGCGTTTAAGTCTAGAGTGAATAGGTTTTTACTGAGCAAGCGTGCTCCATCCTCGACCGCATCGTCACTTACCATCAGGTGAGATAGCGGCCAAACGCTTGCACAGTTAGCAATAAAAAAAAATATTAATAAAATAAAAAATATCTCTGGAGATAATTATTAGATCTCGATGAAATTACAATGGGACCACCTTCGATGTGTACTCTACCAATAAAAAAAATAATCATTCGAATCGGCTTACAATTGACAGAATAATCGCGTAACATACATAAAAAAAACATGCAGACTAATTGACAACCTCCTCATTTTTGGAAGTTGGTTGAAAAACAATCGAAGTGTCCAGTTTTGCTAGCAAATTAAATTTATAAATAACTAGGTGGCCCGGCGAACTTCGTACCACCTCCTAACAGACAATGAATGTCGTGTTACCTTTTAGATTTACTTAATTTAGGCTTTTAAGAACGTAATACAATGAATACAAAAGAGATATTAAGTTTAGTAATGTATTATGGCACTTTGATTATCAAGTAATCAAAGTTATGGAAATAGAATAAAACACAACAATCAAGTACTTCAACCGCGTGTCAGCAAGACATGATGCAATGAAATAATGTTATTATTGTTATAGATAAGTTATTAACTTGAAATTAGTTCGATTGAGTTTAATTTTAATTGTAATAAGTTATTTTTCAAAAAAAATAAAACCGACTTCATAACCACAAAAAGGCACTCAAAAGCGAAAAATAATTTACTTAAAATTATTATAAGCGTTACCCACTTCTCTATTTGAAGTCGGTGCCAGCCAAGTCTAATAGGTAGTAGATAGATAATACCTACATGTATCTACCTACTCACTAACCTACATGTACCTACTTACTACTACTACATATTTTTGTAAATTGTTAAACACAATCCAAAATTTCATCGTACCGACGGGACTTGAACCTGCAACCTCCGGAATAACATGTTCCGGTGCTTTGCCAATTAAGCCACGGTGCGAAGTATCGTTACGACGAAATTAGTGGATTGCATTTTGTTAACCCAATTATGCATTGGTGGCGCCATCTATGACTACTTATTACGTAAGTTAATCATTCGGAAGAATACATTACAGTTTTCAAATCCGACGAGAGATGTTGCACTGCGTAAATCAAATATTATGTTTCTTTGAAGTGTTTCACACTTTATATTTTTGTAAATTGTTAAACACAATCCAAAATTTCATCGTACCGACGGGACTTGAACCCGCAACCTCCGGAATAACATGTTCCGGTGCTTTGCCAATTAAGCCACGGTGCGAAGTATCGTTACGACGAAATTAGTGGATTGCATTTTGTTAACCCAATTATGCATTGGTGGCGCCATCTATGACTACTTATTACGTAAGTTAATCATTCGGAAGAATACATTACAGTTTTCAAATCCGACGAGAGATGTTGCACTGCGTAAATCAAATATTATGTTTCTTTGAAGTGTTTCACGCTTTATATTTTTGTAAATTGTTAAACACAATCCAAAATTTCATCGTACCGACGGGACTTGAACCCGCAACCTCCGGAATAACATGTTCCGGTGCTTTGCCAATTAAGCCACGGTGCGAAGTATCGTTACGACGAAATTAGTGGATTGCATTTTGTTAACCCAATTATGCATTGGTGGCGCCATCTATGACTACTTCTTACGTAAGTTAATCATTCGGAAGAATACATTACAGTTTTCAAATCCGACGAGAGATGTTGCACTGCGTAAATCAAATATTATGTTTCTTTGAAGTGTTTCACACTTTATATTTTTGTAAATTGTTAAACACAATCCAAAATTTCATCGTACCGACGGGACTTGAACCCGCAACCTCCGGAATAACATGTTCCGGTGCTTTGCCTTTGCGTGCTTTGTCATAGATGGCGCCATGCAATGCATAATTGGGTTAACAAAATGCAATCCACTAATTTCGTCGTAACGATACTTCGCACCGTGGCTTAATTGGCAAAGCACCGGAACATGTTATTCCGGAGGTTGCGGGTTCAAGTCCCGTCGGTACGATGAAATTTTGGATTGTGTTTAACAATTTACAAAAATATAAAGTGTGAAACACTTCAAAGAAACATAATACTACTACATACATAGTATCTATCTAATATCCAATAGACTTGACTGGCACCGACTTCAAATAGAGAAGTGGGTAACGCTTATAATAATTTTAAGTAAATTATTTTTCGCTTTTGAGTGCCTTTTTGTGGTTATGAAGTCGGTTTTATTTTTTTTGAAAAATAACTTATTTTACCCTTTTTAGTGCAAAAAAGTTTTAATGAAATTACATGCATCTATTAAATTTCGTGTCTGGGCCGTTATACACTGACGGATATATACTTTTTGAAAATTTCAAGTATGTACCTATAACGGTTAAGAAGATACAGATCTGTAAAGTGCGCACATATAGACACACGGACGGACGGACGGACGGACGGACAGACGAACAGACAACAAAATCTCAGAAAGTGTTCATTTGGTAGCCTTTGGGTTCGGAACCCTAAAAAAATTGACTTTAAATGCCGCGAAGTTAAAATATTCACTAGTAATAATGATGTCATCAAGGTATCAAAGGACAATGTCCAAAATGGCCCTGTACAATTAAAGCATCTGACACACACGATAATTCATTGTCTATTTTATTACAATAATTTCAAATATTTTTATAACACGGACTAGTTGTATTCCAAAATGAATATTAAAACGTATTATTTGCGATTATTAACATTAATTGCCGCCATATGGCCAACAGAGTACTGAATCACTCTACTACGTTATAAGAGGCACTTCCCTATATTGTGGATACCCGAATTATGAAAGCATTGTGTAGCCAACCTAACAACGGAAAGTATTATTTACGTAGTAACTATTATGTAATATGTGGTTTTATGCTTATAATTTTTTTTTGCTGTGTTGATTGGTACAAAGTACGTTCATAATTCTGAGTTATTTAATTATGTATGCAGTGTCGCGGGACTGAAATGGCCGCCATCTTCGCCAAATGTCATGTCATGTCAAAAAATATTAGGTATGTTTAAAAAGTTTGCACCCTAACAAGACTTTGCCCGGTAGAACATTCCTGTGAAGACAAATTATTTATATATATATATATATAATTATTAATTATAATTATTAATATATAATTATTTATTGAGGGCCCGGTGGCGTAATTGGGAGAACGGCTTTGATGCCGTGGTACCGAGTTCAAACCGCCGTGCACCAATGAATTTTTCTATCGAAAAATATATGTGCGCTTCTCACAATGGCCCTCCGGTGAAGGAAAACATCGTTAAGAAACCAATAACCCCCGCATGGTAGTAGAACATATCTAGTGTCCGCCTGGCCAGCTACCACCCTCAAGTCAGAAAATCTGTCGCCAAACATCTAATGGTTTCCGGCAGCTATCCTTGAGAGCCAGTTCCCATTCTAGTCCACTTCTCTATCTTCGACCGCATCATCACTTAGCAACAGGTGAGATAGTGGTCAAACGCTTGCCTATAAGATATAAAAAAAAACTATCCCCACCTTTATTTCTATCTCGCTCACAGTTACCGTAAGAATATCTTATATGCAATAGTAACCTCCATTCTGTATAATCTTCTTGGGACTCTTTTACTAAAACTAGTACATTCTCCTATGTTTGAGGTATTTATCTCCATATCTCTGGTGATACTAATCAGATCTCGATAAAATTAAAATGGGACCACCTCGGAAACGTATCCTACCTATTAAAAAAATAATCATTTGAATCTGTTCACAATTGATGGAGAAATCGCGTAACATACACACAAAAAAAAACAAAAAAAAAAACATAGACGAATTGAGAACCTCCTCCTTTTTTGTGAAGTCAGTTAAAAATATAATCACCAGTATTTAATTTTATTTCTGAATAAGTATACCTACTTACTTCATGAATAACTAACTGTCTAATATGTTTTTTCCTTATGGATAAAACTGTATACGGCACTCATAAATTGGCTATCACATTCTTGCATATCTCCAGTATATATTATAGTCAGTATATATTATGTTACTCTTTGCATATCTCTGTATTTACAATTCTGACAAAATATAAAATTGATTAGGCATTGATTATTATTGTCTTGATTGCTTGTAAGCATTTTTTTTTTTTAAATTATGGCTCCACACGATTAGTGTATTTAGCCAGTGTCAAGTATCAAAATTCTTTAAGTTTTTATCAGTTTAGTCGTAGAGATGGGTTAAAGTCACATTTTAGCTCAGTTTTCAAGTAAAAGTCTAGTCTAAGTCATACCTTCAGTAAAGATGTGGTGTTTACTGAAGATTTTCAGTGGAATTTTGATGAGAACGCAAATAGCATGTTTTTCAACATTGTGCTGTTTCCCTACACTCGCACACATTTACCGGCACTTAATGATTAATAATCCACATTGATTACACATTAACTCGCGGAAGAACACAAGTTTTAGGAAAAAATACAATGAGATCACACACACTTTTTCACGTTCCCGACAAAAAGAAAAACTCGTAAGCATTCACACGCATATTTGACAATCAATAATATGTCATACAATTGTTATTACTGACAGTATTTAAAATTTATTAACATTTTTAAAATGTACATGACTTGAAATCACAAAAACTTGAAGAATTTTTTTACTTGACACTGTCTAAATACACTAATCGTATGGAGCGATGACCCTTATTAATTTGCGGTTTCCCGTATTAACGGGATAAACAATTGAACATCAAATGATTGGCAGTTTTTAACCGACTTCACAAAAAAGGAGGAGGTTCTCAATTCGTCTGTATGTTTTTTTTTTTTTTTAACCCAGGAACATTTTGGCAAAATAATTTGACTTATATATTTTTTTTAGGTTAATTATTCATTGTTTTTATTAATTTCTTATTATCCTATTCCTGACAAAGACAATTCCAAAACTACAAATACATAAAAATAGGTCCGGTCCACCCGTTCTTGAGTTATAAGTGCAGTAACTAACACGACTTTCTTTTATATATATAAGATGTATTTGCCACACTGCTCTGCCTTTCTACTAGCATATGCAAATTACATTATTTATTAACCAACTTCAAAGAAGGAGGAGGTTCTCAATTCGACGAAGTCATATTTGCAGTTTTTGAAAATATGCTATATCTCAAAAACTGCTGACTAATATCGTTCAAACCAATTTTCGTTGAAAGTTTTCATTGAGAGTTACAGCATATATATATTTTTTTGAAGTTTCACTCTCTTATTTTAAAAATAAACTGGCCAAGTGCAATTCGGACTCGCACTCGTCGGGTTCCGTACCACACTAAAGTATTTTATAAGATCGAGCAAAAAATACCACTATCATTTTTCGCCAGCAAAAAAATAATAATTAATAAACATTGTATTTCTTATAGCGCCATCTAACGTCTAACAAAGGTGTAAGGGATCGACATTTCAATATAACGCCATCTATGCGACGTTTACCTAACTAAGCGTTCATAGATGGCGTTACATTGAAATGCCGAAAAAAACAAGTTTCTTGTATGGGGACCCTCTATTATTTTTAACTTTATTCTGTTTTTAGTATTTGTTGTTATAGCGGCAACAGAAATACATCATCTGTGAAAATTTCAATTGTCTAACTACCACGGTTCATGAGATACAGCCTGGTGACAGACGGACAGACAGACAGACAGACGGACAGCGGAGTCTTAGTAATAGGGTCCCGTTTTACCCTTTGGGTACGGAACCCTAATTAGAGGGGGGTGGGAAACATTTTACCACTTTGGAAGTTTTATTTTAAATTGTCTATAGAAAAAATAAATTAGTTTCAGTTCCGTGTATGGGGAGCAACCCCTTAATCTTTAATTTTTTTATAAAAATTATAAAGCGGATCACAGAATACCTACCAAGTTTCAACTGTAGTCTTAATTGATCCGGTATAAAATGGCTGTTACATACAGACGGACGGACAGACAGACAGATAGACTTGAGGAATCTATAAGGGCTCCGTTTTTTTCTATACAACTACGGAAGCCTAATAAAGTTTTGACATAGTGGAAGCGTGTCCATACACAGCGTGCATTCTGTCTATCAAGCGTGCAAGAAAGTATATTTTTAGAATATTTTTTTATATCTTATAGAGATTAGGCTAGCGTTTGACCACTATCTCGCCAGTATATAATAATAAAGGCCTAGAAAATACACCTATCTGAAGAACAGTATTGAATATGAAAGTATAAGTATAAGTTTATATGAAAGTTAAGTATTAGAAGTAAAGAATCGATATCCGAAAAGAAAACAATGGCATCAAAACCCCTCTTGTCTACCTAACGCTGTGTATACTGGTTTGATCCAAACCAAAATAATTTCAGTCAAACCATTTGACCGTCTCTATGTTATTTCTTGTATAGCCTGTATGTCTGCTTTTTTAGTCCTGGTAATACAAACTTTGAGTGAGGGTGCGGCGCGAAAAAATCAATATAAGGTGCGCGGAACGGGTTGCTCAGAACATAGCTCAAAATATTATACAAAGGTTGTGTGTTGAAATCGTAAAAAATAAACAACTGAAGGTAAGGACCTAACTAGTATATTATTATACTACTAATGTTTATATTTTAAGTAATAAGTTAATAGTATCTCAATATATAGAATCAATCATTACGCTGTTAAAAGCTGGCTATCTTCACCTGCTGGCGACATGAAAAATGTGATATATTATACTTAAAGTAGGACTTCATTTTCTTGACTAAAGATAAACGCTGACAAGAAAACCACGGAGAAAAACGCTGCAAATGTGACTAATGACTATTTACTAGCAAACGTATATTTACCTTTTACGCACACGTAAGCAATTTGATTTGGCATGAAATGAAATAATTACAAGCTGCGCCTTAAGTCTTCGCCTATATTAAAAGGTAAAAGTATACTACTATAGGTAAACCCTATGCAAAATACGTATGATGGGACTGTCTAGTGTCCGCCTCCTAGCTACAACCCTCAAGTTGGAAAATTTGTTTCCAAACATCTAAGGGTGTGTTTCGGTAGGTGTCCTTGAAAACCAGTTTTAATTCTAGATCTTGCTTGCTAAAATCCATCAAATCATCACTTACCAACTAGTGAGGTAGTGGTCAAACGCTAGCTTTTATGCAATAAACAGTTCATGATCATTAACTAATCTGTTTGCCGTGAAAAAGTGACGTTTGCTTTTTGCAATATTGATGGAAATCGCCAAAGATTTATTTCAGTTTTTGGTAAATGTGCCTGCCTACCTTTGAGCCATAAGCAATAGATACTTTTCTTAATAATGCATCTCTGCAAGCTGTAATTTACATACTATTTATTATTGCGAAATGGTAAAATTAGTTAACACTTAAAAATAATTATGAAATTATTATTAAAATTAAAGCGACGTCATTAATTTTCTCTGGACTTTAAACCATGCTACTTTAAAAGTATACAAGATGAATTTTCTCTAGAAGCTCATTACAGAGCCCTTTACCCGTTTTATTGTTACCTTCGATGTACACCCTCTGGTCCAATCTTAAAATACAGAATATTTTTAAATATATTTCAGGTTTGCTAATCATGAGAGGCTCTCGACGTCGAGGTAGGGCTCGGGGTCAAAAGCAGCCGCCTATAGAGGTACCAAAGCCTGCAACAACTCCACCGATAGAAATAGTGCCGGTAGAAAATATGATGGGAGCTCAAATACACGTTAGAGAGGATACTCAAGAAACATTCTGCTCACTAAGGGTTGCCGTCGCAGGGAAATCCTTGTATTACTACGTCCCGATTGTCCCCGGTAGTCAAACTTGGGCCATACAACAAATGATGGACCAGCAACAGCAGAAACAATTGCAACAACAGCAGCATATAGAGAAACTTCAGCAGCAACGCCTGTTGCTACGGCAACAACGACAGCAAGAGATTCTTGCTTCTTTGGATGCTCAACTTCAGGCTCGGGAGAGAGAACTAGAAATGCAACGTCTTAGGAAAACAATGCCTCTTCGCACCGCAGGCTACTAAATCCAATGGAAAATGCACTCCCTTTAATGAGGGTCAAAAGTGATTACTAAAATTACCACCACATTAACCTTGACTAGTAAAACGAAAATTTGCCTAATTTTAGTTGATTTATAATTTTTATTGATATGATCGCAATGTTAAAAATGTTACAGTCGCAACGCAAGTAATTACTCAATATAATTTATTGTGCGATGTCTAAGGCTATTCAACTACAGTATTTCATTTTTTTAAATGTATAGGAACAGATTAATTTACCAGCAAGGTTTTTTTGTAATAAGAATTAATTTAATGTTAAATAAGTAAAAAATACATATAAGCGAATATAGGACCTTCCATTTCTGAAGTATAAAATATATAAAAGGAGAAAAGTATAACTTTTATAGTTCCTTAGGGACTCGTTTCTGAAATGCGTAGGTATAAATGTCGTAATACTAGGAGTACATGCATACGGTCAACGTGCAAACAGCGAGGGGACGATGGCGAAAGAACAACAAGAGTCAATCAAGTTCATCAAAATTAGCTCACAGCGGCAACTGACCTTTTCAAAAAAGAAATTTCTTTCCAAATAAAATGTCACTTATACATTAAATAAATAAAAAAAACACCAACGTAAAATCAACCTATTTTCAAGTAGTTACGCTTTATCGGTTCTAGAAAAATAAAGGTATACGGTACAAAGTGGTAAATAGTAATTTACTATAAACCACTTATACAGAAAAAGAAGAAATGCACGTTATTTGACACATGTTTATATATTATTTCGCACTTATTTGTATTTTAGACTCAACTCAATTACGATATTATTGATATATATTCCGATATTTTATTTTTTATTTTATTAACATAATATTACATTAAAAAAAAGAAACGAATTTATATGATAAACTGACGAAAGATTTTTATATGGAGGGAGGGTATTACACTCGACTCTATCAAAATTTAGCTCAAGTTTAATATTTGCACACGAATCTCTGATCTATGAATGGTATTATATACACTCACAATATTTTTGAAAGACCTATCTTTCTATGGGCGGCTCTCACATAGGATTGACGAGAATAAAACTCATCGCCATCGGTCGACACCATTAGTCAGAAGCGCTGTGTACGCATTTTCCTGTGAAATGTGGTTCTTGTTGTATTTTTAATATTTACAAAGCTGATATTGCTGGTTTCACGGAAAACTATATTCAAAATGTATATAAAAGAGTTAAAAGTTGCATACAGAAGCTTCAATCTGCTTGCACTCAATAACGTTACCACAGTCATCATATCGAAATACTTTTTCTATACTTTGTTTCAGACTATTGTATCTACTCGTACTTATAGAATATAAGGATTCTGTCCACAGCTTAGCACGCTTAGATTTCATATTCCATGTAACTGTGAAAATTCTATATTTTGTCGGTAATATGGCTTTTCACCGCCAAAAGTTGTTAACACTTTTGGGCATGACATTACGGAAACGTTGTATATTTGTTATTATTTTTATTGTAAAGTAATTTTACAATAATTCAAATAAATGCATAAAGGGAACAAAAAGTTGTCAAACATGAGTCCCATGTTTCACCCCCTTAGAGGATGAATATTTAAAAAATCATTCTTAAGGTACGACCACACCGCGGCGTTGTGCGTGCGCGATCTAGGCGGCGATCAGACAGCGCAGTAGTATTTGTACCGACTGGGTCACACCAAACGTGATCTACGGCGACCAGAAAACTATTGAAAATCAGATCGCGTACGCGCACGCGGACGCGGGACGCCGCGGTGTGTTCGTACCTTTTGCGCGCAAATGTTCATGCCAAATTTCTAGCTCATTCAACCAGTCCAGACCTAGTTTTTGGCCCCGACAAATCAGTCGGCCAGTTTTGCCTCTTGCCTTTTAAATCCTACTAATATAATAAATGTGAAGTAGGTATGGAATTTTCTTATTCAATCACAAAAAACAGCTTAACGAATTTGGATGGAATTAATAAACTGGATAATATGTAATGCAACGGGACACAACTAGAAAAAACTATAAAAGATAATTATTGAGACATGTATTCATGGGCAAATATATTTTTAGAATTAAAAACAAATCTGAAACAGTCCGGTTAATGTGGTGGGTAAGGTGGATAACACATAGTTGCCGTTTGACGCCAGTTGCCACCGAGTTAACTGACAACATTGCGTCGTCGCATGCGGCACTTTGAGCTGATCAATTTACAGAACCTGGAGGCCTACTCCGAAGTGGTAATCCGAAGTATCGGCCGAAATTATCGGGCGTTTCCTACTACCAATCACATTCGCTTCGATCGGTCGGTGCAGCCGTATCATTGATTGCCACCAGAATTCATTTGATATTTTGTAGTATCGTAACCGTAGTAGATCATCGGCAAATTTGGTCGTATTTCGGTCGGACCCGAACTTTCGGATGTGTCATTACGGAGTTGGGCTCCAGTATTTTTTTAAAACAATTATAAATCGGCTCGGTGCAGCATTGCGGGAAGCGAGCGCTTGCGTTATCCGCTTATAGAAGTATTTTAAAAATTTCCTAGGCCTAGAATAAGATCAATACAGGGAGCAGCTTATTTTGTGGTGCTTGGAAGATTATGCAATGATAGACGGACATTCTTTGATGGCAAATCCTAAGCGTACTATTACTCGTTGTACGTATTAATATTTTTTTTCGGTATATAACCAACCATCAATACATAATCAAGAATAAATTATGAATATAAGATTATGTTTCCGTAGTAGATAACAATATTCATTTTTTTTAATTTACCTACTAAAAGTGTCTATTATAATGAAATTAATACAAGAACATTATTCTTAAAACGTAGATATGTGGCTTGGTGTTGCTTTAAAAAATTGATAAAAATTTGTTAAAAAAATATATTGTTCTTATATAATTTATAATATGAATACAATGGAAAAGTACTTTAAAAGCTCTTTTCAAGTTCCACTTCAGGCCTTTGCACACTATACAAGTCGATTTAAAATTACGCAGCGTTATAGTTTATAATAATAGTAGTATTGTTTATTTTTGCTGTAGGTAAGGTAAACTGTAGCTAAAATATAATAGACTAAAGGCCAGTTTCACCGGTTCCTGATAATGCGTTAGATAGTTATCTGATACATGGCGTCATATAAAAGCTGTCAAAAATCTGTCAGATTACTTCATATTGCCGCTAGATTACTTCATATTGCCGCTATCAGGAACCCGTAAAACTGACCCTAATAATACTAATCATAATCAATGTATGCGACAATGCTACCATCGAGACGGCCTGATATTAGAACCGGACTGTGAGGACTGAAACTCCGTAATTAATGGCACATGATAATACAGTCGGAATTGGGCTATTATGTATTGTTATCTTTCATTACACATTCATTGTCTTTACCAAAAGCCTGTGTTTAAAACAGATTGATACTTTTTATGGTTCCAACGGAATCCTACTACTAAGACTCCAGTGTCCGTCCGTCCGTCCGTCTGTCACGGTATCTTCTGATGTTTCGGAACTGTAAGAGGTTAGACACATGAAATCATCACAAAGTGTATATTAATACACACATTGTAAAATGTATTTGTACGGCCCGACGCATAAAAAAGGGGTGTTATAAGTTTTACTTATTTGTTTATATGTGCATGTGTGTGTATGTTAGTGACATCGTAGCGCCCAAACTCATAAACCGAATTCGATTTAGTTTTTTTTTGTTTGATAGTTGTCTTAATCTCTCGATTTAGTCAACTAAACAACAATTCATGAAAATCTGCTAGTTGATGACGCTATGAATTCAACTTTTATTGGTCTGATTATTTCGAGTTTTGGAATCCTCTTAATTTAATCATTTTGTAAGTACCTACATGGTAGCATTGACCTGATGCTGAGACATATCCTGGAATTTGCAGAATAATCAACTCCTCACCAACTTACAGCAGATATGTAGATGTGGGTATTTTTGGCTCATTGGAATGGTGTCAATGAACAGATTATATACATTGATCAATCGGGTGGTTCTAAAATTTGAATTTAAGTATTATTTTAATATAATAATAAAAACTGGCCAAGTGCGGGTCAGACTTTTGTCCCGCACACGGAGGGTTCCGACCGCCATCTAACGAATATTTAACGAACTTCTAACACCAACTAAGTAAAATAACACTAAAGCTACTTATTTTATTATTATTTACTATATTATTTTTGTGTTTTTTTAATCACCCAATATCTTGCCTTTAAATCGTGTTAACTTTTTTATTTGTGTTGTAATACGACTAATGAAACTTTTTCTGTATTCTGCGATGTGTCCATATTCTAAATAAAACATTACTTAACACATTTCCCTTAAAAAAATTGTTCTGAGCTTTCAAAGTTGTCTCTTTGACGTCTTAAAAATTGACAATCTTCTTCAAGACTTCTTAATTTGGGTGATTAAAAAAAAACAAAAAAATATCACATACTAGCAGCCCGCCCCGGCTTCGCACGGGTAGAACATATATACCTACAAAATTTGCATTAGTTTGTTGTATCGAATATAAAATATTAACATATTTAACAACCATCGTCATATTTCAACCAATTTACACAACACCTTAACGAATTATGCACCTAAACCTTCCTCATAAACACTGTGGCTATTGATGAAAACCGCATGATAATCCGTTCAGTAGCTATTGAGATTATTGCGAACAGACCGACACACGTAGTGATGGACTTTGTTTTATAATACTTACGTAGTGGACGGCCCTTTGGCGTAAAGGATAGTTACCCTCATTCTGACCCGATGGTCGTTGGTTCTAATCCTAGGTATATAACCTACCAATGAAAGTTTTATGTGCATTCATGAATTATGAGTTTTTGTACAGAGGTAGAGGGATCATTAAATCTACCAATAATTAAGATTTAAAAACTAAAACAACTGACTTCAATGCCCCGCGAGTCAGTTTTAGTAGCAAGTTTGAGACGTTTATCGTCATACCTCTGAAGATACTTATCACATCTCAATGAAATTACAATGGGAACATCTCGGAAACGTACCCTACCGATTACAAAAATAATCATTCGAATCGGTTCACAATTGACGGAGTAATCGCGTAACATACACACACAAAAAAAAAAGAAAAAAGAAACATACAGACGAATTGAGAACTTCCTTCTTTTTGGTAGTCGGTTGAAAAGTAGCTTAAACACCAAGGAGAACATCTGCCGCCGTGACCTTACGGCGTTCCCTGACACAAAAGTAGGGGTATTATACGTTTAACGTGTGTATCTGTGTGTCTGTCTGTCTGTCTGTAGCATCTTAGCACCCAACTGGATGAAACGATTTTGATTTAAAGTAGGGTATATACGTTTAACGTGTGTATCTGTGTGTCTGTCTGTAGCATCTTAGCACCCAACCGGATGAACCGATTTTGGTTTTATTATTGATAGTTTTTTTTTATAGATGTCTTCATCTAGAGTGTTTTTAGCTTTGATTCATGAAAATTCGTTCAATCGTTATAAAACTATGAGCTTTAATCAACTTTCATAGGTCTAATCAATTCGAAAATCTTCTTCAACGATATTGTAAGAACATGGAAGCATTGACGTGGACTCTACAGAATACTCAAATCCTCACCAACTTACAGCTCAGATTTTAAATGTCGTGTTTAGAGTCATTGGAATACTTTTAATGAAAAGATTATACATAGATCAGTCGGGGTAGTTTAAAACATTATATTATATATATAGATCATTATTATTTTATACAATAGATAATATTATTATACTATATTGACTTCAAATTGATTGTGATCGGTGGGGATCTACAGAAAAGCTAAGCCTATAATAATATTTTCGTAGTAACTATGACGTATTCTGTGGTTTCACTGCAAATATTTTATTAATTTTGCGATGCGTGTATGAGAAATCCGTGATATCTTCTAGAGTTTTCATTTGAATTATACACTGTGAAGGACAATTTTAATCTATAATATGTGGCCAAGCTAATTAACGTAATTATTTGGATAAGGATTAATACTATATACTTGAAAATAGCCCTGGAAGTTTTGTAATATTTTTTAACAAAAAATTAAAGATTAAAATGGTTACTGTGAGTCAACCTTAAGAGTTAGACATATGCTGTCGCGGACTTTTTTGTAGGTCTTATTAAGTTGTACAACTCTTGCATAGAAAATATTCTTCTATCTATTTTCAATTAAGCAGCGTTCGTAAGAAACGTGTTTTTTCGACCGTTTTTTTGCCGACTTCGGTTGCAAATTAGGTCTCCACGAATGTACCTTTGATTTAAACGGGATAATATATAGCCTATTTTTATTCCGAAAGTTTATTCTACGTATTAGTGAGAGAATTTTTTAAATCGGTTCAGTAGTTTTTGAGCCAAATCATTACAAACATACAAAAATACAAATGTTCTCTCTTTATAATATTAGTATAGATATATATATATAAATATAATATAATATATATATATATATATATATAAATATAATATATATATAAATATATATATATATATAACACCGTGAAGACTTCGGGTCTACCGGGAAAAACATGCGATGACCCCCCCAGCTCCCCAAAAATTTTTGTCGGTCCATCCACCAAACACTCTGTATAGGACTTGACTTACAAGGGTCTGATGATGGAGTCTGTAGTTTTTAGTTCAAACGTAATTTATTAGTTTTTAGGGTTCCGATACCCAAAGGGTACAAAGGAACCCTATTACTGAGGCTTCTTTGTCCGTCCGTCGGTACGTCCGTCATTCTGTCGGTCTGTCCTTTACAGGGCTGTATCTCCTTAATTGTAATAGGTTGAAAATTTCACGAAGTATGTATTATTATGAGGGATTTCACAATAAATACTAATAATAAGGTTTTTAATAATAAAAATAAGGTTTTTGTAAACTAAATAAAATAAAAAATGAAAGGGGGTTCCCCTTTTAACTTTTTATTTTATTTAGTTTTTATTATTTGATATTATAGCAACTATTATAATACACACTATGAGCAAATTTCAAGTCTATCTATTACGTTTGTAAGATCGATTTTAAAACGCCTGAAAAAACACGTTTCTTGTACAGGGACCCCCTGCTATTTTTAATTTTATTCTATTAATAGTATTTGTTGTCATAGCGGCCTTCAATTCCTTTCTTTGTGAAGATTTCAAGTCTCTATCAATTATGGTTCATAAATTCAAGCAAAAAACGCTGAAAAACACGTTTTTTGTATGGCAATCCCCTTTAATATTTAATTTTATTTTGTTTTTAGTATTTCTTATTTAATCCCCCATAGTAATACTACTTTGTGAAATTTTCAAGTATTTACCTATTACGGTTACGGAGATAAAGCCCTGTAAAGTGCGAACAGACAGACAGACGGACGAACAACGAAGTCTCAGTATTAAAGTTCATTTGGTACGCTTTGGATACGGAACCATAAAAATAAAAATAAAATAAAAATATTAAAGGGGGTCCCCATACAAAAAACATATTTCCGGCAAATTTTGTTCGATCGGAACCCTACGAGTGCGAGTCCGACTCGCACTTGGCCAGTTTAATATTAATACTATTATATAGTAGGTAAATATTTATAGTCTAAATTATATTCCATAACAATAGGTAAAGATATACTCACAAACTTTAATTTTTTGATGGTTTAGAATGTTTAGCTATGTTATTTTTTTAATATATGAATGTTAACTACAATTATATATTGCAATTAGTTAAGTAGGTAACATATATGTTATCATAATTTTAATTTTAAACATATCATATTTTTATCCATAGCGTAATTTATAATTCGCTGATATTTGTTGGTGATTCACCATACACAGCCGTATCGTGTAAGTAATTATTAAATTGTATCGCCCTTAGAAGATTGTCTGGAAGACATACTCGTAACTTTGAGCGTGCGGGCGTTGTTAAACTATGGCTGTATATTGTAATAAATTGTTGGATTCTATATTTTAGGTAGGTATTCAATTAAACTTATATATCAGGTTATCAATGTATCTGTCTTTGTGTCCATTACACGATAGGTAGTCCGTCATTTAAAACCAATACAGATAATTATTATTTAGAATATATGCAATGCAGTGATTTCACTCACAATTATAATAAGTAGTGATACCTTATTACCTATTATATATCATTATATAACTTACTTACCACAAAAAGCTAACAATAATTATGCATTTATACAAAAAAAACACATGAAACGTTTTCATGTTCATAAATCGTATTATTGTAAATCCATTGAGATCTGTGAAGTATTTTCAGAGATATGGCGATAAACACCTCATATCATACTCGCTACTAAATAATATTGGTGCGGCATTTGAAGTCGGTTTTTTTTGTTTTTAACGATTTTAAATTATAGTGCTTTAAAAACTTGTATATTTTTCCTATTATTATGTTTCCGATTAAGTGTGTAAAGGCCCTAAAATTACCAAAACGTAATTAAAGTCGATTATTATTTATTAAGATCTATGATATATTTTGAATTCACCTTCCGCCTCAAGAAATTAAAACGTCTTCTAAGATTTTGACTTTACTGTTGCATGTTTTATTTATATTATCATAGCGATATTTTTTAGATGAAAAACGATGTTTAATTCTCTTGTCAGTGTTAGTACCTACCCGTTTAATGTATTACTAGTGAATAATAACTATAAGCTAACTGTTTTCGGTTAGATTTAGGATAAAACAATTTAAAAATATTTTTTTTGTTTTTTTAAATAAAAACCTGATTTCCCTCATCGTAGAAGGACATTACACATACAAGTAGAGGGTAAAAGGTCAAGGGGTAGAAGCCCGAAGAGATAGTCCGACCAGGTGTCTGAACAATTAGGCACAAATGTCAGCGACGCTATACACTGTGCTTCAGACCGCCAATATTGGCGAGAAATCGTAAAAATAAAGTTCAGGCCGGAACATCACGATGCTCAGCAGTGAGCGAACGATTAAAGGAGGAGGAGGAGGACATTGAATTTATTAACAGAAACGATGAAATACATACATAATTTAAATTAAATTAAAAGTATAACCACAATACAAACTACTACTTAACTAAAACTTAACTAAGGCCCGATTTTTCATTCCTCAGTTACACGATCAGGGCCCCTAGACAAAAACCAATTTCCTGTTTGCCTTCACGCTAACGCAGGTTCAAAATGTATGGGAATGACATTTTTGTTGCGGAAACATAAATGTCATAGGGTTTATACCAAAGATAGCATATTTTCGCATTTTTCAATAGACAAATAGAGGTATTCAAGGGAATAAATTCCTTACCAGAGGAGTTAATATATCTAGCTCTTTGTGCCTCAGATAGATGACTATTCTGTGGTATATATTAAGTTTGTGAGAAGTTTTGACGTCAAGTCTTGACGTTATGTCATTATTTTTTTAATTTCATTACGGCTACACTCAATTGGCCAGAAACTGGCTAAATACACAAATTGTGCGGTGCCATAATAAAACAAAAAAATATTTTGAAAATCGTGCTTGGCAGAATTAAAAATCAAATTTAGAATCTCCTTGAGTCAAAATTTCAAATGGTTGTACATCTTCGCTCTCGCTCTAACATCTATAGCACTGCGTAAGATTATCTCTTTCCCACACTATTGGCGTGAAGATAGTTACAAAAAGACTACAGATATCTAACTGACTGATAAAAGCACATTGACAAATCGAAAGTTTTATACGGTAGTTTATATGGGCAGATAAATATATTACATTGGTAACTATCTGGTTCTTCTAAGAATTGAAAAATCGGCCCTTAATTGAAGGTCGCTGTCTGCTGGTATCCCAAAAGCTGTTGGCATTACATTTTTACTACATTAATACATTAAGTTAAAAATAAATTATAAGTAAAAAATATTTTTAAAAACCAAGCTTTTATGAACAATGAACAAAAATGTTAAAAATAAATTCTACTAAGTATTTGGCGTGTGGGTACTTACCTATATTATTAAAAGCTTGAAGCACTACCCGTTTTTCAGGCTAGGTAATTACTATACTTCAGTGCCTCGAGCTTTTAAAATATAGGTAAGTACCTACACGCCAAATACTTACTAAAATTTATTTTTAACATTTTAGTTCATTGTCCCAGATAAAAGGTTGTTTTTAAAAATATTTTTTACTTATAATTTATTTTTAACTTTTTACTAGGTAGGTATAGATACCAATTACCTACCTACTACCTAAGTATTTAAGAGAAGGCATGATGTTTTAAAATATTCTACGGATATTTGATGTGATTATGGGTAAACTGCTCTTCAAGGAAAATCAATCGACTCGGTGGGACTATGTTGCTTTATAACACAAATGTCATGGCCACCTTACAGCTTCATCATCAGACCCTAGATATTATCTAGGTGTAAAGTTCTCTTCAAGACGAATCAATCGAGCCCAAACTCGGCAGAGTTACGTTGATTTATCACAGAGATGCCGTGGCCACCTTCCAGCTTCATCATCAAACCCAGGATATCATCTAGGTGATAAGTTCTCTTCAAGACGAATCAATCGAGCCCAAACTCGGTAGAGTTATGTTGATTTATCACAGAGATGCCGTGGCCACCTTCCAGCTTCATCATCAGACCCTGGGTATCATCTAGGCGTAAAGTTCTCTTCAAGACAAATCAATCGAGCCCAAACTCGGTGAGGTTATGTAATTTTATCACAGATATGCCGTGGCCACCTTCCGTCTCCATCATCAGACCAGCTCCATGGTACCATATCATTGTATTGTCACCGAAGATACACAAGTACACCAAATTTGAGACCAATCGGACATCGGGAAGTGGGTCTAATTTAGCTTCCAAGATTCCACCCGAACAAATATAGTGACATACATACATACATTGCAAGTTAAATAAAAGCTTGTAATAACAATACCCTGCTGAAATATTTGTGACAGTTTATACACATAAAATTAAGAGAACACTATAAACGAATATTCAGTTATTCTTATGTATAAAAATTAATCCCAATTTCCCTTGGTCACGGCATCACGCGTGAACGGCTGGACCGATTTCGCTAATTCTTTATTGTTGTGTTTTTTATCGTCAGGAGATGGTTCTTATGAAAAAAATAAATAAAAGTTGTTTTTAACGCAGGCGAAGCCGCGGGGCACAGCTAGTTATCGATATTTTAAAACGAGTAACCTTGAAACATGCATAAACAATCTTGGCAACGAAATGATTATAATGTCCCTTCATGGTCCGATGAACAGGAGGGTTTCAGGAAGGGGAGTCAACTACTCGCTGCTTAATTCATTCTAACTGCAAAAGATATAGGGTTCATATTTGTGTGACAGAGACGCATGTGTTGCGCAAGTTATCGATTCAGGTTTTCAGACGCGAGAGCCTGCGAGTCAATCTGTGCGCCATTCCAGTTCAAAGCTGCTTAAGTAAGGACGCTTACAGGAGTTTTTCAGGTTAGTTTAATTAATTGAAATTTTAAAATTAAGGTGTTCCGTTCAGTACATTTTAACTATTTGAGTGTTTGCTACTATTTATTTGTTTTCTAAGACAATATATTCCATAAACCTAGGACTAGGTATACACTTTGTTAACTTCCATCGTTTTAAATTCAGTTTTCGTTAGGCACTTGCCATGCACAGCGTCTGCCAACGCTAGATGTAATCAATAAATATGGCGCTTGGGTCGACACATTGCATAATGCGTTATTACAATATATATCTTTAATAATAATAATAAAACAACTTGCCCATAGAAATTCGGTTTGATCGCAAAATGTCTAAAGCGCAAAATAACAAACGGGCGCTAATTGTCAAAATTGTCTAAGATTTCGTGTGTACAAAATACGTCTAAACTTAATAAACTGGCAACATTCAACATCCCATAGAAAATCAATACCTAGCTAGTCTGGAAAGTTGTACCCAACATCCCGACATCTTGGCTTTTTGCTTTTGACATAGGATTTTTGTGTAATATAACGTATAGTTGTGAAATCTAAAAATACGTTGACTATATATTAAATATTATCGAAAGAGAGTGCCAGTTATTAATTATACTTTCATTGACAATGACATTTTATTGGGGTAGGTCCTGAAATAATCAACACGAATGGTGAATTAGGTTTTAAAATTATTCGCATATCCATATAGTAAGCGTTTTGTAAATGTTTTTTTATGCAGTTATAATAAAAAATCTATTTGATTAAAAATAGTTGGTCGCCAGAGTAGCGGTCAAATCACCGCTGCGACCAATGCATTTTTTCATAGAAAAAAATATATGCAAATTTCACAGTGACCCTTAGGTGAAGGACAAATATCGTTAAGGAACACCCGGCTTGGTTGTAGCGGAAAAACACCCGGCTTGGTTGTCTCGTGTCCGTCTGGAAAACAATAAATATTTGGCAAGAGATATTAAGTATATGTTTATCATATTTTCCAACTTGAGGGCATACACTCGTACTTAATATCTCTCGCCAAATATTAAATGTCTTTCAGCAGCTGTCCTTGAAAAACAGTTCTCTTTATAGGCCAGGCGTGCTACTATCCTCGACCGCATCATCACTTAGGGGAGTGAGGGGAGGGGAGCGGAGGGGGAGGGGAGGTGGAAGTGAGGAGAAGGGGTAGGGGAGGGTAAGTGAGGGGAGGGGGAAGGGGGGATTAGCGTGGCGTGGTACGGTGCGGTGTAGTTGGGATACGTATGTGTCTTATTAGTTAATGCCACCCAAAGACACTATTCCACGCGGACGAAGTCGTGGGCGCAGCTAGTATATAGTATAATAGATATAAAAATAACAATTTTACTTTCAGATCCAAGAATAAGCTGTTTGTCTTCAAGCTTCTGCTGCTAACTGCATACGAGCTGCCTTACGCTTGAAACCAACGAGTCTACGTTGTATAAAAAGTTTTTGGTAAGTTGTATACAGCGTGTCCCAGGCAATCTATACCAGCGAACGTCTGTGCTCTGGGGACACCAATACCTATCGATTGAACCCCATGTATGTTACGCGATTTTTTGTAGTTTTCGAGATAATTTTTTAACCGACATCAAAAAAAGGAGGAGGTTTCTCAATTCGACCGTATATATATATATTATTTTTTTTAATGTTTGTTAGCGGATAACTTCGTCGTTTATGAACCGATTTTGATTATTCTTTTTTGTTCGAAAAGAGATATTCCAAATGTGGTACCATGGTAAATTTATCGAGATCTGATAAGTATCTCCAGAGATATTGAGATAAACATCTCAAAATTGGTACTGAAGATGAATATCGCGGCATTGAAGTCGGTTCTTTTTTAGTTTTTAAACGATATTATTACCAGCCAAGTCTAATAAGTAGTAGATAGATACTACCTACATGTATCTACCTACTTACTACTACTACATATAATATAGTATCTATCTACTATCCCATAGACTTTACTGGCACCGACTTCAAATAGATAAGTGGTTAGCGCATATAATAATTATATTAAGTAATTTATTCTTCGCTTTAGAGTGCCTGTTTGTGGTTATGAAGTCGCTTTTATTTTTTTTGAATAATAATTTATTATTTTGGACGGTTTTAGCTGTAACTTTTTCTGTTAAGTTATTTTTGAGATTTTATTTATTAATCAACCGACTTGTAAAAAGAAGGAGGTTCTCAATTCGTCTCTATGTTTTTTTTGTGTGTATGTTACGCGACTACTCCGTCAATTCTGAACAGATTTGAATAATTCTTTTTTTAATCGGTAGGGTACGTTTTCGAGGTGATCCCATTGTAATTTTATCGAGTTAGAAAAGTATCTCCAGAGATATGACGATAAACGTCTCAAACTTGCTACTGAAATTAACACGCGGGGCATGGAAGTCGGTTGTTTTAGTTTTTAAACTTATCTTTTATTATACTTCGGTGTAACATCCTCAAGATTTAAATTAACCATGTAGTCCGTCTTTCGTTGTATCGCATCGTCACACTGTTTAAAGCATATAAAATTAAAATAAAAACATTGTTCATTCGTTCAATACTCATTCACCAGCCAATATTTTGACTGTGTTCCTTCATTTGTTTTAGAGTACTAGATCAGTCTGCATTCTGCAACACTTGGGTTTAAAGTTGTATTTATTGACAACAGGATGTCCAACGGGTGGGTGGGAGTTTAAATCTCTTCGGATGTTACACCTCGTATAATCCCGGTTAAAATTCACTTAGGTAAGTTCTTTCAACCATATATTATACTTCGGTGTAACATCCTCAAGATTTAAAATAACCACTCCTCATATTATTTATTTACTCAGTAATTGATCAACATTAAATTTTGATGATTACCTAATGCATGTGTGCATGCATAAATAGTTAGATTTTCCTATATTAGTAAGGAATTAAAATCATAAAATCAATCATTAGGATTAGACACAACAAAATAAAAAATATTGCACAATGGCTGACCTCCGGAATGTAAAATTGGTCGTTATACGTTACCCATACAATTTGAATAGAACAGTACAATGACAGTTGTTCTTTTGATGACGCTAATAGAGACAATCAATTGGCAGCAAAGTAGAACCACGAGGCGTACTATCACAGGATAAATAATAGTACTATATACGGTGTAGATAAAAACGTTCACATACTGCTGCAAAGCTGTAACATAGAGTAAGTTTACATACACATATAAAGATATTTAAGCCAAAGTAAGGGATATCGCAGACAACGTCTGCATACTCAAACTTTCTATAGCATCAATAAATTTGAAATGCATTAATAAATGAAATGTAATATTATTCAATATTGTCACACTTGCACGCAGGCTGAGTACTTCAACTTACAATCTATCATAAGATCTTTTAGTGTAAAATTGTATTCTGGAAAATTAAATGATTAAATGTTTGACTTGATATATTGACATGGCAAGCATATTATCCAATTTATTATATTATATATATAATAATATATATATAATATTATTATATTATAGCTAGTATGTGTGTTCATCTACAAAACTAAATACTAAAATTTGAACTAATAGCTCAGATTTTAGTCACTAAATCAAAATATCTGATTGAGAGACATTTTTACTTGACTTCAACTTAAAAAAACAATTACTTAACCCTGACTGTATAACTATCTGATAACTTTAATAAGTTATTTTTCAAAAAAAATAAAACCGACTTCATAACCACAAAAAGGCACTCAAAAGCGAAAAATAATTTACTTAAAATTATTATAAGCGTTACCCACTTCTCTATTTGAAGTCGGTGCCAGCCAAGTCTAATAGGTAGTAGATAGATAATACCTACATGTATCTACCTACTTACTAACCTACATGTACCTACTTACTACTACTACATACACAGTATCTATCTAATATCCAATAGACTTGGCTGGCACCGACTTCAAATAGATAAGTGGGTAACGCTTATAATAATTTTAAGTAAATTATTTTTCGCTTTTGAGTGCCTTTTTGTGGTTATGAAGTCGTTTTTTTTTAAATAACTTATTTTACCCTTTTTAGTGCAAAAAAAGTTTTAATGAAATTACATGCATCTATTAAATTTCGTGTCTGGGCCGTTATACACTGACGGATATATACTTTTTGAAAATTTCAAGTATGTACCTATAACGGTTAAGAAGATACAGTAGATATAGAAGATACACTTCGGAGTTGCCCTCCAGATCTGTAAAGTGCGCACATATAGACACACGGACTGACAGACGGACGGACGGACGGACGAACAGACAACAAAGTCTCAGAAAGTGTTCATTTGGTAGCCTTTGGGTTCGGAACCCTAAAAAATTGACTTTAAATGCCGCGCTAAAGTGAAAATATTCACTAGTAATAATGATGTCATCAAGGTATCAAAGGACAATGTCCAAAATAGCCCTGTACAATTAAAGCATCTGACACACACGATAATTAATTGTCTATTTTATTACAATAATTCCAAATACTTTTATAACACGGACTAGTTGTATTCCAAAATGAATATTAATTATTTGCGATTATTAACATTAATTGCCGCCATATGGCCAACAGAGTACTGAATCACTCTACTACGTTATAAGAGGCACTTCCCTATATTGTGGATACCCGAATTATGAAAGCACTGTGTAGCCAACCTAACAACGGAAAGTATTATTTACGTAGTAACTATTATATAATATGTGGTTTTATGCTTATAATTTTTTTTTGCTGTGTTGATTGGTACAAAGTACGTTCATAATTCTGAGTTATTTAATTATGTATGCAGTGTCGCGGGACTGAAATGGCTGCCATCTTCGCCAAATGTCATGTCATGTCAAAAAATATTAGGTATGTTTAAAAAAGTTTGCACCCTAACACAAGACTTTGCCCGGTAGAACATTCCTGTGAAGACAAATTATTTATGTTTATATATAATTATTTATTACAATTATTAATATATAATTATTTATTGAGGGCCCGGTGGCGTAATTGGGAGAACGGTCGGCTTTGATGCCGTGGTACCGAGTTCAAACCGCCGTGCACCAATGAATTTTTCTATCGAAAAATATATGTGCGCTTCTCACAGTGGCCCTCCGGTGAAGGAAAACATCGTTAAGAAACCAATAACCCCCGCATGGTGGTAGAACATATCTAGTGTCCGCCTGGCCAGCTACCACCCTCAAGTCAGAAAATCTGTCGCCAAACATCTAATGTGTTCCGGCAGCTATCCTTGAGAGCCAGTTCCCATTCTAGTCCACCTCTCTATCTTCGACCGCATCATCACTTAGCAACAGGTGAGATAGTGGTCAAACGCTTGCCTATAAGATACAAAAAAAAAATTATCCTCACCTTTATTTCTATCTCGCTCACAGTTACCGTAAGAATATCTTATATGCAATAGCAACCTCCATTGTGTATAATCTTCTTGGGACTCTTCTACTAAAACTAGTACATTCTCCTATGTTTGAGGTATTTATCTCCATATCTCTGGTGATACTAATCAGATCTCGATAAAATTAAAATGGGACCACCTCGGAAACGTATCCTACCTATTAAAAAAAGAATCATTTGAATCCAATCACAATTGATGGAGAAATCGCTTAACATACAAAAAAAAAAAAAAAAAAACATACATACGAATTGAGAACCTCCTCCTTTTTTGTGAAGTCGGTTAAAAACTGTATGAGCTCCTTAGCTCTCAAATAACATAAAAGTTAGTACATTATGAGACTTCTATAAATAGATAAGAATAAAAACTTAGGCGTATGTTAAAAGTTGAAAATCTTTTTCTAGGAAAACAATTAAGCATGGAGCACTTCCGACATTTATTGGAGAACGACCCCAACGATCCGCCAGTGACCACAGAGGATCTGATGAGGAAACAGGAAGGAGCCAGGGCTAACATGAAGATGATTATAGAACCCCGTCTTGTGAAAGAACATCTTGAACGTACCAGTCACTTTACGCGGGGCACTTTGAAAGATGTTAGAGAGGCAGGCGAAGAGGTTCTCGGTCTTGTGCTGATGATTCCCTCTCAAAATAACAAAGTAACTGTTAGGATCAGGGTTTCAGCTGGGAACAAGTACGCTTTTATACCATTCCATAAGAATGCCGTTACACTTTCGAATATAATTACAGGAACCACACCAAATGTGGAAAACCCTTCCACTTCGAGCAAGTCATCATATTCGCTAACTTTAAATTGGAAGTAAGATGCTATTTGGCATATGTGCGATCGTACTGATTAGTACCTACTTACATATTGCATTTACTATTAGAAATAGGTACCTATTTCAAATTAAATATTTCTAATTCAGGCCTCACTTTTCTATCAATTTATCTAGCTTAATTATTTGTTATCATATTATATATTGTGAACAATACTAATATACACAGTACTATACTCATTTATTGTGTATTGGTAGAGATACGTCTTCTTTTTTACTATTGTACTACGCAGGGCCTACCAGCTGACATTTTCAAATATGTAACGTAAAAAAAATGTGTATATTGTTACTTGTTATATTGTTTCGCGTACTACTTTCGTACGCGAAACATCTAGAAATAGGCCACTATTACACCGGATTAGTGTTTTCATAATTCAAATCTCAATCATAATCATAATCAATCACAGAAATATGAATTTATTGTTTATTATCTAATCTAATCATCTAATCATTTAACTGTATATTAAATTATTCGTATTCAAGTTGTATGACAAAATTTGACAAGGATTAGGAACAATTAAAATAATTATGTATAATGTAGTCTATAAGTTCTAAAAAATTGACTGTTAAACTTTTTGAATATTTACTTAAAGTCTGTATAGTATATGTATACACATATTATATTAAATGTATCAGTAGTCTAATTTCTTATGTAGTGATGTGAACGAACTTACTGTTGTAGAAATACTGATATTACGTCGCAGATTGATATTGATTTACCATTTGAGAAATGTGTCATTTTTGTATTTTGATTACAATATTTACATTTTGTTGAGCTAAGCTTTTAATTATAAGGTATAACGACATTGTTTTGTTTTTCTTATTAGTTAAGTATTGTTTGACATAGTTTAATTACCTTAATTCTAAGAATATTTTCCTTATTGATTGCTATTTTTCTATATTTTTTGTAATGAACATAATAAATCAAGAACCCTAACAGTGGGTCATGTAATTGGAAATAAATTCCACGACAATTTTTCGTAATAAAAATTATTTGGACAAGAAAACTTGGGTTTTAATTGTACTTTCTTTTACTGACGAAAAATAGAACTAGTTCCTAGGTAATACTCGCATTTTTTATTTAGGATCTTCTGCAAGATATCTTGTTTTTAGCACCTACGTTAGTCAGTTGGTATTATGTGTTTTCTATGTTTTAATAGTTGTTTACACCTAGTTTAGTAGCTAAGGCTGAAGGCCGTTTTTATGACATAATGTCACAGGACACCAGCACGACGTTCGCCTGATGGTAAGCGATGACGTCTACCTATTACAGATTCAGCGGCATGCATCTGTGCCTGTTACCTTGAGCGACTTATGTACCTAGTGAAATAAACAATTTTTACTTTAATTTAATAGGTACGTACTACGTTTAGCCATTAAACGAACTAAAGCAAAACTAAAACACCATTTAAATATGTTTTTGTACGGAACCGCGCGTGCGTGCGTGCACTGAATAAGTACATAGGCAGTTTAAATCATGTAAAAATGGACTAGAGAACGTAGTAACATTCTACATGGCAACATTCCTACGAGTTCGTTAGGTATAGACGTCACTAAACGCGTAGGTATAGCATATAATTAAGTGTTTCGTAATAGATGAGATCGTTTAAAAAATTAAAAAGAACAGATTTCAAATGCCGCACTATTAAGAGCGTTCTCGGGCTGCGAGAAATATCAAAAATAGGTATTTAAAGAAACTATTGCCGTCGCGCAGCGCCCGAACAACCGAGCAATCAATGTGTGTGTGTGTGTGAATACTGTGTTGGTGTGCGTACTTAGGAGAGCACGACCACCCGCACCCTTCCCGCGCTCGCTATCCACTAGTTAGTTGTCAGCCTTCGACTTTTACCGATTACCGGCGTTTCCAGTGTTTGGTCACCGATTATGTAATAGTTACTTGGTAACAGATATTTCTATATATACGTGACACATATTTCGCAGTTAAATCGTGTTAATTGGTGTATAAGACCAAACAATAGGGTACACATATTTGTTAGTTTATGACTCGTTTTTAGGGTTCCGTAGCCGAATGGCAAAAAACGGAACCCTTATAGATTCATCATGTCTGTCTGTCTGTCCGTCCGTATGTCACAGCCATTTTATTCCGAAACGATTTAGACTACAGAATTGAAATATAGTAGTAGGATGTATTCTATAAACAGCTTTCCGATAAATAAATAAAATATATAAAAGTTTAAGGGGCATCCCATACATGGAACTGAAACAAAATAAAAAAAATCTTCAAACCTATACGTGTGGGGTCTATAGATAGGTCTTTAAAAATTACATTCAGGCTCCTAAAATTAATTTTTCTCAAAGTCAATCATTTAAAAGATAGGTGCTTCTAAAGTAGTAAAACGTGTAGCATAATTTTAAAGTAAGGGAGTGGAAAATCTAGAAAAAATGTAGATCTCAATCAAAACTTTCAACGAAAATTGATTTGAACGAGATCCAGTCAGCCGTTTTTGATATATAGCGACCGCAAATATAACTTTGTTTTTCATACAAACACTATGAAAAACAAAGTTAATTTTTTGGTTGCAAAAAATCATAGTTATAGAATACTCAACTGTGCTACGGAACCCGAGAAGTGCGAGTCCGACTTGTACTTGGCCAGTTTTCTCAATCAACTTTCAAAAAAAAGGAGGTTTTCAATTCGTCTATAATATGTTTATTTTTTATGTTACGCGATTACTCAGTAAATTGTAAACCGATTCAAATGATTATTTTTTTAATTGGTAGGGTACATTTTCAAGGTGGTCCTATTGTAGTTCCTTCAAGATTTGATAATTATCTCTAGAGATAAGACGATAAACGTCTCAAACTTGCATAAAAATAACGACTTCCGTGCCCTGCACGGGCCCACTGCCCCTGCGGGGCATAGCCCTTTCCATAGCTCGCTGAGCGACTTTAAATTGGTGAACCAGTCGCACCGTCAGTGTCCACGTCTCGGCACCGTAAGTAATAACAGGTAGGACGCACTAGTTAAAGACTTTCGTCTTTAGGCTTTGTGGTATGGGCAATGCAAAGACTCGACTAAGTTTTCCAAATGCTGCCCATCCCAGCTGTATCCTTCTGCGAGCTTCCTTCTCGAAGTTGTTTTTACCCAATTGCAAGATTTGCCCAAGGTATACGTATTCGTGAACAAATTCGAGAGGAACTCCGTTTAGGGCAATCGGTTCCGGAATAACATGTTCGTCCGATGCGTGCAGAAGAATCAGCAAGGTTGATCAGCATGCATTGCAAGTCGTGCACGGTTTCAGCCATGATGACGATATCGTCCGCAAGGAATAATTAAGATTAAAAACTAAAACAACTGACTTCCATGCCCCGAGAGTCATTTTCAGTAGCAAGTTTGAGACGTTTATCGTAATATCTCTGGAGATACTTATCAGATTTCATTGAAATTGCAATGAGAACACCTCAGAAATGTACCCTGCCGATCAAAAGACGGAGTTATCGCGTAACATGCATACAAAGAAAAAGAAAATAAAACCGGCTAAGTCGAGTTGAACTCGCCCACCGAGGCTTCCGTCCCAACCAATTAAGCTAGACCTCTAAATTGTATCAGCGCTCATATAACTCAGAGGTCTGCATTAGTTGGCGCAAACTATACCCTTTAATTTTCAACTTTTTTATTTTTTGGAATATTCCTTAATTTGTTTCTTGCCAAATTTCATGATTCTAGGTCAAGGGGAAGTACCCTATAGGTTTTCGACCCAAATCCTATAGGGTAATTTCGGTTTACCTAGAATAGTCAATTTTGGTTATAAGCAAGGTCTTAGAGCACAAGTGAAGAGAAAATTCCGAAAAATAAAAAAAGTTGAAAATTAAGGTCCATTTTGGTAATAACCGAAAATCTAAATTTGCCCATGTCTTCTTATTGTGTTGACTCAAGACCTTGATTTTTGTACACCCAATAGGGACTATAGACCTTAGTATCAGGTATAAATTTCAACTTGCTAGGTCTACCCGTTCCTGAGAAAATCAGTGGTGACACACGGACAGACGGACAGACAGACGGACTAGACAAGAAAGTGATCTTATAAGGGTTCCTTTTTTTACTTTTTGAGGTACGAAAAAACATACAGACGAATTTAGAACCTCCTTCTTTTTAGAAGCCGGTTGAAAATTGATAGTACGTGGTTGAAAAACAGCACAATTAATATGGTACAATAAAAATATATATCAGTGAACTCTAAAATTAGCTACTCTTAAAAATTGATTTACATGCAAATGATGCAACTAACTTGAACATTAACGTTGTGCATATGGTCTACTCTCCCTCCGTCTAACGAAATATCGAGCAGGTCACGTGTCCTGACGCGAGTTTAACATTTTTTACACATCCCAATAACAGTTTCTACTCTTCCTCCGTCTTACGAATTTTCGATCAGGTCACGTCTCCCAACGCGACGTCCTGACGTCAGTTTAACATATTTTACCCATCCCATTCAAATCCTATACAAAGTTCACAAAGCCGCTAAAGAAGTTTTGCTTTTATAGCACCCATAGTAATACATACTTTGTGAAAATTTCAAGTAGAACGTTTAACCTGGACATAAGTCACATAAACATTATGTATAGGTAACATTTGTCTGTAATATTGTTATTTTAAATTTTACAGTCTAGCGTTTCACCACTATATCACCTGGTGGTAAGGGATATCTAGAGCAATTTGAAGTACAAGTACCTACAATGATAAATGTAACATATACACTTTGTAGAAATATAATTAATGAAAACGCGATAAATATCGATATCGATAGACATCACTAGACTATCGATACCCATTATCGACAATTATCACTTCATAGGGACAACTGCAGCTCAGACCCATTTTGCCTACAAAATTTTGAGTATTAGCAGGTTTTGTATTCCCGTGTTTTCTCCTCGAAAACTGATCCGATCAAAAAACACGATATTTTTGCAGATGAGTGCATCCGTGCTTCTATCATTTTGTTTTGTCTTAAAACCCTTTAGAACTTGTCTGGTAGCCGTCTAGATCAGGGCAGTAAAATAGGTAATTTTTTCAGGTTTTTGAAGGGTCATATTTCTTTTTGCAAATGTATGATGAAAAAAAGCAAATGATACGGGCATAGCTACAGTAGACCTCGATTTTTCGTAGAAAAAAATTTTGCTCTAGAAGCATTTTCCAGGGAGGAAAATGGGGAATACATTTGTATGGAAAAATGTACCCCGCGTTTGCTCGTGCCGTGAACGATTTACCCATAGCCGAAAACAAGAGAACGGAAAGCGAATACATGACGGCGGGGGTGCGGGCGGCGAGGTACCGCTCGCTCGCGGATGGCATGGCGGAACATGTACCAACATCGATATGAACGTACTACCTCCATGTGTACAAACTTGTTTTCGCGCTTCTAAACATGTGTCTAAGGTGGCGAACTGCGTATATTTATTTTAATTTTAGTTTTTGACAACCTTTGCACATTTACGATTGATAGCGTATGTACGTACCTACTCGGGCGGCGGTGTCGTCCGACATCAAAGGCGATTCTCAACTGTATAATTGTAAAACTGTGACGAAGTTATCCGCGAACACCCATAATATATATATATACACGGTGGAATTGAGAAACCTCCTCCTTTTTTTGAAGTGGGTTAAAAAAGTATAATAACGACGCATACTCAATGGCGGCTGTGAATATAGGTGCAAGATGCTGCACAGTAGTGAATTCTAAGGCTGAGTTGCACGATCTTACTTTAACCACAGTTTTAAAATCATATGATTGTTAAACTGTGCTTTCACTATGACAAACTAGCTGACCCGGCGAACTTCGTACCGCGAATATAAATAAACTGTCCAAGTGCAAGTCCGATCTGCACACGCAGGGTTCCGAATGAACAATATTTGCCGGAAAATACGTTTCTCGTGTGGGGCCCCCTTTAATTTTTAATTTAATTGAGTATTTATTATTTGATCTTATAGTAGCTATTGCAATACACACCATGATTAAATTTCAAGTCTCTATCTATTAAGGTTTGTAAAATCGAACATAAAAAGCTTCAAAAACACGTTTCTTGTATATACCCGTTTATTATTTTAAGATTGCATCGTACTATAACATACTGGTTCCAGAGTGAGAATGAGCCTGAGTTTATGAAATGTAGCACTAAAAGTTTTCTAGTCCCGCGCGGTCTTTGCTGCTTATTTTTGGAAAAAAAGCTTCGGCTTCAGCTTTTCTCCTCTAAGCTAATTATTAATAACTATAGGTAATTAATAATATAGATATAACTATATAATAACTATAAATAGTGCATATATCACCCCATAGCACGTAGCTCGTATTTTTAGTTATTTAGGCTAATTATTTCACAAATAAGACACATACGTATACACTTAGGTATATTTTCCCGTTTAGCTTAACAGATGAGTAACCTCATAGACGTCTAGTCGAATCAAAATTATCCTAAAATCGATTGACTTTACCACAGAAATATTACCTAATAATTATTATTAATATTTCTGTGAAGTTAACAGATGATCAACTTCAATCTGCATAGACTTCAGTTGAGATTAAAAATTATCCTAAAATCGAATGGTCTAAGTTAACAGATGACTAAACTCATAGAAGTCTGGTCGAATTAATGAATGCTTAAATCCATTGGTCTATGTTTCAAATGCCTTATGCAGCACCATAGATGCGATATTATCTTGCTTGCTTTACTACACAGTGCGGAAAATATCTAAGAGTAAAATCGGCACCTGTGCCAAGCGTTTGTGGATTATGAGAAGACCATTCGACTCGACTAAAACCTGGTCCGTCCTTGTAGTCCTTGCAGCGTCGACAAGTTGACTGGCGATACATCGAAGTGATGAGATGTCTATATAATGCCGCATCGAGTTGGTACAAGTACAGGATCAGCGAACAAAACAAATCCAACTGCTCCGGGGAGTGAGTCAAGGGAATGTCATATCTCAGAAACTATTCACAAATGCTTTGCAAGGGTTTAACATTTAATCGCCATTCAGTAGTGTATAAATAAAAGAAGACTGATGATAATGGTTACGATGACGATATTTACCTTAACAGAAAAATAAACTTATGCTATGGCAACACCTATTTGGTAAGATTTCGCGCGTGCTGGCAACCTAGTCTCACTCAACTGGCAACATTTAGCTTCACCAAGAAAATCAATACCTATCCACTCAGATAAATAAGCCAAGTAAACTCAAAGCCTATACAGTATCCAGCCTGAAAATTCAATTGATCGCCCCGAAGTACGGCCGCAATCTACAGGTAATAATATAGCAAATCAAATTGTTTTTACTTATATGCCTATCATAGCTGCTTCCGTTATCAATGTAATTAAAAATTAACCAATTTAAGTATGGACTGTAAATGACTCCCTTATCTTTAAATAGCGCGTAAACACGCGCTATAGTATTAAGTTATATTAATTTAAAAATGAATATAAAAAAATGTTACCATAAAACTATGTGACATTTTTTTAAACATGAACTGAGATAAAACATACTTTTCAGAATGGGAATAACGTAAAATAAATAAAGTATATGAATATCAAGAAATTTCATCTGTTGTACATGTCATCCCATCAATCTTTTTAACTTGTCGTGTTATTATCTTCTAATACTATAAGAATCTTTGTCCTGACATACTGACTGACTGACTGACAGACAACGCACAGCCTAAATCGCTGGTCGTAGAGACTTGAAATTTGGAGAGTATATTTGTCTTAGTACGTAAGAGTGTACTAAGATAGGATTTTCCAAAATTCACCCCTTAAAAGTGTGAAATAGGGGTTCAAAGTTTGTATGGAGAAACAAGATTATATAGTCTTTTCTATTCGAAACTACTCACAAGTGCTTCAGTAAAAAAATAAGTCAATACGTGTTACATGATTTTTTGAAATTCCACCTTTAAGAGGGTAGAAATCGGGTAACAAAGTCTGAAAATCAATATTGTTTCTGATTGTGCTGAAATTTAGCATGCAGATAGTTATTACGACGTTAGTTCCCTCTGAGAAAGGATTTTCCAAAATTAATCCTCGAAGGGGATGAAACGGGGGTTCAAAGTTTGTATGGAGAAACAAGATTAGATAGACTTTTCTATCCGAAACTTCACATAAGTGCTTCAGTAAAACAATAAGTAAATACGTGTTTCAGGTTTTTTTTAAATTCCATCCCTAAGAGGGTGAAATGGGGTAATAAAGTGTAAAATCAATATTGTTTCGGATTGCGCTGAAATTTGGCATGAAGATAGTTATTACGACGTTAGTTCACTCTGAGAAAGGATTTTCCAAAATTAACCCTCGAAGAGGATGAAACGGGGGTTTAACGTTTGTATGGAGAAACAAGATTAGATAGTCTTTTCTATCCGAAACTTCGCACAAGTGCTTCAGTAAAAAATAAGTAAATACGTGTTTCAGGTTTTTTCGAAATTCCTCCCCTAAGAGGGTGAAATGGGGTAATAAAGTGTGAAAATCATTATTGTTGCGGATTGCGCTGAAATTTGGCATGCAGATAGTTATTAACAATTTTAAAATTCTTTATTTTCATTCATAAATAACAATTGTACATTTCTAGTGTGAGTAAATCCTAGAAGCGACAAAACAATATAACAAAATATAACGCTTTACAAGCTAGACACTTTTTAAAGCTTATTACATGATATTCCTATTATTATTAACATTAAATGCTGTATTTTAAACAAATTTTATCAAATAATTATTATGCATGTTTTAGGTATAACAGTACATTTGTTAAATTATATATGGATAATAGTAATTGTAATTGATTACGACGTTAGTTCCCTCTGAGAAAGGTTTTCCAAAATTCATCCCTGAAGAGGATGAAACGAAGGTTCAAAGTTTGTATGGAGAAACAAGAATGATTGTCTGTTATATACGAAACTTCACACAAGTAGTTTAGTAAATAAATAAGTAAATACGTGTTTCAGGCTTTTTGAAATTCTATTCCTAAAAGGGTGAAGTGGGGTAACAAAGGCTGAAATCAATATTGTTTCGGAGTGCGCTGATATTTGGCATCCAGATAGTAATTTTGACGTAGGTATCCGCTATGAAAGGATTTTTCAAAATTCACTCTTCAAGGGATGAAGCGGGGGTTCAAAGTTTGGATAGTCATTTTATTAGACATTTCACACAAGTACTTCTGTAAATAAATAAGTAAATACGAGTTTCAGACTTTTTCAAAATGCAGTGAACTGGGGTAAAAAAGTCTGAAAATCAATATTGTTTCGGATTGCGCTTTTTTGGGTTTTTCGGGTTTTATGAATATGAATTCTGATTTGTCTTAGTCACGCGATAATATGAAAACAAGTGAACCGATTGGGCTAATTCTTATTTGATGTCTTTAATGATAGAATCGTTTTTACAAAAGAAAAGTTTTAAGTAAATAAAAGGAGTTTTTAACGCGGGCGAAGCCGCGGGGGACTACTAGTACAGTAAATATATGAGTAAATACGTGTTTCAGACTTTAATGAAATTCCACCCCTAAAAGGGTGAAGTGGGGTAAGTCTGAAATCAATATTAATTCGGATTGCGCTGAAATTTTGCATGCAGATTTTGACGTAGGTATCCGGTAAGAATGGATTTTTCAAAATTCACTCTTAAAGGGGATGAGGTGGGTTTCAAATTTGGATGGTCATTTTATTCAAAATTTTACACCAGTACTTCTGTAAATAAATAAGTAAATACGAAATTCAGGCTTTTTCAAAATGCCACCCTAAGAGGGTGAAGTGGGGCAACAAAGTCTGAAAATCAAAATTGTTTTGGATTGCGCTGAAATTTAGAATGCAGATAGTTATTATGACGAAGGTATCCGTTAAGAAAGGATTTTCTTTAAATATCCCCCCGGGGTTTTATACGGAACGGGGATTCATAGTTTCTATGGCGAAACAAGATGAGATAGTCTGTTTTATTCGAAACTTTACATAGGTACTTCTGATAATAAATAAGTAAGTACGTGTTGGAGGATTTTTCGAAATGGGTTGTTAACAAAGTCTGAAAATTTGGGTTTTATAAATATTAATCCCGATTTTCCTTAGTCACGCAATAACATGAAAACGGGTGATTTGGCTAATTCTTATTTGATGTCTTTTGTGATAGAAAGGTTTTTACAAAAGAAAAGTTTAAGTCAATAAAAGGAGTTTTTAACGCGGGCGAAGCCGCGGGGCACTTCTAGTGTATCTATATATGTAAGTTTGTGTGGGTCCAACCTTGGAAGCGAGATTAGAACTACTTCCTGTCCTGAGTTTCGATTGGTTTAAAATTTGGTATACTTGCGTATCTTCGGTGCAATAATATGCAATAACAATGCAATAATATGGTACCATGGGGCTACATACTGAAAAAGCGGAAGAGGTTTATCGGGATCGTAGCATGTGGAAGCAAGTAGTCTCTGCCAACCCTAACGGAAAAAAGGCGTGATTTTATGTATGTATGTATCGGGCAAACCTGATAATGGAGCTGAGCTGTAAGGACTAGAACTCAGTAAGAACAAATAGTAGACAGTCAATTTTCTAGCTATGGTATATATTTTAATAATTTAGAACTTTTTATTACACATGATATTCTAATCATAAGTACACATGTACAATGTACACGTTACACATGATAAAGTCTTATGTTTAAATTTATTTATTTACCTTTTCATTTATTTTCAGACCCAGCTATGGACGCCACCCTTCGCTTGCGTCGTCTCACCCTTGAAGCCAACGAACCGTTATTTAAAGGTATTTTTTTTAAATATTTTATTGGATATCGTTTGATCTCGCCGTGGTAAGCAATAATGTGCTCGAAGATGGTAAACTAGGCAAATTGCAGCCGCGCGTCTTTAAGATACAAACGCGGAAGCTGATAGCTTACTTTTAATAACTACTTATTATTTTATTTAAAAATAGAAAAACAGTTGACATTATTTCTTCTTGATGTGATAAATCGAAAATATTACAAATAACTTAAATGTTCTACATAAACTCGACTGTTTTTCGGGAGTTATGTCTTGATGTTTGCTAATAAATCTGTAAGCTTACAGCTTAGAAAGCAGCTAGTCGATGTGATAGAGTATTATTATATTTATTTACTTAATATTGTACATAACTGTATACATAGTATCCTATGTCACATTGAACCTTTCTATAATATTATTAACATGTTAAACCGACTTCCAAAAACAAAGGAGGTTCTCAATTGAGAACCTCCTTTCCAAAAAAACATACAGACGAATTCGTCTGTATTTATGATAGTACAGTACCTAAAAACAGTACAGTACCTCACAATTGTCACTGCGGCAGTGAAGTAGACAGATTAGGCCACCATGGCCTGTCATGCCGCCGCAGTGCAGGGCGTCTCTCACGTCACGCCTCCTTGAATGACGTCATTCGTCGGGCCCTTGCCACCGTGAACGTGCCGGCTATATTAGAGCCGAACGGTATATCACGTGACGATGGTAAGAGGCCCGACGGTATGACGTTGGTTCCGTGGTGCCGAGGGAGACCGTTGGTGTGGGACGCGACGTGTGCTGACACATTAGCGGCGTCCCACATATGCGGGACCTCACGAGCAGCAGGTGCGGCAGCGGATGCGGCAGAAACCCCTCAAACGGAGCAAATATGCTGCCATTGGTGATGGCTACATTTTTCTTCCGTTTGGGGTCGAAACAATGGGTCCTTGGGGTCGAGATGCGCGAGGTTTTGTAAAGGAGCTGTCCAGACGATTAATAGACGTCACTCGTGACCAAAGAGCTGGCGCTCACCTCGGCCAACGGATTAGCCTAGCAATTTAACGAGATAACGTCGCCAGCTTTTTGGGAACGTTACCGGCAGACAGCTGCGACCTAGGTTCTGTTTTTGATTTATAACATTTTACTTATTTATATCAGTTTAAATAGTTTTTATCTTAATTTAGTTTTAAGTTGTATATACTCGTATGTACTATTTGTAAATATTGTTTAATATGGAAATAAAAACCTTTATATAATATTTTAATAATAATGTCTGTATTATAGTTTTAGGAGTATTTTAAATTGTATATATAGTTTTAAATTAATTTTAATTGTGTACATTAAACATAAATTTTCAGTTTAAAAACTAAAACAATCGACTTCAATGCCCCGCGAGTCAATTTCTGTAGCAAGTTTAAGACGTTTATCGTCATATCTCTAGAGATACTAATGAATCAGACCTGGATGATATTACAATGGGATCACCTCAGAAACGTACCCTACCGATTACAAAAAGAATCATTCGAATCGGTGTGCATTTTACGCGATTACTCCGTCAATTGTGAATCGATTCGAATGATTCTTTTTGTAATCGGTAGGATACGTTTCTGAGGTAGTCCCATTGTAATTTCATCGAGATCTAATAAGTATCTCCAGAGATATCACGATAATCGTCTTGAACTTGCTACTGAAATTGACTCGCGGGGCATTGAAGTCGGTTGTTTTAGCTTTTATTAATTATACAGTCTCTGGTGGTCTGCTACCAACAGTGTGCGTCTCAAACAAGGATGGGTTGCATTTTACTATAGCGGCAAACTCAATTATGTTACGTATATTGACTATATTGACGGTAGTGTGAGAAGCCCGTGCGCTTTAAAAATACCTCTGCACGTATCGTATCGAGGCAACGTTTTTGAGCTCGGAAATAGAAAGTACCTAATATTGTATTTCTAGCAGTTTGTTTTTTTTTTCAGAAGAACAATCAAGCATAGAGTCCTTCCAGAATTTATTGCAGAACGACCCTAACGACCCGCAAGTAACAGCGGCGGATCTGATGAGGATGAGGCAAGAGAGAGGAGCCATGTCTAATATGAAGATGTATATAGACCCTCTTCTTGTCAAAGAACATCTTGACCGTACTCGTCACTATACGCGTGGCACTTTGAAAGATATAAGAGAGGCGGGCGAAGAGGTTCTTGCCCTTGTGCTCTTGATCCCATCGTCATCAAATGACATAATAGCTTCGATCAGGGTTTCTGCTGGAAACAAGTACGCATTTATACCGTTCCATAAGAACGCGGTTGAACTATCAAAGCTTATGAAAAGACCCCAACGAAAAGTATGGAGAAAATACTAGTAAACTCACTACAAATACGATCTCGTCGTTTATATTGGCAACATTTTTTTTATACAATTAAGTGTTATTGTGTAATCGGTCTTTTTTAATGATTTTTTTTTGTTTAATGTAATCACGTAAAAAAATAATACTTAAATTCATAATTTAAAGCCACCCCTCACTGATTTGTATATGCATAATGTGTCCATTGAGACCATTCCAATGAGCCTTAATAAGATATTTCAGACGAGGAGTTGAGAGTATTTTGCAGATGCAAGGAGATGTCTCAACATTCAAAGTCATTATTACAGGTCAAGTTTACCATATTCTTGCAATATAATTAAAGTAACAGGAATTAATACATTTGTTTAGTTTAGACTAATATAATATAAACTAAGCTAAACAGATGGCAGCAAAGTAGAAGGTATGTTGTGCATAGAACGCCACTTTGATTTTTTGACGTCCGCGGTCAAAGAAGTTGCTATCGTAGTCTCATCAACCAAAAAAGAGCAGATAATATTTAAACGGCAAAACGGATTTTAATGGAATCAAAGCTAAAAACACTCTCGATAAAGACACCTATCACACAAAAAACACTAAATCAAAATTAGTTCATCCGTTTGGGCGCTACGATGCCACAAACACACACACACACACGGACACACGTCAAAATTATAGCACCCCATTTTTTTGCGTCGGGTGTTAATTATATTAAACCGGCTCTGGAACAACTATTCAATTCCACTTCTTAAACCATGAGCTTTTTTGAAGATCCATCTTCACTTTTCAATTACCACGCGGTGTGGTGTATAAGACGTTTTATAAAGGTCCCAATAATATTTTTTCTTATATATCTTATAAGACGTTTTGCTTGTAAAATCTTCAGCTGCCGCGTAGTAAATCCGTTTATTATAAGAAGCATTATACTAACTGATACCCGCGACTTAGTTCAGGCACACCAAGAATTAAGTAGCCTATGTTCATCCTCGTGCTATAAAATTGTTAAATCTGATTATATAGCGCAGTAGTATTTGTACCGACTGGTTCACACCTAACGTGATCTACGGCGACCAGAAAACGATTGAAATCAGATCGCGAACGCGCACGCGGACCCAATACGCCGCGGTGTGGTCGTACTCTAAATGTATTCGTTCTTCTTTGTAAGTCGTAATTACTATAATTTAAATACACTCGTATTATGTACACTTAGAATACATAAATAAATATTCATATCCAAATTGTGTGACAAGTTTCGACAAGATGTAGGGACATTTAATAATAATGTAGCTGTAATAAAATGACTGTCCAATTTTTTTAATATATACTTAAAGTAGGTACTAGTTATAGTATAGTATGAATATATAAAAGCATATTTGTACTGGTAGTGTTTTAATGTATCAAATGTTTTCAGCTTTTAAATGATAGGTACTTTTATTGTTAATAAAAATTCTTTTTTTCAAAAATGTGTTTCGTATATGTTTTATCATTGTGTTAATCTGTTTTTAAAACTAAGCTTATATTTTCATGTTATATTATTTGACAAATCAAATAATAAGCCATCACGGTTTTATTATTCGTATGCCGTTCAATTTCGTATTATATTATGTCCTAATTATAATTAATACATGTTTTGTATAATGCATAGTTAATAGGAGACGTTGATAATAAATTTACGTCGAGCCCACAAACAGTTATTTTTTTGTAAACATAATAATGCCCACAAACTCAATATCCTGAATTAGCTATTAGATCGAGCTTATTGCGAATCTATAGGCCTTGCGTGCTATCATACACTAGCCTAGCAGATATAAAAAAATATATATTTACTAGCGGATCCGGCAGAGTTTGTCCTGCACGATCGCAGCGCCACCTATCGGGCCCAATTGTGAATCTATACCATCTATGGACTAACTCAAACATACACACCTAAATTCATCTAAATCGCTCCAGCCGTTTAGGAGGAGTTCAGTGACATACACACGTACAGTATAATTATATACAGAGTGATTCAGCACCGATGGATCAAACGAAGCAAGGTGGTAGAAGACCTCACTGCGCATCTATTGAACCCCCCTGTATGTTCTACCATTTTGGATAGTTTATGAGATATGATATTTTTTTAATATAGCTACTTATTGTATCTAAACATCTATGAAAGGATGGGTGAATTGGAAAAAATTATATGAACAACTGTTGACTTCATCGCACCATTTTAATATGAACCGCATAACTTAGGTAAATAAATTTTGCAGAGGTGGTAGCTACATAGATAAATACTTACGTTATTGAAATAGCTAAGAAAAATAACATTATGTGATTTTTATTTTGTAGTGAATGAGAATTTTGTATTTTTTTTATTATTGTGAAAGTATTTACTTTTCAAGTAAAATAATAATACTACCATTAGTTAGGTCTATTATTCGCCTACGTTGACAAAAATAATTTGCGCCATAGCGTAAATGGTTCGGTAGGAAAAAAATGTTGTGGACCAAACCGGCGGTAGCTAAAAATATTTAAAAAATTATCATATCTCATAAACTATCCTAAATGGTAGAACATATATGGGAGTTCAATAGATGCGCAGTGAGGTCCTCTACCACCCTGCTTCGTTTGATCCATCGGTGCTGAATCACTCTGTATATAAAGTGAACGTTCTGCTGAACACTATTCATCCTTAGCTTAAATACTCTGTTTTAATGAGCTAAGTTAGCAAATAAATGAATTATTATAAAAAAATATTATTAGCGAGCCGGCTTAGTTTTTTTGTAGTGTACAGATTTGACCAACGCCATCCAAGTGGGAGACAGGCCTATACAAAACAATTGCTAGTTTTTACATACCTTCTAGTGAAACAATGTAGACAAGAACTTATTATTTATATTTCTGTGACAAGAATAAACGAGATAACTTTCTCTATTATATTTAATTTTTTCTTGATTGTTTCCCAATAAGGATTTGAGATTGGTGCAAGCATTACGCAGATGCAAATGCAAAGCTAATCGATCTAGGTATTCAGACGCTAGACGCCTTGCTGCATAATTGCTGCAAATTATAGTTCAACATTGCGCCAGATGTGCTAGTTGCTACCTTTATAGATGATGTTTAGTTGATGTAAGTATTCAATACATAAATATGTATATCCTATCCTAATGAACAGAGTGTCCGGTAAATAATGGAAAACTCTGTAAGAATGCTAGACGTACTGATAGGCGCCACCGCTACATGGTCGATATTCTATCAACCCGCACGAAGCGATTTGCTTCCACAGCCATCATACGTACTGCCAGGGACTGGAACTATTTGCCTGAGTCTGAGTTTCTGGAAATGTATTGGCTGGTGGGCTTCAAGTCTCGCGTGAATGGGTATCTTCTAGACAAGCGTGCTACTTCGTAAGTCACATCGTTACTTAACATCAGGGGAGATAGAGGTCAAATTCCGCTGGCCTAGAATATCTTGTTAAATTTATTACATATTTTCATATGCTGATGAGTGATGATCAAGTTTAAATATTATTCACGCAAGGGCACAATTTGGATACTTGCCATTTTTGCCACCTACCATCATAATTAATTTTTTATCACGTTCAGACAAGCACTATATATCTCACCTAATGTTAAATATTGATTCGGTCGACAGTGGAATCGTGCTCGGAATAATTTTCTAAAGGTACGGCCACACCGCAGCGTCCTGCGATCTGCGGGCGCGTTCTCAGTAATTTTCAATTGTTTTCTGATCGCGTTTGGTGTGAACCAGTCGGTACAAATTACTCTGATCGCCGCCTAGACCGCGCACGCAGAACGCTGCGGTGTGTCCGTACCTAAAGGTAATTGAACTCTGCACTGGTTATTGACCACTATTACTTTTATAGAATGCGATTATGCAACGTACTTGTCTAAATAGCCATTTTATCATACATGCACTTCAATAATAATTAATTACTATATTTGGTCTCAACAAAAAGAGCAAAATAAAATAAATATCATGTTAGAGTATTCACTAATAAATCTCTACAACTTTCAGTTTATAATAGACATAACAGGTACACGATTTTCAGGAAGCTGCATTCTGTACTCATAGAATCATAGACAAAACTATGAAATACCGGAAGATAATGCAGTTTTGGCAACACTGTCCATGCAATAAAATCAATACCTCACCTACTGCGGGCGTGATTCATTTCTCACTAACTGCGGCGCCCATCGGACTTACGTTTTAATAAATGTAAGCTAAGACAAGCCTCTGTAAGCCAGTATAATACCTACCTGTTGCACAGTGAGCCCTGCTGCCCTACATTCAGTGGTTTGAGGTAGGTCAATTCATTTCATGCTTTGCCTGTTTTATATCTGCCGTTGGCTCAACCCGTCCGTGCTAAGAACACATATTATTTCTAAAATTATTTTTAAAACGTACTTCTTTGGGTTTACACATAAATTAAATGTTTTCTTTTAGCTTCTTTTTACTACGTATTTTAGACAGAAAAAAAACATACAGACGAATTGAGAACCTCCTCCTCATTTTTTGTGAAGTCGGTTAAAAATAAAGCAAGTCATTTTATGACAAAAAAGTGTATTCAAAAAATTGTAAAGCCGTCTTAGATGGTAAAAGTACATATTTTATTATTATGAGACACCTACTAAATATACACATACTTACGAATATTATCTAATCTAGTGATTCCTGAATAACAAAGCATAGTCAGTGGCGAATCAATCCTTGGAGTATAAAATGTATAAATGTAAAAATAATAATTCAATAATAATTTATTAATTAAAAGGCATTATAACAGAATACATGATTTAACAAATCCCTGGTACCTAAACTAGGGTCAAAGGCCCGTGGTATATGATACCAGTAATCTACTGTCTAAAGGACTCAGTTTCATGCCTTACTTACAATCTAAATTTATTAAATGTAACATTATAGATATTTCTAACATCATCACAAATTAGAATTTTCCTTAAATTGACATACTACTGTTCTCATAATTTAAAAGGTAAGTAGCTACTCAAAATACATGATTGGTAAATCGCTACGCCCATGTTGGATCCGCAAAATTGCGCGTATATCCTTAACCTTAAGAGCGTACGCGGGGTGCAGTTTTCCATACAAACGTATTCCCCTGTTTCTTCCCCGGAAAATGCTTTTAGAGCAAAATTTGTTTCTACGAAAAATTAAGGTCTGCTGTAGCCCCTATCATTTGCTTTTTTTGATCAACCAATTGCAATTAGAAATATGACCCTTCAAAAATTTCAAAGAGAAAATTAAAAGGCTTGCATTTCTTTTTGCAATTGGTTGGACAAAAAAAGCAAATGATAGGGGCATAGCTACTGCAGACCTAGATATTTTGTAGATACAAATTTTACTCTAGATGCAATTTCCAGGGAGGAAACAGGGGAATACATTTGTATGGAAAACTGCACCCCGCGTTTGCTCTTAAGCGCGTCGTGGCGGCGCACTAGACGCAAAGCTATTATTAACCGACTTCAAGATGGAGGTTCTCAGTTCGCCTGCATGTACGTTTTTTATGTATGATCACCGATATACTTGTCGATGAGCGATTTTCAAAATGTTATTCTAAAAATCAGTATACTCTTAAATTGGTCCCATAAATTACCATATAAATGATAAATGATGGTAAATTCATCGAGGTCAGATAAGTATCTACAGAGATAAAAGATAAACTGAAAATTACTAGCGCGGCATTTTAAGGCAATTTATTTTTCATTTTTGAAACGTTCTTCAATCATTTGTTCTCAAACATTGATTGATTGGTAACTCATATAATATCTAAAGTATTAGTTGTGGTATAAAAACGCCATACTCAATATCGTTTTCATTCCAGATCAATTTATTTCGAGTAATACAAGTAAGATCTGAAACAACATGGACAACCATCCACCAAATACACCGGAGCGTCTCGCTGCCCTGATAGGTCCGATTGCACCCATACCGTTATTCCGCAGAAGAGAAGTGCGCCCGACTAACTCCACGGCGTGCCAGACCTCGCCTCCGCTTGCCGAATCAGCCGTCCAAACTAACTACGCCACTTACTATGGGAGCCACCAACTCGTCTACTTCGCTTATGGAGAATATGTTTACCTCGGATACCGTTATTACACCCTCGATGGAAGAGTCAAGCATGTACCGTTGTACAATCACCCAGTGCGCATCTCGCAGCTGCAACGCACACCTAAGCGTCCGCCCGCCCCGCATTAAATTGCCGAAAACAAAATTCCTAAATGGCCTAGCCCCAAATGGACCTAGGGCAATTAGAATAAAGATGTCATAGTTCCACCACATTAGAACGATTTTACGAACACAGTGCTGAAATATGGTGCAAATCTGATAAGGACTTCTTATTAGGACGTTGTTTTATCATGGCTTTAAGTCAACATTATATTTTACGTTGTTATATTTAATTACGCAACAAGTTTTCAGTAAATTTGTCTAACGTGGTGGTACAGAAAACAATGTAAACAAAAAACGCAACTGTGGATCCGGCCAGGGTTTTACCTTCATCTCGATGTGTCTATAGGTGACTCTTTCACTTTTGGTTACCCTGTTTTAACACATCGATAATGTCTGTATCTATACATCTACAAATGTGTTCAGTGGAAGTTTAAATCTTATACCTACTTTAACGAAGTCCTTAAAAGGCATTTATCTATTTGAGTCTTGGTGTGGTACTCTGTAGACAATATTTTATTATACTTATGTGTCAAATTGTCTTCGAATCGAAATATTTTAAATATTAAACCTTTTAAATGTTTGTGAATGCCAGTGGTTTTATTGTGAGATATAACGCATGGAAAACATAGAATGGCCATTTCTTTGCGCTACTACATATACATAGATCATAAAATTTAGGGTTTTTTGATAATGTTGAGTGATTTTATGACCGTTCTCACTGGAGTTGCGAATAGGCAAATTTAATGATACATTTATGTGCAACGGTAGGTATATTAGCCATGGTGTAGTCGCAATTGAGTAAAATTTTAAATGATATAAAATATAGTTTGAGCCTACGCCAAGCTACAACGAATACTTTTTTATTGTTATAAAAATATTAATTATGTAGGTTGTTTTTTTTTAAATATTTTATATCTCTTCAAAACAGTTTTTTTCATGGCATCATTCAAAAACATTAATATATAGACCTATACTAGATTTCTTATCACTAAAAATCTATCTATACATCTATATACCTACTTGTTGCAGGCAGATAGCTTAATAAGCCGTTCAATCAACAGCCTAGCCTCTTTACTAAACAGCGCTGATTAACTAGATTCCTGAATGATATCCAGCCATTTGATCAAACAGCTAAGCAAATGACTTGGATCGATGACGTTTCATTACTTGCCTAGCCTGTTCATTAGTCTAGGACACTAAAGGCAACACACTAGGAACAGTGACCCCCGTAGTATTATTATCTTTTTAACCGACTTCAAAAAAAGGAGGAGGTTTCTCAATTCGACCGTATATATATATTTTTTTTTTTTTTTATGTTTGTTTGCGGATAACTTCGTCGTTTATGAACCGACTTCGATTATTCTTTTTTTGTTCGAAAGGAGATATCCCAAGTGTGGTACCATGGTAATTTTATCGAGGTATGATAAGTATCTCCAGAGATATTGAGATAAACATCTCAAAATTGGTACTGAAAATGAATAGCGCGGCATTGAAGTCGGTTGTTTTTTAGTTTTTAAACGATATTATCTATGACTGCGTGACGTGCGAGCCGCGGCAGCGGCCGCGTGTCACCGCAAGGTTCCAACACCGCGTAAGTTGTAACATCGCTTATTTTTAGTTATTAGTTTTTTTTAAATTGATGCTTCTGACCACTCGCTCCCCGGCTAATGTTTTTCCATGAAGCATTTTTAATAAATATGTCAACACCAATATTATAAATGTGAAAGTCTATTTGTTTGTCACCTCATCGCAGTAAAACGGCACGACCGATTAAGCTGAAATTTAGCAAAAAGATCGCCAATAAGTTAGAATTGTACATAAGATACTTCTTATCGCACTACTTATCTATCTTAAAATATATTTCGCATATGAATACTACTAGTCCACGATGAAAAAAATGATGATGGAAAATTTTCTCAACGGTCGGTGTTTCAAGATATAAGCGGAAACTTTAAAAATTGAGACTTGTATGCTACTGTACTCATAGATCTAGGATTTCACAATAACGTAGTGAAATCCTATATATGTGACTGTACCTATACCTGATCACGTCATTTATTTCCTCAATATATTACCAGTACAAAATATAAATTATTCATGTGACGGTAACGCCTAGATACGCGAGATGAAGCACAGGCAACACAGCCTCCCCCAGGAGAAATCAATAACTATCACAAAACGAGCTTGCTAGACTTTTTAACAGGTGTGTGCCGAATTTCCACGAACGAGTTTCCATTTTGCAGTTTCACCAGTTTTACCAGGTAAGCTGTCCTAAAAGAAGTTATTGTGTTTTATATTCATTGTATTTTGAACGTTTGCCGTAGTTAAGGTCATTATAGTGCACATCAGCGGCTTCTTGCGTCCTTCATATGGAGGACATTGTGGTAGGTCGAATTCTGCAAACAAAGGAAATGGGTCTTTAATGTTTAAGGAGACGATAATGATATGAAAATCTAAAGCAAATAACTTATAACTCAATCGAGCGAATGCTCCAATGTTGTATGAAAATCAAGGATGGGCTACTAGGGCTTATAGGTTCTATGAACCGACATATGTATTACCTTCATTTAGCTCCGTCGTATTGCGATCGATAAAATGCAATATTTTAAACACATGGATAAGTCTTACGAGAATTACCAATGACTGACGTACGTGATAGGCGTTTTACTTATGATGATTTAGTGAGGGAACGACTTCGACGCATTTCACAGAAATTGGCAAAAACATGCAAAAATTGTACAGAACAATGTCAAGCAGCAAAACAAAGATATAGTTAGGCAGCACAGATTCTTGTCGAATTTGATGCTTTATACTCCTTAATTTATGCAATCAAAATTGGTGGGCCAATGAAGTAGGTAAGTAAACCAAGATAGGCATATATCTATAGTTGCTGTAGCACCCGTTCTTAATTCTATTCCAGAAACCGTCATGGGCAAGACAAACAAGACGGGAGAAGTGAACGGTAAAGTCATTATGCGTGAACTTGGTAGGATTTCGAAGGCCGATGCAAACAGGCTCATGTTTGGACGTGATGGGCAGCCGCTTTTGACTAAGAAGATCATACAGGTGGCTCCAGGGTGCCGGCTCATAATACACACTAACTTCCCGTCTAACATGATCGTGCGGGGAAGTCTGAAGAAGTGTGCCAATCGTATGTACTTGGATCTGAACATCTTTTATCCAACGGAGAACCAGCAGCCTGTGGTGGATATCAGCAGCACGAAGCGCATCCGCCAGACTGGCTAAACGACTTTACGTAGTATTATTATCTTTTTTATGACAACTTTTATGCCACGACAAGTTACATTTACTTTTATTTAAACCTATAAGGGATATTGCGACATCTTTAAGATTTAGATAGGAGAGAAAAGGAAGAACGTGATTAAAGATTGCTCAAAAAACGAAAAGTAGGTTTATTGGAACGATTTAATTTAATTCATCTACCCAATTATGAATTTAATGTATATTGGATTTTTTTAAACTAATGTTTAAGCTTTGTCATGGATCAAAAATTCTGATCGTACGTAGTAGATATTTACTTCTTTTCTATATTTTGTCAGAATATACTTGGTGTTATAAATGTAATAAGTTTTGGCCATCATTATATATGCGAGATATGGTCTCAGTCCGAAAGTCTGAAAGTACAGCAGGGAGACACTAGACCGATTTTATCTGAATCGACCTATTTATTATCTCTTATTTGGACACACAGAACGGGACGAAGTAAGAGATAAGAATCAGCTACATGTACACAGTGAGACTTAGATGTTAAACGAGGGCAGGACCTTTGTCCTATTACAATCTTGTGTAGCAGTATTTGATGAAATACCTTCGTCATCGCAGTTTAATACTGTCTATTTTCGATGTTTTAATCTACCTATACATACTTGTACTTACTAATGTTAGATGGTTAGGGTGCCCAGCTAACGGAATAATATCAGGGTTATCACAACACAAGTCACAGAAATCTTTATACTGCATTATTCATTCAAATAAAAACTATCAACGCTGTACGTTTTTTTAAGTTTCAACTATGGACAGCAAATAAACATTTAAAATTGAAGTATCATAATGTAATGACACTTTGCATGTGATCAATCATAATTGTATATCTATGTAATATAAAGATTACTGTTTTTTTTACCGCGGATCACGATTGTAAAGTGTTCACTGGGTTCCGCCAAATTGGCCATTTGTTGCCGATTACCTGTAGGTACTGGTTTTTAATAAATGTTCGTAGAATAAAACCATTCGTTTTATTGTTACTTAAGTGTAAGTGCTATTGGATTAACAAACAAAAGTGGCAGTGGGCTGGTCACATCTGTCGTAAAAGTTAGCACCTATAACACGTTGGGGTAGACGTGTTCTAGAAAGGGTGGAGACCACGGCTCAGTAAACGAAGCGTAGAACGCTCTCCAGCTAGGTGGAGCGACGAAATACGCAAGCTGGCAGGCAGCGGTTGGAAATAAGAAGCTGAAGATCGAGCTCAGTGGCGTACCATTGGAGAGGCCTATGTCCAGCAATGGACGAATACTGCCTGTTAATGATGATGATGATGATGTATTCCCTACATACCTAACTTAACCATACATTACTTGCAAAATTAACAATATATTACATAGGTATATATAAAATTATTTAAATTTATTGATTAGGTGAATTATCACTCTGATTCTCAATCATTCGGAAACCTATTCGGATCTGTAAACTACTTCTCCTTTTACTCAGATCTTTGCAATTCACAATGCTCTAATCCAAAACTTTTGATAATTCATCTCGAAAAATCAGTGATTCTTATCGGAAAGGTTTCCAAATAGGATCATAATAATCACGGAATAATAAAGATTCGAATTTTTAAATGACGCTTCTGAATTCGAATGTATCCGATTGAAATGAGAATATTGAGAATAACTATGCAGAAGGAGTTTTGGCGGGAACGTGGAAAAGTGTGTGTGATCTCATTGTATTCTTTCCTAAAACTTGTGTTCTTCCGCGTGTTAATATGTAATAAATGTGGATTATTAACCGTTAAGTGCCTTTATTGCCTTGATTTATGAAAGAAAGGTTTATACGAGAGAAAAGTTAGTAAATGAAAGAAGTGTTTCACCACCTACACATCAGAACTTTGGTATGTTCACACCGTAAGCAACACAAGTTTCTGAAGGAATCGTTTAGGCTGATATTTGCTCATGTAACTACTCTTCCTTAATTGGATTAATAGCTGATACCCGCGATTTCGTTCACGTACACCAAGATTTTATCACAGTAAAGCTCTGTCGATCAACATTTGTGTGATCCGAGTTATAAATGAGTAAAAATCATGATTTTATTTTCACAAAAAGTAGCTTATGTCATCCTCATGCTATTAAGTAACTTAATATGTATCTCCTTGTTAAATTTCAGTAAGATCGGATCGTCCGTTTAGGCATGATTAGGCAGGTAACAAACAAACAGACAGAGAGAGTTACAGACGTTTTTATAATGTACTAGCTGTGCCCCGCGGCTTCGCCTGCGTTAAAAACCACTTTCATTTATTTAATTTTTTTTTCATAAAAACCTTCTACTGCCGATAAAAAACACGACAAAAAAAGAATAAGCGAAATCGGTCTGGACCGATTTCGCTAATTCTTTTTTTGTCGTGTTTAACGGCAGGCCGTTAACGCGTGATTCCGTAACCAAGGGACATTGGGATTAATTTTTATTATAATGTATGTAGTATGTATATATATATATATATATATATATATATATATATATATATATATATATATATATATAGTCTGATTTATGAGTATTTATTACGTATACTTATTTACAATTGTAGGTTCATTGCAGGCATGTTCTTTATAGGGTGTAAGGAATTAAATAAATTATAAGAAGGCGGCAATTATATGAAACTTCGTGCGGAAGAAACCGCTAAGTCCATTAGGGATGTTAAAAGATTGACCCGTCTCATGTCTCAGTCAGTGGCATCATAGCTCCCAGAATCCCAGACTAAACCCATTTAGATTTAGATTTTTGTTAGAAAATCATACACCTATTTTAACAAAGAACACTCCCGAGGAATGGCTTCATACAATCAATATCTTTCTATCAGAGACAGATAGGGTTGCCAGATGTACGGTTTTCGACCGGACAGTTCGGTTTTCTTTAGGCATGTCCAGTCAAGAAAATCTTGGTAAACCGGACAAAAGAACACTAAATATATAAAAAAGTAGTATGATGTAAAATTTGTTACTTAATAAATAAAACTTAAAAATTTGTCCGGTTTTTTTTTCAACACATCTGGCAACCCTAGAGACAGATCATTGATAAAAAACCGTCACTTCAAATGCGAATTTATACTTAACCGATTCCGTGCGGAGGGCTCCGGAGGCGCCATGAAAATCTTTCGCGCCTGGCGTAAGGCTCCCGAGATGAGTCGGACTCGCACTCGTAGGCTTCCGTAACACAGTATTTTATAACTATCATTTTTCGCCAGAAAAACGTTCTTTGTTTTTCATAGAGTTTGTATGAAAAACAAAGTTATATTTGCGGTTTTGAAAATGTGCTATATCTCAAAAACTACTGACTATATCTCTTTCAAACCAATTTTTGGAGAAAGTTTTTAGTGAGATCTACAGCATATATTTTTCGTAGATTTTTCACTATCTTATTTTAAAAGTTAGAGGGGACACACACACACCCATTTAACACTTTCGAAGTATGTAACTTTCAAACGATAGACTTTGAGAAAAAATAGTTTTAGGAATTTAATTTTTAAAGACATATCTAAAAAAAAAATTTCAAAAAAAAAAAATCATCATACATATACGTGTGGGCAATACGTATTCGTTTCAGTTCCATGTATGAGATATCCCCCTTAAACTTTTATTTTTTTAATTTTAGTATAAGATTCGGAAAGCGGTTCAAATAATACATCTACCTACCAATTTTCAATTCTGTAGTGTTAATAGTTTCGGAATAAAATGGCTGTGACATACGTACGTACAGACGGACGGACAGACAGACATGACGAATCTATAAGGGTTCCGTTTTTTGCCATTTGGCTACGGAACCCTAATAAAAAAGGTGTATTAATTTTTGCATTTCAGTTTTTTCAGCGTTTTAATTTTTATTTAAAAGTTTTAACAGCTGAAAGTGAACGTACCGGGTAACTATTATATAATCTGTGGTACCGGCCCGAAAGAGGCCGACACTTACACAGAGTCAGTCCCTTTCTTTTGTCCACACCTTTTCTGTATATATAAGGCAAACGGTACTGACTGACTGATGACTGACCGACTGACTGACTGACTGATCTACCAACGCACAGCTCAATCCACTGAACAGATTGCGCTGAAATTTGGCATGCAGATAGGTATTATGGCGTAGGTATCCGCTTAGAAAAGATTTTTCAAAATTCAACCTTTCTGGAGACAAAACTGGGGTTCACTGTTTGTATGGAGAAACAAGGTTAGATACGATTAGTCTATTTTATTCGAAACTTGACACATGTAGTACACTTCTGTAAACAAATAAGCAAATACGTGCTTCAGGCTTTTTCGAAATTACACCCCTGAGAGGGTGAAACGGGGTGACTTAACAAACTTGACTTGACGGGTGGGATTTAACATAGTTTGAAAATCAATATTCTTTTGGATTGCGCTGAAATTTGGCATGCAAATAGTTATTATGACGTAAGTATCCGCTAAGAATTTTTCCAAAATTCTCCCCTGAAACAGCAGTTCTATGTTTGTATGGAGAAACAAAATTAGATAGGTAGTCTTTTTCATTCGAAACTTCGCAGAAGTATTTTTGTAAATAAATAAGTGCATACGAATTTCACTTTAAATTATTAAAACTTATTAACTTTGAACCCCTCTTTCATCCCCTTATGGGATCAATTTTGAAAAATCCTTACTTAGCGAATACCACATCGTAATATGAACCAAATATCAGCGCAATCCGAACAATATTGATTTTCTGACTTTGTTACCCCGTTTCACCCTCATAGGGGTGGAATTTCGATAAATCAGAAAACGTTTCGAATAAAATAGACTATCTAATCTTGTTTCTCCGTACAAACTTTGAACCCCCGGTTCATCCCCTTAAGGGGTAAATTTTCTAAAATCCTTTCTTAGCGGATACCTACGTCATTATAACTATCTGCATGCCAACTTTCAGCGCAATCCGTTTAGTGGTATGACCTGTGCGTTGATAGATCAGTCAGATAGTTTAGTAAGATTATTATATAAGACGAAGAAGAAGATACGATACTTACATTTTTGGCTGATTCTTTTATGTTGTGTTTTTGTTAACGAAAGGTTTTAAGTAAATGAAAGAAGTTTTTAACGCCAACGAAGCCGCAGGGTACATCTAAACATAAAGTGCTCAGTTACAGGCACACACATACTGGCAAATGCACTAATTTTGCGAGTTCATAACTCTCAATGAGTACACATATTACATTTTGATGTAATTACTTTTTTGATATACTTACTCAATGGTAAAAAAATAAAAATACAACAATTAGTATTTAGTTACAAAAGTTTACAAGTATGATATGTATTACGATAAATCTTTAATTATTAAATATTTAAAACGTAAAGAAGTGTTTAACACATCTATAATTTATCTCCGGTCGTTCTACCATAACCTAACATGTACCTAATGTACACACAGAGTACATTGAATATAGGGTACAAAAAGGTTTAGCATCTCTGATCGAAAAATGTAAGTTTCCGTCAATACTTCAAGAACACGCAGATAGTCACTTTAAAACCGCTTACGTTCTATTTCGGGTGGCAACTGAACTTAAATCACGTGAAAAACGAAAAAAAAGCACAGTGTTATAGTTCCTGGCGGATGGCGCCTTAGGGGCGCCATCATACTCCCTGGCGTAGGGCTCCTCAGGGTAGCCATGAAACATTTGTTCGCCGCCAGGCACAAAAGTTTGATAAAAAGACTAACGCACGGAATCGGTATTGAATGCCAAGGCATGTTTCCTAGGAGGCGCAGGTTCTACCTAATCCCGTCGGTTTTCGGTGTAACGAAGTCTATAGGTATTTGTTTGTTGGTTACCTCTTTACAGTAAAACGGCTCGACCAATTTGTCTGAAAATTTGCGCATACATAACCAATATGCTATAATAGAATAGGCCAAAAGATACTTTTTGACTCGGGCGGAACCGCGGGGCCCAGTTTATATTGATCATATAAGTGAAGTTTTCAAGAAATGCTATTCTAGAACTTTAGGATAGGATTGTGTAAACCTTTATATGAATGGAAGGGATTAATAAATCACACAAAAATTATATTATGTACGAGAAAATGTATTTTAAACCAAATTACACTCATATCAGAGTAACCCTACTAGTTATACACAAATATCTAAATGTTACTTACCTACTGACACAAATTATAGAACACCTACTAGTCTGATAACATTAGGTTAATCGCTCATTGAGCAAACATTGTTGCTAATTACAGCCGAAGTCGCCAAATGACATCGCCAATAATATTGGTCATTTATTCAACACAACCAAATACAGTGTGCACTTAGTTAATATAATTTTGTGAAATTACTTATGTTGTTCGTGGAGCCGGGTGACAGATAATCGAGAGTTTATTAGCGATTTCAGTTTGAAACTATGTAGGTACACACTTATTAGTAGGCGTTAAAATTATACTAAGTATACCATTGTGATCAACATATCAAATGTAGGTGTGTTAACATTAACTAATAAATTATGTAAAAATTATGTGCACAAAACTGACTAAAAGTAGACTGTATCTTAAATCAAATCATATCTTTCTCGTCTCGTCATACATTTAATTTTTTTACACCTAAGTAAAATATGTAGATAGTATATCATATCATTAAATAGAAAACTTCTAATGCGTTTACTTCTCTCACAATTTTGTACCTATATCAAATTATTATTTATGTGCATGCAAAGTATTATTATAGGACTTAATTTAGTCATCTGATTTTTCATTAAAGCAATATGCCTCATTTCACAATTTCATAGCGTACTGCAGTGACACTGTAGTTCTAGTTTGAACTCAATTGTTTGGCGATACAAATGCTGTAATATGAACTGCAAGGTGTCGTACAATAACACACAAATAATGCATTGCGGTAAGATATAATTAATTTCTGGTAGTATTGCTAAGCTTAGTTCTCGGCAAGATTGCCGACATGATGCACGTTTTTATAAAACGTTTACGAGCCCTGATAGTCCCGTTACAGCAACTAATATAAACAAAGAATTAGATACTATGTGTATATTCATAGCTACGAGCATTTACCAATGGAAATGTTAACGTTGTAATCCGCAAACATTTTTTTCTGCCGATTCTTACGGGGGACGAGGTAAACACGCATTGCACACACGCAAATCACTGTAACGATCCCGCACACTAGCTTGAAACACGCACACAGTATTAAAAATACAGCGTAGTTACGCACGCTCATATGGCCAATAATGGCTATATGGCCAGCAGAGGGGTACGCCTTGCGTTAACATTTCCATTGGTAATTTGCTCGAAGATTCATAGAGATGCTTCTAAATGAGCAATATTTTTACAATGTTTACTGCAATGTATAGGCGGTAACATTGCTAGAAAATACAGCCAGGCATGGGTAATACAACAATATCGTAAGTTTGCCCTGGCCACATACATTTTGTATTGCCGATATATTTTCGAATGATTGTGTCAGCCATCTTATGGCCTAATGTGAGCCATACCTTTTGGTTCAGGCATATTGGCGAAATTTTTTGTATTAGTATGGCCAGAAATATTTAGTATCTGTACTTATACCTAAGAATGGTTCTGTCATAGCCGGAAATGTGCCAAATTTTGCAGGTAAAATATTGTCGGTTTAGAAGCACCTTAATAAAATTGTAACGAATTGTATAACTAAAACAGAAAAAATAATGATAATAAGTACAAACATTGTACTTAAAGTTACGTTGACGAATATAAGTAAAATTTGAAATTGCCTACAGTGCATTAAATCAATTTGCATTATAAAATATCTTTAAAATTAAAGGCGTGTTTATTCGAAAATATCCTTCTTACATCATTAATATATGACAATCAACAATAGAATACACGTTTAAAGTCAAAGAAGTATAGCTAGGATGATTTAAAAGTATAATTTTAGACTTAAATTTTCTGACAATGAAAGGTCGTAAGTAAATTATTTATTTGCTATTACAGTTATAGTCGCCGACTATATTTTCCCTTGAAATCTTTGAATAACAGCAAATACCTACCTTATATACCTACAATGACATTATTTTATTACTATTTTAAATGAGACTTAGATCTAATACAGAGTTATTCTGTATTTTTATTATAGATTCATATCTCTTTTATACATAAATGTTTAAGGTTAATTTAAGCCAAAACAGCTTACATGTTTCGACTGCTGTCTTTAAGTCATTTCCCATTCTAGGTCTTGCGTGCTACCATATCCCTAACAGCATCGTCTATTCGTCACTTGCCAACAGTTGAGATAGTGGCCAAACGCTAGTCTATAAGATATAATTATAGTATATGATTGTTTTAAATGTATTCAATCAAACTAGATTAGTCAACGATGATGTATATCGTAAGGAAATAATATAATGAAACAAAAATCTAATAATTACATTTACAACAGATATATCCGTTTAAATATCTAGTAGTAATAATTTAAAATCGTTTAAAAAATGAAAAAAAAACCGACTTCGCATGCCGCGATAGTCAAAATATCCACTAGTCATAATCATGTCGTCAAGGTATCAAATTTGTATATATTGTTTATCTCCATATCTCCGGAGATAATTGTCATATCTCGATACAATTTGAATGGGACCAAACGGGAGGCATAATCTCTCAAACAAAAATAAACTGGCCAAGTGCAAGTCGGACTCGCACTCGTAGGGTTCCGTAACACAGTTAAGTATTCCATAATAATTACTTTTGTATAATTACTTTTGTATAATATTACGATATCATTCAATTTTTAAAATGTTATCACTAATTAATTCCGATTGCCGGTAGAATGGAAACATTGAAAAAAATATATATCATGATTCAACTCGGTTGTTCTATTCTATGACACATGTTCATTTTGCACAGCAACAAATGCCTTCCTTGTCCTCCAACATGTCGTTTTGTTTCTGCGATTAATTTGAGATATAATATCAAGTGACAGTATGTATACAACGTAGTTCTTTTTATTCTGAACATAATATATTATTTTTGTCTGATTCTAGTTTTGAATGTTTAGGTAAAATAGCTATTCTATTTGGTTACATTTTTAAGCAGTATACTATTATTTGTGACACCTACCCACATTACATTATTTTTTAAGAAATTACTTTATACGGTTCATAGTACCTAATAGTTGGATTCGCAAATGTAAGTAATTCAAGAATTGAGTAGTACAAAATAATAACCACAGATGACGTAGCTTAATATAGCCACTTTTTTTTTGTTAGCGACAATTTCTGTAATTATTGCTTCTTTAGTTAGTTCGAATTTGATTTAGCGGTGTTTACCTTTAAGTGATTGTGCAATTAGCCTTAAGTTAAATTGTACCTTTATTAGATGTAAGTATTATTGTAACAATTGTTGGTAGACCTTTTAAATAAATAAATAAAATAACTATGATTTTTGGCAACTACAAAATTAACTTTGTTTTTCATAGTGTTTGTATGAAAAACAAAGTTATCTTTGCGGTCGTCTTATCTGAAAAACTGCTGGCTGTATCTCGTTCAAACCAATTTTCGTTGTTAGTTTTTATTGAGATCTACAGCATATATTTTTTTTAGATTTTTCACTCCCATACTTTAAAAGTTAGAGGGGGGGGACACACATATTACCACTTTAGACGCGCCTATCTTTCAAATGATTGACTTTGAGAAAAAATGATTTTAGGAACCTCAATGTCATTTTTGAAGACCTATCCATAAACACCCCACACGTATAGATTTGAATTAAAATTTTTTTTTTTGTTTCTGAACTTTTATTTTTTTTTACTTTTGTATAAAAATCGGAAAGCGGTTCACAGAATACATCTACCTATCAAGTTTCAATTCTGTAGTCCTAACAGTTTCGGAATAAAATGGCTGTGACATACGGACGGACAGACAGACAGACAGACAGACAGACATGACGAATCTATAAGGGTTCCGTTTTTTGCCATTCGGCTACGGAACCCTAAAAAACAAATCGGTTAAGATTTGACGGAGTTCTGAGGTAAAGTACAAAAAAAATACACGAAATGAGAAACTCCTCATTTTTTGTGAAGTAGGTTAAAAAGTGTGAAAATGTGACTCTAAAATGTATAAAACTAATAGGTACTGCATAGAACTAACCTAAGACAGCCATTTGTACAATTTGACTGCAAACATTATTTAACTTAAATGAACTATATAATAAGTATTGGTAATCAATACACAGCAAATAGCAGACGACCCCGATTATTATTCGTAATAAAAAATGCTACATTTTGAATACACACTCCTAAATTCATTTTAAAATAAGTAAAAATAGTACCAAGGTATTTTTATACATTTAATTAAATCACAATTACAATTTATTTACCTACAACATTAATTTAGATAGTTACAGTACATTTGCTTAATATGTTAGCTTTAAATTTATTATTCTGTGGTAAAAAATGACAAAATCTTCCACCTTGATCGGAATGCACTACGTTGCGGTACCTATGATGTTGTGGGTCACGAAATCGTATGAAAACGTTATTAACCCTATTAACCCTACAGAACATCGAACATTTTGAGATATTTCCCTGTTCTGTAATTAACCCTTAGGGTCAGTTCACACCTCGACGTAACGATGCTTTTGAGTTCACGCCGCGAAGCGAGAAGCCGCGCGGCGCAGCTCGGTGCAGCTCGACGCAGCGAGACGAGCGGCGCGACCGAATTATATCAATTAAATGTGTGTCTTATTGTGTGGTTCATAAAGTTCAATTTTTGCCACACCACTGTTAAAACGAGAGACAAAATAAGTTTGTATAGCTCACTCCTGTTCTAATGTCACCACTTTGTGATACGGGCCAGCTCAAAGAGACGGGTCGCGGACGTGGATGTGTTATAAGTTAACTTTCATACAAAATGTATGGAAGTCTTGCGATGCAATTCATACGAGTAAGTACAGAAAGGACGGACTGCGGACGAGTCGCTGAAACGACTCATGAACGACTTCGTCCTATTGCAAAACATACAAAGCAGAGAATAGGGGCGACGACAAGCAGAGGGCGGCGCATAGAAGTGACGGGGTTCGTAGGTTCCGACTGATGTTGATTATCTAGTGATGCAGAGTCACTTATCGATAAAACCTATTTCGATATACATATACAAAATGTCAACCTTAAAACATCATATATTTAAAAGAATGCCTATTATTTAATATTTATGCCGCATTACCACAGCCACGTTTCACACCTTTGAGCAATAAAAAATATTTAAATTGTGTGGTCGTAAATATACAATTTATTGATACGATACAAAAACGTTTTATTGATTATCAATATAAATACAAATTGTACAAATCTGTCCGCTCAATAGATTTCTTCTATTTTTAGATTAATTCTATTTCGCTTCGTTGCGCCCCACAAGCCCGCCCCAGACGCGGTTCGAAATGTTATATTATTCACAACCATTTAACTATGATATTATTGTAAAATTACTGTATCACAACTAATATCCCCGAGTATGTATCTTAGCGATTAACGCGTTTACTGAAGTCGTAGTAGAAGTCTATTAGAACGAGACACAAAATAAGTTGGTACAGCTAACTTCCTGTTTTAATGCTACCACTTTTTAACAACTACCAAACCGTCTTATGCGCGTCATTACGTCATACTATGCTTGTCAATTCCATATCATTTGAAAAGTCATTGGACGTACAGTCCGGCAAGTATAACTTGGCGTGCCTGTGCGCCACTGTGCTTTTACTTTGTACTTTGATAACAGTTCCTCTTAAACCACTTTTAATTACTTTTGGCATTATTGAACTATTTTAATGTAGCAGATTTATCAACAATAACGTCGCGGTAATCTCTCAAACGTCAAACTCACAGTTTCAATTAAAATAATTAGTTCCAAAAACCACCACCGCCAAGCTATACTTGTGGCACTGTAATATGCGTCCTTACGTCCTTATCTCGTCTATTTGGCCTGCGCCTTGATTACCTGACGTACCCATACGTCATTTGTATGGTCAGTGTCAGTAACTTTCTGTGATTTCTTGATAATGATAAAATTAATCGTTAAAGGTGTAAAAGTAACTTTGGATTGTTTTGTAATTGATACAATGAATCGTAAAAGGACTAAAAGTGTAACGCTTGAGCCCTTCCTCTTTGAAAAAAAAGACGAGTGTGTAGAGCTAAGCTAAGATATGCCGCACCGCAACTTTCACGCGAGCCTTCTAGGGTCTAATTGGATGTATTAATATCTTATCTTATTGGATCTATTATATATATCTTATTGGATATATTTGTATTTTTGGTTAAGAAAAGTCTTCTACAACAAACCAACGTATCACTGAAAATACTGGTAATTTGTAGTGTGGTTCAAATAGAAACGACGTAGTATGAAATAACGATGTTCGAATTGCGTTTAACCGATCCACTTGTGAGTGTCCAAAATTGACTTGGAATAACTGCCTACAAGTTTATTTTCTAGCTTAAACTGTTATTTTTGTCTCATAGATGTTATGAATTATTTGTTAAGAAAAAAAAGTGTCATGTCTTTTCGGGTTAAGTGTGTGTGAGCGGACACCGCATATTGCCATTTTGCATTCCGATCAAGAGATCACAGCTTCAGCCAGTGCAATATCTAAGAGTACATTAAGATCATTTAATACATGCACAATAACAGATAGTGAATCGATAATGGCATCTATTATGATGCCTTATTAAGTCATACCTACTACAAGGTTAAATTAATTAAAAATCATGCCGTCAATATACCTACTACGGTGTTTAGAAAAAAGTAATTTTGTACTTCACCAGAAACACTTGTTAATAAAAAACTGTGTAAAAAATTTAAATCGAGGACAATATTGCTTTTTTATTTATCATTTCTAATTGTATTTACTTTAAAAAGTTATTATAATATATAATATTCAATTACGCCCACTCTAGACTCATGTACTAATGTTATTTTAGGTGCCAACTCCACGATGTACTATCCAATTTTAAAAGAATATTAAGTACTTGTGCAATATTATGTGCATTAAGAGCGAACGCAGGGTACTCTTTTCCATACAAATGTATTCCCCCGTATGCTCCTTGGAAAATGCTACTAGAGAAAAGAATGTTTTTACAAAAAAATCAAGGTCTGCTGTAGCTACGCTACGCCCCTATTATTTTCTTTTATTGACAAACCAATTGCAAATAGGAATATGACCCTTCAAAAATCTTAAAGAGGAGGCTTTCTTTTTTCAATTGGATGGTCAAAAAAAGCAAATGATAGGGGCGGGGCATAGCTACAGCATACCTTGAATTTTTGTAGAAACAAATTTTGCTTTAGAAGCATTTTCCAGGGACGAAACGGGGGCATACATTTGTATGGAAAAGTGCACCCCGCGTTCCTTCTAAGAAACAATCTCCGTAGGGCGATTTCATCGCGGCATTGAGCGAGTAGCTCTGACTACCGAATAGACGTGATACTTTGGTGGAGATGGCGCCTTAACGTAGCGTACATGATATGAACACGAGTGTTTTAATAATATTATACTAAAGGCATTATTCTGAAGATTTTGATGAACGCATAGCATGTCAACAATGTATTGGTTTAAATGACACTATGCGTTCTCGAGCACTGTGAGTGTATATCAAGCTCAGCTAAATTTAAAACAATCGCTTCAAGATATTGGTGTATTTTGATATCAACTTAAAGTAAAAATAACTTGACAAATTTACGACCTTTACTTTTGCACCGTTATTGCTTCAAGGCCTTTATAGCATCACTGGCAACGAGCGTTTGACATTACAGCGTATGTACAGCAGAATAGACTAGACACCAATATCAGGTCCTGCCACAAGGTATACAATATTTTTATTTTAGTCTGCAATCTGAGAGGAAAGATACTGCAGCAGGACACCCTATAGCAGCATCTCTTTCTAGCAGTGGTAGGTACTTTCTAGTAAGATGAAATTGAAGATGTTTAGAACTTGAAGTAAGTTGCCAAAATAAGGTCATAATTGTATTGCACTATAATTAATTGTATTAAACAATAAGCCAGCGGTAATTACTGTTATTAGCCAAGTCGTCACGGGTCACTGAAACTTTATTTGACTGTACGGATTACCGTCGTTTCGGTTGGCTAACCAAAGTAAACCTCAGGAGGCCACTTCATCGTTGTTGGCTTCAAACTCCAGCTTAACTCCATCAGCACTTAGGCCTTCGACATCGACCTCGTTTTCTGTAGCATTCAGCATATTCAGTGTTACCTAGAAATTTGAGAAATATTGTTAGTCAAAAGATATTTATAAAATCCATATTATTATTATGAAATAATGTGATGGAATAAAATTGTAGGTTTCAAGCCACTGCAACATATTAGGAATAGGTTATAATGACTACATTATGTAGTCATAATATCCTACGTATAATGGGTTTGGTGGTCGTTGTCGGAGCACTTAGTGGCAAAATTACGGTCAAATTTTGTGACGAATCACCCTTCATAATATAAAACAGCTTTTTTGGTACCGCCGCGGTGCTTGAGCGCTTGTAATTATTATTAACTAGCTGACCCAGCGAACTTCGTACCACCTAACAGACGATGAATGTCGTGTTACCTTTTAGATGAACTTGTTTTAGGCTTTTATGAACGTAATAAATGAATACAAAAGAGATATTAAGTTTATTAATGTATTATGGCAATACAGATATAGAATGAATGTTGGTAAAAATGTTTTTGGAAATATATACACTTTTTTATGTCGCTTGTAAGCATACATTTCTGAACGCACGTGTTAGATTATTTTCATAGTACATACTGAGTTGCGACATACGAGGGTCATTCAATAAATACTTAGCCTACAAAAAGTAAACGAAAATTTTGGAAAAGTGGCAATTTATTTTTCAACATAGTCTCTTTTTAGTTCGATACACTTAGCCCAGCGATGCTCCAACTTTTTTAACCCGTCCGAAAAATAGTTTTTGTCAAACTCTACAAAATAGGCCTCCGCGGCGGCTATGACCTCCACATTTATTTATTTATTTAATATAAAAGCAAAACGATGTACAAAGCATAGAAAGATATGGTATTTATACAACTTATATCGAATAGATATCTTATATCTAACCTTATCCATTAATGAGATCCCTAGATCCTGCACTAGGATATCCTGTGTCGCATAATCTAGTATCTTCCTTTACACGTATAATTTATAAGTAGATAACAATGTAGAGGTCGGTTGATTGCTTGGAACATTATGTTTTCTAACTATGTTAGTGAAATCTATGTGTGTGTGTGCGTGTGTGTGTGTGTGTGTCTGTGTGTGTGTGTGTGTGTCTGTGTGTGTGTGTGTGTGTCTGTGTGTGTGTGTGTGTGTGTGTGTGTGTCTACCCGTTGGTGTATGAGAAAATATGATGGAGTTATGTCATGTGTATGGTATGAATTGTTTCAAATAGTAGTAGTGGGCCTGTGTCATCTCGCAACATGTGTTATTTATCTCTTGGGGAGGACGTGCTCGTTGTTGAGATCGTACCACAACAGTGGTTTGAGATGAGACAGGCCCGCAGCGTTATCTCGGAGTCCTTAGTATGATTTCTGTTCCATCATAGTCCTTCGTTGGCAGCCATTCTCGTATTTTTCTTTTACAGGCGTGCCGGGTTTTGTTCAATATACCTACGGATCGATCTAGTGTTTGGTATAATTGAGCACCTTTATACATATACGATCTTTGGGCAATACAGGTTTTGACAATTGGAGTGGCCCAGCTGTTCATTTGTCGACGAGAAGATTTTAATGGAACAGAAACAGTCTGTAGTGCAGTTTTATGATAGCGTAACGTTGTTGCCATTATGTAGAGTTGTCTCACTCTGAGAAATTTAGTATCTGCGTAGAGCTGGTCAGTGGAGTAACGATACGGTAGTCGATCAACATTAAACGTTTTCCAGCAGAGCCCCAGCTGGCAATGCCATAATTTATTACAGACTGGCACAAGGTAACTCACACCATTTTTAGCGTGCTGTTGTCGGCAACTGTACCAAGTCTTCTAAAGATTGGTATCAGTTTTCTGATTCGACCACTAAGGGCTATTATTTGCTGTGCCCAAGCAAGTTTCTGATCTATCACGATACCAAGGTACTTAATACTCACGACTTGGCTAATTTTGGGACAGTCACAAGAGCACGTATTAGTGTGGTCACCAAGGTGTAGACGAAGTTCAATAGGATTCATTGGTTTTGACCGTTCTGAAATCCTAAAAGCTAGAAAGTTCGTTTTTGTAGCGTTAAGAGTTAGTAAGTTGTTTTGTAGCCAGCTAGCTACAGTTGATAACCCTTTCTGAGCTACATCAACGACCTCTTTCCAACACTTACCGTAGAAAATCAAAGCAGTATCATCAGCAAATGCTAAGAGTTTTGTTTGGTGGATTGTAAGATTGCAGAGGTCGTTCATATAGATCAGGAACAGAGTAGGTCCTAATGCGCTACCCTGTGGTACTCCAAAATCTACATTGGCATAGTCACTAATAGTGTCATCAATACGGACTCTCTGTCTTCTAGAGCTTAAATAGGATTGAAACCATTTTAGGGGCAGTCCTCGTATACCCAGCGTATCCATCTTTCTCAGGAGAATTGGCTGCGACACGGTATCGAAGGCCTTAGCCAGGTCCAAAAAAAAGCGATACACTTATTGCCACCATCAATTTTCTCCATTGCTGTGTCAACCAATGAGACCACAGCATCTTCAGTAGAACGTTGGTGTCGGAATCCATATTGATTTGGCGATATCAGATTAGATTTCTCTAGATAACTTATAAGGCGCTTGTTTATCACCCTTTCAAGAACTTTTGAAAGTGTAGGCAATAGTGAGATGGGTCTGTAATTTGAGACAACGCTAGAGTCCCCATTCTTGTAGATTGGACAAACATCCGCTAGTTTTAGGCAGTCTGGAACAGTTCCGTTTTACTCATACTCAAATTACAGATGTGCGCTATCGGTTCTGCTAGAATATATTTAGCTCTTTTAAGGATTCCATTTTTTATTCCATCAGAGCCAGGGGCAGAAAAGGTTTTTAGACCCGAAAGTATTTTTAAAATTTTGCTACTATCAGTTGGTGCAAGGAAGAAGAAATTAAATAGCTGTGATGTGTTTGCCTTAATTTTATTAGCAAGGTCATTTTCAGTTAAATTGAGATGGTTTAATATGTTGTCAGCCAGTGACTTGCCAACTGGTGAGAAAAAGTCATTCGCACTATTTGCGGACTACCGGATTTGATTGTTGTCTTTTGAATCGAGCAAGTCGGATGAGGTTTTTTTGGGAGGACTTATACTACAGACTTTTTTTATAGTTTTCCATAAGTTTTTGCTGTCTCCACTAGAAGCTTTTAAGGACTTGCAATCATATTGGTTTTTGAGCGTTGTCAAAAGTGTGTCACATTGATTGCGATAATTTTTATATCGAGTTTGTAATTGCTGATCATCTTTATTGAGCTTTGCTTGCATATGCAGGATGTCACGTTTACGAACACAGTTTAAAAGGCTAGGTGTCATCCAGGGCTTGCATAGAAATTCTGCACTACGAAGTTTGGTGCGACATGTATTCGTACTGACGAGTTTATTGACTTTTGTGATAAAAAACATTGTAGCTTCTGTAACATCATTTATGTCATATAGGTGAGACCAGTCGATTTCAGCAAGACTAGTGTAAATTATTTCGAAATCAGTTTTCTCGATATACTTCGTTTTGGGTGAATTTTTAATTAGGTTATCAAAGCTAGTGAGTATTGTGTCATGGTCTGTAATGTCGGTGTCACATACTATTACGCGTGCTAATCCCTTGCTTTTGATCATTGCATGATCAAGGCAACTCTGTCCTCTTGTGGGTAAGACATGTCCTGGTACGTATCCATAATGAGCTAGAATATGTAAGTAGTCTAGGGCTCTAGAATCATTTGAGTTATCTCTGATATCTATGTTAATTTGATCCATATCTATTACCGGCGAGAGATTTTTTCAGATTAGGAAACAGAAAGAAGTCACAAGCGGCCAAATCTGGAGAATACGGTGGATGGGGCAGCAATTCGTAGGGTAATTCGACCAATTTGGCCATGGCAACGGCAGACGTGTGAACCGGTGCGTTGTCGTGGTGAAACAGCACTTTTTTCTTAGCCAGATGGGGTCGTTTTTTCTTAAATTGCGCGTCGAATCGGCCCAATAAATCGGCATAGTAAAGCCCTGTAATTGTTTTACTCTTCTCGTGGTAATCAATGTAGATCACACCTTGTGAATCCCAGAAAACGGTGGCCATAACTTTTCCGGCCGATTTTACAGTTTTCGCCTTCTTTGGAGCACGTTCCCCGGTCTGGATCCATTGTTTTGATTGCTCCTTGGTCTCTGGTGTGTACCAGTGGATCCAGGTTTCATCGACGGTCACAAAACGACGCAAAAACTCCGCTGGATTCCGCTTAAACATCGCCAAACACGTCTCCGATGTGGTCTCACGGTTGCACTTGTTTTCCGGTGTGAGTAAACGCGGCACCCATCGCGCCGACAGCTTTCTCATGCCGAGTTCCTCGTGAAGAATATGATGCACTGTTCCTTCTGAAATGCCTACAGTCTCAGCTAGCTTCCGAACCTTCAATCGGCGATCTGCCAATACGAGATCATGGATTTTTTAAATTTTTTCCTCCGTAGCAGCTGTTTTCGGTGCACCTGGACGTGGTTCATCCAAAACCGACGTACGGCCACGTGCAAACTCGTTGAACCAATTCTTGACGGTGGCCATCGATGGAGAAGAGTCACCGTACACAGCATCCAAGCGCTCTTTGATTTCGATGCGCGTTTTCCCTTCCAAAAATAGGAATCGAATCACCAAACGATATTGCTCTTTTTCCATTTTTGTAAAACCGATCGATACGTTCGCTTCCATAAGTTGTCAAAATAAAACAAATGAAGGGATTGGAATGAAAATTTGAAAAAAGTATTAAAAAAGAATGTGCTACACTGTGGTAAAACTCTTTTGAAACAACAGCGCCCTCTGGCGATGAGGCTAGGTACTTATTGAATGCACCTCGTATTTCCAATGTTTTATGATGATTTAATTTAAATATTTTTAATATTGCCTTTAATGAGGGTGTTTATACGGTGTTCGATACATTTGAGGGTAGTATAAACCTTACAAGATGTGTCAGAGCCGCCATCTTGGTTTTCTGTTTGACTGATGCTTTCAAAGGGCGGTAGAAACGTTAGATGAGACACTTTTGCTCGAGCAGCCTTCGGGCTAACATCGTGACCTTTACTCTGTTGGGAATATCGTTCAGACGACAAAGTGCTGTCCAACTCAATGAAGCTAAGTATTTGTATTACAAAATGTATAGAATAATTATGGCTAGAATGCGGTTTTCTAGGATATGTTTATAGTAATGATGGTTTCACCTAGGAATGGTGATGATAGTGTTTTAGCTTCGTTGAGGGTGGTAAGGAATGGCTATTAGGGGTGGTGGAGGCCTTTTGGGGGAAACCCCATAATATTTTGTATAACTTGTCTAAATCGGTAGTGATTTTTATGTGTTATGTCTTGTTGAAACTTGTTATAAAGCCTTGTGACTTAACATTAAATACTTATTGGTATATTGCTGTTCTCTTTGTTCTATTGTCTATTATAATGGTCCTGAGTCTCCTGATGGTACATAAACTGTTGTTATAATGATGAAGGTACAAATAAAATGCTTTCTCGGTGATGTCCTGACTTTTATTAATAAGTCCTACCTATTAGCTGAAGTATAGGCAGATAGTTTAGGAAGTAGTTCCAAATGAATATTTAGCTCCAGACATATTAAGTTAATGGTAGATTACTAGACTACCGGCTACCGCCCATCTTGTTATCTATGAGTAAGCTAACACACGCATATTGGACAATCAATAAATATGTCAAACAATTATTATAACTGACAATATTTACATTTTAAAAATCTACACGACTTGAATTCACAAAAACTTGAAGAATTTTTACTTGACTTACTACTTGACACTGGCTAAAAACACTTATCGCGTGGAGCCATAATTATACCAAAAAAAAAAAAATACGCGCTAAACCGAATATTGTAATGCTATCCACACATGGGAAGAATTTTTATACTTGACACTGGCTAAATGCACTAATCGTGTGGAGCCATAATTATACAAAAAAAAATTACGGCGGAATAAACAATAGAACATCAAATGATTGGCAGTTTTTAAACCCAGGAACATTTTGGCAAAATATTTTATCTTATATAATTTATTCAATTCAATTAGGTCAATTATTCATGGTTTTTAATACTTATTATCCTATTCCTGACAAAGATAATTCCAAAAATACAAAAATTATAAAAATTGGTCCAGCCGTTCGTGAGTTATAAGTGTAGCAACTAACACGACTTTCTTTTATATATATAGATTATTAGTTATAAAATACATTTAACCAATTTTTGTATCAATATGACTTTTACAAAATTACTTTTTGAAAAAAAAATAATCTCTTTCGATAATGTGCAAAAATCAAACATTGTTCAATTTTTATTCGCCAAAAAACCGTCATTTTTTTTTTATATTGGAATTATATTATAATAAAATAATATTATATTAAAATTATAGAAAAATATTTAAGGAGTGATTCATCAATAGAATTAAACGTACATTTTCTGCTAAAAGCTTCAACATCTACCTGCGATCTAGACACATGGTATACAAAAACTTCTTTGCTGTAAAGTACTAAAATCTTGTGTCTATACTGAGACCGAGCTATGATCATACTACAGGCATAGTATAGTGGGTAGAAACCTTAAAGCCTTAACAGAAGGCGTACATAGTTAACACGACACTTCAGGAGGTAATTAACGTTAATACGCGATCTATTTGATTGAGGCTTTATATTTAGAAAACAAAGCGTGACCTTAATAAATAACTATGAACATAAGACATAGATGATTATTAAAATGAGATGTTGAAGAATATATTTAATGTTTTAGTTTGTGTTTTAAAGTGTTTAAGTTAAAATGGCAGTGAATAGAATAAGTATTAGCTAAGTATGGTGAAATATGAATACTATTAGGTACGCTTAGGTAATAACCTAATCGTACCTAATAGTAGTAATTAGGTAATAACCTAATCGTACCTAATAGCATTCATATTTCATATATTCCTATAATAATATTCATTATATTCCTATAATAATAGGCATTGTAATTGTAGGTGTTAAGTTAACTATATATAAGTTTTGAAAGAAGTTTAGTGATTTTTTATGATCTGAAAATGTGTATTTAACGTAATGTCGAAATATTGATCTACAACTGCTTTAGCTTCATCCGGAAGCCAAAATGTCGCGCACGTCCCGGTTAATGCCCGTTTTCGAACCATAATAGTGTAAAATGACCGTGACTTTAATCTTTGTTGGCTTGTGGATATCATGGGGCATACCTATAACAAAAACTGTGAACTCTGCCTGAAGGATTTTCTATTTAGGCCTTTCAGACAAAAATATCAAGGATTATTCAATATCAGGTTATTTATGAGTCAATTGACATTATTTTTTCTTACTTAAATGCTTTTTCATACTACATCCAAAATAAACAAGCTCATATGATTACCGGTTCAATAGTTTTTCTTTTACCTAAACAAACATGCCATTAGTGGCGTGTGAATTTGCCGCTAGGGGCGCTAGTGGACTACATGACCCGCAAAATATCAAATGCATATTTTAGTTTGACTTTTTTGACCAATCTGACATTGACATATCATTGCATTTGACATTTAAAAAAATGTTTTTTTTTACGGTTCCGAACCTAAAGGGTACCAACGGAAGCCTATTACTGAGACTCCGCTGTCCGTCTGTCTGTCTGTCTGTCCGTCTGTCACCAGGCTGTATCTTATGAACCGTGATAGTTAGACGATTGAAATTTTCACGGATGATGTATTTCTGTTGCCGCTATAACAACAAATACTAAAAACAGAACAAAGTTAAAAATTAAAGGGGGTCCCCACTAAAAAAACTAGTTTTTACTATAGCGCCATCTATGAACGATTGTTTAACTTATAATAAATAATATTAACCTTTGTGTTAACGTTCACTTAGTTGGTGTTAGAAGTTCGTTAGATATTTGTTAGATGGCGTTGTAGTTACTAAGCATGTTTGGTATTGACACGGCAATATAATATAATATTATACTCATATATTATTATACTGCGGTTCTGACTCGCACTTGACCAGTTTTATTTATTTACGACTAAGCAAACGTTAGGCTACAATCTCACCTGATGGTAAGTGACGTATGTATTGTATGACGTGATAGCTGCCATCAGTATTTAGGAAAATTTAACTCACCCTCTGGTGAACGAGAAAACGGTAGCCCCCCATCAAAGCATAAATATCCCTTTAATATTTGCAATATAAAATGCGTGCAATATCTTCGAAATAAATTACTATTTGTGCATTCAAATAATAAAAAGACAGACTATCCTAGCATGCAACAACTGTGGTGCTAAGCAAAAGAAAAATAAAAATTCAAACTTCACTAACATAACAGCACAACGGAAACTAAATAAACAAAAAATTGTGCTAATAATGTAGCTAGTGAAAGTTTGAACCTCTGCATTTTTTCCGAGACCTCCGGTGCCTGCCATTGAGGCGACCAATGGGCTTTGTGGGTGGTTTAGAGCATTCCCGATGACACTGTGAGAATTTCCCATAATGTGTGAGTTGCCCAATACACTCTGTGTGTTGACAACTGTCATTGGAGAAGACACTACCTGGGGGGACTGCTGCTGATGCCCTTGATGGTTGCTTACCTGTCTCACAGGTATACCTGCATCCTCAAATGCTTTTTTCTTTAGTGTCGTGCGGATTTGAGATCTGTAATACATTTTAAAAATATTATTTTTTGCATGAAACAACTTCCGAGAACTAAGAAAGAGGATTCGAGGTAGTCATCATCAGCCAATACTAGTCAACAACTAGACATAAGCCTCTTCTTTTGACATTGTTTATATGATTTTCATTTTATAAGGTTCTTTCATTTTTATTTTCTTATTTTTATTTTACCTTAGATACCCGGCGTGTGCTTCTACGCTAAAAAAAGACATTTGACCGAATGTGCCTAATGCAAAGTTTAGTGGTTTAAAACCATCTTCGCACTATTGCCTTTCTAATGGACCCGGTTTGGGGCTCATCGGTTGCATGGTTTTAAAGTCTATAATGGACATAGGTACAAACAATTATCTGATTATCTATCACAAATTATATAACATGTAGTTTATGTACAAGTTTAATGTAAATCTATGGTTAAATTTTCAACAACATTTTCAATTTAATTAAATAAAATTAAATCTTTAACTGCTCTCCACCGACCATGATTTTTGGCTTGTCTCATATTAATATCCTCTTGCCATTATATTAATCCCCACATAGTCTAAAGGTATCCTACACTATGATTGTAGGTAATCATAAGTGGCAACTTTTATTTTTAAACTTTAATCATAGTTTAAGACTAGTAGTTACAGGCCATCTATGTAACATGTTACTCGCCGAGTGCTCCACAGCTTATTATAGTAAATGTTGTCTTCTACGAATGAGACTGCAAACAACTTAATGCAACAATTCCACATGCAAAGTGTTTATGATAAGAACAAAAAAATAACAACAGTTTATCATCCTTATATATACTATAGTATATTGTCTATAGCTGAGCATAGGCGTGCCTTGGTATTGTCACTTCCAGCTATTTCCTTAATATTCTCTACCCATCTTGTCATAGGACATCTTCGACCACTACATCCCTTTCTGAGCCACTATAAATAAATACTTACATTGTCTAGATTCATCACTTTATCTTAGTATTTTGCTTGTCCTCCTTTTTTAAATAAATTTTTATAGTTGAGCGTTCAACAGTTATCTCACCTGATGGTAAGTTCTGATACAGTTAACGATGTAGCATGCTTTGCTAGAAGATACCACTTCACTCGCGACTTGAATATCATAAAAAAGATAAAAGTACTTACACAGTTCTGTTCTTGATGTGCTGACTAAGTTTGTTCAAGTCAACAGCAAAGCGGTGAACGCAAGAGCGCAGCATGTCAATTTCTTCTTCTGTCCATTTACCACTTAAACAACAATATAACTTATAATATAACCAACTGACATATCACAGTCAAAATAACAAAAAGCGTCATAGCGAATCTTTGTTGTTAAAGAATCTGATATAGAAAATGACGCCAAAAATTACATAATATAGAGAAATGTAAGGAATGAAAGCGGTACAGACGTCCGTGGTAAATAAATTCAAAACAAATAAATAGAAGGAAGAAACAAGAGGATTGGATTGTCAGATTTAAGGTACGGCCACACCGCGGCATCCTGCAATCTGCGGGTGCGATCTCAGTAGTTTTCAATTGTTTCCTAATCGCGTTTGGTGTGAACCAGTCTGTATAAACACTACTGCGCTATCTGATCACCGCCTAGATCACGCACGCAGGATGTTGCGGTGTGTCCATACCTTTATTCAGTATGACAGTGACGGACCACTGTGTTCATTTTGTATGCCATCTTTAAGTCTCTAACTTAAGGAACCAAAATGTTTATTTCTTTAAGCAAACACCTTAATGATTTTAAATAATCATAAGGTATCAAACTCATGAGACTATAACTATTATACTATATACTATATATACTAATTGTCTGAAGTACTGAAACACACAGTTACATGTATGGTTGGTTTTAACCTACTTAATTTTTTTTTTAAATATTCTGACCTAAACGATTGGATGACAGCTGAATGGTTCATTACTTTTTTTTTCTAATTCAAAGCGTTAAATTCTGCTTTTGCTATGTTTACTTGATAATTGGTTATGATTTATTTTATGATTTTGACATGTATATGTGCGTACATTTATACTGCCTACATACTGAATAAATGCTTTGATTCTTGATTCTATAATGAACAACATAATGATTGTTTATAGCACTCACCCTGGTTGTGATTCTCCAATTGGATGCAGAAGGTTTGTCATCTCTGACAGCTTGTTGAAGGCAACGCCGGCTTCCCGGAATATTTCCCCCACCTGTATAGACTAATGTTTAATTAGATACAATATAAAATTAAATCAGACAGCATTTTGTGGCAATGCATGAATAAAATGATTTTAATGAAGTATTTTACATTTAGGGCGCTGGGACTCTCTTAGAAAATCTGTAGCCAAAATATGTTTCGGCAGATATCCTTAAGTTTCCATTATATGTCTAGTGTGATACTTTTCTTGACCGCACCGACAATTACCAACTGGTGAAATAGTGGCCAATTGCTAGCCTATTAACTATAACAACCTTTCACCAACTTACAGCAGAGATGTCAAGTGTGGCTCATTGGAATCGTCAAAATTTTGAATTTAAGCATTATTTTTAACCAACTTCACAAAAAAGGAGGAGGTTCTCAATTCATCTGTATGTTTTTTGACTACAAAGTTACAACCGTTTTTGTTATACTTCATAAAATATACCAAGAAGCAATCTTAAAAGTAAGACCAGTACTCTTATGAAGTGTAACAGAGTGCTAAAATAAAATGAAACCCACTAGAGTCAGAACAAATGGTTTATGAGGAACATTCTTGTCCACCAGTAGAATTTAAGTTAACATAAACAGAGTTATTCATCATCATCAGCCGGTGTCAGTCCACTGCTGGACGTATGCCTCTCAACAGATTCGCCACCGAGCCCAATCTTCTACTAGGACAAGTCTACCCCAACGGTTATCAGTCCTGCGGCAGATATGACCAACCCACTGCCATTTCAGCTTACTAATCCGTTGAGCTATGTCAATAACTTCAGTTCTCTGGCGAATTACTTTGTTCCGGATTCGATCCCACAGAGAAATACCGAGCATAGCTATCTCCATAGCTCGCTGAGCGACTTTAAATTGGTGGACCAGTCGAACTGTGAGTGTCTACGTCTCACTACAGACAAATAAACAGAGTTATTAGAGATATTTTAATGTTAATTTATATTATGGTAAGAAATAGGTATACTAATATAATATAATATATGATTGGCCATATTTTATAATTCTTTTCGTCTTCTTCTTCTTATGGCTTTTAAACTCTGCTTGGCGTTTTTCTGCCAGTGTCAAAAGTAGTTAGTTTCTTAGTTTATGGCTTCTGCCCTTGTTGTCACAATTTTGCCAATGTCCGTTCAAGCTAGTTTCATAAAGCATGTGGAGAGTGTCGGTAAAATAAGAATATGGTCGGTGTTCAGGACTGAGAATCTTTTACTGAGCAAAGCACCATAAGATTACAAAACATCTGGCAGTGACATTCTCTATTATTTGTCAAAAGTCAAATAAATGTTTAGACGGAGTAGTAGTGTTTTCATGTGATGAAATAGTTAAAATAAATTATATGAAGCAACAAAGCAAGAGTCAGAAACTTTTTCAATTTTCAATTCAGTTTGTTTAGAGTTCAATGCACGGCGACTAGGAAGCTAGTATCTATAATTCCTAAGAAAAGAGCACATTCAACAGTTAATAATAATATACGTACTTTAGCAGCAGAATTATTGTTGTTCATTCTTGGCATTGCAAGTTCGCTGTTTTTCTTCGCAACTCAAGACAGCAGCTAACAGTAGCTGTACCAAATTGTTTAAATTCAAAGCAGAGTATACAAAGCAAAGCAAATTAACGACGTACTCCAAGTATGGAGAAATTGAGGAATTATATTTTGTTTTTTCCCATCAAAATTTCATGTTCAAGCTCTTGATACCCTATCAAGAATAGAAACTAGCAATATTGAGTCTTCTAAGTTCTATCGTGCTTTTAGCAGCAGAAGTCCTAACTTATCACCAAATTACCAAAAATCACTAATCAAATCAAATCACTCGATAGAAAACATAGAGTACATTATATATAGGGCAAATAGAAAATAAGTCAAACTGTCAGTCTTTGTGTCAGTCCACTGTCCAGTCAGTCACCCACGGCAAGCATCAAAGAGAATATAATATAACCACTGCAAGCATTACAACTTTTTTTTGTCATAGCTCCACAAGTCCACACGACTAGTGTATTTAGCCAATGTCAAATATTAAAATTCTTCAAATAATTGAGAATCTAAGGCATCAAAGGTCACAAAAATGGGTTAAAGTAACACTTCAAACCTCTCAATAAAATTAAGTTAAAATTAATCTTTGGGTCTAAAATGGGCTCATCGAGGGAAGCCTGCCACAGGCCTATCGATTGAAATGAACGAAATGACAGAGATGGAGCTATACAGCTTACATAGCTGCGTCCCCGTCATTTCGTTCATTTCGAACTTTGACAGTTGATCATTGAATGAACGAAATTAACTAAATGACGTGACTGTTGATCATTGAATGAACTAAATGATATGTATAGCTGCGTCCCCGTCATTTAGTTCATTTCGTTATATAGCTCCATCTCTGTCATTTCGTTCAGTTCAATCCCTATCAAACTTCGTTATAGGGGGCCAAAAACCCCCCTCTGTAGTCTGTGGGGGCCAGCAGTTCTTATATATAACAACATACCAGTAGCTGTATTTGAGAAGAAGAAAGCATGGCAGGACTGGTTGGCTCCAAAAGCCCACCTAAGAATGCAAAAGAGAACAAATGAAGATGAAAGAAAGTAAGCAAGGCGAGGGAAGAGTATAAAAGGTTGACGAATGTAGCATAAGAGGTTGTGGATAGAAAGAAAAAGAATGATAGAGATGAATTTCATAGGAGGTTATCTGACGATTTCCAGACCAACATTTTCTAGAAGTCCATAAGGTCAGCCAGAAGAAATCTTAATACTCGTACTTTGCAACTGGACATCATTGGATATCAGGATGGAAGTATTGTGAGAAGAGAGCAATGCGTTTTAAAGAGATGGAAATAATATTTTGAAAGTTTATTTGAAAAGGAAGATATGCAAGTGCCAGTGACAAATTGTGAGGCGAATTAAGATAGCGATGAAAGTGATATCAGCGTGTAAGAGATTATGACAGCGTTGAAAAGTATGAAATCGGGTAAGGCTGCAGGGTATGGCAGGATTTCGGTCGAGATGCTGAGTGCTGGACAAGGTATGGTAGCGAGTCAGCTGTATGGCCTTTTTAACCTTTGCTGGAGGAACGGAATTGTACCAGGAGACTGATGCAAAGCCGTGATTGTATCGTTATACAAAGGAAAAGGATCACAGCAAGACTGCAAAAACTAATGCGGCATTAGCTTACTAAGTATCGTCGGGAAATTTTATTCAAAGGTATTGATAGCAAGAGTGACGAATGAAACTGATAAAAAAATGTGGGATGTGCAAGCGGGTTTCAGGAAAAGAACGGGATGCATGAATCAGGTATTTTCCTTACGAAGCATAGCCAAAACATGGTCTGTTGCGCATTCGTAGACTTAGAAAAGGCTTATGACAGTGTGGTGAGGAATAAATTGTGGTCAACGTTGTCCATATTTTAACAATCGTCACACCTATGAATGAAGATCCTCACCGTGATGTGCTTACTGATAAGTTAAGTAAATGATTTTATCTAAGTTAATACTCTCGCAGTCCGAGGGCCTCATATTAGTAACATTATCACTAGCTACACTGGGAGAACTTTTATAACTCCCGAGCCAACGAGCTCCTGGACTCCGAATCTATCTCTTACCTTCTATGCCATTATTACCGGCAGTAGTGGCGTTAGGGTAGGGCGCGGTTGGGCGACCGCACAGGGCGCCGGGAACAAAGGGGCGCCCGGGGCGCCCCTTACGGCTATTTTTTTTGTTTTTTACCCCTTTTGCTTGAACGGCGTTTATATATTTATATAAAATCCCTAAATTTAGGGGGAAATCATTATGTTGGCAACACTAATGACTAAAATGGTTCGCACCGTTCAATTCCTCCAGGGCGCTGCTAGTGCTAAAATCGGCACTGTTGGAGTGATTTGAATTTCGTATTACGAAATTCAACCGTATTACAATTGCGATACGATTGAATTTCGTAGCACGAAATTCGAATCTCACCTCGGATTCCGCTGTCGAGATAGCTTACAGAATAGCCCTACTGATTTCCGGTGATAACGATTACATAGAAGGTTACATAGGACATTTACCTTGGAGAATACGGGAGACTTTCCAAGGTTCCCAAAACACAATTAAGTTCCTGAGACTCAACAATTGGCTTTCAAACTGAACGCAATGGTCATTATAAAGATGACAAGATTATTTTCAGCAAAGCGGCCAAGATACCAAAATATTGACTAACTTTAGCTAAATAAGAATTTTGCTTGCAACACTGAGCTTACAGACATTCGAACGTTGCTCGACATTTAACATTGACAGAAACAAACAATAAATCTCATAGACATAATTCAAAATTATCATAATGTCATTGCTAAAAAATAATTGAATTTGGTAGAAATTTAAAAAAAAACGATGTCGTTCACTAGACTAAGAAGTATATTATTTTTTACTTCCATGTTGTTTCTAAACAAGATTAAGATAATCTTCATCAGTGTTAATTAGTAATTTATGTGCTTGGCATGTAAATAACTTTGTTTACGCGGTAATATCAATTTACAAGTACGATCCATTTAATCTGATCGGGTAACACTAAGTATGGTGCGATTTTTTTAATTGACATAACAATTTTAAGGTTTTTGGCGGGATCGAGAAAATGTGTGTGTGCCTTCGAGCATATGCTCGAAGATATGTGCTCTCATTGTATTTAATTATTGTTGATAATTAAACTAATTATTAAGGATTGTTAAGCATTACGTGACAAAGAAGTAGTATCTGCCTACCCAAAAGGGAAAAAGCGTGATTGTATGTATGTATAAGTACTATTCATTATTCTGTGGTATAAGTGACGGTGAATAAGAGTAGGTTAACAACACACTCGACGAAAATTCCAATTTGCGTTCATAACAAATTCTACTTCAGTAAAGTTTTAGTAAACTCCACGTCCTGACTATGAATTTAACTTGAATTTATTTCTAATAAAACTTGAAAATATACATATAATACTTTGACACTGGTTAAATAGTGATGTGAAGAATCTCACGAAGTATATATAATTTTAATTATTACGCGGAAATGTTTGTCTATGAGACATAGAGTGTATCCAAAATTTTAACGAGACTCAGCGAGACTTGACGAGAATCGATAAAACTCGACGAAACTTGACGAAACTCGATGAGACTTGATGGAACTCGAGGAGAATCGACGAGACTCGACGAGAGTTGACGAGACTCGACGAGACTTGATGAAAATCGACGAGACTTTCATTTTCAAAATGGCGATTCAAAATAGCAGCCTCGCAGAAAACTAATTTGGGTCCTTGTTATACAATCTAATTTTTCCACAGATGTAAGCTCCTAAACTTGTGGTCACCACAACAGAAAGAGACGAACTCCGTTCAAGTACGGTCTCATGTGGGCTGGTTTTGCAGTTAAGTACGCAGTCAAATTTAATATAGTATACAAGGTCTTTGATAAATCCCAAAGACGTTTAAAGCGCTGGACACACTGCCGTGGTCTGCGGTCTGTGGTCAGCCTGCGGTCATACTGCGGTCAATTGTGATGTATGGAAAACAATGAGTTTTTCAACACTATGGCGTGTGCATAATCTCATTGTTTGAAATTTATAAAAATATATGCCGTACACGATCGGTATATTGCAAATCCATGATAAATACATAGAACAACTTCCACACGAAGTTTTTAAGTAGACATAGAATAAAATAAAACACTCGTTTTTAGGGTTTCATACCCAAAGGGTAAAACGGGACCCAATTACTAAGACTCCGCTGTCTGTCTGTCAGTCTGTCTGTCTGTCCGCCTGTCACCTGGCTGTATCTCATGAACTGTGATAATTAGAATTGGAATTTTAACAGACGATTTGTATGTATGTATGTGGCGTTATATTGAAATTCCGATCCCTAACACCTTTGTGCTAACTTTCACTTTGATAGCGTTAGACGTTAGATGGCGTTATAAGAAATAAGCACGCGGCTCACAACTCTGTTTTGATAAAATGTTTATAAATTATTATTTTTTGCTGGCGAAAAATGAAAGTGGTATTTTTTGCTCGATCTTATAAAATACTGTAGTGTGGTACGGAACCCTACGAGTGCGAGTCCAACTTGCACTTAGCCAGTTTATTTTATACCCCTCATTATGCAACAGTTTCTTAAACTACTATTTATGTAAGTCATGCGTCATGCACACTAGCGGCGGGGTTGCATTCGCGGCATCGACGTCATTGCTATGACGTCGATGATTCGCGGTCAGCCTGCGGTCAGTTGTGATGTATGCAGTATAAGTGTATGAAAAACAATGAGATTGTCCACACTCGAGAGGTGTGCATGACGCTTAAATTTATAGATTATGTGGCCTAAAGTCTGCTGTTCATGGAGGATAGAAGCTGCTGTTCCTGCTTTACAGCAACAAAATACAAAAATTAGCGTAGTCAACTCAACACTTTTAAATTGAGAATACGATATACTCGTGTATAGTGGCGGAGGAGACAGGCTAATAATAACGAGTGAAAAAAGAATTCGATAATATGCTGGCCTATCACGACGTTTGACAGTTGATCATTGAAATGACGGGGACGCAGCTATGTAGGCTTTATAACTCCATCTCTGTCATCTTCGTTTATTTCAATCCCTATACTTCGTGATAGGCCCCATAGAGTTTTTGGCAGGAACGTCAAAAAGTGTGTTTTTATTATTTTTACTGTATTATTTTCCAAAACTTGTGTTCTTTAGCGAGTTATGTGTAATAAATGTGGATTATTAACCATTAAGTACCGGTGAATGTGTGTGAGTGTGGGGAAACAGCACAATGTTAAAAAATATGCTAAATATGAATTCCACTGCAAATCGTCAGTAAAGTCCACATCTTTACTGGGGACATGACTTGGACTATGACTTTAATTGACCTGACAAGTGACTTTTACACATGTTTATGACTTGAATTCACAAAAACTCGAATAATTTTAACACTTGACACTGACTAAATGTAATTATCGTGTGGAGCCATAATTAAACTAAAAGAAAAAGACAAGAGTGTTTTAGAGTATAGACTTGGAAAAAAAGATTTTGTCTATGACACGAAAATTTTCGATTGTGTTGTGTGATCGTTTTGTTTTTACTAAATATTTTTATTGAAAACAAAAGACTATAAAGTTTTGAGTTTTCATTTAGTTAGTTGATAATATTATCACAATGTCAAGGATAAATCATAGTTAATTCTAATTGGCAATTTAATAAAATGAGCTGAGCAGTGAGCATAAAGTTACTGCATGACGCCACGCCTGTCATACTGAAGTGAAATGATTTCAGGACTTCATGTTGTTGATTTAAATTTAGCTTCATGATTATGTGAGGCAGGAATAGAGAAAAACAAGCATTATGTGTTGATATAATCGCGTTTTCTTTACTTCAGTTGTTCTGTTCTTTAACTATGGAACTAATTTTAATTTTATCGTTCGTTTCCTTTGGACTGGCTTTCGACAAAGGTAAGTGGTGGAAGTAATATAGTGCACTTTTACACACGAGGATCGCGTAGCTTATTTACCTTGCTGTCCTTACATTAAGACAATTACTATTGCTTAAATTTCGAATATTAGTTGGTAGATAATCCAATAATCTTACAAACAGCCTGTCAATAGTGTACTGTTTGTTCGATTAGGCATTGTTTTTATTGAGACTGTTCTGCTCTTCAACAATATATTTTCATGCCTGTACTGGGCATGAAAATATATTGTTGTTCAATTTTAATGATTAACTAACTGAGGTTAAACAAAACAAGTTTTAAAAGTTGACTATCTAAGCTACTTCATCGAATATGTTATGGAATATATTAACTTTATTATATTGACTATGATAAATACTCTTTAAGCGATAAAGGCAACCTACTTCAAATATATAGGTTATTTAATATCGGCTGATATAATATTGGGTTCAATGGTTATCTTTTGTTTATCATTGAGTCTCCACACCAATCCTTAATTTTAGAGTTGTGTCATGTTGTTCCTGGTTACATGTCTTATAAAGATATGATAATCATTCATTGGCGATAAAGAGATAAGTACTAGGTTGTGTAGTAATTATTGGCTAAAAATTATTAAAACTTTTTATTTCAGCCTCTTTCTATGGAGCCAGTTTTATATCATATCCACTACAAGAAGCCAAAGGCATGACGGATATAAACTTTCGTTTTCGGACCCATCTTTCTGATGCCCTGTTGCTCCTTGCCGCAGGAAGAACTGATTATTGTATGGTGAGTAAAAAAATAATATGAATATTATTGACCGAGGGAGTGAAGCTTCTCAGTTTGTGAAAAAATGCTTTTGTCCAGATGTCAGTTAGGCTATTCACGCCTACAGGTCGCATTTTCAACCAATATTAACAAAATATGGCACTAGAAATAGGGAGGGTAATAAAGTTAGATGTAGTCTTAGTTATTGACGAATTTTAGTCAAATTGTAAAGGCACAATAAGGACTTAATTTGTGTAACAGTGTACTGTTGCAAAAAAAATGTAATAAATAAATAATTTAATTAATAATAATAAATTAACATAAGAATGGAAGTTTGCGGTAGCTTTATTTATTGATGAATTTCAATCAAATTTGAGAGGCACACTAAGGACTTAACTCTACATAAGGTGTTGTAAAAAAATTCCAAAGAGGAGGAATTGAGGGGAAGAGGGGGTGAAGTTAGAGTTGTGTATGGATGGATTTCAATTTTTGAATTTTTGACATTTGATTTTTTTATATAGGCTATCGTTTGACCACTATTGAGATAGTGTTGTTAGTTGTTAAATGTACCTGTTGGTAGGTGATGATGCGGGCGAAGATTAGTATGGCCTAGAATGGGATCTGGCTTTCAAGGATAGCTGCCAGAACACATTAGATGTTTTGGCGACAGATTTTATAACTTGAGGGTGGTAGCTGGCCAGGCAACACTAGATAGTGCCCTATCACCATGCGGGGGTTATTAGTTTCTTAATGATGTTTTTCCTTCACCGAAGGGCCACTGTGAAAAGCGCACATACATTTTTTCGATAGAAAAATCCATTGGTGCACGGTGTATTGAACTTGGTACCTCTGGCATCAAAGCCAACCGTTCTTCCAATAACGCCACCGGGCTCCTTAAAAACTATGCAGTCCTCTTAGCCTTAACAAGACAAACCCTAGGACACCAGATTCAAACTCCTAAGACCAAAGGAATGCGAGTAATCGCTATGACTTATATCCCTATTTTTTGGCTAAAGCCCAAACACTGAAAAGGCTTTGCTAAGCCAGGGGACAGAGTTGGTTATTGTATGGTTATAAGGTCAAGAAAGGTCTAGTATTCTCACAGAACTAATAGTTTTAAAACACTACCAATTAAGTATTCACCAATTTTGCAGAATATTGCCTACCACTTTTTCAGCTAAGGTTGACAATGCTTAGGTTGTCCACTAAAAAATAAATTCTTAAAATATTAGGTATATTCCATAATGACAACACCCGGACCTTGGCTGCATCACCTGAGTGAAAACTCATTGGTAATGGGTTTTTTAATAAATAGTAAATGGTCAGTAACTATGTTTGGTAAATGTTAGTTCAGAATATGGTTTAGGTTAGTTAGTTCATAGTCACATTATTAGGATTCGACTAAAATCCAATGTTTGAGTTATGAAATTCTCACAAGTGATATTCATATTTTGTTTTTTACTGACCGGCATTCAGTCGCGTTTATTTTTCGGATTATGCTCTGACAGGTTTCGATTTAATTTGAGAGTCTTTTGTCCTAGGAGTGGCTAAGCTGTGACACGCAGTGTGCCAGTTAGTAAAAAACAAAATATAAATTCCAATGCTTTGTGCTTCGTACTTACTTCTTACTGTCAATCCCATTAGAGACTTTATTTACCACAGATGGTAAGAGCCAAAGAGAATATAAATACTACGTAAGAGTAGGAGCGTTGTATAAATGTTCCAGCTGACTTGCTATCAAGAAGTAGCTTACCACCATCAAGGAAAAATCTGCCACCAAAACTAAACTAAAGTGTTCCAGCAGCACAGCCCTTGAAAGTCAGTCCATTCTAGGCCTAGCATGTTCACCATCTTATTGCTTACCTCCAGGAGACAGTGGTCAAAGCCTACTCGTATTAGATATGAAAAAAAAGAGTATTGTTTTAACTCTTACTGTTTTTTGTATTTATGTCCAACTTTAGTTGGATGTAAAATAATAACCATCAAGTGGCCAGTGCCTCATATACCTCTACATTGTATATATTTTATTTCAGTTGGCATATGCACCTAAATAATGGTACAACAAGTAATTCATACCAAATAAAGAAAATTAAACCTTAGTGCTCTTTTACAGATCCGGCTAGAAAAAGGTAGACTGAAATTGAACATCAATCTAGGCGCAGGTGAAAGTGAACTCTTTTCTCCTAAAGGGTCACTTAATGATTCACAATGGCATCATGTCAACATAATACGCCGTGAGGCTAATCTTTCTATGAAGGTAAGTTCATATAATTATTTCTATTCCTATAGATGGAGTAAAAGTAGTACTGTAGAAATGTCAGTTGTTCATTAGTTTCGGCACAAACAACCGTTAGCCGACAGCACTACGTTGGACCGACAGGTGATCGGGCGCTGGAGCTGCCATAAGGCTGCCAGCCCTACTGTATGCTGTTTAATATCGCTCGCATATATTTTGTAGAAAAGAAGAAAAGGATAGTGAAAAGCTTGCGCCAAGTCCGTGCGCTGTGCCATGCGCCAGGTCTGGTTGGCTGATGCCTATATATCCACTGACCAGGGCCTGACAGACCGATAGCCATCTCTAAAATATACAACTGTTTTTTTATTTATTTATTATATATTAAGATGTAGGGCACATCTAAAATATCCTTGTGCCATGCACTTTGTTATGTTTAATAATTGTTGAAGTTAACAAGTTTCAAATAATTCAGATATAGGCAGACGAGTGGAGTGTGGACAGATTGACACACTTATACAACTTTAGGTTTCCATAGTTCTGTACTATGGTACAATGTTTCGATAGAACTAATATTGTGTTTATTTATGTGTTTATAGACTATAATTATTTTTAACCGACTTAAAAAAAGGAGGAAGTTTCTCAATTCGACTGTATATATATATATATATATTTTAATGTTTGTTCGCGGATAACTTCGTCGTTTATGAACCGATTTTGATTATTCTTTTTTTGTTCCAAAGGAGATATCCCAAGTGTGGTACCATGGTAATTTTATCGAGGTCTGATAAGTATCTCCAGAGATATTGAGATAAACATCTCAAAATTGGTACTGAAAATGAATAGCGCGGCATTGATGTCGGTTCCTTTTTAGTTTTTAAACGATATTATAAGTGTTCCTACCGGCATTTTATTATAATTAATTGATTAAAACGAAAAACTGGCTTTAGCAGCTATCTGCTGTCAATGGACTACATAAATCACGGTCACTGCCCACGCTTCATGAGAATTGCCCTATTTCGAGACTGCTGTTTTCATCACTTGATTTGATACAGGCCATTAAACCCAAATTGTAATTGCAAGAAGCTGATGACTCATTTGGGCTGAACTCAGAATGAATTCTTGAATTCTTTTTATGTGTCACTTTCTAGTACTATTATGTACAGTGAAAACCAACTGACGAACCTACTCAGGACGTGGTGCGGCCTTTTATGATCCCAGTCACAATGTGAAAGAATCATATAAAATTGTAAATAACTCTAGATTTTCTATAATGTTTGTAGAGCTTTTTGCTATATCTGAGGCCTTTTCATATATTATAAGCAATAACATTAAAAATTTAGTAATATTGTCAGATAGCAAAAGTGCGCTACAACACATAACTAGCTGCACCTTTGGAAACAAAGGTTCAGCAATAGCATACACGATTTTATCGAAAATACTTGTGGTGCTCGCTTGGAAAGTTTCTTTAAAAATTCAATGGGTGCCTTCACATGTAGGGTTGTATGAAAACAAGGAGGCTGACAAACTAGCTAGAGATGCCATATCAAATGGTATAGAAGTCTTTTTAACACCGGAATATTCCGAAGTCTTCATTAAGCACAAGTGAACGATTACTTCGGCTTGGAAGGAGTATTTTGATATGGCATCTCTCAGCAAAGGCATATGATATCGTAAGATACAGTGTGAGCCTCCTCGTATTCCATGGTGGACAAATATTAGACTTCATAGAAAATTTATTGTTATCGCCCACAGGTTGCGATCCGGACATGTACCTTTAAACAAATTCAAACATCTTATGAGAAAGCTGAGCAGTCCGGATTGCAATCTATGCAGCAAAGTTGATGATATCTTTCATTTCTTGATGGAATGCTCATGTACCCAAAACCTAAGAAACGATATTTTCGATACGATATAAACGATATATAACTAAACTCGTTTTTAGGGTTCCGTAGCCGAATGGCAAAAAACGGAACCCTTATAGATTCGCCATGTCTGTCTGTCTGTCTGTCTGTCTGTCTGTCCGTCCGTATGTCACAGCCATTTTATTCCGAAACTATTAGGACTACAGAATTGAAACTTGGTAGGTAGATATATTCTGTAAACCGCTTTCCGATTTTTATACAAAAAAAAAATAAAAGTTTAAGGGGGGGCATCCCATACATGGAACTGGAACAAAAAACAATTTTTTCGTCAAACCTATACGTGTGGGGTATTTATGGATAGGTCTTTAAAAATGACATTGAGGTTTCTAAAATCATTTTTTCTCAAAGTCAATCATTTCAAAGATAGGCGCGTCTAAAGTGGTAAAATGTGTGTCCCCCCCCTCTAACTTCTAAAGTAAGGGAGTGAAAAATCTAGAAAAATTATATTCTGTAGATCTCAATAAAAACTTTCAACGAAAATTGGTTTGAACGAGATACAGTCAGCAGTTGTTGAGATACAGCGACCGCAAGTATAACTTTGTTTTTCATACAAACAACACTATGAAAAACAAAGTTATTTTTGTAGTTGCGAAAAATCAAAGTTTTAGAATACTCTACTGTGTTACGGAACCCTACGAGTGCGAGTCCGACTTGCACTTGGCCAGTTTATTTTATGTGTTTTATTATGTATTTTTCCCTAAAATCATCAAATCTCCGATTTTTTTATACTGTCTTCATGCCTATTATGCCTGGTTGTAAGCGATGATATGGTCGAAGATGATGAACATACTAGGCTTAGAATATTCACTTTCAAGAGCTGTGTGTTGCCGGAACACCGTAAGGTTCTGGCGGTGTGGTGGTAAGCTACTTTTAGGTAGCAAGTCAGGTGGAACATCATATAATATGCTCCTACCACCTTCGGTTTGCACACAAGTCGTCACTGCAGTGTTGTTTTTTTTATCATCAGAAATGACTTGATCACTATCTGAGCTGATGTGTGACGATGCTGTATAAGATGGTATTGTGCTTCTCTGGAAGTGGGAGTCAACAGTGTGACCTCGATGAATTTACCATGGTACCACACTTGGGATATCTCCTTTCCAACAAAAAAAATATATTCAAAATCGGTTCATAAACGACGAAGTTATCCGCGAACAAACATAAATATATATATATATATATATATATATATATATATATATATATATATATATATATATATATATATATATATATATATATATATATATATATATATATACGGTCGAAATGAGAAACCCCCTCCTTTTTTCGAAATCGGTTAAAAAGTAGTATTTTATCAGGTTATAACTAAAAGTAGTATCTGCCTACCCCAACGGGAAAAGGTGTGATTTTATGTGTGTTTGTATAGCTTAAAGTCTGCATTACATTAAATAATAAACTGGCCAAATGCAAGTTGGACTCGCACTCGTAGGGTTCCGTACCACACTACAGTATTTTATAAGATCGAGCAAAAAATACCACTATTATTTTTCGCCAGCAAAAAATAATAATTAATAAACATTGTATTTCTTATAACGCCATCTAACGTCTAACAAAGGTGTTAGGGATCGACATTTCAATATAACGCCATCTATGCGACGTTTACCTAACTAACGTTCATAGATGGCGTTACATTGAAATGCCGAAAAAAACATGTTTCTTATATGGGGATTATTTATTATTTATTATTTTAAACTTTATTCTGTTTTTAGGGTTCCGTAGTCCTGACAAGGAACCCTTATAGTTTCGTCATGTCCGTCTGTCTGTCTGTCCGAGGTTTTGCTAAGAGACCGTTAATACTAGAAAGCTGTAATTTTGTGGGAGTATGTAAATAAATGACGCCGACAAAGTGCTGAAATAAAATTTTGAAAAATTTTTTTTTTAGGGTAACGCCCCTATATGAGAAGTGGGGATGAATTTTTTTTTCATCGTCTACCCCATCGTGTGGGGTATCGTTGAATAGGTTTTTTAAAATGACTTAAGGGTTGCTAATATCATTTTTCGATTGAATGCTCTATTTACGAAATATTAAAAAAGTATTACTTTAAAGTGCAAATTTTTGTTCCAGTAGGGCGTCCCCCCCCCCCTCTAAAAGCTAAACTGCTGGCTTGAAAAATCTGGGAAAATTCGTGATAATAGCGCATTTCATGAACTTTAAAGGAAAATTATAGCCGTTAAGATAACTTTATTAGTTTAGCAGTAATAGTCGTTGAACTTGGGTGTTGGATAATTTTGTACCAAATACAAAATTCTTAGAATAAATCCTTTAAAGTGACAAAGACGGAGTACCTTGTTGCTTGTTTATAACGGGTAAAGTATTGCATTGAATAACAGGCTACTACGGAACCCTACATTGCGCGTGGCCCGACACACACTTGGCCGGTTTTTTAGTATTTGTTGTTATAGCGGCAACAGAAATACATATCTGTGAAAATGTCAACTGTCTAACTACCACGATTCATGAGATACAGCCTGTTGACAGACGGACAGACAGACAGACAGACAGGCGGACAGCGGAGTCTTAGTAATAGGGTACCGTTTTACCCTTTGGGTACGGAACCCTAAAAATATGAAAATAACATACGTTGTAATAATGCTTACAGATTGATGACAGCGTAGTAAAAAAGCGGTTGCCAGGCAGATTTTTTGAACTTAACATCCATTTCGGTATATTTCTGGGTGGACAAGGTCACTTCTCTGAACTATTTCTGGGACACATGGAAAACTTCCGTGGATGTATGGAAGACGTAAGTATAATTTAATATTTTATTAGTTACGCCGTCATTGTGAATCTACCCCTGTTCTTTTATTGGTGTTTGGTATATAAGCAGCGTTCTAGGTATATTTGTAGCAGTATAGATAGTCACTAAATTTAATGGTGTTCCTTATATTTACAGGTGTATTACAATGGAGTTAAGATAATCGAGAAGGCTCGCAGTCGCTCTGGTTCCGTAAGCGTCGAAGGAGTGACATGGAACTGTGCACCTGAATTCGACGCTGATATCAACTCGGACATAAGCTTTGTTGACGAAGGGGCATATCTTATCCTGCCGAAAATCAACTCTCGAGCTGGTGGCAGGTCAGTTCCTTTTATATATCTGCTTTTCAATATACTGGATATTTTTGGTTCATCTGTTTTTTTTTGTGTATGTTACGCTACTAAGTGCTCGATCTTCTCTCGACCTCTTTGTTTCCATCAGCTGTCAGCCAGCAGCCAGCTTGCTTGTATTATCGTTCCATTTAGATAGAGGGCGCCCTACAATACGTTAGAGCCACAGGTGAGACCTATGAAGGGGATGAACCTATATATATTAGCAGTGGCAGGCCTGTCGCACTCCGCGCTGTAGCTATGAAACTACAAGTACCTCCGCGCACCCGCTAGGGTGCAAGTTCAGTCAGTAAAGTGTCACGCGCAATATTAACATGTAACTGTAAAGAGTAACTATGTATAAAGCAAAGAATGTCACACATAAAATGGTAGGTAGTTATAAATCAGCTGAGTTTCATGTTTCAAGGGAATTCACGTTATGATCTTTAGGGAATTTCTATCGACATTACATCTTGCAAAATATCAATTGTAACCTACTTGAAATTGGTAGGTTATTTTATTATTTACTGTAGGTATGTTACGTAGATCCTATAGGTACCTACCTAAAAAAGATAAATCTGACTGACTGATTGACTGACATATCAGTGGACAGCTGAAACCAACAAAGTTATACCTACCTACCTACTTATTTGAATTAGCCTTTTCTTTGACTAACGAACCTTTCAATACGATTTTTTCGAGACAAACGAGTTGTATAGTCCGAGAGTTGTATAGCTGATGCAAGATTTGTACTCAGATAAATAAGTACGGTTACCAATGTTTACATGGGGTTTTATTTTATTATTTTTTAACAGTATATACATTTATTATTCTAAGATAAATAAATAGGGAGGTTACTAACGTTTACTTCAATTTTCCTTTCTTAATGATTTTGTCGTGTCATACGAGTCAGATTTTTATAATCCGAGAGTTAATGTAATTAAATTTGATGACAATGATAAAGATGATGACTACATGCGCTGGTTTTGTAAGGTAGAAAGATTCATTAATGACTTGAAGGAAACGGTTGTTATTTTGGGTGATTTAACATAAATAGTTCTTCTTCAAAAATCAAAAACTATTACTGTTATTTTTTATCTTTTTGCTATTTAACTGAGAAAAATATTGTAACAAATTAGTTTGGTGGGATGCTTGATGTGGTTTTGGTTCAGGAGAGCAAAAATACACCTAACACGTACATCAAATCTGTTGATGGCATTGTTTCCCCTGATTCTTATCATCCGCCACTAGATATCACGATCAAAACTGTCGTATCTCGTCGTTCAGACAGCATAGAGCCAAGCAACATCAACCCTAATACGGACTGAAATTTTCGCAAATGCGACTATAAGTTATTACTTGAATTGCTCTCTGAGATATGTTGGGATAAAGTACTTAATAATAACAACGTACAATCAAGTACCGAGCACTTTTACAACATATTGTATGGCATATTTGATATTTGTGTTCGTCGAAAGCGACGCAATCGCAATTTGACAGGTGTAGATCACAAATATCCCGTGTGGTTTTCGTACGACATAATTCTCGACATTAAGCGTAAGATAAATTTACATGCTGAATGGAGAAAATCCAATTGCTACGATAAATACAAGGACTTTTCAGAATTGAGGGCGTCCTTAAAAACTAGAATTGCATTAGTGTATAATAAGTATCTAAAGACCTTAGAGGATAATATCATTAAAAATCCTCGTTGTTTTGGCAGCATATCTCGAGCTTGAGGACCAAGGGTGGCTTCGAATCTTCCGTTACATATGAGGGTAAGACTTTCGGGGGGTCAGGGGCGTTGGAAGTATTTGCCAAATATTTAGCTGGTGTGTTCTTACCTGAGGTTCCACTTCTTCAAGTAGATGGAGTAATCCCACCTCAGGAATCGACAATAGCAATTACATCAGCATATCTAAGTTCAGTCCCCTGGATGTAGATGTGGGAATAAGAAAACTAAAATCTGGGAGTTCGAATGGCCCTGATAACATTCCGCCATGGCTTCTAAAGCAGGGCAAAACTTTTCTAACAGTCCCGTTGTGTCATATTTTTAACCTCGCACTACAGAATGGTAACTATCCAGCGCAATGGAAGTTGTCTAGATTAACACCCATACCAAAAACAGCCAATAAAATGGCAGTTGAAGAGTATAGGCCAATCGCAATACTATTATCGCCTGCAAAGGTCTTTGAACATATGCTAATATTTGTCTAATGCTCAGCATGGATTTAGAAGAAAGAGGTCGGTCAATACAAATCTTCTCACCATCGTCAATTACATATCTGCTCGTTTGGATCGCGGGAGTCATGTCGACGTTCTTTATTTTGATTTTCGTAAAGCCTTTGACAGAGTAAATAATGACATTCTACTTATGAAGCTAAGTATGGTTGGTTTTGCCCCAAAACTTCTTAGGTTAATAGCGGACTACCTGCAGGCAGTAATATGTTAGGTTCGGAATGTATGAATCTTCTAAATTTCATACACGATCTGGAGTTAGCCAAGGTTCTGTCCTCGGACCTCTGCTATTCGCTCTTATGGTCAACGATTTGCCTGCTGTCGTCAAACATTCCGAATGCTTGATGTACGCTAACGACTTAAAATTAGCCTTAGAAATAAGGTCAGAGGACGACTGCCTTAAACTCCAACAAGATGTTGATGCAGTGTACCAATGGGGATTTCAGAATAAAATGGAATTCAATCCGTCTAAATGCTGCGCCATGACTTTCAGGCGAATGAGACACCCCATCGAATATCAGTATAAACTTGATGACAATGCTATCTCAAGAACTTCAACCGTTAAAGATCTAGGTGTCACATTCGACCGAAAGTTAAACTTTCATGACCATGTCACAATGCTCGTGAAAGAATCCTTTCGAAGGGTTGGCTTTGTGCTTAGAAATGCTCGAGATTTTGAAAGTGAGCACGTTATAAAACTAATATTCAGCACCTTAGTTCGAAGTAAACTGGAAACTAGCTCATGTGTATGGCACCCGTACGATATTAATACAACAACAAAGCACCGGAACATGTTATTCCGGAGGTTGCGGGTTCAAGTCCCGTTGGTACGATGAAATTTTGGATTGTGTTTAACAATTTACAAAAATATTAAGTGTGTAACACTTCAAAGGAACATAATATTTGATATTAATACACTTTGATGCTGGAGAAAGTCCAAAAAGCATTCCTTCGTTTTTTGTACAAACGGTTCTATGGATACTATCCATATAAGTACCCGAAAAAGTTCTTGTTGGGCCATTTAGATTACAGGTTAGGTTACAGGTATTTTAGGTTACATTTAGGTTAACCTTAGAAGTACGGAGAACTTACGACCAAATCTTAACAATGTGTAAGATTTTGCACGGGAAAATAGATTGCCCTAATCTGCGCAACGAGCTTCTTCAATTCCATGTCCCCAATAATTACTGCCGTATCCGAAAGCACAGATTGTTTTCGATACCAGCACATCGGACAGTTGCACGCGCTCGGTCCCCCATCCCGCGCACACTGGTGGCGCTCAATGCTCTCCTGGATTTGAACCCTGATTGTGATTTACTAGCGGATGAATGGAAGGCAATCGTTGCACAATGTCTGGAGTTTTGTGACAGGAATAATTGATTGATTTTATTTAGATATAGTAATTATGAATGTATAATTTTTTTTCTTATTTTGACAATTGTTGATATAATAATGGAATTTGTAATAATAATGTTTTACGAAGATATATTTGTTATGCATAATTTCATTTGTAATATTTCTTATTGTTGTAAAAGATATTCATTAATTAGTGTAATTGGCTAACGCCGTTCTAATTGTTGTTAAATAAATAAATAAAAAAAATAAAGTACTTATAGATCTCAGATCACTGAGATCTGATAAGTATCTCCAGAGATATGACGATAAACGTCTCAAACTTGCTACTGAAATAGACTCTCGGGGCATGGAAGTCGGTGTTTTAGTTTTTAATCTACTTCACAAAAACGGAGGAGGTTCTCAATTCGACGGTTTTTTAATGTTTGTGACCTCAGAACTCTGTCAGATCTTAACCGATTTGAAATTGAAAATTACTTTTTTGGGTTCCGTAGTCCTTATAAGGAACCCTTATGTTTTCGTCATGTCCGTCTGTCTGTCTGTCTGTGTGTCTGTCTGTCCGAAGTTTTGCTAAGAGACCGTTAGTACTAGAAAGCTGAGATTGTGTAGGTATGTGTATATCAATAACGCCGACAAAATTGTGAAATAATATATAGGAAAAAAAATTTAGTTTGGGTAGCTCCCCTTCATGTGAAGTAGGGATGAATTTTGTTTTCGTCGTCTACCCCATCGTGTTGAATAGGTCTTTTAAAATGACTTAGGGGTTGCTAATACTATTTTTAGATTTAATGCTCCATTTAAGAAATAATAAACTTTAAAGTACACATGTTTGTTCAGTAGGGCGGTTAATATAATTTTATTAATTTAGCAGTAATAGTCGTTAAAATTGAGTGTTGGATAATTTTGTACCTAATACAAAATCTTTAGAATAAATCCTTAAAAGTGACTCAGTATAATTATTAAGATTCTAAAATATTTTTCAATCGGAAGTAAATTAATTAATGTTTTTTTTTAATTCGAATTATCTGTTTCATTGTTCATCTCATTACATTGTTCTACCTTAGAGTATTCTTCTACCAATTAAAGGCTTCAACAAGTTTTCTCATAACATTCAACCCTATAGGAGAGGCCGCGGGTTGACCGAGTTATTCAGACTCTCGCCGTGCGGACTTACGGTGCATTTTACTGTGCGCAACACGCGTTTCTCAGTTACTATTAGTTAATACTGTGACGCAAAATCAAGGTCGCACCCGAGGCGTGAAGCGCATTTTGAACGTTACCAGCGTTGTTAACTAGGTTTAATCTCGCATTTTTGCTCTCAGGGAGTGCAATTTCTGTACTTGTACTACTCATTATTCTGTGGCAGTGGACAGTAGAGATGGGCGTTGATTAAACGAACTAGATAAAAAAACCGTCCATCGAATGTCAACGTTTCGACCGTTAATCGTTTACCGATCAACTAGTTGAATCCATAGACGGAAAAATTCAAGAGTATAGAGAAACGTATCGATTTACGTCAACGAATGGGGGCGCGCAACGCGATTAACTGTCGACTTGATTTCGAACGGTAGCATTCGTTGTTAGACGGCTAACGAAATTCTATAGTAGAAAAGGGAATTACAACTTCGTAGGTATTTTTTATAAAAAAAAAGTAGGTAGTAATGTATTTGATGTACGTATTTAGTAACATTAATAGCTCTATATGCAAAGACTTAGTATTTAAATTTCTTAGAAATTTACGTCATGATGTAAAACTAAAACAAACCCACTTAAAATCAAAATATATTTAATGTTAAAAATAAAAATACAATTAACGTACAGCGCTATTTGGATTGAAACGATTGAATAAACCAATACTACGATAACGGTTGAATCATACGAGCACTGCGAAATGGACTATGGTTCTAGTTAATCAATTAAACTAATTAATCGACTAGTTGAAAAATACGTTAACGACCCATCGCTAGTGGACAGAGATAGGCGGATAATGATGATGTTAGTTACTCGATTTTTACTTACCATGAGAAGGATATATATCTTAGGAGTGGTCGAGATTTGATGAGTATCTTAGAGATATGGATATAAACACTTCAAATTGGCCATCGATGGATATTCAACTGGATCAGCTGTGAGCCATATAAAGCATTTTCTGATCTCGTTTTTTTGTTTAGTATTTTAATGTTAATGTTAAATTATGCGAAAGTTAGCGTGTGTGTAAGTGTGTGTGTGTGTGTGTGTGTGTGTGTGCGTGCGTGTATGGGTGTGTGCGTGTGCGTGCAAATGAAACGCCTGGGGGAATTTGGAATACAGATAGTCTACGCGCTGAATAAACTTATCAGTTCTCCTTTGAACCCGTAAAACTACGGACAACACCTGGAAACGAGCACATCAAGTGATAAATATTACATCCTCAACCAACGAATATTTGAATAATATTGTACCATAAAACCTTCACACGCTCAACTTTTTTTCCAGGTGGCAAATAGAATTCAAAACGATCGCACAAAACGCTGTTATTCTTTACAACGCCGGCGGAGGCCGATCCGATTATCTCGCCGTGGAAATACTCGATGGACGAGTTAGAGTCAAAATGGCAAGAGGACAAATAGCCCACACTGCTGTGGTCAACGATGGAATTTGGCACAAGATACACCTATTGTTTAACCCTTCCCTTATCGAGGTGAGATGCTGAGCGTACAATAATTACATACTAATTTACTCGTATTAATTGTGTAAAAATCACGTAAAAACAGGTAAACGAAGCGTAGGACGCCCTCCAGCTAGTGGAGCGATGATTTACGCAAGCTGGCTGTCAGCGGTTGGAAACAAGGAGCTGAAGATCAGTAGCGTGCCATAGGAGAGGCTTGTGTTCAGCATTGGACGAATACTGGCTGTTAATGATGTTGATGATCAATCTTTAAGACCAGCGTATACTAGTCCTCTGTATGATATATGCTGTGCTAGATTTCAGCTTCTCTTTGATAGTCCTTGCCAGTCACTTGGAAATTATCTTCTTTACTGTAATTTTTTTTTTATTAATAGAACACCAAATCATAAAACGCAATATGCTGAACCTTTCAAACAAGCGATGGTACTGCATCAAGCAATTTCTTAAGATTGTTTAAGCGCTAGAAAACGTTATTCTAATGTTATTTTGCCGAAGCAAAGGCTTAGTTACTATAACGGATTACGAGTTACAAGTTATATAGTTCTTTTTTTTAATGTATGTTATGCGATTACTCCGTCATATGTAAACTGATTCGACCTATTATTTTTTTAATTGGTATGGTACATTTCCAAGGCGTCCCATTGTAATTTCATCGAGATCTGATAAGTATCTTCGTAGATATGATGATAAACGTTTCAAATTTGCTCTTGAAACTGACTCGCGGGACATGAAAGTCGGTTGTTTTGGTTTTTAAACTATCTTAATTATTTAACTTGCCGTGCTTGTATTTATGTATGTGTGCTTGTGTGAGTTAAATCTTGGAAGCTAAATTAGAACCTCTTCCTGACGTATGATTAGACTCAAATTTATTATACTTACGTATGTTTGCTGGCAACGTAAAATAATATGGTAGCATCGAGCTGACCTGGAGCCGGTCTATAGGGACTGAAACTCCGTAATGGCAAATGGTAGTACAGCCGCATTTGCGCTAGTATGTATTGTTATCATATACACATGATAACGTCTTTACAAAAAGTTTGTGTAAGTTTTTCTGCCAAAGCAACAGTGTATAATTGAAGCTGAGCGTGCTCTATGCTTAGCTACTTGCAACTTGGTGTTTATTGTCACCCACGGGAGTATCATGCTAACTACCAACTTTCGTAGGCCTAATCCTAGTAGTTCCTTCATCCTACAAGTATCTCGTGTTACGAACCACCCACTATACAAAACTCCGGCATGATGCGTAGGACGATGCAATACGGGATAGTTTGATAGATAGCATTATGGGGCTAAAGCCAGTCGTCTTGCGCCACGTGTCACTTCCGTCTTCGAGACAAGCATATGCTATCTTGTACTACATCGTCTTGTATCACATCGTCATGTACCACATCGTCTTGTACCACATCGTCTTGTACCACATCGTCTTGTACAACATCGTCTTGTACCACACATCTTCTTGTACCACACATCGTCTTGTGCCACATCTTCTTGTACCACATCGTCTTGTATCACATCGTCTTGTACCACATCGTCTTGTACCACATCGTCTTGTTCCACATCGTCTTGTACCACACATCGTCTTGTGCCACATCTTCTTGTACCACATCGTCTTGTACCACACATTGTCTTGTGCCACATCAGCTTGTACCACATCGTCTTGTACCACACATCGTCTTGTACCACATCGTCTTGTACCACACATTGTCTTGTGCCACATCGTCTTGTACCACATCGTCTTGTACCACACATTGTCTTGTGCCACATCGTCTTGTACCACATCGTTTTGTATCACATCGTCTTGTACCACATCGTCTTGTACCACATCGTCCTGTTCCACATCGTCTTGTACCACACATCGTCTTGTGCCACATCTTCTTGTACCACATCGTCTTGTACCACACATTGTCTTGTGCCACATCGTCTTGTACCACATCGTCTTGTACCACACATCGTCTTGTACCACATCGTCTTGTACCACATCGTCTTGTACCACTCATTGTCTTGTGCCACATCGTCTTGTACCACATCGTTTTGTATCACATCGTCTTGTACCACATCGTCTTGTACCACATCGTCTTGTACCACACATTGTCTTGTGCCACATCGTCTTGTACCACATCATCACTTTTGTTTTTTTTTTAAATTATATTGATTTGAACCTTATTGAAGTAAATAATACATGTCTTGACTTCTAAGCGAGACATCGCTAGTTGGTGGGTATTCGACCATAGGTGTTAGGAGCATATTATATCGATGTTAAGCCTGACTTGCTACCAAGTAGCTTACCATCATCAAAATTCTGCCGCCATAACCTTACGGTGTTCTGGCAGCACACTGTCCTTGAGAGTCAGAGTATTCTAGGCCTAACGTGTTCACCATCTTCGACCACATCATCGCTTACCACTAGGTAAGATAGTGGTCAAACGCTAGCCTATTAGATATGAAAAATAAATAATAGTTTAAAAAAACTAAAAAAATACGCTTTTATAGAAAATCCAACTAAAAAATAGAAAATGAATTTTAATAAATTTGAATTAAAAATAGTGTAAGAAAAAATGATTTTATTGTAAAAAAAAGCGTGGGGTGCATGGTATCAATAGTTCCAAATATTTTATGAACAGATATGACTAGAAGGGTTATTTTGATAATATCCTGAAAAGCACCCCACGCTTTTTTTTACAATAAAATCATTTTTTCTTACACTATTTTTAATTCAAATTTATTAAAATTTATTTTCTAGTTTTTACTTGGATTTTCTATAAAAGCGTATTTTTTTAGTTTTTTAAACTATTATTTATTTTTCATTTTTTAGTCGATTTTTTTTTTCATTTGATTTTTAAATTTTTTTTTTAATTTATTTATTGTCATCGGTCCTTAATAAGTATGCCAAATTTCGAGTTAATCCGACGTTTTGAAGGGGGTTAAAATCATGTTCAAAGATTCCGTTACATACTAACATACAAACATACATACGTCTGAAGCTAATAAAAGCGTATTAATAAACTTAAGATTAGTTAAGTAAGTAAGATTAAGTGCTTGTCGGCAAATAAAAATTACTCTATAGTATCCTCTCGCAATTTTTTCAGTATTTCAGTTTTCCTTTCTTAGGTCGATTTCTGTTTTTAGGGTTCCGTAGCCGAATGGCAAAAAACGGAACCCTTATAGATTCGCCATGTCTGTCTGTCTGTCTGTCTGTCCGTCCGTCCGTATGTCACAGCCATTTTATTCCGAAACTATTAAGACTACAGAATTGAAACTTGGCAGGTAGATGTATTCTGTAGGCTGTCCGATTTTTATACAAAAATAAAAAATATAAAAGTTTAAGGGGGGGCATCCCATACATGGAACTGGAACAAAACATTTTTTTTTCAAACCTATACGTGTGGGATTGTCTATGGATAGGTCTTTAAAAATGAAATTGAGGTTGCACAAATCATTTTTTCTCAAAGTCAATCATTTAAGAGATAGGCGCGTCTAAAGTGGTAAAATGTGTGTCCGCCCCCTTCTAACTTCTAAAGTAAGAGTGAAAAATCTAGAAAAAATATATTCTGTAGATCTCAATAAAAACTTTCTACGAAAATTGGTTTGAACGAGATTAAGTCAGCAGTTGTTGAGATATAGCGACCGCAAGTATAACTTTGTTTTTCATACAAACACTATGAAAAACAATTTGATTATTAAATGTATCGTGAGGATTACACATAATATTATTATTAAGAACGGTTGTACACTCCAGAAGAAGGATACCAAACGTGTCTGAAACTGGTCGGAGCAATTCCGATAAAAAAACCCGTGAGTGTACAACCGTTCTTAATAATAATACTATGAAAAACAAAGTTATTTTTGTAGTTGCGAAAAATCATAGTTATAGAATACTCTACTGTGTTACGGAACCCTACGAGTGCGAGTCCGACCTGCACTTGGCCAGTTTATTCATTACTTAAGTCAGTTTGTTTGACAGTTCAGACTACCACTAACTATGCTGTTTAGCTGGAATATTTTGCTAGATTAATATAGAATATAGGAGAGGCCTACGTCCAGCAATAGACTGACACCGGCTAATGATGATGATGATGATTGCGTCATAATATATGCAAGCAAGTCGAACATTTTAGTATGAACATATTTATTATATATATAGGCTGAGCGATGTTAGCTGTATAATATTATCTATATTCTTAGATACCAGAAGTGAAAAGGGCTCAAAATAAACACTATCACAAAATCCACAGCTATATAATGCCATAGAACCTCAACATAATGACAATTACATAATGTGTCTAAGCTAACAACATAACCACTACGTCCGAACCCTAAGTCGGCCACGCAACAACTGAGTCACGATGCCCGCTCGCTGTCCGCTTTTATACTAATCGAGCCTAGTGGCAGGAGGGTAGTTGAAATTAAATTGTAGTCTGAAGTGCCCTTTTATATGAAGTAGTTAGAAATTATGATATTTATCATATTTAGTATTAAATGTTGTCGCTTGTTCCATGGCTAATGCAATTGTTCGGTATTTTTCTTTTATTTGATAAGATACCTCAATTATCTCAATATCTTCCTTTTTTCTTTTACTTAGCTGGCTCTGCATATTTTCTTACCACAGACCTCGAAATACACTATTTTCCTCACACTTCTTAACAAAAACATGTAATAAGCAGTAGAATATTGGTGTACAAAAGTATGTGTGACTGCAATTGCAAATGTTATATACCTGTTATAATAGCTATATCCCTATGCTATATGTCTATAACCGTATACGTTGTATTGCTATTGCTTCTTTCTGTCTTTTTAACCGACCGAAGGAGGAGGTTCTCGATAAGTCTGTATGTTTTTTTAAATTATTAAGATTCATTAAGAAAACCGGCTTCACATCCCGCGCCAATCAGATTCAGTGGGGAGTTATCATCTTATAATGTAACTAACCTGTGAGATATAAGTTTATCGCCATATCTCTGAAGATACTCATCAGATCTCAATGAATTGAATAATGGGACCACCGTGGAGATTAACCTCATAGATGATGAATAAGAATCATTCGAATCGGTTCACAATTGGTGCAGTAATCGCGTAAAATTTATTAAAAATAAATATTGCACAGATACTGCACGCAAAACGTAAGAAGATTTTGCGCGTCACTGCAATGCGTTAACACATCTAGATGAAGTCCACGCCCCGCAATCTTTACACCGTTCAAACAGAAAATCTATTTACTTTTTAAATTCTTGTTAAAAACACTAAACGAACTCATCAACCTACATACATTTAAACAATATCTGGCAGTGGGCATCAAATGTTAAAAACATTCCACTACTATTAAGCAAAAGTTTGTATGATACATTTGCAAATATGGTAGTTTGGAAGCCGGATCTTTTAGGCTAGCGTTTGACCACTATCTCGCCTGATGGTAAGCGATGGTGTGGTCGAAGATGATGAACACGCTAGGTCTAAAATACTCTTGATTTAAGGGCTGTGTGCTGCCCGAACACCGTAGGGTTATGACGGCAGATTTTCTCCTTGATGGTGGTAAGCTACTTTTTGGTAGCAAGTCAGGCGGAACATCGATATAATATGCTCCTACCCCCCGTGTTACCTAGTACCTGTGGTTGAGACAGTTGAGCTATGTGGATTGGACAATTTATGTCTGTTAGCCAGAACTTTGTATTATGTACTGAACACCTTTAAATCCCGACTAGTACAACACCATGCTAGAGCATATCGTCACTGAATGTCACGTCGTTCATTTCATTGTTGAATATGCAAAGCAAGTGATTGTAACATCTTTTGTCTACGGTCTACGCGATTTAAACCTAATTTATTTGGTGATAGACTAAGGTCCAGCCTGATAGTCGTAACGCTTAGCTTTATCTTAACAAAGTTTTTAGTTGGATTTAATTAAGTTTTATGTAGTTAATTATTTCTTTATCTCGGACTCTAACCTCATGTCCTATTTTACCATATTCTAAGTCCTTGTTATCGGTTTAAGGTTTCGTATATAGCTATATGACTTAAAACAAGTACGGTATAAAGATCGCAAAGCCTTCTAATTAGTAACTCTACCATCAGTATCAGTACTCTTTAAAATCTAGACTCTAGACATTAGGCTTTCCTACGGCACAATGTCGAATGTTATTTTCAACCACTACAAGCCACTTGCTAATATCGTCACTCCATCTAGCTGGCGGCTGCGCTGCGCTTACTGAGTCGTAGTTTTCACTCTTGAACACGTTTATCCTATCACTAGAACACGTCATCCAATGCATTAGTAAGCAACTGCGAGATGCATCTTCTTGTCTTACAAGATGGTTAAAAATATGTTCAATCTTCTGTTTCCCTACTTGGCCGTTCAGAGTTGCGGCCTCATAGAGAGTCTTGACATCTGGATGTATCGCTAATCAACTTGGCACCACTGCAGAGACTCCGAAACATACCAGGTTTCGATAGTCTTAGACAAAAAGTCCACATGTTAACGCCATGCATGTCTAAGTTATTGCGAAGATAAATCTGTAATTATGATAAACTACCAAAAATCGTGTGCAAAATCGTATATAAAGAGCTAATACTGAAATCTTCTACAAAACATAAAGATTTCAGTTTCTACTGTTAAAGCTGGCCTAACAACAAAAATAATTAACTATTTCAGCTGTCTGTGGACAACATCGCAATGAGTTCTCGAATCGAAAGCGGCGGGACTAGATACCTCGATCTATCGGATTCTTTCTATCTCGGTGGGATAGAGAGCGACAAACGACAGAGAGCTTTCGCGAAAGGAGTTAAAGCTGCAGATTCTAGCATTATGGTAAGTTTTGTCTAACTTTTTTAGTAACATTAGGGTTGGCGATCGCAGAACGTAGATTCTCGCGCCGGTAGCTCTGCTAGCCGTCACCGGCCTGCATTATCTAGCTACGTTGAAATAATTATAAAATGGTTATAATATATTTTTTATATCGTACAAGCTAGCGTCTGTCTCACCTATTGGTAAGTAATGATGCGGTCAGTATGGTAGCACGCTAGTCCAAGAATGGTAAAAAACAGCTCCCGGCACACATTAGATATTTGGCGACAGATTTTTCAACTTGACGATGGTAGTTGGCCAGACGGACTCTAGACAGTGTCCTACCACCGTGCCCGGGATTTCTTAACGATGTTTTTCATTGACCACGCACACACTCACAGCGCCAATGGGCCCTCAAATCGGTTATCCCGCTGTTTGTCGTTCGCCAGAACATTGTTTGTTGATCAGCAGGATGCGCCACGGCATTTGTACATTTTGTACTGTGTGATTCATTTATATTAATTCACAATTCGCGTAATGATTAGAAATCCACATTAATTACAAATCAACCCATGATAGCACAGAACTCTCCAATAGTGATATGCAGTCAATTTGCATTTTATATTTACATGTTTAATTTGCTTCCGTTTCTGGAATTTCACAATTAAAAAGAATACAACTAATATCTACAATTTCAGGGCTGCATCAAACCTATAGAAGTGGACGACAAGATCTTTGGCTTGCCCAACGCAGTGGTTACCTACGGCGTCAGTCCTAAATGCGTGTGGTACTATCCATGCCTTGCTAATCCTTTAACTCCGCCTTGCGTCCAACAAGCGGTTTGTGAACAACACGGCGTCGACCATTTTACGTGTAAATGTGATTCTGATCTGTGCATCAACCCGGATTATGCAGAGAAATATAAGGTAAATTGTCCAACGATATGTCGCAGGCATAAAGATTTTGTTAGTTACTCGTGTGAACGAATAAAAACGCTGATAAAAAAAAAACAAATAGACAACATTTTCCAAATTGTGATCGTTTGAATCTAGAGGTGTAAGATACATATTTTTAAATTTGAATTGAAAGTATTTGTTTGAGTCTTCTCTATTTAAGGAATAGACACCACAATTTCTTATAAAATAATCTCCAAATTCAAGCTGGAATTAAAACGGTTCAATAATACATTGCCAATTAATGCCTGATGCCTGACAAGATCGATTTGTTTCCAACTCTTCTTAAATTGCAATTCTGAATGGAATCTGTTTGTTTCTACATCTTCTCTATATCCAAGACTGAGTCAGAACAATTGATTTATACAACTGACTTGAGTCCAATCCATTTAATGCAACTATCTCGACCAAGCCTACCACTGAACACCATGCCGCCACTTGGCGAACCAATTGGTGACATGTTTTTCTTCGGTGATTGTTCTGGCCACGGTCGCAGCCTGTGGTCACCCAGTGGGGATTAACGAATCTGAATTTTCAACTAGAGGTGCTAGTGTGCTACAGAGCCCACGAAATATCAATGTCAGCTAAGGATTTATCTCAAACTGACATTGACATATCATTAATTTTGACATTTCATTATAAAATAGTTTGATAGCTGTCATTAGGAGGACACAACAATTTTACTCAGTGGTGCCGCCACCTGATGAGCTGATGAGTGAGAAAAAACTAGCCTCTATTAGCACCACCCAGGGATCACATGTAGGAATAAAGTATGTCGTCTACGGACGCAAGAACGAACGAATACAATCCCTATAGAATGCATGATCTCATGATTAAAACTTTTTGCTTCTAGGTATACTCAAAATCGAGTAGCGAATTAGAGCTAGTAGCTCTGTACCCGTTGACAGTTCAAGAAGGTGGAGTGACAGTGATCACGACTCAAAACATTGACGTTGTTCTCGACCATCACAAATATGGAGTGAAACCATCAGGAGTGGTTTTCTACGTGAGCCAGTCGCCACAGCACGGAAGAATAGCGATTGATCTTTCGCAAAGAAGTGCACAGTACGCTAGTTTTGTCGAAGATGGGAAGTCAAAGCAGTTCTTTACGTTACTGGACTTGTCAAGAGATAAGGTGCTTTTACTTTGAGTTCTATTGAAATAATTCTGTTTGAGGTACTACCACATTGTTAGTTATTCAACTGCAAAATATAAAATGTGTTTCATTTTGATTTGCTATGATATGATGTAGGCAAATGCCATCACTTTCTATCAGGCGTGAAAGGCAAATGTCTTGCTTGTCCTGTTGCTACAAATATCGCTAAAGCTATTATGGAAACTATTATGTATGTGTACTATTATTGGTGCCCTTTTGATATGTCAATACCTCAAACAGGTTCGCTACGTCCACGACGGTTCAGAAAATCACCAAGATGCAATAGTCCTTGATATGGAATTAATTCAAGAGACAAAGTTCACGCTGCCAAGCTATCTTCAAGGCAGGAATACCTTTGTTCTTCATGTTAACATCACCCCTGTCAATGACCCGCCAGTTTTGAACCTATTGCCCGGAAAAGTGCTCAGGCTTACACAGGTATTACATTTGTCAATGACTGCTTCCGATTTTATATTCTAGCAATGACGTCAGGATGACCTTAGGTGGTAGGAGCTTTATATTTATGTTTCTCTGACTTGCTACCAGAAAGTGGAACATGAACAAGAAGAAAATCTGCCGAGATAACCTTATGGTGGTCCGGCAGCATAGCCATTGAGAGCCAGACCATATAAGCTTAGCGTGTTAACCATCATATGAAAAAGTTATAAAAAAGTTAACTATTTAGGTTCCGAAAGTGAAGATCTAAAATCAAAACGCATGTGATATTACATAGTTAGATTTCTTTATGAAAACAATATGACAATTTAAAATTCCGTCCCTCGATCTAAACAATTTATAAGTACTGAATCATCACCATAGTAGCCAGTATTCATCCACTGTCAATACAAAAACTGAATACTGAAAACAAATATCAGTTTCAATTGACTTCAAAAACGGAAAATAATTACATATTGATCATAATTACTAAATTAAAAGCATTGATTACATATAAATAGTATATAAAAAACTTAAAGGATGGTTTTTTGAAATGGAATCGCAAAAGCAGGCAGGAACGTACCTTTTTCGTTGTAACTACAGTGAAATGTTTTGTGTGGTCCATAATTTTTATACCACATTTTAAACTGGTTTCACAATTTAGACAAAAAGAGTACAGTACCAACTCAGCAGCTACCACAAATTTTACAGAATCTTTTTTAAAGCCGATACGTCCTGTTTCCAATAATAATCGGTTCTAGCCGTTCCGTCTCAAAAATTCACCCTGAACGAGTTTTTGGAGTCATATTGATTTTATTAAGTGCATGCATTTTCACAGTAGTAAAGCAATACTGACTAGTTTTAGTTTTAAATATATACTTTAAGCGTTATTACAATAACACATTTTTAAGCAATGTTTTAGTTTGTGCGAGCATGGTTTTTATTAACTTTTATTTTTGAATATTTTCAGAGCATATCCAGCATAATCATTGTTTTTAATTTGCTTATAAGTAGATGCATGTATTTACTGGCACGTACCTGCAAAAACACCGTAAACCTAACCATATTATTTTTGTGTGAGTATTGTTTTTCTTTTATTTTTAATATACTTGACTTGTTCGATTTATCATCGCAAACAAGTTATTTTCTATTATTCCATTCGTCATACCAGTAACAAAATTAAACCTACGTTTAGACACACCTTTAGATGCACGTTTAAAAGTTTAAGGGCCAGTTTTACCGGTTCCTGATAATGGGTTAGATAGTTATCTGACGCCATATAAAAGCTGTCAAAAATCTGTCAGAGATCTTCATATTAGCGCTATCAGGAACCGGTGAAACTGGTCCTGATACTGTTAAATAACTTACTTCTTTTAACTACTTGTTAAAATGCCTACAAGCCGTGTCTGTTTTTCAATTAAAATGTTGTTATTGAAATGACAGTAACGGTCAGTGATACTTATACTGGAAGGTAGAGGTAGCAGCTGCCAGTTAAAAATAGGTTGGTTATGAAAGGTATATGAAAACGACCGTTACGGCGGTTAAATGATTATGTGGTCGTCGCATGAATCCTAAACAATTGTGAGACGTGAATTTGTGATTAATCTGTTCAACTCATGTGGTTCTTCTTTGTAAAAAGTTTGTAGTTGAATCTCCGCTTTTTTTTTGTTATACTATATAGGTAAGCGTATGACCACTATTTCACCTGATTTTAAGTGACGATGCGATCGACGATGTAGCACGCTTACCTAGAACAAAACACTTGATAAAAACACTTGTTTGTCCACGTTAACCGCTGTTTAAAGGTGTGACGAAAGACGATTAAAAGACGTTGAAAGTGGATTAGCACGCATTCAATATTTGCCATACCTTTATCTCTTAAACTCTAAAGTCTCCGTAAACGCGGCCTGAGAATAAAATATCAAGTCTCTGTCTACAGCTTATCGCCACTAAAAAAAAGTATTACTTGTGGAATATCTATATATATAATAATTGTTTATTATTTTATATAATTAGTATTATAATAATTGTAAAACGATTTGTTGATTTAGAATTTAACATGTTCATAATATGTCTTTCTTTTTTTACGCATCCTAGCAGAGCTAACCAAGGATCCTACTATAGTAAATGTTTCGTTAATTTACAGGGCACAAGAAAAGTGATAACCTCAGACATTTTGAAGGCAGAAGATCCAGATACTTTGCCAGTTGACCTTTTGTACACAGTGCTCCATGGAAAGACTGAACCTAATGGGTAAATCCTTTAAATGATTTAGGCCCAGTTTCACCGGTTCCTGATATAAAGAAATAAATAATATGAAGAAATCTGACAGATTTTTGATAGCTTTTAAATGGCGTCATATGTCAGATAACTATCAATAGCATAAACAGGAACCGGTGAAACTGGCCCTTAATGTTCTAATTAATATTATATCTATATTCAAAAGTACTTTGTCAATTTAAGTCTATTGAAATTTGTAACTTGTGTAATATTTATTACGCGACCAAAAAGTAAGGTAAATATAGACTTTGCACAGCTGTCTTATAAAGCACTTTTTAAACCGTCTGTATAGTCGGCTATTATTGGCGTGAGCGATTCTGAGCTGTGATTGGATAAGTTTTAACGAAACTGAAATCAAATTGCAGTTTCTGGGGCCATCGTCACCCACGGATCATTGTAACTATTTTGCATCCGGGGGCTTAAGACCTTAATAAATCCTTCGCCTGATTCACGAATGGTTCGAAATAGGGCCATGATTACAGTTCTCGGCTGGGGCTCGAATCACCCATCGAACAAAGACATGACGGTTCGCCGAGTTCCGGCATGTTTCGTGCTAGTAGTACTTGTACTATTCATTATTCTGTGCTAGTAGGCTTGTCAAACGTGATAGTTGCGCTATGTGAGTAAGACCTCGTCACATTACGGTCTTCAAATTCCAGATGTGAATTATTTCATTTTAGACATCAGCTTTTTAACATCAGGCGAGATAGTAGACAAGTGAGTATTTTGTTTCTTTAATTGTTATCTACGCTTTTATCTACACTACACTTTATATACTGTATCTACATTTTATATTTTCGTACATTGTTTTAAACAGTCCAAAAGTGTCGTTCTGGTGGTTCTGTTACTGAATTTGTACAGCGCCGGACATATGTTTCTCAAGAGAAGAGGTACGAATCCCGTCAGTAATGTGAAATTTTGGATTGTATAACAATGTACAAGTGAAAGTATGTCTGGAATATAAAAAATAGACACTCCAAGCCGTTCAACAATTTATCAATGGTCTTTGGATAGAACAACTGGGCAGCGTAGCTTAATCCATACTAATTTTATAAAAACGTTTGTTACTTTGTAATTCTGTCACTCTGTGTGTTTGTTACCTAATTACGTCTAAACAGACGATCCGATCTTACCTAACTTTAACAGGCTACTAAATTCTTGGTGTACGTGAACAAATACATTAATTGTTACCAGGGGACACATTGAAATGTTGGGGCAGCCTGTCGATTCCTTCACGCAACAAGAAATAGATTCGGGTGTTATTTCGTACGTCCATGGATCGACAAGTGATAAGCAACTCAACAAGACTTCTTTGAGACTGTCTTTACAGGTACATAATTATTATATTTGAATCTTAAATGGTAATCAGTACCCTTAGTATGAGTTTTCATACCAAAGTTGATATCGTATATCGAACAAATTTCGCCTCTAGTGGTTTTCACACAACATAAAATTTAAACGAAACAGGGAGCCAGAATAAGTCTAAAACTATGTGAGATCTGTCAAAAGCGTTTACGATGAAAACTCATACTAAGGGTACTGGATATGAAAAAAAATTACAGTATAGAGACGAACGACATCATTTGAGAGAGGTTTGATTCCAGCAAAGTTGTGATAAACGGAGTTATCTAGGATTGTGGCGTAGTTGTAGGTGCAGTATTCGTAGTATGTATGATTTGGATATGTGTGGGCCGATGCGTTGAAAATAGCACGTTCAGGTTCATAATTGCATTAATATAAACCCTGGCACGGATCAATTGTTGCGCGTCGCTACTGTCACGTGATGATGAATCCGTCAATGAGAGTTTACTTTCCAAAGCCGCATGCGCACCGTCGCCTCTTTACCACCAAACAGACATAAAATTAACTTTTGCGCATCTTAAGGTCAGGATTTAGATCAATGCCGGGAGTTTATTTACGGTGGTTTAAAAAAATACAGTTTCTTGACTACAAGTATCGAAAACAATTTTCTCCTCTCTGCAGGGCTAGCATGGCAAGGGGACTATTATGTCCTTCCGCCGTTATTCGAGGCCAAAGTAGACAGAATTGAGATAGCAGCTTCCGTTTCCAGTCGTACTTAGTAGTTGAAGTTCCTTATAACGACGGAAATGACGTGTCACGTGACTTCCGCCCGCCATTCTGTTCACCAGGTTGTGCTCGTCGCAAATTTCTTTATTGGCGTCTTAAATTTCCGAGTCGTAACTTGTGTTAACGCTGTTAGCGTTCGAATAATTATTTTTAAAATCAAAACCTCGTTATGTGTGTACCTCACCCCTCAGTACTTGATTAGCGCTGCGTGAGCGTTCTCACGGTGATCGCCCAGACGCTAACGAGGCATTCTAGATATAAGCTGATTTAGCATTTAAGTAGTAAACATAAGGGTTCTTGTACAGACAATTAGATTAATTCATTCAATATATTTCTTGCCTCCGAATCGGCAACACCTAAGTTTAGTTTTCATTTTAGTTTTTAAAAAGGCATTTTACCTACCCCGATACTTAACTGGCGCTGCGGACAGGATTTGCTCGTATATAATCTACGTCTCTACATTATTACGGGTGTCAAAATTCGCCTGTAGTGGGACAGTAGTAGAGCAAATCCACGAACCAAATAAATTTGTTATAATTCGGGTGTGTGTGTGTGCAACAATGGGTGTAGCGGTCGGTTGGTAAGTACAACTTTTTGCCATCCTTCCCCAATATCCCCTTATTCATTTAAAGTGTTCAATGTGATAAGTCTTCTCTCATTAGCACGTTATCTGGTTACTAGTACTAAGAACTAAGCGATAAGAAATATTGTTTACTACAAAGAAAGTTACATAGAGTAAAGAAATTTTAGAACTGACTTTAAAATAATATAATAATCGTGTTTAACTAATATTTTATGAGCATCTGATGGTTTAAAACTCAATCATTTTAGACGGTACATTTATTGAACAAAGAATAAATAACTTAATAAATTTACAAAAATAATTAAATTTTTATAGTTAATAAGTTTTACTAATTTTGATTTTACTTGTTCTTTTACTGTGTTTATACTGTTTTGATTCTGTGTATTTTTGTGTCTTTTACTGTTTTTGTGTATTTTCTGTGTTATATTATAACTGTGTTTTTGTGTGTCTAAATTATTATAACTCTGTGCAAAAATGGAAGGTCAACCGCATGTTGTAGCTATACCAAACGATATATTAAAATTAATCCCTCTTTTTGGAGGAGACAATAGACAACTTAATTTGTTTTTACGAAAATGCGTTTATGTGATTGAAAGGTACCGTGGTAACGAGGATCAAAATTTATACGTTTACCACGCCATTACGAGTCGGTTAATTGATAACGCAGCTGCCTTATTATCAGAACGAGAAGATATTGTGAGTTGGTCTGAACTCAAGGCCTTATTAGAACAGCATTTTGGTGACCCTCGCAGTGAGGAATGTATAAATATAGAGTTAGAGAGTTTGAAGATTAAATCCAGTGAAACGTATTTAGAGTTTTGCAATCGTATTCAAACGGTCCGGTCAATTTTAATATCCAAGGTAAATGCATCGAGTAACGCCGAAATAAAAATCGCCAAAATTGCAATTTATAATCATACGTCACTGAACGTATTCCTTTACAACTTACCAGAAAATATGGTGCGTATTGTTAGGTTAAAGGCACCCGCGACTTTAGAAGCCGCCTTAAGTATTGTTTTAGAGGAAGTGAACTTCCACGAACAATACACCTTGCGTAATCGGATGTATGGCAATTCGGTAACAGCTAAGCCAACTCTACAACAGGGTTTTAGCGTGCCACAGAACCCCACTGGTTATAGGCCTATGTTACCTGCCAATAACAATTCAAAATTTAGTTTCGGAAGCCCTCAAATTCAACAAAATTCAGGGTTCCGTCAACAACCCAATCAACAATTTGGGTATCGACCACCTCAATTCGGGTATCGTCCACCTGTTCCACAACAATTCGGTTATAAACCGCAAAATTTCGGGATGATGCCACAGCGATTTGGCTATAAGCCTCAAATGGCTCCCCAACAATTTGGCTACCGGCCCCCAATGGCCGCTCAACAATTTGGTTACCGGCCTCCAACGGCCCCGCAACATTTTGGCTATCGTCCTCCTACAGCCCCGCAACAGTTTGGGTATAGACCTCAACCGTTCGGCTATCGACCTAATATTCAGAAGCCGCATTATCAGTCCACGGACGTCTCTATGAGAACAGCACCGCTTCAACAAAACTCTCCCAACGGTTTTAAACTTAATGAATTGGCCCTGAATTCTGAGTACATAGACGAGGAATGTTATGACCCCAACTATTACTATCCTGACTATTGTGACGAACAGTATGACGATATGACTGAAGTAGTTCCCTCTGAACAATATTCCGAACACCGTAAACAAGACGAGAATGATGACGAAACTCAGACTCCTCCTTTTCAGGCACAGGCCTCGACCAAAGACAGGACATAGAAATTAACTGTGATCATAGTTTAAAACTACCCTACGTGTATATACCAGAAATCGACGCGAAACTAATGATCGACACCGGAAGTACACGTTCCTTCATTAGCCCTCGAAAGGCACATGAATATTTCTCTCAGTTTATCTGTTACGAACCATTCAGAGTTATCAGTACCCATGCTTCCAGTCAACATGACGAGGTTATACAAATACCCCTTTTCCCGACATTTCAAAATGCCGAAGAACACAAATTTTACCTGTATGACGTCGACCCACGCTATGATGGTCTAATAGGTAACGATTTGTTACAACAGCTAGGCGCGATCATAGATCTGAAAAATCTTGTTCTGAAAACTCAAACAACATCTATTGACATAGTCAATAATAACCTTAACTATGTTATACGAGTGCAACCACGAACCGAACAACGAGTGAAGTTGCCTACTAACCAATATTCTGGCGAAGCTATTCTTGACTATAAAGAACTTTACCCTGGTTTACGGATGCCAGATGCTTTAGTAAATTGTACCAACGGATATGCATCGACGATTATCCAAAATACTACAGACCAAGAGATTATACTGACTGTAGAACGACCCTTTACCGTAAATACATACGACAACTCTGAAATTAAACTAAACCATATAAAAGACAACCAGGACATGAATACTGACATATTACTTGAAAATAATCTCCTTGACAAACTCAGACTAGACCACACAAATGAAGAAGAACGACAAAAAATACTGAATCTCTGTAAAGAATATAAAGATATTTTTTATTGCGAAGATCTGCCCTTATCATTCTCTAATCAGGTAAAACACCAAATTAGAACAAAGAATGAAGACCCGATTTACGTACGACCATATAGGCAAGCCCCTGCACAAACAGACGAAATAAATAACCAAGTTGAAAAATTATTAAATGACAATGTTATACAAGAATCTCATTCCCCCTGGAATGCCCCGGTACATTTGGTACCTAAAAAGACTGACGCATCAGGACAACCGAAATATCGCATGGTAATTGATTATAGACGTTTGAATGACATTACAATTGATGATAAATACCCGCTTCCTAACATGAACGACTTATTTGACAAACTGGGCAAGAGCTCTTACTTCAGTACTCTTGACCTAGCTAGTGGATACCATCAAATTGAAATACAAGAGCAAGACAGACAAAAGACCGCCTTCAGCACACAACACGGACATTTCGAATTCTCAAGAATGCCATTTGGGCTAAAGACTGCTCCGGCTACCTTTCAACGAGCTATGGATAACGTCTTGAGAGGCCTGCAGGGAATACACTGCATGGTCTACCTTGATGACGTCATCATATTCTCAGCCAGCTTAGAAGAGCACATACAAAAACTGCGAACAATATTTGACAAATTCCGACAGACAAACTTAAAAATTCAACTTGACAAATCAGAATTCTTACGGACAGAAGTACTTTACTTGGGACACACAATTACAAAAGACGGACTGAAACCTAATGACGATAAAATAAAGGCTGTACTTAATTATCCACTGCCAAAAACAACGACTGAAATAAAGAGTTTTTTGGGACTGGTAGGCTACTACCGTCGCTTCATCAAAGATTTTGCCAAAATAACCCAACCTCTAACCTCATGCCTCAAGAAGCGTAATAAAATTATTCTTGACCAAAATTATATTGATGCCTTTAACAAATGCAAGGAACTCCTTACTAATGCCCCACTATTACAATACCCAGATCATGATCGACCGTTCATTCTTACCACAGACGCGTCTAACGTTGCTCTTGGTGCTGTTTTGTCCCAAGGCACAGTCGGTAGTGACAAACCTGTCGCGTATGCAAGTCGAACACTCAGTGATACTGAATCCAGATATAGTACAATTGAGAAAGAGCTTCTTGCCATCGTATGGGCAATCAAACAATTCAGGCCTTACCTTTACGGCAAAAAGTTCTTTATATATACAGACCACAGACCTTTAGCTTGGTTAAATTCCCTAAAGGACCCTAACAGTAAACTGACTAGATGGAGACTACGACTACAAGACTATGACTTTGAGATTACATATAAAAACGGCAAACAGAACACGAACGCTGATGCTTTATCTCGAATAAAGGTAAATGCCCTTGACTCTGACGATGAAGGACAATCCATGCAAGTTAACATTGACAACGATTTACAGACAAAACTTGACGACATAGTTAAAGAAATTGAACAGTTTGTTAATAAAAAGAGAACCCGTAATGACTCCTCGACTATAACTATCTCTGATGAAAGTGCCACGGCAACTCTTTCAGACATCTCCGATACCCTGTCAGCTACAAGTACAGTAAAACTTGCCGAATATCCCAAAACATCCCCTGAATACCCGATTAGGTCACCCTCTGAATCTAATCACTCCCAAACAATTCATTCAACTGCAGATTTAGAACCCACCGGGATACCTATCCTGCATGAAGCAATTGACACGAAACCTAACCAGATACGAGTATTCTCATGGTTCAAAAATGAATTACAAGTTAAAAATATATCGACCAACAAACAAAAAATTTTAGAAGTTTTTATGCCTATAGGTAATGATGAACTCATTAAACAATTTCTAAAAGAGTACATCACTCTGAAGCTTAAATATTTCATATACTTCGAAGAAAGCGAGCATAGGAAACAGTTTGGCAAGGTAGTAATAGAGTTGTTTAAAAAAGATTTGGTAAAACTTATTGAATGTACACAACGCGTAGTTTGTGTAGAGGATGAAAATGAACAAAAGGCCATAATCCTGAAATTTCATGATGGAAAACAATGCCAGTGGAATAAAAGAAACATTAATGAGACTGCGAAGAAATTATTACTGGGAAAAAATGCAAGAGACTGTAGCAGCTATAATCAATGCTTGCGAGTCTTGCCAAACTATGAAATATGACCGTAAACCTATTAAACCGATTTTGCAATTAACACAAACCCAAGATGCTCCTTTCCAGGAACTTTTTATAGATCTTTTCAACATTGAAGGCAAATACTATCTGACAGTCATTGATGCCTTCAGTAAATTAGGACAAGCCATCGAAATCTCAAATCGGTCAACCCCTGAGGTTGTTAGAGCTTTAACAAAATACTTTTCCTTTTACGGCACCCCAAAAAGAATAAGTTCTGACCCTGGCACGGAATTCAACAATGAGTTGCTAAAAGAATTCTTAAGCCTACATAAAATTGACCTTCATATTGGTACCCCGCGAAATCCAAACTCAATGGGTCTCATTGAGCGCTTTCATTCAACGTTAACAGAAATTTACCGCCTTGCGAAGTATGAAAGGAAGTGTACCGATGCTGGATCGGTGATGACCTATTCCATTATCGCATATAATCATTCCGTTCACTCAACTACAGGCCTTACACCCTTTGAAACGGTATTTGGACATACTGACTCCGATAGCCCCTTTAACGTAGAATTTGAAAAGAAATATATACAACAACTTGTAAAAGACCATGCAAAACGAACTAAATACCTATACAATCATATAGCCGAAAACATGTTAACTACTAAAGAAAAGATAAGGAACAAGAGAGGAGGTGAAGCTGATATTCAGCTTAGTACAGGAGATACAATTTATGCTAAAGTAGTAAATACAAGAAACAGTAAGGATAAGCCTCGCTATCGAAAAGCTAAAGTAGGTGGTCCCACAAATAAAAATGTTGTACCCATTCAAGTAGGTGAAAGACAGACCAAGGTACCACTGAAAAATATAAAACGACCTCCACAGGTGGCAGCTCCTGATACTAGCCACTCTGTTGCAGGCCCTTAACTTTCAGACTGTATTTATTAAAATAAGTGATATTTAAATAACCTTAGCTTTAAGTAGTCTCAGTTTTACATCGAAGTATTGTTAACTCTACCGAATTATTGTTTCATCTGAAGTTTTATCCAAATATGTAAACTTGTTATATCTACCTACAGACTGTAACGTAGTAACATTTGAAGAATCTACCAGTGTTAAATCTTACCTTAAGAAAAACCAGATAACGTTCATAATGGAAATACCTCTTATCACTAATGTAACTGGCAATTATTTTAAAATGTGTTCCCTACATATTTTCCATGAACGAGAAATCCTTATACTTATACTTACTTATATCTTATATCCTTGCATCCTTATCCTATATACTTATATCCTTATACTTATACTACCATATTTCCCAAACACCCCTTTTGGCGAAAGGTATCAGCTACTTACCGATTGCGAAACCATGTCGCGCACTCGCCGCTAAGGATCAATTCTTCTGCACCGACAATGATCGAGCCTTGTATGCGGTGCCTACAGTTACAGCAATTTAATAATGCTAACTGGATCATTTACTCCAGATTGAAAACTACAGTTATTCAAAAACGTGAAGATGAAATTACCAGATATCCTATTTCTGGTACATATATGATGACCCTGAATGAGCCCTACGATGTTTAAGTCAACGGCATCGAAATCCATTATCATAATGCCTATGCCATTCACGAGGACGTGGAAGAAATCTCTATTGTCTTGTCACCTCAATTGTTTTTCTTGTCCCCTCAAATTCCTCCACTACAGTTGCACTCGAGCGCCGAGCTATCCGGTGCATATGCACTAAACATGAAGGAAGTTAACCTGGACGAACTGAAGTACATGGCGTATGCGTTAAAACAAATTGAATTAGTGAATAGTGCCAAAAGTGATTCGGTTTTTACAAGTGACTGCTTATTTTATGTATCGTTATGTGTAGTAATGTTAAGCCTTATTATTTCTTGTTTGTTAATTTTTAGAAAAAAATGTATTGTCATCTTTTCGCGAAATCATCGGGATAATTTAAAAATCAATAAACCCGATAATTTCGCTCTTGAGGGGGGAGACGTTATGTGTGTACCTCACCCCTCAGTACTTGATTAGCGCTGCGTGAGCGTTCTCACGGTGATCGCCCAGACGCTAACGAGGCATTCTAGATATAAGCTGATTTAAGGGTTCTTGTACAGACAATTAGATTAATTCATTCAATATATTTCTTGCCTCCGAATCGGCAACACCTAAGTTTAGTTTTCATTTTAGTTTTTAAAAAGGCATTTTACCTACCCCGATACTTAACTACCTTCACATTTGTTGAAGACATCTTGTAATAGTTGTAGTTTCTATCAAATTTAGTAAAAGTTTCGTTAAAAGTAATTTTATTTTTTGTATCTACCGACATAGTTATATTTTCGTGTTTTATTAAAATAGCGATAACGTTCTAATGTCGAGAAATAATGAAAATTGTTCGCGAGTGTATCTCCGTTTTCCTCATCCACAAGCGTTGATGGGGGTCCTTGGAAACATACATATTGTAAGCGTAAGCGATTAGGAGGCAATCAGCTGTAAAATTAGTAAGGTATTATAAACCTTACGAATCAGGTAAGCAAAATTTTAAAATTACTTAGAATGAAGCGCCTACCCGCCTCTTGGGGGTAGGTGGTATCCGACAGAACCTTTTATCTTTCAATCTGTTTGAGTGTCGCATCCCGGCGCTGGCACCGAGCTAGCTAGTTAAATCCTGTCGCATAATTTGATTCCTTTATTTCATTTGCTTGCAAATCTTAAGATACCCTCAGTTTAGATATAGATATTTTATAAAATTAATTGCCACCTACTTACAAATATGGCGTCTAGTTATCACGATCGCCTGTGAAAAGTGGACTAGACTCCGGTCTAGTGGACAATTTTATATTTTCCATTATGTTTCCATTACATAGGAATTAAGAAATTACGAGTGACTGTTAAATCTTGGGGTGCGATTACGCATGCGGTGATTTAAATATCCCTCAAGGTATATAGATGAATTAAAATGCAATTTTCATTAATATGGTATGATTTCAAGGTTTTAACTTTCAATTATTTGAAAATTGTTTGATATCTTGGAGGGGGAGAGGGGAGATGATATAATTGAGTACCTATTTCGATTAACGTTGATTCTTTAATGCTGCAGCCAGCATGATGCCTTGAATATATGAAAAAAAAAAATAATAATAACAATAGCTAGTTCCTCCTTCTCTGCGCAAGAGAAGAGAGTTTTCTGGGTCCTAGGCTGCGCAACCTGGACCCGTTAGTACTAGTAGGACAACCAGACCGGTCGCTCCACGGCACCGTTTGCGTTGATATACTTGGAATTGGGGGATTAAATCATCGTGATGGTAATTAAATCATCATGATAGTAATTAAATGACGGTCGCTCCACGGCACCGTTTGCGGTTGATATATTTGGCCATCGGGAATTAAATCATCATGATAGCAATTTAATGACAACCAGACTGGTCGCTCCACGGCACCGTTTGTGTTGATATACTTGGCCATCGGGGAATTAAATTATCATGATAATAATTATTTGACAACCGGACTGGTCGCTCCACGGCACCGTTTGCGTTGATGTAATTGACCATTCTGGGAATAAATCATCATGATAGTAATTAAATGACAACCAGACCGGTCGCTCCAGGGCACCGTTTGCGATGATATACTTGGCTGTTGAGGGGATTAAATCATCATAATAGTAATGAAATTAAAACCAGACCGGTCGCTGCATGGCACCGTTTGCATTGATATACTGGGCCGTTTAAGGGATTAAACATGATGCTAGCAATAAAACTACAACCAGACCGGTTGCTCCACGGCACCGTTTGCGTTGAAATATTTGGCCGTTGATTTAATCATGACTAGGTACTATCGTAAAGAAATGACAACCAGACCTGTCACTTCTTGGCACCATATGCGTTGATATACTTGGCCGTAAGGGAAATTAAACAATTAAGATGATAAAATAGCAATGACATCAAGACATGTTATTTCACGGCACCATTTGCCTTGTTATATCAATATTTTGGGATAAGACCTTAATTTAGTAATTAGTAGTACCTGATAAACTAACTATAATCAACCTGGTCCCACGACACCGTTTGGTTAATATCAGAGCGATCGCTCCACTGCACCGTTACACTACGAAATCAGCCGTGGTATCAGTTCCATGGGACATTTCAGCGTACGAAGAACGTCGGTTACAAGACCTCGACGGTAAACGTAAAATAACAACCAAAGCTTTCCTATACATATACCTTCAACTCATCAGACAGTTGTATTGTGCGCCTAGCAACAACGACTTTTTATAACCAAGTTTGGTTTTGCCAGCCATCTACGCTCTCACGTTCGGAGCTAGGTTCGCCGTTGACGGACACGTCAAGGGAAGACATCATCCATGGGACATTTAAAATTTGTATTATTATTATATCACATAAATATATGCAATTAGTTTCCTGCTTATGCGGGATGCAGGAATCATTTGTAATTGGTGAGTAGGCACTAGCAAATATCCTTTATTCTGCAGCGCTTTTAACAATGCTTCACGTTGCAAAGGAAAAGAAGTGTGAAGAGATATCAACATAATACAAAATATATATTTATTTATATATATTACGTACCCTTTTTGTATAAGTAACTAACTAACTAAAACCTAATAATATATGATTTACTGTATTTTTATAACGTAGCATATAAAAGTTTATTAAGCATATAAAGTAGCGCCAGCGACAATGCGTCGATCAGTATAGACCCATGGGTAATTATACTATACAATTTTATTTAAAAATATACTATAATGTTGACCATATGCATTCCACATTATATTCTAAATTTTTATTTAGACTTTCTAGTCATTGTAATACTGAAATATGTCAACTTTTCTTAAGCGCGCCGCTTTAGCTAGATGTACAGACTATTTTGAGAAAAAGAGTTCTAGCGATGTTTTTCTCTCATTTTAATCAAAGGCTGTGTCCAATCATATTTGACGGAAAGGCCGTATATGCATCATGTAATACAATTTTAGCATTGAATTGACTACATTATATCAATGTCATGTCGACATGCCTTCATTCACAGTAGGTATTAGATAATAAAATTGTGAGAGCTGAGTTGAGCCTTGGTTAATATTCAATGTTAACAATATTTTTCGACAGAAACACGAGTGTGTTTTGTTTTCAGTGGGTGACATTCCAAACCTTTATTCACAAACCGGCTCCTCGATGGGGTTACGATAGGACAAATAGTTGGGGATAATGGGTCAATTTTCTATTGCTCCTGGCTACATGAGTCCACATTTTTTGGCGAATCATTATAATAGTCCATACTAAGATTTTTGCGTCGATTTGTTATTTGCCCAACGATACGAGGTTACAAAATGTTTTCCTATAATTCTTTTTACGTAAAATACAGTTTGCAGGAAAATATAATATTAAAATGCGAATATGAAGTCCGGACCCAGCTGTAATATAAGGTACCTTTATATTATAATTTTATTTATTTATTTTTCAAATAATTTAACAACAATTCTTGGTACAGGACAAGTACCGCGGTGTTCCTCTATGTATTTTGCAACTCCTACTTAAATAGAATACCTATATTAGAAGACTGAGTTGAATGTTTGTGAGAATTGTTATGTACATATTGATATTTTAAATTTCAATGGCACCAACCGTGCTGAGCGACTTCACGTGTTCAACGTGAAGTCACCCACGGTCATGATTTTTACCATTTCAATGTATATCCAATAGGCGTTTTTCTTCTAGATATGTTTTGTGATCTTTTAACGGGTCTTAAGTCATCTATGCACTATGCTTTATAGTAATTAATGAAAAGTTAATCTAATGAGACTTGACTGATACAGCACAACGTTGATCATTAAAGTAAAAATAAGCAAATAATAATGAATCAATTTTTGTTTGCCTAATATGAACGTTGCTATGTTCTGTTAAACTGCAAAAATAGTGCTAGTATACGAGAGTCATTCAACAAGTACGTAGCCTCATCGCCCGATGGCACTGCGATTACAAAAAATTTTTACCATAGTACAGTGCAATGTTTTTGAAGCCTACTGTCAAAGTTTTAAACAATGACCTCTATTAGTTTTGTTTTAATAGCCTTTGAAAGCGGCGAAAACGTGTCGGTCAGTTTAACAAAAATGGAAAAAGAGCAGTATCGTTCGGTGATTCGATTTTTATTTTTGGAAGGGAAAACGCGCAGTGAAATTAAAAATCGCTTGGATGCTGTGTACAGTGACTCTTCTCCTTCGATGGCAACCGTCAAGAATTGGTTTAACGAGTTTGCTCGTGGCCGCAAGTCTGTGTTTGATGAGCCACGCCCAGGTGCCCCGAAAACGGCTACTACGGAGGAAAACATAAAAAAAATCCACGATCTCGTGTTGGCAGACTGCCGATTGAAGGTTCGCGAGATAGCTGACACTGTGGGCATTGCAGAAAGAACGGTACATCATATTCTCCACGAAGAACTGGGTATGAGAAAGCTGTCAGCGCGATGGGTGCCGCGTTTGCTCACACTGGACAACAACCACGACAACGCGCCGGCTCACACCTCTGCCGTCGCCATGGCCAAATTATTCGAATTGCGCTACGAATTGCTGCCCCATCCACCTTACTCTCCAGACTTGGCCCCCTGTGACTTCTTTTTGTTTCCAAACCTGAAAAAGTCACTCGCCGGAAAAAGATTTGGGTCGAATGAGAAGGTCATCGCCGCCACGGAGGCCTATTTTGCAGACTTCAGGAAAACGTATTTTTTAGACGGGTTAAAAAAGTTGGAGCATCGCTGGGCCAAGTGTATTGAGTTAAAAGGAGATTATGTAGAAAAATAAATCGGCACTTTTCGAAAATTTTCGTTTTTCTTTTGTAGGCTAAGTATTTATTGAACGAGCCTCGTAACATATAGCTTATTAATTTTTATATATTTTATAATATTTTAAATTATATCTGAACATCAGTCTTAGTTTCTGGCACAACGTGCCATACTGAATAATATTTAAACGTATTATCTGACATAACCACTCCTTTACAGTTTTTGCAGAACTATTTATTTGTATATATGCTCCCAATTTTCGCGGTGGATTTTGCAAACATATCCAAATCGATTTTAGTTCTAGTTGAAAATGCTTAATCAAAAAATGCTGCGTATGGCGAAGTATAAAATAAAAATCGATCTCAAGAGTAGATTGGGTAACCATCCACTACTGACATATCGCATACTTTGAAGCGATCCCGAGTTAACTTTCTTCTGCTTTTCAGAGAAGCAGGAGACTCAAGTGGTGAATTCTGAATTGTATCGAGTTGGGTCGTCTTAACTTTCCCACTAATAATAATAATAACTCTTTTAGGTCAAATACTACTGACTAGGGTCTACATGAGTCCGCAAAATTAAACGGTATGCAGGTAACGGCATGTTGGCTAACGGTAAGAAAAAGTTATTCACTTGAACATTTGTTTCAGTTTATTCGCTGTACTTATTTTTTCTGGCTCTAAGTCATGCATCTAAATAAATAAATAAAAAAAAAAAAACCAATAGGGTTGCATAAATGAATAGATAAGTGTTGACAAACCAAACTGTTCGAATTTTACTTTATTTATTAATGTTCTGTTTTATAGAATTTTTGTTTATAAGGCTCTTAGTAATATGAACATTTAACAGAAAAGCAACAATGCACTGAAAGTAATTGAGGAATAAAAATTTAAATCAAATTGTATGCGGATAACAAGTTAAAACTAGTCAAGTTATCACATTTAATTATTATCACATTGGCGTCTGTTCACCAGGCGATAACAAACAATGTCTCAATTCTGTCTACTTTGGCCTCGAATAACGGCGGAAGGACATAATAGCAGAGTTTTACCTACCATTAAAACTCTTATTATGTCCGGAGCCTTATTCGAGGCCTTACAGTAAGTTCTGCCTGGTGTTAGGTAGGTTTATATATAATTAGGTTATTGAGACCACAATGAAAAAATTTGCGACGAGCACAACCTGGTGAACAGAATGGCGGGCGAAAGTCACGTGACACGTCATTTCCGTCGTTATAAGGAACTTCAACTACTAAGTACGACTGGAAACGTAAGCTGCTATCTCAATTCTGTCTACTTTGGCCTCGAATAAGGCTCCGGACATAATAAGAGTTTTAATGGTAGGTAAAACTCTGCTATTTTGTCTTTCCACCTATCCGTGTTTTGTTTGGTGGAGAAGGCAAATTATAAGTAAAGTTTTTCGACAATTATAAACGCCCGCTGACTTTTAGTCAATTCTTTTTTTAAACTTTTTAATACGAAACAAAATTAAAACAAAATCAAAACAAAATCAGGGAGGTAAAACATCACCAAGCGTTTAAATTGTTGTGTTGATCTCCCGTCAGTGGCGAAAAACAGGGAAATAATTTTGTTTTTCCCCCGGGGATAAGGCCATGCTAGCCCTGCTGGCATATGAGTATTGTGTACGATTCTATCGCACGTATCAAAGTTCAATTTATCGCTTTGTTTTTTATCGGTTAAAATACTGTTTGTCAAAATTAATGCATTGCAATATTACAAGGCCTAGCGTGTTAACCTTCCTAGACCACATCATTGCTTTCGCACAGGCGAGATAGTGATCTAAAAGTGATCTAAAGCTAGCCTATCACATATAAAAAAGACGATTGAACTGATTAAATGATGGATCCGGGATCCCTAATGGCATGTGGCAGGACAGTCAATATGTTGATACCATCATTTAAAAAAATATCTAATAGGCTAGCGTTTGACCACTATCTCACCTGTTGTCGAAGATGGTAAGCACGCTAGGCCTAGAATGAGTACTTTCCATTACACATGATGATGATGGCCTTTACACAAGGTTGGTTTTTATTTATGTTTTTTACTTTTAATTTAGTAACAGTACAATTTGTGAAGTAACTGTATGTTGATAGAGGTGACAAAAGTGAAATTCTGTTACTTCTATCGTGCGGAGCCATAATAAATAAGTAAAAAAAATGAATGCCGTATTATATCCCGTTCAATTTTATTATTCGAATTTCAGGTATCAGATGGCATAGAAGCAAGCGGTCCAGGTATCCTTCGTATTTCAATAGTGCCTTTACAAGTGCGACTAGTGAATAATACAGGATTGCAGTTGGTCCACAATTCCTATGCGATCATATCAGCTGATAACCTTACATTTACCACCAATGCTGATGAAACTAGTGTCCCAGTCAAGTAAGAAAATCATAATATCTAAGTAATGCCGTGCCTGTTCTAGGTTATTAACTGGGCCAATGGGGGCTATCGCGTGTCATTTTCCACTAGAGGCGCTTCTTCTTGTTTTGTGGAACAAGGTTCGCGAAATGTCAAATGTAATTTTTATAATGGGATTTATCCGAAACTGACATTGACAATAAATTTGACATATCATTATACATTTTATAGGTTGACAGCTGTCATCAGACTACTATATATCATATACTCAGTAACGCCTCTTGGTGAGTGAAAAAACCGGTAGTCCTCATTACGCTGAGACATCTAGGTTAATGGTGACCTTCCATTAATACGTACGAACCGAATTTTTGACTACCTACAAAGACCTAGCTGAAAACCAATTTCAATTTCTTTATTGTTTCATTTGAATATATCGTACACTTATGAACGTCATTAAAATACAATTACACTGTACAAATACACTGACTACGAAGAGTAACTTATATCCTCTTTCAGCGTTTAAGCTATCTTTTATGAAATGCCGTCCCAAATGTAGACGTCATTGACTTATTTAAATAATATGTAATCAAATACATTTCAGCATTTACAATATTTGTAAGGCTAACCATTAATTTGTTTACAGGTACGACATAGTAAAACCACCTCAATTTGGAGTCGTTGAGAGACTACGAGTTCTCGACGGAACTTGGCAGACAGTCGACTCATTTACAAGCGAAATGGTCACGTTTGGACGAGTAAGATACATGCATCTATTAGGAAATCCAACTCATGATGAATTTAAAGTGAGTAAATATGTTAAACCATAAACATGAAACAGATAAAACCTGACCACGATTGTATTTGACTAAATACTATACTTTAGACATAGTCGTTATAGTCGTATGATACGACTATGTCTAAAGTATAGTATTTAGTCAAATACAGTCGTGGTCAGGTTTTATCTGTTTCGTCGCATCCCGTTTGTATTTCTTGTTTCTTTTTTACCGGAACTCGGAAAATCGATTGATGAAATTTATTTTTTTCTGCATTGTTTTGAATTGACCGCCGCCGCATCTTTTTAAGCGACTTCAGAAAAAGGAGGAGGTTCCCAAAATAATGTATTACCTTATAAAATGTATGTTCACCGATTACTCGAAGATGCCTGAACCGATTTGGAAAAACTCTTTTGTTTCAAAGGGTACCCTTCCCAGGTGGTCCCATTTAAATTTTAACGAAATCGGCCGAGCCGTTTTTAATATATCATACATTTGTATTACGACGCATTCACTTATCTGGACGACTTACTACTAACTACTGGCAACGATTATGTAATAGTTACTACGTCTACTGGCTACTTTGACTAGCGTGACGTTTGAAATGTTTTTTCAACGATCTTAAATTATTGCTAATAAATACAACTACATACATTTAGCTGTCCATACCATACATTGTAATTTACTTTATATATTATGTATGTATACAAGACACATTTTATTGCAGTTCAAAGCCTCCGTCGGATCGATACGAACGAACACACTATACGACTTTCGACTGACCTTTATCAAACTAGAATTGTACCAATCTGTCAACGAGGAACTAATTCTGAACAACACTCGCGAGGCGTTTATTTCGGCAGAACATCTACAATTCAGAACGAAACCGCTCGCATTACCGACAGATCGAATAACTTTCACTATTATAAGAGCTCCTAAATATGGCATATTACATCTATCCTCAGGGAAACGACATTTACAAATGCACAGTACTTTCACTCAACAGAATATTGATAACGATCAGCTATGGTACAGATTACATAGGCGAGCATATTCTCACATACAAGACGAATTTTCATTCGTGGTAGGAGCTACGGAATGCGATAATATTACCGGAGTGATGACCATAAAACACACACCAGGGTTGGCACCTTCCGATCATTCTTCTAATAGAGTTCATACGACTCTAGAACGATTACAAGTAATGGAAGGCTCTAGAATGGTAATACCAGCGACGCATTTGAATCTTCGTACTGACACCGTTACGAATCTTATCTTCAATATAACACACTTACCTAAACATGGCAAGATTGAAGTCACCAATGAAGAATTGAAAGTTATCAGAGACAATACGACTTATTTCAAACTGCAGGAATTGAACTCTGATAGAGTTTACTACGCTCACGACGAATCTGAGAGTCGACATGATTCGTTTCATTTTATGGCTTTGAGCCCGGAGCCCGAAGATTTCCAGTATGTAGGGGTGTTTCATATAGATATTATTTTGAAGAACGATAACAGTCCTGTCAGAGTAAACAACAATGTGTTTCACATAGTACACGGCGGTGCGCGACTTATAACCGCCCGCGATTTGAGCTACGCAGATGCTGATTTGGATACTAAGCCCTCCGATATTATCTATACAGTGCAGCGTTATACCAAAGATCCTCCAAACGGAGGTATTTTCAGAGCAGACAATCCTTCGGAACAAATTGCTCAATTCTCTCAAGACGATATCAATAAAAACTTGGTTCTATTCAAACATCAAGGGAAAGAGTACGGCAAGATGGCCTTTTGGATATCGGATGGGCTGTTCGATGTTAATGGTAATTTGGAGATACAAGCCTCGCCACCTTTCATAAGAATGTATCCGAGTAATGGATCGATTGTTGAGAACGGGAAGGCTGTTGTAATCACTGCTAGAGACATGCAGGTAAACTTTCTTACACAGTTATTTTTAATATTTAATGATTCAATTGAATGTATGTGCAATATCCAAAGATAAAATAAGTAATGCAGACGAGCCGTTGAAGTAAAATAGTATAACATTTATTTTTGAAGGGAGAACTTCTTTAGCGGTGTTGTGAACTATTTTGGGATGGGTAAAAAATGTTAAACTCGCGTCAGGACACGTGACCTGATCGAAAATTCGTAAGACGGAGGGAGAGCAGACCCGATGCACAACCTTTCTAATAACAGCATGTCCTTCGTCAAAATGCCACCCTCTTAAGAAGTCTTTAATTAAACATTTGACGGAATGGAAGTCCATTTGATTCAATTTCTGGTTATCGCGTATCATTTTGCACCAGTCACTGTTTAAAAGATATCTGCCCATGGTTTGTATGTCATTCTTTACTCTAATTTCCGGGACACAGATATATGTGACGGATGCCTAGATAACATTTGTATAAGATCTACTTGTTTTACAGGTTGACACAAATATGAACTGCCTTGAAGAAGACATTCGATATGAAGTTACGTTGGACCCCAAACATGGTTCTATAGAAGTGGGCGATGGACAAGGCGCTTACACATTCACACAACTTGACGTTGCCGCTGGAAGGGTCGCTTATAGACACAGGGAACCAAAAACTCCTACTGATCAATTCAGGTAAAAGAACATTATTGTACCAAAGATAATCTCCTTAGCACTGTATGGAAAGATGAAAAAAGCGGCAATGGCCTAATGGTTTAGGTGTAAATATAGATCTATAGATAGAATACGCTTTATTGCACTTAAAAAAATGCTTAGAACAAGATAAAATTATAATAATTACATTTTACAGTACAATCGGCGGCCTTGCCGCTAATTTATAATAAATGGATGTGTGATGTGTCTCTATAATGCAGAGAAAATGTCAGCTAAAATTTGGTATATAATTGGTTTGCAGGTTATTGAACGGGTAAATTAAAATTATAACTATTTGCGTTAAAATTCTTTTGAGTAAGAGCCTTGCTTGCACCTTTGGTGTACCACAAAATGCTGTAATGCTAGCAGATTTAATTAAGTGTGCTGACTTCATGATCAGCGTTTCTTGTAATCTTCACGATAAAAACCCGTGACAATGAGAACTTCAGCTGTAACACATCAGGTTAGGTTATTCTAGAATTAAACAATATTTTCAATATTATTATATTTCAGATTCAAAGTAATGTGCCTTGATACATGGGGTGAAGGAGACTACCCGATAAAGATATTCCCTTCAAGCTACTGGGAGCCATTAAAAGTAACCACCAATCATCCGCTTGTGGTAGAAGAATCTACCAGTGTCAATATTACAAAAAATATTTTAGAGGTATGTTTCTAGTTTTAGCTTTGGAATTGGTTAACTTGTAAGTAACCTATAGATTCAAACACAAGATAAAACAAATTGAATCAGTTGTTTTTGTCATATGCAACTATGTTCTTGTAACTGCATGGTAGGTTTTCAGTTGAAAGAGATACATGTACACTTACAGGTATACCTGTATCATCATTATCAGCCAATTTTCGTCCACTGCTGGACATATGCCTCTCCCGTGGCACGCCACTGAGCTCGATCTTTAGCTATTCGTTTCCTGCCAGCCAGCTTGCGTATATCATCTCTCCACCTAGCTGGAGGGCGTCCTATACTACGTTTGCCGAGCCGCGGTCTCCACTCTCGAGCTCGTTTACCCCAACGGTTATCGGTTCTAAGACCGATGTGACCAGCCCACTGTCATTTCAGCTTGCTAGTCCTTTGAGCTATGTCGATAACTTTGGTTCTCTGACGGATTCGGACGGACTTCGTTTCGAATTCGATCCTTCAGAGAAACTCCGAGCACACCCTTTTCCATAGCTCGCTGAGCGACTTTGAATTGGTGAACTAGTACCTGCAGCATAGAACTATACAATCAATTAGTAATGAACACACCGATACACATACACCTAGTATCGTTACACACCCACCTATACACATCCACACACACACCCACATGCCCATATACCCCACACACCGCCACATTCACATACCCACACTACCACACATGAAAACACACCCACAAGCCCCACACACACACACATCCACTCACGCCCACATACATATTTTTTATTTTTTTCTGTTTGTCAAATTTCTTCCAAATGTGTTCTGCCGTTTTTCCGTGAAAATTAAAAACAAAAACCAACCATCTGGAAATATTAATGGGTAATGGATGGTCATTATATCCATCCTCACAATCGCTCACATTTATAATATTAGTAAATCGTAAAAAATAACACTTATGTGATTCCTAAGAAAATGCTCAAAGCTATCTCTTAGTACGAGTATGTTATTTTAATAACTATAGCAATGTATTATAGTTTATAAAATTTTCAACAGATAATGCATCCGCAAATCGAACCGTCGAACATTCTGTACAAGCTAACCGAGGGGCCGCACCACGGTTGGCTTGAAATAGTCACTTCACCTAGTACATTAGAGCTGGATAATTATAACGAGGAGCCTATTCACACTAAACTCTTTGACCAATCAATCATCAACGCAAACCGACTGGTTTACGTTCAGTCTGGAGTAAACAGGACTAGAGACAGAATCAAAATGGATGTTACCAATGGAATCGTTTGGCTTCGAGATGTTGAACTAACAATTATTATAATCCCCGAACATTTTTACATGTCAGCTGTAAATTTAACAGTCGTTGAAGGAGAAGCCGTTAGTCTCAGACCAGATTTGTTTAGAACGGAAACTGAGTATTACAAAGGAAAAGTAATCTCGTATAAGGTGTTAGACAAACCGAAAAATGGAAAGATAGTGCTCGGTGATCAAGAACTAAATTTGCTGCCTGTGTTGAAATTAAATTTTGGTAATATTCAGGTGAGCCTTTTTACTATAGCTTCTTTGATTTTTTGCCACTTTTTTATCAGCGGTAATTACAATTATTTTGTAAGCGGGTATAAAGTAGTCTAGACACATATTAATCACTTTAAACTATTAAATATATGGTTGCAATAAGAATTAAAAAAAAGATATAAAATTGTATAAATGGCCTGGGTAAGAAGGAATGCTTCCTTGTACTTCGTTAAATCAATTTGTAATATTGTCTAAAATGGTTTTCGCTGTATCGCTGTAGGGCTATCCAGTAGATGTCCAAGAGTAACAGGTGCAGCGGAACGATGCGCAACAGATATTGTTGCATACCAGATATTTACGTGTTACAGTATATGTTATAGACAGACGACATCGCTTACCATCAGACTGGTGTCTTTCCTATCCAGTTACACAAAGTATCCTCTTTTACGATATACGAAATAATTTACGATACATTAATATAAAGTTCTTATTATGAAACCAGGTTTTCATTATCTGTGATACCAACATAACCAAGATTTACACATACATGTACAATAAGATATTTTACAATTTTCAGTATGTCAACGACGGGTCAGAAGAGACGACGGACGTATTCAAACTTATTGCTTTGACTGAAAACAACAAGCAAAGCAGTCCTTTCGAAGTTCATGTAAATGTGATGTCTGTTAACGACGAAACACCGATAGTCGCAGCCAACACAGGCTTGTGTGTTTGGGAAGGCGGTACTTTTGCACTCACGAGAAATGAACTATGTAAGATAAATTTGTCGTATTTAAATCGGCTGGCGTATCACCGAATAGTCATGAATATCACTGAATGAACAAGATGGCGAGCTGTATAGGCTAACTCTGGCATTTAGTTTATTTCATTCACTGTAATTTTTAAGGATAGGCCCTTGTTCCATGTATAAACCCACCGCACCACACAAGATAAACTACATACGTGATGCTGTACTTTGTACTTATTTATTACGTATGTTGTTTTGTATTAAAATCTACAAATATAAAATAGTAACTGAGTGAGGATGAGTGTGCGTGTGTGTGTGACCGCACTGGCGGGTGTGTGGGTTTTTTGTGTGGGTGTGTGTGTGCGTGTGAAATGGATTTAGTTTATGTTGTTAACAACATTGTCACTGATTATTCAATAATCAAGTCTACTTACACTTGGCTTCTCGGACGTTTTTCATATATGTACAATTGTACATACGTATTATCTACGAAGTACAGAATCCTAGAGCAAAAGCCGTGTGTAATGCGTATATAATTAAGATAGTTTAAAAACTAAAACAACCGACTTCCATGCCCCGCGAGTTAGTTTCAGTACCAAGTTTGAGACGATTATCGTCATATCTCTGGAGATACTTATCAGATCTCGATGAAATTGCAATGGGACCAGCTCGTAAATGTATCCTATCGATACCGGAATCGGTTCACAATTGACGGAGTAATCGCGTAAAATACACACAAAAAAAAAGAAATAAAAAAACATACAGTCGAATTGAGAACCTCCTTCTTTTTGGAAGTCGGTTGAAAATATAAATATATAATATTGTTATAATTACAGATGTGAATGACATTGACACGCCTCTTCAAAACGTCACCATAATTGTAGTCGATATAATTTCGGGGTATATAGCCTTGAAGGGAAATCTCGATTCGCCTGTAAAACATTTTACCCAAGCGGACATTGACAATGAAGAAGTCATATTCGTACACACCAGTGAGTATAAAATGCAATTAACCTGTAGAAATGGAAAAAAAATCATTGTAATAATATAAGTGATATAATAATAAAAGATTTATAAGTGTTCAAGCTGTTAAGATTGCGTTCACATTAAGCCTTGCAGTTCACTGTCTGTCATACCTCTCTATTTTTACCCGAAAACCTAAGAAGGTTATGTTATGTATATATCTTTGTGACTCTTGCAGTATGTAACCGTTTCTATAATTCTTGTTTGTATTTGTGAGAGTATTGAATAGATTGTTTATTCTCGTTTCATTTGCACTGTCTATATGAAATTTATAGTAGTGTACTTAAATGCTGCTAACTGATGTGTCTTACATTACAGACGGTACCAAAGGAAAGATGATATTTAACGTCACTGACGGACTGCACGAACTCTCTAAAATAACTTTTCTAATATCCACCAAATCAGTTTCACTTAAAATTACACGCAAACAGAATTTACGCGTTTTTCCACTCATGAGAGAAACATTGACAAACAATATCCTAATGTCCAAATGTTCGGATCCTACGAGAAACATAATATATAAAGTGGACAGAGCGCCGACGCTTGGCAGACTTATAGTAATGAACGGAGAAAACTATCACCGGTCCGCTAAACAGTTTACTCAACAAGATGTAAACAAATCCAGAGTTTACTACGAACACACGCATCCGTTCTCAGACCTCCATACAAATGACTCTTTTGTATTTACCGTCGACGCACCTTTCGCGAAACCTATCACGGAACAAGTGTTCAACATCGACATTTCTGTCTCTTCTGGCGGTCTGGCCAAGTACGTCCACATACCGCCGATAAAAGTGCAAGAAGGAGACAAAGTTCCTATTAAAATTAATGTGAGCGATGTGATCGGATATTTGGAGAGTCAGTCGGGAGTGAGACAGCCGCAAATTGAAGCGCAATGGTCGCAACCGTTACACGGCGAATTGAAACCTTTCCTTTCATCGCTGACGCAGTCGCAGTTAGAAAGCGGCGTGGTCAACTATGAACACGATGACTCCGACACGTTACTAGATAAAATTGAGATGGCCATCTTTCTACTACCTGATTATGTGCTCTTATGCAATGTTACAATACCGATTCATATAACACCACTCAATGACCAACCATTCAGGCTTTTGACAGACACACCTCAAATACAAGTCGTTCAAGGAGAAAACTATACTATAAGTAAAAGTGATTTGCTGACGGAAGATGCCGATACGGGTCCATCGGGGATCGTATACGATATTATTAGTGGACCTACTCAAGGTAGAATGGTCATGCTCGATAAAAATCAGACGATCGACGAAGCGCAATCCATAAATAAATTTACACAGGACGACATAAATAATGGGAGAGTCATATATGAACATTCTGGTATGCTACAGACGGCTACGTTCTACTTTAGAGTGTGGGACGGTCAGTTCAAGCCTACCTACACAGTGTTTACCATCGACGTCATTCCTGTAATATTGAATGCGACATCGTCGCATCCCATACATTTACAGCAAGGGTCGAATGTAGCCACTGTGACAACAGATCAGATATACATAGAAACTAACGCACAAAATACGAAAGTGTGGTACAATATAACTCGACAACCGACCCATGGCATGATATACGCTGTTAGAAATCCCGTCACGTACTTTTCACATAAAGACTTGATGGACAAAGTGATGAAATATATGCAGAACGATATGACTGTCGCGAATGACAGTTTCGACCTTATAGCGTATGTGCACCACAGTAACGGAACTGCGCCTTTTACGATAGAAGTAACAGTGCAGCCTCTCATGAATATGTCTGATTTGAAGGTAGAATCAGAGAAGACCAAAATAACACTTAGCGTTATGGACGCTACTAAACTCGCAAAGTTGACGGGTAGCGATCCTATATACACATTATTGAGGAAACCTAAATATGGAGTATTAAAGAAAATCATTAGAAGTTCCGGTGAGAAAACTAGCGCTAGAGAGCGAGAAGTTGCGTATTTCACCCATGAAGACATTAAGGCTGGTGTTATATTTTATGTTGCGAAGAAGAAATTGAGTAGTTTGAACGGGCATGTGGATAGCTTTAGATTTTTGCTAGCGGCGACGATGTTCCAACCAGCGGCTCGGGATGTGAAGATATTCATAGGCAATAATCAGAAGAAGAATTTACCGGGACCTAATGATCCGGAGAGCCATGAAGGTGTACCAGTAAGTAACTTTCATATCTCGTCATTTATTGCGCTACTCGTATAATTGAATCTGTAACCTTGTAAACTATCAATATAACTATAACATTTACAGTGCCACAAGTATAACTTGGCGGTGGTGGTTTTTGGAACTAATTCTTTTAATTGAAACTGTGAGTTTGACCTTTGAGAGATTACCGCGACATTATTGTTGATAAATCTGCTACATTAAAATAGTTCAATAATGCCAAAAGTAATTAAAAGTGGTTTAAGAGAAACTGTTATGAAAGTACAAAGTAAAAGCACAGTGGCGCACAGGCACGCCAAGTTATACTTGCCGGACTGTAACATGACTATTCGGAATTAATCAAAACACATTATTTGGTGACATACTCGTAGTTTAGAAATTTATCTAATGTAAGGTACAAAAAAACTGAAGCTTCTCGTAATCAGTAGACAAGTACCTATCTCGCTCTGCAATTTCATTTAAAGACAACAATTTGATTTAATTGCAGGTAGCAAATGGTGAAACAGCATCCTACTACATGATGATTTTGATGGCTTTATCAGGAGTTATTCTAGCGATTATATTTATACTGGGTCTGCTGAAATGTAGACGTTATCTGATGAGAGACCAGAATGCTCTTGCTAAAATTCACGGGCAAGCACAGGGCGTGGCTCCTATACCTTTGCCACGGCCGCCCGATCATTTGATGCCTTCGCCCGCACAATCTACGCCGCCTATAAAACGGTAAGAAGACTGTTGAAAGGAGTTTACTTTGCTCATATTATCATCATCATTTGCAGCCTTTATTCGTTCACTGCGGGTTGTTAGACTCTTTTTGCTCTTGCTACGCTTCATCTCGATAACGTCACGACTTTTATAAAGATAAATATAATGTATTTGACACTAGTTTAAAACCAATCAATACCACGTTATTGTGTGAAATTAAAAAAGCTATGTGAGGCGGATGCCATATTGAAGGGACGTAGCAAGGACGGGGCGCGGACGTGGCCTATTTTAAATTGACTTTCATACAAAATGTAAAGAAGTTTATCGAAACGAAATATACAGAGAAAATGGGTGGAAACACATGCATCTCTATCTGGCTTGCGCCAGACACGTTCAATCAAATCAATTTGACTGTACGAGAAAAGACAACTGTATTTATCTCTCGTTCTATTTCTTGTTACGACAATCTTCTGGCATGGTCAGCTCAATCAGCTGTGTAAAGGGAAATATCAATATAGGCTCTCAATAAATATTTAATTGCTTCACAGTTACGTTTCATCAGAGCAGTCGGTTCACACGGGAGCTAGCACTCCTCTGCCTTCAGGAGGTTCCGTGGCCTGCAAGGTAACGCCGTTAGCCGGGGACGGCGCATTGCCGGACCTCAACACACGGTATCCTTACGGGACTGAAGATCATACAGATGTAAGTTACCTACGGGCGCGTCATTGTTACTGTCCCGCATCCGTTGGTTTAATCCTACACATTATCCCTGGTAATATGGTAATATCCTAAATAGGTGACTGCTGGTGGTAGGCTTAGGCCGTAGCTCGAACCACTTACAGAATCAATTCGCAGAGTTCCAGTATGATATTTGATGATAGCCAGCTTGGCAGATGTGGCATGGTTGCGATATGTGAATCGGAATGAAGTAGCCCTCGTCTCATAACCGTCTTCCATTTTTAGACATACACGAATCTATTTTAGAACGCATTGTCATTTGCCATCTGCCTCCCTAGACAAAATTCAATTTCAGTTTGCGTTCACGCAAAAGCAACTTCGAAATCTATAGAAATTACAGTGACAATGACTTTGTTGTGGAAACAATGAATGTCATTCCCATGATTTTTTAAGTTGCGTTTGCGTGAACGCAAACAGAAATTAATAAACTTTTTCACTTTCACTTTCACTTAAATTTTGTCTATCGGGCAAGTGATATATTTTATGTAAAGACTTAAAATATATTAATTCCACCAATAACTTTTCATCTTTATACCATTTGAATTTAGGCTTGTAGTAAATACAAGTGTTTAATAATAGGTAGTCCTTATATAACGCTCTTGATATTCCAGGCTGAAGACTGGAGTAGCTATGAAGCAAGCGAAACAGCTTATCCGTTGCGTGCTGGAGCGCCCAATCCTATGCTTCGTCGTAATCAATACTGGGTCTGACCCACGCATACTTACACGCTGCCTCGTGTTAGGACAGGTAAACCAATTTTAAATTTGTAATAGTAACTGTACCATCGTACGTACATACTTAAATACGAAAGCTTGTGAGGATGGAGATTAATCTTTCACGCAAAAACTATCAAGCGGATTTTAACCTCTGGAATGCTTTGTCAAGTATATTTGCGAACTACTCTAGCGCACACTGATATTTGGAACATATACTTTATAACCTAGATAAACACATAGGGTACTTTTATAATCATGTGCTTATAATCGCGAAGTCGCGGGAAACAGTGCCATTCAATGGTGCCGTTTCCTGGCTCACCAGGTACGCCACTCAGTAAAATGGTCCTGATGACAGCTGTCAAGCTGTACAAATTGTAATGAAATGTCAAATTTGTCAATGTCAGTTTGGAATAAAACTTAAACTAGAAATGACATTTGACATTTTGCGGACCTCGTCGTTCACTAGCGCTCCTAGAGATAAATTCACACTCGATAGAACCCCTTCCATCGGACAACCAGACGTACTGATATACGCCATCGCTATATGATGGACTTTCCATCTACACGCAAGAAGCGTTTTGCTTCCACATTCATCACTGCCATACAAACTTCCAAGGAATGGAATTCCTAGTTTATTAATGGAATTTCCGTCTGTGTTTTTCGATAGTAAACCTTCGCCATAACCATTAACAGGTATTTTCTAGGCAAGCAAGCTACATCGATCACATCGTTATTTAACATAAGTGAGAAAGTAGTTAAACGCTTTCCCATGAGGTACCAAAACAAATGAAAAGTTTATTTTTTATTGCTACGCAAAGCATAGTTACTAAAACATTACCCAGGACTCCAATTTTTAAAGGACCCATATTTTCCAAACGTGTTAACCATTTATGAGATGGAACTACCAGAATATCTAGTGTTTAAACATACGTTATAAATATATATCAGCTTTTTTAGGGTTCCGAACCCAAAGGGTACCAAGTACCAACGGAACCCTATTACTGAGACTCCGCTGTCCGTCTGTCAGTATCTCATGAACCGTGATAGTTAGACGGTTGAAATTTTCACAGATGATGTATTTCTGTTGCCGCTATAACAACAAATACTAAGAACAGAACAAAGTTAAAAATTAAAGAAAAGTTTAAATAAAGTTTTTTACGACAGCGCCGCGACATCTAGCTAGCATCAAAGATGGCGCTATCGTCTTTACCTTAATCTGAATCTCGGAAGCGGCTCCAACAATTAAATAAAATTTAGTATACAGGGGATTTTGAGGGCGATAAATTCATCTAGCTAGGAGTAATTTTCAGAAAATGTTGTTTTATTCGTGTTTTCAATAATCAACTTTATTGGTAGCTTTAGTGTTACTGTGTTGGTAAAGCAGTTAGCTGCTCTCAATTAAAAAAAATAGTATTATTATTCGTCAATAGATATCGGGAATAGTCTTATTTGTCTGTTTAAGTGGCAAAAAATACCGAGCAAAGCTCGGTCAACCAGATATTTTATAATATTAATTACTACAATTACTATTACAACCATTACTATTACTACTATATAATACTATTCTTCCTTTGTGTTAACGTTTACTTAGTTGGTGTTAGAAGTTCGTTAGAAATTCGTAAGATGGCGTTCGGAACCCTCCGTGTGCGGGACAAAAGTCTGACTCGCACTTGGCCAGTTTTTTTATTACAATAGTTTTTCTCGTCTGATGGAAAATAAAGATCATAAAAATCATAATATATCTAAACAATGGGTAAGGTACTAATTTGGTGTCCCATAATTAGTATCTTGCTGTGTATTAGAAAAACATTATTGTTGGTGCTTATAAAGATTTTGAAATATCCGACGCAATCTGCATGCATTGGTTTCTCAAGGATTATTGATATTAAACCTATAACTTTAACTTTCCAGTGTCCGTGACATCGCAGCGTGAATTCGTGACATTACATCCTTTGCGGAAACGTCGCACACAACTAGTTCCTACACCCTTCCTTCTCAGTAACTACACGGGAGCCAAGCACGTAACACGTGAGGTTACTCTCTAAGGACTATGTCACTATGCTATTGCTATCTGATAATTTCTGATGATGACGTTTTATTTCATCATGGTGCATCAGACCACAGTTTTTGATGATTACTAAGAATCATGTTAAGCATTTTGGTTACTGTGTTAAGTGATTACTTCAGTGCGTAAGTTAACTGGCCCGATATTGTTACTGTGACATTGCTACTGATATTGTTACTATGTTACAATATGTATTGATCATAATGTCACATGTTAAGTATTTGATCATCGTGTTGAGTGATTAATTCACTATGTTAGTTATCAGGCCCTCTTTGATAATGTCACTTAGTTACCAATGTTCTGATGATCACGTCACATGTTAAGTATGGTCACTGCATCATGTGATCATATCACAGTATTACTCTATCTGGTCAATTCTGATAATGTCTGATGAAGACTTATGTACTAGTTTCTATGGAAATGTCTCTATGTTAACTATCTGATCCATTGTATTTAGTGATCACGCCAATGCAATGGTGAAATTAAAATATTCGATTCACACTCACTGATGCTAAGCGAATCTTATCTTATATTGCCCCTCGTTTTATATTCTATGAAGACGTTGTTCGTTATGGTATTTACTACCTAAAGGAACCAAACGCCTATACGGAATTCCACATTTTGCTATAGACTGATTGAATGTAATAGAGAATAATTAATCATCTATTAACGTTGTTTAGAAGTGCTAAAAAAAAATATTACCGTTTTTTTCACTTACTAATTGTATATGGTTATAATATTATTAAAATTGCCAATTAGAAATAGTTAATCACACGAAACCTATGAATTGATTGCTATATTATTCGGTTCTCAGTGCGACCTAACTTATAAATATGTGTCTGAAACGTGTTCGATTAAAAAAAACGTATCGCAAACGTATATATTTATTTAAAAACAGGCTTCCATGCAATGTATTTTATCATGTTCTTTACAGTAGGTATGTATTTATAAATAACTTGATTTACCTGAAGACCTGATATTTTATTTCGATAATAGTATTTGTATTTTATACATACATACATATATATAAATATTCTTATAACAAGTACCTTATGTGCATACATACTAAGTCGTATATCTGTTTAAAAATAAAATTCATACTTACACTAAGTAATCAAAGTTTTTATTGTTCGCTGTATTGAGCTTATTTAGTTAAAACTGTTATAAAAATATAATAAAACTGCACAATCAGTACTCTCAGTGATAGAGGGAGAAGCACAAATTTTGATATATACCTCTTTCTCACAGAGCGTTCAAATTGTTCGATGTTAAGTACCTATTATATAATACTTATGTATTTTAATATTTTTAATATACATTCAGTATTTATTAACGTTAAAATGACTTATTAATTCTATTAGAAGATTTTAGTTTTAAGAGCTATTTTATAAATTTAGATGTCTAATGTTACTGCTAATATAATTTTCTAACTGACGTTAATCTAATTAAGTTTATTAGCTGATATGTGCCAACTGAATGTACTTACGCTATGTACTTATTTACATAATAATTGAATTGTGAAGGTGAATATGAATTTTGTCGTTTATAATATTGAGTTCATCTTAAGTATTTGAATTTGATTGTAATGAAATGTTCACTACTTAAGCTAGACGCAGACCTAAACAATTTGGAGCTAGTAGGTACTGATAGCAAAAAATATAACAAATTCAAAACCTAAAAACTGAAATGTATAATGTTGTTTTATATACATACTATTTTATATTTTAGAAAGATCATTATTGTAAGCCAAAAATTACGTTAACTTAGTATATTAGAAAAACTTGCCAAAAACTAGATACAATGCTTAGAGTTTGTGCAAAAAGAGAACCATCGTGGCTTTACGATGAACTAACATTCAAAGGTAAATAAGGAAGGTTTATACCTACCTAGTACCACCCGATAAAGATAAGTGTAAGGTACAGATACCCGCGATAAATATTGCACATCGACCTTTAGAAAGAGACAATCGGCTAATTTCGGTTTCGTAGAGCGTTATCGTGTGTAGGTAGCGTGCATACTACCTATGTGACGTTTTGTCAGTCGTTGGTCAAGTACGATAGAGTGCGGGCGCGTCCAGTTCGAAATATATATATATATAGAGTTGTTAACACCCCCAAATTAAAATAATTTTAAAGTTGTACTATGACATCTCTAGGAAGAAGAGGGAAACCTTTACGAGGTCAGTCACGCGAAATCATCTACAATGTCTATAAATATATTGCAACAGAAGCCGAGACATTTAAAAAAAATGAGGATGACAATGGTGGTAATTATTTTAAGAAGGTTCAAGAGCGAGTTGCAAATGCCACTGGAATTTCAAGAAAAACTTTGAACAATATATTGAACGAAGTCAGTACTGAAACACAGTCAAAAGGGAGACCGAAAAAGCAATTTTGTTTAGATATGGACGATTTTGATTATGATGTTGTTCGAAGAATGGTGTATGATTTTCACTTACGATTTAATGAACTGCCGACAGTAAAATCATTAAAAGCTAAATTATATGATGCTATTAATTACAATGGTTCTGAAAAGACGTTAAGAAAAATACTTCATGAGATGGGATTTCGGTTCACTAAAATGGAAGACAATCGAAAAGTCTTAATGGAAAAGCACGATGTAAGTCTCAAACGAATGGAATACCTCGATAAAATACGCAAATTTCGCGAAACAGGAAAAAATATCATCTATATGGATGAGTCTTACATAAATACATCTCACACTAAAGGAAAATCTTTGAGTGATGATAAGAAAAAAAGAGTAAAAAAGCCAATTTCAAAAAGTCAACGTTTGATAATAGTTCATGTGGGAAATGAAAAAAGCTTTGTACCTGGTGCCTTTTTAATGTATAAATCCACGGACACTTCGGGTGATTATCACAACGAAATGAATAACGAGAACTACGAGAAATGGCTGATTAATCAACTAATCCAAAATATATTCAGTGATTCTGTTCTAGTTATCGACAACGCACCCTATCACAACAAATATGTTGAAAGACCCCCCAATTGAAACACCATTAAACAGGAAATGATCAACTGGTTAAACAGACACGAAATTCCTGTTGACCCAAAATTGACAAAACCCTAGATTTACGGTATTATATGTCAACACAAAGAGAGGTATACAGAGTTTTCCGTGGATAAAGTACTTGCCGAACATAGGCACACTGTGTTGCGATTGCCACCATATCATCCGGATTTTAATCCGACTGAAAATATATGGTCTCAACTGAAAGGCTATGTAGCCTCTAGAAATGTGGGTATGAATTTAACTACCGTAAAAACATTATTGACTGAAAAAGTAAACATGATCGGAGCTGAAGAGTGGAAAAAGGTTTGTGATCATGCAGTCAAATGTGAGAATGAATATCGAAGATTTCAACACAGTTTAGACATTCACACTGACAGACTGGTGATAAATACGGCTGATAGTGACAGTGATATTGATCTCACTGAGAGCACAGATGGTGAAATGGAAGGAATTGAGTATTAGAATTATTATTGTTTTTATTAGAATGTTTCATTTTAACAATAGGTATAATGGTGTTTATTATGTAGGTATAGGTACTGCAGCTGTAAAATAAATAAATACGTTAACATGATGTGAATATGTTTTTTAATTTATTTTAGGCCCAACCTGAAGACACTTCTAGAAAAAAATGGTGTCTACAAATAAAAAATATGATTAAAAGAAGCAAATCGTAATTGTTTTAACAGCTCCTAATAGATACCGGACCGTTAGTATTTCGTGCGACAGAGATAACACTCTACGAAGCCGAAATTAACCGATTGTCTTTTTCTAAAGGTCGATGTGCAATATTTATCGCCGGTATCTGTACCTACCAATTTATCAAATATTTTTAGTCGCATTGGCAATGACTGAGCAATATAGTCAACGCAACAAAAACAGTACTACAATCAACATGCGCGCCCTCAATTTTAACGACGGTTCTCTTTTTGCACTCTGACTCTAGTTTAATTTTAGAGTGACTTGTACAAGAATCTGTTGAGATCGGTCTAGGCATTAATTATAAGTAACTTATGGGCTATTTTTATTAGTCGATACGCATTTGCAATGGTTGATAACAAACGGTTAAATTTACTGATAGTGTTGTAATCTATACGTAAATACTAGCGCTTGCGATTGCAGGGAGAATTGAGGTTTGCAGTAATACAATTCTCTAGCTGCATTTCTCTCTATTTATAGATAAAAAAATTTAACGTGACTTACGCGATGTCGATATAGCGATCGACATATGTTTCGGCCTCATCCGGAGGCCTTCTTCAGGATCTCGAGTGCGGGGCGCTCGCCGACGCGTTCAGCCTCGCTCATTTCTCTATTTGTCGACGGTTGCGATGATACCAGTAGCTCTGTATACTACTTACGACGAGGTTACGACTAAATTATGAATTATTATCGACTAATGAAAGTGTGTTTTCTTACAAAATCCGTTTGGGCAAGGAGATATTTTATACGTTATAAAGTTTCACAAGTTGTTTGCAGTTTGTGTCAAATCCAGCATTTATAGCCTATATTATCTGGGCTAGGCTACGCATAGAATTAAATTTACGGATTTATTAATGTTATATACCGGCTGTAATTCACGACGTACCTTTAGTCGAATTGTCAGGTCAAAATTTCGTGTCGAGGTCACGCAGTGAGATCATGTGGTGATTCACTGAGTAAACATTGCGATCTTATCGCAAGACCTCACTCCCGAGGAAGAGCGACGGAATCGCTCGAAACCTAGGTCGAGAAAATTCGAATAAAGGTACGTGAATTATAGCCGGTATATAACATTAATAATCTTACAAATTCACGATAATTTTAAAACATTTACGGCTATTCGTTACATATATGTATGTATTTTACGATTTAATTTAAGGCGCCTGAATGTTAATGTTTCTCTATCAGTCAAGATTTAAGTCTAGCTGTGGTTATACACACGCCCACTCTTAATTAAGTATTTTTACAGCTGCTGTTTCCGATAAAGTGCCTAGTTCATTAGGATAATGTTAAGGTTTAGTGTAACGGTTATTTTATTAACATTTATTTTAGAAAATTTCTTTAAAAAATTAGAATCTGCGATCGTATGCTTTGTTCAAAAAATTAAATGGGCCTAACAAAGGTATCTACTCTATACTAAACATTTCCGTTTGATTGAACCACAGTTGCGCAACTACCAACTAACAATTTAAGACAAATTAAAATAAAGTGGTATTTTTTAATTTGTCTTAAATAAAGTGGTTTTGAATTGTATATTAGAAGTTACTAAAAGTGTTGCATAATGACGGGTATTTAAACACGAGTGTGAGTGTGAATATCAAACGAGTGTTTTAGTACCTAGTTATGTGTAGTTTCATACACTACTTTATGCAATAGGTGGTTAGTTACCTATTCAAATAAAAAAAAAACAAAGTTAGCTAAACAAACACAACAATGGCTCCGTAACCATCGGTTAATCGCGCATGCCCAAGTAAATCCGTGCATGCGCTCTAGCGCGGCCCCCATAAATAAATAATGATAAAAATCGAACTGAAAACTCCTTGTTCGATCCAAAGTGAAATAATAGAAAAAATATTTTGTTGAGAAACCTGTATCAAAATGTAATTTAATTTCAAATGTACATGCATAAAGCCTGTCATTATGCTACTATTTCTTAATTCATAATTGGAACTTAACTAAATGAGTGTAGATATACGATAGTTCGCGCCATATTGTATGGACATTGGACGATCGCAGCGATGTTCAGTGTTAATGTAGAACCATAGAGATGTTGGCCAAATATATGTTAGATACAATATAATAGGTTAGTACAGGATATAATCTGATGGTTTTCATACCAAATCTGCTGTTGCTGGTATATGTATAAGTTTGTGTAGAATCTTCAGTAGTAGGTTCCCTGTTTCAACACTGCCATTTTTTTAAAATTTACGACTAAGCAAACGTTTGACTACAATCTCACCTGATGGTAAGACTAATAAGTACTTAATTAAATTAAATTAATTTAAATAATTAAGTACTAACAATTTTGACAAGATAAACTGAAGTATATAGTCTACTTTATAATGTCTTTTTAATTGTTTATCGCAACAGGTTCCAAGATACCGGCACAAGCGAGCAAAGTAGCTTTGCCCACGTGTAATCAAACCGAACGCGTAATCCACACGCGCCAGAACCAAACTGTGCTGACATGGCAATAAAATTAGCTGAATGTCATTACTAGTATTTGATATTTTTAGTGCGTAAGAAAGTTCTAAGTTGTATAAGTAATTTTTTATATAATTTTATATTATAAACTGGCCAAGTGCAAGTAGGACTCGCACTAGTAAGGTTCCGTACCATACTATAGTATTTCATAAGATCGAGCAAAAAATACCACTATCATTTTTCGCCAGCAAAAATAATAATTAATAAACATTTTATTTCTTATAACGCCATCTGACGTCTAACAAAAGAGTTAGGGATCGACATTTCAATATAACGCTATCTAAGGGACGTTTACCTAACTAAGCGTTCATAGATGGCGTGAAATGCCGCAAAAAACACGTTTCTTGTATGGGGACTCTCTATTATTTTTAACTTTATTCTGTTTTTAGTATTTGTTGTTATAGCGGCAACAGAAATACATCATCTGTGAAAATGTCAACTATCTAACTATCACGGTTCATGAGATACAGCCTGGTGACAGACGCACAGACAGACAGACAGACAGACGGACAGCAGAGTCTAAGTAATAGGGTCCCGTTTCACCCTTTGGGTACGAAACCCTAATAAACCGATAAAGGTTAAGAAGTGACGCAATAATAATTAAGATAGTTTAAAAACTAAAACAACCGACTTCCATGCCCCGCGAGTCAGTTTAAGTAGCTAGTTTGAGACGTTCATCGTCATATCTCTGGAGTTACTTATCAGATCTCGATGAAATTACTATGGGACCACCCCGGAAACGTACCCTACCGATTCAAAAACAAGAATCATTCGAATCGGTTCACAATTGACGGAGTAATCGCGTAACATACACAATAAAAATATTAAAAAAGCATACAGACGAATTGAGAACCTCCTTTTTGGTAGGTTGAAAAATTAGCTTGACTACTACATAAGATCGTTTAAAAACTAAAAAAGAACCGACTTCAATCCGCGCTATTCATTTTCTGTACCAATTTTGAGGTGTTTATCTCCATATCTCTGGAGATACTTATCAGACCTCGATAAATTTACCATGGTACTACACTTGGGATATCTCCTTTCTAACAAAAAAATAATAATCAAAATCGGTTCGTAAACGAAGAAGTTAGCCGCGAACGAACATTAAAAAAATACGGTCGTATTGTGAAACCTCCTCCTTTTTTGAAGTCGGTTATAAGATCGTTTAAAAAACTAAAAAGAACCGACTTCAATGCCGCGCTATTAATTTTCAGTACCAACTTTGAGGTGTTTATCTCCATATCTCTGGAGATACTTACCAGACCTCGATAAAATTACCATGGTACCACACTTGGGATATCTCCTTTCCAACAAAAAAAGAATAATCGAAATCGGTTCATAAACGACGAAGTCATGCGAACAAACATAAAAAAAAACATATACGTTCGAATTGAGAAACCTCCTCCTTTTTTGAAGTCGGTTAAAAATAGTTTACAACTGTTAGTGTAAACAATACTAATGAATGCCACGACCACTATTCGGCTCAGCCGATGAGTCATAAATATAGAAATACTTTTTTTATCGCAGGCAAGTGTTGAAATAGGGGGCAATTTTATACAGTGTTTCATATAATGTGTAGGTATTTGTTCCTGTTTTTCGTACCATTTATATTATGTAGGTAGCTTTTATACGCGATGGCTTGTCAATTTGTATAATACTACCTCGATGCGATCAAGGGTTGTATGAAACACTGAATAACCGTTAAAAAGGATTGATATATTTATCTATCTATTCAGTATGCATTAGGGTAATTGAATAAAGGGAAAAGAATGCCTCATTGTCTTTGCCTCTTCGCAGACCATTTGGTATCATACATTGATTAGATTATTTCTTTTTTATTAAGTAGCTGGTCTACAAATAACAGCTTATATACTCTGTATCTAAAATTATGGAGGATAAAGGCAATTTGAATTTATTTAATTTGACAGTTCAAAGACTATTTTCTTCTCCTTCTCACTTCACAGTTAAGAAAGGGACGGTACGAGGCTTTTAACTGTCAGTAGGCAAGATAAAGTATATCCCAAAGTTTATGGATAGTTACTGATAAGCATATGATTTTCTCTTTATTCAATCCACCATTGAAAATGTGCCTGTATTTCTTCCCACTGCTATCATAACCAGAGCTATATATGTACCTATTTTAGATGAGCCCTATGTTATTTTAGGTTTTATGTCATATTAGATTGGCTTTAAGTAGGTAACCGTACTAGATGTTAATTGAATTATTAACATTATTGCTAAAAAAAAATTGACTTGTACGCCTGCACGGAATTAATAAGTATTTTATGAAACAATAAAACACAATAAAACGTACTATTTGTCTAAATTATTATTGCTTATTTTTATGCAAATAATTGTAACCATTTTACAAAATACTAGTTCGCTTACATAAAACCTAACAGGTTACAACGAGCGTGACATTTTATAACTGAAAAATTATATCATGTCGTAATGAAATATTTTATCCGTATAATTTTATAAATTTCTGTTTGTTATCATGATCGTGCCATACTCATCTGTGCCAAGTATTAATGAAATATTGTTAGTATGAAAAGTTGCATTTTGTACGATTTTAGTTTGGTATATAATAATGTGAAATAATATTTAAGTTCTACCATTTAGGTAGGTAAAGGTTTTTATAATAAACGAAGTAACAAACTAAACTATTGGTCGTTATTTGAATACCTGACAGGGTTTTATAAATAAGACGTTTAAAAACATACATTTATTTCATAATTATTACTAAATCTATCTTAAAGTCAGTTCACTTGTACACAAGATTTATAAAAAGAAAATACTCATTAATATTATTACCTAGGCACAACTACCTTAAACACAATATTGTAATATCTACTCTCCAAGTTCCAGTCAACCCAATTGTAAGCAAAGGTTTAGTCCTTTTACTCCAGTTGCATTAATTAGTACAGCCGTTTGGTAGTTTTACCTGGAAAGGTTTCCGGGAGTTTTGAATATTGGTGATTTTATAGATATCGACGTGCTCTTTTCGAATTTCTTTGCCGGTCGCGCCGCCTTATTGGGAAAATGGCGACCTAATTATGTTATACGACAATATCGCCGTTCCTACTTATTTTACGACGAAAATAGTTTAGCCTACATACTAATATTTAAAAAAACGCGACATTTACTTTGTCTCTTGGTTACGTAGTATTATTATCTGTTCTGTGTCTTGGTGGTGCGGAAAACAGTTTATAAAACGCGTATTGAGGCGATTTTGCAGCGCTGATACGCTGAGACTATTCATTTTACAAAAAAAGGTACGATATTACAATAAATTTTCTCTAGTTAAATTTATTACATAACTATAATGGAGTAAGAAAAGAGATATTGTCCAGAAACTGATTCGAGCGCCATTTATACAATATGGCGACATGAGCGGCAAATATACGAGTTAGCAAATAGTAATTCGGAAAAAGCACGCCAAAATCTATAAATTCAAAATTCCCGGAACTATTTACCTATCCTATTATTAGAGCACCAAATAACTGTACTTTATAGATAAAAATGTAAGGGCCAGTTGTCAACGGTTCTTGCGTGCTGATTCTCAATAATTCAAAAACCTGTTCGGATCCGGAAGGTCTTTTTTTTAATATTGATAAATCCGTGAGCTATTTTTTCGCGGAAACCTATCTAATTAGAATCACTGATTTTTTAGAATTGAAATATTAAAAATAACCGATTTTTTTTTATTTTTTTTATATATTTTTTTTTAATTTAATTTTAATTAATTTTTAATTGCAAAGATCCAAGTCGAAGTAAAGGTAGTTTCCGAATCCGAAGTTGCTTTCGAATGTTTGAGCATAACCCTGCTGATCAAGTTTCAGATAAGTTATCTGACATAACACGAAATAAAATTATTTATTTGGTAGATAACTATCCAATTAGGCAATCAGGACCGGTGACGTTAGACCTAAATCAAATAAAAAAAATCTAGATAACTGGCTAAGCTAGAAAGTCTAATTAACTATAACTCCTTGACACAAAATGCGGTTTTATTTTATTTAAGAGATAAAATTAGAGTCATTATTTTTACAAACTTTACTGTGATGGAGAGTTTATTTAGTTCTATATTGGTTTAATCGACCTCAAGTTTTCTAAAGTTGCCTGTGAGACCCCGCATAGCGTCACCTACGGCATCTGGTCCTGCACAACCGTTCGCGCCGGCTCTCAGTGCAGAAACGGCGCCCTCTCGTGCAGCTTCGCTGTACATTTCAAGTCGGACCGCCATTTTGTCATTCATGAGAAGCGTGTCCCGTCTCGCTTCTAACTCTACCTTCCACAATTCTGAAAACGGAAAATGACTGTTGAGAATGATAGTTGAGACAGAGTTTTGGGTGTCATTGACACCCTTCGGTCATCATTATCTACTTGCGTCTGTATGTTTACCTACACGTGAATCCTGGATTTTTTAAAAATGGGTAACCACTAAGTAGTGATAGGTAGGCTTCGGCCGTAGCTCATACCACGTACCGAATGCCGCTAATCAGATAACAGGGTTCTGTGTTCGGTGCTAACTAATTCGGAAGACTGGTTGAGACAGTAATTGCGCTTAGTGGATTGGACACAAATTTCGTCACGCACGTGGCAATAATGAGGTATTTATTCATATTTCTGTGGGCGCAACCGATGTAGACGAAGGTAACATTGATAGATGCACCGTAAGTCCGCACAGCGAGAGTCTGAATAACTCGGTCAACTCGCGGCCTTTACTATAGGGTTGAATGTTATGAGAAAACTTGTAAGCCTTTAATTGGTAGAAGAATACTCGTAGAACAATGTAATGAGTACATTACTGATAATAAGTACTACATTAATGTTTAATGTCGAGGTAGGATAAAAGTACTACAGTTAAACTAAAATACGTGACGTTCAATTAAAATTGAGTAAAGTTTTAGATTGCGTAAGTTAAATAACGCGACAATAGTACTCCTTGTCTAGTATTTTTCTGGTTTGTTTGTGCTATTTTGATTATGGAAATATTGATGTAAATGTATATATACAATAATGATTGTTTTTGGAATAAATGAAATGAAATGAAATCGTAGTTTGTTTGACTTGTAACATTATAATAGTGTAGGAGCCGACTCACTTTTTCGACCAAAAATAATTATGTAGGTATTTTATTTATTCTAGGAAAGCTTTATTTTGTAATAGTTGAATATCATAAAAAGAAAACAATATTTTATTTCACCATTTTGTCGGCGTTATTGATATACACACATACCTACACAATTTCAGCTTTCTAGTACTAACGGTCTCCTAGCAAAACCTTGGACAGACAGACAGACACACAGACAGACATGACAAAAATATAAGGGTTCTTTATCAGGACTACGGAACCCTAAAAAATAATTTTCAATTTCAAATCGGTTAAGATCTGACAGAGTTCTGAGGTCACAAACATTAAAAAAACTGTCGAATTCAGTACCTCCTCCGATTTTGTGAAGTAGATTAAAAACTAAAACACCGACTTCCATGCCCCGCGAATCAATTTCAGTAGCAAGTTTGAGACGTTTATCGTCATATCTCTGGAGATACTTATCAGATCTCAGTGAATCTCAGTGATCTGAGATCTATAAGTACTTTAATTACATTAACTCTCGGAATATTAAAATCTGACTATCGTATGACACGACAAAATCATTAAGAAAGAAAAAAAGAAAAATTGAAGTAAACGTTAGTAAACGACCTAACCCTATTTATTTATCTTAGAACTAACTAAATAAAGCAAGATGTAATGTCGATAGAAATTCCTTAAAGATCATTACGTGAATTCCCTTGTAACATGAAACTCAGCTGATTTATACCTACCTACCATTTTATGTGTGACATTCTTTGCTTTTTACATAGTTACTCTTTACAGTTACTATATGAAGCAAGGAATATAATATTGAGGTAAGTACAAGTAAGGCGCGCGGCCGATCGAGAGCGCGCGTGACACTTAACAGACTGAACTTGAACCCTAGCGGGTGCGCGGAGGTACTTGTAGTTTCAGAGCTACAGCGCGGAGTGCGACAGGCCTGTCTTGGTTAAGGTATAGTACCTATTATTTATAATTACTCGTCGTAGATAATGAAATAACTCGTAGGTACTACACTAGAAAATAATAGTTAAGTAAATCATTAAAATATCCGGGGCCGCAACCTCGTAACATGACAATTTTAACAATCATACTTAGTTATTATTTGAAAATTAATGTTAGTGAGTATATAAATAAATTATATCATAATTATAATAATGGAGGAAAACAATTATTGTTTTGGCTTTCTCATCCTTAGTCACGTTTTACGTGATTATTAAGTAGGCAACCTAGTTTATATAGCTAAATAAGCCATTATCACATAAGCTAACATCGTAGATCGCATCGTCACTTAGCATCAGGTGACATAGTGGTCAAAAACTTGTTTAACAGACATAAAAAAGTTCATATGTAGGTTAAAAACTTATAAAGCACGCTTTCATTTCGATATGACAGTTAGAAGTAGGTTAAAATCACATTCAAAGTTCCATTACATACATAATCCCCAATTTTCCCCCACCCTCTTGAAGCACACCATTGCTTACCATCAGGCGAGATAGTGGCCAACCCCAGGCCAATAAGATAAAGAAAAAGGCTATAAGATATTAAAAAAATGTCTCGAAAACCATTTTAGCTTTGCGTGTTGACCATGGTCATCATTTGTGTTCTACAAAGTACCTACTCATAATAACAAAACATTATACTACTTAGTACTAGCCCAAATTCGGCTGTACTACCACTTACCATCAACGAGTTCCATGGGATTGAAAGATTGTCTCTATCGGCTTTTGCAACTTTACCGGGGATCTAGTGGGACCTCAATCATCAAATAAGAGGTTATGAAGTGTGTAGTGGAAAAGCGTAAATAAGAACTTTAACGTACCAATCATTTCTTTCATGGGCATAGTACCGCCGTATTCTTGGGGTAGCAGACTCTTGTCGATTTCCACTTCATCAAGGGCGCTGTAGAGTCGTACTCGCTTGCGAATCTTGTCAGATATGAGAGCCATACCGAAGTCCAGCGCAAACTTGACTGTAGGGTGCACGTTGATGCCATAGATCTCTTTATGACGTAGGGGAAGAGTACGCTAGAAAATTAAACGAAAAATGTGCAGTGAACATCACAGGGCAAGTGTGACTCAACATTTAGGTATAATATGTCTAATATAATATAATATGTCTAATCTGACGATATCGTCAGTGTTGTGTGTCGCAAGGGCAACTCTGATAAAAAATAAAAATAAATTGAGGGTAGTTTCCAACGAACTCTCCTATAAATAAATGCAAAATGCTCCTACTCTTAACTAAATATTGGTTGGACATTAATTTATTATCTACTTACTCGTATTACTGGGAAAACCTTGGTAGTATCTACAGTTACTACACGTTCGAAATGATATACCTAGGTAATTTCGAACGTAATACCTACCTCGGTACAAATCCAAAATCAACGGTAAAAATATTGACAATATTAAAGATAAAGATAAAAATGACGCGAGTTGAACACCCTTTCCTTTTATGGAGTGGGTCGAAAAACGAAAGCAAAACGACCTTTTAACGCTTTGATCAATGATCGAAGTTCTATCGACCTTGGACACGAATGAATATAATTTTTTTAAATCGTTATTAAGATCATAATACCTCTCCATTCTTAACGATCCTTACAGCTTCCTTGGGTGTGAACAATGTCAAGTGAGGAAAGCTGACTCCTTGGCCATCAGCGAAGTGCACTAGTCCCCGCACCTGAGTCTCTTCGTCTTCCAACAGGGTTTCGTAGCAGATACCCATTACACGGCACATATCTTGGTTGGTATATTTGTAAGGGTCGAATACACCTGGTAAATAAAAATGTGTCAGAACAGATAGAACAAATCGTTGGTGAACGACAAGAAGGTAACCTACGCCGACATTTAGCGTTTATTCTGTATGCCAGTATGCTTATTTTTGTATGTCTTGGTTTTAACTTTTAAATATTGTATGGTGGTACGAAATCCTTCGTGTGTGAGTTAGATTCGCACTGACTGGTTTATTGCATTTCTAGATTCCTACCCTTTATGTAGTTTAAGGGATATATCTAGAGGACATATTATTATCTTCACAATTGTCTTGTCTTATGTTAATATGAACCTTAATATATTTGGTGTATATGGTGCATGGTGGTAGAACACTATGTAGTGTGCGCCTGGCCTGCTACCACCCTCAAGTTAGAAAATCTGTCGCCAAACATGTAATGTGTTCCGGCAGCTATTCTTGAGAGCCAGTACCTATTCTAGGCCTAGCGTGCTTACCATCTTCGACCGCATCATCACTTACCAACAGGTCAGATAGTGGTCAAACGCTAGCCTATAAAATTATAATAAATATAAACCTAATTGTATTTTTTTCCTAGAATAATTAATTTGATTTACAGCTATTTTATAACCAACAAAGTTCCTATAGAAATGTAATTATAACTGATTTTTTAATAAAGTTTGTCATGACAAACTGAATTAAAAATAAACCATAGGTATCAACCCAACAAAATCATTGGATTTTGATTGACCTAACATGATTTTGCAAGTTAGATGCAATATGCATAAATGAATAGATGGAGGTCATCTACCTGTCTACTTTCTCAAATATCCTCGACAAGACGTTAACCTTTGGGATTTACAATGCGAGCCGATTTTTGTCGGTCTCTTGGAGAACGTTCTGCTTATGTGATCAACACAATTTCATCCTTGCAGTATTTTCACCATCTTTTGATCAAAGTACTCCTTTCATGCATAAGTGATTGAATAGTAATAAGTACTAGATGAAGGAAAACTTTACGAAGCATCAGAGCATAATCGATATCAGCAAGTTATTATCATACAAAAGCATACATAAATAAGATTAGAACCGCGTAGTCAAAAATATATCTTTAGAATATTTTAGAGTAAAATGTGTGCATAAGACCCAGATTTTACTCGACAGTAGATAGATAGATAGGTAGACGATTTTAGCGCAACAAAGGATTTAGTGTATCATGAAGGTGCTCAAAGATGAAAATAGTGGATAAGCGTGCAAGTAAAACAATAAATAATTAAGTATACCTGTAGATATAAGTACTGTCGAAGTAAAGTAAGGTTTGTACCTCAATTCTGTCTGCCTCAATTGGTCGAAATACATACGTATCGCAAATTGGCTTGGATAAAATAAGCAAATATATACTGGTTTTTCAACCGACTTCCAAAAAGGAGGTTCTCAATTCGTCTGTATGTTCATTATTTTTCCTTTTTTTTGTGTGTAAGTATTACGCGATTACTCCGTCAATTGTGAACCGATTCGAATGATTCTTTTTGTAATCGGTAGGGTTCGTTTCCGAAGTGGTCCCATTGTAATTTCATCGAGATCTGATAAGTATCTCCAGAGATAGTTTATAAAACGTCATAATTTATTCGAAATATAACTTTCCAGTCTCAACTTACCTTAGAATAAAGTAACAACTTACGGTAAATACCTACTTCGTAATATTGTATTAATATCAAGGTAACTTGAGTCTCGGACTCAGTCCCTTTGTCTCTTCACGCAATTTTGCCTAAAAACGTATATACTGTTACGCACTTTGAGTCCCAAGACACAGGCCTCTCGCATAGTTTGGGCCTTGCAGAATAATCTCTCTGACACTTTTAATGGAATACGCTGTTTTATTTTTAAGTGCAATATGTTATAAGGTACTTTTTAACTGACTTCACAAAAAAGGAGGAGGTTCTCATTTCGTCTGTATGTTTTTTATTTTGGAAATACATTTTTATTTATTTATTTATTATTTATATATATGACGATAAACGTCTCAAACTTGCTACTGAAATTGACTCGCGGGGCATGGAAGTCGGTTGTTTTAGTTTTTAAACTTAATTATGTTAAGATCAGTTCAAGCATTTTAGTAAATGAAGCTGTAATGTAATCTACTAATATCAATACGCATAAATTAATATATAAAATGTATACTACTTGTATATCTGATGGTGTGATTGTAAATGTTGTATATCTACCGGGCCTGTATATGACAACACGTCGACCACCCTTGTCTTTGAATGGGCTCACAAATACGAATCTGAAAAAGAAATGAAAATATTTACTTATTTATGCAAAAGCTGAGTTCCTCATTGGTACTCTAGGCTACTGCAACTGGTAAAAAAAGGCATTATCATCATCAGTTCTTTTCCGTCCACTGCTGGACATAGGCCTCTCACCATTGGTACGCCACTTCGATCTTTTACTCTTTGTTTCCAACCGCTGTTAGCCAGCAGTTCACGTAATATCAACGCTTCACCTTGCTGAAGGGCGACCCATACCACAGAAAAATTAATAGCTGGCACATACTAGTTTTGCCGAGGTCTCCACTCCAACAGGACAAGTCTATTCCAATGGTTATCATTTCTACGATAGAACATGCGACCAGCCCACTGGCACTTGAGCCACAGATTATATAATAGTTACACGTAACTTGAGCTTGATAAGATAAACCCTTGTGCTATGTCAATAATTGGACGGCCCGTTGGTGTACAGGATTCGCCTGTCTTGCTGCCAAAAAGTAGACAGCAATTCAATGCAAAACATTTCAGATGTCATTGCGATTTACGGCAGATGATATCATGCCTGAACACGGCGAATCGATCTACTATATGGCTTTGTTCGGTTCGGTTCACGTCGATCCAACCAAGTCGGTTCACGTGGTTGGATCGAGCAACTGTTGAAGCCTATCACCAGAGATCACCCATTAAGCACTACCCAGGAATGAAGTGTCTTTCGTGTCCGGACGCGGATGGGTAACAAAAGTACCGTGGGTTATGAAGTAACTATTATATAATCTGTGCCGTGGGTAATGAAAAAACATGATAAGCCAGTATCAGTACTTTGTCTCATATTTATTTAAGACAGCAGCCAAGTCTTTTACATAATTAAGATAGTTTAAGAACTAAATAAAACCGGCCAAGTGCGTGTCAGGCCACGCGCAGTGTAGGGTTCCGTAGTAGTATAATTATTTAACATATTTTTTAATTATCCAACACCTAAGTTCAACGACTATTACTGCTAAACTGATAAAGTTATCTTAACTACTATAATTTTCCTTTAAACCTCATAACATTTACTATCATTTTTAGGGTTCCGTAGCCGAATGGCAAAAAACGGAACCCTTATAGATTCGTAATGTCTGTCTGTCTGTCTGTCCGTCCGTATGTACAGCCATTTTATTCCAAAACTGTTTAGACTACAGAATTGAAACTTGGTAGGTAGATGTATTCTGTAAACCGCTTTCCGATTTTTATACAAAAATAAAAAATATAAAAGTTTAAGGGGGGGGCATCCCATACATAGAACTGAAACAAAACAAAAATATTTTCTTCAAACCTATACGTGTGGGATGTCTATGGATAGTTCTTCAAAAATGACATTGAGGTTCCTAAAATCATTTTTTCTCAAAGTCTATCATTTGAAAGATAGGCGCGTCTAAAGTGGTAAAATGTGTGTCCCCCCCCCCCTCTAACTTTTAAAGTATGGGAGTGAAAAATCTAAAAAATAATACATGCTGTAGATCTCAATAAAAACTAACAACGAAAATTGGTTTGAACGAGATACAGTCAGCAGTTTTAGAGATATGACGACCGCAAAGATAACTTTGTTGTTGTTTGTATATATCATACAAACACTATGAAAAACAAAGTTAATTTTGTAGTTGTGAAAAATCATAGTTATGGAATACTTAACTGTGTTACGGAACCCTATGAGTGCGAGTCCGACTTGCACTTGGCCAGTTTATTTATTATCCCTACTCTACATGTAGGAGAGCTACCCTAAAAAAATATATTTTCCAAAATAATTACTTAATTCCAGTAATTAATATACACACCCCTATAAAATTATAGCCTTCTATTGACGGACAGACAGACGGACATGACGAACCTATAAGGGTTCCATGTCAGGACTACGGAACCTTAAAAACCGATTTCACATGCTGCGCGAGTCAGTTTCTGTAGTAAGTTTGAAATGTTTATCGCCATATCTCAGGAGATACTTATCAGATCTTGATTAAAAATGTGACTAGTTACTTTGCAACCCTACCCATGAAAAAAAGAATCATACAAATCGGTTCACAATTAGCGAAGTAACTATATAAGAAACATACAGACGAATTGAAAACCTCCTAATTTTTAGAAGTCGGTTAAAAAAGTGCAGTTCTCTTAATTACAAAAATCATTTTTGTACGAGATGATGATACTAAAACCAAGGTTATAATTTACAGCAATAATTGAATGGGTATTTATTATCCCTAATATTTTATTTAATTGCCTAACTAAATGAGAAGGTGTAATAGGTTTAATTAGGTGCTAAAAGTAATTTTGTATTGTAATTGTGCATCATTCATCTTGCTTAAGTTGACCTTGGATTTTAGTATGGTACAATTTGTTGTTGCTCAATGCAATTTGCACCCATAGCCGTAGCCTTGAAAATACAAAATGTCTTTAGGTCACGGAGATTTGGAGCCGCCGTGGCGGAGCGCGGAGAAGTGGCAGTGACAGGATGTGAAGATATACATACCTAAACCTTATACAACATTATTTAATGTTTTATCTACGGAATAAGTATTTAAATTCCTAAATTATCGCACATTTCAAATTCAATCATAGTCCGCAATTAATTCAAGTAGAAATTATTATATATTTTATAAACAATGCCTTACGAGTCTAGGTATATTGGTTTAATATATTATTTTCTGGGAGAGGTCAGAGGCCTACGTTTGGGAGGATATTATTTTCTTTTATGAATCTATTTATTACATAAAGCTACAATATAACCATAGTTTTACAAATATGGATTGTAAAACTGTGATACACCCATGCGGTCGTTTAAAAGTTCAGTGATCTTATTTTTACTTAAATGGCTAATGTTACCAGGCGAGAATAATCATTTCTCTCATTCGACCGCGTTTAGATACTGATAACTTAAAAATTAGTTTAAAAATGAGATCAAACTTATTTTGCTTATTATACGTCGTGTAATATCAGTAAGACATTCCACTCAAAAGCCGCGTTTTCGGTGGTCAGCATGAATGAAAGCGGATTTCGAATTGAAGTACCATAACTAGAGCCTTAACTGTCTTTAAATTCAGGTTAGTGGTGTAGAAACAAACTTACCCCAGGTCGATGAGCTCAGTCATAACAGGCAGCTTGAAGTCAAGCTGGTTGAAGGCAATGCCCCAGGACTGGCGTAGAAGAATGTAGCGCTCGATCGCTTCTTGGGCCATTGGTACTGAGAATTTCTTCGCTCGGAGGAATCGGAGTAAGTAACTTGAATCTGTAAAATATTACGGAGTTGGGGGATGATAAGCACTTGACCTAGGATTCACATAATGTCTTGTTTCGATGGCGTCTAAGATCATTGCCTGGGAGACGATAGCCTTTTCTGTATGGATGTAGGGCACTGTATAGTAGTCTAGTGTCCGCCTGGCTAGCTACTACCTTAAGTTGTAAAATCTGATCCGTCAAGATTTAATGTGATGACAGTAGTTCTTGGGGGCCAGTTCCCATTGTGCTCTCTTATATCACGTTATCTCGTCACTGTATTGTGAAAAGTACTAATGATAACAATACATAATAGCCCAAATTCGACCTACTATTTGGCATTTCAGTCAACGCTATAATGTAATAGCAAATGATTTGTTTTATAGCAATACAATATCGCTCACCATACATTTATTTAGAACACGTTCACACTTAGCAATACTAGGTATATATTTGCCCGATTGCTTGAAATGTACTCACAGAAATATTAATAATAATAAAACTGGCCAAGTGCGAGTCAGACTTTTGTCCCGCGACCCGCACACGGAGGGTTCCGATTTTCCGAAGTCCGAACGCCACGAAGTTCTAACACCAACTAAGTAAGCTCTTAGAAGTAGCTCTTAAAGTACTAAAATTGAAGATATATTATTCAATACAGTACACTACATTTATTTATTTATTTATACAAATTAACTTAATCTAAGTAAACAAATCGACCGAGTCCGAGGCCCACAAATTTAACAAATGAAACGCTTGCGCGTGCTAATTTTTCCTGTTCTGCCATCTAGCTGCGTCGAGGTGAATTAATTTCGTATCGTATCGTATCGTAACAAACACGTTTTTTGTTTTAAACCCTTTAATTTTTAACTTTGTTCTGTTCTTAGTATTTGTTGTTATAGCGGCAACAGAAATACATCATCTGTGAAAATTTCAACCATCTAACTATCACGGTTCATGAGATACAGCCTGGTGACAGACGGACAGACAGACAGACAGACAGACAGACAGACAGACAGACAGACAGACAGACAGACAGACAGACAGACAGACAGACAGACAGACAGACAGACAGACAGACAGACAGACAGACAGACAAACAGACAGACAGACAGACAGTCAGACAGACAGACAGACAGACAGACAGACAGACATACAGACAGACAGACAGACAGACAGACGGACAGCGGAGTCTCAGTAATAGGGTTCCGTTGGTCCCTTTGGGTTCGGAACCCTAATAATAAATATTTTTGTGGCTGTACTATATATAGCAGAATAGAAGGTAATTAGGTATAGCGTAGTCTAAAATGCGCTCCACGGAATTCCAGTCCTTCAGCTCGATGGTAATATATTTTTGCATTGTAACCGAACTTATATATATACATACATTTGAATGATATCTATTTAATTTCAATATGTATGGTCAGCATTAATAATACTATTGCAAGTGTATCAAGATGTAAAATTCTATAATTTCTTCCTACTCACCCATCCTTATAGCCATAAATTTAGGATTCTGCTCCATCCAACTCCTCAATGCTTCCAAGGCTTGAGTCCTAGCATTTTCTGTCTCTCGGAGCTGTTCTTCTGCGATCTTCAGCGTCTCAGCTGAGAGAGGGCATTGATAGTCTTCGGCTGGGGTGAGGTAGCGTTTACTGAGTTTGCGTGCCATAGCTAGAGCAGAGAAAAAAAATCAAACATCATTATGCAATTAGCGACAAAATCACGCAACATAACTTCAAAATAAAAATGTTTTAACCTCAAATCTATTGCAGGTTTAATTCACACTTTTTTACGAAAAGTGACAAGCACAAGTCTAGACATATATGAAAATACAATATCAAATGTATAATAATATTACACATTCGCAACCTTCAGTTAAATTAGTGTTTCATAAGCTCAGATTACAGAACAAAAGTTCATAAGTTATATATCATCCGTTGACAAGCCACGGGTGTAGCTGCGATATAGCACGAGTAGCACGTATCGTTTAAACAGATGTTGAGAAATGTCCTGTGGTGTCCATTTCTCAAGGTCTGTTCTGTTCTCGCCGAACTTGCAAAATGTTGAGTTTGCAACAACGAGCGCGAAGGCTGGATAAAGTGCAAACAATATGAGACGAGGCGAGCTATGCCAGATAATATAGTGTACAAGTTCCTGTATGTCAAAAGATAATGACTTGCTAAAGAATTACAATTTTTCACTCGTTTATATTTATTATTATATAGTTAGTTAGGTTGTTGAAATGCACATTTATTCACATTCAACAAACAACGGTTGACTGGAATAGATCACAATCAGCGATAATTTCGCCCTTACTTTTGAGTGTTTACTATTGCGTAAGATATTTCTGATTGGTTTCCTATTATGCATTTTATGTTTACAAAACAATAAAATAATAATAAATAGTATAGTTTACATAAAAATTATAAATTATTTAATTATTATATAAGACACTTTCTTCGATAGGAAACAGTTTTTAAGCTAATGTTTTCTATAGAAATCAAGTCTACTAAACTAAACTGTTAATTATGGTTTTATGTACTATAAAAATTAAAGTTTATCTAATTATTATCGCCCTTACCTTATTGCGATACTGGCCTGTCAATAGTATTATGCCATATGGGCCGTTTGGCAACATCTTGGCATGAAGCTTGGTAACATAATTATTTTGATACCTCGTGAATTATGTAACTAATAAGATAATGCAACTAATGTGTTTAAAGTGATTTGTGACTTGGTCGGTTAATTCTCGATTTTTTTTCTTTCGTATTTATTCATTTACTGGTTTGTAATGATGAATGAAATAAGGTCGAATTCAGATTATTATTGTGTTGTATTTTTTCTGAATATATGACGCAGGTGTTTGTATCTTTTGTATTGAATGACATAATCATAAAAGTTCATTACGATGTCTATTATTTAGGGTTAGAATAGTTATATACAATGATATTTGGTCGGATATCGATTTAATTAGTTTTTATTGTAGAATGCATGTTTTTGACTGTCTATATGTGTCTATATGTGAATGACTAATGCATTTCGAAATAACTATGCGGTTTGAGACATAGCCGTGGTTGTTTCGTAAAGAAAGTGAAGATGATCCTAAACGTAATTTAATTTCTATCTTCAAGACATATCTTCAGCTCTTTAGATCTACTTCCAGACTTTACCCTTCAGACACATACTTCAGAAGACCAGGCTCTTTATTGACAAACTTTTATGTAGTTAAGAGCTATAATTATCATCGTTTAAAAAAACTAAAAATAACTATCTTCAAGTGCCGCGGAAGTTTCAGTAGTAAATTTGAGGTGTATCTTCATATCACTAGATACTCGGCTATGGATATAAATACTCATTAGATCTTTATGAATTGTACCTATAATAGGGTCCCATAACCCAGAAAAAATATACCCTACTTACCTACTCATGAAAAATGAAAAAAGTAATGACGCAATATTTTTTTTTTGTTATTTGTTTATTCATTATAGTCAAGCGTTTGACGTTTGACCACTATCAAAACTGATGTTAAGTGAAAAATATGATATACATATATATATACATCATATATATACATCATCATTATCAGCCAGTTTTCATCTACAGCTTGACATAGACCTCTCCTATGGTAAGCCACTGAGCTTGATCTTAGTTTAGTATTATAATATATCTCGATATTATATTTATATGCTTATTGTTCCCAATATTGCAGCAGAAATAGAGGCACATAAACAAAAAAAAAATATAGACGAATTGAAAACCTCCTCCTCTTTTGAAGCTGGTCAAAAATAATTTTCGCCAATTATTACATTTGCGAAAATAATTTTATTCGCCATTGACCTTAATTATTTCAACGAGAAATTCTTGTACGTAACTAAGTTCTTAATATTATTTATTGCGTATCTCGAAAACTGCTCCAATGACTTGGAAGAGTTTTTGTAGGTACATTTGATTTTGGTTGGATATGGTTTTGATTTTTTATGGTTACCTTTTTTTACCTATTTGTATTTTTTGTAAAAAGGTATTTTTACACAAAAAACTATCAAAGGTATCTAATTAAATCTATATTACTAAAATATTCGATTGCTGAGATTGCTTCATAGCATTAAGAGTAAAAACTAATTTATTTAAAAGTTAAGTAACACTTGGATGAATACATGAATCACTGAAACAAATTCGGGTTTAACGGTTAATAGTTGCAAGATTTCCAATCACTTTCCGGATAATCTGATGTTGTAACCGTTGCATTAGACTTAACGAATGAATTAACTAATGGTTTACTTAATTGTAGGTTACATTTCAAAAAATATTAAAATGTTTTTAACCGACTTCACAAAAAAGGAGGAAGTTCTCAATTCACCTATATTTTTTACTGTTTGTTGCCTCAGAACTCCGTCATTTATTAACCGATTTGGGAACTTCTTTTAGTGTTTGAGAGAGTATGCTTCCCGTTTGGTGCCATTGTAAATCTTATCGAGATCGTATGAGTATCTCCAGAGATATGGAGATAAACATCTCAAATTTGGTACTGAGAATTACTAGCGCGGCATTTGAAGGCATTTGAAGTCATTTGTTTTGAAAACGATTTTAAATTATTTGAAGCGTCGTCATTTGACAGATCATTACTGATTTATTGATTGATATAGTGATTTGAAGTTGACCTGACGCTAAGACTGTGTTTATCATCAGCAAGGTCTACTACATCTATCAGTTTGTTCCTCCTTAATATTAATTTAACTACGTTTATTTATAGACCGAGAAAAACGTATTAGGTTTCCGTTTTAGCTTGACCAAAATGCTTGCTATGCCCGGATGTCTCTTCTCCTCTACCGCATTTTTTAACCGATTCTCGAGTAATTTTATGAGAATGTTTGATTTTGAAGAGGACAGTTTGATCCCTGGATTTGAAGATCATTTACAGACATAATATAATGCTATTACTACCTGTGTAAAACTTCTACCTTAATTTACTACTAAATTAACAATGTTAACTTGTGTAAGCTTAAAGAAAACATCACATTGGTATCTTGACGAATAAATGAGTGGTATCCCTAAATGTCACCTATTGGCACATCGTCAAAATGACAGTTAAACAATATTTTTGAAGTTGTACTTCTTTTGGCGCGATAGAGAATAATATCGTTTAAAAACTAAAAAACAACCGACTTCAATGCCGCGCTATTCATTTTCAGTACCAATTTTGAGATGTTTATCTCAATATCTCTGGAGATACTTATCATACCTCGATAAAATTACCATGGTACCACACTTGGGATATCTCCTTTCGAACAAAAAAAGAATAATCGAAATCAGTTCATAAACGACGAAGTTATCCGCGAACAAACATAAAAAAAAAAAAAAAAAAAAAAATACGGTCGAATTGAGAAACCTCCTCCTTTTTTTGAAGTCGGTTAAAAATGATGATAGTGAATTTTTACGATGCGCGCGCACAACGACACCTAAATTTAACATCGTGAAGTTAGTTCTAGGTGGTACGATGCGCGCGCACACCGACATCTAAATTCTACACCGTGTAGTTAGTTCTAGGTGGCATGACTATGTTCAAGTTGTATATGTCATATTTAACGTCATATTTTTACGTTAATAAAATCTTTTTTATTTAAATTAATCTTTTTGAAGTTATACTTCTTTTGGCGCGATAGAAAAAAATGATGAGAGTGAATTTTACGATGCACGCGCACACCGACACCTAAATTTAACATCGTGAAGTTAGTTCTAGGTGGTACGATGCGCGCGCACACCGACACCTAAATTCTACACCGTGAAGTTAGTTCTAAGTGGCATGACTATGTTCAAGTTGTATATGTCATATTTAACGTCATATTTTTACGTTAATAAAATCATTTTTATTTAAATAAAATCTTTATGATTAATTTTAATATTTGTCGTTAATCACTACTGCATTTTAGTTTTTTTTTTTCCATACGCCACAGAAGTATAACTTCTAACGCGTGTACATAAGTACACACACTCTTTTTTTTGTGACGAAGGTACAAACAATCAAACCGCTCACACGACGGAGCATTTTATTGTAAAGCTACAGACAGATACACGATAGTAAATTACTTAGTTACTTACTATTACTGTAGTTAATTAAAGCTAGTAAGTTGCTAAAGTGTATCCAAATTGGTTTTCTCAATATATCACTATAATGGGAGTCGTCCTAGATTCGCGATTGGTTACCAGCACGAATACTTACGCATCGCATTGATTGAAGCTGAGAGCCGAAGTTTGCAACATCCCTAATTATTATTATGAAAATGAATTTCTCGCAGTAAAGCACCTGACAGCATGATTACATGGATTTCGAGCTACGTGCGTGCCATTCACACGGCTTGATTTCTATAATAAAAACATTCGTCTGCTTCCGTAGTGGGTACTATTGCTACTCTCAAATTCTTTTGGGTATAATAATAAAATAACATTTTTAAATATCTTAAGACCAGATTTACCGTTTCCTTATAAGCTTAGAGCTTATCTGACAGATTTTAGGCTATTAGAACTTTTAAGGCCAGTTTCACCGGTTCCAGATATACATATTAGGAAAATGTCTAAGAAATTTTTTACAACTTTTTAATGGCGTCATGTCAGATAAATAACTGCAACTTTGTAAAATTGTTAACACAATCCAAAATTTCATCGTACCAACGGGACTCGAAAAAAAATTTTGGATTGTGATTAACAATTGTACAAAAATATAAAGTGTGAAACACTTCAAGAAACATAATAATCTTATATATAATAATATTATCTATATCTTATATCACTTTATCACAAAGTAGTAATACTGGACCTTATACCCGAAAATTTTTTCACTTCAAAGGTTATTGACCTGCGAGAAAAATGGCCTTATCTATTGTTTAATTTGCAAGTTTCTACATAATAATAATGTAAGATAGGTACAAAAGAAAATAATTTACGATAGTACAAAACGAAAAAACCGACTTCAGTATCATGACATCAAGGTAAGTATACAATTGAGTTTGAGATGTTTATCTCCATATCTCCGGAGATGATGATTAAATCTCGATAAAATTTGAATGAGACCAAACGGAAAGCATAATCTCTCAAGCAAAAAATATTTTTTCAAATAGGTTAAAATATCGGTTAAATAAAACTAATTTCTTAGGCAATCCCTTTGCACATTTATTCTTTACATGTTTGTAAATTATTTATATATATTTATATCACATAGGCTAGCGTTTGACTTCTATCAGTTAGTATATATTATGTTACTCTTTGCTTCTATCGCCTGGTGGTAAGCGATGATTTGGTCGAAGATGGTAAATACACTATAGTAGAGACACGAGCACGAAAAACTTGCGAAAAAGTAAGATCACATTTGACAATTGTCAATCTTGGCTTAATAGTGAGATGACGTGCTTAAAAACATCGATCGACTGAATGAATCGATACAGACTTCAAACATTCAACGAATTTGATGGCGTTTTTGTAAAGAAGTACTTATAGGTACAATATGTATAATTGAGTTCAAAATCAAATCAAATCTATAAATTATCATTTCCCTATTTCATTATTCATTAGTTATTTCCGTTTAATTATTAGTTTCTACCGTAAATTTAGGAAACAAAATATGACAAACAATGTAAACAGTAAAAAAAAATTACATAATTGATTTTGTTTCTATTTTATTATTTTTATTTATTATATTCGCAATGTGGTTATTCATGTATGGTTAAACATCCTTCACACGTAATTATTTTATTCAATTCAACTAATCGATTAATCAATCTTCCGATATTTTGAGTAGCATTCCTAGTGTTTAAAAAGAAAAAGGGTTCACCAACATAACATTGTAACAACGATCAGTTTTTTAGAAAAAACAAATGTTTATTATGTTTAGAATGGTTTATTAGTCAAAATAAATCGTAAAATTGTCTTCTTTTGCCCTTATTACAATAAATATATATTTTTAACTGAAAACCTTTTGGTAAATAATAACATCCAACTTAAAAAAATATAAATAACTAGAAGTCTCCCGCGGCTTCGCCCGCGTTAAAAACTTCTTTTATTTACTTAACACTTTTCTTTTGTAAAAACAATTCTATCAATAAAGACTTCAAAACAGAATTAGCCAAATCGGTTCACCCGTTTTCATGTTATCGCGTGACTAAGGCAATTCGGGATTCATATTAATAAAACCCGAAAAACCCGACTTTTTTGCCTACCCCATTTCGAAAAATCCTACAACACGTACTTTATCTCATCTTGTTTTGCCATAAAAACTATGATTCCCCGTTCCGTATCCGGGAGGAATTTTTAGAAAATCTTTTCTGAGCGGATGCCTACGTCTTAATAACTATCTGTATTCTAAATTTCAGCGCAATCCGAAACAATATTGATTTTTAGACTTTGTTACCCCAGTTTATCCTGTTAGGGTGGCATTTTGTAAAAGTCTGGAACTCGTATTTACTTATTTATTTACAGAAGTACTTGTGTGAAATGTCGAATAAAATGACTATCCAAACTTTGAACCCCCGCTTCATCCCCTTGAAGAGTGAATTTTGAAAAATTCTTTCTTAACCTATGTCAAAATAACTAACTATCTGCATGCCAAATTTCAGCGCAATCCGAAACAATATTGATTTCAGACTTTGTTAATTGTTACCCCTCTTCACCCTTTTAGGGGTGGAATTTCGAAATAGCATGAAACACGTATTTACTTACTTAAGTACTTGTGTTAAGTTTCAAATATAAAAGACTATCTAATCTTGTTTCTTCATACAAACTTTGAACCCCCGTTTTATCCCCTTCAGGGGTGAATTTTGGAAAATACTTTCTTAGAGGGAACTAACTTCGTAATAACTATCTGCATGCCAAATTTCAGCGCAATCCTAAACAATATTGATTTTCACACTTTGTTACCCCATTTCACCCTCTTAGGGGTGTAATTAAAAAAAAACCTGAAACATGTATTTGCCTTTTTTTTACTGGAGCACTTGTATGAAGTTTCGAATACAAAATACTATCTAATCTTGTTTCTCCATAAAAACTTTGAACCCCTGTTTCATCCCTTTCAAGGGTGAATTTTGACAAATCCTTTTTCAGATGTAACTAACGTTGTAATAACTATCTGCATGCCAAATTTCAGCGCAATTCGAAACAATATTGATTTCCACACTTTGTTACCCCATTTCACACTCTTAGGGGTGGATTTAAAAAAAAAACTGAAATACGTATTTACTTATTTTTTACTTGAGTACTTGTATGAAGTTTCGAATAGAATAGACTATCTAATCTGGTTTCTCCATACAAACTTTGAACCCCGTTTCATCCCCTTCAAGGGTGAATTTTGAAAAATCCTTTTTCAGAGGTAACTAACGTTGTAATAACTATCTGCATGCCAAATTTCAGCGCAATCCGAAAAAATATTGATGTTCACACTTTGTTACCCCATTTCACCCTCTTAGGAGTGGAATTTCAAAAAAACCTGAAACACGTATTTACTTAGTTTTGTACTGAAGCACTTGTGTGAAGTTTCGGATAGAAAAGACTATCTAATCTTGCTTCTCCATACAAACTTTGAACCCCCATTTCATCCCCTTAAGGGGTGAATTTTGAAAAATCCTTTCTTAGTACACCCCTACGAACTAAGACAAATATACCCTCCAAATTTTAAGTCTCTACGACCAGCGGTTTAGGCTGTGCGTTGTCTGTCAGTGAGTCAGTATGTCAGGACAAAGATTCTTATAGTATTAGATTTGGGTGCACTCCGTTACAAGGTTACGTTGTTGAATTTTTATGAAGTGTCAAATGTGACTCTATTTTATAGGCCTAGAACACTCTGACTCTCAAGAGCTAATGTGCTGCCGAAACATTGCTAGGTAACGGCGGCAGATTTTTTTCTTGATGGTAATAAGCTATTTTTCGGTAGCAAATCAGGCGAAACATCAATGCAATATGCTCCCTCCTCCTGTGCATAAACACCCGTCCTAGGGCTTGCTTAGAACACAAAACAACATTATTCACAACACGAATCTTGAGACTTTCCAATTGTTGGGGCGCATCTAAAACTAGTTCTAAAATCAAGTAGGTCAACCTAACCTACCTACTCAAACCCACCGAGAAAGGTGTAGTGAACCGTGATTAGTTTTGTGTAGCAAGTCAAGATACCTTACGAAACAAACCTCTGGATATATGATTAAATCGTTTATGGTCGATTGCGTCCGAATATTATAGATCTGATTTGTAAATAATCGTTATATAACAACCTAAGTAGACATTTGAATGTACGCTAATAATTTATGAACGAGTGGTTATTTTGTAACAGCTGAACTGTATGGCTGTAAACTGTGTTTCTTAGTAGTACTCACTCACTGGTACTCACTCTTATGGCACGTAAACATAATGGAACTAGAAACAACTACATGAAAACACGAATTTCTAATGTCGCATGCTTGATGTGCATGAAGAACAGAGGAAGGCATTGTTGCTAATTATTTAAATGGATATAATAATAAGTTTATTAGAACCAAAGTGACAGAGGATCTGCTATAATTGCACATGTATTTCTGTACGTGCTACACAAACGCCAGTTCGATTGTGTTTAAGGTGAAATTAGGTTCGCGAACCTAATTCAGATGGTCTACATTGAGGAGCGGGGTCCCTTATCTCCCTTTTTTAGGGTTCCGTACCCAAAGGGTAAAACGGGACCCTATTACTAAGACTCCGCTGTCCGTCTGTCTGTCTGTCTGTCTGTCTGTCCATCTGTCACCAGGCTGTATCTCATGAACCGTGATAGTTAGACTGTTGAAATTTTTACAGATGATGTATTTCTGTTGCCGCTATACAACATACAACAAATACTAAAAACAGAATAAAGTTAAAAATAATACTGGGTCCCTATGCAAGAAACGTGTTTTCTTCGGCATTTCACGTCATCTATGAACGCTTAGTTAGGTAAACGTCCCATAGATGGCGTTATATTGAAATGTAGATCCCTAACTCCTTTGTTAGACGTTAGATGGCGTTATAAGAAATAAAATGTTTATTAATTATTATTTTTTGCTGGCGAAAAATGATAGTGGTATTTTGGTTCGATCTTATAAAATACTGTAGTGTGGTACGGAACCCTACTAGTGCGAGTCCGACTTGCACTTGGCCAGTTTATTTACATAATAGGCACAAAAAATCTACTTTGACAGCGGCCTGTCCCGCATATGTGTTACTTATTTCTGTCTAGTGAGTACTGTCACATGAGTAAAGCTTTTCTTTACTCATATGGTACTGTGTAGTGTAATAGAAGTTAAAGGCAAGACGTTTGGAATCAATCGTTTTGATAACCAAGGTTAATTGCACTACATAATTCTTGGTTAGAGGTCAGTAGTCTTGAGGAATTACATATTAATTAATATTGTTTACATGATTTACATGAACGTAAACATCTATGAACAGCTGTTGTTCATGAAAGTTAACGTGCCTTTGTTCATGGCTTTGGAGTTTTGGCGGGAAGGTGAAAAAGTGTGTGAGCTTGCATTGTATTCAGGATTTTTCTGCGAGTTAATAAGTAATAAATGTGGATTATTATCCATTAAGTGCCGGAGAATGTGTGCTAGTGTAGGCCGGAGAATGTGTGCTAGTAACAGCACAATGTTGAAAAACATTTAACAAACCAAAGTTAGCAAAAACTAAACAAAGAAAACAATGGCTCCGTAACCATAATAACATGGACAACGTTACTTTAATTTTACGTTCACACCAAAATTCTACTAAAGGCCTTCAGTAAATCATCATCTTTACTGAGGGCACCTACTTAAGTCATGTCCATAATCTGGACTACGACTTGAACTTTACTTGAATGTGACTTTGGCTCGACTTTACTCTACGATAACTTGAAATATTCTTAACCTATGACTTGGCGGTATGGTATGGTATTGCCGTGACTCTTGAGCCTGGCCTGTAAAAAAAGTAGTCCATGGTTTCGTGCAATTTCAATGTAGCCTAATGAGGTTAGATTAAAACTTCAGTTAACTTCAATTTTGAGGGCCCGATCACAGATTATATAATAGTTACTACGTAAGCCCGGTGGCGTAATCGGGATAACGGTCGGCTTTGATGCCAGAGGTACTGAGTTCAAGCCCCGCCGTGCACCAATGGATTTTCTATTGAAAAATGTATGTGCGCTTTTCACAGTGGCCTTCCAGCGAAGGAAAAATATAGTTAAGAAACCAACAACCCTCGCATGGTGGTAGGACACTGTCTAGTGTCCGCCTGGCCAGCTACCACCCTCAGGTTAGAAAATCTGTCGCCAAACATCTAATGTGTTCCGGCAGCTATCCTTGAGAGCCAGTTCCCATTCTAGGCTTAGCGTGCTTACCATCTTCGACTGCATCATCACTTACCAACAGGTGAGATAGTGGTCAAACGCCTATAAGGAATTAAAAAAAAATTGATTGAGCCTTACATACATAGGTAGCCTCAAAATACGCATCTTTACATTCGAACGATTACGAATCTTTATATTTGAACTCCCATCGTATATTTATGGATATAATTGTTTTTCGTAAATTGTGTTATTACAACAGTAAATTGATGACATTAACCGACTTTACAAAAAAGGAGGAGGTTCTCAATTCGACGTTTTTTTTTGTTTGTTACCCCAGAACTCCATCAAATCTTAACCGACTTAAAAAAATATTTTTTGCTTAAAAGATTATTATTCCCGTTTGGACCCGTTCAAATTTTATGGAGATCTGATAATCATCTCGGAAGATATGGAGATAAACAATATAAACAAATTTGTATACCTTCATGACATGATATGACTATTTTGACTATCGCAGCATGTGAAGTCGGTTTTTTCGTTTTGTACGATCGTAAATTATATCACTCATGTTTTTCGACTTTTCGAAGTGGGCCGAACATAGTAAGGACGTTTGCCAGTCTCCTTTCAAGTCAGTGGTCAACTGGCAGTTTCAATATTCCAAAACTAGAAGTATCGATAAGTTCAAGATTGCATTTAATACATTATTTGGATCAATGTCACCCTTCTCTGAAGTAGACACAGGCCTCGGATTATACTAAATCCGAGATCTGTGGTAGTAGAAGTGTCTTATACCTTTTTGATGCCTCCATCCAGATGCTTGATCATTATTATACTCATCATTTCCCTTTTTATCGTATTATATAGGCTGAAATTTAACCACTATCTCACCTGTTTGTAAGTGATGATGCCAGCCAGATTCTAGGCCTACCGTGTTACCTTACTCCACCAGTAAGGTAACACGGTAAGCCTAGAATCTGGCTCTCAAAGACAGCTACCGAAACACATTTCTGTACCTTAAGTTTTAATGACATTGTACTTATGTAGTCACTAGTTTATATACATATCATCATCAGCCGGTGTCAGCCCACTGCTGGACGTAGGCCACTCCCAAACGTAGGCTTCTCCCAATAATATAATATATATACTATGTGGATAATAGTGAAATTTAAAATTAAATTTTAATAAATTATAATATTTGACCCTTTGTTTATCTATTAAACAAACAAAATTAAAATGTTTGATTAAATTAATTGACACATAAGAAAAAGATCGCATTGCAATTTCAAAAATAATAAAAAAATATGTACCTATAAGTACCTAATTAGAAAATCACATGCACAACAATCACACCAATAGCATTTGTGTAAACACTAATTCGCAAGGCAAAGCCAAAAAACGAAAAAGTCACACTAAATAATAATCCATCAAAAAAACTCACTTGTTAAAATTTCGCGGCAATAATCCGAAATGTGGAACTGTCACAACTGAACTTGGTTTCACAGCACGTGTATATCTGCCTAGAGACTTGTAGATACTGTCCGGTTGTGCAGGCCACCTATCAGTTTTGCTAACGCTGGTACCAGATTGCATTTTGCTTTTTTCAACGCACGACGCCGCGGTTACGGTGATTGTTTCAGGGGTTAGAAACCGTTTAGAACTAGATTACTTAAACTAGTATAGAATATATACTTTTAAGATATGAACATTATTTAGAGCTTTTATTACGCCTTAAGGTAGAATGTACAGTGCTATTCAAATCATATACATATTCAAAAGTGAAGAGTATAAGTGCCTTACCATAATTAAACTGTCGTATTTAATCCCATTGCGGTGGATTATGATATACAACTATTCAGACCCTTGCACAGTAGGCAAGAAGGTAGAGTCGACAGAGCTTAGACGAATTATGTAATACATTGAACTGATAATAACGAACTGACAATTTTTCGCATTGGTATTTATTTATATGTGTAACATTTAATATTTATTTTATTGAAGACTATATTAACTTTCGTTTGTGTGTAATTATAGCTAAAAATAGGCGCGATATAAGCAGTCAAAATCTTTTACACTACGCAACGGATTTTAAGTAGTTCATTTCAGCAATAGATAGAGTGATTCAACAGGAAGGTTTACAACCTGGATTCAACGCGGGCAAAGCCGCGGGGTACAGCTAGTAAGTTGTAAACTGCACTGATATTAATAATATATACTAGTTAAACATAGTTATAGTAAACATTTGAATGTTACGTTTACAGTAAATTTTATTTAAAAAAGTTACGGACACCTGCATGAGTTATGTTTATGCCTTTATACGGCTGTTACATAAGTGGCTAAAACGCTGAAACGAAGCATAGATGATTAAGGTCGCAATGAAATCTCGTTTGCAATCTTACCATGCGACAACCTACGGTAATTACCATCATTAACTTGTGGTCTGTATTTTTCGGTATTATGTAGCAAGCTCTCTGGTTTTCAGTATTACCATAGTTACGGAATAATAGTTTAGGCAATTTTTCCTTTCCGGGTATAATTTTCAATACCGCTGAATCATGAATGTTTACAATACCTACGGGTTATCCGGTAGGTACACACACCACTGTACGATTGTTTTAAAGGATAGTTGGCAAAAAGCTAATCTAGGGCGAAGTGGCGATATGCTCTTAAAAAAAATCGGCCAAGTCGACTTGGACTCGCCCACCGAGGCTTCCGTACCAACTTCTCAGACTAGTTTAAGAGACAACTTAACTTTGTAGTTCGGTCAACTATGTATAAAATAAATCACAAAAACAGCACAATTTTATTTTTGTACCTTATTTAAGGTTAGTGCCAATTAAGCTAGACACCTAAATTGTATGAGCGCTCATATAATTCAGAGGCCTATCTTAATTGGCGTCAACTATACATAGTTAATAGTTAATAGTTATACTAATATAAGATATATATTTTCTTGTGATATTATATCTTTTGGTTTAATTTTATTAAGAATTTGAATTTGTGTTTTAATAATTATAGCAAGAGAAAATTTATATAAGGTAAGATTTTATGTTAATTTTTTTTTATTTAATATTATAATTTTATTATTAATATTATACTTAATTGTATGGTATGGGGAAATCTTTAATTTTTAACTTCTTTTTTAAAATTTTCCCTTTATTTTTGCTGTAAGACCATTGCTTCATTGCTTCTTGCCAAATAGCTACAGGTTTTCGACCCAAAACCTATAGGGAACTTCCGGTGGATCCAGAATTGTCAATTTTGGTTAAAAGCAAGGTCTTACAGCACAAGTAAAGGAATAATTCCGAAAAATAATAAAGTTGTAAATTAAGGTAAATCTTGGTACTTACAAGTTTTCGCGAAAATCCAAATTTGCCCATATCTTTTTATCGTGTTAATGCAGGATCTTGATTTTTATACACCTCATAGAGACTATAGACTTCAGTATCTGGTATACATTTCAACTTGCACCACCGATTTTCACAGGAATGGGTGGACATTCCTGTGAAAATCGGTGGTGACACACGAACATACAGACAGACAGACAGACGACGGACAAACGGATAAGAAAGTGATCTTATAAGGGTTCCTTTTTTTACCTTTTGAGGTACGGAACCCTAAAAATTAAGCATTCATTGAATATTTTTATTACCAAAAATTTTAAAATAAAGCGATCAATCAATCATTAGAATAGAATAAATATTTAAATGCAAAATTTAATTCCGAATGATCTTTGTACTTATCTGTTCATTGATAGCATTCCAATGAGTCCAAGCTTGACATTATGTTGCAAGTTGGTGAGGAGATGAGTATTCTGCAGATTCCAGGAGATGTCCCATCCCAGCATCAGGTCAGTGCTAAAACTATGTTCTTACGATATCATTGAAGTAAGAGGATACCAAAATTCGAATTGAACAGAGCTATAAAAGTTCATTTCAAAGCTTCATCATATCGAAAAAAGCTCATAGTCTTAAAACGGCTGAACGAATTTTCATAAATAAAAGCTAAGAACACTCTCAATTAGTAAAAAAAACTAAATAACATTGGTTCATCCGTTTAGGCGCTACGAAAGATAGGCTAGACGAGACAGACACACTACCTTTAAAACCTCTTCTTTTTGCGTCGAGGTCAAAATGACTGAATCCAAAAATGGGTTCAGTAAATTGCATCAAAACCGTATGTATATAATTTATTTAAGCATCGTGTCAGTTTCTTGATAGTTTTAATAATTTAAATTAGCAATTAGGAGCATGGCCATACTGTTATCTGGAGTTCCTTGTTTTGCACAGAGATTATAATTTAACCCTTAGCTAACAAACGAGAATAATGTGTAAGTTTGTGTTGTGTTGCATGCGTTGCTTACCTTAACAAATAGTGCATTAAAATAATGTTACGCTAGTTTTTAACCGACTTCAAAAAAAGGAGGATGTTTCTCAATTCGAACGTATATATATATATATATATATATTTTTATGTTTGTTCGCGGATAACTTCATCATTTATGAACCGATTTTGATTATTCTTTTTTTGTTCGAAAGGATATATCTCAAGTGTGGTACCATAGTAATTTTATAGAGGTCTGATAAGTATCTCCAGAGATATTGAGATAAACATCTCAAAATTGGTACTGAAAATGAATAGCGCGGCATTGAAGTCGGTTGAAGTCAATCTCGTTTTTAGTCACAAAGTCGGGGCTTTGCCACGTCCATTTCCTTTGGGGCTGTTTCTTGAAGAACGAGTTCATCAAGAAAAGCCCCTCTCTCTCGAGGAAATTGACGAGCCCGATTTGTCCCCTGTGATTCCTACTCCCAAATCCGTGTGGTCCTATAGACGATTCGCCGCAAGTTTGTACTCCCACTTTGGCGTTAAAGTCTCCCATGACAACGTTGTAGTGAGCCTTGGAGGTGGTGTGTAAAGCTCTGGAGATATCTTCATACATGCTCTCCACCTCATCATCCAAGTGTGTCAACATTACGGACAAACGGCGCATATTCAGAGACGTCTCAATGATCACTAGGTTTAATACTGGAAGTGATCACCGACTTGTACGAGGCACTCTGGATATCGACTTTAAAGCCGAGAGATTCCGATTGATGAAGTCTACGCTCCGTCCGAACCTACTCCAAACCGTTGTTGGGTCCGAAACATTCCAATTAAAATTGGAAAATCGATTCGCTGCCTTGGAAACCACAGATGACGTAGACCAGAAACTCGAAGAAGTGGTGGAAATCCTCAGGGATGAAGGGACGAAGTTTTGCGAGAGCAAGCGTACGGGCAAAAAGTCCAAACTCTCGGCAGAAACACTTCGGCTAATGGAAGAGAGACGAACAGACCCTTTGTCAGCTTTGTCAACTAACCTGGTGCGCAACAAATCCATAAAGAAGCTGGTACGACGAGACCTCCGATACTCTAACACGCTCTTGATTAAAGAATCAATTGAGCAGAATCGGGGGTCGAAAGTGTTCGTCCAGCCTCTGGGTAGAAGCCACCTCACAAAGCTGACAACGTCAACGGGGAACATCGTCGCATCCAAGCCGGAGATTCTGTCGGAAGTTGAAGACTTCTACGGCAAGCTCTACGCATCGCATGCTTCAAGGCCCGAACCCGATACTGAGGATTCTAGAGCCACCTTAACCCGCCACTTCACAGAAAATCTGCCCGAAATTAGCCGAGACGAAATCGTGATGGCCCTTAAACAACTCAAAAATGGAAAAGCCCCAGGAGAAGACGGAATCACAACGGAGCTTTTAAAAGCCGGAGGAGCTCCAGCAGTTCAACAGCTGCAGCAGCTATTTAATTCCGTTCTTTTTACTGGGAGAACTCCACAGGCATGGAACAGAAGCATGGTGGTTTTGTTTTTCAAAAAAGGAGACAAAACCCTATTGAAAAACTATCGCCCGATTTCGCTTCTGAGCCATGTCTACAAGCTGTTTTCAAGGGTCATCACGAACCGTCTTGCGCGAAGACTCGACGAGTTTCAACCTCCGGAACAGGCCGGGTTTCGAAGCGGTTACGGCACCATAGACCACATCCACACGGTGCGGCAGATTGTACAGAAGACCGAAGAGTATAATCGGCCCCTGTGCTTAGCATTTGTGGACTATGAGAAGGCCTTTGACTCAATCGAAACCTGGTCTGTTCTCGAGTCCTTGCAGCGTTGCCAAGTCGACTGGCGATATATCGAAGTGATGAGATGTCTATATAATGCCGCAACGATGACTGTACAAGTACAGAACCAGCGAACTAAACATGTCCACCTGCGTCGAGGAGTGAGACAGGGGGACGTCATATCCCCGAAACTGTTCACTAACGCCTTGGAGGATATGTTTAAGACGCTGGACTGGAAAGATCGTGGCATTAACATCAACGGCAGGTACATCTCTCACTTACGATTCGCAGATGACATCGTCATTATGGCAGAGACGCTGCAGGACCTACAAAGGATGTTGAATGGCCTAGCTGATTCTTCTCGTAGCATCGGTCTCCGGATGAATTTGGACAAAACCAAAGTCATGTACAACGAGCACGTTGTTCCGGAACCGATTGCCGTAGATGGAATCCCACTCGAAGTTGTCACTAAGTATGTTTACCTAGGGCAAACGCTCCAACTAGGAAAACATAACTTCGAGAAGGAAATCCAGAGAAGAATTCAGCTGGGCTGGGCAGCATTCGGAAAACTCCGTCGAGTCTTCTCGTCGCCTATACCGCAGTGTCTAAAGACAAAAGTCTTTAACCAGTGCGTCCTACCTGTGATGACATACGGAGCCGAGACGTGGACACTCACAGTCCGACTGGTCCACCAGTTTAAAGTCGCTCAGCGAGCTATGGAGTGAGCTATGCTCGGTATTTCTCTGCGGGATCGAATCCGGAACGAAGTAATTCGCCAGAGAACGAAAGTTATCGACATAGCTCAACGGATTAGCAAGCTGAAGTGGCAGTGGGCTGGTCATATCTGCCGCAGGACTGATAACCGTTGGGGCAGACTTGTCCTAGAGTGGAGACCGCGGATCGGCAAACGTAGCGTAGGACGTCCTGTGACCAGGTGGAGCGACGACATACGCAAAGCGGTGGGCAGTGACTGGAAGAGAAGAGCCGAAGATCGGGCTCAGTGGCGCATCTTAGGAGAGGCCTATGTCCAGCAGTGGACTGATACAGGCTGATGATGATGATGATGATGAAGTCGGTTCTTTTTTAGTTTTTAAACGATATTATTATATAAGAATGTAAGAATGTAACTATTATTGGTTGGCCAAATAAATAAATAAATAAAGTGTTAGCGTATTGAAACTTATGTATTTGCCTATACAATTATTACATGAAGTACAAAAAAATCAATAGGTATAAGTTATCCTATAAGTATCGCAGCAAAATTATTATGATAATCGATGGAAGACAAATATTGCGAACGGCTGGCTTCTTTATTAAATCCATTCGGAATGGCTTCAAATGGTGATTGAATGTTGACATTACTTCTATTAGGATTTATGTCAAAATCAATCTTTATTCACCTGAAATCCAGATAAATCGAATATAGAATCCTACGCTTAACTGTACATAATGTTTTTAAAATTAAACTGTAGTGCGGAATCCTGAAATTCAACTGTTTTTAGGCCTCAGATTAAATTGTAACTAATTAATTTTAGAATGTTGTTTTAGGCTGTTTTGAAAACGACTTGTGGTCATTATATTAGTGCTCAATTTCGCAAAAAACAGTGTGTTCAGTTGCGTTAACTTACATAATGGTAATTAATGCTAAAGAAGGGGATATAGCAGTATCTAAACAAAAGATAGTGATACCATCTAACACATTCACGTTGCCCAATGTTGAGAAATGCACATGCGTAGGCGCTCCAAATAACTTGAGCAGTGAAGTTCTTTAGGCGAATAGAACAGTCATATTAGTAGAATAGAGTTACACTACATCATCTTTAATTCGTATCGTCTTGAAAATTTAGGATTTCAAGGCCTCAAAATTCAAGTATATCGAAACGTTAGCGGTAAAAGTACGTTCAACGCACACATTGCGTTGCGAACCTCAAAAATAAATAATTACAAACAACTTTGTAACAAATTATTTTATATATAGTAATATTTCTAAGTACCTTTTGTAATAATTTGTTATTATATTATTATATATATATATTGTTGTTTTTTTACACATGATAAGATTAAATTTTCAATATTTTGTTTAATTTATGTTATGTGGATACTTAATAATTTTTTTTTTTTTAATTATTAGAAATCAAGTAGGTACGATTCTTAATACTCCTTCTCAAAAAAATCCTCCTGGAGAGTCGGTTATTATAATTCCCACGGCATATTCTAAACTTTACTTTACTAACGTAAACGATTGGATGACAGCTGAATGGTTCATTACTTTTTTTTTCTAATTCAAAGCGTTAAATTCTGCTTTTGCTATGTTTACTTGATAATTGGTTATGATTTATTTTATGATTTATGATTTTGACGTGTATATGTGCGTATATTTATACTGCCTACATACTGAATAAATGCTTTGATTCTTCTTGATTCTTTACACATGGTGTTTAGTTTGCCAGTCGATGTACATGCTACAAGCTAGTGGTCATATCTGACGCAGGACTGATAACCGATCCATGTCCTAGAGTGGAAAAAGCGAATCGGAAAACGTAACGCGTAGGAAGCCCTGTGACCAGGGGGCTTATGCTTTAGTTTGACAGTTGATTATATAATGAACAAAATGAACCATCTGTCATGTCGATCATTTCAATTTCTGTCAAATTCAAGCATACGAAGTCAGGTCAAGGTAATGTTTTATTATCTAGGGCCGGTAATCTACATGCTTAGCGATGAATTTCGAGCGATAATCGTCGATACCAAAAGAGATGCAGATATCAACTGTCTAGCTGCATCTCATTCTAGCAGACGTTTGCGATAACAAGACGGAAGATAAATGTAGATACTTCCACCCCAGGAGAAGCAACGAAATACGCAAAGCGGTGTAGCGGTGCACTTAGGCAGTGACTGGCAAAGAAAAGCCGATGATCGGGCTCAGTTGCGTTACGTAGTATTATTATCTTTTCTATGGTTGCGTATTTTGGGAGAGGCCTACGTCCATCGGTGGACTGACCTCGGCGGATTCTGATGATGACGTACATAAGTGTATTATAATACGGAACTTATCGCTCTAAAAACATGATTTTATTAACCTCGACGTTTCGATCAAGTTATATTGACCGTGGTTACGAAAATACACCAGTCTTCTCGTGAACACAACAAAAAAGCAAATTGCGTAAAAAAACGGAAAAAAATTGTAACGAATTTGATACGAATCAGAAAACAAGAGCAACATTTCCTCTTTCCTTCCTTTTTGTACCCCTTTAACCCGTCCATTGATGGTTTTTGTTTGGAGCACACCCGACACCCTATATGTTGACAGTTGTTAGATCAGGAAATACTAAACTGAGTGCATGTAAACCTTGATTGTTGAAAAATATATTTATTTATAAATATTTTTACTTTCAAAAATACATATTAAATATTTAAAAAACCTGCGTCTATACCTATCTTAACAGTGCATCCGAAATGGATGGCACTAAAAAGATGGTAAAAAGGGTCATTATTTATTTTGAAATTGAAAAGAGATGCAACTATTTCTGTACAATGCAACCGAGAGAGATGGGAAATAAAAGATGGCACTGTTGCTTAACAACTCACCGTACTATTATGCCATAAGTCAAAAGGTGGGCTTATGCTTGTGAATCTTGTGACCTACATCTCCTATGCAGTCGCTGACTTGCAGCGAGCAGATTTTGTCATAAAATACATGTTTGCTTAATGTCATTGTGAACATTTCGTTATGGTGAAGAAACTTAATAATGTATTATACTTCACATCGCAAAAATATCCATTTATTTGATACACCTATTGTGACAACTATTTGCCTAAACATAGCTTAAACTTTAACTTACGTTGAAATAAAATTAATGAATAACATATTGTTTTTTTAACCTACTTAATAAAGGAGAGAGATTAGAGATTATTATTTGTTAGATATAGATAGATAGATAGATAGTTAAGATTGTTATTTGAGATTAAATGTAGATGTTTAATTTAAATATGTTCACCGATTACTCAATGACCGATTTTAAAAAAAAAAAAACTTTTATTGTTGAAAGGGCAATATAATTTCCAAGTAGTCACATTTAAATTCTCCATAGTATCTCCATAGATATAAACACCTTAAACTTGGTAGGTACCGAAAATGACAAGCGCGGAATTTGAAATCGGTTCTTTTAGTTTTTCAGGCGATCTTAAATTATCCAAACTTATAAAAACGTTCGTAATTATGTCACTCCGTCCACAGTTTTACAATCATACTCCGTCTGTTTGTTACCTTTTCTCACCTAAGCGGACAATCCGATCTTACTGAAATTTAAAAAGGAGATACTTTATAAGATGAGGATGAACTTAGACTACTTCTTGTGAAAATAAAATCATTTAAATAACTCAGATCACACAAATGTTGATTGACAGAGCTTTCAAAACAAGCTAAATTTTCAGTGAAAAAATCTTGGTATACGTAAACAAAGTCGCGGGATCAGCTAGTTTTATTAATATATGAAGTCGGTTAAAAAAACGTGAAAAAATGTTATTAAGTCTAATATAAGGCCTTAATCGCATTCATAGAGAAACAATTGTCACGTAATTATATTTAACTGGCCTAACCATGCCGAGATATTATGTGTGCCTAACCATAGATTTAAAGCGTAGTGTAATCCGAGATCTGTGGGCCTAACTTTGAGGAACCACATTTTCTTGCAAACTCCTTGCTCCTACAAAAGAAAGCTCTTCTTTTCTAAGAAAGAAGAATCAAACAGCTGATATTAATTTGTCAAATGTCAATTACTTTTTGACTTTTTTTATACAACAGAAACTAAAAATATTAAAAATTGAAAAATATAAAAATCAAGCAAAATGTATTAATAATGTGAAAATCTCTTTGCGTATTTAGTGTAGCGGACGATAATGCATGAAATGGAATATTATAACAAATGTGGTGGGTACCTAACGAATACCGAAAATCATTTGTTTACAACAATTAAATATTAGAATGTAAGTACCAAGTACACAGCCTTGGCACGGTAATATTATAATATCACAAATAGCACGCATACTGCCTAAAACCATTATTACATGACTGTGCCATCACAATGGCCATCACATCGTTGTTCGTTCTTCATTGCGGCGCATTCGCGATTCGCAATAGATTACATCCTGCAGGGTTAATCTCAATCATTTGAAAGCAAGTTCGGATTCGGAAACTGCTTTTACTTTGACTTAGATCTTTGCCTTTCACAATGCGCCGGTCGGTTACTTTTATATTTCAATTTGTAAAATCTGTAAATTAAATGATGGCACATTCTGGGGTTATTTGAAGTCCGAAGACGGGGCGAGGACACCATAACTCTAGAATTGGGCCATCTTATGTATTACAGAGAAGGAGACCAGCCATCCTAAGGCGGCATCGGGTTTTTGGTCAACAAGGCTCTCGTAGAAATCTCAAGTGTGTCGACCAGGGTTGCGAACCTCATAATCAAGTTAACCGAGAAGTACAGCCTCAAGGTTATCCAGGTCTACGTACCGACCTTGACATACTTGGCAGAAGAGGTGAAGAGTATGTATGAAGACATCTCCAGAGCGTTCCATTGTAATGGGAGACTTTAACGCCAAAGTGGAAGTACAGACCTGCAGTGAATCGACTATAGGACCACACAGATTTGGCAGTAGGAATCACAGAGGGGAAAAATTGGTCAACTTTCTCGAGAAAGAGGGGCTTTTCTTGATAAACTCGTTCTTCAAGAAACAGCCCCAAAGGAAGTGGACGTGGCAAAGCCCCGACACTGTGACTAAAAACGAGATTGAGTTTATCATTACGGACAAACGGCGCATATCCAGAAACGTATCAGTGATCACTAGGTTCAATACTGGAAATTATTACTAGCCGCATACTGATTGAGCGAGCAGCCTCACGAGGCAGCCGCGCGAGGCAAATCCTCGGTCAGTCAGGACGTGCCTCGGCTGAGGCAAATGCTCGCGCTGCCTCGTCCGAGCGTGCCGCAGCCCGAGCCGAATGTTGTCGGTTTTTGTCGATGCTCAAAAGCGCCTCGTTAGCCGCATACTGACTGTGGCGGCCTCGCGCGGCTGCTTGCTCAGTCAGTACGCGGCTACTGATTTGTACGAGGCTTTTTGAATATCAACTTCAAAGCCGAGAGAGTCCGACTGATGAAATCCAAGCTCCAACTGAACCTACTCCAAAGCGTTGTTGGGTCCCAAACATTCTAATTAAAATTGGAAAATTGATTCACTGCCTTGGAAACCACAGATGACGTAGACCAGAAACTCGAATAAGTGGGAAAAATCCTCAGGGAACAAGAGGCGAAGTATTGCGAGAGCATTGCTCTCGCAATACTTCGCATTTAGTGTACGGGCAAAAAGTCCAAACAATCGGCAGAAACACTTCGATTAATGGAAGAGAGACAAACATTGTTAGATTTGTCAATTTACTAAGTGCGCAACAAAATCATTAAGAAGCTGGTACGACGCGACCTCCGATCCTCTAACACGCTCTTGATTATTTAATCATTTGAGCAGAATCAAGGGTCGAAAGTGTTCGTCCATCCTCTGGGTAGAAGCCACTTCACAAAGCTGACAACGTCAACGGGGAACGTCGTCGCATCAAAATCGCAGAAGTTGAATACTTCTATGGCAAGCTCTACGCATCGCAAGCTTCGAGACCATACCCGATACTGAGGATTGTAGAGCCACCTAACGACTTTAGCTACTTCACAGAAGACCTACCTGAAGTCAGCCCTGATGAGATCATGATGGCTCTTGACACAGCTCAAAAATGGAAAGGCCCCAGGTGAAGACGGAATCACAACGAAGCTTCTAAAAGCTGGAGGGGCCCTACCTATAAGCCAGCTCCAACAATTCTATTCAATTCTGTCCTATTTACTGGGAGAACTCCACAGGCATGGAACAGAATCATGGTGGCATAGTTTTTCAAAAAATTTGGTAAAGCCCTATTGAAAAACAAGCGCCCGATTTCGCTTCTGAGCCATGTCAACAAGCTGTTTTCAAGGGACATCACGAACCGTCTTGCGCGAAGACTCGACGAGTTTCAACCCAGTACAGGCTGGGTTTCGACGCGGTTACGGCACCTTAGACCACATCCACACTGTGCGGCAGATTGTACAGAAGACCGAAGAGTACAAACGCCCCCTGTGCTTAGCATTTGTAAACTATGAGAAGGCCTTTGACTCAATCGAAACCTGGTCCATTCTGGAGTCCTTGCAGCGTCGACTGACGATAATTATATCGAAGTTATTAATATGACCAATCCACATATTTTGACTAAGGTAGAGCTTGTGAAGTTGGAGCTCGTATAGTTAGGGCGTGTAGAGTTAGAAACTTGACTCTTCAAGAGATCTGATAACTTTTTGACAGTAAGAGCCACATGGTCTCGTCTAGGCAACATTTCACATGAAATTTTTTTGGCGGGATAATATTACCGTACTTGGTTCGTAAGAACATTACTTATTTGTTAATGCATTTTTTTTATTAAATACATACAGTATATTAATGTTGGTTACATTTTAACTATTGCTTTATACTATGATATATTATAATATTGTAGACATATAAAAAGGTACTGTAACATATTTGAATCTTTATAATCAAGTTTTCAGATGTCTAAAGGATGATAAGTTTATTACTAACTTAAGCATCATCATTATTGTTTAATTTATTTTTCATTTAGGTACATCTTATACATTTTTACCTCTATCAAATCCAATCCCTATCAACCAGTATTATTGTGTAATAATAATTCTTAACCATGAACAGATACTTATCCATAGCCAGGGATGAACTCGGCCTTTGTCAGTGAAACAAACAAGGTTACGAATACAGTGGTATATATTGAACCCTTTCTTTGTAAAGTAAACGGTCGAATTCTCAGAAGAATTCTCCTATTATATATATTCTTCAATCGATTATTGCGCTTCCATTTTTTTATTCTTCATAATACTTTATACATTTCTGCTTGATAACGACGAATCCAAGGTTGATGGGTTATTAATATAGTCTAATCGATAAAGAAACGTGACATATGTTTGCGTTTGATAGTATGAATGACGTCAAGACAGCATCCTTAATTTATAATTTTTTCATTTGCAGAGACTATAAATCTCATTCCACCGCTGCTATTGTTGCAAAAAATTTTGAACATAATAAAGAAGTTATTTTAGTGTTAAAAAGTTAGTATTAGTATTTTTATCCTGGAAATAACATCAGTTAGAGAAACATATAGTAACGCAATGTCGCAAGATTGTCGTTAAAAGGGAGATCATAGTCAGAGAGAAGTATTTTTTCATTAGAAAAAATTGAAGCACAAAAATGTTTTTGCTTAGTGCCGGATAGTTGCGGGTGCACTTGAACTATATCTCACCTGATTTAAAATGTTGTATGCTGGTCTAGACTGGGAAGACGAGGCGCTGGACAAATGACTTTGGTCCAATCCACAGAGCGCACCAATCCCAACCAATCCTCTTTACTGGCTAGCACCGAACATTATACTAGAACTCGGTGAAGTTAATGGCGATCGGTGCCAAGTATTTATCCTCGGGGTGGTTCAAGCCTATCACCCCTACCTAAATGGGCAATTACTATCAAGCAAGCACCTATTTAGCGCACCGCTCAGGATCACGTGTAGGGTTTATTACGGTCTTAAGCCGGCGTACACAGGAAGACAATCACCCTCTCGTGAGATAGGTACATTGATACTCAAATGATTCCTAAAGTACCTGGAATCGCGTTTATGGAAATATTTTAGCTCCCAATAATAGTTATTGTAACAAAAAAAGGAATCTGAAAAAAACGAGACAAAATAATAATCTCATCTGGACACGAACCGGATTTCTCTGGTTTTGAGACCGCCCGTTTTCCCACCGAGCTATCATAACGTAAATGTAGCGAAATTTACCTTTGTATTATAATGATATTGTAGCAGTTTTTCATTACGGATCATCTTGATAAAACGACTTTTTCTAAAAATGAAACCTAGCTAGATGGATTTATCGCCCCCGAAACCCCCAGCATGCTAAATTTAATGAAAATCGTTGGAGCCGTTTCCGAGATTCAGATTATAATTAAATACATATATATATACAAGAATTACTCGTTCAAAGGTATTAGACAGATTAGTATTTATGCACCACGATTTTCGAGTTTGGAAGGTACTACAGTACTTTAGGAGAGGCCTATATCCAGCAGTGGACAAATACCAGCTGATTATGATGAACTACCTGCTAAGATACATAAATGAATTGAAGTAAGATGTAAATTATTGACCACTACTTACAAAAATTTATTTTTCAGAATTTTTAATTTAAATTTTAACAATGAGGAAATCTACGTATTTAAACATTAGTAGACCTTATGATCTTCTTGAAATAGTATTGGTTGCTGTTGCCTTCACATTTTTAGTGATAGTTTTGTCACAAGCTTGCCGGATCATACAGTCTCATTTAAGGTGTTGAAAATCTTTTTTGTGAGTATCGTTTTATTCATAGTTATTGGGCTTCACTTCATATACAATAAAATCTTGGAAGTCAATTTTAACCATATACATTATTATATTTTTAAAACTACCTAAAATACCTAAATATACCTAATAAAAAACCATAAAAACTAAAATTTTGTCTACCAAACCACTACCAGTAGGTAAAGTTCCCAAAATGCTGGCTGTATTCCCCCGTTGAATGGCGATGCTTAGTCTCTGAGCTAAATACATTCCAGCATTTTGGTCCCGTGTCGTTTCAACCAGCCGTGTGGAAAGATCTTTGAAAATGCTGTGTCCACCCGGTCCCCACGGTCCTAGAGTCTCAACCCCAAAAGGCACAAATAGATAGCAGCTGTCTAAACCACTATATTTGCGCCTTTTGAGGTTCTCAGCTGCTTCTGCGGCCACACCAGCCTTTTTCTGTGTACCGGGAAGATGTGACGGTGCCAAAGTGTCGACGCAAGTAGCGTCCCATACCAAGGGCCGCCCCAACTTCCATGGTATTAATGTCATACCGTCAGGTCTTTTACCATCATCACGCATTAAGCCATTTGGTTCCAAAACTGCTGCGCATTTGATGGTGGTAAAAGCCCGACGGATGATGTCATTAAGGCTAGCGTGACGAGAAATCCTGCCTGCACTCTTAATGCAGGAGAGACCGTGGTGACCAAGCCGGCTGACGGCACTACCGCACTGGCAGTGGTGTGGAGCACAACACTGTACGCCCAAGCGGAGAGATGTAGATACTCTGAAAGATGAGGAATCGAGCAAAGTACCTGTATTAGGCGATGGAAGAGCCTGTAGCCACAAACCAAATTCCCACTCTGCAACTGCTAAGAGACGGGCAATTTCAAATTTTAAAAAAACCTTAATTAAAATTTTAACCTAGTTCTGATCAACCGACTTCCAAAAGGAAGGAAGTTCTCAATTCGTCTGTTTTTTTTTTGCTTTTTTTGTGTGCATGCTACGCGATTACTCCGTCAATTGTTGACCGATTCGAATGTAATGTTTTTGTAATCGGTAGAGTACGTTTTAGAGGTGATCCCATTGTAATTTTATTGAGATCTTATAAGTATCTCCAGAGATATGACGGTAAACATCTAAAACTTACTACTGAAATTGACTCGCGGGGAATTGAAGGCGGTTGTTTTAGTTTTTAAACTATCTAAATTATTGTGAATGAAATCGCTTTATTGCACGTAAAAAGAAAACAGTACAAAAAAGAATGCAGAACTTAAAGTACAAACGGTATTATTGCTAAATAGCGATCTCTTCCAGACAACAGCTGAAACTATGAACTGGAATGGTTTTTTATTTTGGATGACAATAATATTACTTTGTATCTTCAAGCTGATCTGATGATGGAGCCCGAAAGTGGATAGAAACATTATTATTAAACCTTAAAAGTCGATTTGGTAATTCTAATTGTCGTATCGAAACGAAACATTGCATGTAGTTTGGATGACAATACTATAATTTGGTGTCTTGGGATTTGATGATCCAGAAGTTCGATAGTGCAACTCTACACCAGTAAACTTCTCGAGTTTGAGCTACTATGATTCGTTTTAACTAGTCCAGTAAACTGGGCTTGATGACGCGGGTTTGATGATGGAGCCATGAGTCTTCTTTTTCACCGATTTTACAAAAAAAGGAGGAGGTTCTTAATTAGTAGTTTTTTTTTATGTGTATAATTTTTTTTAGTTAGAAAGTGTATATTTCCCAGGTGATCTCATTTTCATTTCATCGAGGTATCTCCAGAAATATGGAGATAAACACCTCAAACTTGGTACTGAAAATCACAAGCGCGACGCGGACGTTTTATGTCGGTTCTTTTAGTTTTTTAAGCGATCTTAAATTCATCGTTTAAGTGTGCTTTATTAGTTTTAAAACCATAATTAATTTAATTTATTGCAGAGAGACAAGTACGTTCTAAAACGATGTGGTTTGTTCAATAATTGTACTTGTCTGGAAACAAAGATAATGGCGAGACGAGATGATTTTTAATCCAGAGAGCGCAACTAACTCAACCGGTATTTAAAACTGTTCTATATAATTCGTATTGTACAAAAAACTACCAAAATGGCAAGTACATCTCTCACTTACGATTCGCAGATGTCATAGTTATTATGGCAGAGCTGCTGCAGCACCTAAAAACGATGTTGAATGGCCTAGCAGGTAGGCTAGGCTGAAGACCGATGTGACGAGAGGAATCATAGCTTATTCCTCTCATTACATTGGTCTCCAGACGAATTTGGATCAAGCCAAAGTCATGTATCATAAATAACTACGCAAACACTACTTTGATGTCCTCATCAAAGTTGTGTTTGCCTAGTTGGAGCTATCTCCTTCTCTGTAATACATAAGATGGCCTGATTCTAGGGTTTCTGTGACCTCTCCCTGTTTTCGGACTTCACATAGCCCCAGGATGTGCCATCTTATGTATTTCAGCCCCTCCTCCAGCTGTACCAGATGATCATCCAGCCGACTCGTGCGTCTATTATACGTCACTAGGGTCTTTTTTAGGGTTCCGTACCCAAAGGGTAAAACGGGACCCTATTACTAAGACTCCGCTGTCCGTCTGTCTGTGTGTCTGTCTGTCTGGCTGTCCGTCTGTCACCAGGCTGTATCTCATGAACCGTGATAGTTGGACAGTCGAAATTTTCACAGATGATGTATTTCTGTTGCCGCTATAACAACAAATACTAAAAACAGAATAAAGTTAAAAATAATAGAGGGTCCCCATACTAAGTTTTTTTCGGCATTTCACGCCATCTATGTACACTTAGTTTGGTAAACGTCCCATAGGTGGCGTTATATTAAAATGTCGATCCCTAACACCTCTGTTAGTCGTTAGATGGCGTTATAAAAAATAAAATGTTTATTATTTTTGCTGGCGACAAATCATACGAGGTATTTTTTGCTCGATCTTGTAAAATACTGTAGTGTGGTACGGAACCCTACGAGTGCGAGTCCGACTTGCAATTGGCCAGTTTATTATTATTTTTTTTTAATTATCGACATATAGTTTGAAGCTTATTTAATTTAGTTAATTTAAATGTTTACATTCATTAATTATACATTTAAACATTTATATAATTAGCTTTAGGGCTTATATTGCGAGATATGTTGTTACATACAGATCCTACACTAAGATAAAAAAAACCTTGTGTCGTAGGATTAGCATGACCTTCCAAATGAAATAAGAAGCCCTGCTAATCAGCTATAGTGCTTCATTGTAATTAGCCTGTGCCAGTCCACCGCTGGACGTAGGCCGCTCCCAAGATACGCAACTGAACCCGATCTTCGGCTCATTGGGAGTGATATTTATTTATTTATTTATTTATTTATATACCCTAATCACCACGCTGAGCGGGTTGGTGATCGCAGGACGCAGCTTCTCGCACCGGTGACGCTGCTGCCCGTCTGCACCGGCCTGTATTTTAACTCCGCCATAATTATGAAATGGTTAAACCGACATTTGTCAGTCACCAGAGCCTCGTTTGTTGATCAGCAGGATGCACCACGGGCAGGTGAGGTTGGCTGAGAGCACTGACGTGGTATTTGTGCTTCCTTACATCCCTCATAGTGCGTTTCTACTAACTTTATTTTTCTATTTTTTTATAATTCGTAGGAAATACTGCTTCCTAGGAAATACTGTACGGAGATGGAACCGACGCAAACGATAAACTTCAACGAAATCACTCAGGATATTAAAGAGAGAATTAAGGAATATTCTACATTCTTAACATACGGGTTTGTATATTTTTGTTTTGTTAAGAGTACCTATTCTTGTGTATTTTTTTTACCACCACTGGCAATTACACTTAATTCGTGTTAATACTGCTTTTTTCCACATCATATAAATGTAGTTAGATAAATTGTGAAATTATATTATAAAAATATTTGTCATTTGAATATTATGTCGACGTAAAATAATTAAATTTAATAATTAACTTTTTATTAGAGCAATAATTTAACACCTAATCTTATTCGTTGATACTGCATACTTTTGTTTAAATTCCTCGGCGGAAGGAAGTACCTGCTACAAGTACCATTGAGCAGACCCGATTGAACTCCGTAATGGAAAATGGTAGGACATTCGAATTTGGGCTACTATTTATTATTGTTATTATGAACTTAAGAACTGTAATAATTATAGACATGAATTTCTTGCAAGGTATGTATTTCTATGGCTGTTACAACAACAAATACTAAAAATAGAATAAAGTTTAAAATAAAAGGGGGTATAATGTGTTTTCAGGCGTTTTATGCTCGATCTTACAAACCTTGAGAGACTTGAAATTTGCTCATAGCGTGTATTATAATGGTTGCTATAATATCAAACAATAAAAACTAAATTAAATTTTAAATTTAGGGGGTTCCCATACAAAAAACCATTTTTTCGGACTAATTTTGTTAATTGGAACCCTACGTGTGCGAGTCCGACTCGCACATAGCATGCTTATTATTCCAAAACTAGTTGAGGACAAATTGCAATTTCAAAATTGTTGTACTAAGTTTTGAAGGCCAATGTTTATATTTAGTATGCAATTGAGCTCTATAACCAGCAACAGAAAATTACTCATTTAATGTAGGTGACTTATTTATAAAGTTAATGGACGAAGTTATTCTGCTTTGTATACGGATTGTATTAACAAACTCTGTATTCACATTACGTAATTTATGTTTCTGTAACATAGCCGTAACATGAGTAATAGTGACGAAAGCCCAAGCCACAAGCACACTTACACATTGCGTTTTGCCAATTTGAACTTGCAACACTAACTTGACCATTCAGAGGACAATTTCTATCTTTGTGTGAAGTATTATTCTTAGTAGACTTCCTAAAATGAAGGTAGTTATCAATTTGTGTGAATATGTACGATTTCGCTGCCAATTATCAACCAATTTGAATTATTTTTTTATCATTAGTAGAGTAGAACTAAAAATAAAGGCAAAAAGCTTACCGTATCCGCCTTTAAATATATAATGTACTATCTAAGGAAGGGAGATCAATTTGTTTTTTTTTTAGTTGGAACTATTGTAATGTTTCATAATACTGAAACACAGCGAACCGATTGGCGACGCTGTTGCCAAAAACTTTGCTGTGCTGATTTAAGTACAGGCGTAATGAACATTACCAATACTACGTTAATGATTTTCGCAGAAAGTGTTACATAAAAGAAAAATATCTCACGCTAAATTTTAGAATAATTCCTTTTTCAGCACATTTGCTCAAAAAATGCATTTACGAAGCCTGTATACATTGCTCGAAAGTTAAAAATTACGCACGCACCGTGCGTATCCTTTACGGTTTTTTTTATTTCCATAAAACCTACATAAGAATTCCACCAAAAAGTTTCATATTGCGAGAATAAATAAGCTGAATGTTAAAACCTCCTTGAAAGCGCTTTTGCTTAATACGTTTATCTCACTTAAATATTAAAGATTAAATGAGACGAAAGATGTAGTTCCAATTTACACGTAGCGCGATTTGCAAATTCGCGCCATTTTCTTATTAGAAACGTCAAAGATTGTTTCGACTTTTTATTAGTTCATTTATGTTTGTTTTATTGCCAATTGTAGTGTTTGCTCGCAAATTTGCTGAAAAATGTTGTAGGACACACGTTCGGGTATTGGTTGTAACAAACTATGGTAAACCCTCGGCTTTCTCTCGGGCCTAAATTCGTCTATACTCGTTTGTAATAAAACTGGCCAAGTGCGAGTCAGACTTTTGTTCCGCACACGGAGGGTTCCGAACGCCATCTATCGAATTTCTAACGAACTTCTAACACCAACTAAGTAAACGTTAACACAAAGGTAGAATAGTATTATATAGTAGTAATAGTAGTAATTAATATTATTAAATATCTGGTTGACCGAGCTTTGCTCGGTATTTTGTGCCACTTAAATGTGACTCTTCCCGACATCTATTGACGAATAATAATACTATTTTTTTTAATTGAGAGCAACTAACTGCTTTACCGACACAGTACTTCTACTCGCCAATAGATGTCGGCAAGGGTCATATTTTAAGTTGATTATCAATAAAGTTGATTATTGAAAACACGAATAAAACAACTTTTTCTGAAAATTACTCCTAGCTACGAGTAGATCGATTTATCGCCCCGAAATCCCCTGTAGGTATACTAAATTTTATTTAATCGTTGGAGCCGCTTCCGAGATTCTGATTAAGGTAAAGACGATAGCGCCATCTTTGATGCTAGCTAGATGGCGCTGCGATATCGTAAAAAACTTTTCTTTAATTTTTAACTTTGTTCTGTTCTTAGTATTTGTTGTTATAGCGGCAACAGAAATACATCATCAGTGAAAATTTCAACCGTCTAACTATCACGGTTCATGAGATACAGCCTGGTGACAGACGGACAGACAGACAGACAGACAGACAGACAGACAGACAGACAGACAGACAGACAGACAGACAGACAGACAGACAGACAGACAGACAGACAGACGGACAACGGAGTCTCAGTAATAGGGTTCCGTTGGTACCCTTTGGGTTCGGAACCCTAAAAACTAACTTACCGCACTAGTATCATAAATAACTATTAAAGAAGGGCCAAGTTAAAAGTACCTATAACTGGCGAGCATGTATGAAGACGCTCATGAATGAGTTAGATGTCGCTGATGTAGATATTAGAACAGATATATCTAGATAGGTACCAACCATAAAATAAAATCGGAAAAGTCATTTTCCATTCATAGAAAACCGTTTTTCTTGTCTCAATTCTATTATTTTCATTCCAATTCAAAGTTTTTTGAGTTTCGTATCTCAAAAGGAAAAAGGTACTCTTAAGGATCACTCTGTTGTCCGTTTGTCCTTTTTCTGAGAAACGTGTAGAGATACTAAGTTGAAACTTATATAAATTAATACTTGAATCTACGGTAAATATAAAGGAAAAATCATAAAACCGTTATTACATTTTTAGTTCAATAGGTAACCAAAAAAGTGAATTTACCATTACAATGTTATTATATGTTTGGTGCATTAAAAGTGTCTAGGCATCTGTCTAGAGATCGAAATGCAAAGTTAAGTTTGTACTTTCACCTAGTTTCATAAGTTTGTACCTACGGTAGCCTCGGGCGCGAGTCCTACTCGCACTTGACCGGTTTTATTTTATGTGCAGCAAGCAGGTAGTTAGCTCTTATAACAATTTAATAGACATTAAAAAGAAAATAAAATGAAATTATTTGAATAAAACTCAGGCAATGTTTAAATCTGTAGAGAAATATACATTACCAGCTATGATCCGCGGCTTCGCCCGCGTGATAAACTACTTTAATTCATTTCAAACTTTTCTTTCACAAAAATCTTGAATAAATAAAGAATTTTCGGCATAACTTTCATCGCCCATTACACCACCATAATGCAACCCTGGCAAAAAAATATTGATAAATCAATTATAATATCAAATGAAATACTTAAATATCAATTTTCATCAGTATAACTTTATAATATAGAACTTTCGACATGAACTTTCAATCCCTCCTAATGCACCATCCTAATGGCAACCCTGGCAAAAAATATGTATGACTGAATTTTTAATATATATTAATGAACTACTCAAATACCAATTTTCATTGCATTACGTTCAAAAATAAACAACATACAAAAGTTTTCACCCCATTTGCTTCGGGGTAGAAATTTCCAAAAATCCGTCCTAAGTCAAATTTAATGTACCCTTCAAAAATCATCTACGACCAGCGGTTTAAGCTGTGCGTTGTAATCAGTCAGTCAATCAGTCAGTCAGTATGTCAGGATAAAGATTCTTGTAGTATTAGCACAGATTATATAATAGTTACTAAGTATTAGATTGATAGGGAGAGTCCAAAGGACAAAACAACATCGAATCAATCACGCGAATATTTACTCATTTGCGCTAGAGTTTCGATTGAAATAATCGCAATAAATAAAAAATAATCAAACTGATTTGAGCACAGTAGCTTAGCTGTAGTAACTATTAAAGTTACTGTGGCTTGAGCCCATTGACTTCAGCGGTCACCCTTCTATCACAGTAGATTAATGTGCCGTAATAATAATTACCCGGTTAGGAAACATTGCGCTCAATAACAGTTTGGTAACACTATCTAACGCAACTATCTGATTTTTAAACAGATTGTAGGTACTAAAGTTATTGTTATGCAAGTCTTCCGCAGCTGTGACGTTGGCTATATGCCTAACAGATTAAATGTACCTACACTGACGGACTAATCGGACCAACTGCATCAAAGTTCGGGATTGTTTTTGAATTAATTGAATGGTCCAATGGTCCTTTCCAGTATACAAACATACACTTAAGGATAATTAATTGATACTACGAGTACGCTGTTGTGAAGTTAATGAACCAAACTATAGGTTTCAATTTAAAGTTGTATAATTTGTAATAATATTTAATATTTGTATTTTCTTTCAAAGGCGTCTTGAACATTGATGCAATTTATTAGTCCGTGAGTGTATTGTGTTTGTAAGATGATTGACCAATACAAATAAACAATTTGATATATTTATAAAATCGTTTAAAAAACTAAAAGGATCGACTTCAAATGCCGCACTATTAATTTTCAGTACCAAGTTTGAGGTATTTATCCCCATACCTCTGGAGATACTAATTAGATCTCAATGAAATGACAATGGTACCCCACCCTTGGAATATCTCCTTTCCAACAAAAAAATAATCATCAAAATCAGTTCATAAACGACGAAGTTATCTGCGAACACACATTTTAAAAATTATGTTCTCTAGAGGGCACCATTCAATTTAATGTGAATAATCAATAAGAAGCTTCAACGATACAGGAACAGCCTCCTTTTAAAGGTCCCTTGCCGAATGGCTAAAACAGAACCCTTATAAATTCTTCATGACTGTCTGTCTGTCCGTATGTCTCAGCCACTTTATTCCGATACTATTAGGACTAAATAGATGTATTCTGTAAACCGCTTTACTATTTTTAGTACCCCATACCATACATGGAACTGTATCTAAAAAATATTTTATTCATCAAACCTATACGTGCGTGGTGTTAGATTATAGGTCTTTAAGAATGGATTTGAGGTTCCTAAAACTATTCGTTTGAAACAGATATAGCTAGCAGTTTTTGAGATATAGCACATTTTCAAAAATTTTTTTTTTTTTTACTGAAGGTAAGCAAGCGTTTGACCACTATCTCACCTGATGTTAAGTGAAGATGTGATCGACGATGTAGCACGCTTGCCTAGAAGATACCTGTTCACTCGCGATTTTAAGACCCCCGGATTGTACTTCACAGGAAACACACACTCTGGCAGGGAATTCCATTCCTTTGCTGTGCGTATGATAAATGTTGATGCAAAGCGTTTTGTGCGACAGAATGGAATATCAACCATGTATCGATGGCGTATATCTGTGCGTCTGGTAGTACGATGGTAAAAGGGGGACGGTGGAATTAATTTGTGCAGTTGGTAGGCACACTCCCCGAAATGTATCCGATAAAAGACCGATAAACTGGCGACTTTGCGGCGATGCTCTAGGCTCTGAAGCCTTTTGCTTACAAGATTTTTGTCGTTAATGAGTTTCTTGGCTCTCGTCTCAATAACTTCCAACGCTTCCAGCTGGTATTTGGCTGACCCATCCCACAGGTGAGAACAGTATATATATATCCATACATGATCGGACTTGAGCTTGATACAAATTAAGCAGCTGTCCTGGAGTGAAGTACTGTCTCACCTTGGCCAAAACACCAAGCTTTTTTGAGGCTAATTGGGCTTTTGACTCAATATATGAGCCAAAGTTGAGTGTGGGTGTTAGCGAGATTCCAAGAAGCTCGAGGTGATCAGTTATCGGTACGGACACATTCCGGAAAGTAGGAGTCAGTTGGAACGGACTCCGTTTGGCGGAGAACAGACACGCCTGGGTCTTAGATGCATTAAACTTGACCAGGTTGGCATCGCCCCATTCGGAGACAGCCTGTAAGGACAAGTTCAAGCGCTCGACCATCGCCTCCCTATAACACTGAATTTGTGCTACACTAGTACGCGCACTGAATGTATAGCTCTCTACAACGGTGCTGTCGTCTGCATACCCAAAGATACCGGGCTTTAGCAGATCGTTAATATGCAGCAGGAAAAGAGTTGCAGAGAGCACTGATCCCTGAGGGACCCCGGCATTAATAGCCATTTGGTCAGAAGAGCAGCCATCAATGACTACTCTTATCGACCGGTCCCTCAAAAAATCCGAAATCCAGACACATAAACCAGTAGGCAGTCCGTAGGATGGAAGCTTGCTTATAAGACTATCGTGCCAAACCCTGTCAAAGGCTTTTGATATATCAAGGGAAACTGCTAGAGCTTCCCCATGATTCTCAACAGCCTCGCTCCAAATGTGCGTGGCATACGCTAGAAGATCCCCAGTGGACCGATTTTGGCGAAATCCATATTGTCGGTCACTTAGGAGGTCGTTTGCTTCTAGGTATGCCAGGAGCCGGTTATTCAGTACACGTTCCATAGTCTTGCAGAGTATGGACGTGACTGAGATTGGCCTATAGTTGGCAGGGTCAGCACGACTGCCTTTTTAGGGCACAGGTTGCACGTTGGCAAGCTTCCATGATTTCGGCACTTGACCACATGTTATAGAGAGACGAAAGAGGCGTGTCAGAACAGGAGCAAGTTCAGGCGCACAGGTCCTCAAGACTATAGCTGGAATACCATCAGGGCCGCTGGCTTTGTTCACGTCTAGATTTTGCACTGTTTTACGAACCTCTGTCTGACGGATGCGGATTTCCGACATTTGTGTCATACATCCAGGTAGACTTGGAGGTGTCTCACCAGCAGTGTCTAGACGTGAAGATTCCGCAAACAGAGAAGCAAACAAATTTGCTTTCTCTTTGGCGGTGTGAGCCAGCGCCCCATCGGGTTTTAGCAGTGGAGGAAGTGAGGGGCGACAGAAGTTCGACTCGACCGACTTAGCCAGAGACCAAAACGCTTTACTACCCGCTGGATACGAAGCTAGTTTGGTCCCTATCCGGCCTATGTGCTCAAATCGGGACTTCCGTAGAACCTTCTTGCAGGACTTGGCAGCCTTGTTGAACGCTTTCTTCTTCGCTGACAGATCTCTGGCTTTGCGGTTACGAGCATCAACCCAGGCCAGGTATGCTTCATGTTTCAGTGCTTCAGCACGTCGACATTCAGCCCCGAACCATGGTTGAGCTTTGCTTGACATCGCTACATCAGAAAATGGAATATAGTACTCCATACCTTGACGCAGCACCTCCGTCACAGCATCCGCGCAAATCGAAGGATCGTCGGAAGAGAAGCAAACAGGCCGCCAAGGATAAGATGCAAAGAACGACCGCATCTCATCCCAATCTGCTGACTTGTATTGCCACACCCGCCGGGTGCCTCTTGGGCTAGGTTCGGGCGGGGAGTAGACTGATACAGATTTCACCAAACAGTGGTCGGAGCTACCTAACGGTGATGATACCGACACTGAGTAACGGTCTGGATCAGTTTTCAGCAGAAGGTCCAATCAATTGGCTGTACGGCCGTCAACATCAGGAACCCGCGTTGCCTCTTGGACCAGCTGGGTGAGATTTAACGCTAAGGCTAGCTTTCGCGTCTCTCTCCCAGCGTGGTCGGTGCACTGGTATGGGAAAAGCCACTCCTGGTGGTGGGCATTAAAGTCCCCCAGTAACACTAGTTGGGCAGAAGGGTATTATAAAATTGCAAATATAAAGTCATTAATAGAAACACTGAAAAAAATATTATATTTTTGCTGGCGAAAAATTACGTATTTATTACACGATAGCATAAAATATTGAAGTTTGGTACTGAACCCTACGATTCCGACTTGCCAATTTTTTTATCCTCCTTTTTGCTTCGCCGTATTATAGACTAGCTGTACCCGCGACTTCGTTCGCGATTCCTACAAAAACTTAACAATACCTTAACGTTAGTGTGGCTACACTTAATTTTTTATTCGTCTCATTAAGGTTCAAATCTATGCCTCACATTATGATTAGGCCAAGAGAAGTTACATCTGCTATGCTGTAATTTTTTTTTAATGAAACAATTCATGTCTTAATTTAAATAATCCACACTAACCATCAATATATGGGCACTATTACATTGCCCAGTTTGGTAGATGGAATACTTAAACAATGTTTAATTACATATACTATTACATATATTGTCTAACGAAAATTTGACATATATTGTACTTTGGTATGTAGATAACAGCGTCGTTATAATGTATCAAGCCTCACAAAAATCCGGCCTCATAGAGAAGCGCTCGTCTAACGTTTGATCTCCTACATTTAAAGATATACGAGTACCTATAACGACAACTAACCGCCTTGATATTCTCGGCATCTCATTAACCATCAACTCTTAATTTTACTTTTATACCACTACATAATATAAAACAAAGTCCCCTGCCGCGTCTGTCTGTCAATTTGCGATAAACTACGGAATTTGCGGGTTTCGCCAATAGATAGAGTGATTCATGGTTTTATGTAAAGATTAATTCATACTTGACGCCACAAAGTGATGCAAACATATACAGGCTCTACCCAGGCATATGTGCGAAGCTGGGGCGGGTCGCTAGTTGAATTTAAAATTTAGTCAGCCACTTGGCGTTTTGACTAAAGCAAGACAATATTTCACCCGGGACAGCAGTTTAATCTATATCAAAGCGATGGTTGATGTATATAAAAAAATCCAGCTAAGTAGATGCTTTAAACTAATGATAGCAGAATCGAAAAACTCATTAACGACGACTTAAATAAATTCGACAACCGGGGATATTCTTATTAACAACGTTCATACTCGTATATAACCTTTAATAGAAGGCACCTTTCAATTTCAGCCGGGCTATTCACAATCATCGAAAAAAAAATCGGATTCAGAAACTACCTGCCCTTCGACTTAGATCCTTGCAATTCACAATTATCGGAACGGAGATACTTGCATTTCAATTCGTAAAATCAGGGATTCTAAATGGAAATATATTTATTATTTGTTTATATTATATATTATATTTTTTTTCTTCAAACCTATACGTGTGAGGTGTCTATGGATAGGTCTTTAAAAATGACATTGAGGTTCCTAAAATCATTTTTTCTCAAAGTCAATCGTTTGAAAGATAGGCGCACCTAAAGTGGTAAAATGTGTGTCCCCCCCTCTAACTTTTAAAGTATGGGAGTGAAAAATCTAAAAAATATATATGCTGTAGATCTCAATAAAAACTAACAACGAAAATTGGTTTGAACGAGATAGTCAGCAGTTTTAGAGATATGGCGACCACAAAGATAACTTTGTTTTTCATACAAACACTATGAAAAACAAAGTTAATTTTGTAGTTGCGAAAAATCAAAGTTATAGAATCTCTACTGTGTTACGGAACCCTACGAGTGCGAGTCCGACTTGCACTTGGCCAGTTTTTTATTATTTTTTTCATTAAACCGTAAAGTTATACATACATTATAGCTATATATAGTTATACATTGGACCAAAGTATCATTTAAGAAATGTTTACCTAATAGATTACATAAAATTTACATAAAAATATCCTTTTTTCCCGTGTCCCATCAAAACCTTTATGTTTTTCGGGATAACCAATATTCTAAAACTTATTTCATATATATAGCCATGCTCACATTAAGTTTCATTAAAATCCGTCCACTGGACGGCGTCCAGTAGTTTCAGCGTGATGATTTTTCAAACAGACATACATACAGACAAAAAATTTATAAATTATATTTTCGGCATTTATAGCGTTCATAATGCTTCCCCCAATTTTAAATTTAAAAAATATATTCAATGTACAGTTTCATTTAGTTAGTTTTATTATAGTATAGATTATTTTACTTGCTGTCCCAGTTTAATTTTCTGTCATCTTTGCTGCAAAAGTAGCTGGGTGATTTTTTGTAGAAAATATCACGTTTTAATAATTAATTAACAGTGTGTAAGAAAAACTGAGAGAGAGAGAGAGAGAGAGAGAGAGAGAGAGGAAAATAGAGAGAAAGAAAGAGAGTAAGATAATTAAAATTACAGTAGAAATATTTTACTGAGAATTTTTTTCGTTTTACAGTGACCGCTCTATCAGCGATTCGCTGTTAGCTGCATTGGCTGTAACTATATGTGTGCTGTTTCTACGCAAAGCATACAGATTTATAAAGCTGCGTTTATGTTATCCAAGACGAATAACCCTTTGTTCAAGACGATGTCCTTGCTTATGTCCTTAAGATTAGGTAAGTGGTCATATTGAAATTAAACCTAATATAATATTTTTAACCGACTTCAAAATAAAGGAGGAGTTTTCTCAATTCGACCGTATATATTTTTTTATGTTTGTTCGCGGATAACTTCTTCGTTTATGAAACGATTTTGATGATTTTTTTGTTGGAAAGGAGATATCCCAAGGGTGATACCACAGGTAGTACCATAATAATTCCATCGAGATCTGATAAGTATCTCCAGAGATATGAAAATAAACACCTCAAACTTGGTACTCAAAATTAATAGCGCGGCATTTGAAGTCGGCATTTAGTTTTTTAAACGATCTTATTTATTAAGTTTAAACTTCTACTACTACTACCAACTTCAATTTTAAAATTACCTTAAGTTATTTTATTATTGTTTTGAGTGAGTGCCAGCATAAACCGGACGTAGTTTTGTGAAAATTAGTGCTTTCTAAGTGCTGAAAATACATAAAAATAATGCCTTGGTTCATAGTACTATTTATTATTCTGTGGTTCAACCTCAATATGAGGTTATAGAGACAACACCATCAATGACATTTCATCAATCAGTATTTGTAGGTTTGCTATGTTTTTCCAACGGTGGTTTATTTGACACAAGCAATGTAATAGACAATAATGTAGGTTTTAGCTAAGTAAACCGTGCCCGCAAACGCATGTTTAAACATGCGTTCGCGGGCTCTGTGAGTTCCTCATAGAGTTCTTTGTGTATATGGGGGTGAGTCCACAGTTCTAAACGCAGAGGGCTCCTTCTTCCTTTTTTAATCCATCGCCAAACAGAGGAGGTTTTCAGATTGTTTGAATAAAGTTCCGGCACGATGAGGATTTTTTTAAATTAATTATAGTCAAGACTATCACCTGATTTTAAGTGACGATGTAGTCGACAATGTAACACTATTTACTCGTGACTTGAATACCCCCAAGATGGTGCGGTCCCCGTTGCGGAAACACAGACTCAAGCAAGGAGTTCCAATTCCTGGCAGTACTTGTGATGAATGTGGAAGCAAATTGCTTCGGGCAGATTAATGGAATATCCACCAATAGCACAACTATCTGAACCACTCTTCCATGCAGCCCCCTAAACATAGTACAATTTCTGTCAATGTTCACGTCAAACGTAACTTCAAAATGACATCTTCTTAACCGACTTCAAAAATGTTTGTTACTTAAAAAATTTCTAAACCGATTTGAAAAATTCTTATTTGGTTTGAGAGAATATGCTTCCCGTTTCGTCCCATTGTAGTTTATCGAAATCTGATAAGTATCTCCAGAGATATAGAGATTAATACCTCAAACTTTGTACTGAAAATGGATAGCGTGACATTTTAAGTTTTAAGGTTTTTTTAGGTAAGGTTTTTTCGTTTTGTGAAACGATCTTAAATTAAATTAACTAACTTAAATGACTAACTTAAATTAATTATTCCATAACAAATGTCTTTATCAATATAATCAAATATATTTTGAAGTTGCGTTTAACGTGAATGCTAACAGAAATTGTAATTTGTCTAGGGGGTCTGAATGGAAGACGGATTGGGATAGTTGCGCACGGTAGTTTAAATCAACAATTCTTTATTCATTGTTTATTTTCATTTACAGAAATGAAAAACTTTTTATAACGATACTGCAATTATCGTTACCATAATAATCAGCCAGTGTTAGCCCACTGATGGACGCAGGCCTCTCCCAAGACACGCCACAGCCCGATCTTCGGCTCTTCATTTCCAGTCACTGCCCACTGCTTTGTGAATGTCCTCGCTCCACGTAGTCACAGGACGCCCTACGCTACGTTTGCCGATTCACGGTCTCCATTCTACTGCAATCATGATACGGGAAAATGAGCGTAAGAAATATTTGAAACAAACGACGATGGCGCAATTTATAATCGTTCTTGCTGGACTAGGAGTATTATCACTTATTGACAATGAACATAGAATAGAATAAAACTTTTTAAATAAATCAATAATCTATGATTTCAAAATATTATTTAGAACATGTTTAATATCATATCAACTTGGTATTTTCCTTTAAATGATGCCCGTTTGCACTAAACATAATCCCACCAAAAAGATTTTCATGTGAAATGTTGCCAAGACGAGACCATGCGTCTCACAATGTCAAAAAGTTATCAGATCGCATGTACAGCCAAGCTTCTAGCTCTACACGCCCTAACTGCACAAGCTCTAACTTCTCAAGCTCTACACCTTAGTCACAATATGTGGCTAGGCGATTTCGTTACTACAAGATCTATTGCATAACAGAAAAGTAATGTACAGTGAATAAAATTACACACATGTGAATGTAGCGAAATATGGCCAAGTCACATCTTTTGAGCTTGTGAAGCTAGAGCTTGTGCAGTTAGGGCGTGTAGAGTTAGAAGCTCCGTAGTACAAGAGATCTAATAACTTTTTGACTAGGCCTAACGTGTTCATCATCTTCGACCGCAACATCGCTCACCAGGCGAGATAGGATAGTGGTCAAACGCCTTTAAGATTTAAATAAATATATGTACTAACTAGCTGACCCGACGTTATCATGCTCTGTTCCAAATTTCAATAAGAGATACCCACATACTAGGTGGGGCAAAAGTAATCACCCTATTGGAAAACGCTATAACTTTTGCAAATAGCGCCAAATGTCTATTCGGTTTTGACGCCGTTGTCCAAGATGTCGGAAATGGAGCCCGAAACATCGACCAGACGTGCCATGCAATTGCCGGCGGTCCCTACGCAGAATTCTGGTGAAAGGTTTGAAGATGTTCACTTACAAAGTGCAGACAGTGCATGAGCTGTGAACTGTTGACCGCCAAACGCGTCTAACCTACACTGAAGCCATCCTGAATCTCAACGAAGAGGTGGACGATTTTTCATCGAAAATTATCATGAGCGATACGGCTCATTTCCATCTTAGTGGTTACGTGAATAAACAAAATTATCACTTCTGGGGCACCGAAAATACGTTTATCACCAATACGTGTATCACCCTAGAGCCATTACAGCCGCTCAAAGTTACTACGTGGTGTGCTGTTTACGCTGGAGGTGTCATCGGGCCATTTTTTTTTTAAACGCCGCGTGCCAATTGACGACTCTGGACGGCGCGCGCTACAAAGCTATGATTACCGAATTTTCTTCCTCAATTGAATGAACTACGACTGGAGAACATGTGGTCCCAACAGGACGGTGCAACGGCGCACACTGCTCGAGCCGCAACTGATTTTCTAAATTTGTATTTAATATTAAAAGTGACTTGCACTGGCCGGTCATATCACCCGATTTAACCGCTCCAGACTTATTATTATGGTGTTTTTTAAAGTTGCGGGCTTACGTCAACAAGCCTGATATACTCTCGAAGCTCTTAAGAAGAATATTCGCCAGGAATGCGAGAACCATTTGAAAATGCTATAAAACGGGCCCGTATAGTCAACTCTGGCGGCGGCCACTTGACCGATATCATTTTCTCAACTTAATGGAATAAATTCTAATGGGTTAAGTAAACAAATTTTACAAGAACGAAAGTTTTTTCATTAAAAAAATATTACAGCAATATAACATCGGATGATTAATTTTGCCCCACCCTGCAGTTATTTTTTAACCGACTTCAAAAAAAGGAGGAGTTTTCTCTATTCGACCGTAATTTTTTTTTTTTAATGTTTACATCATTTTTTTATGTTGTATACTCATAAAAAAAATGATAGTACACTATTTAAAAGGTGTAGATTTATTAATAAAATATGCACGACGCATTATAATCGAATGTTTGACCTAGTGCGGTACAGGAGTGCTGCGACAAGGTCTCAAACTTTCTTATTTGTCTTACTACTCTAGAGAGAGGGAGATGCTGCGATTGCCCTTTGCATGTGACCTTGGCACGTTCTGAGAGTGTATTTTGTATCGAATTAAGTCAGTGTGTGTATATAGGCACATAATAAATAATAGTACAAGATGTAGATATAATATCGTATCATATCACTCACATAGGTGTGATGTAAGAAGTGTAATTGAATAAGAAGGCGCGGCGCGCCGGTGGCGTCAAATCGACCATCAGAATATGTCTAAGGTTGGCATTATAGAACGACACGTTAACACTCTCAGCAGTTCAGTACAGAATTAAGCCATTTCGTTGGTTAAATAGCTGCGATTTGACCAATCAAATGGCCTCATTCTATGCTCCACGGACGAACCACCCGGTTCGTCCGATCTATGCTCTGAGCAGATTCAAGCTTGAGCGAACTTTAACCAAACCCATATTTATAAGACCAACTACTGAGTTTCATAATTCGTGACATCCAGGATATGGGTCCATTACAGTAGTTATAGAAGATCTATGGGGTATTTTAGAAACCAGCACATTGCGGACATAAACGGACGCGACCGTGCAGCACATGTCCAAGAAACGTCCATAAAATTCCGATGTCCTTAGTTTCATTCATAATTAATGAACGAAACTATGATGTTTTTATGCAGGACAATTTTGAAAATTGTGATGTGTCACTCTTTGGATGAAATAATGGTAAGCATCTGAGTCGCTTGTATTGTGGGTTGCATTACTTGACTTGTTAATCCCTCCATCTCAGCTAAATATGCTTGTGTCTGGAGTGTGCCCACTGCCCACGTTAATAGTGCAATGGGTGGGAATCAAACTCACGACCACTCGGATAAATAAATTGATAATGTTTTCTCTTCAGATATTCCGTCAGATATTTCATGCCAGTTACACTTAGTTAAGATTCTTGTATAAAGTTTTTGTCGCATTAGACCCCTTCTAATGCGATAAAAAGAGTTTGCCCTAAGCAACAATTCTAGTCAAGCATGACCGAAAAAATTTTTTTAAGCTAACTTGATCAGCAGACATGATGCCCTTAGTTAAAATGTAAGCTGCTTTACAGGTATATATAGGCTGGAATTACAATGTTTCTAGCATTTTGGTGGACTAGCATGGTATGCGTTTGCTGAAAGACGTGATTATTTTTTAATGAGGTTGTTTTTAGTAAGCATACTTCTGCTAAATTGCCCTACCTAACTCCGTCTCTGTTGACCATTTTCCGTTACCTTGTACTATTATTTAATCTGCGCCGTTACGTCAGATGTCGTCATTGACATGGCGTAGCGAATAAGCGTGTAAACAACGGTATTGCGTGCGCTGGCGCATTCATTTCAATGCGCTTTCAAACGGAACTCGTTTTACATAATTTTTGTACGTTTTAGTAGATTTTTTTCACTGTTTTAGTTGAATTGGATTTAGAGACGATTAAAGTAAGAATGCATGTTTCTAACAATGCCATTTCTACTTCTATAGTAGCATAATAAATGCGAAAGTAATTGTCTGTATATATTACATTTCCACGATAACACTTTAGGTTTTCATGGAACTTACCATCAGGTGAGATTGTAGACAAACGTTTGCTTAGTCGTAAATGAAAATAAAAAAAACTTACTATATTGTCAATGTCACATTGACATATTCTGCAACAGATCTACCACGGAGAATAGACTAATAAGATCTACCTAGGATCTACCAAAGGAAATCAAAGCTTTAAGTATTCTAGGTGAATACTCAAAGAATCAAAGTGATGTTAATGTAATATTATTATATATTACTAGCAGCCCGCCCCGGCTTCGCACGGGTAGAACATATATGCCTACAAAATTTGCATCAGTTTGTTGCATCGAATATAAAATATAAACATATTTAACAATCATCGTCATATTTCATCCAATTTACACAAAACCTTAACGAATTATGCACCTAAACCTTCCTCATAAACACTCTGGCTATTGGTGAAAACCGCATGATAATCCGTTCAGTAGCTATTGAGATTATTTCGAACAGACAGACAGACGCAGTGATGGACTTTGTTTTATAATACTTACGTAGTAATATTGGACGGCCCTTTGGCGTAAAGGATAGTTACCCTGATTCTGACCCGACGGTCGTTGGTTCTAATCCTAGCTATGAAAGTTTTATGTGCATTCATGAATCATGAGTTTTCGTACAGTGGTAGTAGTGATCATTAAATCTACCAAAAAGTAGCTTACCACCAAGGAAAACATCTGCCGCCGTAACCTTACGCGTTCCCCGACGTAAAATGTAGGGGTAATATACGTTTAACGTGTGTATCTATGTGTCTGTCTGTAGCATCTTAGCACCTAACCGGATGAACCGATTTTGTTTTTATTATTGATAGTTTTTTTTTGTTTGATAGATGTCTTCATCGAGACTTTTCTTAGCTTTGATTCATGAAAATTCGTTCAATCGTTATAAAACTATGATGAGCTTTTTTCTAGTTAATTGCGCTATGAAATCAACTTTAATAGGTCTGATCAATTCGAAAATCTTCTTCTTCAACGATATTGTAAGAACATGGAAGCATTGACCTGATGCTGGGACATCTCCTGGACTCTACGGAATACTCAAATCCTCACCAACTTACAGCTCAGATTTTAAATGTCGTGTTTAGAGTCATTGGAATGCTTTTAATGAAAAGATTATATATATAGATCAGTCAAATATAGATCCATAGATCAGTCGGGGTGGTTTAAAATATTATATTATTATATATATAGATGAATATTATTTTATACAATAGATCATATTATTATACTTTATTGACTTCAAATTGGTTGTGATTGGTGGGGATCTACAGCATAGCTAAGCTTATAATAATATTTTCGTAGTAACTATGACCTAATCTGTGGTTTCACTGCAAATATTTTATTAATTTTGCGATGCGTGTATGTGAAATTTGTGATATCTTCTAGAGTTTTCATTTGAATTATATACTGTAAAGGACAATTTTAATCAATAATATGTGGCCAAGCTAATTAACGTAATTATTTGGATAAGGATTAATACTATATACTTGAAAATAGCCTTGGAAGTTATGTAATATTTTTTAACAATAATTTTAAGATTAAAATGGTTACTTTGAGTCAACCTTAAGAGATAGACATATTCTGTCGCGGACTTTTTTGTAGGTCTTATTAAGTTGTACAACTCTTGGATAGAAAATATTCTTCTATCTATTTTCAATTAAGCAGCGTTTTTCAATTAGGCAGCGTAATCGGTTCAGTAGTTTTTGAGCCAAATCATTACAAACATACAAAAATACAAAAATACAAATGTTCTCTCTTTATAATGTTAGTATAGATTTATTCTACGTTTTTACTTACCATTACTGATGTACGTATAGTATTATCTAAATGATAGCCATTTATTATGGCTCTACTGCGGAGCATACTAAGCACCTCATCTCATTTATAATCTTTATAATCCACCTTCGACCGTATCGTCATTTAACATCAAGGGACTGCTATGTTAGACGTGTTATACTCTGAAACCACCATAAGAAATGCTGTTGAAAAGGGCAATAATACAATCTAAAGTATTCTAGATACTTACCGAACCTGCCTTTCCCTAAAATCTAAGATCTAAGCCTAAAATAGACATTTCTTTTTATTATCTTGTCGGGTGAACTCTAAGTAGATTTAATGCTGAACAAAACCGTTAAGTAATATAGACACAGAACTGATAGTACAGTAGCATGCTATGGATAGTTTATTCATTAGAATAAAGGTGAATCGCTCGTTTATGGAACTGAAAACTGAAATAAATATTCTACGTAGCGCCATCTACCCAAAATCTTCAAACTAACACCGCTCAATAAATGCTGTGTAAACTTTTTAGGTGTCCGAGTATTTTTCTGACATGCCTTTACGTAAAGGCAGACGTAGAGTCACAGCATGGCTTACTATCTGATGTTAATAGTAAAAAATAGATGGCGCTATTATTAATTTATAAAAGGTACTGTAAAAGTATATAATTTATTTTATTTCATTTAGTAAAAGGACCAATCAAATATTACATACAGAGTTAAAATAATCTATTTCAATTTACTTTCGCATTTTAGTATAGTTATATTTTTAAATAAAGGCCGAAAAGTGTAGCTCCGTCGTGCCGACAGGTGTGAGTGCGCGTATCCAGTACAAAACACGCCGGTGCCGGCCCCGGTGGTCGTCCCGTAACGACTTACGCGCTCTTCCTATTATATATTAATTCGTCAGTGATCTGACTCTACTATGTGACTTCGTAAGATAATGTTCAAGCAGCCAATAGATATGATCGGGAAGGCGGAGGAATTCAGCCGACCGGTTGAATCGATCATGATGTGTGAGGACTTCAAGAGTAACTTCGCCAGGAGATTCTCCAACCGGTACATCTCAAGAACACCTGTGACTGCTAAGCAAGATACTTCGTTGAAACTCATCCCTACAGATATCCCGGCAAACGTAAGTAGACCATCAAAATATAACGTTAGAATTAAAATGTGGAATGTGCAGTTCTTAGATAAGTTTGAATTGCTTTATCGAAATAGTGGTACCATTTTTTGTGCATCTAGTAACTGGGTGTCACGATTCCTCAACTTTGAATGACTAGTTTTTGTTATGTTTTAATTTATAGTAGAAGTGAAAGTGGGCATTTATTTAAGTAAACCCATTATTTAGCTGGCCGTAACGACTGCTTGTGCAGTCATTGTTGATAGCAACGCACAATGGTTTATAAATATTCATGCTTCCTTAAGGAAATGTCTATATGTTTGTTTACTTTGAATTTTTATTATGCACATTATAGAGTACAGACACCTCGTGGCACGATCTTAAGTCACGATATGAGCTTCTGTGAAACGAATGGTAACTAACTAGGAACTTAACGGAAAATTAATTGTCTTGATGTTTATCAGTTTACGTAGAGTAGAGCACTCACTAATTGCCTCTACCTACTTGGACTGAAATATTATCTGACATTTAATACAATATTCTACATTTACAATTAGTTACTCGATTTTTTTAACTGACTTCCATACAGGAGAAGTTCTTAATTCGTGTGAATATTTTATGTATTTCTTGTAATTAAAATACAGATCATAAGATTCAGTTTCACCGGTTCCTCATAGTCCTATACGGAACTTTATATGTAAGATGTTTGACAACTTTTATATGGCGTCATCTGTGAGATAACTTATCTGTCACTATATCTTGAACCGGTGAAAATTATGTTAAGGGCCAGTTTCATCGGTTCCTGATAGCTCTATTAGGAACGTATCTGACAGATTTTTGACAACTTTTATCTATATGGCGTCGTCTGTTAGATAACTTCCTGATAATCTGACACATTATCTGAAACCGGTGAAATTGGCCCTGTTTGTTGACAGAATGATTTAGTTTAAATGTTGCCAAGGAATAGTCGGTATGGCAACAGAATAAATAATAGTACAAGGTATGGCCAGGAAAAGGCAGTATACAATCAAGGCACAGCTTGTCTTAATGTACGAGAAATGTTAACATACCTATATAGAACGACTCAAACCACCCTTAGCAAGGGTTCCTGTTTGTCACCTTAATCTGTCCCCTAAAGTGGACAAACCAGAAAAAAAGTTCAACCTGTTACGAGCAAGGGGACAGCGTGATAACCTTTAGGTATCCATTGTATAGTGAATTATTATATTGTGTTACTCAAAAAAAAATCGGGTATTTAATCGCTCGGTCCGTTGGAAGACATTGACAGAGCCAACGTCAAGAGGCCCTTTACAACTTTTGCCTATCCATGTTTTTTTTGTATTTATAGTTTTTAATCCATCGATACAAATCGGTGTCCTTATTTAACTGTACAGAGTATCCATGGCTTGTGGATGGAGAGATGAACTATAAAACGATGGTACCTACATTTTATCATAACTATGAATTTGTGCTGCTTGATGTCTGATGCCTGGTCTATGGGATGAGGCACGGCACACGCCAATTATGCCTCATTTCTAAATTTTGATGCGGATAGTGACTTGCTATTCACTGATTCATTGTATGTTTATTATTATATTAAAGAATTTTTATGTAGTTTTGTCGTAAAGCACTTTTTTTCAATTAAAATTGAGCATTATTTTTGAAACCGATATACTAAACGCCATATATGTTAGGTTATTCCTTTTCCCACCCTATGGTTGTCTGGAAGAGATCACTTTAAGCGATAAGACCGCCTATTGTTACACTGTTTGTTGCAAAGTAGTTTTTAAGTTTCATTTGTAAGGTTCAATGAAGAGTTTATCTATATATGTCCCTGAGGGTGGTGAAGTTGGAGTCGCATCACAATGTAAACTTCAATTCATTTGTGGTGCGGGTTCCGTCTAAGTCTCTTGGATCATATATGGTGGAGGAATTCTGGCCGAGGGGTGTCCAGTTTCGACGCTTTCGAGGTCGGATACCGGACATCATGAATGAACGTCGCACGTCGTCGTAAAATTAACGTGTCTTGTGTTTCTTAAGTTTAGTAAATAGGTATATTATATATATGCTAGTCTGTAAGGTATTTATGAATAATATGGGTCTTAGTATAACATTTCATGGTTTTTGGGCCTTCCTTGGTCTTAATGGTATGCCAGCTTTCTAAGAGGTAGAAGAAAAAGATTATTCAGTCCAATTACTACCACTTTCTGTCTTTACAAAATAGATACCCAATGGTTTCACTAATGTCCTATTTGTTTCCTATTTGTTCGAGTAAGTCTGATATGCATCCGGGTGTGAATCCCGGATACGCTATATAATAAATTGCATAAGATTGTCGCTCGCCAGTTGTAATAACAATTCTAACCACGGCCATCACGGTTATTGTTTATACGTGAGGGCTTACTTTGGACGCTTGTAACTGCGGTTAGGATGATACATATATAGATAAGGCATCAGATTCAGATTCCTAGGGCGCCAAGACTGTTATTGTATCTATCTGTACCCTTAGTGCGAGTTTTCATACCAAACTCGATATAGTAAACTAGTAAAATAGTGTAGTAGATAAACTAGTGGCTACTACACTTCACTAAAATATAACCAATCAGGGAGCCAGAATAAGTCAATGCTATGTGAGATCTGTCAAAAGTGTTTACGATGAAAACTCATACTAAGGGAACTGCGCTATCTTATTTACATCTTGGAATTACTTGATATTATAATTCAAACATACCTTATTGATTAGTTCACAACCATTCTATCATCTCAAATATAAATAACATCTACATCTACATACATTTCATTATTAATAATTTCTTCAAGGTGACTTAGATCTATTACTACCACAGCAAACAACTAGCATGTGATAAAATATTACTAGTTCTTCTGTGAGAACAGTAGACCTCTCAAGCCCATATAAAAGTTGCAATAATGCCATGCAATAACCGATACCTTCCCCTTTCTCCTGGGCTATGTAGTCTTTTGAGCAAAATAGGGGTATAAGTTTTAGAGATTACTCGCGTTCCCTTAGACCTAGGAGATCGAATCTGTCTACAGGTTCGAAATCAGTCGACAAATAACGCTATAACAAACTTCCCCCCTTTTCCTCCCTGTGTCCCTATCAAAAATCACAACTACACATGTTTTTTTAATAAATCAAGGAATGTTTGTGCCAAATTTTGTCAAAATCGGTTGATAATTGCGACCTGTAGGCGAGAACAGATAGACAGACACATTGAAAAAGGGCATTTTCGACCATTCTTGAGACGCTTCGCTCGCACGGTTAATCATGTAGCTACAGATGTATAAATTCATATTTGTGTAGATGTAGCTAATAGGACCTCGGGCGATCTCTAAAGTCTAGTGAGTTTCATCCACGGAGTGCCTATAATCCGTGCCATATAGATTGGCACTAAAGTGCATCGACCTCTCGTCAGCCGCTAAGAAAAAATGAGTGTAACTTAAAATTTTGCCAAAACGAAAACCAACAATATCTATTTATCATTGATGTTTATTACAATTCTTCATATTACTAGACCACATTTGATATATTTAATGTCGTATTTTCATGATCTCGATATTTATTATGCGTTATAATGGTAAAAAGGGATTTTAACGCGCTAAGAGTGTTCTATGTTTTACTTTATTTTAATGATTATTAACGAACATCTCTTTTTGTAATTTTTCTACTTGAAATTTAAAAAAATAACCATTACAACAGCTTTTGTAATACTTACGAAACTACTACCTGAAATTATACAAACGCAAGTTACTCGTATGTCACTTTACCTGGAACATGTTTTTACGTCAGGCAACAGAGATACGTCACACTCGGCAATAATAAATTAATTTATTTTATAAATTATAATAATAATTATTATAAATAAATAAATAAATTTTATAAATTAATTTTGGCAAGAATTAAGTGATGGCAATTATATAATTAAATGTACCAACAATATAAAATTAATCATATGAAATATATTTTTTTTATTTATTTTCCAACACACATTAATCTTACATTAAACCCAATTTATTAATGCAGACTCCATCACAAATAAATATGTATATATGTTTCAGAAAAAAACTTATTTTAGTGCCAAATAAAAATGAGAACACATCGCTAAGTAAAAAGAAAACCTAATTATAATCACAGTCATAAGAGGTTTGTCACCGCAGCTAGACCACTGAAAGGTCAACGCACTTTAGTGCCAATCTATATGGCACATATTATAGTGCGAGTTTCTTTAGATGTGTTTACTTACTCAATTACGTTAAAGTAAACGCTGAGTTGTAAAATTTATTTTGATACATATTATGCACACTAGATAGCACTTTTTATATTTTCATACAAATCTGCGTGTATTTGAACGTGATCGAGTAAGTAAACACATCTAAAGAAATTCACTCTTGGCATTCAGGGCCCCTAGACAAAATCCAATTTCCTATTTCCATTCACGCTAACGCAAGTTCAAAATATATGGAAATGACATATATTATTGCGGAAACATATACTCGTATGTCACACCATACATTTTGAACTTGCGTTAGCGTGAATGGAAACAGGAAATTGGATTACGCCTGGGGGCCCAGAACGTGTTAGACGTAGATGAAGATAGCGGGACGAACTGAATACCCATTCTTACAACTGGATTATTACAACAAGCAATATTACCGTGATGTTTGGCAGGAGGAAAGGGAGGCTTTTGCCATGCAGAGGTACGGTAAAGGCAAATAAACTGGGCAAGTGCAAGTCGGATTTGCACTCGTAGGGTTCCGATTCCGTACCACACTACAATATTTTATAAAACGAGCAAAAAATGCTGAAAGAAATCACGTTTCTTGTAATAAATTGATAAATCGATCTAGCTAGATCGCCATCTTACGAACATCTAACGCCAACTAAGTGAGGTTAACACATAGGTAATTAATATAATTAATACAGTCAAACGTTCATAGATAGCGTTATAGTAAAATGCCGAAAAAACACATTTCTTGTATGGGGTATCCTTTAATTTTTAACTTTATTCTGTTTTTAGTATTTGTTGTTATAGCGGCAACAGAAATACAAATCATCTGTGAAAATTTCAACTGTCTTACTATCACGGTTCATGAGATACATCCTGGTGACAGACGGACAGACAGACAGACAGACAGCGGAGTCTCAGTAATAGGGTTCCGTTGGTACCCTTTGGGTTCGGAACCCTAAAAAGGAACATTTCGTAAACCCAATCTGATACAACCACAGAAATATGAATAACTAGAAGTGCCCCGCGGCTTCGCCCGCGTTAAAGACTTCTTTTATTTACTTAAAACATGTATTTTGTAAAACCTCTCTATCATAAAAGACATTAAAGAAGTTAAAGCCAAACCGGTTCAAACTTTGAACCCCCTTCAAAGAGTGAATTTTGAAAAATCTTTTCTTAACGGATACTTACGTCAAAACAACATCAACCTGCATGCCAAATTTCAGCGCAATCCGAAACAATATTGATTTCAGACTTGGTTACCCCACTTCACCCATTTAGGGGTGGCATTTCGAAAAAGCCTGAAATACCTATTTTCTTATTTACTTACTGAAGCACTTGTGTGAAGTTTCGAATAGAAAAAACGATCTAATATTGTTTCTCCATACAAACTTTGAACCCCCGTTTCATCCCCTTAAAGAGTGAATTTTGAAAAAGTTCTTTCATCGCGGATACCTACGTCAAAATAACTATCTGCATGCCAAATTTCAGCGCAATCCGAAACATTATTGATTTCAAACTTTATTGCCATTAACCTTTTTAGGGGTGGCATTTCAAAGAAGTCTGGAACACTTATTTACTTAATTATTTACTGAAGTAATTGTGCGGAGTTTCGAATAGAAAAGACTATCTTATCTTGTTTCGCCATACAAACATTGAACCTCCGTTTCATCCCCTATAGGGGACAATTATGGAAAATCCTTTCTTTAAGTTTACGTACTAAGGCAAATATACCCTCAGAATTACAAGTCTATACGACCAGCGGTTTAGGCTGTGCGTTGTATGTGAGTCAGTCAGTCAGTCAGTCAGTATGTCAGGACAAAGATTCTTTTAGTTTTAGAAGAAGAAGATAGATAAGGTATATTATTCATATTTATGAGGAAACAACGCTAATAAAAGCTATTCAAATAAAATCCCTTTCAATATTGTATTTTTGGTCCTTATTCATATCTGATCCTCAAAAGCCAATATAGAGTCAATTATCCAAAAGAAATCTTGTATTTTGATATTTGCATGCATCTGTTACTTACCCAGATCTTGTTTCATACACCGTTAACTTAATTTGAATTCACGATCGTACCTATCTAAATATTTCAGTTTTAAATACTACGTAACCTATTACGAAACTTTTGTCATTACAAATTAAACATTTTATTTTATTAGTCAGGCTCAATTATTATCATTTTATTTACTGCACATACACATAGTTGAAATTATTAGCATGCACATTTATTATCTTCTAAGAATTTCGAAAACACAAAATGTTTTCTTACCTCACAATCATTATTACATAATGAATTCTTTCTTCAAGATTCTGTCTTCGCCTTCAATGCTCCTAACCATTGTTAAGTCTCACAATGCAAGTATATTGTGGTTATATGCATAAAAACCATTAACCGCTCTCTTCAACTCCTCACTAATTCCTGCATAACTTGAGTAGTAATGAATTGCTAAATCTCTTCATTCGTTTGTTGGTTAACTCGGCCTTCGGTCATTGTTTCTTTGCGTCAATGGTTATTGTTGGAGGAGATAGCCATTGAGAAATTAAGTCATTGCCAGAACCGCTTATAGGTTAAAGTGGACTTCTTAAAATATGGGTTTTGGTACGAGTTAGGCAGAATTTGGGCAGAACTCAAAAATGTGCAACATTTGAGTCTAACCTTCTTCGAAAGAGCTCATAAACATGATTTTATACACAGACTGAGATATTATTCATATCAAAAACTTAAAACGTTAATTTGTCATTTACAATATTTTTCTCTTTTATATTTCCATTTTAAGTTAATACCGTAGTTTTTTTAGCTGCCAATTTTTACTATAGATTTAGGCCTTAGACTCGTATATAAGGGTGCGAACTCATTCCTTGCGGAAGTAAGAAATTACCATTGTGTTATGTCGGTTCTCGCGATATGAAAGGATGATACCATTGTGTGCCTTTATCTCCTGCCTATTGAGATGTGGGAAACAACCATTTGATGGTACATGATTACGATTTATGATTACCTACACGGGACAAGAAAATATACTGAAGGAAAAAGAAATTGTGCTCAAGTTGAGACTCCGCTAGATACCTTACGGTGTAGTTATTTTGAAGGTTCCTGTCTTATAGTTCCGAAAACTATCTTATTACAAATAGCAAATATAAAACTGGTTTATAGTTTAATTTTAGGTTTGGTTAGGTTCATCTTTTGTAAAAAATGTAAGTGTCTACGTTCAGAAGATACAGCCCTGTGACAGACGGACAGCGGAGTCTCAGTAATATAGGGTCCCTATGGCATCCTTTGGATTCGGAACCCTACAAGCGATAAAAGAAAATCTTTCATCGTAATATTTTTTTGATAACCTTATTTGACAATATATTTTAAGTTCTAAAGAATTATAACGATTTTTGTAGATTTGAATGCATAATAATTACTAAAACAATGCAAATGGAAAGTGCGTGAAATGCAATAATATATCATTTTGTTGGGTAAAAAAATATAGAAACCTAGATATAGGTATACTGTTTTTTTTAATAATAGATATTTAAGCGTTTGACCCCTATCGCAGTGACGATGCGATCGACGATGTTGCCCGCGTACCTAGAAGAGATCTATACACTCAATGGGTTTGGTATAACAAGTCTTTCGACGCAGGCTTTTATCGTAAACAGCAAGATAACTTTCAGCTCAACTCTTGACTACCAAGAACACCCAACAGATTCCCACACTGAGAAATAACAGTTGTTATGACGTTACAGTGAAATTGCTGCGACTATCGGGTGTAATGCAACCTAGGGACCGCTCTCACGATGCAACTAAACGAGTCAAGTAGAGCATAGAGCTTTTGTTCAGATACTATAAACCTAGTGAGATTCAACTAGCTACAAACGATATTAAAGCAACATTAGCCTTCCATAGCACAGATTATATAACAGTTACTAAGTAATCCATAGTCCATACCTTTCAACCGACTTTCAAAAAGGAGAAGGTTCTCAATTCATCTATATGTTTTTTTTGTATGTTTGTTTCGCAATTTCTCCGCCAATTATGAACCAATTTGAATGTTTCCTTTTTATTGGTAGGGTGCTATTCGGTTGATAATGATAAGCGTGGCATTTAAAGTGTTTTTTTTTGTTTCTAACGATCTTAAATTGTTGTTGTCTACGTTTTGCACACATAAAAAGTCATATTTTAAGACCGGTGCAAGTAGCATCTGTTGCTATGAACATTTGCGACTTGAATCCGTACAAAATCCCAGGTTAAGCACATGTTACTCTTGACATACATGGCGGTTCTGAAGGGTCAAGACCCAACCCTAAATAGGCAACTTGTAACTACTCAACACAAGATTTACGAGAGCATAAGGAATGCCTTGAATTAGCCGAAAATATGTCATATCTTGGAAAGGCAATGAGAACATTTGTGGAGATCACCTGATAAATATGTCATGTCATCCCCAAGGTTCATTAAGTCAATTTAAAAGGTTTACCTTGGTATCAACTTGGTATTAGGCTAATGCTACGTAAACGATTTCAGGGCATGTCTAAATGTGATACAATATCTTGATGCCAATGGGTTAGCGTCGAGTGCCTTTATGATGTTTGATTTATCCTGTTAAGCAGACGTGTCGGGACAGTTGCTCTAATCGTAGCGCTATTATGTTTATTTTATTAGCAAGTGCTAGTTTGGCTAGCTAACCGTTATAAGAAACTCGTGATCTTACCATCTTGTCACCGTAAGAGATTGAAGATACGCGTAAATTGTTTCTTAGATATATCTAAGATCAAAACTGTTTGCTGCATCCTAACTTGACTATTCTAAGCAAATAGAATAGGATCTGAGGGTAAGACTGTTTATGGCTCTAACTTGGGTTCATAAGGGTCGTGGCTCAAATCTTAAAGCTCGTTGATTGGACTCAAATTTGGTATACTTACTTAGGTATCTTCGGTGACAATACAATAATACGGTACCATCGAGCTGATCTGATGATGGAGTCGAGCTTCAGGGACTAGAGCTCCGTAATAGAAAATGGTTGGTCAGTCGATTTTGGACTAGTAGTGTATTGCATCATTAGTTCTCTTGATACAAATAATAACGACTTTACAAAAAGCTTTAACTTTTAATTCACTTATTTACAAAATCCACAGCCTTATTAACGCGAGTGAAGCCGTGGGGCAAGCTAATATACAGGGTGATTCAGTACCGATGGATCAAACCAAGCAGGGTGGTAGAGGACCTCACTGCGCATCTATTGAACCCCCATGTATGTTTTACCATTTTTTTATGAGATATGACATTTTTTTTGACGTTCGCAGCTTTGGTTCACAAAAAAAAAAATTTCTGCTCAACCCTTTATGCTAGAGCAAATAATTTTTTTTGTGATCGTAGGTAGATAATAGAACTAACAAATGGTATTATACAAATGGTAAAAGTAAATACTTTCATAATAATAGAAAAAGTTACAAAAATCTCATTGACTAATGCTATTGCATAAAGTATGCGAGGCCAATACAAAAAACAATCACATATTATTTTTTTTCATACCTATTTTAAAAACTTTAGTATTTATTTAGCTACAACCTCTGCAAATTTTATTTACCTAAACTGCGGTTCATATTAAAAAAGTGCGATGAAGTCAAAATTAGTTCATATTATTTTTTCAAATGCCGTTTCTTTCATAGATGTTTAGATCCAATAAGTAGGTATAAGTTGCATCGCTATGTGCAGCAGGCAAAAAAAATAGATTTGATATAAAATGAGACTGAATATCGCTACTATTAATTAACTTTTGACGTCTCTTTTACATGTATTAGCTTTGAAAATAGGTAGATTTCGCTGATTTGTGTTACCTACGGGAAGGTCATTGATGCCTCCTGCGTCCGTAAGCTTAGCTTAGACCTTAAACTGCCCTTCACGTGATCCCTGGGTGGTGCTAAATAGGCGATCATAAGTGGTAGGGTTCGGTTTTGGCTCGAACCACTCCCGGGAAAAAGAAATGTTGCTAATTTGTTCGCCAAGTTCCGGCATGATGTTAGGCAGATGTGGAATTGAATAACGTACTGAGACTAGGCGCTGGGCGACTGACTGTCTTCATACTGGCTATTAACATCATGCCGGAACTTAGCGAACGAATTAGCAACATGTCTTTTACCGGTGAGTGGTTCGAGCCATGGTCGAACTCTACCACTTATGATCACCTATTTGGCACCACCCAGGGATCACATGAAGGGTAGTTTAAGTTCTAAGCTAAGCTTACGGACGCAAAAAAGCAAAAATGACCTTCCCGTAGGTAACAAAAATCAGCAAAATCTACATATTTTCAAAACTAATACATGTATAAAGTTAGAGACGTCAAAAATTAATTAATAGTAGCGATATTCAGTCTCATTTTATATCAAATCATTTTTTTTTTGCCTGCTGCATATAGCCTTGCAACTTATACCTACTTATTGGATCAAAACATCTATGAAAGAATGGGCATTTGAAAAAATAATATGAACTAATTTTGACTTCATCGCACCTTTTTAATATGAACCGCATAGTTTAGGTAAATAAAATTTGCAGAAGTTGTAGCTAGATGAATACTAAAGTTTTTAAAATAGGTATGAAAAAAATAATGTGATTGTTTTTTGTATTGGCCTCGCAAACTTTATGCAATAGTATTAGTCAATGAGATTTTTGTAACTTTCTCTATTATTATGAAAGTATTTACTTTTCGATTAAAATAATTATAATACCATTTGTTAGGTCTATTATCTACCTACGATCACAAAAAAAATTTATCACCCTAGCGTAAAGGGTTGAGCAGAAAAATTGTTTTTTGTGAACCAAAGCGGCGAAAGGCAAAAACATTTAAAAAAATGTCATATCTCATAAACTATCCAAAATGGTAGAACATACATGGGGGTTCAATTGATGCGCAGTGAGGTACTCTACCACCCTGCTTCGTTTGATCCATCGGTACTGAATCACCCTGTATAATAAATAAATTGAGGTGATAATATGGTGTTTATGCACTACTAAGAAGGTACTAACTACAGTAGGCAGTGACATGGTGTGCGAGGAGGAGGTATGTAAGACTGTTGCGTACCTCCTCATAAAACATGTTATGTAGCAACATTAAGACAGGAAGAGCAGGTTACCATAAACATATATCCAGTTGTATTATGTCATGAAACTATTGAAGCGGGCTCATAGCCACTTGTATAGGTGCAATCATGTTAATTCTATTTTGTAAACATTTTGCAAGCATGCTGTTGTTTATACTACAGCTATTTTGTATTATAAAATAGGAAATTACTGATATAATATTATTAAATAGTTTATGAACTTTTTTTTGGAATCATAAATATAAATAATGAAGCAGCTTTAAACATTACAAATGCAATACAATAAGGAAAAGTCTAAAATTTTTGCGTAAATAATATGCATGACGATAATAATTATTTTGACAAGTGATTGATTATTACTTGGCTTGAGGCTTGCTAGACCGTAATCTATACCGTATACATATAATAAGTCAGGAAATGTAACTGCGTTAAAAAAAATACCCATCTAAAGTCGTGTCCAAGCAGGCGGGGTTAAAAGTCGTGTCCAGCGCGCCATTCGTCGGACATTTGTCTTGTTTGACTGTCATAACATACATTGCAGCACATGCGTGAACCAATCCTTGTTTTCGCTCCGAATTTAAATCTCAAAGCCAATCATTTGTAACTTTGAAAGTGATTCTCATTTTGAATCTACGTCGTTTTGGTTTAAAGGAGGGCACATTTTGTGTGGAATTTGTTCTGAATTAGACTTCCTGATTTATAATTTATTCGTAGATTTAACCCTACGAATAAATAGTTAGTAAATTAAAGGGCCAGTTTCATCGGTAACTGATAAGCCTAATAGGAACTTATCTAACAGTTTTTTGACCACATTTGTATGGATTTATTTGTCACATAAGTATCTGAAAATTTATCAGGAACTATTGAAAGGGGGCTTTAAACCTACTAATAGCACAAAATAAATAATAGTACAAAAACTAATAATAAAAAAGCCAATGTTTTTATGTTTGGATGTATATTAATTATCTTATGTTCTTCAATCACGCGAAAACAGCTGAACGGATTTGGTATATCCACATCCGTTCTTTGCCTTACTGATATATAGTTTGGAAGTAATACAGATAATACTTTTTAACGCGGACAAACCTGCAAGAGCAAGCTATGCTGAAATATGTAACATGTATTTTACTTCTGTTGATTCGATTTCATTGAATGGACCCACTTAATATGATATGACTGATTGGAATGTACGGCATTCGAGGTCAGCAATATCTGGTTACCACGCGATTAGATATCCTGTGCCGACATCTCTGGGAGTGGCGTGATGAGATGTTGATAACAGATATCAGTCACTCATTTGTTTTTCTATGTCATATATCATACTACTACTAGTACTTCTCTCGAGTTTGGGCTCATTTGATTGGTTTTGACTAGTTCAATAGACTGGTCTTATTGGTAACATATTGTTTGATGATTGAACCATAGGTCTACTTCTTAGTTCAAGCGTTTTTATTTGTTTTCTTTAACTATAACTTTATTTTTATACTACATATGTGTACAGAAATGTTTTAAAATCCATTATCTCCATGTCTATACAAAGGACTTGTTGCCAACGTTGTATCAAAATTTTCTTTAAACATAGTTGTGTATAATCAAAATGTCTCAGGCACTGTATATTTTAATTTAACAAAGCTCTTAATAATTGGCTCATAAATATGCGATCTGTAATTACGAGAAAAACAGTCCCACAGTACAATCTTGTGATTAGTAGGCAATAGCATGAGAAGGGAACAGTAATAAAGTACCAACAAAGAGAAATATCATTGAGTATAATCACGGGAAATTTCCCCACCTAAATAAACTGTACAATGGGATTATCTTAGTTGACTTTTAATCTATCTTTTTTTTTTGTTTTTGGTCTTTTTAGAGTTGGTAACTACGTTATCTTTGTACTTGATGAATACATATTTCGTCATAGTCATCACAGCCCGTTTGGTCTGCAGTTAGAAATAGGCCTCTCTCAATGCACTCCAGTTCTGTATTTATCCATATTCCATATTATCTAGTCTAGTTTTTATGGTTTTTTATTAGGTATATTTGTTTGTTTATAGTTAGGTAGTTTTAAAAATATCAATATTAATAATGTTCCTTAAAATTAAAAAAAATCAAGAGTAGTTTGTTGTTATTCCATTTTAATCTTGTTTTTTTGTTCGCATCTTTATGTAGCAATTACCGTATACCGCAGTAATGTTAATGCTACAGTCAATATGTTTTGTTTGTTGTCTCTTTTTGCAACTTTACGGCTCTATGGATATTTATGGCTCTATGGCTGAAATGTGGTATGTGGATAGAGTCAGAATCATGGAATAGGACAAAGTATACTTTTAAGCTGCTGGACTCAACTGGTCAACTGACTTACAGATCGCTATATCGTATAGGTTACTAGCAGTGCCCTGTGGTATCGGGCGTGTAAAAAAGTATCTTAATGTGTTAATACAAGTTATATAGTTAGGCGCTGTGTGTCAATTTTCATCAAAATCCGTTGCGTGAAAAAGTGACAAACATCTATTCAACATACCATACCTATTATAGTAGGATTATAAGTGGGATTATAGAGTATTATAGTGGGAAGTAGGGTTGTCATTCATCATTAATACACCGTATAAATATGAATTTTTAATATTGAACTTTCGTCAGTCAATTGCACCAAAGCCACATTAAGTATAATAAATTATTTTTCAAAAAAAATAAAACTTACTTCATAACCACAAACAGGCACTCAAAAGCGAAAAATAAATAACTTAATATAATTATTATAAGCGCTACCCACTTATCTATCTGAAGTCGGTGCCAGCCAAGTCTATTGGATAGTAGATAGATACTATGTATGTAGTAGTAAGTAGGTAGATACATGTTGGTAGTATCTATCTACTACCTATTAGACTTGGCTGGCACCGACTGCAAATAGATAAGTGGGTAGCGCTTTTAATAATTATATTAAGTAATTTATTTTTCGCTTTTGAGCGCCTGTTTGTGGTTATGAAGTCGGTTTTTTTTTTGAAAAATAATTGATTTTACCCTTTATTGTGCAAAACCAGTTTTAATTAAATTACATGCATCGATAAAATTTCGTGTCTGGGCCGTTATACACCGACGGATATATACTTTTTGAAAATTTCAAGTATGTACCTATTACGGTTAAGAAGATACAGTTCTGTAAAGTGCGCACATATAGACACACGGACAGACGGACGGACGGAAGGACGGACGAACGGACAGCAAAGTCTCAGAAAGTGTTCATTTGGTACCCTTTGGGTTGGGAACCCTAATAAGTTATTTTTCAAAAAAAATAAAACCGACTTCATAACCACAAAAAGGCACTCAAAAGCGAAAAATAATTTACTTAAAATAATTATAAGCGTTACCCACGTCTCTATTTGAAGTCGGTGCCAGCCAAGTCTATTGGATATTAGATAGATGCTATGTATGTAGTAGTAGTAAGTAGGTACATGTAGGTTAGTAAGTAGGTAGATACATGTACTCGTAGGTATTATCTATCTACTACCTATTAGACTTGGCTGGCACCGACTTCAAATAGAGACGTGGGTAACGCTTATAATAATTTTAAGTAAATTATTTTTCGCTTTTGAGTGCCTTTTTGTGGTTATGAAGTCGGTTTTATTTTTTTTGAAAAATAACTTATTTTACCCTTTTTAGTGCATAACAAGTTTTAATTAAATTACATGCATCTATTACATTTGGTGTCTGGGCCGTTATACACTGACGGATATATACTTTTTGAAAATTTCAAGTATGTACCTATAATGGTTAAGAAGATACAGATCTGTAAATTGCGCACATATGTATAGACACACGGACGGACGGACGGACGAACGGACAACAAAGTCTCAGAAAGTGTTCATGTACCTTTTGAGTACCCTTTGAGTTCGGAACCCTAAAAAAAATGACTTTAAATGCCTTGCTAAAGTGATAATATTCACTAGTAATAATTATGTCATCAAGGTATCAAAGGACAATGTCCAAAATGGCCCTGTGCAATTAAAGCATCTGACACACACGATAATTAATTGTCTATTTTATTACAATAATTCCAGATACTTTTATAACACGGACTAGTTGTATTCCAAAATGAATATAAAAAAGTATTATTTGCGATTATTAACATTACTTGCCGCCATATGGCCAACAGAGTACTGAATCAGTCTACTACGTTATAAGAGGCACTTCCCTATATTGTTGAAACCCGAATTATGAAAGCACTGTGTAGCCAACCTAACAACGGAAAGTATTATTTACGTAGTAACTATTATATAATCTGTGGTATTATGCTTATACATTTTTTTTGCAGTGTTGGTTGGTACAAAGTACGTTCATAATTCTGAGTTATTTAATAATGTATGCAGTGTCGCGTGACTGAAATGGCCGCCATCTTCGGCAAACGTCATGTCATGTCAAAAAATCTTAGGTATGTTTAAAAAAGTTTGCAGCCTAACAAGACTTTGCCCGGTAGAACATTCCTGTGAAGATAAATTATTTATATTTATATATAATTATTTATTATAATTATCAATATATCATTATTTATTGAGGGCCCGGTGGCGTAATTGGGAGAACAGTCGGCTTTGATGCCGTGGTACCGAGTTCAAACCGCCGTGCACCAATGAATTTTTCGATCGAAAAATATATGTGCGCTTCTCACAGTTGCCCTCCGGTGAAGGAAAACATCGTTAAAAAAACCAACAACCCCCGCATGGTGGTAGGACATATCTAGTGTCCGCCTGGCCAGCTACCACCCTCAAGTTAGAAAATCTGTCGCCAAACATCTTATGTGTTCAGGCAGCTATCCTTGAGAGCCAGCTCCCATTCTAGTCCACTTCTCTATCTTCGACCGCATCATCACTTAGCAACAGGTGAGATAGTGGTCAAACGCTAGCCTATAAGATATTTAAAAAAATATATATATAATCCCCACCTTTATTTCAATCTCGCTCACAGTTACCGTAAGAATATCTGTCAAAAACCAAAATCAACGAGAAGAAAGATATAAAAATATTCAAGGTCATATTTTTTAGTATTCCATAGCATATATCCAATAGCAATAGCAATATATCCAATATATATCCATTATATCCAATAGCAACCTCCATTGTGTATAATCTTCTTGGGACTCTTCTACTAAAACCAGTACATTCTCCTACGTTTGAAGTATTTATCTCCATATCTCTGGAGATACTTATCAGATCTCGATAAAATTAAAATGGGACCACCTCGGAAACGTATCCTACCTATTAAAAAAAGAATCATTTGGATCCGTTCACTATTGACGGAGAAATCGCGTAACATACACACAAAAAAAAAAAAAAAAAAAAAAAAAAAAAAAAAACATACAGACGAATTGAGAACCTCCTCCTTTTTTGTGAAGTCGGTTAAAAATTGACTTCAAATGCCGCGCTAGTGAAAATATCGACTAGTCATTATAATGCCATCAAGGTATCAATGGACAATGTCCAAAATGGCCCTGTGCAATAATTTAAAAGCATCTGACACACACGATAATTAATTAATTTTATTACAATAATTCCAAATACTTTTATAACACGGACTATTTGTATTCCAAAACGAATATTAAAAAGTATTATTTGCGATTATTAACATCAATCGCCGCCATATGGCCGCCATCTTTGCCAAACGTCATGTCATGTCAATAATATCGTTTAAAAACTAAAAAACAACCGACTTCAATGCCGCGCTATTCATTTTCAGTACCAATTTTGAGATGTTTATCTCAATATCTCTGGAGATACTTATCATACCTCGATAAAATTACCATGGTACTACACTTGGGATATCTCCTTTCGAACAAAAAAAGAATAATCGAAATCGGTTCATAAACGATAACGTTATTCGCGAACAAACATAAAAAAAAATAAAAAAAAAAAACAAAAAAAAAATATACGGTCGAATTGAGAAACCTCCTCCTTTTTTTGAAGTCGGTTAAAAAATATAAGGTAGTATGCTCAAAAACGTTGCACCCTAACAAGACTTTGCCCGGTAGAACATTCCTGTGAAGACAAATTAATTCTCCCAACTTTTGTTTCTATCTCGCTCACAGTTACCGTAAGAATATCTGTCAAAAACCAAAATCAACGAGAAGAAAGATGTAAAAACATTATTCAATGTCATATTTTTTAGTCTTCAAAAGTATATGCATTAGCAACCTCCATTGTGTATAATCTTCATGGTACTCTTCTTCTAAAACCATTACATTCTCCTATGTTTGAGGTATTTATCCGGTTCAGAATTGACGGAGTAATCGCGTAAAATACACAAAAAAAACATACACATGAATTGAGAACCTCCTCCTATTTTGTGAAGTCGGTTAATAAAATATGTACTGTGCCAAAAAGTCTGACAGATTTTGATAGAATTTGGTTTGGAAATTGTTTTACAAAACTGCAAAATATAATTTTTTTTATCATAATTCGAATGCGTCGCTAGTAAAACGAAGTCAATAGAATTGGTTAACTGTTAATTAAGTAACAAATTGCTCAGTAGTAGGTATCCAACAAGTCAGCGACCCGTAATCGTCTTAAAGCTGTGATTATATCTAACTCGTTTTAAAGAAAAACAGCGCTAAAAAGTGCTTTACACGAGATATTACTGTACTAAAGGTTTTTGTTGCAAGACTATATAATTTACAGTTTATCTAAAACGGAGGAGATGAACTTATAATGCTATTGGATTTTTAATGTATGTAATTTTACCCTCATATCTCCAGCTTTGATCAAAGTTCTTGATGTCTTTTCGTAAGCGGTCAAAGCTTGGTACAATATAAATGACAAAATCTGTCATTTATCTTTGCTTAATTATGATAATAATTTCAGGGTGTTGAAAGCTACTTAAAAGCGAAATGGAATAGAAATCGTCAGAAAATTGCTTGCGCAGGAAGACTTGTAGAAATTATTAAAATCGAGTAGGTTATTAATGAACTTGTGCGGATATTGCTTTTTAACGCGCTTTTATTAGCTACACTTCTAACAATCAATAAAATAATAATAATAACATTTTTTGGTTTTAATTTACAGTCTTGAATGGTTTTTGGTTGATTGTGATCTGTGAACTTTTATAGTGTAAAAAATTCACACAGAAAGTATTATAAATCTATTCTAGGAATGCCCTGGAGTCAAGCTTGTATTGCTGGGCCATAGAGATTTTCTTCAGTCATTCTTCGCATTATATTTCTAATATTAACTTCAATACATATAAATAATAGTAATAACATCTAGAAGAAAATTTTAACATAATTCAGATTGTCATTTTGAAATGAACATTTATAGGCACGAATTACAATACTATAATTTGAAGTATCTTGGAGCTGATCTAATGGTGAAGGCAGACGCTGGACAGTGAAACTTTAGTGGGTAACTAGTAAACGTCTCGAGTTTGGGCTTATTAACCCCCGATGGAAAAGATGGGGTGTTAGTTATTAGTTTGACGTTTGTATCTGTGTATCTGTGAATGTGTGTGTCTGTCTGTGGCATCGTAGCACCGAAACTGATAAACCGATTTTAATATTGTTTTTTTTTTGTTTGATAAGTGTCTTAATCGAGAGTGTTCTTAGCTATGATTCATGAAAATCCATTTAGCCGTATAATTACTACGAGCTTTTTTCTAGTTGATGACTCTATGACATAAACTGATCAATTTGAAACTCGGTATCATCTTACTTTAACCATATCGTTAAAACATGTTAGCACGTAACTGATGGTGGGACATCTCCTGGAATCTGTAGAATACTCAACTCCTCGCCAACTTACAGCAGAGATATGTTTGGGCTCATTGGAATGGTATCAATGAACATATTATACATATTTTTTATGAAAATTATCGTGAGAATAATCGGAGTAATTTTGACATCTTAACCCGCGAGTGTAAAGCCGTTTTAAATACTTATATTACACTTAAATAAAAATTTTAAATTTAAGTATTATTTTATTAATTTCCACTAGTCCAAAAGATTGAACTTAGCAACATGGGTCTAGTGATGGAGCCAGAAGACTACTTATTAGTGTGTTTATAAGTTTTTTCAAATATACGTTATTTAGTTTGTGGATCCATGATTTATTTTACACGTCATCTATCTTATTTTAGATGTGGTTCTTTGCTCGCACAGCTCTGATTGATACGCGCTTGTAATATTTCGCACGATAAGGCCTATATACGAGTAATCTGAAGGTCGATCCTCAATCCTCGTTCTTCATATTTTGCATAGCAAACAAACACCATAAATGCCATGATACAATGGTAGGTAAATCCACCGTACCATATCATGGTTACAAAAAGCTCTTACGCCTTCCCCACATGGAACAATGACTTTTGACTAAACTAAAATCCTTATGAGGTTCCGCTTCGGTGGCGTCTTGCACAATTGACGCGGGCACAGAACAGAGTACTGTTTTTTATCAAAGGCAGGTGGCTGACTCAGCCCGGATCCCGACCATTTGAACATGTTCCTGTTATCTATAACGATAGAGGTAACACTTTACGATATAACGTTTCTATTAGGCCCGTGGTCCTCAAGTCTTGAATGGATAAAACAGACGCTTTTTTTTACAATAAAATCATTTTTTCTTACACTATTTTTAATTCAAATTTATTAAAATTTATTTTCTATTTTTTAGTTGGATTTTCTAAAAAAGCGTATTTTTTTAGTTTTTTTAAACTATTATTTATTTTAATTTTTTAGTCGATTTTTTTTTAAATTTTTTTATTTTATTTTATTTATTTATTGTCATCGGTCCTTAATAAGTATGCCAAATTTCGTTAGTTAATCCGACGTTTTGAAGGGGGTTAAAATCATGTTCAAAGATTCCGTTACATACTAATATACAAACATACATACGTCTGAAGCTAATAAAAGCGTATTAAAAAGGAAAAAAAAGCAAAAAAAAAAGCAAAAACATCTTTTGCGTTGCTAATCTCGGTAAACAATTATTATTGTAGTGTCACTAGAAGTGACACTACAAAGAAATCACCAAGTATTCATTTGCCTCATGTGTTACCTAGAAACAAGCAGCCGACTGGAACTTCTTAATATGTATCTACCTACATAAAATGGCGGTGTGCACTTGGTACTTTCCATCTTTTACTTTTCTTACCAATTGAATATTTATATATTCTATACATTATTCTTTCGTGGAAGAGTTATCCTTTATTTAGCCTATTAATATCACTGCTTTACAAAGACTAGAAACATTTTGTAATAATACTGAAGTGCAAGTACTTAGGAAGAGTAGTGATAAACGATATAGGTACAATAGAGGTACACCAATAGAGATAATGTAACACTATCTGAAGTCCATTATAATGAATTATCATGATGTGCATTAAACATTTATTTTCTGATTAAAATAAATACTTACATATAGTATCTGATCTCGCTCTTTCTTTAGCTCGTCACAACGTTATTCCTAGTTCTATTCTAACTTTAACCTAGTCCTGGAACATTACCTACGTTCTTGTACTTATTTTGACAATGCTGTAACGGTGATGAATAAATCTATTTATTATCTAAGATCAAAATTAAAAAAAATTGGCATTAAACGTTTTTTGGTTTCAGTACCAACTTTGGGGTACTTATCCATATCTCTTGAGATATTCATCAGATCTCGATGTAGTTACAATAGTAGGTACCAGGTACAGGAAGCAAATCCTCTCAAACAAAAAAAAACCAGCCAAGTCGAGTTGGACTTGCCTACCGAGGCATCCGTACCAACTTCTCAGACTAGGTTAATGGACAAACTTAACCTTGTAGTTCGATTTACGGTATTTACGGTTTTCAGTTATTCCTATATATCGTAAGTGCTTCAAGACCTTGCTTCTTGCCAAACTTCATGATTCTAGGTTAACGGGAAATACCCTATAGGTTAAATTTTGGTACTTATAAGTTTTCGTGAAAATCTAAATTTACCCATATCTTTTTATCGTGTCAAGACCAAGACTCAAGACCTTGATTTTAATACACCTGATAGGGACTTTAGACTTCAGTATCTGGTATAAATTTCAACTTGCTAGGTCAACCTGTTCCTGAGAAAATCGGTGGTGACACACGGACAGACGGGCAGACGGACAAGGAAGTAATCTTGTAAGGGTTTTTTTTTACCTTTTGAGGTACGGAACCCTAGAAATGTGCTGGTGCTGATGACTGTTGAATAGATACCTCGATAAAATTACAATGGGACCACCTAGAAAACGTACCCTACCGATTAAAAAAAGAATCATTCGAATTGACGGAGTAATAGCGTAACATACATACAAAAAAAAAACTAAAACATACAGACGAATTGAGAACCTACTCATCACATCATGCTTTTCACATGTCATCGGAACTGAACCAATATCTGGACTTTGTGTAATAGAGGATGTCGTTCAAATTTAGCTCACGTAATTAAGATAGTTTAATTATTAAGATAGTTTAAAAACTAAAACAACCGACTTCTATGCCACGCGAGTCAGTTTCAGTAGCAATTTTGAGACGGTTATCGTCATATCTCTGGAGATACTCATCAGATCTCGATGAAACTACAATGGGACCACATCGGAAACGTACCCTACTGATTAAAAAAAGAATCATTCAAATTGGTTCACAATTGACGGAGTAATATACACACAAAAAAAACATACAGACGAATTGTGAACCTCCTTCTTTTTGGGGAGTCGGTTGAAAACGAAAACAACCTACTTCCATGCCCCGCGAGACAATTTTTGTAGCAAGTTTGAGACGTTTATCGTCATATCTCTGGAGATATTTATCACAAATCTCGATGAAATTAAAATAGGACCATCTCGGAAACGTACCCAACCGATTAAGAAAATAATCATTCGAATCGGTTCACAATTGGCGGAGTAATCGCGTAACACACATACAAAAAAAACAGACGAATTGAGAACCTCCTTCTTTTTGGAAGTCGGTCAAGAGAGACGGACAAGAAAGTTATCTTATAAGGTTATCCTTTTTTACCTTTTCAGGTACGGAACCCTATAAAAATACCACAAACTTAAACGTATCCATGACTACCGCTTGCAAACAAGGGTTCAAAACATACTCGTAAAATTGTTTATCGCACCCGTAGATGTGCGTAGCTAGCGGTAGATATATAATATGTTTGAGGCATTGATGACGATTTTCTAAGATTCACGATAAAGGATTGTGGTCGTCAAGACGTGTGACTCCTCTCCTCGTCGATCTATTACCAACTTAACAATTCTGTACGTATACGTATTCTGTACTATTTAAATTTCATTACAACGCCATCAAGTGAGGAAAGATAGCTTGAAGTATCGTGCGGCCGCTTTTTAATGTTCACTTGAATTTGGTCGGGTAATCTACCAAAAAATATTTCGAATGGTTTTTTATCATTATTGTCTAAAATAATGGATATAAATACTTGATTTTTTGCATACGTATTCTTAAAATAGCGCTCTAATTATTTGTAGAAGCGTGTAATAAGCCAGCTCACAGAAAACTGGTGTTTTCGTATTCTAAGTAATTTCACTCAAGATAACCACAAAAAAAAAAAAGACAAAATCGTTAAGAACTCGCCAATGATATGTAGTAGGCCGGCGAAACTTTACAGGATCGTGGGAATATATAACGGGTACCAGTTGGCACTAACGCGAAGTCCTTGGTCTTGTTCGTTCGAGAGCCAGAACATTTTTCCATTTTCTAGGAAATAAAATAATAGCTCCTGAACCATGCTAGTCATGTTATTGAAAATTCGGGCACAAATATGCACAAATTTACTTTATCTGTATACAAAAAATTATACCTGTGCGTTCAGCCGTTTCCGATATATAGCAATCGCCCAAACGTTCGCCCAGCAAAAAACGAAATATCTCTAGAATCTTAAGAGGCACAAATTTGGCTTTCACGGCACATTTATACTCGTATTTAAGCTATCTTTTTGCATATTTAATGTACCCATCTTTTAAAAAAAGTTTTGGTGGGCGAACGTTTGTGCAGCAGAATCCGTTTATCCTAAATAACTCCGAAACCGTTAGAGGCACAAATTTAAAAATTCGGGCACATTTACACGATATAAGGCACTAGTAATCTGCATCATTCAATTCTTGAAAAGGCGATTCTTTTTGCTGGGCGAACGCACACGCTATGAATATAATAATTCAAATTTATGTACCAAAATAGACCCAAAAGTCCAATGGACACCGTACGAATACCGATTTGAAATTGTAATACTGTAAACGTTCGGAATTATTCATGGCTCGACTTGTACAAAGACCAATTGCATCAACGATGTTTTATTTATCTTGGGTGAAGAAAAGGCTAATTTCAAAGATTTCATTATATCTTGTTTTTTTAACCGACTTCACAAAAAAGGAGGAGGTTCTCAATTCGTCTGTTTTTTTTTTTTTTGTGTGTATGTTACGCGATTTCTCCGTCAATTGTGAACGGATTCAAATGATTTTTTAATAGGTAGGATACGTTTCCGATGTGGTCCCATTTTAATTTTATCAAGATCTGATTAGTATCACCAGAGATATGGAGATAAATACCTCAAACATAGGAGAATGTACTAGTTTTAGTAGAAGAATCCCAAGAAGATTACACATAATGGAGGTTGCTATTGCATATAAGATATTCTTACGGTAACTGTGAGCGAGATATAAATAAAGGTGGGGGTATTTTTTTTTAATATCTTATAGGCAAGCGTTTGACCACTATCTCACCTGTTGCTAAGTGATGATGCGGTCGAAGATAGAGAAGTGGACTAGAATGGGAAAGGAATTCTAGTCCACTTCTCTTCGGTTCCGGCAGCTATCCTTGAGGATAGCTGCCGGAACACATTAGATGTTTGGCGACAGATTTTCTGACTTGAGGGTGGTAGCTGGCCAGGCGGACACTAGATATGTTCTACCACCATGCGGGGGTTATCGGTTTCTTAACGATGTTTTCCTTCACCGGAGGGCCACTGTGAGAAGCGCACATATATTTTTCGATAGAAAAATTCATTGGTGCACGGCGGTTTGAACTCGGTACCACGGCATCAAAGCCGACCGTTCTCCCAATTACGCCACCGGGCCCTCAATAAATAATTATATATTCATAATTATAATAAATAATTATATATAAATATAAATAATTTGTCTTCACAGGAATGTTCTACCGGGCAAAGTCTTGTTAGGGTGCAAACTTTTTTAAACATACCTAATATTTTTTGACATGACATGACATTTGGCGAAGATGGCGGCTATTTCAGTCCCGCGACGCTGCATACATAATTAAATAACTCAGAATTATGAACGTACTTTGTACCAATCAACACAGCAAAAAAAAAAAAAAAGCATAAAACCACATATTATATAATAGTTACTACGTAAATAATACTTTCCGTTGTTAGGTTGGCTACACAGTGCTTTCATAATTCGGGTATCCACAATATAGGGAAGTGCCTCTTATAACGTAGTAGAGTGATTCAGTACTCTGTTGGCCATATGGCGGCAATTAATGTTAATAATCGCAAATAATACTTTTTAATATTCATTTTGGAATACAACTAGTCCGTGTTATAAAAGTATTTGGAATTATTGTAATAAAATAGACAATTAATTATCGTGTATGTCAGATGCTTTAATTGCACAGGGCCATTTTGGACATTTCGTCCGTCCGTCCGTCCGTGTGTCTATATGTGCGCACTTTACAGATCTGTATCTTCTTAACCGTTATAGGTACATACTTGAAATTTTCAAAAAGTATATATCCGTCAGTGTATAACGGCCCAGACACGAAATTTAATAGATGCATGTAATTTCATTAAAACTTTTTTGCACTAAAACGGGTAAAATAAGTTATTTTTCAAAAAAAATAAAACCGACTTCATAACCACAAAATGGCACTCAAAAGCGAAAAATAATTTACTTAAAATTATTATAAGCGTTACCCAATTCTCTATTTGAAGTCGGTGCCAGCCAAGTCTATTGGATATTAGATAGATACTATGTATGTAGTAGTAGTAAGTAGGTACATGTAGGTTAGTAAGTAGGTAGATACATGTAGGTATTATCTATCTACTACCTATTAGACTTGGCTGGCACCGACTTCAAATAGAGAATTGGGTAACGCTTATAATAATTTTAAGTAAATTATTTTTCGCTTTTGAGTGCCTTTTTGTGGTTATGAAGTCGGTTTTATTTTTTTTGAAAAATAACTTATTGACACAAACAAGTCATAATGGTATGACTACCATTTTCAGTTTACCTAAACCACAGCTACTAGCTCCGATAAGAGATAGGCCTTCAGAATTGTTTTTATACTTACTAAATAAATAATATTTTAATTATTACCCCCGCCATAAAAGAGGGGTGTTAAAAGTTTGACGTGGGTATGTGTATGTGTGTGGTTGGCTGTGGCATCGTACCGCCCAAATGGATAAATTGATTTTGATAAGTTTTTCATCTAATATATGGCATCTAGAGTGTTCTTACATTTGATTCAAAAGAATCTGATTTTGTGAGATGTTATTGAAAGCCTTCTCCATTTTGAGCTTACGTGAATTACAAATGACCCACTAATAGCTCACCGAATTAGCAAGCTGAAGTGGCAATGGGCCGGCCATATAAGCCGAAGAACCAACGATCGCTGGGGTAAACGAGTTCTTGAGTGGAGACCGCGAATCGGCAAACGTAGCGTAGGACACCGTCAGACTAGGTGGATCGATGATATCCGCAAGGTGGCTGGCAAGAGCTGGATGAGAGTAGCCGAGGATCGTGCTCAGTGGCGTGAAATTGGAGAGGCCTATGTCCAGCAGTGGACGAGTATGGGCTGATGATGATGAAGTTGAAATGGCTGGATGAACGTGTTCCTTCACTATGCATTATCGAATAATAAGTAACCACATTCGTAAGCTCCTTGCGACTAATCATTAAGTCATACTTATGTGAAGTACCGCAAAGAAAAACACTTAATTTTGGTAGGTCGTTTGAGAATCACTCTGTCACGCATGTTCGTAGCATCGCACGCAATACTAATGATGTACGATGCCAGTGCTTCCTCGTTATAGAAATTCTGATGAAAACCAGTGATTACGCCAATTGCTACATTAGCTGGTTTGGTGAAGGGAACGCACGGTATATTGGTATTGCGAGTTTGATAAATCGAGTGTGGATTTTCTTGGGCTTATGTATTCTGCGACAAATTGAAACGCATTAAGCGCTTTTCGCTATGCGTTTGAAACTAATTTTTACTTACAGTGAATGAAATACTCCGCCTTTGTCTGACTTTCTGGTTAGGTACAACTTGGAGGGTCTTCTTAATACGCAAGTGAGATATCTTGTGGGTAAGTGCACTATATTCGTAGATCGTGATCAAGCGTAAAAAAACTAAAGGTACGGCTAAACAGGTACGATCTCTGGAATCGGGCGCGGGCGCGATCAGATAGTGCAGTAGTATTTGTACCGACTAGTTCAAACGATACGTGATCTGCGGCAATCACTCCCCGCGCCCACAGATCGCAGATCGCAGTGGTGTGGCCGTACCTTAAGTATCTCATGTTATATTCCATGATATAATAAACTAGGCCTCAATAAAAAATTGTACAAATCGATAACCGTTTGAAACAGACATATAGGTTGGCAAAAACGTCTTGAAACGGAACTATTTTTTTTTCTGGCCTGGCAATAATCTAATCTGTGATAAAATTTTCTATGTTAACTGTGGTCAGTGTATGATAATTTATGAACAAAGTTTTTTTGTGCAACTTAATAGTAGTATTTTAATATTTTCCGTAACCTACACGACTTAAAGATGTTTTAACATAAATATGACTATCCGTAGTTCCACTATATAAGTAATTTTAAAGTTTACCGCCACTCTCTATGCTATATACCTCTATTTATTTCTACTCTATTTTGCCAACCTATACATTAGATTTTGCATTTATAATAGGAGTCAGTATTGCCTAGTATGATGGGTAGATAAAAAGATCGCGGAACGTGAAAAAGAAAGACACGTCATCGTCATCAACCTATATCTGTCCACTGCTGGACATAAGCTTCACCTATGGCACGCCACTGAGTTCGATCTTTGCTCTTGACATACGAGTCTGACCGAGACAAAAACATTATATTTTGAGATAGGTCTGCAACTGTATGAAGCGACCTGTAGTTGATAATAATTTAAACTGTTTTGCAAAGATATCCTGTGGTAAAAATATGTTGATACCTCGTCCAGATTGTTTTTAAATACACATTCACACGCAATTTTCACAGGTGGTAATATATTATATTGGTGTTCTAAATTGCTACCGAAAATAAGCTTACAACCAATGGTTGTAAAATCTATCAGAAAATCTGCCTTAAAATAACCTTGCGGTGTTCCAGCATCACACATCCTTTGAGAGTCAGACCATTCTAGAGCTAGCATGTTCACTATTATCGACTACATAATCGCTTACCACCGGGCGAGATAGTGGGAAAATGCTAGACTATCAGATATAAAAAAATGTTAATGTAACCTTACCCTTTTTAAGATACCTCGTGGAAGACAAACATTCAAGAAATTTGATACCAATTATCAACAGGAATGATATTTCAAACCAGTTTTGACAATATTTTGCTACGTATTCTACCCCCAATTTTCGTGAATATACGTAATTATACAGTAGAGTCCAACGTATACATGGATATTGGCAGTTTTTTTGTACAACTGTTGATATCAGAGTACACTTTTTTTTGAGGTGTATTCAAGCCAACTATTATGCTATTACTCAGTGACAGGTATTCAAAAGCACCTGTTTTTTCGATGTGTAACCTTGTAACCCGAACCAGTCCTACGCTGGGAACAGAGACAGGGTAGGGTCCGTTTCCTCACCGACAGGAAGCAGGGGTCACGCACCGCTGGCTAACCGTGACGAGTGACGACTTGCCTCACCGACATCGACGCAGTGCCGTGCAGGGTTCGCCCTCCACATAATAAAGTTTGGTCTGCATAAGAATAGTTCTTTTTTTTTATCTTATAGGCTAGCGTTTGACCAATATTTCACCTGTTGATAAGTGATGATGCGGTCGAAGATGGTTAGCACGCTAGGCCTAGAATGGGAATTGGTTCTCAAGGATAGCTGCCCGAACACATGTTTTTGTGTTTTTGCTTCACCGGAGGGCCACTATGAAAAGCGCACATTATACGATAGAAAAACCACATACGAGGTGGCAATATCATTAGATAATGTTCTTAGCTAGTAAAGCGCCCAAACGAATGAACCGATTATGATTTAGTTTTTGAAGTGAAAAACTTTTTTAGCGGCGTTGTGAACATTTTTGCGCGTCAGGACCCGTGAGAGGACGGAGGGAGAGTAGACACTTTTTCTGGGATGGGTAAAAAATGTTATACTCGCGTCAGGACACATGACCTGATCGAAAATTCGTTAGAGAGAGGGAGAGTAGACCAAATGCATAACGTTAATGTTCAAGTTTTCACTTCTGCCGTTTTTTTTAGTTTTTTTTTTCAAATATTTTGTATATATGTTTTTATATATCTGCACTTACATTTGAGAATCGAATTCATTTCCTCGGAAAGTTACGTACCGAGCATTGACTCTGCTATTTTAAACCGACTTCACAACAAAGGAGGAGGTTCTCAATTCATCTGTATGTTTTTTTTTGTTTATGTTACGAGATTGATCCGTCAATTCTGAACCGATTCGAATGATTATTTTTTAATCGGTACGGTACGTTTCCGAGGTGGTCCCATTGTAATTTCATCGAGATCTTATAAGTATGTCCAGAGATATGACGATAAACGTCTCAGACATGCTACAGAAATTGACTCGCGGGGCATTGAAGTCGGTTGTTTTAGTTTTTAAACTATCTTAATTATTAACCGACTTCACAAAAAAGGAGGAGGTTCTCAATTCGTCTGTATGTTTTTTTTTACATATTGTAAACCAACTATAAAATATTTATTTTTATTTCTGACAGACAAGCTCTTTACCGTTATTCAACGATAAGTGGAGATGCGGTATAAGATGGAATTGTTCTTGTCTGGAATTATAGACGGCAGTGACATGAGGTGATATATATTACGAGGCGAGGTATATGTACTGGTACATTGTGATATTTTATCTATGTATTTAATATCATACATTTTCGATACATATAATATACACACAGATAACATACCCTCAAATTCATTGTTAGCGTTTTAAAATGTAAACAAACATGTTTATTGTTACAAATAATAAGAGCAAGCCAAAGCTTATTGTGTGGGCTCTGTCGATTTGAACCATTTTTACCCGACTACGGCAAAGAAAAAAGGAGAGTTATGTTTTTGACCGGTATGTAAGTGGGTATGTATGTATATTCATTTGATCTATCATAACTTCTGAACTACTTATCATAATTTGACAAATCTTGTGTCGTTGGAAGCGTTTTGTTTGTCCGCTGGTTATAAAGCTATGTGATGTCACATTAAATTGAATATGGCGAGCCCTCTAGAGGGCACGAAGTCAAGAATAAAAAAAAATTCGCTCCTCCCCATAGTGTGTGGTGTCGTTAAATAGGAATTTTAAAATGAAGGTAGGGTTTTTTAAATCATATTTTTGTCAAGCGTACCGTTTGCGAGATATTATCCCGTCATATTTATAAAATGATTTTTTACCCTACTATGGCTTTGCAAAGAAGCAAAAGCGAGGGTTATGTGTTTGTTGACCGGTATGTAGGTATGTATATAATTCTATGCATGTATACATTTATTCAAAAACCTCAAAATACTTTAAGGAGTCAAAGTCTTAGCTTGCGAAGTTGTCAGTCAGGATTTTTATTTGAAAAATATATATAACTATTTTTCGAAAAATTATATTATACATTGTTTAAATTAGGACAAAGATTTAGTAATATATTTTTTTGCACACAATAGACAAAAAGGCATTAAGGCTAAAATATGGAGCTAGAAATGATGAATGCCATGTCATGGTGTTATAAAAAAGAATGATATAAATTGTCTTGTTTCGCCCCTCCATCACACACATCAGTTCCATCTCCCAATATGCATCAGATTCCTGTGTCCCGTTCATTACAATGGTCTTGATTTTGCCGATTTCTTGTAATATTTTTTTATCAATTCGCGTTACATTACACTAGATAATAAAAACATAGCAAAAAATATCAATAAAATATCTACTTTGGAATAAAATATATAAATATTTTTTGCTGGTTTAATAATTTCTATAGATTTCACTTTGTGGATGAAGTGATGACAGTAATGGACATGCCATTGCCAAAACTACAACTGTTTCTTAATTTGCCAGAACCCTAAAATCTAAAGAGAGATGACGTATACGTATCCCCACCATATCAACATCCTCATTTACACCGCCATTAAATAATTACACGAGTATGAATTAAGTACCTTGGTTGGAAAATTGTAAATTGAGAATAGTAGCCCAGTGGCCTTGATCACGCTTTGTCATGTTCCAGTGCACAGAAATATGAGATGAGATCGTTGAGAACTCAGCACTGCAACCTGACACTGTGCTTGACCGGAACCATCTCATACTCGGATTAATTAGAAATTATATTATAACTACTTACAGTTTTTTAATAATATATGTCTATATTGGTAAATATGTCCAAGTGTCCACTAAATAGGTATCGTTAAAAAATAATATAGCCTTACTTAATAAAAAAAGGTCTTATAAAAATAAAGAATAATGTCTTATAATTCATACTACACGAATATTGCCGTATAATATTTTTTTATCTAATTACTTAATTTGATAAAGTTGTGATTATGAATTCAACACATGTTTTAATACTCTTTATTATGCTACAGTTTCACAAGCTACTATTAATCTACACAGACAAACATTAGGAAAGGAGGACAATGAGACAAAGTGTACTAGTTAGTTCACATATCTATCCCAACCCGTCTGCCTAGTGCTAAAAATGATGTCATTTTTAGGGTTCCGTACCCAAAGGCTACGGAAACGGGACCCTTAGTAATAACTAAGACTCCGCTGTCCGTCTGTCTGTCTGTTCGTCTGTCACCAGGCTGTATCTCGTGAACCGTGAGAGTGAAATTTTCACAGATGATGTATTTCTGTTGCCGCTATAACAACAAATACTAAAAACAGAATAAAGTTAAAAATAATAGGAGGTGTTCATACAAGAAACGTGTTCTTTTTTCGCTTAGGTAAACGTCCATAGATAGCGTTATATTGAAATGCCGATCCCTAACACCTTTGTGTTAACTTTCACTTAGATAGCGTTAGACGTTAGATGGCGTTATAAGAAATAAGCACACGGCTCACAACTCTGTTTTGATAAAATATTTTTTTTTGCTGCTGAAAAGTGATACAGTTGTATTTTTTGCTCGATCTTATAAAATACTGTAGTGTGGTACGGAACTCTACGAGTGCGAGTCCGACTTGCACTTGGCCAGTTTATTATGTTTGGTTAAAAGTTTGACCGTTTTGATGCAATAATTAGATCTATGATAAGCAACTGACCTCCTGATGAATATGATACTGTTTGTGCCTTACGGAGAACTTCTATTATGGAGAAACTATCTGGTCCATGAAAGTCTTCAAATGCTCGTCATGATAATACTTTGAATTGAGTGGTCGGCCTAGTTTGTAGAGAGATTACCGCACACGACACGACACTATGTGACCGCATTTTATTTGTATTGTTGTTAACTTGTTATAGCCGTACTTAAATTTGCATTGTTCATGTATTTTTTGTTACATCCATTTATATAGTTTTATAAAGTTTATATATAAATGTATATATAGTATGTATATATCTAAACGCAATAATATATGTTATCTCTGTCTGTATATATAAATATAAATAGTACAGATAGTGGTCAAACGCTAGCCTATATGATATCATATAGGCTAGCGTTTGACCACTATCTCACCTGTTGGTAAGTGATGATGCGGTCAAGGATGGTAAGCACGCTAGGCCTAGAATGGGAATTTTTGCCGAATAAAAAAGGAGGATGTGTCATTCTTAACCCCCGAGGCAAAAAGAAGGGGTGTGATGTTATAAGTTTGCCGTGTGTATATTGTGTATGTGTGTGTTTGTATGTGGCATCGTAGTGCCCTAACAGATGAACCGATTTTGTTATATTTTGTTTGATATGGGTCTTAATCGAGAGGTATTCTTAGCTTTGACTCATAAAAATTAGTTTAGCCGTTTCAAGACTATGAGCTTTTTCTAGTTGATGACGCAATGAAATCAACTTTTATAAGTCTGCTAAATTTGAAAATCGGTATCTTCTGACTTCAACGATATTGTAAGAACATGGTAGCATTGACCTGATGCTGGGACATCTCCTGGAATCTGCGGAATACAGAATTCCTTACCAACTTACAGCAGCGATGTCGAGTTTAGGCTTATTGGAATTATCTCTATGAACAGATTAAACATAGATCAGTGGCTGGTGGTTTTAAAGTATTGTATCTGTGTTTACCTCAGAGGTTACCTTACCACTGGTCACACTATCATTATGATTGGCTCCAATTTTATTTATTTATAATAGAATTTATCATTCAGTTAGTGACAGAAAATATATTACACGAAGGTAAACGTAGCGTGGTCGCGTAATTTGAGATCTGTGATTTGATTACATTAATTATAGCGAGTTTTGCAATATTTTATAAACTAGAAAGTTTGATGATAACCAACTAATAAAGAGTCAATTAAAGCAAATAAACATACAAGGAAAAGCAAGGTATCTACTGAATAAGTCAGAAATCTAGCTATTATGCTTTATCCTTCATAAAAAAACTTGGAGTGCTCAATAAAGGTACGGCCACACCGCGGCGTCCTGCGATCGCCGTAGATCGCGTTTGGTGTGAACCAGTCAGTACAAATACTACTGCGCTATCTGATCGCCGCTTAGGTCGCGCACGCAGGACGCTGCGGTGTGGGCAAGCCGATACTTCATTTCATTCAAGGTGAGAGCATTACTCCACGTGTGGTCCCGACCACACGTGGAGTAATGCTCTTACCTTTGGAACGGAGCACCGAGGTATCAAGTTCAGCCACTTGATGCGATTCAGCGTAGAGCTGCTAGAATTGTTGACGACCCCGACCTTACCATCACATCGAACCTCTGAGCATATGTAGGGATATGGGATCTCTATGTATCTTTTACCGCATTTATAACGGGGAGTGTTCTGAAGAATTATTCAATTTAATCCCGGCATCCCGATTTTACCAACACACTTCTCGCCAAAGACAACACGCTCATCCACAGGGCGTTAAAAGAATCTTGACAGGTCGGCAACGCATAAGTGACACCTCTACTGTTGCAAGTGTTCATAGACGACGGTGACCACTCTCCATCAGGTCGGCCGTCTGCTTGTTTGCTACCTATATCATAAAAAAAATTAAGATACTAACAAAATATTAAAATTTTCATTTCTAAATAAAAGCTACTTGTATTTCTGCAAGGCCAAAGTGCCTTTGAATTTGGATAAACCAAAGTCATGTACAACGACCACGTTGTTCCGGAACCGACTGCTGTAGATGGAATCCCTCTCAAAGTTGTTGCGCAGTATGTTTACCTAGGGCAGACGCTCCAACTAGGCAAACATAACTTTGAAAAGGATATCCAGAGAAGAATCCAGCTCGGCTGGGCAGCATTAGAAAAACTCTGTCAAGTCTTCTCGTCGCATATACCACAGTGCCTAAAGACAAAAGTCTTTAATCAGTGCGCCCTACCCGTCATGATCGACGCGTGCACCAATTTAAAGTTGCCCAGCAAGCTATGGAAAGAGCTATGCTCGGTGTTTCTCTGCGGGATCGAATCCGGAACGAAGTAATTCTACAGAGAACGAAAGTGATAGACATAGCTCAACGGATATATATCTGCCGTAGGACCGATAACCGGGGTAGACTGGTTCTAGAGTGGAGACCGTGAATCGGTAAACATAGCGTAGGACGCCCTGTGACCAGGTGGAGCGACGACATTCGCGAAGCGGTAGGCAGTGACTGGAAACAAAGAGCCGAAGATCGGGCTCAACCGCTTGACTTGGTAGAGGCCTGTGTCCAGCAGTAGACTGATACCGGCTGATTATGATAATGATGATGATGAAAGTGCCTACCTAAGTGAATTGAGAACCTCTTCCTGTTTTGTTAAGTCGGTTAAAAATACACAGAATTCGATACGATCTCAGATCATTCGTAACTGGTAGGCAAGTTTTCGACATTGCTTCACACTTCGTGAGACCCGGCCTTAAAGCTTTCCAGGAATAGTTTATTTCGGAACGTTCGACGCATGTGCTCTATAACTGTCAGGTAAGCGATTCGCGTGGAATTTCAGCCGATGCTGATTGTGATTCTATTTACCATACGGACAATGGTCTTTGTTGGCTTGCGCTACATCAAATTGTTAGGAATGGCGGGGTCATGCCACGTATTATGCGCCACTCAATAGTATGGAGTTGATGTGATATGCCATGCAAATATGTAGGAGATGGAACGGTTTAATGTGTCTTTATGAAAGATTTCAGCTATCGTATGCCCATACGATTTAACATAGTAGCCTAGTACTTACTATTAACTAGTAGTTTTGTGAGAACAGTAGACTTCGCGTGCCCTTATAACCATGCAATAACCGACACTTTCCCCTTTCCCCTGGCTTGGCCAAGCCATTTTAGAGTTTTGGACAGACAGATAGACTGACTGACAGACGGACAAAAGCATTTTTTGGCCAGTATCGAAAGTGAGACGCTTCGCTCGCTCGGTCAATTATTCTGTGGTAGTAACATAAGGCAATGCTGTACATCCCTCGTATAATTACTGATTTCGTGTTTTTGGTAACAGTATAATTTTAGTATTTTGCGAAGAAGTAATGGAAGTAATAGTCAAAATGCAGTTAGCAAATCTTGTTGAATAGAGTTTTGCATAAACTCCATAAGCAATAAAATTAAAAGATATTAACTTTTATAAGCACATACTTTTAAAAAAAAGGTTTTCATGTGTATTGAAAAATCATAATGTTAGCAATATATATTAAGCCTACGGAGTTCTAGTTCCTACAGCACAGCTCCATCATCAAGTCAACACTTTGATTCAACAGATTGGTCTATTTCAGCTATTTTCACGGTATGTCTTATGGCATTTTATTGTTGGGAAAAGCCGCCGAAATCCAATCAATATTTGTTTTGCAGAAACAAATTAATAAACAAAATAACATTTTAAAGCTGACATGTACAGTGAAATAATAAAACTTTTTAACAAAAAAATTAAACCGCCTAAAAAACTGAAAAGCAAAAAATAACTAAACTTTTTTATTTAACCTTAATAAAGAAGTTCTGTTTGTATAGCTCAGTATATATTTTTGTAATAGTTTTGAGTTTTTAACTAAACATAATAAACGAAGTTCTTAAACTAATGTAAGTATGTACACTTAGGTAATTTTGAGTCGGCGCCAAACAAGCAAATTAATTAATTACGTAAAGCGTAATGCGCGGCGGAGGCATGTGCCCGTGACGGGCACACGTCTTTGCGAGTGGTCGTGCATCTCTATTTAGTCTGTGGGTCGTGTGGAAGCGTATTTTTTGGAATGTTTATGTTCATCGCTAAAGATTTCACGTTGCATTGTTATTTTGATTTGATTATCTCTTTAAATTTAAGAGGTTATTAAGTGATCTTTGCTTATTGATTATTTGGCGCCGACTCAAAATTACTTAGGTATACATACTTACATAAGTTTAAGAACTTAGTTATTATGTTTAGTTAAAAACTCAAAACAATTAAAAAAATATATACTGAGGTATACAAACAGTAGTTTCAGAACTTCGTTATTAAGGTTAAATATAAAAGTTTAGTTATTTTTTGCTTTTCAGTTTTTTCGGCGGTTTAATTTTTTTGTTAAAAAGTTTTATTTTATATTTTTTTGTGGCCTTAATCTACTATGTTAAAAGCAGGCGTCATTGCTTACCCCTGGCCTAGACAAAAGTTTTATAGAACATTTATGTTCTATAATAATAATAAAAATAATTTAAGATCACATAAAATACTAAAAAAACCGACTTCGAACGTCGCGCTAGTCAATTTCAATACTAAATTTGAGGTGTTTATTTTCATATCTCTGGAGATACTGAATATATCTCGATGAAATTTAAATGGTACCACCTGTAAAATATCATCATCGTCATAATCAGCCGGTATCAGTCCACTGCTGGACATATGCCTCTCTCAATACACGCAACTGAGCCCGATTTTCGGCTCTTTGTTTTTTCCAGTGTTTGTTGACATACATTGATGATACTCGTACGATAAAATCATCAAAATAATGATACTTTTTTCCATTATTTTTGTTGATTTATTCAAAACGGCTCGACCGATTTCGTTAAAATTTAAATGGGGCCCCTTGGGGGTATACCCTTTCCAATAAAAATAGAATTATCAAAATCAGACTACTCTGTAAAAAGTTATGCGTGGTCATACATTAAAAAAAATATATACGCGTCGACTTAAATTAAATCAAATAGTTAAATCAAAGCGTGTAATATACAGTGTGGAAATTAAACTCAGGCCCTGGAGGGAAACTACTTTAAATCCTTAAGCTAGCTCATTTTACTTAAAGGAGACATTCCTTTATTTTTGAAAAGAAACAAATCTGCATTAAAAGATTTTTTAAAACTCGCTTGCTTCGCCCGGGACTCGAACCAACTAAAATTAAAAAAAATAAACACTCTTTATTTTATTATACTAATCGGTAGTATTAATATTCAGGATAAAGTTTCTCTAACAAACATTAGGTCTTAAAAATAAAAATAATCGTTAAATCTAACATCAACTTTATTTTACTATCAATTTTGTAACACTTAAATTATTTAACTGATAAATTGTTCGAAATGAGCCCCGTCGTTCCGGCTACACAACATTAGTCGCCGTTGAAATTCATTTCTTGTAGCCTTCAGCAAAGTGTTGTGGTGTATGCCCCTAATAACATTTTCTATCGCAATCCTTAGCTCTTGAACGGTTTCATAGCAAGTTTCATAAACAACATTTTTTACCAAAAAATTTTTTTATTTTTTTTTAAATCGTTCGTATTTTAAAATTATTGTCCCGCATTGCAAACAAAGTCAAACGTTCCATTTTTAAACTTCTCCACTGAACGCCTCGGATCATGTAAGAAGGAAATGTGCATAGAGGTATTACCACCATTGAACAATTTTCTTATCGAAGATTTAAACAAGGTACTTAACGATAAATTAGCAAGCGTGTACTTCATACGAAGTCTTTGAGTGTTGGAGAGATAACAGAACTGTTACGTGTCTTTTACTTGTTAAAAGTGAACAGTAACCAAACATTTTTTAAAGAAACTTTATCCTGAATATTAATACTACCGATTAGTATAATAAAATAAAGAGTGTTTATTTTTTTTAATTTTAGTTGGTTCGAGTCCCGGGTGAAGCAAGCGAGTTTAAAAAAATCTTTTAATGCAGATTTGTTTCTTTTCAAATATAAAGGAATGTCTCCTTTAAGTAAAATGAGCTAGCTTAAGGATTTAAAGTAGTTTCCCTCCAGGGCCTGAGTTTAATTTCCACACTGTAAATTGCAATGTTACCAATGTAGGTAACGTCGTAAATCATTGATGAATAAGAAAGAAGACATGCCTTTAATTTGAACTTTGTATGTGTACTCTACTGTATGTAGTCTGTATAACGGCAGACATATTTGTATTGTGCTCTAGGGGTCAAAAGAATAGAGGCAAAAGCGTGGGACGAGCGTGACACTGCCATTTAAGACATGACGCCTTCAGCTCCCAGGTTTTTGCGATCGAAACCTCATTAATAGTACCGTTGGCCGATTCAATTGTTTTTCTTAAATGCAGTGTGTTTTATTTTTGATAATAATTTAAGATCATTGAAAAAACTATAGTCGAATTTTTAATTAAGCGGAGTAAAATGACATTACGAGTATTGCCACTTTTTCATGAAATAAAAATAGGCATGTGGTATAAAAGATTTAGTTAATGGAGTCATATCAATTCAGTGAACTAGTTCAATAACTCATATTAAAGTTTTCCTAAAAGTATTACATATTTTATCATCCTTATTCAACTAGTACGCTCGACTTTAAATGCTTATGTCTAATACATTGATCAAATACATAATTCAGTTAACTAGAACTTATACGTACTAATTGATTTAAGTGTTTTAATCTATAGTTCAGTTCTTTGAACGATAAAAATAAAAAAGATCATCACTACGTTTGAATGTTGGCAACATTATTTAGATAAGTGACATTTTGACCTGACAGTTTACTCCGTCTAATAAAAAAATCGACTATAAAAGAACCGACTTCAAATGTCGCGCTAGTCAAAGTAGCTAGTAGACGTAGTCACTATTATATAATCTGTGCCAGTAGTTAGTAGTAAGTCGTCGAGATAAGTAAATGCATCGTAATACAAATGTTGATGTATTCAAAACGGTTCGGCCGATTTCGTTAGAATTTAAATGGGATCAAACATTTAAAAAAAGATTCCGACGAATTAAGAACCTCCTCCTTTTTTGTGAAGTCGGTTAAAAAGGTTATTCCCTTGCTCTCGTAAGGTTATGTTTGTATTTACGAACCTATTAATTATATACTAAGCTGGTGGCTCTGTGACCTGTAAAACTCGCGAGTCTGTCTTTGTATAGCATAAAACTGTATAACACCGCCCTCAATCCCTTGAAGTTTTTCAGATGAAAAAGTTGTATGTACCTAAGAAACATGTATAAAAAAGTTATTTATTACCTTATCCTACTACGCTGACGAAGTCGCGGGCAAAGTTGTGATATATTTTTTTGTGATTCAGTAGAATGTATTTATTGTTTTCAAGTACCTAGTTATTTTTGATCCAGTTAAAAAGTGAAGTCAATTTATATTTTACCATGCAATCTTTTTGAGGTTAAAAATACAAATACTTAAAATTATTAGTTAAGTGTAAGTGTTACTATATATTAACTATAAAAAAGAGGTTAATGAGGTAGTTAAAGACTTTAAAAACAAACTGCATGATTAATGAAACTATTATATGTACTCTCTCGAGTTACGTTTAACTGTTTCACTATCCCACGACACACCGATTATGGGTGACCTAAAGACAGTTAAAGTGAAACTGTCGGAGGTGCGTGATTCACCAGCTTCCGACTCCAATTCGATTGTAATGACATACACAACAACACAGTTTTATTGCATGGTGTTTATTTTTTTGTTACAGGCTCCAGAAAGAATTGAGCCGTGTTCTCAACTTTCCAAAAGCGCTACCGAGCAGAACGGTGAAGCTGTCAAACCTCCTGACAAGAAGGCCGGCAGTTCCGACTTGAGGAACACTGAAGTGAGCGTACTCAATATGGAAGTAGAAACGTTGAGGTGGCAGCTATCGCAGGTATGTGTCAGAATATTTTATATGCCGCCTGCGAAATACCTGGTGCACCATTACATTTTGCATTGCGAAACTATGCCGTAATGCGAATCGATTTGCTGCGCGATTGTTGATAATACCCGCGTATGTGTATAAATAATATCGGATGTTTATATACCAATGAGTTTGGTTTATTTTCAGACAGAAGCTAACAGGCAGATGCATATAGCTTTACTAAAGCAGATAGTCAGTTTTCTAAACAGAGTCAAGGAGCATATTGAGTGCCAGAAACCGGAGCTGAGTCCAAGGAAAGAAACAATGTCTGCAAGAGTCACTCCTAAGTCTTTTAATCTAGCTGACTTGCCGCGGTCCCGGTCTGTCGTTCACGTCAACAAGAATATGGAATATTCGTTAAGCCCAAACAAGAAAATAAGCACGAAGAAGATAAGCAAATCTATAAGCAACGTCAGTGGTTACAGAAATAGCAATAGTTCTTGGTAAGTACAATTATGACACTGTATATATTTTCTTGCTCTTTTGTTTTCGCTATGACTCCGTTATTTTGCCAGTGTCAATGTATTAAAAATGTTCAAGTTTTCAAGGGTGAAGTCACGTGTAAGTTAAATTTAAGTTGTAAGTCCTATAGTCATACTGCAGAATTTAAGGTGGAATTTTAGTGTGTACAATTTATGGTGTGTTTTCTACATTTTTCTGTTTCCTTAAACCCGAATACATTAATTACCTAAGTGGCAATAGTTAAAAAATGATAAATTCACATGTATACATAGCGTACACACTATCTATACATTGTGAATGGCTTTACACGTCTTATGTACTTGCAAAAAGTATCATCGCTTAATCCAGGTTATTTACTATTTGTGTGTTAAATCTCATCTTAATCCGATCCGCCAATTTTTATAAACTTTCCCGTTTTTCAAATGCTGTGCCAGTTATTTTCATTACCAAGTTTGACGTGTTTATTCCATATCTCTCGAGATACTCATCAGATCCACAAAATTTTAATGGAACCATTTCGAAATAGTATATTACGTACGACGATACGTGTGACTTAAGTAGTCGATTATTGCACGGCGTGAAGTTAGCATCTTCACGCCGTGCAATAATAGACAACTTAAGTCACGAGTATCGTATACTATTTTATAGCTGTCAGTGTGATACAAACCCGCACTTTACGCTTGCTACGCTTTTCCTTCAAATAGAAGATTATTGCACGGCGTGTAATAATCGACTATTTAAGTCACGGAAAAGCGTGCGTAAAGTGCGGGTTTAGGTCACACTGTGCTATAATAAACTTTCATTTAAAAAACAAAACAAATTGAAAATTTGTCTATATATGACAGAGTTATGCCGGAACATACATAAACAAAATATGTATAAACATCCGAATTGATAACCTCCTCTAGCAGGGTTATTCTCAATCATTCGAAAGTAAATTCGGATTTGGAAATTGCCTTAACTTCAACATGGATCTTTGCAATTCACAATGCTACGTTTGTTTTTTTTTATATTTCATCTAGAAAAAATCGGTGATTCTAATTGGAAACATTTCCGCGACAATATAGCTCACGGATGTATCAACATTCAAAAAAATGAAGATTCCGAATTCGAGTAGGTTTTCGAATGATTGAGAATTAGGGTGCTGGAAGTCAGTTGACAATTAAGGATTGTGGGATTACTTCTAACACACGACTATAAGTTTTAGAAAAAAGTTCAATAACATGATACATAATATTAGCCCGTTCCAGTGCCAAAACCTCTTAAAATACGACCGCAGCTTTCTGCGTCCGCGTGCGCGTTCGCGATCTGATTTTTAATCGTTTTCTGATCGCCGTAGAACGCGTTTGGTGTGAACCAGTCAGTGCAAATACTACTGCGCTATCTGATCGCCGCCTGGATCGTGTACGCAGGACGTTGCGGTGTGTTCGTACCTTTATTGCTGTTTCAAATATTTCTTGCCTTATTTTCCAGGAGCCCGTCTAAACTGTCCTTAACGACAGAAACAGATACAGCTCAGAAGATAACCGAAGAAATGTCTCGACTGATAACTCTTGCCAATACTGTACTGAACACTAAGCTCCCCGATCTAGCATACTCTAACAATGACGTCGAACCCACCTCTTTACCGACTCACAAAAAACATGAAAGCAGTGAAATAATCGATCCCTTGTCTTCGTTAAATCAAATAGATGAAAACGCAACAAAAGCCTTTGTACAAAATACAAAATGCGAAAGTAAAGATACATTTTCTATAGCAAATAAATTGGAAGCTAAAGACCGAAGCATGCAAGACTTCGTACTATCGCCTTCACCACTACATTGCGGTTTGGAAAACGACTTCACTGACGTGAAGATAATTGAAAAGGAAAATCCAACGAAAAATGAATCGCTCAAGTCGCAAAGATTGATAGAAAAACGGAACGAGTACAACGCGGCGCATTTTATAGAAGACGAAAGTGGATTCTCATCAATGAGCTCATTTCAAGAAATAGGCATTCCTATCATAAGTATCATACCTCCTTCTCCGTGTAAAGAAGTCGGCTACATTGATGAGATTACAATACTGGACGATACAGCCAAGTGGAAGAATAATTCCTTAGACCTCGACAACCCTGTCAAGGTTTTCTGGGTCTAATCGATCTGTTCAAATAACTTCTAGTGTTAAGTTTTTAGTGTGTCAGTAAATAAGTTTTGCACAAACGAATCGAACACATTTGACATTTTATTTATATTGCCTTAGAATATTACTTTAACTGCGATTTTTTTGTATTTTTAATTTATGCGATTAAACTTTCTTAATTATTTTATTTTTTGCTTGATTAGCCGCCCTTGTTATGGTCATAAATCTACGAGTAATTAGAAGGCCTTGCGGACAACGATTTGATGCAGTTTGTGGTTGGTAATAGATATTTAGAAACAATTATTTGTAATGGTATTAGAAAAGTACTCTAGGAGAGTCATGGTGCAATTAATGCTGTGAATTTACAGCTTTTCATTGAAGTCATGGTGATATTAATGCTGTCAATAAACCAATAACAATAAATTAAAAATTAAGGTGATTGGGCTGGTTATTAATAAGTTTGTATCATCAAATATATATATTACAACACAAATAAATATAATTATCTATACTAATATTATAAAGAGAGAACATTTGTATTTTTGTATGTTTGTAATGATTTGGCTCAAAAACTACTGGACCGATTTAAAAATTTATTTCACTAATATATAGAATGGACTTTCGAAATGAAAATAGGCTATATATTATCCCGTTTAAATCAAAGGTACATTCGTGGAGACATAATTTGCAACCTAAGTCGACAAAAAAACGGTCGAAAAAATACGTTTCTTACGAACGCTGCTCAATTGAAAACAGATGGAAGAATATTGGAAGAGTTGTACAACTTAATAAGATGTACAAAAAAGTCCGCGACAGCATATGTCTATCTCTTAAGATCGACTCACAGTAACCATTTTAATCTTTAATTTTTTGTTAAAAAATATAACATAACTTCCAAGGCTATTTTCAAGTATATAGTATTAATCCTTATCCAAATAATTAAGTTATTTAGCTTGGCCACATATTATAGATTAAAATTGTCCTTTACAGTATATAATTCAAATGAAAACTCTAGAAGATATCACGGATTTCACATACACGCATCGCAAAATTAATAAAATATCTGCAGTGAAACCACAGATTAGGTCATAGTTACTTCGAAAATATTATTATAGGCTTAGCGATGCTGTAGAGCCCCACCGATCACAATCAATTTGAAGTCAATATAGTATAATAATATATTTTTACTGTATAACATTCTATTGTATAATATAGTTATGATCTATATATAAACCACCCCGACTGATCTATGTATAATATTTTCAATAAAAGCATTCCAATGACTCTAAACACGACATTTAAAATCTGAGCTGTAAGTTGGTGTGGATTTAAGTATTCTGTAGAGTATAGGAGATGTCCCAGCATCAGGTCAATGCTTCCATGTTCTTACAATATCGTTGAAGAAGAAGATTTTCGAATTGATCAGACCTATGAAAGTTGATTAAAGCTTATAGTTTTATAATGATTGAACGAATTTTCATGAATCAAAGCTAAGAACACTCTCGATGAAGACATCTATAAAAAAAACTATCAATAATAAAATCAGAATCGGTTCATCCGGTTGGGTGCTAAGATGCTACAGACAGACACAGAGATACACACGTTAAACGTATAATACCCCTACTTTAAATCAAAATCGGTTCAACCGGTTGGGTGCTAAGATGCTACAGACAGACACACAGATACACACGTTAAACGTATAATACCCCTACTTTTTGCGTCAGGGAACGCCGTAAGGTTACGGCGGCAGATGTTCTCCTTGGTGGTAAGCTACTTTTCAACCGACTTCCAAAAAGAAGGAAGTTCTCAATTCGTCTGTATGTTTCTTTTTTTGTGTGTGTATGTAACGCGATTACTCCGACAATGGTGAACCGATTCGAATTATTATTTTTGTGATCGGTAGGATACGTTTTCTAGGTGGTCCCATTGTAATTTCATTGAGATGTAATAAGTATCTTCAGAGATATGACGATAAACGTCTCAAACTTGCTACTGAAATTGACTCGCGGGGCATTGAAGTCAGTTGTTTTAGTTTTAAAACTATCTTAATTATTGGTAGATTTAATGATCCCACGAAAACCCATGATTCATGAATGCACATAAAACTTTCATTGGTAGGTATATAGCTAGGATTAGAACCAACGACCCTCGGGTCAGAATCAGGGTAACTATCCTTTACGCCAAAGGGCCGTCCAATATCACTACGTGAGTATTATAGAACAATGCCCATCACTGCGTCTGTCTGTCTGTTCGCAATAATCTCAATAGCTTCTGAACGGATCATCATGCGGTTTTCACCAATAGCCAGAGTGTTTATGAGGAAGGTTTAGGTGCATAATTCGTTAAGGTTTTGTGTAAATTGGTTGAAATATGACGATGATTGTTAAATATGTTAATATTTTATATTCGATGATGCGATCGATGATGGAGCGTCTTACCCAGAAGATACCTATTCACCCGTGATTTGAAGACCTACATGGAAGTTGCTACATGCAACTTCCTTGGTGCGATAGTTTATGTCATGATAAATTACTCTTTGATTTATGCAACTTCCTTGATTTTCACTTTTTGGTTATAATGTCATAAAACGTCAAAGTAAAAAATGTAACAACCAAAACATTCATCAATTTTTTTTATTAATTTTATTAAACGTTTCGATTAAAAATCTTTAAATTTTAGTCAAGTATCAAAATTCTCAGTAAAAATGCCCGATCGTACTTCTGAAGTAGGCAGCGGTGACTTGGAGGGTCAGGGTTCGAAGGTTGTTACTCCTCCTCCCCCCCCAAAGCAGCCTGATGTAGAGTTAGTAGTTGACGGCTTCGGCTTTATGCCGAGACAGTCACCATTATTACCCTCCACCGACTCTTCCAAAGTCTTCGATAAGAAGAAGCCATCGAAAGATGAAACTTCTCCTATACCAGAAGATACAAAAAATCCATGCGCTTCCAGTTCAAACATTCAAATAGTAAGACGGTACACTTGGAAGACGAAGAACAGAATGACTGTTCAGGTAATAAAAAAATCTTATTACATTAAAATATTCTTTTATTATTATATAAGATAAGAGGACAGCACGACGCTCACCTGATGGTAAGCGATGACGTCTACCAATTACAGATACAGCGGCATGCAAAATTCTGAATAGACAGAATTTTGGACGTCACTACACTGCGCCTGTTACCTCGAGTTAAAGATGTTAAGTCTCAAATGCCTTTATTATCTATCTTAATAATATCTTAAACACGGTACTAACAGATGCATATACTACTAAAATTCACCTTTGTTCAGGTAATCACGTACGGGGCAACAATAACGACAATCCAAGCGCCTGACAAAAAAGGCGATCCTGATGATGTTATTGCAGGATTCGACACATTAGAAGGTAGAATGGACAATGTTTTTACTAAAAATAATCTAGCTTGAAAAACGTAATAGTTATATAAAATAAGTTAATAATGGAAAATCTAAAGACATTGTAGCAACCTCAAAAAAAAAACGGTTATAAATAAAATTTAACACTTTTTGTAACAGATTTTAGAGCAGACATCAATGGACAAAGGTTAAATGATAGAAAAATGATGGTCTATGAACATATAGTATGCTTTGCTTACTCACCGTGCCGTGGGTCCTACATAGGAGTTAATCGATTCGTATCTTCTAGAACCAAAAAGGCCTACAACAATCTAAAATAAATGCTGATGAATCATAATAGGTTGTCATTTGTTTCCCAAAGTGTGTACAGTTCGACCGTTAAAACATTAGTATAAGTATAAGTATTCACTTCCGAGTATATAAATCTCAGTCGATATGCAACTTTCAGAGTACTTCCAGCAAAGGAATCCTTACTTTGGTGCCACAATTGGGCGCTATGCCAACTTAATCAAACATGGCACATGCATCGTCAGACCTTCGGGCCGCGTTTACATGCTGTCCACCAATAGAGGTCATGATCACTACCACGGCGGCTACATAGGCTTTGATAAGGTAAATGAGTTTAATTCAATAAGAATGACAAGGTTTAAAACTTCAAAAACCATTTTAAAATTTGAATACATCTATAAACATTGTTTTACACATTCGATTACATCAGAATTATACATTCATGTAATTGATTAAACCAACGGGATTATTCTTAACTTTTAAGGTAAACTGGCGGTCATATGTGTCTGGGAACAAGGTGATAATGAGCCACGTATCAGAACGGTTCGATGAAGGGTACCCTGGCACATTGATGGTTCAGATCACTTTCGAAGTGACCTGCGACAACATCATCAAGATCGATATGAAGTGCACTACGAGTGAACCTACTATAGTCAACCTCAGCAATTCGCCTTACTTCAATCTTGCTGGACATGTTAGTATTGTCTTACTTAGGTATCATACAAACGGCCGTATCACGGGCCGTATTTATGAAGGCCGTATTTTGACGGTCACATAGCGGTAGATTTGACACAAGTAATGTTAATAATGTATTGGTTTGAATCTAGTTTGAGTGACACTATGCGTTCGCGAGCTCTGTGAGATCTCACAGTTTCATTATAAAGAATCGCTGTTAGGCGAAGGCAGCTACATTTTCAGCTATTCGTAGTATTGCAGATCATTTATATTTGAGAAATGAGGATTATTTCCAATTTTTCCATAATTAACTTGCTTATAAATACAATCATAAATAAAAATAAACTACTACAACTAAGGCAATTCAGGGCGTGGCGGAACAGCATCTTGCATCTAGCCTTTCTTTTGGATTGAATGGTATGAGAGTCAAGAGTCACAGAAGTGGAGGCGTTATCGCCGCGAAATAGAGATGCAGTTCCAGCAAAGGCGGGAGAAGCCGCGGAAAGCTAGTTAAAAATAAACTATTCATTATCGGCTACCTTCAAATTAGTAGAGCGCCGTTTCCGTTGCACGAAACACTACCCAAGCAATGGACAAATTATCGTAGGTCATAATGACATACATGATGACATGATTGACGGAGACATGCTGAAGGTAGCCAACGAGAAGATTATACTTTATATTCTTGGTAGCCAACTATGATTGATAGTATAGTTCATCTATGGCCAGCTTTTGACTATGGGATGTAATATATATTACATATTGAGCTATATATTACATCCCGTGATTGCTGTTCACACTGTAAGATATATGTTTTGGAACAGTTCAGCTTCGGTCACCATTGCGTCATCACTTTTTATATCATCACGGATAATATGGAGGTTGTTTTGCTTGATTTCTACGATAGTTCTTCAGATGTATTCAACTTTACCTGAAATATGACTTTGGTAAAAAGGATATTATATAAAAATTTGACCCATCCTATTATTATGACGTGAATTCACTAAAACTTAAGGAATTTGAATAAATACTGGCTAAATACTGTAATTGTGTAGAGCCATAATAAAAACAAAAAAACTGAGGGCGAGGCAGAGAGAGGCGCGGTTTCCGGGAACGTGAGGTAAAATATACCTACACCTTCAAAAATATCGCTCAGTCGGTCGAAAAAATATTTATTATATTAGTTTGGGATGTAATATAAATCATAGCACAGTGTAAACGGTCTCGTATAAAATGTATAACGAGCGCTAAAGTATTATATCTCAAGATATAATATATATGATATTATATCCCATAATGAAAAGCCGACTTTAGACTCGAAGTCGAAATACAATATGTACATGTGATGTGTCTGTACTTTGTTTTCTTACTCTACATTTGTTGGGTTTCAGCACACCGGCGCCGAGACTATGTACGATCACATATTTACAATAAATGCTGATAAGTATACAGTGGTTGAAGATGATGGAATAACTACTGGTAGGAATCAATAACTATTTTATTAACCTCTTTCCTTACTTCTAGTTTTTTTTCAACGGTAGAGGGAAATCTTCATTTATACGGTAGAAATAAAGCTTTGTGGTTATGTCTGGCTGCCTATTGGTGACTTAAAACCCCTCCCTCCTGCAATTACTGCTACATTTTATTCTACAGCAATTTTTTTCCATTTTTACTTTTTTCCTTTCTTTCTATGTTAATATATTTTTTTTTATTTCCACATTGACTTGATATAATTACTATTAAGTATATCTAACTATATTTTTTATCAAATTGTTGACCCATTTGCCTTTACGGCAAGTAAAAGACATTTTCGACATAGGCTTGGAAATGGGTCCGCCAGTCGTATTATCCGTTAACAAACTGAAACTATCTTCTTTTATTTTCTGAACCATTTTCCACTCGCATTCCAGTCTCTTTAGCTCATATTCTGAACAACATTTTTAAGAGACTGGTCATCTCAAGGTTGTCTGGAAGAGATCGCTTTAAGCGATAAGACCGCCTGTTGCCACATTGTTTTATTTACCATTTTTTACTTTTAATTCGTATGGTGTAATAATGTTTATTTATCCATCTATCTCAAGTGCAAAATGGGTAGTTTTTAGCTTGACTCTTTTGAAATATGCCCCGAGTCCACAATGGCTCGTGAACAATTGCGTTCCTGGGGCTGTTGTTTTCAATATTCTCAGCATCATGTAAGCTGTTGTAGTGTTAGGGAAGAAAATCTTTGTATTGGCCGCCGTAATGCTCTCCGTGCGTCTTCTTTACCATTCTTCCTGAGTTCTGTACCTGATGGAGAGTTTTTCGAAGTACACTGGAAGCTTGCCATAGTATTGCGATGGCATCTTAAGTGCCGCCGTTTTGGCTAGTTTGTCTGCTTGTGCATTGTTTTCGATGCCCACGTATGCTTTGATCCAGTATACTCTTACTTTCACGCCGATAGTTTTTAAAATTGCCTTGTATTTAAGCTGCCAATCAGTTTTCAGTATACTGATCGCCAATAGAAACGTAACCGCTTTGATGATTGCTGATAGTTGCAAATATAGTCAATATTCTTTCAAGATAAATATAAAAAAAATGAATATCTAAATACAATTATATTAGGTATATTTTATTGGGTAGCATACATAAAAATAAAGAGATGTTGTGTTTTAATTGGTAATCTCGTCTATTTTTTAAATTCATTATAAATAATTGAATGTGCCTAGTATTAGTAAGGCATAGTAACTTCGTATAGCCTGAGTGGCTAGTACTGGTGTCAGATTTTTTTGCTGTTTTAAGACTTCTGGCATGACCTACGATTGCTGTACTAGAACAATCGATTGAGACTTCGATTTAATGTGTCTTCTTAATCACGGTAGCACTCAGGTGTAAATGCTAGTCACGGTCATTCAACTATGATATTAGGTAAACGTATAACTTACAAATTGTGTCTGCCATAAAATGCCTGTTGCAGGAGTGAAAAAAGTTGTTGGAGGTACTGCCTACGACTTCAGAGTACCAAGGGTACTCAGGGGAATGCTTCCTAGAATACCACAGGGCGGATATGACATAAACTACTGCATAACCCAAGGGTCTGATCAAGTATTGACATTCCACACCAGGTAATATTTTGTATAATATGAATATGATGTAACAAGTGACTATGCCTGCCACTTGGCAGGCGGTAAAGTCTGTCTTAGCCAGTAACGAATTGAAAATGCCTCTAAAAGCATTTTTTAAGGTCTGGCAGATAAGTAGGCATTTGACTTGATATGCTGTCTACGATGGAATCTTGCTTGTATGAAATTGAAAGATGGTACTGAGACGAGTTGCTGGATGGGAATTTCGTAGAAATATGACGTTGAAGAAATGTCTCTATCTCATAATTATAATACTGACATTTTTATTAAGTTATAAGTTCCTGTTGAGTCAGTCAATATAGTTTGTAGATATCTTTCTGACCACCTAATTTCTAGATAGTTGAGAACTTAAAAAAATCTTTGTTATTAGATTGTCACTTTCACTTTCAGGGTATTGCATCCAGTTTCTGGAAGAGTGCTGGAAGTCTATAGCAATCAACCTGGCTTGCAGTTCTATACTGGAAACCAGCTGCCAGACCCTGACAAAATTGTTGAGGTTAGAGAAACATCATTTTTTGTAATAACTACGTATTAATAGTACGAGAGCCCATGATAAAAATTTTCCTCGTCGTTTTACGACCAAAAACTAAAAAAAAATTATTATTTAATCGATAAATATTCTGATTCCAAATATACTAATTTCATTTCCGTGTCACGACTGAGGTCCATCGTATATATGAAAATGCAGCATTATCAAATGTGTCGAAAAATTCTGAACTGTTTGGATAGCCATATGTCTTATTTTCAGAATGTACTTGTAAGATTGAAACCAAAATCACAATTTTCAGACACCAGTAGCGATGCACGTACCCAGGAGAGTGAAACACAGGCTAGTAGTAGCGTAACAAGCACCAGCCGACTCCGAAACGTTCTTTGTGTTTTTTTTGTGACATTTAAAATATCTAAAATACGGTAAACCGGACAGCAACACAAAACAAAAAAAAATGCAATTTTTTTGATTTTTGATAATGCGCTCATTCCCCATGACACGCGCAAACGTCGAGTCTACTTGTCTGCATTATGTTCAGCCAAGGATGACATTCATGTAGCTCAAGTTTTCACTACTTTTTTAGGGTTCCATAACCAAAGGGTAGGAGCAAAACCCTATTACTAAGACTTCGCTCTCCATCCGTCCGTGCGCCCGTTATAGTAGGCCCTATACAAGAAACGTGTTTTATTCGGCGGTTTTGCTCGATCTTATGAACATCATTAGATAAGACTTTTAAGTAATATATATGGCGGCTATAACAACAAATATAAACTGAAAAATCTGACTTCACATACCGCACGAGTAATTTCCAGTAGCAAGTTAGATATTTTGATCGCCATATCTCTGAAGATACTCATCAGATCTTGATAACATTGACTTTGAATTGATTTATTGAACACCATTCAGAAAACATTAAAAACTAAGTAAACATTTACAAATAAGTGTTACAAAAGGCGGTCTTATCGCTGAGAGCGATCTCTTCCAGACAACATTTGGATAATGAGGATTTGTTTAATGAATATGGCGGGGTAAATATGGTGTTAAATACCTAAACTAAAATAAATAAGTAAATACATAAACACTACACTGCAGATACATATAATACATAAATAATATATTTATCAATAAACAATACATATACTATATAAATAAATATAACAAGGAGAGAAAACAAAAATTACAGTAGGTAGCAATTTAATCTTACGAGAGATAGTGAGCTTTGACACGTTCTTTGAATGTAGTAATGGTCTGGCAACGTCTTACTTCAACTGGAAGCGCATTTCAGAGCCTTACAGCTTGTACTGCGAACGATTTGTCGTAGAACGAGCTATGATGACTAGGCATCAACAATGTATGAGTCTCTAAAGACCGTAAAGAGAGAGAATTGGAAGTGTGTAGGAATTGGAAGAGGTCTTTAAGGTAGGGAGGAGAAGTAGGATTAAACAAAATATTAAACAGGAGGGTAAGGATATGAGCATTGCGGCGAAGGCGGATGGGTAGCCATTTAAGCTTTGAACGGAATTCGGAGACGTGGTCATATTTGCGTAGGCCAAATATGAATCTAATCGCAAAGTTTTGGAGTCGTTCGAGCTTGTTTAGCTGTTCCTCAGTGATGTCCAGATAGGCGGCGTCGGCGTTATCAAGAATAGAAAGAAGAAGAGACTGTGCAAGCGCAGCTTTAGTGGCAGTAGGCAAGAAATTTCGTAATCTTCGCAGTGCACCCGCGGCTGCAAACATTTTGTTACTGACAGCAGTCAACTGAGGACCCCAAGACATGTGCTGATCGAATAATACTCCCAGGTTCTTGACAGTTTCACTGTAAGGGATAGTCACCCCATTAAAAACGACATGCGGTAGTATGCCTCGATTGGTTTTTGATACAGTTCTAGAACTGCCCACTATAAGGACTTGCGTTTTATCCGGGTTAATTTTCAGACCATGGGATTCGCTCCACTCAGATATACAGCGTAAGTCGGCATTTACACGTTCTACGACAGTTCCTATTTGATTCAGGAGCGCATGACAGTAAATTTGGAGATCTTCTGCATAGAGGTGGTAGGAAGAAGAGATATGTTGAGATATGGAGTTAATAAAAATGGCAAATAGGAGAAGAGATAAAACACCGCCATGCGGTACGCCGAAAGTCGTGTCGCACCATGAAGAGAGAATCTCTTCAACGCGGACGCGCTGACGACGACCAGACAGGTAACTATGAAACCAGTCAATCACCGATGGAGATATGTTAATAGAGCGAAGAATTGCAAGAAGAATGTCGAAGTCAACGGTATTGAAGGCGTTGCTAAAATCGAGTAGCGTCAGCACAGTTAACTGCCCATTTTCCATAGCTAAACGGATATCATCAGTAATTTTGACGAGGGCAGTGACTGTGCTGTGACCTGGACGGAAGCCGGATTGAAAAGGATTGAGGAGTTGATTAGATACAAGAAAAGAATGTAGTTGATGATGGATGAGGCGTTCAAGTACTTTAGAGAGGAATGGGAGAATGGATATCGGACGGTATTCAGAAAAGGTCTTTGGGTTAGGTTTTTTAGGTAGGGGTATAATTTGAGCTTCCTTCCATATTAAAGGAAAGGTGCTACTGGATATGGAAAAATTAAGGATATGGCAAAGGGTAGGGAGGATGACATCGATCAAAGGGATTAGCATGTTCCTACTAATACCGTCAAATCCGACTGCGTTAGAAGTTATGGTAAGAATTAACATCACAAGCGGTAAATTCACTAAAGAAAAATTGCGGGTGGTCAGGAGTCAAAAGAGTAGAAAGATGATGCAAAGTTGCAGTTTTATTGCTGTCCATAATAGTCGACGGCGAAGTGAAATGCTGATTGAGAGAATTAATGTCTAGGCTATGAGGTAAAGTACTATTTTGACGAGATTTACCGACTCCAAGAGACCTTAGAAATTTCCACACTTTAGCAGAATCATTATTATCAACAGATTTGTGAATATGGCGGCGTTGTGCATCCCTCCACACTCTATTGCAGCGATTCCGAGACCTGGCATACCTATCTTTGTTGGCTTTACTAGGATTGTTCTTATAGCTAGATTTAGCAACAGACTTTTTATGAATTGTTAAACACTGAACTTGTTAAAGTGTGAGACACTTTAAAGAAACATAATATAAGACTTTTTATGCATTAGGATTTTAATATCATCGCAGAGCCATGGTGCAGGTAGTTGTTTAATTTTGATTCGCCGTAATAGTGCATGCTTGTCGTAAAGTTGAGTCATAATAGAATTAAAAATTGCAACTTGATTATCAACGGACTCAGCCTCTACGACGTCAGACCAGTCAATTTTTTCAGCGTCTGCGATGAAATCTTCCTGGTTCATGCCACTAAAGTTGCGCTGAAGAATAATAGTTGGCTTGGGCTTAGGAGGTCGTACTTTGTAGGAGAGATAGATTAGGTCATGATACGAAAAACCATCAGCTGACAGCTGACCGTGCTTCTCAACATGCGATAAAGAAAGAAGATACAATAATTAGATCTAGCAGTGAAGGGACAGAATTAGGAAAGTGATGCGTAGCGCTAAAAGGAAGAGAGAACAAATTACAAGAATGAATGATAGACATGAGACGAGATGAACGAAAATCATTTTTTAACAAGCAGGTATTAAAATCACCCATAATTATTTAGTGAGCATAGGAGGGTAAATAGATTTTCTAATATATTTTGAAAGGAAGACAAATAGTTAACGTGTAAAGAAGGGCTATAGTAGACTCCGAGAAGAATTTTAGTGTGTGATAGAAGAACTTCAATGAATAGATGCTCACCGGCGTTAGCGGGGGGTGGTTGTGCCGATACACTAATTACAGAAAAGGAGATGTGTGCACGCAAATAGATAGCTACGCCACCGCCACCACGACCGGTTCGATCATTCCGAATGAGACGAAAGCCAGGTAAAGGATAAAGAATGGAAGGAAGACAAGGTTTAAGCCAAGATTCGGAGACTAATATAGCATGAAGATTATTACTGTCGAACGACGCCAGCATATCTGGAAAGTGTGCTGGAATGCTCTGGGCATTTATATGGATTACATTGAAATTTTTTGTTACATTAGAAAATAGATGATCTAGGTTTTCATAGAGACTGGGAAGGCTTACAAAACTATCATTGTTACTACTTTTAGACGAAGAAATTGATAAAAAAGTATCAGAATCATTGCTATCACTGGATACAGACATATAAGAATAATATATTACTTAAAACTATATAAATATATAGGTACCTATTGCTATAATGCTTAGTCTATTAGCTAATAGAACAAAAAAGTCCTGCTTCACCTGCCGGTTGTCAGTGTACAAAAAAACTGTAAACAAAAAATAAATAAAAATAATAATTAAATAAATAACACACATTGTATTTTTGATCAGCCCGAATAATACTATAATAAGCTGTATAAAATTCAATTTGCAATAACTACGTACAATATTTAACGGCACAACACTTTCAAACTGCTAACGGCCATAAGACACAATCAACTTGTGAGTGGTACAGAAAACGTAAAGATTAATAGATAAGTGAAATAAAAGTAAGTTAACTTTATAAGAACAAACAGACACTTTTTGAATAATGATAAAATTTTGCCGATCAAATTGTATAACGTAGTATTACCCTAAACAACAGTATCAATCAAATATTAGGCACTGTCATTATCACTGTCATATGAATTAGTTGTCATTTACTGTCACTTAATTTTTGATCTGTGTTTTATACTATTATTATAGCTTACAATTTTACATAAAAAATTCAAGAAATGCAGTCAGTACAATGTACCTTCTACAGAAATAAAGATAAATATGAATTATACTAAACTTCGGGGGTAGTAAACATTTGGAAATAATAACAGTTCTGACACTTCCGACACCAGTACACAACTCGAACAGTCAAAGGACAGATCATAAGAAAATGGAATAGAGCTTTACTTCTTCTTACTTAGCGAAGCCATAGCCGCCGCCCGGCGCGTTTTAGGCGCCGGGGCCGTCTCGTGTACTGCTGTAGATGTCCCATGAGTCGACGTAGCGGCAGGCACGTCCAGCATGATGAGGTCGGCCAGGCAGGTCACCCGACGACGCACTCCGTCCGCTCCGAGCACATACACAGAGCCTTCGCGAGTCCAGCATTTCGACATCCCAAAATATTCTCGCGCAGCCATGAATGTATCATGTCGCGACTTCGTAAGAAACTCAGACAGTGTAATGCCTGAGTCTTTTAACTGAGTCTTGGCAGACCAGATCTTGCTGCGCATTGAAATGTCTCGTAGCTTGATTAGTACAGGCCGAGGCTTACCCGAAGTCAATGGCTTACCCATCCTGTGGCAACGACTGATGTCTTCAGCATTGAAATTAGGCAGCTTGAGTTTCTCTGTGATACAATGCTGTATCGCAGTGTCCACACACTCCGTCTTGTCCTCAGCGAGCCCACGAAGAAGCAACATTTTGCGACAACTATGCATCTCCATGTCATCTGTCTTATGGTCTAGGAAGTCTACTTGCCCCTGTAGTGCTTGAAGTGCCGCAAGAACAAACTCTTTAACTTGAGAAATTCCTCGTGCAAGTTCGAAGAGTCGTCTCCTGAAGATGCTGTTTTATGAAGCTCCTTACTAAACTCTTCCATCCTCTTTGTGAAGAAATCACGCATATGGGAGAGCGAGTCCTGGATTTCCTCCATTTTGTGTTGCGTAGTCAGTGAGAGAAGTGGTGGTTAAAAAAAAAGAAAAACTGCTTAAAAAAGTTGTGTGTGTTGAGATTGACACTTCCCGGCAGGTATTCGAACTTGTATTTTAATAATTCATTAAAATTATGTTGATTATTGAACTGTTTCTATTATATTTTAATTAATTAATATAGGAGAACTTTTTGAGCTAGGTACTTTTTGGCACCTACGCGCCAAAAAAAAAGAAAAAACTAAAACTACACACAGACAAATTGATAACCTACTCCTTATTTGAAGTCGGTTGAAAACAAAATAAACTTGGAAATTAACTCCCAATATAAATAAACTGGCCAAGTGCAAGTCGGACTCGCACTTGTAGGGTTCTGCAACACAGTTAAGAATTCCATAACTATGATTTTTCGCAACTACAAAATTAACTTTGTTTTTCATAGTGTTTGTATGAAAAACAAAGTGATATTTGTGGTCGCCATATCTCTATAACTGCTGACTGTATCTCAAACCAATTTTCGTTGTTAGTTTTTATTGAGATCTACAGCATATATTTTTTTTAGCTTTTTCACTCCCATACTTTATAAGTTAGAGGGGGGACACACACATTTTACCACTTTAGACGCACCTATCTTTCAAATGATTGACTTTAAGAAAAAATGTTGTTAGAAACCTCAATGTCATTTTTGAAGACCTATCCATAGACACCCCACCCCACACGTATAGGTTTGAAGAAAAACATTTTTTTTTGTTTCAGTTCCATGTATGGCATGCCCTCCCTTAAACTTTTATATTTTTTATATTTGTATAAAAATCGGAAAGCGATTCACAGAATAATATATCTACCTACCAAGTTTCAATTCTGTAGTCCTAACAGTTTCGCAATATAATATCGTTTAAAAACTAAAAAAGAACCGACTTCAATGCCGCGCTATTCATTTTCAGTACCAATTTTGAGATGTTTATCTCAATATCTCTGGAGATACTTATCATACCTCGATAAAATTACCATGGTACCACACTTGGGACATCTACTTTCGAACAAAAAAAGAATAATCAAAAACGGTTCATAAACGACGAAGACATCCGCGAACAAACATTAAAAAAAATATATATATACGGTCGAATTGAGAAACCTCCTCCTTTTTTGAAGTCGGTTAAAAATGGCTGTGACATACGGACGGACAGACAGACATGACGGATCTATAAGGGTTCTGTTTTTTGCCATTCGGCCACGGAACCCTAAAAACGTGAATTGTTCGGCTTTTTTTGCGTAAGATTTGCTCGATTCTGAGATACGGCTCAAATCATTGTTTGTAGTCTTTGTGCCGCAAAAAGTTGTTACAACGCCGCTCAGCAGTACATTTGAAAATCATTGCATATTAAACTGTGGAACAGACCCTATGCGAGTGATTCCCATTTACCCTTGCCCAGTTTATTTAGAACTACTTGCATTATGCGGTTGTGCCCGCGTTTATAAGTATTATATGTCCTAATTTTACTCTGCTGACTGACACAGTATCTATCTTATATATAAAAATTAATCCCAATTTCCCTTGGTCACGCGTGAACGGCTGGACCGATTTCGCTAATTCGTTTTTGTTGTTTTTTATCGTCAGGAGATGGTTCTTATGAAAAAAAATTAAAATAAATAATAGTTGTTTTTAACGCAGGTGAAGCCGCGGGGCACAGCTAGTACAATATAAAATTATAGTTATGTATTAATTTACTGCGATTTGGAATCCTTCGTGTGCGATACAAAAGTCTGACTTGCGCTTAGCCAGTTTTATTTAAATTATTTATTCTATTTTTGCGTAGCCTCCGAAGCCTAGTGAAGAAGAGGAAGAGGAGGCAAGTTCTGTGAAAAGTGAAAGTGCGGAAGATTCGACCGTTGATACGAAAGAAGATGTAGAGGAAGAGGAAAAAGTGGATGAGGTGATTTAACTTCTTTTTATGTATGTGCTTAGCTTAGGTAATTTACAACGTTCACATGTCAAACCGTTTTAACCGATATCACAAAAAAGGAGGGATTGCCAATTCGTCTTTATTTTTCAACCGATTTCCGAAAAGAAGGTGTCCTGTCAATTCGTCTGTATGTTTTTTTTTCTTTTTAGGGTTCCGTACCTCAAAAGTTAAAAAAAGGAATCCTTATAAGATCACTTTCTTGTCCGTCTGTCTGTCGTCCGTCTGTCTGTCCGTGTCGCCACTGATTTTCTCAGGAACAGGTGGACCTATCAAGTTGAAATTTATACTTGATACTGAAGTCTATAGTCCCTATTGGGTGTATAAAAATCAAGGTCTTGAGTCAACACAATTAAAAGATATGGGCAAATTTAGATTTTCGCGAAAACTTCTTAGTACCAAAATGTACTTTAATTTTTAACTTTTTTTATTTTTCGAAATTTTTCCTTTATTTGTGCTGTAAGACCTTGCTTATAACCAAAATTAACAATTCTAGGTAAACCGGAAGTACCATATAGGCTTTGGGTCGAAAACCTATAGGGTACTTCCCGTTGACCTAGAATCATGAAATTTGGCAAGAAGCAAGGTCTTACAGCACAAATTAAGGAAACATTTCAAAAAATAAAAAAAGTTAAAAATTAAAGAAGGGTGTCCCCATACATACATAGTTTGCGCCAATTAATGTAGACCTCTGATTACATGAGCGCTGATACAATATAGAGGTCTAGCTTAATTGGTTGGTACGGAAGCCTTGGTGGGCGAGTTCAACTCGTTCGTTTTTTACGCGAGTACTACACCAATTGAGAACTTATTCGAATGATTCTTTTTTAGGGTTCCGTAGCCGAATGGCAAAAAACGGAACCGTTATAGATTCGCCATGTCTGTCTGTCTGTCTGTCTGTCTGTCCGTCCGTATGTCACAGCCATTTTATTCCGAAACTATTAGGACTACAGAATTGAAACTTGGTAGGTAGATGTATTCTGTAAACCGCTTTCCGATTTTTATACAAAAATAAAAAATATAAAAGTTTAAGGGGGTTTAAGGGGGGGTTTATCCCATACATGGAAATGGAACAAAAAAAAATTTTTCGTCAAACCTATGCGTGTGGGGTATCTATGGATAGGTCTTTAAAAATGACATTGAGGTTTCTAAAATATTTTTTCTCAAAGTCAATCATTTCAAAGATAGGCGCGTCTAAAGTGATAGAATGTGTGTCCCCCCCCCCCCCCCCCTCTAACTTCTAAAGTAAGGGAGCGAAAAATCTAGAAAAAATATATTCTGTAGATCTCAATAAAAACTTTCAGAGAAAATTGGTTTGAACGAGATACAGTCAGCAGTTGTTGAGATACAGCGACCGCAAGTATAACTTTGTTTTTCATACAAACACTATGAAAAACAAAGTTATTTTTGTAGTTGCGAAAAATCAAAGTTATAGTATACTCTACTGTGTTACGGAACCCTACAAGTGTGAGTCCAACTTGCACTTGGCCAGTTTATTTTAACACGGTTTTACTAGCTTTGACTGTATCTATAGTAGGTACCTAATGACATTTTTAACGTTATTTTACTCCCTTCAAAACGTCTGATCACTTATCTAGGACCCATGACAATTTAATCATTTAAATAGTTTGTCCAACTATCTTTACCAGGATCTTCGGAATTAGGATTTTTTTATATCCGATTTACTGACATTTTATAATCATTAAATTAATTTGTGTAAATTAGATTTTATTCAGACATTTTTTTCTTTAAAATATTTTTTATTATTTTTTTTTATCTACCGTAAATAATATTATTTCAATTCTGTTGATCATTGCACATCACTGTTATGGTCTTCGAGCATTTACCAATGGAGATGTTAACGTTGTAATCCAAACATTTTTTTCTGCCGATACTTACGGAGGACGAGGTAAACACGCATTGCACACACACAAATTACTCACTTTAACGATCCCGCACACTAGCTTGAAACACGCACACAGTATTAAAAATACAGCGTAGTTACGCACGCTCATATGGCCAAAAATGGCTATATGGCCAGCAGAAGGGTACGCCTTGCGTTAACATCTCCTTTGGTAAATGCTCGAAGGTTATGGTAGATGTATGAGTCCCTTATTTTCTATAAGAGCTAATTGTACATTCTTGCAATAATAAATTTATCAATTCATTTCGCTACTGAAATGAACTAGAGCGGTATGTTAAGTCGTTGTTCTTAGATTTTTAAAACGATCTTAATTATTATTCAACCTATAAGGGGTATGACACCACACTGAATTAGAGACCCCAACGTGGCCCCTAATTAGGCGCCCTATTGCCCTTGTGTTATTACACTGCACATACACTCTTGGGCAAATAATACCGGTCAGTACATGTCAGTACGAAGTATAAGAATAACTCTCAAAATAATAGAGCAACATGAATGAAACTGTATGTTGTAGATAATGTAATTGTTAATAAAACGACACTAAGGGCCAGTTTCACCGGTTCCTGACAGCGCTAATATGAAGAAATCTGACAGATTTTGAAGGCGACATGTATCAGATAACTATCTAACGCATTATTTTCTGATGCGATGTTGCGGGATATTGTTCCATTCTTCCACTAACGCATGTTTCAGGTCTCTTAAGTGTAGCTGGGGCGGGGTTTCGACTTCTTACACACTTCCCGAGCTCGTCCCAAGCGTGCTCAATCGGATGTTGATATCTCAGAAACACGTTTTTCATAATGCAAAACAAAGTCCCCTTAGACTATCTGTGCTTTTAGAAACTACGTACCTAACTACTTTCGATGCATAATTTACTAATGAGATAATTCTGTTTTTTTATTCGGTATTTTAGTAGTTTTGTTATATTTTTCCTGTTGCAGGGTCAAATGAGCTACGGCTATGTACCGCTAATAGGGAAACAAGGGACTTTCTACAAAAAACACGGTTTATTCTGCTTAATGCCGCAGAATTATCCCGATGCTTGTAACCATGTAAGTATATCTTTTACTTCTACATTTGACAGTACAGTTAATTATTGGTAGAAATCTTTACCTTATATCATAAAAACCCCCTAATAATACTTAACCTCAAAATTTAAAACCACCACCATCGACTGATTTGTATAGTCTGTTAATTGAGACTATTCCAGTGAGCTTCATAACGACATCTCTGCTGTAAGTTGGTGAAGAGTAGAGCTTTCTGCAGATTCCAGGAGATGCACCAGCATTAGGTCAACGCTCATGCATGTTCTTAAAATATAATTGAAGTAAGAGGATACCGAATTTTGAATTGATCAGACCTCTGAAAGTTCATCTCGTAGCGTTATCGACTAGAGAAAAATTCGTGGTTTTAAAACGGCTGAACAGATTTTCATGAATCAAAGATAAGAACACTCTCGATTATGATACCTTTTAAACAAAAAAAAAACTAAATCAAAATCGGTTCATCCGTTTGGGAGCTAGGATGCCATAGGCATAGGATAGAACATAAATACACACGTCAAAAAAAAAAAAAAACTTATTAAGATAGTTTAATAAAAAACCGGCTAAGTCGAGTTAAACTCGCCCACCGAGGCTTCCGTACCAATCAATTAAGCTAGACCTCTAAATTGTATCAGCGCTCATATAACTCAGAGATCTACATGAATTGGCGCAAACTATGTACTCGTATGTATGGGGACACCCTTTAATTTTCAACTTTTTTTATTTTTTGTATTTTTCTTTATTTGTGCTATAAGACCTTGCTTCTTGCCAAATTTCATGATTCTAGGTCAACGGGAAGTACCTCATAGGTTTTCGACTCAAAACCTATAGGGTACTTCCGGTTTACCTAGTTTATAAGCAAGGTCTTAGAGCACACGTAAAGGAAAAATTCCGAATAATGAAAAAAGTTAAAAATTATTATTGACGGAGTAATCGCGTAATATACATACAAAAAAAAGCATACAGATGAATTGTAATAACCTCTGTTTTTACGTCGGGGGTTAAAATAAAGCTCTCTTAACACACTCCTAAAAAATGACGCCTATATGTTTAGGCACGGTTTCACCGCCCGGTAAGAAAAAGATATCTGAAAGATACCTTATAAAACTTGTGGTTTAGCTGGCAGAAATGTTCTCAGAGACTCTTATTAGGAACTTTTAAGATGTGATAAATATTTGATATTGTGGTATGGAAAATATATAAGACAACTGGCCTTCTAAAGTAGTGTAAACATTTTATTGTTCTCATTAATTATGTTATACATAAAAATAAATAATAACATTGATCAAAGTTATTTATTATGCATAATTTATGCTTACTGACTACACATTTAATAAGTACCTACGTAGTAAAAATAGATGTAAAGAATAACATTGTACATGACATTAAAGCAATTTCTTCATTCCTTTATTTAATGATTCGAGATTATACATTTTTCTTCCTTTTTCCTTTTTTTTTATTCCTGCGGATACTTTCAAAGTATGACCTAAATATGTATATATATAAAACGTATATAATTACAAAATCTGAAATAATACCTTATAGGACAACATTTACCAAAAAGTTTCTATTTATTTAAAAATTAGGTAAATAATGTGATATGAACTTTCAGTGAACTTTTCTCGATAATAATCAGGTCATCACGTATATATTCTAATTATGAAATAACAATATATGGTACATTTTGTTTCAGAAAAACTTCCCTAGCTCCGTCTTGAACCCCGGTGAAGTTTACGTTCATAAAATACAGTACAAGTTTGGCGTCTTATTAGGAAAATATGTATAAAGTGAAGTTATGTATCCGTTATGTTGTTATAAATTAATGAATGAAAATATAGTAAACTTTTAAAATTTGACGAACTTAATATTTTGTGCATTGACATTTGTGACACCTATGGCGGGCGTAAGTAACTTTCTTCTAGAGATAGACATTCTGTGGCTCGGTACTTGGCCTGTGGACTACTGAAGAGGACGCGGTCGCGCGTACTTTACATATATATACTATACTTCCCTGTCAATATAGAGTATATCTATACAAAGGAATAGAGTGGCTGTGACTTCCTTGGGATTACCCCCGTATTCACAAACATCTCACAGTGCTCGTAGACGCATAGTTTCGTTCAAACCAATACATGATTGACATTACTTGTGTCAAATCCACCGCTATGCGTTCGTTAACAATCATCACATAAGATGTCAGATTTGCCTCAATAAAGATTTATTATTATACGGCCGTTAGACAGATAAACGGGCAACAAAAAAATGTGAGAAAAGGGTACATACCCTAAAATATATAATAATCATTAAACATCCCAAGTTTGTTAAACGGCAGAATATTGAGAATTTACTGCCGATGACTTGCTGTCTTTGTCAATTGTTACCATCGGGGAATGGTACAGTTCCTCGTCTTCAGCTCCATCGGGATCTGTGCGTGAAATAAGCGGAGAATCTGGATTGTTTGTTCCTACAGCAGAACCACCGCCCAGTTCGTCTAAAGGAGCATTAGCTTCATCAGAAGCGTTATCAACAGAGCTAGTATTGCCTGAAAATACTCCGCAGAAGTTCACCAGGCCTATGGTTTCTACTGCAGGAGCACCCAAATTGCTGCCAGAAGGTAACGAATTTGAATTTGCAAACAACATTTCGTCAAATACTGATGGCCCTGCGTCCTGTTCTGGTGGTACACCTCCGACTGCCTCATTATACATAATATGCTGAGCATGAGCGTGTCCCGTCTCGTTTCGGGTCTCTCTGATGAGCGCCCATAATTCATCGATGAGGTCCAGGAGTTTACTTGACATCTTTATTAACTCCAGGATATTAATATATGATTTCCAGAAAGAACTTGAGCGATGGAAGTTGTCAGACGGCATTAGTTTAGTTCTATGACACTTGTATACGGTGCAATATTGATGTCGAACTGTAAATAAGAAAATATTTAAAATTCACCAAAAATTTGCAGAAAAGGTTTGTAGAAGATGCACCTTTTTGATGGGGTGACCACTTCGTTCTTTGCAGAAAATGAATAAATACATAAATGAATAAATACAATTAATGAATACAGTACCCTTAGTAAGAGTTTTCATACCAAACTCGATATCGTATATCGAGCAAATTTTGTATGAAAAACAGTACAGCGCCTCTAGTGGTTACTACACTTAACTAAATTTAGACCAATCAGGGAGCCAGAATAAGTCGAAAACTGTGTGAGATCTGTCAAAAGCGTTTACGATAAAAATTCGTACTAAGGTTTAATACAGTGCTTGCGCACTGTATTCATTTATTACAATCTAATTTGCTCATTATTATGTACCATTCAAAATTTCGCCGCCCAGAGGGACTCGAACCCCACGCCTCCTGGGTAACACGCCCAAGCGGTATAACCAATTTATCTGTGGATGACTCTCACCGGAGCAAGAAACTTCTGGATTGCATTTTAACCAATTATGCATTGGTGGTGCCATCTGCAATTACTGTTAAGAAGGAATTACTCAGATGAAACTAATAAATACAGATTTTAAATCCGTCATAAGATACTGCACTACTTATATCACATTTTGTGATAATATAATTATACAATCCAAAATTTCGCCGTCTAGCAGGACTCTAACCCAATCTCTCCTAATCTCACACGTCCAAGCGCTTTAACCAACTTATATTTACTTTTTTGAGGGCCCCGGTGGTGTAATCGAGAGAACGGTCAGCTTTGATGCCGTGGTACCGAGTTCAAACCCCGCCGTGCACCAATGGAATTTTCTATCGAAGAATGTATGTGCGCTTCTCACAGTAAAGGAAAAACATCGTTGAGCCAACAACCCCCGCATGGTGGTAGGACTGGTAGGACACTATCTAGTGTCCTCCTGGCCAGCTACCACCCTCAAGTTAGAAAATCTGTCACCAAACATTAATGTGTTCCGGCAGCTATCCTTGAGAGCCAGTTCCCATTCTAGGCCTAGCGTGCTTACCATCTTCGACCACATCATCACTTACTAACAGGTGAGATAGTGGTCAAAGGCCTATAAGATATTTAAAAATAAAGTATATATATATATATTATCTTATTTTGCACGTTCAAGCACTTGAACACAAGCCCACCTGATGTTAAGTAATTCGTCTAAGATGAATGTGTGAGATCAAGCGCACTGTGCACACAGTTGTTGCAACACAGTTTTAGTACCATCAACATAATTAACCCTAACCAATCTTATGAACAGCTTGGTACCGAGTATCATAGACATAGGTTTGGTCCGCAGCCAAAGACTAGATAATTGCAGTAATTTGTTAAACACAATCCAAAACTTCATCGTACCGACGGGACTTGAACCCGCAACCTCCTGGATAGCATGTTCAGGTGCTTTGCCAATTAGGCCACAGTTTCGATATATCGTTACGACGAAATTAGTGGATTGCATTTTTTAACCCAATTATGCATTGGTGGCAGGTTGCGGGTTCAAGTCCCGTCGGTACGATGAAATTTTGGATTGTGTTTAACAATTTACAAAAATATAAAGTGTGTAACACTTCAAAGAAACATCATAATTGCAGTGATGTTTAAGCATAATTTAAAACTTAATACCTCTCGTCTGTAGTAGGCAGAGTTGGAATATCTGGACGTTTCCACGTTCAGCTTAAAGGACGATCAAGACCTGCAAAAATTAAGAACTTACATGAAACTGAGAGGATTCGTAATCTGAAATCTGAAATCTGAATCTGAATCTATTTTGCATTGCCAAAACATGTGCACTTCGATTCTCAAGCAACATGACACGCCACTACACCGATGAACTGCCAGACGTGTCAGACAAAATTGAAATGGCGCTAATCATCATCATAATCAGCCGGTATCAGTCACTGCTGGACATAGGCCTCTCCCAAGTCACACCACTGAGCCCGATCTTCGGCTCTTTGTTTCCAGTCACTGCCCACAGATTTGCGAATGTCGTCGCTCCAATGGCGCTCAAGCAACTAACAATGGAAAACACAAATATTTCTTTAAATTCATTAATAGATCATTTGTAGAAGCTATTAAAATCAATTAAATTTGACCAGCCTACTTACACGAAATTTAACAGGCTCAAAAATAAAACATAACACATCGATCACTTTCACAGAATTATTGCTACAGAAACCACTGTTTTGATGCTGACTTACTAGACTTGCATTTGGTAACGCGCCGGTGCAATCGGTATTTATTTTTAGGGTTCCGTAGCCGAATGGCAAAAAACGGAACGAAACGGAACTGTCTGTCTGTCTGTCTGTCTGTCTGTCTGTCTGTCTGTCCGTCCGTCTGTCTGTCTGTCTGTCTGTCTGTCTGTCTGTCTGTCCGTCCGTCTGTCCGTCTGTCCGTCTGTCCGTCTGTCCGTCTGTCCGTCTGTCCGTCTGTCCGTCTTTCCGTCTGTCCGTCTGTCTGTCTGTCCGTCTGTCCGTCTGTCCGTCCGTCCGTCCGTCCGTCCGTATGTCACAGCCATTTTATTCCGAAACTGTTAGAACTACAGAATTGAAACTTGGTAGGTAGATGTATTCTGTGAACCGCTTTCCGATTTTTATACAAAAATAAAAAATATATAAGTTTAAGGGGGCATCCCATACATAGAACTGAAACAAAAAAAAATTTTTTTCTTCAAACCTATACTTGTGAGGTGTCTATGGATAGGTCTTTAAAAATGATATTGAGGTTCCTAAAATCATTTTTTCTCAAAGTCAATCATTTGAAAGATAGGCGCGCCTAAAGTGGTAAAATGTGTGTCCCCCCCCCCTCTAACTTTTAAAGTATGGGAGTGAAAAATCTAACAAATGGTAAGGAGCCATCCTTTAGCTGTTAATGTTACTTAAGTCGATAACTGCAGTCTGGATGCAATTTATTGTTTAACTTACAAGACAAACTTTGGAGCTACCTATATTGTTTTTAGATTAATTCTTATTTTGCTATTTTGGCATATTATGTTCACTGTGTGCTTGTTCCCATACTCATGTATGGTAGTGTGAATGCTGGGTGTAGCAGAAAAAGCATGATCGTAAAATTAATGCCGTAGAAATAAGAAGTATGATTGGAGTGACTCTGATGGATAAGGTGGAGAGCAGCGTGTTAAGGGAACGCTGTGGTGTGATAGAAGATGTAGTGACAAAGATAGAGAAAGGGATGCCTATATGGTTTGGACATGTAGAGATGATGAATGAAGGAAGAGGGACGAAACAGATTTATGAAACATTGGTGAATAAACCAGCCGGAAGAGGCCGGTAAAGATCTAGGCAAACATATTAGGACCAGATCTGCGAAGTTTAAAAAAAGGCCTAGTCAAAAGTACCTATAACCGGCGTGCGCCTTCGTACATTTGAAGACGCTCATGAAAGTGGAAGAAGCGAAAGACGTATATCAGGATCGCAGACCTAGGATTTACTACGTGAGTCGTAGGGCAAGAAGAAAGAAGTATTCTCTGGCTACCCCAACAGGAAATAGGTGTCATTGTATGCATGTATGTATTTATGTTCACATACTTATATCCCTGTATAGCTGACGTGGCTGACAGGACTGGCTGAAATGGGACTGGGTCATACCTGTCGAATGCATTTCGACAGGTGGGCTAAAATTGTCAAGCAATGGGTGCCTGATGACGGCCGTCGACGGACGGCCCAAAAAGCGGTGGCAAGATGATTTTAGATGTTTGCCACAAGGACTGGCCAAAAACGGCATTGGATAGGGATTGGTGGGAAAAATAGGGGAGAACTTTGCCCAGCAGTGGGATCAACTAGGTTAATTAAAAAAAAAAATCGCATAGGTACAATACAATAGTAGTATTTTATACTTATGATTAGTCTAAGTAGTAGTACGTAAATGCATTTATCAGGTAAAACCAAAAAAGACATAAGTGCGCAGTAATTTTGGCGGATATAAGCGGCATTGTAAATGTCGCACACCACAAAGTTATTTAAATTTTTAAGTTGTTATTGACCTTCGACGCCGTTAGACTGTTCTGTGAGGAATGTTAGGAAATTATGTTCTAAACATAGCGGCGCTGTGCTTAGAATTCCTCACAGAACAGTCCTTTTTTTATATGATGAAGGTTTTTTCAAAAAGCTCCAGGAAAAAAACAATCAAGATATAGTTATTGTGTACATAAATTGTTAAACACAATCCAAAATTTCATCGTACCGACGGGACTTGAACCCCTGTTATAACCGGAAATAACATGTTCCGGTGCTTTGCCATTTAAGCCCGTCGGTACGATGAGATTTTGGATTGTGTTTAACAATTTACAAAAATATAAAGTGTGAAACACTTCAAAGAAACATAATATATTGTGTAATACATAGTAAACACTAAATACAATGTCTAGGTACTTAAATGTTTAATTTGCTATTTTGTTTAGCGCTTTGTAGCTACCAAGATGCCAACATCTTCCTATCGCCATGTTGTAGTCTTTGGTAGTAAATTCTTTGTTCATATATCTGTACTTTTAGTTATTATTTAAACCGGAGAATCCTCTTACATCTTATTTGTTATGACGACGATGACCTACCTTAACAATCGTTATGTTATTGTTAGGGCACGAAGAAGCTGTCTTCTTAGTGGTCTCTTTTCTTTGGATTAAGTGAAGGGAATAACATATTCAATTATGTAAACGTTTTACTTCTAAATATAAGATTAACTTGGCACTAATTACAGTATTAGCAAAGAGGTAGACTCTCTTTGAGATAATTGCTCTTTTGATATAGACAGGCAACCGGCGCGATATTGATTTCTCACAGTGCGTGTTGCCAGAGAGTGTTTCCTAGTAGAGTTGCAAGATTATAAAATAACTAAACGCAATTAGCCGCAGGGCTTCGAGAAAAAATATACTTAATAAAGTCTATGAAATAATAAATTAAAGAGTCAGTACTCGTTTTATGAATGTTATTTAGCTGATGTGACTGACGTTCCTCAAATGTTTGGCGTCAGCTTTTCTCTCTACGCGTCAGCATCATTTATCTATTTCGTTAAATGCTCGAAGATTTCGTTGGTTGATTACTGACCACTGACCAATTGTTATATTTCATGCATGGTTTCATGGTAACACTGACGGGCGAGTGGCGGGTAATTTTCAACGTGTCTAAAAATTATATTTCAGTAGTAGGTATTAGGTTTTCTGTCTACATCCGTCCATTAATATTAGGTATAATATAGTTTAAAAACAACTTGAAAACAGGCTTTCTTGAAAGGTTTACTCGAGGCCACTGATTAGTTCCACTATCTACCTCCTGGCTTCATCATCAGCACTCTGGTTACCAAGATGAATCTATCGGACGAGTCAAAACTAACAATATGAACCCAAACGCGAGTAGTTTACTAGCAGCCACTGAAGAGTTCATTCACCTCCTAGCTCCATCATCAGACCAGCTCCAAGATACCAAATTATATTATTGTCATACAATCTAAATATTTATCACAATACTTAATTTCTATGCCACAATAAAAGTAGGTTAAAATAGATTTCCACGATTTTATTACTTACATTGTATTTGATTAGATTTGCTATATAATCCAGTCAAAATAGACTAAATTATGATTCCAGTTTGCATTAATTCCCAACAAGCTGGATTTTTGTGCAGGCCTTGGATGCGTCATTACAAATGACATGTCAAAAGTCCCCATCGATCCCGCTTGTGCGTTGTTTTTTATTCGAGGTCAAAGGTCACAAATTTGCGTTTATGATAAAACTTAGTTTTTCTGAAAATCGTGAATAACGCAAATTTGTGACCTTTGACCTCGAATAGAAAACAACGCACAGGCGGGATCGATGGGGACTTTTTCAAGGCCTGCACAAAAATCCAGCTTGTTGGGAATTAATGCAAACTGTAATGTCTATTTTGACTGGAATAGTAACACGCGAATCTCATAAAAGCGTATTAATTACTCTCGCGTCTTTCGCTCAATCTGTGTTTGCTTTGCTATCTACATCTTAGGTCTCAGCTTAATGGACTGGAAGCAGTTACTAAAGGATGAATATTATATCATAGCCTAAGAGCCCACGACGGCCAGACCTTCGTGATTTTATAAAAGCTGAAAGTTTTTCTGTGCATGTCACCTATACAGGTAGGAACGACCAGCGACTATAGAGTTTGGGTTGTGGTTACTTGGACATGTAACAGGTAATAAAGGTGTATAAAATAGTACCTTAAATTCGTTGAAAGTATAAAGCTCAATTTTTTTATATTTTCTAAGGGATAACTAGAAATCTCATCATCCACTGCCGGACCTACAGCGGACTTTCAATGTGTCTGGCAAGATTTATAAACTATTCAAACTGTCCGGCTATTGAGGTAACATTTTTTATAGGTCCTCAAGTAACATATACAAAATCCAGCTTTTATATAATGAAAGTACAATTTATTAAAGTTTAGGGGAGTCTGGCAGGGGGTAGCAACTGTCATAAGTATCCGGCAATGGATGATGAGATTTTGAAAGTAATCCCAAAGAAAATATAAGATAATTGAGCTTTATACTTTAACGAATTTAAGGTAAATTGTTAAACACAATCCAAATGCAAATGCAATCCACTAATTTCGTCGTATCGATGTATCGAACCGTGGCTTAATTGGCAGAGCACCTGGACGTGTAATCCGGGGGGTGCGGGTTCGAGTCCCGTCGGTACGATGAAATTTTGGATTGTGTTTAACAATTTACAAAAATATAAAGTGTGAGACACTTCAAAGAAACATAATATTCGAATTTAAGGTACTATTTTTTCATTTACTACCTGTTACCTGCCCATGTAACCACAATCTAAACTCTCTATAGTCGCTGGTCGTTATCGCCCGTATAGGGAATATACAAACACTTTCAGCTTTTATAAAATAACGAAGGTCTGGCCGTCGTGGGCTCTTGCTCTATCAATATGTCATCAGAGTACAAAGTTTGACCATCTGTCGCAGTTTCGTTGTCTTGGTACTTTATGTCAGGTTAATTTTTATCGAAACTTATGTATTTTAGTGATGTCATAATTATATGATTTGATTCGGGTGCCACATTTTTATTCCCCGACGCGAAAAAAGAGTCCTTCTAGATCCTTGATCGTGGTAAGCTACATTTTGGTAGCAAGTCCGATGGAACATTGGTATAATATAGTCCTACCATCTGTGGATTTTTTCCGCGTAATGCTTTTTTGGAAGTATGCGATAGAACTTTTACTGTGGCTAGGTTTTTTAAGTAGGTATTTCCGGTTTAATGGAATAAGTAACAATAACTCTGGAATTGTTTATCAAATAAACAGGCTGCCACTGTAAAACTGTGACGCTACTAGAAGCGCTACTATCAAAAGGTTATCAAAAGCGAAAATACCCAGCAATAACTCGGTCTGCTCTGATATAAATTTTATACATTACTGTGGGAGACCTAGTACTATCACGGTAATATATATATTACCGTGGTACTATTACAATGTAAGATTTTTATTGGACTACACTTTCATACATAACGTTTAAATATTATAGTGGCAGGCGTCAATCAATCCGTCATTCAAAACCTAAAGTCATGACTGATAGTTGCTCATGCAACAAATTAAACTATGTAAATATCGGTAAGTCACCGTCAGTCACCCCATTACACGATCAGTTATATCCATCAGTCACACCCGTGACTGTGAGCAAACTGACAGCAAAAGTTACACACAATCTAAAATTTCATCGTACCGACGGGATTTGAACCCGCGCCTCCTGGGAAATATGCCCAGGCGCTGTAACCAACTAAACTACATTACGATCCTATCAATACGACGAAACTACTTAACTTAACAAGCATTTTATAAAGATTTTATCATATGCAATGAAAAGTACTAAGTACCAGTAAAGAGCTGTAGGGTTTCGGTAAATAAAAATAATTGTATAAATTTAAAGACCAATTTAACACACATATCAGACAAAAATTAATACATGCATTTCAAAGTATGTAGTTATTCGAAGATGTTGATATTGTAATGCTTACATACACATTTATTACGTGAGGTATATTTTTATTTCCCCCACATAGGCCGTTTGAGGTATACACAATGAGTTATATATTACTCTAGCATTCACTGCTACAATTCCCGTGTTGCAATTTTCATCAACATGTATTATTGTAGTCTGAAAAACAAAACAAAAAAAAACATATTACATTAATTATATGTTAGATAACTAATTCTATTATTTGGTGACTGGGACGCTCCCATAAGCCGAAAATGTCTGCCGGATGTCGAAAAGCCGTTGAAATTAATAATATAGATTTTGTGAAAACGTCATATTATGACGCAAAGGTTTTTGCGTTTTCACAATTCTTTTTTGACATATTATGTCGGATGTAATCAATCCCATAATATTATATTTCCGATGTTTTATTCCGTTAATATAGTACGAGTAAGTACTTGGTAATTCGTACTTGTCCAGAAGTCGAAGATGTCAGTGAAGACCTATATGCTGGTCTGTGATGATGACGAAGCGCTAGGCTAGCGACTTAGTAATTTTTTTGTTACAAGGTAATAAGATCAATAACAACAGTCGATTAATAGTAAGCGATAAAGTCTTAGGTCGACATACATATACAGCGGCATGCTTAATTCTGGATTTTCTGAATTTTGTATATCAATGCACGCTGGCTGTTGTTACCTCGATACATAAAGATCATCTTAAGTCAAATATAATGCTAATTTGCACTATGTATATTTTATATACATAGTGCAAATATCCGAATCCGAATTTACTGCCTGGCCGAAATTCATGCCATAACTCGGAGAACCAGTTAGCATCATGTCTGGTGGTGCGAAGCACAGCTGAAATCTACCACCAGTCGTCACCTAGTAACTAAATAGTTAACGACTTTAAAATACTTACTTCATATAATACTGGCGCAGATAATACTGAAGTAAAAGCGATCACAAACAGGCACCAAATGAGGCAGCGTCTTACAGCCATGTTCTTTAATTTTGTATTTGAGACGTTTTCTCTATTCTGTATTGACGTCCGATAGCTACAGAATAATACTAAATAATATTGTTATTAAACGTGAACGAAGTATTAAACTGTCCACGTTATTAAACAACCCAACTTATACTTACTTATTTATATGCTTATCACTGTTCATTATTACTTACTTAATTATAATAAAACCCTCGCGGCGTCTGTCTATCGGACTCATCATAAAAATGTTTGTTTTTTTTTCAAACGTTGACACCGTCGCCTGATCCTGTATCGATGCGACCTACGACATGATATGCTCGACTAGAATATACCTGTTCACACGATTGATCTCTGTTGAGATCTGTGGATTGTACTTACTGGGACAAACAGACACCAGCAAGGAATTGTTAGCAGTAGGTACCTATGATGAATTAAGAAGCTAAACGCTTCGTGTGTGTAGATGTGTAGATTTCCATCTACACACACGAAGCGTTTAGCTTCTAGCACTTGCTATATATATATATTATATGAAAGACGTTCCCGTATTCCACATAACGATAGCCAGTGCGTCTGGTTTTATGTTAAACTGGTAACTGACATTGCATCCCCTCAAAGTGACTGACTTAATTTTTTGGAAGGTGCCAATCGAACCACCTTAACCGTAACGAAGTTTTTTTCCAGAAGCTGATGTATTGGGTCTAGAACATTGTTGGTTTCAACAGGATGGAGCAATCGCTGACACAGCTCGTTTAACGATGGAGATTTTTAGACACCAATTTCCAGGCCGAGTGATCTCCCGTTTTGGAGATTTGAACTGGACGTGCAGACTGCTGAGACTGGAGATTTAACGGCGCCGTCATCCTTTAGGAGTTTTTGATATCTCATTTTTACCATAACATACCACAAGCCTTACAAGTCTTGAAAGTTAGCATTGAAGAAGCAATCGCCAATTGTAATAATAATATCGTTTAAAAACTAAAAAAGAACCGACTTCAATGCCGCGCTGTTCATTTTGACCTTGATCTTCTTGTTCATCTGACCTCAATAAAATTACCATGGTACCACACATGGGATATCTCCTTTCGAACAAAAATAATAATCAAAATCGGTTCATAAACGACGAAGCTATCCGCGAACAAACATTAAAAAAAAAAAAAAAACATGCGGTCGAATTGAGAAATCTCCTCCTTTTTTGAAGTCGGTTAAAAAAGAAAGTACCCAGATGTTCTGCGAGCATCAATTCAAAATACCGTTAAATTTGCACAATGTGCATCATTCAATTCATTCATCAAGCTCGGGAACTCTTTGAAAGACGTGGTGACTTGGTTCGCCGGCAGCACAGAATAAATAATAGTACAAGTCGATACCGGCCGTGCCGGCAGCCTAGGCCCAAGACTTGGTCGGAGCATATTCGAAATATTACAAAGCGAAAAACAGCCGATATATTCACATTAATTTATTTACTTAGTCATATAATTTTTAAGAGGAATTTCCCGTAAAAAATAAAACTCCACGTCAAAATAAAAAGTAACTGTGTTTTTTTTAGGAAGTAATAAGCAGAAATTATATTGGCTTTTATTCGCCGCAAATCGTAATAGTATATAGATATATTTACATAAATGTGTAAGAAGTCGTACAAATAGGTAAATTCTATTAAACTCTCGAAAGAAAATGCATTGGACATTTAATTACATAAGTACATTTCTTAAATTATCCTTATTTTTATAAGTTAATAAATTCATGAAGACATACGAGTATTATATATAGTATGAAAAAACAGGTTTCCGAGCACACGTGGATGTATATCTGCCTCATCACGGGTACTGGGTTAAATTTATAAGTTATAATACTAACATTAACAATGAGAAAAATTATGATTTGTTACCCGACTACGGCGAAGCAAAAGGCAAGGTGATGTTGTTGACCAGTATGTGGGTATTGTATGTTCATCTGTTTCCTCATAACTTCTAAACTACTTATCATAATTTGACAAATAAGGTGTCGTTGGAGGCGTCTTGTTACTTTTCTATAAATAAAAAATGTTTCCCTAAAATTTGGGAAATTTACCTATTTTTTTACATTGAGCTTAAGCAAGCTCAATGTATTTTTACAAGATTTTACCTGTTAGGCGGTCTTTATAAAACACATTTTGGTTTTGACGGCATTTTAAAAGGATCGGCGCGGCGCATCCTACGCCAAGGCGATTCGCTGCGTGCCGTCGCATGCGGTTCAATATTTTATTATGCTGATGTGTTTAGGAAGAAGTGAATGTAATTATGCAATTGCTCACAGAGACAATGAAGCTTGGTTTGGTAAGCCAGTGCCATCCGAGCATGCATTTTAACGTGTCGCACGTCTGTGTACGTACCGCCTGGACTTGTACTGGTACTGCGGTATATTTGTAGTCGAGCAGTTACCATAGGTTCGTTAAGATTTTACTAATATTAAGAGCCAGTATCACCTATTTCAGATAGCCCAATTAGGAACATATCTGACAGATTTTTGACAGCTTTTATATGGTATCATCTGACAGATAACTATCTGAAACTATATCACGAACCGGTGAAACTGGCCCTATTAACCTTATGGCCAGTTTCACCGATAATTCGTTCGATAGCCTAGTTATCTGACACATGACGCCATCTAAATGCTGTCAAAATTCTGTCTGATTTCTTAATATTAGCACAGAATAATGAATAGTACAAGTAATATTAGCGCTATCAGGAACCGGTGAAACTGGCCCTCAATGGGGGAAAACTAATACATTTATAAAATAAATTATAACTTGAATGTGTTTATAACACAACGCGGTACCAAATACCACCTGTCTCGGTCGGACACATGTTTTTTTTACATAATTATTGTATAATTTTAAAACACCTACAAAGTTTAGCACTTTTTTATCAACATTTCTAACTACAAACATAGTAAAAAGATGCGTCCCATACAAACAAAATGACCACCATACAAACCTAGACTTTGAACTCATATTATGTCTCTAACAATATAGTACTTATGTCTAGTCAGCTCGAATAAAAGTTTATAGGGTGGGGAAACTACCAAAACAGTAAAAAAACATGGCTCCTATTCAAAAATACATGGCTTTCATACGAAAAAAAAATCATGACTACTATACAAATTTAAACGTCTATGGCGATACACAACTTCTGCGCGTCACGCTGCGGGTTGCGTGGCGGTGGAGCCACGCTTGCGGGTGCGCGAGTGCAGATCTGCGTCATCATGCAGATTTTTTGTATTAATTTCTTGGACACACGCGCGGGTTTGCGTGTTTCTCCGCATGTAGGTGCGTGATCTGCAACACTGCGCGTGAATACGTTTTCAGTGTGTTGCACTATGCGTGTTTTCTATACAAACAACGATACTAACAAAGAACAACTAAAAGCATGCACTCCCGCGCTACGCTACGTGATGCGGTGAAGTGTGAGAATCGCCTAATTCTCAAAAACTAAAACTAAAACATGATTGGTGTGTGAAATGATTAGTAGATTATTATATATAACTAGCTGACCCGGCAAACGTTGTTTTGCCATATAAATAATTTCCTAGTAATAATTACTAAAATGGCTATTAAAAAATAAGGGTTGATCGTAGAAGGGTGAAAATTGAGGATTGTATGTATTTTTGTATGTTGTATCATAAAAAAATAGAAATTAAAAATTTTGTCTAAAAAATAAATAAAAAAATTTAGGGGTGGACTACCCCTAACATTTACGGGGGATGAAAAATAGATGTTGGCCGATTCTCATAGATACCGGATAAGCACAAAAAATTTCATCAAAATCGGTCAAGCCGTTTCGGAGGAGTATGGCAACGAAAACTGTGACACGAGAATTTTATATATTAAAGATTAGCATTAAATTTAACATGTACTTTGAATAGTCACCATGGTTTACAAACTAAACTTACTCGTATATTAAAGATCACATGGATTTTAGAGTTCAAGGGACGTCAAAATAACGTTTTACTCATACTTATAATTGGTAGAATATACATTTTATCAAAATACGGATGACTCGTATCCTACTCCTTTTATAGTGAGAACTAGTCGGGCTTAACATCAAAGTGTCTATTATTGAAATAGTATTTTAAAAAATCTGGACCTTTGTTATTTAGTATCGTTCTTCGAAGATTGCGTATCCCAATAAAAATAATAAACGTAATCATTGATAATTTTCGCTTTTTCCTTCCTTTTGCCTTGCCATTCTACTTGAAAAATCATGATTCTAGGTCAACAGGATATACTTATTTGCAGCAAAAAATGATATTCTTAGAAGCTTGATTTATTATCATGGCGAGCTAGCTTTATTTGTCCATAGAGCTGAAAAACTTTGTACTGTGGTTTTGATAGACAAATAAACATACGGGTAACAAAGTAACCCGAAGTGAGCTTTCTTTTTCCTAGGGCACAAAGGCCAATTTATGAAATATTAAGGATTTCAAGTTTGTAGAACAGAAGAACATTGAGAATCATGCTCGGAAGGGTTACAGTCTTCATCAATTGTTGCCACAGGAGGACGGTACGGCTCTATATCTTTAGCTCCATCGGAATCTGTGTGCGAAAGCAGCGGCAAATTCAGACTGTCTGTTCCTGTGGTAGTGCCACCACCTGGCTCATTTAAAGAGGCATTGGCTTCATCAGAAGCTTTATCACCGGAGCTAGTATTGTCTGAAAATACCCCGCAAAAGTTTACCATTCCTGTCGTACCTACTGGAGCAGCACCTAAATTACTGCCAGACGGTAACGAATTTGAATTCGCGAACACTAAGTCATCAAATACTGATGGCTCTGCGTCTTGTTCCGGTGGTGCACCTCCAACTGCCTCATTTAACATACCATGATCAGCATTAGCATGTCCCGTCTCCGTTCGGGCCTCTCTTATGAGCACGTATAACTCATCGATCAGATCTAGGAGTTTATTCGACATTTTTATGAGCGATTGCAGTTCTCAGACAACATAAGTTTTTTCTTTAGATAAAACTTGTATATGATGCAATATTGAAGTCAAACTGTAAATAAGAAACAAAATATATATCTGTTAACTTATCCGCATTATTATGAACTACAATTACGCAAAAAATTAAGCAGAGAAAGTTTGTAGAAAATGTACATGTTCGGGTAGATGTTTGGTCATTAGATGCCGTACTGGCTACAATAATTTGTAGCCAGTACTGCATCATATTCACTATTTTTTTTTTAGACCGAATAGCTATTATTGGCACTGTGGTTTAAGATGAAGGTAAGTGAGTAGAATGTTTGATATGATTTCATTTGATTAGAAAAGGTAAAAACTGGTAATTAGTTTCGTAAACTAGCGATACTCTACAAACTGATTGGTCATAGACAGGACTTTGTTGGTGGTTCGAGCCACAACGAGTTTAGATACTTGCAGTAAAATTTTAGCAAGAATAGCTTGATAACATACCTCTTGTCCAACATAAGCATAGATAGAATTTCCGAACACTTCTACTCTCTACATATTTATGTACTTCTGATGTGGACCTGCAAAACACAAGAGTTGCATCAAATTAAAAGATATCTTAACCTATAAGTTGGTATGATAAATATTTAGACTTGCAATAGGTTTAAGCTAGCTGGTTTAGCTGTTTAGCTGCACACACCGGTCTCTAGATAAACTTCTATAAAACCAAGATCATGTTCCATAAACATATTTTTACAAAACTGATTGCCAAACGGAGTCGCTACCAAATTTGTTCATGATTTGTTCTATTAATAGATCTACCATGAACAAGTCTTCCTGTAATGACTTGCAAAACGTGGATACGCAACGTGGACACTGATGTGCGACTGTTCACCAAATCAAAGTCACTAGAGACCAAATCAAAGCTATAAAAAGGCTGCTCGCAGTCTCGTTGAAGAATCGAATTTGAAATAAAGTCATCCGTCATAAGGCCATAGTTATAAATGTTGCTCAAAGGATTGGCAAGCTGCAGTGGCAGTAGGCTGGCCACATTGTATTAGAACCGAATAAACTTGAGGTAGATGTTTTAAGAGTCGATTACAGCTTGGTAAATAGATACAGTTTAGAACGCCTAGATAGAGCGATGGCATACGCAAGCTGACTGGTAGTGATTGGCAATAAAGAGCTGAATATTGAGCTCAGTGTCGGAACATTGGTAATACCTATGTCCAGCAGTGGAAAGAGATGGACCGCTGATGATAATGACAATTATTAACGTCATGAGTCGTAACGTCGTATCTCACGACTCTGGATGTAAATTTTTTTTGAGGACTATCAAGGTACAAGGTACCATAGCACTTCATGTTGTGACAATGATAACTTAGGTAAAAGAAGTTAAAAGTAGAAGACCAAAAGACCAAGTGTCAAAAATAAATTCTGCAGGACTTCGAATAATCAGACAGTGTGAAACTTTAATCTAGATCTCCCAAGGGTAACGGGCGCAGTGACGCACTAAAAGCAGAGATTTATTAGCCACTTCCTATCTTACCATAAGTCTATAGTGTGCTTGTCTTGTAGTGGTAGGACTTCTTTTAGTCCACCTGGGACGGTAGGTAACACAACTTTGCCAATGAATTTAGCCGTGAAATAAGAATGTTTTTCGACTTAAATGGCAAAGTGTTCGGTGAAATTACAGGGCATGTCTACGGATAACAGGCGCAGTTAGTAGTGACGTGCAAAATTCTGGCTATGCAGAACCTTGCATGCCACTGTAGTATCTATAATATATCTCTATCAATAACAAATACCCAATTTGCCCAACGTGCATTTTCCTACAAAGGAGTATTCTTATATAGATCTCTTGATAGAAAATTAAACTTTTAAACTCAACACGATACGTCTGTAAGAGTAAAATAACCACCTGGCTCATGTCATTGGGCTATGAGGAGACAGAGATGGTATTACGAGTAGATAGATAACGCTGTGGGGCCTGTCCCTAAGTATGGAACGTCAGAGTCCTATGAAATCTTTAGCAGGTATCTGCAATTCAGTCTTTATGAGTTTACTGTGCCCCCTATTGACCTTTATTTATTTATATTTTATATTCTGATAACCAGATGTCTGCTAAAGATTAGAATCGTGTCGTCTAGTGCTGGGAACAGGCCCCTATCTTAAAGATCTTAACTTTTACTATTCTCTCTGCTCTCTCTCCAAACAAATAAACACGCACACATAAATATATCCACGTACACACATATTCACATATATATATATACACACACACAAACACACACACGCAAACACACACACACACACACAAACACACACACACACACACTTACACATATAGACACCCAGGGGATTGTTAAACTGTTAATATTTTATTGTAATCTTTTGTTTTTAATTGGTACAGATTAGTATATTGGTCTGTGGTATAAGTTACTATTTAGTCTTTCCTTTTCTTTATTTTTTCATTTTTTCATTAAATGTTTTTCACTACAGGAAGATACTGAATCTTACAACAAAGAGTTTTCTCTAGTGTGAGATTCAGAGCTCATAAGCTTTGTTTTAGAATATAAGCCTTATGAAACTCTGTTTTTAATGTGCTAAGTTGCAAATAAACAAACAATATATAATACTACATCATCGCTTACCATCAGGCAAGCGTCATGCTTTTCCTGTTAACCTGTTATCTTCTATCATAAAAAAAAAAACATAATATATTTTATAAATTATGTAAACTTAATCACTTACCTCTCGCCTTCAGTGGGCCGTGTTGTTATATCTTGACTCTTAACCAACATTTAGTGGGTATGGTACTGAGCCTGAAAAATACAAAAGCTGCATTGAAATGAGTAATATCATTTTTAGTACTCTAACTTAGATAAACCCACTTCAGTGACATTGAGGGAGCTGGCATACACGAGTTCATATTTTTATAGCACAGTCTGACCTAAGCCCGCACTTCACGCACGCTTTTCCGTGACTTAATTAGTCGATTATTGCACGACGTTTAGCACCCTCGTTGCGCTCGGGTGCCAACTTCACGCCGTGCAATAATCTTCTATTTGACGGAAAAGCGTAGGAAGCGTAAAGTGCGGGTTTATGTCACACTGACAGTATAGAATAATATATGATACTCGTAACTTAAATATACTATTAATTATCCAGCAGATCGGATTTTTGGCGGGAACGTGGAAAAGTGTGTGTGATCTCATTGTAATTTTTTTACTTGTGTTCTTCCGCGAGTTAATGTGTAATAAATGTGGATTATTAACCATTGAGAGCCGGTGAAACTGTGCGAGTGTAGAGAAACAGCACAATGTTGAAAAACATGCTATTTGCGTTCTCACCAAAATTCCACTAAAAATCTTTAGTAAACTCCACATGGTATGACTTAGACTAGACTTTTACGTGAAAACTGACCTATGATGTGACTTTGACCCATCTCTACGACTTAAATTCATAAAAACAAAGAATTTCAATACTTGACACTGGCTAAATACACTAATCGTGTGGAGCCATAATAAACCTAAAAAAAAACAGCAGATCCCGCAGTCGTTCTTATGTCCGATAGCAGCTCGGAACAATGTTTAGTCATTGTTCCGAGGATAGCAGCGCCACCTACAAGATCTGTTTTAAATCTAAGCTTTAATTAAAGTCAAATACACATAAAAATCATAAAATAGAGCCAACCGTATATGACGAGTTCCGCAACATACAGAACACACGTACAGAAGAAGTGACAATATAATAATTATGATGTTACAAATTTAATCGGTGGTCGAGCCCCCTGATTCTCTATTATATTGATGCGAGCTATTTTGTCACGGAAACTTTTCCAATTAGAATAACAGATTTTTCCTAATTGAAATATCGAAGTAACTGATCGGAGCATTGTGAATTGCAAAGATCCAAGTCAAAGTAAGGACAGTTTCCGAATCCAAATTTGTTTTCGAATGATTGAGAATAATCCTGTACCTCTTTACTCTAGAACAAAGCAAACCTTTGATTTCATATACCATTTCATTTCATAGCTACAATTGCTACAAATACACACAAATAATGTTTGATATTATTATATTTTTAGTAAATTTTGCCCTCAAATAGTAAATAATAATATATTAACACCAATATCGGTCAGTTTGTCTATTTGTTTGTTTGGGATTTCTCGGTCGAACGGCCGGACTGATTGAACTTAAACTTTGCACAGGATAGCAAGTTATTGAATAGGCTATAGGGTACTTTTTGAAGCTGGTGGAACCGCGGGGCACAGCTCGTAGACAATATAGAAAGTGCTATAATTCACGTGCGTTTTTGCAAACTTATTGATAGAAGATCTGTTAAGCCAATGTTAAAATCAATCTACATGATATTGCACAGGCTCTAAAAGAAAATAGAAAAAGCATAGTCTCACCACATGAGTAAAGAAACGGTCTCCTTCCTCTTAGGACAAGGGCTTAGATTTAACACAGAAATTTTAACTACCACAATCAGATTGTGACTACGTAGTACTATTTAGTATTCTGTGACGTGACGCTGATTTATTTGACTTGCATTCGGTGACGCGCCGCGCCGATGCAATCGGTATTGATTTTTTAGAAGGAGTTACATTGCGGACCCTATTTGTAACTCCTCATGTAAGTGCAGTCTACATACAATGTATTATGGTACCTACATTATGAAAGTAACTTCCAAACTTAGGAAACGTTAGGTTATGGGGAAACAGATGTAAAGGCATTTTTTACATTAAAATAAATTGTGCACGATATAAATTGTACATTAAGTTGAACGAACGAAGTTGTACAAAAATACCTTGTCCGTAGAACAAGTGTGTATCTTATTTTCTTAATTGACGCATCAATTTTGCCGGATTCTTGGTAAAGCGAAATTGCAAATGTCGCACACAATAAGGCAAATAATTTTTACAAGTTATGTTATGATTGACCGTCTACGTTTAGAACATGATTTCATCATACCTCTGTATTAAATTACAAGACTTTAACAGCCTACAATGATAAAAATATATTATTTACAGCTGTTCTTGCTGATTGCTTAAATAGCTTCATGATTTTAAACAAAAAGGCTGTGTATAGGTAACATAATATCAACTTGTAAATAATTACACAGTAATATAGGTACGCGCTTGTGGAGCCACGAAATCACTAACATCATTTTATTGCCATGTTATCCATGACATGTCTTTGATAGGCAATTCTACGTTCAAGTATTTCTAGTTAGTATTTAAATTGGACAGATCTCTCAAAATCCTAAATCTTACATATTACGCTGGTGACTTACCTTATTAGTCTTGATTTTCTTTTTAGGGAAAATAAGCGGTGACGTTTTCTTATTAATTACTTTATTTTAATTTACGCGGAAAAAGTTATAAAACATTCAATTATTGAAACGTTCCACTCTTATATTATGATGATATTTGTTCATATTACAGTATAAGCAAAGACTGGATGCTCTCTGAGACAATTGCCATTGAAATACAGACAGGCGATTGCCGATTGGCGCGATATTGATTTTTATGTTAGCTAGGCTGTTGCCAGGCCAATACCGCGTCTGCGATCTCTAGCAGAGTTGCAAGACTAGAAAATAATAAATAAATATTAACTTTAATTTAGTTAGAACTGAAAAAATATGACATAGAAATCCAACAAAATAAATAATTTTATTTTGCTTAAATGTGCTTATATTATGTAGTTAGAGCTCGTCATGTCTGTTTTCGAACGAATTTTAGGTTGACTACTAACGAACGCATGCCGGGCGATTTTATACGTGCGTCTGTAAAATCCTTAATTATATTTTTTTAGTTTTACTATGGCTCCACACGTTAAGTGTATTTAGCCAGTGTCAAGTATTGGAATTTTTCAAGTTTTTAGGAATTTTTGTCGTAGAAATGGGTCAAAGTCACAAGTCATACCTTCAGTAAAGTGTGGTGTTTACTGAAGATTTTCAGTGGAATTTTGATGAGAACGCAAATAGCATGTTTTTCAACATTGTGCTCGCACACATTCACCGGCACTTAATGGTTAATAATCCACATTTATTACACATTAACTCGCGGAAGAACACAAGTTTTAGAAAAATATACAATGAGATCACACTTTTCCACGTTCCCGCCAAAACTCTTGATAAGTATATTTTAGTTCCTCTGTCTGAATGTCTAGTTGACAGGGCTCCGTTCACGACCTACGCTCGGAGTACAACCTGTGCAACCAAACGCTCTAACCTCTCTGTCTAACTTGTTTAGCGAATGTGACGCTCTGAGGTCGTGAACGGGGTTAGAGCGTTTGGGTGCACTCCGAGCGTAGGTCGTGAACGCAGCCCAGTATCGCTAGTGTAGCCTTTATCGACATTGGTATTGTTGGTGGTAAAACGTCGATTTCGACGTTGGCTCACAACTGCAATTAGAAAAACTATGACAATGTTAAAACAAACTTACATACAATGTTAACAAGTAGGTAGTTAAATACAATAATCTGTCCGTTTGTCTGCCTGTCCGTCTAACCGTCTGTCAAGACCCTTTATCTCCGGAACGCGTAAAGGTTTTAACTTTAATTAAATTTATTAATTGAATTAAATACTTGCGTTAGCGGTATCTTTCTGCTGTGAAAAAATCGAACCTGTAAGTCAAGAAGATCAAAAGATATGACCGTTTATGTCGCATGTTTTCGTATAATTTGCTATTTCACAAGGGTACTTCCCATTGGCCTTGTTAACGATGGGGAGGGGATTAGGGAAGGTCACCGTCTGGTAAGATGAAGAGCGGGAAGCGTGGCTTTGATGAACGTCCGTGCTACGCGGATTATAAATGGTTTTTTTTTTTAAATGTGAGGTTATTCTTACCTGATGTGGGCTGTCCACTAGTTTCTAATGTACCTACAGAAAGTACACACAACCGCTTCAAGTTATTGCGTAGGTAATAGATTTGCAGGAGTATATGGTGCACTAAGCTGTAAATTAAGGTGTCATCCTCCGCTTTCTTTGAGCGCCCGCATTGTCCTTCACAAGTTATTTCGTTAATTTCGCCCGAGTTAGTATGAAATTGAATCAATTTCGGTGGCGTCCTCATGCGCTCGCACGAATTGCCAAATCTCTTGATTCGCAAGGATTTTTGAATTATCTTAACAATTACACTTTTTGTGGTGGGTTTCATCAACCTACGAATAAATAATAAGTAAGGAAGTCTAATTCAGAACAAATTCTACACAAAAGTGGCCCTTCTTCAAACCAAAACGACGTACATTCGAAATAAGACCACTTCCGAAGCTACAATTCGTAGGTTTCGACAAAAATCAAAGAGGCAAGTCGATTGAGAATGAGTCACTCTGCTCTATAACTCTAACGTTTGACTCTCGCCTTTATTGCGGTGGATTTTCACCTTGATGGTGGTAAAAACCTACTTTTTAGTAGTTTGGTAGCAAATCAGTCGAAACATCGATATCATATATTATATTCCTACCACCTGTGTTAAAATTGATTTCGAAGATTTGATAACATTGTTTGTTTGTTACACTTTAAGCATATATAAACGTGTTAAAAAAACTGGCCAAGTGCGAGTCAGACTTTTGTCCCGCACACGGAGGGTTCCGAACGCCATCTATCGAATTTCTAACGAACTTCTAACACCAACTAAGTAAACGTTAACACAAAGGTAGAATAGTATTATATAGTAGTAATAGTAATAGTAGTCATAGTAATTGTAGTAATTAATATTGTTAAATATCTGGTTGACCGAGGCATCGTGGGAAAACTGGGTTGTACCAAAGTTTACTTGGGTCAATGGAGTACCTGGAAGTGGAAAGACGACATGGATTGTTAATAACTTTGATGATGAAGGTGAAAAAGTAGCTACCACCACAATTGAGGCAGCCAGAGACCTGAGGGAGAAGCTACAGTGCCGCTTGGGAAAGCGTACCAAAACCAAGGTGCGTACCATAGCTTCTATCTTAGTCAACGGGTTCGAGGAGTCTGACAAAGGCAATCGCCTTACCGTCGATGAGGCTCTTATGAACTACTTTGGAGCCATAGTGATGGCGGCCCGATTGTCAGGAGCGAAAGAAGTGGTACTTGTCGGTGACGTCAACCAATTGCTTTACATCGATAGGGATAACCTATTCGAGCTAAAGTATCATCGACCAGATTTCACCGTTAACATCACAGAAGAAAAGTTATGCACGCACCGAAATCCGATGGATGTTCGCAAATACCCCCCAGCCTTCCGAATACTCTATGCCTGGTCCACACCCAGGAAGAGAAGAAATCCCTTTCTATCCAGGGATACGGATCAGGCGAAGGGTCACGAATCCTAAAATCCACGAAGCGCAGGGATTGACTTATGCTACAGTCTTTATAGTGCAGACGAGGGGGCGGAAGACGAAGATACACAATAGCGTCCAGCACGCGGTGGTGGCAGTATCGCGACACACAGAAAACTGCGTGTACTACACCGACACTACCGGCGACGCTATTAGTATATTCATCAGGAAGGCAATGCAAGGGTCGACGGAAGAAGTCAAGGAGCATAATCTCAAGATGGCCATGAAAAACCGCGACATGGACGTCGTTGGGGCTATGCTCCAGAAATAAGGCAGATGAAAAGGGAAATAAATATGCTAAGAAAATTATTATTGGATTATCTAAACCTGACATGCTCACGTCAAGGTGACTGCCTGTGGTGGCGTTGTGTAGTGGGCCACTCTCTTCCCTAACATATGGTTGAGGAGAGCGACGCTGGTACATGCGTCAACTCGTGAACGGGTGCCGCAGGTGGAAACTGGTCGGTTTTGGATGATCCTTTAATAATTAAAAATATATATATATATTTATATAGAAACATGTAACTAGGTAGTTAAGAATAATTAATAATATAAGAAAGAATAATAATTACATAAAACGTATATATATTAATATAGTAAAGGGGAAAAAAAAAGTACGTGATCGACTACCACTTTAACAAATTATAGACTTTAAGTGTTTAAGTGTTAGTGAATGTGTGTTGAGTAATTAATATAGGTAAAATATAAAAAAAAAGCATGGACCTCGTGTCTATGGTAATAAAAGGGAGGGGGTTTTAGTCAGTAGGAGCCTGACATAATTGCAGAGCCCGAGCTCTGCGGTCTCTCATGACGGATTTCGGATTTCCCCCTCCCACGGAAAAAAAAAAAAACATTCACACCTCTCGCTCTTCCACTCTGGCGACAATTGACTCGCAATAGAATATTGATAGTGTCGGTCTAAACAGAATTTTCTCGTATTTCGATTCTCGCACTCAAAACGGTTTAAATTTGTACGATACTCGTATGAACTTGAAAAATGTCATACGAGATCGTGTTTATACAAGTCGAGACTCTCATAAGCAAAAATCTGCTTACTTTACTTTTGTTGTGTAAACAAACATAGGCAATTATCGCCTAGCGATAAGTCATATGCGAATCTCGTATGACATAATCGTAGGCGAGATTTTAGTTCTTGCCTGTATGTAAACATTTTGATACGATTGTGTTATGGCGATTATTGCTTGTGATAGTAGCGTATGGTTTCTCGTAAGGAAACGTACGAGAAACTCTCCCCGTCTAAATAGGCCTTAACTGCTTTACCGACACAGTACTTCTACTCGCCAATAGATGGTTTGGAGCCGCTTCCGAGATTAAGATTAAGGTAAAGACGATAGCGCCATCTTTGGTGCTAGGTAGATGGCGCTGCGCTATTGTAAAAAACATTTTTAAAACTTTCCTTTAATTTTTTACTTTGTTCTGTTCTTAGTATTTGTTGTTATAGCGGCAACAGAAATACATCATCTGTGAAAATTTCAACCGTCTAACTATCACGGTTCATGAGATACAGCCTGGTGACAGACGGACAAACAGACAGACAGACAGACAGACAGACATACAGACAGACAGACAGACGCACAGCGGAGTCTCAGTAATAGGGTTCCGTTGGTACCCTTTGGGTTCGGAACCCTAAAAAGAACAACGGGCTGCACTCCGGGAGTGCCGGCAGAAGTGAAAACTTGAACATTACCGTTGTGCATTTGGTCTACTCTCCCTCCTTCTTACGAATTTTCTATCAGGGGTCACGTTGTGCTGACCCTATGTCCTGACGCGAGTTAAACATTTTTTACTCATCCCAAAAAGTTCACAACGCCGCCAAAGAAGTTTTCACTTCAAAAAGAGCATCATATCATTTGTAGTGCATTAATTACATTCATTATGTTATTAGGAGTACCAAAGGTTCGTTTTGATGGTATTCAATTCTTTATTATACTATAAATAAGTACCTAATAAAAGTTACAAAAGTTGACTTCATCGTGTTATGACCGGCTATAAGATAATACTAGGCAGGTACTTACTTTTAATTATCTTAAAACTGAACAAAAACAATTGAATTATTCGCATCGCTAGAAAAAGCTATGACATTATGACAGTCCAATTGATGAAAACCTCAGGCAAGACGTTTGTTTTTTCAGAAATTTATAAATATTTACATTTTATAAATAAGAATAGCCATATCTAAATAGAATAATTAGTATCTTCTAAAATAAGTTGTAGGTACGTAGGTAGCTAGCTAGAAAAGTAGTTTAGTATCGGACGACTAGCTACACACAGAACTTGTTCGACCGAGGCTCACTGATAAACGTTACTAAGAAAAAGATTAGATCACTAAAGGTACGGACACACCGCAGCGTCCTGCGTGCGCGATCTAGGCGGCGGTCAGATAGCGCAGTAGTATTTGTACCGACTGGTTCACATCAAACGCGATCAGAAAACAATTGAAAAGTACTCAGATCGCGCCCGCAGATCGCAGGACGCCGCGGTGTGGCCGTACCTTAAATGTATAAGATGTGGCATGCACTGACAATTGTACACATACTGAACATACACTTAAGTTATTATATCAGCAATATAATATTAAATGATTTCATCAATTGTTGGCTTATGTTTTGGTATCTTCTAGGCATCTTCGCTTGCCTATTCAGAATTAATATTTTTTTTAATTTTACCTTTTTAGGGTTCCGTAAAACCGAACCCTTATAGATTCGTCATGTCTGTCTGTATGTCTGTCTGTCCGTCCGTATGTCACAGCCATTTTATTCCGCAACTGTTAGAACTACAGAATTGAAACTTGGTAGGTACTTGGATGTATTCTGTAAACCGCTTTCTGATTTTTATACAAAAATAAAAAAAATAAAAGTTTAAGGGGCGGCATCCCATACATGGATCTAAACCAACAAAAAAACATTTTCTTCAAACCTATACGTGTGGGGTCTATGGATAGGTATTCAAAAATGACATCGAGGTTTCTAAAATCATTTTTTCTCAAAGTCAATCATTTGAAAGATAGGCGCGTCTAAAGTGGTAATATGTGTGTCCCCCCCCCCTCTAACTATTAAAGTATGAGAGCGAAAAATCTAAAAAAAAAATATGCTGTAGATCTCAATAAAAACTAACAACAAATATTGGTTTGAACGAGATACAGTCAGCAGTTTTAGAGATATAGCGACCGCAAAGATAACTTTGTTTTTCATACAAACACTATGAAAAACAAAGTTAATTTTGTAGTTGCGAAAAATCATAGTTATGGAATACTTAACTGTGTTACGGAACCTTACGAGTGCGAGTCCCACTCGCACATGGCCAGTTTATTATTTATTTATATGTTTTTTTATGTATTTTTATTGTATTACTTGACCTATGCGTTGTACGTTGTGGCATATCTTTAACGACCTCATACATTTTCATATATCATACATATACTCTTTTGTATTAAAACGATTTAAGGGTGGAACGTTTTTAAAAGATTGAAGTATACAAAAAATCATTTTTGAGGGGATTCGATTTTGGGTCTGGACAAAGAAATGGACGAATAATTATGAAAAAAAGTAGAAAACAAGATTCTGTAAGCAGCAAGAGAAAATGAAATTGATGGGTCTTCCAATCACAGAGTACTTTATATATACGCTTCCAATGGTTATGGTAGAAAATCTTCTATCGTATCTCTTTTACGATGAAATCGCTAAAACGGAATTGTATCCAGAGCCTTCAATGAGATGTATGAAGATGCTGAACCGAGTGTCTCTGACGCTAGAGCGGAGGCATGCACATGCTCTGAAGAACGTCAAAGCTCAGCTGCCAAGACGGGAGTCAGAATGCAGATACTACCAGTTATCACGACATTGTGACTGAAATATCACGACCTGACTTCCATTGAGAACAGGATATCCATGCTCAACATGACTTACTCCAAATTTATTGACCAAGGACTTTGCTGATTCATACCAGGAAAGGATAATGGAGTAATGGACCCGAAGTGCGGTGATAGTTTTTGTTTAAGTTAAGTACCGTAGAGTTTGTAGTCAATATATCTTTAATATGTGTGTCCCGTGTTCATATTTTCTTGTCTAGGTTCCTGGTACCTTTGGGGATGTAGCGTGCGGTAGGCCTCCTCCAGGGCTTCGTTACGTTCCTTCCGTTACGTTACAACGTTTTACTGTATTTAGTTAATTGTTTTATTTTCAATATTAATATTTTAATATCAAGATATTAAATATACTGTGAAACCTGCTGGCTTTATAAAATACTAGCAGCCCGCCCCGGCTTCGCACGGGTAGAACATATATGCCTACAAAATTTGCATCAGTTTGTTGCATCGAATATAAAATATGAACATATTTAACAACCATCGTCATATTTCATCCAATTTACACAAAACCTTAACGAATTATGCACCTAAACCTTTCTCATAAACACTCTGGCTATTGGTGAAAACCGCATGATAATCCGTTCAGTAGCTATTGAGATTATTGCGAACAGACAGACAGACGCAGTGATGAACTTTGTTTTATAATACTTACGTATTGATATTGGACGGCCCTTTGGCGTAAAGGATAGTTACCCTGATTCTGACCCGACGGTCGTTGGTTCTAATCCTAGCTATATACCTACCAATGAAAGTTTTATGTGCATTCATGAATCATGAGTTTTCGTACAGTGGTAGTGGGATCATTAAATCTCCCAAAAAGTAGCTTATAACCAAGGAGTACATCTGCCGCCGTAACCTTACGGCGTTCCCCGACGCAAAATGTAGGGGTAATATACGTTTAACGTGTGTATCTGTGTGTCTGTCTGTAGCATCTTAGCACCTAACCGGATGAACCGATTTTGTTTTTATTATTGATAGTTTTTTTTGTTTGGTAGATGTCTTCATCGACAGTTTTCTTAGCTTTGATTCATGAAAATTCGTTCAATCGTTATAAAACTATAAGCTTTTTTCTAGTTAATTGCGCTATGAAATCAACTTTCATAGGTCTGATCAATTCGAAAATCTTCTTCTTCAACGATATTGTAAGAACATGGAAGCCTCCTGGACTCTACAGAATACTCAAATCCTCACCAACTTACAGCTCAGATTTTAAATGTCGTGTTTAGAGTCATTGGAAAAAGCTATTATACATAGATCAGTCGGGGTGGTTTAAAATATTATATTATATTATTATATATATAGATGAATATTATTTTATACAATAGATCATATTATTATACTATATTGACTTCAAATTGATTGTGATCGGTGGGGATCTACAGCATAGCTAAGCTTATAATAATATTTTCGAAGTAACTATGACCTAATCTGTGGTTTCACTGCAAATATTTTATTAATTTTGCGATGCGTGTTTGTGAAATTCGTGATATCTTCTAGAGTTTTCATTTGAATTATATACTATAAAGGACAATTTTAATCTATAATATGTGGCCAAGCTAATTAACGTAATTATTTGGATAAGGATTAATACTATATACTTGAAAATAGCCTTGGAAGTTATGTAATAATTTTTAACAAAAAATTAAAGATTAAAATGGTTACTGTGAGTCAACCTTAAGAGACATATGCTGTCGCGGACTTTTTTGTAGGTCTTATTAAGTTATACAACTCTTGCATAGAAAAATATTCTTCTATCTATTTTCAATTAAGCAGCGTTCGTAAGAAACGTGTTTTTTCGACCGTTTTTTTGCCGACTTAGGTTGCAAATTAGGTCTCCAAGAATGTACCTTTGATTTAAACGAGATAATATATAGCCTATTTTCATTCCAAAAGTCCATTCTATATATTAGTGAAAGAATTTTTTAAATCGGTTCAGTAGTTTTTGAGCTTACTCATTACAAACATACAAAAATACAAAAATACAAATGTTCTCTCTTTATAATATTAGTATAGATTAGCAGTGCCCCGCGGCTTCGTCCGTGTTAATAACTTCATTCATTTCTTTAATTATTGTTCGTAAAAACACATGGAAAACTGAATTAGCCATATCGGTCTACCCGTTTTCAAGTTATGGCGCAACCAAGGGACATAGGGACTCATTTATATAAAACCCAAAAAATCATATTGATTTTCAAACTTTGTTTTGTTTGTTTGTACCCCATTTCTTTCTCTTAAAGGTGGAATTTCGAAAAAGCCTGAAACACATATTTACTAACTTATTTACAGAAATACTTGTGAGAAGTTTCCAATAAAATAGACAATCTTATGTTGTTTCTATAGAGAAACTTTGAACTCCCGTTTCATCCCTTTAGGGGGTGAATTTTGGAAAATCCTTTCTTAGCGGATACCTGCGTCATAACTCATAACAACTATCTGCATGCCAAATTTCGCCAAATCTGTTAAGTGGTTTGAGCTGTACCTTGATAGATCAGTCAGTTAGTCAGTTAGTCAGTCAGTCAGTCGGTAACGTTTGCCGTTTATATATACAGATTTCATTCTTTACGTTAAACTGTATTTCCCTACATAGTGAATGGAACCAGGGAGTACATGTTTTCTATACTTACAAATTCCAGTTTGCACACGAATGTTGAGTGAATCAAACCAAGTATGTAATAAAATGGGAGTGGGAGTACAAACAAGCGGCGAATCGGTAGTAGGACCACACGGATTGGGAAGCAGAAATCATAGGGGGCAAATGCTCGTCAACTTCCTAGAAAAAGAGGGGCTTTTTCTGATGAACTCTTTCTTCCAGAAAAATCCCCAGCGGAAGTGGACGTGGCAAAGCCCCGACGCTATGACCAAAAATGAGATCGACTTCATTATGACGGACAAAAAGCGCATATTTAGGGATGTCTCAGTGATCACTAGGTTTAAAACCGGCAGTGATCACCGACTAGTCCGAGGCTCTCTAGATATTGACTGCAAACTTGAACGTGTTCGTCTAATGAAGTCCACGCTCCGACCCAATATGCTACAATCCGTGGTCGGGTCTGAAACGTTCCAGCTGAAACTGGAAAACCGATTTGCTGCACTGGAAACCACAATTGACGTTGACCAGGATCTCGACCATGTGGTGGACATCCTCAGGGAGGAAGGGACAAAATTCTGTGAGACGCGAGGTGCTGGCAAGAAGTCCAAGCTTTCAGAGGAATCTCTGCAGCTAATACAAAAGCGACGTGATAACCCTGCAGTCACTTCGTCAGATCAACGGACCCTAAATAAAAAGATTTTTAAATTGGTACGACGTGACCTCCGGAGCTCCAACACACGCTCAATTAAAGAAGCGATCGGGCAAAACCGGGGGTCAAAAGTCTTTGTCCAACAGCTGGGCCGAAGCCATCTGACGAAGTTGACCACTTCTAGCGGGAGTGTCGTCGCTTCTAAGCCGGAGATTCTTAGGGAAGTAAAAGACTTCTACAGCCAATTATACACCTCACAAGCGTCCCTTCCCCAACCCGGCATCGAGGATCCTAGAGCCACTCTGACCCGCCACTACACCGAAGATTTGCCAGAAATCAGCCTAGATGAAATTGTGATGGCTCTCAGGCAGCTTAAAAACGTAAAAGCCCCCGGAGAGGATGGAATTACAACGGAGCTCTTAAAAGCCGGTGGAACTCCTACGCTACTACAGCTTCAGCGTATTTTCAATTCCGTCCTCTTTTCGGGGAGAACTCCGAAGACATGGAGTAAGAGTGTGGTTGTTATGTTCTTCAAAAAGGGAGACAAAACCCTTTTGAAGAACTATCGACCTATCTCGCTCTTAAGCCATGTCTATAAGTTGTTTTCTAGAGTCATCACAAATCGTCTCGCGCGTAGGCTCGACGAATTTCAACCCCCCGAGCAGGCTGAGTTTCGAGGAGGATACGGCACCATAGACCACATCCACACAGTGCGGCAGGTTATACAGAAGACTGAAGAGTATAACCAGCCCCTGTGCTTAGCGTTTGTGGACTATGAGAAAGCCTTTGACTCCATTGAAACCTGGTCTGTTCTGGAGTCTCTGCAACGGTGCCAAGTCGATTGGCGATACGTCCAAGTGTTGAGAGGTCTATATGACACCGCAACTATGACCGTCCAAGTACAAAATCAGCAGACTGAACATATCCACTTACATCGAGGAGTTAGACAAGGAGACGTTATTTCCCCCAAATTATTCACAAACGCTCTAGAGGATATGTTCAAAACGCTGAACTGGAAAGGACGGGGCATAAATGTCAATGGCAATTACCTCTCACACTTGAGATTTGCGGATGACATCGTCATCATGGCTGAAACCGTGCAGGACCTGCAATACATGCTGACCACCCTCGCTGATTCTTCTGCGCGCATCGGTCTCCGGATGAACTTGGATAAGACCAAGATCATGTTCAACGAACATGTTATTCCGGAACCGATTGCCTTAAATGGAGTCCCTCTCGAAGTTGTTGACGAATATGTCTACCTTGGGCAAATCTTGCAATTGGGCAGAAACAATTTCGAGAAGGAAGCTCGCAGAAGGATACAGCTTGGATGGGCAGCATTCGGAAAACTTCGTCGAGTCTTTACATCGCCCATACCACAAAGCCTGAAGACGAAAGTCTTTAACGAGTGCGTCCTTCCTGTTATTACCTACGGAGCCGAGACGTGGACACTGACAGTGCGACTAGTTCACCAATTCAAAGTCGCTCAGCGAGCTATGGAGAGGGCTATGCTCGGAGTTTCTCTGAAGGATCGAATTCGAAACGAAGTCATCCGTCAGAGAACCAAAGTAATCGATATAGCTCAGAGGATTAGCAAGCTGAAATGGCAGTGGGCCGGTCACATCTGTCGCAGAACCGATAACCGTTGGGGTAAACGAGTTCTAGAGTGGAGACCACGGCTCGGCAAACGTAGTGTGGGACGCCCTCCAACTAGATGGAGCGATGATATACGCAAGCTGGCTGGCAGCGGTTGGAAACGAATAGCTGAAGATCGAGCTCAGTGGCATGCCATGGGAGAGGCCTATGTCCAGCAGTGGACGGAAATTGGCTGATAATGATGATGATGATGTAATAAAATGTACCATAGAAACTTTATCACCCCGTTTAAGCATTTTAGGGCATGATTTTTGAAAATTAAAGTATCTTATTATGTTTTATTTCAGGAACTATCGTATCAACATTTCCAATATCATCAAAATCGATTTAGTAGTTATGAAAATTATAAAATTATCGCGGAGTTAGACTTTGCCTTATTTTTGCCAAAATGTCATTACGGGGTAGGTAATAATGCACAATACGAATTAATACCTACAAGCACAAGGAAGGAATTGGGCGCGACGAGCAAATAGCGATATCACTGAATCACATCACCCATCAACTGAATTTTAAATCTATTTATATCATACTACATAAGACACAAAATCCTTCAGCAGTTAATACTGTAATTGAGACCTTATATAGTTTAAATGCGCCAATGTGATAAGCGCAAGAGAGGGGTCATGGAACTTTGCAGGACTCGAAACTTGGTCGCGGGAATAACTTAATTTTTACTGTTAATTTTGCACATATTGAAATCTCGTTGTATATTCGCGATACACTCACTTATTTAGCCTACAATGTTACATTATTACAATTAAAACTTATTTATGTTGTTATAATTATGCAAAGTTCGTTGATATAGTTTAGGCGCTTGTTTGCGTAGGGAGAGCAAGTGGGAGCTAGCTAGGGTTGTCACGCTGAGGTTAGGTCGAGGCACTCGAGGTTTCAGTTTAGCCATCGCTGCTCACTGCTTCATTCGCGAACAGGCAGCGGTGCAGCGTGGACGCCGCTGCGCGCATGCCTTACGCACGAAACTTTTCCAACATACTACGTTCCGCGTTCTAACAGCCATCATGAGGACCTGGCCAAGCTTCGGCTTGCTGATCCTTGCATCCCTGCTGATACAGGTGAGTGTTAAACTTCTTTTGTCGTGTCTTACACTTGCATAAAAAGTTTCAAGTTTGCAGTTCCAAAGTGTAGAGTAGGACCGGTACGTCAGTTTTGCGAAGTATGTTATAATTTATTTACACCTGCGACGTAATCATTATTTTAGATGTATTGTTATTCATTTCAGGATGTTTTTATTTAATAAATTGGTAAAACTAGCGATTGAAAAGTATATACTTATACCTAGTTAATAAAAATATTTCACGGTGATCTATAAAATCACGAATCTAAATGAAGTTAAACATCTTCATCTTCATCAAACAAAAAAATATTTGAAATATTGAATTAAAATAAAATAATTTGTATGTCATTAAAATAAAATGATCGCTATAATGTGTTGAAGTTTACGTAAATGATTATCTACCTAATTTTAACTCAATGATATTTTAAATTTGTAAGTGAATTGTAGTATAGCAAAATAGTTCCGTTCATACTTATGTTTTACAAATTTATTAGAATTAACATAATATACTCAACTCATAACAGTCATAACAAACCTAAACATCAAAATAAACCAACTAAAAGATTACAGTAATTCATATCGTCCGATAAAACTGATAATGTAGTTATGATAAAAAAGATTCACCTATTTTCTAATGTCATCTAAACTATACATATTTTATTCATTCAGTTAATACTGGTGATTCATATAAAAAATTGTAAGCAGTAAGAATTATGTTCGTTATTTTTAATTTATATGTGGAAAAACGATCAACATAAAAAAAAACAGATGATGATGAGCTACCATAATAATGACATTGGAAGTTTTCAATCATAATTTATCATCTGGCTGATAATTATGAGCTTTCAGTCAGGAATTTCAGAGGTTTGGTAGAGCACACTTTTTTTACCAACTTTTTACCAACAATTAAAAAAGTAAGTAAAGTTTCTATAAAACTAGTAAAAAACTAAATTTGGTTATCGAAAATTGGTTGGTACAATAAAATAATTTTAAAAGTTGGTTTCATTCAAATAAAGAATAATTCAAAAAAAGGTCTACTCCCGCTAATGTTGAAATTAAAACATTGTGTTATAAATACATTTTTTAATTGATAAAAAGAACACAGTAATGAAAAAAAAACTGTTTTTTTAGTGCTAAAAGGTTACAAAATGCTGGTTATATAAATAAATATAATATAGTTAACTTTAAAAGTAAAAGTTCACGAACTCTATACAATTTTGAGATCTGTCTCTTCATATTTCTGTAGACGATCCCCTTCAGATCTTGATACAAATTAAAATGCGGCTGAACTGGTGTTTTATTATTTGACCATTTAGAACTAAAATATTTATCTAAATTGGTCTACAATTGACTTTTGAGGTTCTGTATAAAATTGTATAAAAAAGCAACATTGACACGATATAAATACAAACAAATTTTTGTAGAAGTCTGTAAAAAAAAAAAAATGGTGAGCCAAAGGGACTCTACCAAAATTCACTAATCGCACAAAATGCACTAGTCTATACATTTAATGCTGCTCTACAAATCAATACAAATACAAGTTTTATAGCAAGTTGTTGTCTCAAGAAGAGACAACAATTTGCTACAAAACTTGCTATACCTATGACATTTAAACTAGTAATACCAATACATTATTTTAAAGGAAACCCTATTCCGCTGCGTGACCTGTTTCCAGTTGTAAGATAAATCAAATTGACTCGAATGAATATAATTTAGAGAAGCAAGTAAATCAAATGATAGGACAATACGGTTTCTGTGTTGCACTTTTTACTGTAGATTTTTAACATTTTATTAAAAGACAAGCAGCTTAACGAATAGAAACCAATACCATTTATAATTAAAACTGAAAGTAATAATTAATAAATGCAATCTATTGAAATTATATGCAATAGTGTGAGGGATCACTTAGTTGCATGAAAATATAATTTAAAATCGTCGTCATATAATTTAAAAAATTAAAGGAATCGACTTCATACGTTGCGCTAGCCATTTTTAGTAAAGAGTTTGAGGTGTTTATCTCCATATCTCTGGAGACACTGATCATATCTTGATTAAATTTAATTAGTTAAATTTAATGGGACTACCGGGGAAAAAACAAAAACATAATTTCCCAAATTGGTTCAGAGAACCTCTTCCTTTTTTCTAAAGTGGTAAATTAAAATATTTTAAAAAGAAAATAATATATTAAAAGTTTAAAGCTTTTTTAAACAAAACTTTTACACCTAAAGATATTATTTTGTGTAATGAAAAGTGCCAATGATAACAATACACATTCTAGCCCAAATTCGACGGTCCTACCATTTGCCATTTTAACGATATAAATCAACACTCACTTCAATCAATGATCAAAATTTGATCATTTAATGAGCTACAGAAAGCTCTGCCGCAGCAAATTACATCTACTCATTTTTAAAGTTTTAAAAGATATACACTTTAGTACGATTCAATTAACTAATCATGTTGATACACGATGTGATAATTAACATGAATATTCAATAAACAATTTTAATAAAGGGATTCTTGAAAATATGTCAAAGAAGTTCTAATTTTGCAATTTAGGTAAGCGGACTTTCCTGGCTGATCCTAGCTTCTTACTTTGAACAACGCAGGAAAGTTTTCTTAAGAATTCAGATGATATTAAAATCCATTAGACGGAGTGTTATAACATCAATAAAAAAATATATGTTTTGCTATTATTTGTATATCAGAGTAGATTTATTAATATAGAATAATTAAGATAGTTTAAAAACTAAAACAACCGACTTCCGTGCCCCTCGAGTCAATTTCAGTAGCAAGTTTAAGAGGTTTTTCGTCATACCTCTGGAGATACTTATAAGATCTCGATGAAATTACAATATGATCACCTCGGAGACGTACACTACCGATTAAAAAAGAATCATTCGAACCAACTCACAATTGCCGGAGAAATCGCGTAAAATACATGCAATATTGGCTTTAATAGAATGAATTAATATAGTAGCATAACGTCGAGTTACGATAAACACAGGAAACCAAAAAAATAGATAGAAAAAGAGAAAAAAAATCTCATTGGACTTAGCCGAAATGCTTATTTCATATGTATGACCTGTCAAAATAACATAACTCCAACAAATTAAACATTGTTTTATACCTATAAAACATTTTTGTCTTGAAGAAAACATCATAGGTATTAAGGGGTTTATAATCGACTTAAAAATAGGAGGAGGTTCTGTATTTTTTAATTTTTTTTTTGTTTGTTACCTTAAGTCTCTGTCATTTTTAAACCAATTTGTTTTGTTTGAGAGTGTTTGCTTTCCGTTTGTTACCGTTGTTATTTATCGAGATCAAAAAAGGTTAGTGTGTACTTGTCATATGAAAAAGACAATAACTCCTAAAAATGCATAGCATTTTAGTATTAACAACGATAAAATTATATTTATGTTTATTATTTTATCGTTGTTAATGCTAAAATGCTTAGTATAAAGAAAAATGCTTTCCGCCGTCTGTCCCTCCATCTATACGCTTAGATCTTTTAAACTACGCATTAGATTTTAATGTGCTTTTCATCAATTAGATTGAGTGATTCAAAAGGAAAGTTTATAACTAGGATTTGCAAGCAAGGATTAGTGAGGGCAAAGCTGCGAGGCACTGATTGAATTAAAACTAACTTATGTAGTAGGTAATTTGAAAAAATGTTCACCGTCTAAAAATATATTCAATATCTAAATGAATATATAAGCTATACAAAGATAAAACTCGCATCTAAATAACACCTAAAAATGCTAAAATCTCAGTCTGAGACTCACTTTTATCAAGTTAATGGCGCTACACAGTCTGTCACGAAGTCTATATGAATACCTGTTGGAGATGTAGCTATGGTGTAGGCTGGAGAGTTTTTTGTCAGTATGGGTAAATTATATCTTAAAAACATCTTTTAAAAAATAAAAGGTTAAGAGATGGTATGGGCTCATTATTGAATATAAATAATGTTATTTACTGTTATAACACCACACAAAAAATTTAGTTATTCATTTATAAATTAATTGTAAGCTTAGGGTCAATTTCGGACTCTTGATATTATAAAGTTATCTGACAGACCTTTGACCTACTGTGGCGTTATGTGTCAGATAATTATCTAAAACCAATCAGAAACCAATGAAATTCGGGCATGTTGCAAGAAGTTTTCTAAAAAGACCATGAATCATTTATCTGCTGAATTTGTAAGCAGATTTCATATTAGTCAGTTTGAATTAAATTTATAATAAACTCATAATTGATTGTGAGTTTAATAAAAATTTAATTAATCGTAACAGTAATAAGTCTAAACATAAGTTATTAGAATGTACCATACTGGCCAGATAAAAATGCCACTTGTATACTTGTATAACTGGGTTGTGTTGTAAGAGTTTTGTCCCCCGCCTTAACAGGGCTGTTTCATTCAACCTACATCCGAGTCTAAACGCGACAATAAGGCTTTTGAGGAATGTCTACAATGGCTACTGTAATACGAATTGAAATTATACTTATCTGATGATGTTAAGTAAAAGTCGATCAAGTGGCTGCAGAGATCATCCATAGCAGAAAATAGTTACAGAGTTTAGTACGAGCGCAGTGAGTGCAACATTTTTAGTAAACATTATTATTTATATTTTCTAGCGAAACCATGAAAAAAATTTGTAATAAACATCCCTGACTGCCAGTGAGCACTGAGCACTTATCTGATTTAAAAAATCTAAATCTTTCAATCAATATTATAAAAAAAACAATGGGAACATTCATTCTTGCACAAACAACCTCTCACCACACAACTAAGTATACCTCAGATTGAGGCATGTACTTTATCCGTTCCGTCACGGGTAAAAATGAGACGCTACGATAATTTCATTGGACGCAGCCGAAGGCTTTCTTCCAATTTGCTATTTAAACTGACTTTTTTTTCTCTCAGAGAATGCACTCTATGCATTCTCATAAAAAAATAATCAAACAATTTTCGTAATAGTTCATCGCAGTCTGGATTTAAACCTAATATTTGTGATTCTCATAGCTTCTTTGACAGACGTTTTCTTTTGCAAAGCAAAGCTGAAGTCAACACTGTTTGCTTTGCAAGTTTCACTATTAAAGCAAATGCCGTCAAAGGGAATAAATCCATCACAGATTAATGCTGTGTAGAATTTCAAATATTTAAGCCGAGAATAATAATAACCGTTACCAATACTATTAACAACGAGTTTTGTAAAATGTATTTCCGCGACAATAATAATAAGAATATATAATAATAAGAAAATATTTTAAACAGCTTTCCGAATGGTCAGCCGGCGTAAGTATGGTATGAAGCATTGCGTAGCCAAACAGGCTACGTCATGCTACGTAAAAATGCTACGCACTTTTTTGGTTTCTACCTATCTCACCTTATTATTACACTAAAAAAAATATGCTTTCGTATAACTTTTACTGTAATAAATAACTGAAAGATATAGTATGTATGAAACATATAGTATATCCTAACCAACAAATATAATATGTGTATATATTTGCAAAATCTGTTTGTTTCGTAGCATGTAGTGGATAGAAAATATATTATAAGAAATATTTTCTTATATGGTTGAAAATATCTTGGAACTACTCAAACATGAAACGGAAATAATCAGCAACATTATTATTTGAAAACGAGTCGTAATATATAACTTATCATCGTTTTATTTTAAAAGTACTTAACAAATTAGAACTGAAAATAGAAATCTCACCGAGGCGAGGCCACAATTTCTATCATTCCGCGTCTATGCATATTTAATAAATAAGACAAGCAGTGCAGAGAAATTTCCCTAAACGGCGTGCTTAGGGCCTGAAGTTAATCCAGATTTGTTTGTTGGTATCGGTTGGAGACGTACGATTTTCTTATTTCTCTTTTTCGTTTTAAAGACAGTATCCAATAGGCATAAATAATACAACAAACAATTAAAATTAAATGTAGCAAAAAGTTTAATGAACAAATTAGTGACTTTGATAAACGTATATAACAAATAAAGAACTTTACAGTTATATATGTATACTAGCAGCCCGCCCCGGCTTCGCACGGGTAGAACATGCCTACAAAATTTGCATCAGTTTGTTGCATCAAATATAAAATACTAGCAGCCCGCCTCGGCTTCGCACGGGTAGAACATATATGCCTACAAAATTTGCATCAGTTTGTTGCATCGAATATAAAATATGAACATATTTAACAATCATCGTCATATTTCATCCAATTTACACAAAACCTTAACGAATTATGGACCTAAACCTTCCTCATAAACACTCTGGCTATTGGTGAAAACCGCATGATAATCCGTTCAGTAGCTATTGAGATTATTGCGAACAGACAGACGCAGTGATGAACTTTGTTTTATAATACTTACGTAGTGATATTGGACGGCCCTTTGGCGTAAAGGATAGTTACCCTGATTCTGACCCGACGGTCGTTGGTTCTAATCCTAGCTATATACCTACCAATGAAAGTTTTATGTGCATTCATGAATCATGAGTTTTCGTACAGTGGTTGTGGGATCATTAAATCTAACAAAAAGTAGCTTACCATCAAGGAGGACATCTGCCGCCGTAACCTTACACCGTTCCCCGACGCAAAATGTAGGGGTAATATACGTTTAACGTGTGTATCTGTGTGTCTGTCTGTAGCATCTTAGCACCTAACCAGATGAACCGATTTTGTTTTTATTATTGATAGTTTTTTTTTTGTTTGATAGATGTCTTCATCGAGAGTTTTCTTAGCTTTGATTCATGAAAATTCGTTCAATCGTTATAAAACTATGAGCTTTTTTCTAGTTAATTGCGCTATGAAATCAACTTTCATAGGTCTGATCAATTCGAAAATCTTCTTTTTCAACGATATTGTAAGAACATGGAAGCATTGACCTGATGCTGGGACATCTGGACTCTACAGAATACTCAAATCCTCACCAACTTACAGCTCAGATTTTAAATGTCGTGTTTAGAGTCATTGGAAAAAGCTATTATACATAGATCAGTCGGGGTGGTTTAAAATATTATATAATATTATAATATATATAGATGAATATTATTTTATACAATAGATCATATTATTATACTATATTGACTTCAAATTGATTGTGATCGGTGGGGATCTACAGCATAGCTAAGCTTATAATAATATTTTCGCAGTAACTATGACCTAATCTGTGGTTTCACTGCAAATATATTATTAATTTTGCGATGCGTGTTTCTGAAATTCGTGATATCTTCTAGAGTTTTCATTTGAATTATATACTGTAAAGGACAATTTTAATCTATAATATGTGGCCAAGCTAATAAACGTAATTATTTGGATAAGGATTAATACTACATACTTGAAAATAGCCTTGGAATTTATGTCATATTTTTAACAAAAAATTTAAGATTAAAATGGTTACTGTGAGTCAACCTTAAGAGATAGACATATGCTGTCGCGGACTTTTTTGTAGGTCTTATTAAGTTGTACAACTCTTGCATAGAAAATATTCTTCTATCTATTTTCAATTAAGCAGCGTTCGTAAGAAACGTGTTTTTTCGACCGTTTTTTTGCCGACTTAGGTTGCAAATTAGGTCTCCACGAATGTACCTTTGATTTAAACGGGATAATATATAGCCTATTTTCATTCCGAAAGTCTATTCTATGTATTAGTGAAATAATTTTTTAAATCGGTTCAGTAGTTTTTGAGCCAAATCATTACAAACATACAAAAATACAAATGTTCTCTCTTTATAATATTAGTATAGATTAACATATTTAACAATCATCGTCATATTTCAACCAATTTACACAAAACCTTAACGAATTATGCACCTAAATCTTCCTCATAAACACTCTGGCTATTGGTGAAAACCGCATGATAATCCGTTCAGTAGCTATTGAGATTATTGCGAACAGACAGACAGACGCAGTGATGGACTTTGTTTTATAATACTTACGTTAAAGGATAGTTACCCTGATTCTGACCCGACGGTCGTTGGTTCTAATCCTATATACCTACCAATGAAAGTTTTATGTGCATTCATGAATCATGGGTTTTCGTACAGAGGTAGTGGGATCATTGAATCAAAATCAATCAAATCATGGGATCAAAGAAGGGGTATTATACGTTTAACGTGTGTATCTGTGTCTGTCTGTAGCATCTTAGCACCCAACCGGATGAACCGATTTTGATTTTATTATTGATATTTTTTTTTTGTTTGATAGATGTCTTCATCGAGAGTGTTCTTAGCTTTGATTCATGAAAATTCGTTCAATCGTTATAAAACTATGAGCTTTTTTCTAGTTAATTGCGCTATGAAATCAACTTTCATAGGTCTGATCAATTCGAAAATCTTCTTTTTTAACGATATTGTAAGAACATGGAAGCACTGACCTGATGCTGGGACGTCTCTTGTACTCCACAGAATACTCAAATCCACACCAACTTACAGCTTAGGTTTTAAATGTCGTGTTTAGTATCATTGGAATGCTTTTATTGAAAAGATTATACATAGATCAGTCGGGGTGGTTTATATATTGATCATAACTATATTATACAATATAATTTATTACAGTAAAAATATATTATTATACTATATTGACTTCAAATTGATTGTGATCGGTGGGGATCTACAGCATCGCTAAGCTTATATATAATATTTTATATATATATATATATAATATTTTATTAATTTTGCGATGCGTGTATGTGAAATCCGTGATACCTTCTAGAGTTTTCATTTGAATTATATACTGTAAAGGACAATTTTATTCTATAATATGTGGCCAAGCTAATAAACGTAATTATTTGGATAAGGATTAATACTATATACTTGAAAATAGCCCTGGGAGTAATGTAATATTTTTTAACAAAAAATTAAAGATTACAATGTTTACTGTGAGTCAACCTTAAGAGATAGACATATGTTGCTTCGGACTTTTTTGTAGGTCTTATTAAGTTTTACAACTCTTCAATAGAAAATATTCTTCCATCTATTTTCAATTGAGCAGCGTTCGTAAGAAACGTGTTTTTCGACCGTTTTTTAGTTGAGTTAGGTTACAAATTAGGTCTCCACGAATGTACCTTTGATTTAAACGGGATAATATATAGCCTATTTTCATTTCAAAAGTCCATTCTATGTATTAGTGAAAGAATTTTTTAAATCGGTCCAGTAGTTTTTGAGCCAAATCATTACAAACATACAAAAATACAAATGTTCTCTCTTTATAATATTAGTATAAATAGTATAGATGGGGTAAGGTCGACCCCATAGTGTTGATTACGTTTGTTATTGTTTCGACGGCCTCATACTTTGTTTTGTATTTTTGGCACTGGAGCAATATGGACAAGTTTTTTTAGAGAAGTAAGTGGCTATTATCTGGTACAAGCCAGAAGTACCGAATCTAGCGTCTAATGCGTAAAAATCACCACATCTTTAAAAAAGTATAGGATTTCTTGAGGGTTGTTGGTTGATTACTAGTTTGCTCGCCCAAAAGTCTAGCTAGATAGTGAGGTTCAGACATAAATTGACAACTTACTTTTACATATAAAACACAATTTAATACCTACTTGCTAAAAAATCCAAGCACAAATTTTGTAGTTAGATCAAAAACGACAAAAAAAATAATAATCCAATATTTAAATAATAATAAATAACCACGTAATAAACCACGTAACAAACGTAATAAATAACCTACAAAAATACATTTTTGAGTGCAACTTATCAATTTGAACACAGAATAGCGGAAAATGTAAAGACAAAGTATTTTACCCTGTGCACTCCATTCCGTCAGAACTCAATTTTGTGGCTTACCTGATGCTTAAAAGCTTTACATCATATTTTTGTATAAAACAGTAAACACGAAATAGAACACCGCCCTACTTAGATGAATGTCATATAATGATGTATAATTAAAGTTACAGAACAGTATTTTAAACAAAAAAATTGTTCGTAGATTTTACTATTCTGGGAATAAAGTAGAGAAGTATAATTGATTTGCTGTCCACATTCAGTTTCACTATTGCTCAGATTGCACCAATTAAGTATATTATATAGTTACACATCCCGCTTACTATAACTCCGTGAAATAAGTCTGCGTTGAAGATAATACAAAGAGTTAAAGACGTTGTTGAGAAATTTAAGATATACTGATATACGTAGTCATTGGTATAAAGAGATATAACTCTCTTTAATTAATCACTACTGAGTTACACACGTCTATGTGTATATCTTACATTTCTCAACTGCGTCTTTAACTCTTTTATATCTTCAACGCAAAGGCTCATTTCACGGAGTTAAAGTAAGCGGGATGTGTAACCATATAACATACCAAGCGTGAAAAAGGGAGAGTCATGGAGTTAGAGTAAGCGAGATGTAAACATATAACAATCAATGTAATATAAAGGCATCGTAGCGTCATAGAGTAATATAGTAAATATTTTGTTCAATAATATACGTATCTTTTCTTTTAATAATATGGTTTGCGCATGGCCCAAGCAAAACTACTACAAACTACAACTACATCATACTAAAACTATGATTGCACATTAAAAGTGAACACTAAAAAATGAAAAAAATACGTGTTTTAACAGTGTAAAACGCTAAATATTGGATTTGGTAGGAACTTACTCGAGTCGACTTTTCCCGAACGTGCGTTGACATGAACTTGTTATAACCCGACTTTACCCGAACTTGGGCAGATTTTACTTAAACGAGGGCCTTTGATGGCTCAGTCTTACTACTACCCACAAAATAGAATGTATGGCAAGCTTAAAGAAGTTTTCATATCAATAAAGACGGCGCCTATTCATTATGTACCGACATAGTATTTTATACCAGTATTTTTTTTAACGCTTGTCCAGCGCCTCGCTCCTCAGTTTTCTTATTCAGACGAACAAGATAGGGAATGGTGACTTCATCATTCTCTAGTAGCTGTTCTTGTGTGTAGCTACTTAGGTACATATCTCAGCCTGACTTCATAAAACTAACTTTATTAGTACACGAGTCATCGATAATACATAATTGATCTAATTATAACTAATATCGTATGATTATCATAATTTCGAAATAGCATCGTGTTACGTCTACGCATCATTTATTTAACTGAAATGTTAACATGCAGGTAATCTTTCTTGACTTGTTAGCTGTGAATGTAAACAGAGCGTTCTATGCAGTGCAGCAGGGTTGCCTACTTGTGCTAAATTATTTACAAGAAGATTGGATGACAACACTTTGTATCAGAGATGGTCGGTTTTGTGAGTACATTTATTGAGAGTTTATTTACTCAATTGTACCGTTATTGATCTCTCTCAATAAATATACTCAGAAACCGGCCCTAAGTAGATAAACTGTCAATAAATGTACCTCAGAAACCGGCCAAGAGACATACATGTTCTTGGCCACAATTTTACCACATGAACATAGTGACAAATTTAGTCTAGATTTTAATGATGTAAACGTGTTTGTCTAAAAGTGGGACTGGAACGCTGTCTATCTGTCTGGATTAAAAACACAGGCTATTTTAAGTCTGCCAATGCAATTTCGTACTGAGCCAGATTAGCAATGGTTTGGCCTTTAGTTTTATCATCGGCATTAACATTACATGGTGCAACAACATTAAATTGGGCACGGAATATCCATAATTAAATTAGAAAATAGATGTAATATTGAAATGCTATGGTATTTGTAGAAAGCCAGTGTATTGTTAGTGTCGGGAAAAACGAATAAATACCAGCAACAGAATCATGCCCTGGATTATAGATATATAACTTGTACAAGTGACAACTTCTCTTAGAATTGTTTAGCCATATTATTATAGGTACTCACGAAGGTCGATGACTTCATCAATGGAGTGGCAATATATATAGCAAAAAAATGGGGACATACTTCAGAGATGCATTACTAATTATTTGGATTACTGATTCATATATTATTTGGTCTTGATTACATAATTTATAGCTGAATGAATGAATGAATGAATGATTTATTTATTTGTATCACAAACTTGTTTTACACATAAACTTATGTACTAGTTTAATACATAGTATTATCAAGACTAGTTAGTCATTGATACCCAAACTAGGATAGCCTGTGTGATGGCGTATCAATGCCCCCCGCCAGACAAGAACAAGTATTAATAAATACATAGATACTTACATCATTTAGCACTACTCATTAAAATCACATCAGATTTGCTAGCGGTTACAGTACTTTCAAGATACGATACAATTTGTATATATATTTTAGAGATCTATTACTTATGGTATATTCAATACAATAGTGTGAATAATCAAATTATATCTCTATGAACGTATAAAATTATGGCTATGGGGAATAAAGGTAACTGAATTACCAGATGTGGGAATTAGGTTTTATAGTTGAACTAAAGTTTTCCAAACCTCGTAGCGTACGCTATTAATCTATTGAAATAACAACATATTTATTACTTATATAATAATATTACTGTTGCTACATGGTATAATAATACTTAAATCCAAAATTTAAAACCACCTCTGGCTGATTTATGTATTCTCTGTTTATTGAGACCATTCCAAGGAGCCCAAACTCGACATTGCTGCTGTAAGTTGGCGATGAGTTGAGTATTTAGCGGATTTCCGGAAACGTCCCAGCTTTAAGTCAATACTTCCATATTCTTACAATTCGTTGAAGTAAGAGGATACCGAATTGCAGATTGATCAGACCTATTAAAGTTGTTTTAATATGGCTGAAAGGTTTTCATGAATCAAAGCTGAGAACACTTTCGATGAAGACACATATCAAACAAACAAAAAAAAAACTAAATACAAATCAGTACATCGTTTGGGCGCTACGATGCCATAGACAGACACACAGATACGCACGACAAACTTATAATACCCCTTCTTTTTGCGTCGAGAGTCAAAAAAACTCATAGTCTTCAAACGGCTGAACGGATTTTCAAGCTAAGAACAATCTCGCACGGCCTTGGCTTATATTCAAAAATGTTGGGCAATGGCAATCACTGGACTGCCATTCTTCTTTTATTTTATTTGTGTTGATCTGCATGTCTCATTGTTAAGTACGATTGTAATAACAAAACATATAGTAAAAAAAAATTATAGCGGTTAAGATAACTTTATTAGTTTAGCAGTAATAATCACTTGGTTGTTGGATGATTTTAAAAATAATTATGTTAAATATTAAACTACTACGGAACCCTACACTGCGCGCGCCCTGACACGCACTTGGCCGGTCTTTTAAATATATTGGGTCAGTGATCGCCATTCTTTTTTTTATTTTATTTGTGTTGAATCTGCATGTCTCATTGTGACCCGACGCTTGGAATTTTGCTTACATGCAAATACTGCTTAAAGTGAACACTGATTCTAAGATATGTGGTACCATAAGACTCAGTGTTAATTCAATTAAATGACTTACCTACTTACTATATATAGATATATCATAGTATGCATGATGTATCTACTCTTCTATATGTATCTTTTATACGTATCTTTATGTGACTTTACGTTCATATTTGTCGTGTTTAAAGTAAAAAGTATTACCGAAAATATACAATTTATTACGAAAGTAAGGATTCATAGATATTAAAAAAAGCAGATAAACACATTTTTCAAAGTAAATTTGTTTTTTATGAATCACCTGCGCAGTTACAAGGAAAACTCGAACAATATCTTCCTCCTTGCGTAGTGTATACAGTTGTAATGGTTGTTAGGTAGTCTGACTGATTTCCGCTTCCAACTCAACTAATCGAGCACCCTTTCTAGCATCTAGGACTTTGGGTGTTTACCATAGTAAAAACCCAAAGTCCCAATATCATCGCGTATTTATTCAAATGGCCGTTCCGTCAAATCCGCGATATTTTTGTACTATCTTTATCACGTTTATCTCGTTTCCTGGCAACTAGATATGATGATGCATAACAGTTGGTAATTTACGTAGAAATTGACGAATTGGTCCACTCACTTAAATGTTGCTATTTTTTATGTCTGGCGTACAAGGCTGACCGCAATCTCACCTGATGTTTGTGAAGATATGGTCTGAGCTATATCTACTTAAAAATTGTATATAATTAAGTATATTTTGCAAATTTTTCTTAAGATGATTCATGCCGGAAAGAGGTGCGAAAACCAATATTGACGAAGTTTGCGACAATAATGGACTAAATTATTATGATATTAATATTCGTAAGTTATATCTTACAAAAAATACAACCTTGTGGTGGACCTTTAGGTCACTTAGATTAGATAAAAAAATGTAGAAAACAAATACAATAAGTTTGTGTCTGTTATTTTGGCACACACCCGAGATATTTACCCTAAAAAAATTGTGAAATAATGCAGATTGTTATAAAACTCAATAAACCAGTAGCCAGAAAGTAAATTTATCGGGAATTCTAAATTTATTTACATACAATTTATACGTCATTAGATGCTGATAGGTGGACGTGGTGGTAATAGGTGATACGTGGACGGAGAATGAACTATACTCTGTCTACGTGATAGGTATTTTATAATGTATGTTTATTCGTAGGTTTCAAAATACGTTTCATTTCACATAACTTCAAATTATTATTCAAAAAAATCTTTATTATTTATCAAAACATTGCTCTTCTAATCTATATATATTTTGTAACATTTTAATTACACATACTTTTTCATATTATTATGTCTGCATCTTTCCTATCCAGAATAGAACAGATAATTAATTTGAAAGCGATTGCTTTGTCCGGAGAGTTGAAATATCCATCATGTAGCGATGGCAGTCATCAATACGTCTGCTTGTCCAATGATAGAACTGGCCTGGTGGAATTAATCAACAATATAAGCAAAGATGGATTGTCCAATCAGTGCTTATATTCTGTAAGTTCATAAGGAAAGTGCTAATACAACTTTTATCGTCATTCATTTGTTTTAAAATTGTAAATTATAAAGATTTAATGCTCACTGATTGTGAGAAAAATAATTATAATGATGTAGGTCATTTCCTGTTACGAAGAAGCTTGGGTCAATCGGTTGGTGCCAAGGGTCAAGAATGCATTTATAATGTTATTTTATGACAATTATTATATATTATTTTTTGTATTATCTGTTCGTGATAAGAGAGCTCACAGTTTCTATCACGTGCCGGTTAACGATGGATTTTCGGCATGATTATATTTGGAAACAAAATGGTTGTAGAATAAGTATGATAGGAAAACCTAAAAAAAACAAAGTCGCTGCCCGCCGTCTGTCCCTTCCTCTATAAATCCATATATAAGCGATATGGATTTTAATTCGATTTCATCAGTAGATAGAGTGATTCAAGAGGAAAGTTTATAGTCAGAACTAACGCAGGCAAAGCCACGGGGCGCAGCTGTAGCAGCAAAGAATTGATAATATGAGCCTATTTTTAACGCTATTTTTTTGCGCAGTGACAGGATAAAAAGAACCGAAGTTCGGGTTCTGTGGCGTGTCTTGGTCCACTGCTGGGCATAGGCATCGCCCAAGATACGCCACTGAGCCTGATCTTCGGCTCTTTTTTTCCAGTCTCTGCCCACCGCTTTGCGTATGAACCTGTCACAGGACGCCCTACGCTACGTTTGCCGATTCGCGGTCTCCACTCTAGGACAAGTCTACCCCAACGGTTGAGCTATGTCGATCACTTTAGTTTCATGGGGAATTACTTAGTTCCGGATTCGATCCCGCAGAGAAACTCTCCCTAGCTCGCTGAGCGACTTTAAATGATAGGTGGACGAGGCGGAGTTCCGTGTGTCATCACCGGTAGGACGCACTGACACTGGTATAGGCGACTAAAAGACTGGACGGAGTTTTCCGAATGCTGCCCAGCCCAGCGGAATTCTTCTCTGGATTTCCTTTTCAAAGTTGTGTTTGCGTAGTTGAGGCGTCTGCCTTAGGTAAACATAAAACTGCGTAACAACTTTGAGTTGGATTCCATCTACGGCAATCGGTTCCGGAACAACGTGCTCGTTGTATGTGACTTTAGTTTTATCTAAATTCATCCGGAGACCGATGCGACGAGAAAATTTAGCTGCAGCGACTAAAACTCCTTAATGGCAAATATATATATAGGACATAAATATTTTAAACTCTTTTACTGACTTCAAAACAAAGGAGGAGGTTCTCAATATGCTTGTAATTTAGTAAATTTCCAATAGGCCAAATAACAATCAAACAATAACAAGTGTGATATTATATCTGAAGTTGCTCCTTTTTAACCAACTTTACAAAAAAGAGTTTCTCATTTTGCCTGTATATATGTTTGTTACCTCAGAACTCCGTGACCTTTTTTATTTGTTTTTAACATCTCAAGCTTGGTACTACTAAAAATGACTAAAGCAGCATTTGAAGTCGTTTTTCTTTGGTTTTGTAAACGATCCTTAATTAATAAAATTTCGTTCATGCTTTAATATTTTATAGCGCACACCTACGAGTCATCGGGCGACTTAAAACACTCGAATAGTAATGATCCCAAGAATTGCAAGCTGACCATTTACGACCTGTACGATTAATACGACGAGGTTATCCGGACGCGTTATCGGAGCCGCGCGTTTATTCTCAGCTCCTTATTTCTGTGGCGACCAACTTGATAATTCTACGAAATATATTAACAATGTGTTATGTGATTTTTTTTGCGTGCTATCTGTACGGTTTATCAGTCTGACCCTAGACGCCTTGCACAATATTTAATGGTCGATAACAGCGCCAATTTGCTTACTTGAGCCGATTTTTTGTATAATATTTTTTTTTAATATCTGATAGGCTAGCGTTTGACCACTATCTCGCCTGGTGGTAAGCAATGATGTGGTCGAAGATGGTGAACGCGCCAGGATGGTAGACTGGTGAATGGTAAACTAATAATTGCAATATCGCCAACACATGTGAGGCATATAGAATTAAAAATAGATAAATTCAATTTCTAAACTATTCCATTGACAACTGTTTTATATCGAAAGCAATTAAAACATTTTTTATACCTAACAATTTCTCAGAAATAGTCATCACAATAGTTGAACGTGCTGTAAATTAAACAATCTATATTGGCTTATTTTTATCTGACCTAACGTAATTGTCATTCTGTGACCCTGTCTGATTTAGATATGAAATTAAAACAAAATAAACTAATTTTAAATAATATATCAACTATGAAAAGTAAGTTGGCAAATGTTATTGACCTCTGGAAGTACTTATACTAAACTATCTTGTTAATAGTTTTAAAAATCTTAATTTAACCTGCCCTGTTAGTTTACAATGTAGGTACGTATATGTTATGTATGTATGGGAGTATGTACTCGTATGTAATATGTACGTTTGTGTGGATCAATCTGTGATAATTATCTGAGACACAAACATAAGAAAATATTTTAAAGTTTAAAAAATCCGTTCGTTGAATTAATTTTCTTATTTATAGTTCAGATTTTTGAACTAAAAATTAGAAAATATTTTTGTTGTAAAAAGCGTACCTAATTTTTTTAAATATATTGTTCATTCAATAATTGTACACCAATATAATTTAAAAAATCAAAAAGCTCCAAGAAACACAGCAAACTCCAGCTCCAGCCCAACACCCTAACACAATAAAATTATTTCCTACTTTTTAGTTCGACTTGCTTTTGAAGAGTGTTTTTTTTTTCGTTTTTAAACTATAAATTATTCTTATGTACCTACGTAAGTTAAATTAACTGTATGACTCGCGCCATAAAGTTTTATTAGTTTAGATTCAGGACATAGGTAACTATAAGTACTGCTTAAAATGCACTTAGGTACAAAGTAAAATTAGATATCCAGATAAAATATCAATGAAAAAAAATCAGATAGTATTTTAATAAGGATAGCTTCTCTTAGTTATGTTGACGCGTTGCTACTATTTAATTGCAGTCTATACATATCTAGCTTTGGCTCTTCTATTCCTAAATTAATATGACGCTGAAAATAATAACAAAATACAAAACCCTAGAGGTTTGAAGATCACTTTGATGTAGCGAGTGAAAAGATGTCATCTAGGTAAGCTGGTAAGCGACTACACCCTAACGCAAACGCCGAAAGCGAACTTAATCGAGGGTGATATAGATATAGGTTCGCTTCCTATCCAACATCTAAATGGTATATGATAAAATAATTAAGATAGTTTAAAAACTAAAACAACCGACTTTAATGCCCTGCGAGTCAATTTAAGTAGCAAGCTTGAAACGTTTATCGTCATATCTCTGGAGATACACATCAGATCTCGATAAAATTACAATGGAACCACCTCGAAAACGTACCCTACCGATTACAAAAATAATCATTCGAATCGGTTCAGAATAGACGGAGCAAGCGCGTAACATACACAAAAAAAACATACAGGCGAATTGAGAACCTCCTCCTTTTTTGTGAAGTCGGTTAATAACAAAGCAGCTTCTTAAAGATAATTCAAGTCATTTGAAAATCTAGAAAAGCCAACTTCACATACCGCTCGAGTCATTTTCAGTAGCAAGTTTGAGTTGTTATATACATTATATATACATATTTATATATATCTACATCTCTTTAACGCATTCGATCTCAATAAATTGAGTCAAAAATGTCATACGATCAGAAGTAATAAATGTAAACATAAAAATAATAATTGACCAAATCGGTTAGTTGGTAAACGATGGAGTTGTGAGGTAATACACATTAATATATATATAGGTACACAACCCTCTCTTTATTTTAATTTGGTAAAAAACAGAACAATCGCAGTTTAGCGCGACGTATTTCTGTACTTATTCGGGTATATTTTTTTAAGCTCACTTGTAATGTGGGTTGCACATTACTAGTAGTCTTGTAAATCCTTCCAACTAAGCTTAAAATACTTGTGCCTGGAGTGGAATCATGTCAATAGTGTACTAGGTGGGGATCGCACTCACATAATTTTATTGGATCTGATGGGCGAAAAAACTCAAAGGTGAGTACAAACACGATGGCGCCTACATGAAGACTATTTACGAGAAATGTGATAAGGAACGATAACGAGCGACCTACATTCTTTCTACTTGCCCAACCTGGATGCATCTGATGCACAGTAAATACCTTTATAATTGCTTTCATTTCCCTCAAACTACCGTTATGAGCCGTACAAATGTTTCCAATGATAAATTCAAGCCACCCAGTGTCTCTTGGTAAAGCGGCTTACCTATATTGATTCAATTTCAGTTTTAGTATCGTATATTGCAACAAAATGTACAGTAGAAGTATCTAGTCTTAAATTAATGTACTTCCAGGCCAATGAGCCTAAAAAAGACATCTCTTCTGTTTGCCGGCAAGGAGTTGAGTATTCTGCAGATTTCAGAAGATGCCCCAGTATCAGGTCAAGATTTTCATGTCCATGCAATATTATTGATGTTACAGATATACTGAATTTAAAATTTAGCGTACCTATAAAAAAATTGTCATATTTGTCATTTGTCATCAACTTGAAATGAGCTCATAATCTTCAAACGGTTGGATAGATTTTCTATAACAACGCTAAGAACAATCTCGATTAAGTCACCAATCAAACAAAAAAAAATCAAAATCGGTTCATCCGTTTGTAAGCTACGATGCCACCGACAGACACCCATGTCACAGATACACGTTTAACTTATGATACCCCTTCTTTTTCCGTCGGGGATTAATAAGATCTCCTCGGTATGACTATAAAGGAGTTCGGACAATGCCTATCGAACATCATATCGAAATGGCCTAGGTTCACGAAAAAACACATTTAATTGTTTATTAAATGTATTGATCGAGAGTGTTCTTAGTTTTGATTCACATAAATCGGTACGGCCGTTTTACGAATGTGTGCTTTTTAGGGTTCCGTAGCCGAATGTCAAAAAACGGAACCCTTATAGATTCGTCATGTCTGTCTGTCTGTCTGTCTGTCTGTCTGTCTGTCTGTCTGTCTGTCTGTCTGTCCGTCCGTATGTCACAGCCATTTTATTCCGAAACTGTTAGTACTACAGAATTGAAACTTGGTAGATGGATGTATTCTGTGAAACGCTTTCCGATTTTTAAACAAAAATAAAAAATATAAGAGTTTAAGGGGGGGGCATCCCATACATGGAACTGAAACAAAAAAAAAAAATTTTCTTCAAACCTATACGTGTGGGGTATCTATGGATAGGTCTTTAAAAATGACATTGAGGTTCCATAAATCATTTTTTCTCAAAGTCAATCATTTGAAAGATAGGCGCGCCTAAAGTGGTAAAATGTGTGTCCCCCCCCCTCCCCCCTTCTAACTTTTAAAGTATAGAAGTGAAAATTCTAAAAAAAATATATGCTGTAGATCTCAATAAAAACTAACAACGAAAATTGGTTTGAACGAGATACAATCAGCAGTTTTAGAGATATGGCGACCGCAAAGATAACTTTGTTTTTCATACAAACACTATGAAAAACAAAGTTAATTTTGTAGTTGCGAAAAATCATAGTTATGGTATACTTAACTGTGTTACGGAACCCTACGAGTGCGAGTCCGACTTGCACTTGGCCAGTTTATTTCTAGATGATGGCGCTATGACATCAACTTTTATAGGTCTGGTCAATTTGAAATTCGGAATCCTCTTACTTCAACGATATTTTAAGAGCAAGGTAGCATTGACCTGATGTTGGGACATCTCCTGGAATCTGCAGAATACTCAACTCCTTATAAACTTACAGTAGACATCGTGTTTGGGTTCATTGGAATCGTCTCAATGATCAGATCATGCATAAATCGGTCGGGTGTTGCTTAACATTTTTAAATTAAGTATTATTATGAATATAAACACTGAGTATACAGTTAGAACCTAAACACAATCAATAGTATGAGTAAAGTTAATTGCCTGTACTGGATGAACTAGTCTATTTACCTCTCCATGTAGTACTGTACCCTGCACAAAAATTACATTAGGAGCGCTAACTTATGTCTTTATCTAGTTTTCAAGTACCACTCCTTGTCACGTGACATTGCACGCTATTGAGCATCAATATCCGCTTCTCTCCAGGATAGTTAGTATACATTGTATTTAAATTTTTAGTGTCTGTTTAAAAATGGCCATGAGTCATTGGCAAACAATAAATTTATACACTTGGCACTTATCAACGATTCTGTATTTGCTTTCAATCGCTGGACGTACTTGGAAAACTAAATTTTAATTAATTATTGATTATAATTGCGGTGCGGTGATTGCCAAATATTTCATGTATTTCGACTTCTAATATTTGATACGGTAAATAGAACAAGATCATAAATATTTTATTAGCACTCATTAGTCGAAGGTACTGAGTAATATACTATAACCATATTTATGTTCATCGAATCTTGTCAACGTATTTTTTTATACCGTTTAGTCTAGCGTTTGACCACTATCTTACCTGATTGGTAAGTGCTGATGCGGTTGAGGATAGTAGCATGCTGGCTAGGCAGATACTAGAGACAGTATCCTACCACAATGCCTGCGGTCGGGGATTTTTTTTACGGTGTTTTTCCTTCACTGGAAATGCACACATACAAATTTCGATAGAAAATTCCATTCCAGTGATTTGAGCCCACTAATTGAAATTAGGCACATCAATTGTGTTCATCCCAATTATGAGTGGAATTTCAGGCACTCGATTTTGGGGAACAAATTAGATAAAATAATAATTATGTGTATTGTCAAGTGCATTATACCCTACTTGCTACTAATATTATAAATGTGAAAGTCTGTATGTTTCATACTCACTCACGTAAAAAAGGGCGTATTGGTGTATTTGGATGATATTTGCACATAGATAATTATAGTTTAATAACTGGAGGATACAAGTACTGTGTAATGCAAGCGAAGCCGATAAACTAGTATTACCGTAGTACTATTAAGTATATGTGGTATTACATAAATATCAAATGAAAGGGCTTTTATGCAAATTATGTTAAACGTAGTTTTATCCAAGTTTTGACAAAACAGATAGAAAACCACTATTCAGTTTTGCATTGCATAAGTTTCCCAATTTGTCAAATATCTTTCTAATAGAGAACTAAAAAAATATTGTAAAATCGGACCCGCCATTCTCAAGCAATGTAATTTAAGAACAAACATCGTTTAATTTTTATTCATATAGATGTGAATTTTTGGTTTAATTAGCTTAATATCATCCAGGCAAGGTTTATTCCAAAGTTAATGACTGCGTCTGCGAGCAAAAAATAAGAGGTACCTACATATAAATTAAAATACTATTGTGAAACTTTTTGTTGCCATGAGAGATTAGAAATTAAAATTTTATGAACCACAAGCCGTGCTTCACGGTTTTAGATTAAACTAACTCCCTAGACAAAATACAATTATTTCTGTTAGCGTTCACGCCAAACGCATCTTCAAAATTTAAGGGAACGACATCTCTTTTTACAATAAGACACCTACCTATTTTTATTAGATAGAGCGATAGGCTTGGCCATAGCTTAGCGCTAATAAATGTTTTATTTGATTTTGTTTGTAATAAACAGTTTTAAAGATATTTTTTTACAATACAAGTGTTATTGACCGAGCGAGCGTAGCGAGCGCAGCGTCTCGTTTTAACTAGACCGAAAATGCTTTTTCCCGGATGTTGGTCTATCTGTACTCTGTTCTCGCCTACAGGTCACATTTTTCAACTGATTTTGACGAACATTGGCACACGAGTTCCTTGATTTATTTGAGAACTTTTGTCGATAGCGTTTTTTTGATTGGGAGGATAATAGGGTGGAAGTTTGATGTAGCGTTATTTATCAACGGGTCTCAGTTAAAATGGAAAGGCACACTAAGGACCTCATTCTACACAAGATATTGCGAAAAATATTTAAATAAAACTGGCCAAATGCGAGTCTGACTTTTGTCTCGTACACAGAGGGTTCCGAAGCGCAGTATAATGATGTATAAGTACAATAGTATAAAGACAAATTATATTACCGTGTTAATACCAAACATGCTTATTAACTACAACGCCATCTAACGAATATCTAACGAACTTCTAACACCAACTAAGTGAACGTTAACACAAAGGTAGGTAATTAATATTATTTATTAATAAGTTAAACAATCGTTCATAGATATAGTAAAAAAAGTTTTTTGTATGGGGACACCCTTTAATTTTTAACTTTGTTCTGTTTTTAGTATTTGTTATTATAGCGGCAACAGAAATACATCATCTGTGAAAATTTCAACCGTCTAACTATCACGGTTCATGAGATACAGCCTGGTGACAGACGGACAGACAGACAGACAGACGGACAGCGGAGTCTCAGTAATAGGGTTCCGGTGGTACCCTTTGGGTTCGGAACCCTAAAAAGGGGAGTGGAGAGGACAAAAGGGGGGAAGTTTGCTGTAGCGTCTTCTGGCTGAATACTCAAAGTGTAGCGTCCTTTGAGTATTCAATAATACTCAAAGTGTAGCGTCATTTATTAACGGATTTTAACCTACCTACTTACGCAAAAACTCCATGCGTTTAAGACAACATAACTCTGTTTTCATAGAACTCTGGCACTTACGTAATGTTTTATTATGTACAGTACGATCGATATACCTACCTAAATTACTTGAAATGTTGCTGGCTAGATACGCCGAATGCCGGAATATATTAACCAGATTCTAATATTCGTATTCGGCTTGACGTGTAAAAAAATAAAAATATGCAAAGAAAAACTTTATTACAAGTCTCTAAGCAATTGTTTTTAGATTCATCGTATCTGAAATTTGGTTGCCGCCTATTTTTAAATAATTCTTAAAATAATATGTAAGAATCTTTATAAGTGTGAAATGAATAATAATATTACTATACTACCTTTCAGTTCAGTGTTGTTCAAAGTTGTGCAATACAAACTTATTTATATAATAATCCGCCTAAAGCATTAAAAGTGATTTTGCCGAACACACGACATCTCTAAATAAGACCTTGTACAAGACGAGTCGCATCGTCACCGGTCGGCTCGCGACTTTTCTAATGATTTGAGTAAATTTGAGTTTTATTGAGACATGTAAAGCATGCAATCGATTGCTTATATGTATCTTTATATTATGATATATGAACTATATTAATTTATTTATATATACATATACTTGATACACAAATACACCTACATTCGAAGTGCCATCGTACTGCCCAAACAGATCAACCGATTTTGTTTTTTTTATAGGGCTCTTAATCCAGAGTATTCTTAGCTTTGATTCATGAATGTCGTTATAAGATTGTCAGCTTTTTCTAGTTTAGACGCTACGAAATAAAATTTCATAAGTCTTTCATCAGTTTACTCTAACAATATTGTAAGAACAAGGTAGCAATGACCTGATGCTGGCACATCTCTTGGAAGGTTCAGAAAACTCAACTCGTCACCAACTTACAACAAAAATGTCGAGTTTTGGCTCTTGGAATTGGAATGGTCTCGGTGAACTGATTATACATAGATCAGATAATCATCCAAAAAGTGATTGAATAAAGACTGCAAATTAGCAAACGTAGAATAGGACGCCTTGAGACTAGATGTAGCTATGATATGATTTTAGAAATGTGGCTGGAAATAAGTGTATGAGTATGAGTGAGTGTAAAGTAATGAGAGTGGCTAAGGATCATCCACAGTAAAGAACAATTAAACATGCATATATCTAGCAGTGACTGATGATGATGATGATGACGATTGTATCAGCCAAAAGTTACATCACAGTTACATCAATCAGTGGAACCGCGTTTTAGATTGCGCTTGCGGCGAACACAAATATGAATTATGACAAATTTATTTTATTATCTACCTGATCGTTTGACGATACTAGTCAACCTTGGACCTTCGAACGCAGTTAAATTTTATAGTAAGAAGTATTCGGACTTTTTATGTCTTCGTTACTGTAGAAATATATTTTATACTGAATGTTGGTAACATTTATTCTGGGAGAAAGTTTGTGTTAGAGTCAATATAGAGAATTTAACTTTATCGGAAAATTCTCTGACTTTCTGGTTATCTCTCATCATCATCATTATCAGCTAATTTCAGTCCACTGTTGGTTATAGGCCTCTCCTATAACACGCTACTGTTGTCTATAAAAATGCTAAAATATTCTGGTAGAGAAACATTTTAACCCCGTGTGATGTGAAGAAGTAAGACCTATTATTATTGTTTAATCGACTTTTACGCCCGGTTTCTGGTACTATTAATTAAACTTAGAATTAGCTGACATGCTTGTTAAGTTAAATAGCAACATTAGCAACAGCAGTAGGACAAGGCTATTATTGTTTGTTATAATCAGTCTTCATGCATCCCAATTTATACTTAACAGGAGTTTGCCAAAGATGATTAAACTTTTACCTTGATTAGCCTACCTACCTGCAATTGGGTGTTATCGATAAGCAATGGTAAAGTTATAGTGTCTCTTAATAAAAACAAAACTGAAAAATTTTAATTGCGTATCCACCTGCCACCGCAGAATTATTTATGTTGAACTGTGAAACAGGAAAGATACGAATACAACTTTAAAACTATCAACCGTCTTATATCATTGATTAAACTAATACATATACATATTCCGCCCTGAAGCAGTTCAAAATATGATAAATGTAGAACTCCGACTAGCTTGATAGAATAGGCTAAAACATTGAAAAATCTAAGACATAATAATAAACACTATTAGAATATTGTTTTACATACACAATGAAGTATGTATGTGTTGATCTTTGCCCTTTTGTATGACGATATGTTTGACACATCTTTAAATGCAGAGGCGTAAGAAGGACGTCCTCAGTTGAAAGTGCTCAATATGTAGTAAACACGAAAACATATGCAGTTTTTGTAATCTTATTTTGTAGACAATTTTTTTAACGTGCTTTTATTAGTTTCACTTGTAACTTGATAACAAAAATTATTTAAAGTAAATTATAAAATCTTAGAAGTCAGTTTCAACCTGATTCTTTAATGTATCGAAATGAAACTTTGTATGTACTATGTAGTTCAGATGACAATACTATAATTTGGTATCTTGAAGCTGATCTGATGAAGGAGCCAGTGGATACTGAGACTCTTCAGTGGCCTCTCGAGTTTGTGCTCATTTTATTCGTGTTGACTAGTCCAATAGATTTGGCTTAAATAACAAGTGTCCGATGATAAAGTCAGGACGCTACTTTTTGGTTCAAGCCTGTTTTATTATTTTTTTATGATGTATGCTGTAGTTGTACTATTATTTCAATATTAATATCCTTGTCGGACGATCCACCGGACAAAGCCATGTCGAAAATCTAATTATTATGGTTCAAAATAATACCCATGTATATATCATCAATTTCAAAATCTATTGTTACAGAAAAATACATTTTATATGACGAAATCCAAACTCTTTTCCCAACTGCCACAATATCACGACTATATTGATACTATGTTTAACATTGTGTAGGTGTATGTTAAGTCAATATAAACGCGAGCTTACTGTAAATGCAGATGCAAAGAACCGTCTCGTCGTCATCCCAAGGTGCCGCATTCACTACCCCGCTTCACAAAATAAGCAACAAGTACAAAACTTGCATACTCCACGAGCGAAACCAGTTTCTGCCAATAAACCGTGACGTAACATTATGTTGCCATCATATTGAAGGTATTAACCTGAAGAGCTTCTACCTTTATCCTACTTAAGCGACTATGTATCTCGAAAATTGTGAAATCTCGTCTCGCTCGTCCCGCTAAGGGAAAAGACCTGTGAGTCATGGTCAACTCGGGATCGGGGATCATCCAGATTACGGCATAAAATGCTCTTAAAAAACCTCTTCTGTATAAGAATGAGACATCGAAATCCTTCAAAGCCAACAGTTTGTCGCATGTCTACTTCATTTATAAAGCGCTCAGGTATTCGCCGACGTCATTTAGGAGATTTGATTCTGAGAAAAGCAGACTTTGTTACTAACGTGGGGACGGCACTATGTAGAATTAACGCAGCTCTTAGAAAACCTCTTCATAAATATGCCTAGACATGGATGGTTATTGCATGAGAATGAGCATTTACGATGTAGAATTTTGTGTTCAACCTCCTCATCGATTGTACTTTGTAAGTCTATTTATAGAATGCGCATTTATACTGTGTATATGCGAGTATATATAGTATAGTATAGTACTCACTAACTTAAATCAGGCTTTGCTCTCAGTTTATTCTTTAATTTTGGCTATTTCCTGGCTCGAGATTTAAGAATTTAGTTCATTGACCTGAAGCCTAGTTACCTTATCGACAACATTAGTTTATTTATTATAACGTAGATAATATGGATACCTCAGGGGCTGTCGGTCTATAATTCTAGATGAATCATTAGTCAGTGTTCTAAATCTGTTATGATTAGATTAACTAGATATAAAATGAAATAATATATTATATTTATTTATTAGTTTTATCGTGCTTTTTAGATGTTTAGGTTAGTAGTGACACTATCTACGTTATTAACTTAAAATTTTCGGGATTTATGCACATAGCTAAGTTAAATTGTAGACTTTTGGCACCATTCTTCTTGTGGCCACGAGCAATACAACTTGATCGTAACATCGAGGTAGATGAAAATAAATGTTTATGGCGCATTTTTTCTCCATCGAACTATATTTTTAACATTATGATATTTCTTAAAATGACGGAGTTATGTCATTCACTTTTTAATAAGTTGTAAAAATAGTAAAATTTACACTGTATGGGTAAAATTTGAGATAATTTATTTATATATTATTATATAATTTATTTAATTTGTAGTAAGTAGTAACAACACGTTATCAGTCGTCTCGTGACCACGAACAATGCAACTTAGTCAAAACGTCGAGTTAAATAATAATGTTTTAGGCGCGATAAGTCCCGTATTTTAATATTTATGAGTATTAGACTAAGTCGTAAACGTAGTAGACAAAATTTTGTAACAGACATCTCTTTCAAAATGTTAGTGTGTAAGGGTTATAATATTTTAAACTATTGTATAAATCCTGGTTTACTCAATATCTTGCTATAGAGTAAGTGACTTCAAAACAATCTGTATAGTAATCATGTTTCTAGGGGACGGGAATAATAATAATACCTTATTATTCATATTTCTGTGAAAAAAAAGAATAAAGGTAATTTTTTTTTGACAAAATGTTGTTATTTGGCTCTCCTGAAAAGTAGAGATTTGTCTCTTACTTACGATTTTGAAATTTTCACAATCTATTTATGAACCGTTTTGCGTTAGATAATTTTGTTTGCAACAACACGAGTTATTTACAGTCGGGAGTTTTGCTGTGTTGAATATCTTACTATTTCTACTAATAATATAACAGTCAATTTTTGTATGTTTGTGTATAAATCTCACGAAACGGGCTGAATAGATTTTTATGAAATTTGGTATACTGCTAGTTTAAAACTTGGATCAACACTATAGAACACGTTATTTTACCGCGGACGTATCTGCAGTAAAAATTTTGTGATAAAAGATAACGCAGCGTATAAGATTTTCTCCTACTTTAATACGTCACAGCACATAGTTTGCCATCGCGTGTGAAAGAGAGAAGAAATTTACAAGAGTAGAGATACATTTTGTAATCTTGTGAAACACGCTCATTGATTTAAGTTATTTTTAAATAACCACTCTATATTATGTTTTGTACTCAACTACTTACTCTCTACTACTACCACTATTATCCGGGGTGCCACCCGCTAAAGGTACGGACACACTGCAGAGTCCCGCGTGCGCAATCTAGGCGGCGATCAGATAGAGCAGTAGTATTTGTACCGACTGGTTCACACCAAAAGCGATCAGAAAACAATTATAAAGTATTGAGATCGCGCCCGCAAATCGCAGGACGCCGCGGTGTGGCCGTACCTTAACTGCTTCAAACCTGTGGAATTATATATAGTTATAATAAACAATTAAATGTTACTTGTAAAAAAAATGGCTTTAATACATTAAATCAATAATCACCTGATACTTACGAGTAAATACTAGGCTCTCAACCCGTACGATACCAGGCCTCTTACGTCTGTTTGTTTTATTATCTTTTTTGTGCCATTTTGAATTCCATAATGTCTGAATATCCAATAAAATCATCGACATAATAGCATTTGTACCTATATCAGTAAAAGTGCATAAAGTAATGTATTAATGAAAAAAGTTTTAAAGAAAAAGTACCTATAACCGGAGATCATGTATGAAGGCCACTCATGAAAGTGGGAGAGCGAAAGTAGTTCCCAACGGGAAAAAGGTGTGATTTTATGTATGTATGCGTTTATTGTATTTTTAATTGTTTAACTAAATGAGAGAATTTGATTGTTTAATTTATTATATTTTGGCAACAACATGCGGCGGGGCGTTATATTGTCTTAAAATAAAGTCGATAAACACATATTCAAGTTCAGCTCTATTTATGATGAGTTTATCTATAAAATATAATTTTAATTAAATAAAATTTATCTATAAATAATAATAATAAAAGCCGTAGTTATATCTCCTTAAAATGAATGGCAAACTAAGATTTCAAGGTGAAGAACGCTTTGTAATGACGCGCAAGAGTGCTCCAAGTCTACACGACTACATACGTCATACGTGTTCGCGACAGAAAAAAGACTAGCACGCCTCCTGTTTTCGGCTCTGGGCCCCTAGACAAAATCCAATCCAATTTCTGTTTCCATTCACGCTAACGCAAGTTCAAAATGTAATGTAATGTGAAAACTTTGTTGCGGTAAATAAATTTCATTTCCATACATTTTGAACTTGCGTGAATGGAAACAGATATTGGATTTTGTCTAGGGGGGCTGATGTGACTGCTCTATTTTACTGAACAACAGTAAATACGCTGAAATAATATCATCTTAATAAATGAAACAGAACTTGTGGTTAGCTACATTAATAAATAGGGTGTAAGGTGTCATTCATAAACCCATGTCTTTGTAATGTCACGATCATAATCATCATCATCACTGGAAGGTGGCCAAAGAAACTCCTAAACTACACATGTTATACCCGTCATGTTTGGGCTCGTTGGATTTGTCTTGACTTACTCTGGTCCTAGGTTATGTAAAAGCTTGTGCTTAAAAAGTTTTTTTTTTAAATATTACTTGTTCCCATCCCAAAAGTGCCCAACGTGCACAAATAAGTTTTCAGAATTGAAGTGACGTAATCATTATTTATTTTGTGATCAAGGGCCGCTAACCATAATTATGTATGAAATATTTATGTAAGTGTTTCGCAACCTGCGCCGACGACATTGGTCATCGACGGCCACTGCACTACGATGACACTACATTTCTGCCGTCCTTGCTGTGTGCTTTATTTGTTTATATCATTAATTACTGGCTGGTAGGTACTATAAATACATATTTACTTCTTTTTTTTTCTAATATTGTATTTGCTAGCGTTTGACCACTATCTCACCTGTTGCTAAGTGATGATGCGGTCGAAGATGGTAAGCACGCTAGGCCTAGAATGGGAACTGGCTCTCAAGAATAGCTGCCGGAACACATAAGATGTTTTGGTGACAGATTTTCTAACTTGTGGGTAGCTGGCCAGGCGGACACTAGATAGTGTCCTACCACCATGCAAAAATGCTTACTTTATTTGTGTAAGTATAATCAATATTGTCTAAAGCACAGTAACGTCATCATCATTATCAGCCGGTGTCCGTCCACTGCTGGACGTAGGCCTCTCCCAAGATGCGCCACTGAGCCCGATCTTCGGCTCTTCTCTTCCAGTCACTGCCCACCGCTTTGTGTATGTCGTCGCTTCACCTGGTCCTACGCTACGTTTGCCGATTCGCGGTCTCCACTCCAGGACCAGTCTACCCCAACGGTTATTAGTCCTGCGGCAGATATGACCAGCCCACTGCCACTTCAGCTTACTAATCTGTTGTACATAATAGTAATTATCATCAAAGCTTAACTGTTTATCTTAGTGAACATACTAATTTTAATACCTGACGTTCAATACCTATAATTAGCGTAGATAAAGTAATTGGCAATATACCGTGGTAATAGTGGAGTTTCTGCCACATTCTGGTATGCGCAGAAACTTTTTTAAAAGTGATAGGAAAAAAAATATTTTGATTGAACGTCTGAACAATGTGAAAAGGCACTTAACTCAAAAATAAACTGGCCAAGTGCAAGTCGGACTCGCACTCGTAGGGTTCCGTAACACAGTAGAGATTCTATAACATTGATTTTTCGCAAATACAAAATTAACTTTGTTTTTCATAGTGTTTGTATGAAAAACAAAGTTATCTTTGCGGTCACCATATCTCAAAAACTGCTGACTGTATCTCGTTCAAACCAATTGTCGTTGTTAGTTTTTATTGAGATCTACAGCATATATTTTTTTTAGACTTTTCACTCTTATACTTTAAAAGTTAGAGGGGGGGAGGGGGGTGGACACACATTTTACCACTTTAGGCGTGCCTATCTTTCAAATGATTGACTTTGAGAAAAAATGATTTATGGAACCTCAATGTCATTTTTAAAGACCTATCCCCCACACGTATAGGTTTGAAGAAAAAAATGTTTTTTTTTCCAGTTCTATGTATGGGATGCCCCCCCCTTAAACTTTCATATTTTTTATTTTTGTATAAAAATCGGAAAGCGGTTCACAGAATACATCTACCTTCCAAGTTTCAATTCTGTAGTCCTAACAGTTTCGGAATAAAATGGCTGTGACATACGGACGGACAGACAGACAGACAGATAGACAGACAGACAGACAGACATGACGAATCTATAAGGGTTCCGTTTTTGCCATTCGGCTACGGAACCCTAATACATAATAAATTATTAACAACTTAATACGCTGAGACATGAAATCATTATACGATTAAGTACTGTCATTATCGATAACCGGCAACCGACCATTGATGGCATCGTAAATATCCACAGTTAAGGTAACAGTTTGTATCTCTCGCGATAAACTTATCGTACGCTTGTTCCGATTTCTAAACAGCTGCCCGATAAAAGTTGTCGTTTTTGGTGTAAAAAAATACTTCTTCGTCTGCGGTCTTTAAACATTTATCGCAAAATGTTTTGGTTAAACTTACTTAAAATATGAATCCACTCCAGACACAAGCATATTTAGCTTAGTTGTAGTTGTTAGTATATAATATAAAGTAATATTGTATAAGCCAAACCAATAAAAAGCGGGGTTACGTGTCGAATTCCTACCCCGAGATGTTCGGTACCAAGGACAGATCGCGCTGTAATGCTCATCGACAAAATCATGTGATATTGTAAATTCAATTAGATACTTACTCAGTGTATAATACTCAGGCGCGGATCGCCATATCAAAGTATCATCGCAGTCTAATGGCCGGTCTCTGAGGTACATTTATTGAGAGTTTATCTAACTGAACCATAGCATTATTGCGTAGATAAATTCTCAATAAATGTACTCAGAAACCGGCCATTATTCAGCTACGTTTGGATTTGTAGATTTGTACACTTTAGACCTCTATTTCTGTCCACGCAAGAAAGTTGGATGTACAATCGTACAACGATAGAAGTGCAACTTCATTGGTCCTACTAAAGACTAACATCAGAGGAGTTTTAGCGGGAACGTAAAAATTTGTTTGTGCTAATATTGTATTTTTTAAACAGCACAGTGTTGAAAAATATGCTATTTTGTATTCACATCAAAACTACACATCGTGTGGGGCAAACTATTGTATACGGGTATGGAGCTATAATGAAACTAAAAAAAATACGTGAGAGCGGTTATTATCATCAAGCATACAAACACATGCAAAGTTGTCATCATCATCATCTTTATTTTCATTACCACAAGTTACACTAAGTGAAGGAGCTGAGATGGCTTGGGTAATCTCTGGCTCGGAGAAATGCACTAATTGGAGGCTACTCACTGTTCAACACAAAATTGATGATACAATTAGAATAAAAGTGACGTGGTAAACAAAATCGCTCAGAATTCAAAGTCAATCAGCAAGCTACATAATAAAGATTAGTTTAGAAACTAAAACAACCGACTTCCATGCCCCGCAAGTCAATATCAGTAGCAAGTTTGAGACGTTTATCATCATATCTCTGGAGATATTTATCAAATCTCGATGTATTACAATAAGACCACCTCGAAAACGTACCCTACCGATTACAAAAAGAATCATTCGAATCGGTTCACATTTGACGGAGTAATCGCGTAACATACAAAAAAAAACACAGACGAATTGAGAACCTCCTTTTTGGAAGTCGGGCAGAACTAAGGCTCTATAATATAATAATTATGTACATAGTTTTAATTTTGCTAATAAGTGGAATAGTCGTGGAGACTAGAATCACTTATATTATGTTACTGTTTGACTAGAGTGGCCGAATACTGAACATTTATAAGTCAAAGACGCGGTGACAGTGACAGCCCAAGTTTTTCTATTTTCTTTTTTTTAATTAAATAGCTTCGTTAAATGAATATTTTTATACAGAAGTGAAATATGTGCCTGAATACTTAAACATGAGTCGACCGGTTAAGCTAAGTTATTTTTAACTTTTATCTCTATGGACGGAATGGATTGAAGAACGAATTGATACTTAATGGCCAATTTTTTTATATCATATAAGCAAGCGTTTGACCACTTTCTCACCTGTTGGTAAGTGATGATGCACCCGAGGATGGTAGAATTATGGTAGCGAGATGGTAGAATGGGAACTGGCTCTCAAGGATAGCTGCCGGAATACATAAGATGTTTGGCGACAGATTTTCTAACTTGAGGGTGGTAGCTGGCCAGGGGGACACTACCTAATGTCCTACCACCATGCAGGGGTTGGAGGTTTCTTAACGATGTTTTACCTTCACCAGAGGGCCAATGTAAGAAGCATACATAAATTGTTCGATAGAAAAATCCATTGGTGCACGCATGGCGAGGATTGAACTCGGTACCTCTCACGTCAAAGCCGACCATTCTCCCACGACACCACTGGGCCCTCTAAATTCATTAATTTCATACATGCCATGCCTGTGGAGTTCTCCCAGTAAAAGGACGGAATTAAAGAGCCGTTGAAGCTGTTGAACTGCTGGAGCTCCTCCTGCTTGTAGAAGCTCTGTTGTGATTCCGTCTTCTCCTGGGGCTTTTCCATTTTTGAGCTGTTTAAGGGCCATTACAGTTGAGGATGGCTTGAATGCGTAAAACATACAAATATAATAATTAGTGAAGTCCCATACAACACACATCTGAGAGAAAAAAGGCTAACTACAAACTGAATATACGAACTGAATATATGCTTATTTGCAGTAGATTTAGTAATGTAGTGTACGTTGATATGGACTATAGACCGCAGAAACATATTTTCCCAGTTACCTGCAAGTCGCTCTTTTTTGCGAGAAATACTGCGTGCTAACTATAAAATTAATTTCCGTAGATACATAAATTAAAATTACAGTTCTGTTAAAGATGCCATGATTCAAACGATCAAAGTCAAACATCCACGGACAAATTAAAAGCAAGCCGAGCGCAAAAACGTTGTTTTACGAGCGCAAAAACGTTGTTTAAGAGCAATATTTGGGCTTCAACAAACTGACTCCTATAAGAACTTCTTTAGAAAGCATAAACTGTTAACAATTCCGGCACTATACTTAAGTGAAGTTGCTAACTTTGTAAAATGCAACCCATTTCTGTTTAAGAAACACGTTGTTGGTACTAGAAGAGAAGAGACCCTTCGGTATCGTACAGCGAAAACAAGATTGCATATAGTATTAGTGTTCTCTGTCAGGCACCAACAATATACAACAAACTACCTTAAAACATTAAAGCCCAAAGTAATGCAAATATATTTAAACCTATATTAAATACATTTTTGATAGAAAAGGCCTACTATTCTGTTGACTAATTCCTAAATGACAAAAATATTAAGGAACTATAATAAGATGCAATTTAATAGCTATTTATTTAAATTTGTTACTTTTTGAAATTCAAACTCTAATCATTATTCTCTATAATATTATTACTCTGGTTTTAAATTTTATTTTAAGTTAAATGCTTGTAGACTATCGGAGACTCGAGCGGATCTCGCGATATAAGTTGAAATTACCTAACACCACATATTATGTGCCACCTAGGGCCACAAGCGAATGAATCATTTATCATTTAAGGAATTCATCAGAAAAAGCCCCTCTTTTCTAGGAAGTTGAAGAGCATTTGCCCCCTATGATATCTGCTTCCCCAGCCGTGTGGTCCTACCTACTGTCGTACTACCGATTTGCCGCTTCATTGTACTCCCACTTTAGCGTTGAGATCCCCCATGACAACGTCGAAGTGCGTCTTTTGGGTGGTGTGTAAGGCCTTGGAAATGTCCTCGTACATTTTCTCCACTTCATCGTCCGAGTGTACCGAAGTCGGTGCTTATACTTGGATAACCTTGAGGTTATATACCTCTCGGTGAGTTTGATCTTCTCGTTGCTTTAATTTTTTAATAGCTGCGTTTGACCACCATCTCACCTGTTAAAATCGTCCATTGTTAATTATAACCTTATATGTTTAAACACAACATTTGAACGATATCTCAAAGGTCAGGCTGACGGTTAAACCATTTCTATTTGTAGACACGGTATAATATAACATGATTTAAACATCCATCTGAATAATTACAAGCACGCCTTCTAAATAAATCAAGAAATTATCATATGATATCAATGTTATTAAAAATGCTTATGGTCAGGAATGAATGTCATTAATAAGAAGTTTAAGGCAGTCCAAAACACTAACAATAGGTCTATAAATAAATTAAAGCATCCTCTAGTCTAAAGGTTACCTTATCAGCAGGTCAGGCATAAGCCGTGAGCATACAAAATGATTCTGATGTTACATCGCACAAATTTATGACGAAATCTTCGTTGATTTTAATTAATATTTTGCTAATTTTAGGGGTACCAAAAGCTTAGACACATAATCACTAATCACAAATCACTAATAAGTACATTTTTATTATGAAGTTTGAAAAGTACTTCGAGACCTTCTTGCTTCTTGCCAAATTTAATGATTCTAGGTCAACGAGAAGTACCCTATAGGTTTTGATTCCCTTTTGAAATCGCAAAATATGCGACACTAGCTGACCCTGCAAACGTTGTTTTGCTAAAACCCAAATATCTTACGGAACCCTATTTTTTTCCAAAATAAAATTTAGCCTATGTTACTCTTGGATACTGTGGCTTTCGAATGGTGAAAGAATTTTTAAAAACGGTCCAGTAGTTTTTGTGCCTATTCATTACAACCAAACAAACAAAGTTTTCCTCTTTATAATATTATTATTATATAAACGGTCATATCTTTTGATTGCGTTAATTTACAAGTTCGATTTTTCACAGCCAAACGAGGCCGTAGACGGGTAAAGATATCAAGTTGAAACTTATATCAAATACTCGGTATTTGATATAAGTTTCAACTTGATATCTTTACCCGTTTCTGAGAAAAAGGGGTCTTAACAGAATGACAGACGGTAAACAAAGTGATCCCATAAGAGTTCCTTTTTCCTTTTTAGGTACAAAACCCTAAAAAGTATAATTTCTAACGGTATAACTCCATAAACAAAGTACTTTCGACATGAACTTTCAACCCCATTGCACCACCTTAATGCACTTCTGCAAAATATATTGGTAACTCAAATACCGATTTTCATCCCTACAAGTTCAAAAACGAAGAATTTTCATGCGAACATTTACTTTCTATCTCTTCGGGGCGGAATTTCCGAAAATCCATTCTGAGTACACACGTAGTAAGACAAATGTACCCCCAAACCCCGTATATTTCTAGTCTCTATGTGTTTTTAAAGTCAGTCAGTGAATCAGTATGTCAGGACAAAGATTCCTAAAATATTAGCACATGTCTCGCGATGTGAACCATACAGAGAAGTCGGGGCGGAGAGACACGTCTTTGTCCTCCGTCACTCGTCTTTCTGTCTGGCTTGCGTCTTAAGTTTCACACGTGTGATTATGTGATTTTACTGGATGTCCTAACTGAATGAAAATAGTCACTAATATTGCCTCATACCATCGCATAGATTACAGACAAATATAGAGCATAATCCAGAACACTGTTAAAACAATGAATGCCGTGTGGAATTCAAAGTTTCGTTTACTCAAGTGTTAGTGTTTAATTAATTTTAACGACATGTCAAAACGTCTCGTCTGGCAATCTGAGACCAGTGGTTGGCCACTCAATTCTATGCATGAAGTAATAAAAAGAGTGTAAGTTAAAAGCTGAAGCGAACATTTTTCTATTTTAGACAGAGATTGTGCAAATTCTTCAAATAGTTACTGTGTGTAGGTATTACCTATTCTGAAAATGTATCGCTCTGATTCTAGTTTGACTGTACAAATACTTAGAATTGGCAACGTATAACATTGCAATTAAATTAAGTTGATTTATAAACCGTTCAAGTGCAAAAAGTTCGCTCATCAAGGGTTATTACAGCACAGAACATTTTAATACGGTTCAAAAATATATAGATATTTTAAGGTACGGCCACACCGCTGCGATCTGCAGGTACGTGGCGATCAGAAAACTTTTGTCTGTTTTCTGATCGCCATAGATCAGACAGCGATTGAAAAGTAGATCGCGCCCGCGCGACGGTCAGATTTCCTTTCAATAATAAACTGGCCAAGAGCAAGTCGGACTCGCACTCGTAGGGTTCCGTAACACAGTAGAGTATTCTATAACTATGATTTTTTGCAACCAAAAAATTAACTTTGTTTTTCATAGTGTTTGTATGAGAAACAAAGTTATATTTGCGGTCGCTATATCTCAAATACTGCTGACTGTATCTCGTTCAAACCAATTTTCATTGAAAGTTTTTATTGAGATCTACAGAATATATTTTTTTTAGATTTTTCACCGCCTTACTTTAGAAGTTAGAGGGGGGGCGGTGGGGGACACACATTTTACCACTTTAGGAGGCGCCTATCATTTAAATGATTGACTTTGAGAAAAAATTATTTTAGAAACCTTAATGTAATTATTAAAGACCTATCTATAGACACTCCACACGTATAGGTATGAAGAATTTTTTTTTGTTTCAGTTCCATGTTTGGGTTTTAATTTTTTTAAGTTTCCCTTCAGCTTTTAAGTTTTTCATTTTTGTATAAAAACCGGAAAGCCGTGTACAGAATACATCTACCTACCAAGTTTCAATTTTGTAGTCTTAATAGTTTCGGAATAAAATGGCTGTGACATACGGACGTACAGACAGACAGACAGACATGGCGAATCTATAAAGGTTCCGTTTTTTGCCATTTGGATACGGAACCCTAAAAATGGGTATATTGTTTGAGTCCATTTATGGGTTTATTTATAGCTAGTTGCACCTACTTGTTGTACCTGCGCCCCGCGGCTTTGCCCACTTTTAATCTGAAAACTGCATTAAAATCCGTTGCGTATTAAAGATCTAAGCGTGAGACAGCGGGAGCAACTTTGTTTTCAACCGACTTCCAAAAAGAAGGAGGGTATCAATTCGTCTGTATGTTTTTAGGGTTCCGGTTTTTAGGTACCATAAAAGGTAAAAAAAGGAACCCTTATAAGATCACTTTCTTGTCCGTCTGTCTGTCTGTCTGTCTGTCCGTCTGTCTGTCCATCTGTCTGTCCGTCTGTCTGTCCGTCTGTCCGTGTGTCACCACTGATTTTCTCAGGAACGGGTGGACCTAGCACAACGATATTTATACCTGATACTGAAGTCTATAGTCCCTATTGGGTGTATAAAAATCGGTCATGATTTAACACAATATAAAGTTATGGGAAAATTTAGATTTTCGCAAAAACTTTGTAGTACAAAAATGTACCTTAATTTTCTACTATTTTTATTTTTCGGAATTTTTCCTTTACTTCTGCTCTAAGACCTTGCTTATAACCAAAATTGACAATTCTAGGTAAACCGGAAGTACCACCCTATAGGTTTTGGGTCGGAAACCTATAGGGTACTTCCCGTTGACCTAGCATCATGAAATTTAGCAAGAAGCAAGGTCTTACTTACAGCACAAATTAAGGAAACATTCCAAACAATAAAAAAGTTAAAAATTAAAGGGTGTCCCCATATACACAGTGAGTGCCAATTAAGGTAGACCTCTGAGTTATATGAGCGCTGATACAATTTAGAGGTCTAGACTTCCGTACCAACCATTAATGGTTGGTACGGAAGTCTCGGTGGGCGAGTTCAACTCGACTTATCCGGTTTTATTTTTCTTTTTTTGTATGTGATGTTACGCGATTTCTCCGTCAATTGTGAACCGATTCGAATGACTCTTTTTATAATTGGTAGGGTACGTTTCCGAGGTTTTTTTATTGTAATTTCATCGAGATCTGATAAGTATCTCCAGAGATATGTCGATAAATGTCTCAAACTTGCTACTAAAATTGACTCGCGGGGCATTGAAGTCGGTTGTTTTAGTTTTTAAACTTAATTTTATACTTTGTAAAGATTCTTGTGCGTCGCCTTATAATCGATAGATACTCGTACTACTATTACAATCAGTTAATTTTTTGTTTATTTTTTAATGTCTTGATTCATAGTATAAATAAATATATACTATCTGAAACTGGGAAGACCTTTGACCAGGAATAAGATATAACAAGTCTGAAACTAGAAACTCACACGAATGTGCAAAGCGTATTATATTCATTAGAATATTAAAATGCCGTCCCTCATGACTGAGACCATCTACTAAAAATTGTCAAACAACAAAATTTATTCCCCATGCTTCCCATTGAACTAATATAAATGTATCTACCTATGAAATCATGCTCATCTATTTATCGAGCAGTTTATGATTGGCCTCGAAAATATTTACCTATGCCTAAAATGTTCAGATGAGATTCGGCTCGATACATTTTCTTACAGACAACATGCGTAAGGTGTTACTGAAGTTTTTTTAATAGAAGGTAACAGGTGAAGCAAGACCCTAGCTTGGTGATTAGTGATGACGACGTCTGCTTATAGCATAAATTAAGGCACTTAGAATTTTTGGAGTCTCAATTCCGGTCAATGTATTGGTAGGACTCTGCTAGTCTGCCTGGAACACATGATAGAAATGATTTTCGGTTTGAATGGCAGTGTCCAGTGAAATTACATTGCATGTGAGACTTACACATTTGTGTCTCAGTGTAAGTAACAAGTGGAGTGTAATGACGTGTAAAATTCTAGCCATCAAGAATTTTATATGCTCCTGTATCTGTAATAGATAGAAATCATAGCTTGCCATCAGGGGACCATCTTCGACAGCATCATTACTTACCAAGAGATGAGATAGTGGTCAAATGCGAGAACACGAGAGACAGATTTTTTTAAAGATAACTGAATAAGCAGGACGCTTGTCTTGTTAGAAAAACGTAATAAAATTGAGAAAAATACCTTTTGATGTTATTCTACATACTGCAGACAAACTATGTAGTATTTTACAAGGTAGAATACATTTTAATATTTGGTTAACTTAAGGTACGGTCACACTGCAGCGTCGTGCGTGCGCGATATAGGCGGCGATCAGATAGCGCAGTAGTATTTGTACTGACTGGTTCACACCAAACGCGAAAAGACCACAATTAAAAAGTACTGAGATCGCACCAGCAGATTGCAGGACGCCCCTGTGTGGCCGTACCTTAATAGTACAAATTTTAACACAACTAAAAGTTGGCAAATTTAATAAAACATTAAATTAAAAAATCAAAAAACCCGACTGCGCAAAAAGTGAAGTGTTAAAAAACGAACTGAAAGGAAAAAAAACAAGTAAGTCTAGTAGTTTAGACTTCTGTTTAGGGATATCAAAAAACTATACCATTTAAATTCTTTCTCGATCGATACACTTATAAAATAAATTATACATTGTTATATGGAATAAAGAGACTTTAACATTCAGGACACATTAATCTCCATTCGTTAAGCCATTAATGTGTCCCGACTGTTAAAGTCTCTACATTCCATATAACAATGTATAATTTTATTTTAATGTTTTATTTTACACTTTTTAGTTAAGTAAAGGACGGCAAATTCCGTAATCTTCTCATTTCATTTAGAGAGTTGATGTCATGTGGATTATTGAGTAGTTTCCGGGGATCTAAACTACTTATTACTAGTCCATCTAAAGATCTAACCCGGCTCAATGCTACATAGGCTTGACCTTTCGCAAAAATGCGTGAACTTAAGTTGACCACAGCTTTGTCCAAGGTAGTACCTTGTAATTTATGGACAGTTACACCCCAACATAATATCATAGGTAACATTTTCCGCTCTATTTTACCCTGTCCACGAAGTGCGTCGAATTCTGTACCTGATGGTTCGATTCGGACTCCTACTCCAGAGACGTTGTTTTTGATACCTTTGTCGTCAAATTCAACATAAACAGCCTGTGGCAGTTCTCCAAAGAACAAAAAACCGAAATGCGTGAAATAGATAGGGTATTGCTTTTTAAGCTTACTTACTTTACAGTTGTACTATTAAACGACTATACCAAAAGGAAGAGGTTGTTTGTTACCTCAGAACTTACATCAATTCTTAACTGATTTGGAAAATTCTTTTTTTGTTTGAGTTAATATGATTTTCGTTTGGTCTCATTGTAATTTTTTTGAGATCTGATAAGTAACTTCAGAGATAAGCACCGCAAACTTGTTACTGAAAGTGACTAACGCGGCATGTAAAATCGTTTTTTTTTCGATTTGTACGATCATAAATTATTTGTTATAAATATATTTTGAATCTCCATTTTAAGACCTTTAATTCGATAAAACACTCGATAGGTTTTAAAAAAAAAAATTTTTTTGAACCCCAAATTTTGGCGTCTGAAATCCGCCATTTTGAATTTTTCAATTTTTTATGTTTTCGTTGACACTCGCGCTAGCCTGGCGAATCTATTGACGTGCCAATTATCAAAATCGGCCCACGCGTTTGGTCTCTAGTGTGCCACAAAGGAACAAACATACATACATACATACATATATACATACATACATACATATATAGACTGATAAACACATTACCTCTCCTTTGCGTTGCGCAGTCGGGTAAAAAGCATTATAGATGCTTACTTACTTTTATGTTCATAAATGACTTAAATATCATCATTAGTAAAACGATTAGATTACTACCTGAATTATATGTACTGGTACGATTTTTTTTATACCAGCAAAGTCAATCAAAGAAGATCAGTTATCTTCGACTTTTTCTATATCTTTAAGCATTCTAATGACTAATAGTTCTCATATGCGTAACTTTAAATAAGACGATGCTAAAATATGTTATTACTTAATAAAATATGATGCCAGTGCCGGTGTCCTATTTCGCACGCATGTCACTGACATCCATTTTATTCATGTTTTGTCTTACGTAGAAAGATCAGTATGGGCATTTAGTAACATGGATTTAAAGTGGATACTCGGCGTGTGCTACTACCATCGATATAAAAAGGGAGATACGGGAACAAGCTAACAAGGAATAAGCTCCTCAACGTGGACCGCATTAATTAGGTTCGCGAACCTAATTTCACCTTAGTCACAATCGAAAATCGAAACACGTTGAGAACACGCGTTTTTGCGTGATTAACTGATTTAAAACAAATGTTCAAAACATATTCTTCTCTAACCCTAAATACTTACTTAAATACCTATGGTACCGACACACCGCGGCGTCCTGCGATCTGCGGGCGCGATCTCAGTATTTTTCAATTGTTTTCTGATCGCGTTTGGTGTGAACCAGTCGGTACAAATACTACTGCGCTATCTGATCGCCGCCTAGATTACGCACGCAGGACGCTGCGGTGTGTCCGTACCTTTACAAATTCAATATGATACAGCAATATTTTCTGTGCCCATACTGTATGATGTTTACGGTAACTTAGAAGACTAAACTATTACATGTGCATACGCAGCTATTGTATTTGTTCAATCATCGACGAAGAACTGTGTCGTAGGCAATATTCCGCCAATTACGTTCTGCTGTACTATGAAAAGTTGACACAATTTCTTATGGAATAGGTTCTTGATGTTCGTATTATTCGATTTTATGAAGGTGACTGTCGTTGATGAAATTGGTTGGATGTGTCTACTTATTTACGGATGTGACACATGCTTTAAATTTTTTTAAGGTAATTTTATGACAATGCTATTATAATCGTTTATTTTACAGGGTGATTGGGTTATAGGTTTCGGAGCACTTAGAACCATAAGTGCCATTACAAAATGTGTTTTAATAATGAGTGTGTATAAGTGAGTATTTTTTATTTAATATAAATTAAAAATAATTATAAATACTTTAAGAAAACTGTATTTCTTGAGGCTGAATGTTTACTTCGTTTGTTACATGATTTTACATCTTTGATGTTTGAAACCCTGTGAACATAATAGGGTTCTATAATCATATTTGCAGCTTCTTTGAAAAGGTATGCAATATTATTTCTCATTTGTAAGTAATTGCGTTGCTTCGCAAAATAAACTGTGAATAGGATATGATTGCTTCCTTATTTGATGCACTCCATTGCACGCATGGGTGCTGAGGATATTGCTCCACGAATAATTTGTTGGTCCATAGTCGACACCCTTATAATTTTTTAAAGAAATTGTAGTATTTTAATAAAAAAAATTTGGAGAATCGGTCTCGTATGATAATAAATATTAACCCTAGGATACAGATTTGAGTACCATTAACAGCAAGTCAAAATAATTCACTGCACATAATATTAAATTAATAATAGAAATAATATTTCTGTGTGAATTTTAGGAGTTCATTTGTGTAGTTTAGGAGTGCAGCCTAGTTTCCGTCTCTATTATCAGACCAGGTCGATGATACCATAACGTTGTATTTTCATCCGATTTACACATATAAGCAAAATTCAAATGTAACATACAAGATTACAGAAAAAAATGAGTAAAAAAAACTTGTTAAAGGTAATAAGAAATTAATGTACTTAGATTGAAAGAAATAATCGGAAGGAAATAATCTAAAACCACGTTCGAATTATGTTTGATCTGTCTTGCTTAATTTACAAGATATACTTAGCGAATTTTATTATTTTCAAGGTTAGGTAGGGTTAGGTTTTTTAATTATATAATATAAATGTATTTAGAATGCGTTTTCATTAAATTGTGAGCTACCCTGAATGTTTCAACTAGAGCTATTCGGGAAGTGCTCGAAATATAAGTTGCGAAATTCCACCCTGAACGACAGACGAACAAGAAAGTGACTAATAAACACGTGGTAAAATGGAAAAGGAAATCAGTAATTTGCTAAGTAATGTGAGCAAGCGTCCAAGTGTTATATTGTTCGTTTAACATCTAGTTAACAACTTGTTAACGCCCCGGTTAAAAGGTATGCTAATTTATGAGTGCTTAATTGGAGATTTTAGTTGATTTTTTTTCGTTCTACTATATGTTTTAGCTGTTACGTTTACGTAAGTAATTTCAATAATTATGCTGAACTTTTGTAAATGTTATTAAAAAAACATTATGTTTGGAAATATAATTTGGTCTATGTTTTTATAGGCTTTTATTTAGCTTACTGTGTTAGTATGTGGGTCAAATCTTGAAAGCTAAATCAGAACCACTTCCTAATGTTCGATTCGACTTTCTGGTAAACATGCGTATCTTCCGTGACAATGCATTAATATGGTACCTACAATCAAGCTGACAGTCTTTACCAAAAGCAACTTATAAAAGTTTCTAACTTTTAATTTATTAAAAAAGTTGACTATTAAAAGTGATAGACAATTAAGATACAATTAAGCAAAACAACATAATTACTAGTGGTTTTGTGAGAATAGTAGACCTCTCGTGCTCTTATAGCCATGCAATAACTGACACTTTCCCCTTTCTCCTGGCTTAGATAAGTTATTTTATTTTAAGCCATTTATCAAAATAGGGATATAAGTTTTAGCGATTACTAGCTTTCCCTTGGTTTTAGGAGTTTCAATCTGGTATCTAAAGGTTTGTCTTGTGACGGCTCAGATGACTGCGTAGTCAGATTGGTGTAGGTAGGTATACATTTATCGAAATAATTTTAAAATTTGAATCCAGTCCATATATAACGCTACAGTAAACTTCAACGCCGTTTTCTCGTCCACTCGCCTTTTTTAATTTTACGCAATATCTTGTGTAGAATGTTGTCTAAGGACAACTTATTATCTGAAATCTGTCGATAATCAAAGCTGCAACAAAGTTTTCTACCTTTTCCCCCTCCACTACCTCTTTTGGATTTTTTTTTGGACATCTTGTGTAGAATGAAGTCCTTAGTGTGCCTCTCAAAATTGATTGTAATCCATCGATAAATGACGCGACAACAAACTTCTTTCTCCCTTTTACCTTCCTATTTTCCCCCCGATCAAAAAAAATACGTTCGACAAAATATCTATATCAAGGACCTCGTGTGCCAATTTTTGCATGAAACGCATTACTTGCATCGTTCGCTCGGTCAATAGCACAGAATACTTAATAGTACTAAATATAGTTTAATAAAAGTTATAAGTTTAATATGAATTGTATTGTGTGCCAATATTTTGGCCCAAATTCCAAACGTCCGTGATCTGTACACCTTTTATTAAAACATTGCATAAATATAAAAAAAAAACACATAATAAAGATTATATTAAATATGACATAGGTATCTCCTATGATACGCCAATGAGCTAGACCTAATAGTATAACAAACAATGCTTATTTTAATAAATTTGGTAACAAAGAGCGGACTTCATCGTCATATCACGTATTCTGCAAACTGATTTCAATGTTTTGTGACATTTTTTCAACCGAACCTTGTGAAAGTGTATGTCTGCATATTGTCTAAATGTCCGATTTGACTCACGTTTGATCTTATTTCACGTTTTTCAAATAATTTTGTTTAACCATCACGAAGATTGCATCAACAATTTTCAATTACTTGTCGAGCATCTGTCCATGTTTGTAAATATTATACAAATACAGGCCTTGTCATCTAAAACCTCACTTTGGTCCGCCAATAAAAACCATAGTATTGGGTACACTCAGTCAAAGTTCCAACGTAAATTTTCGACAAGACCGCCTTCAGAACATTAAATGTCAGACCTATTTGAAATTAGCTCCCAACTTTATCGAAACTGGCGTCCAAAAGCAGTTAGGAATACTTTACGCCCGCACATCCTGATACTTTAATCGCAACGGCTTATGTAAAAAATTATAACGACAGTTTTGTATGCGGGGACTGTCTGTCGGGATCGGGGACTAATTGGGGAAGAACCGAGAACCAACTCTTTAGTATTCAGTGGCGTCGGCAGGGTTCTAACATCAATCTCAATATGGTGAGATGACGGGCGGCGGAAAACCTCCGACTGGACAAGAAACTCCTCTTAACGCTGGGGGCGGCTCGCTTGGTTACTATGAAATCTGTGACACTGATCGATTTCACGCGATCTGATACCATGGACATGTTAGTTTTATTCCGTTTGAGAGATAATTTACAGAAAGGAAAAATTAGAAGGTGAAGTTTGTCGGAAGAATCTTTATTCCTTTTTATTTACAAATGGATACGCATTTGATCATTAACTATTTAACCTGATATTTAGTAATGATGGTGTAGTACTTGTCTAGCATACGGCAGTAAAGCGAGATGCTGGACTTAGCGTTACTGTCTTAGGGTACGACCACACCGCGGCGTTCTGAGTGTATGATAAAGGCGGCGATCAGATAGCGCAGTAGTATTTGTACAGACTGGTTTACACCAAACGCGATCTACGGCAATCAGAAAACGATTGAAAATCAGATCGCGAACGCGCACGCGGACGCAGGACGCCGCGCAATGGTCGTACCTTTACTGTCTCAACCACAGAATTCACACATACACACACGCACACACACACACACACATATATATATCTTCTAATATATAAAATTCTCGTGTAACAGTTTTCGTTGCCATACTCCTCCGAAACGGCTTGACCGATTTTGATGAAATTTTTTGTGCTTATCCGGTATCTATGAGAATCGGCCAACAGCTATTTTTCATCCCCCTAAATGTTAGGGGTAGTCCACCCCTACATTTTTTTTTTATTATTTAGACAACATTTTTAATTTCTATTTTTTTATGATACAACATACAAAAATACATACAATCCTCAATTTTCACCCTTCTACGATCAACCCTTATTTTTTAATAGCCATTTATTTATATGGCAAAACAACGTTTGCCGGGTCAGCTAGTATATATATATATATATATAGAGAGAGTAAGAGTGGGGTATCACTCCCTTTTCCGTCACTTACATTATATTTAATAAAACCTGTATAAGGAATCATCAAATTTATTGTAAGAACATGGTAGCATTGACTTTGTGCCGCGATATCTTCTGGGATCTGCAGAGTACCTACTCAACTCTTCACCAAATTACAGCTGAGATATCGTGTTTGGGCTCATTGAAATGGTCTCTACGAACAGATTATACATAGAATAGTGGGAGGTTGTTCTAAATTTTGAATTCAAGTATTAGATCTCATGATTCAACCTCAAATTGTAAATTTTCTTAACATCTGGCGAACTAGTGGTCACGTGGTTGTCTGCATTAAAAGAAAATAAAGCATTATTATGAATATGTTCGACTGAGTTAGTTGCCAAATAATTCAGCAAAGTAGACAGTTGCATTAAAATTCTGCGGCTCTGATCCCAGATCGCTATCTATGAATAACAATAGTGGTCATCCTCGGCTAAACCCCTCTCTTCAGCACCGTTCTGCCATTACTGTATGAATTTATGTATGTTCCCAATATGTAGTGGGAACGAGAATTGTGCTTTCATTTTTATTTTTTCGATGAGAATAGTGAATATACTGTAAAAAATAGTATACTGATTTTATTACCTTCCAGTTCATATTCTTGGGTGTTTCGTGACTTCCTAACGGCTAATATTACCATTTGATTTTAATTAAATGTAGATAATTAGCTTGTAATTTTATTTGTAGATTATATTTTAATTATTAGTCATAGTTAATATTTTAGTTTTAATAAAATGTTAAGCGACTTTCATATATTTCTTTGAAATGCTCCACCTTTGTCGAAGATGGGGCACGTTAGCAGCCAGTCCACAATAAACATCGATCAAGCTTCGACAAGTCAAATAGAGTTAATTTGTATGCTGATGTTTGACCACTATTTGGAGGTAAGCAATGATGTGGTCGAAGACGGTGAACAAGTTAAGAGGTTAGGTTAACTATATGACAGTTATCATCGGGTTTTCTGGAACGCCAAATATATTATTAAAAATAACTTGCAAGTCGGACTCGCACATGAAAGGTTTTGAACCACCGTATAATAATTTATACAATAGATACTTTAAACTTATGCATACATAGAAAAGTACACATTATTGATGTTAGTTAGACGTTTGTATGTATTTTCATTCAAATCGATCAAAAATCATTAAAATTTGTCGAAATAAGTTTATATTAAAATATTTTTTGTGATGCTCCTATTTTACCGCTTTGGATTTTTCCTTTATATACTTTGCAATAAAAAATGTGAAATCCTAATCAAATATGCTAGTTTATACATGTATACGGCAATAAGTTTGGGCTCTATCAAAAAGGCTGAGGACCAAACTTTTTGGTTACCGGCAATATGGTAAAGTTAAAAAAAAGTCAAAGATCTCATCGTCACCTATTAACATCATCTTATAGCGATGTGTCTGCAGAGAATAAAGATTGTGCTTATCTATTCAGGATCAATAGATATACGAACCATTTTAGTTCGTGGTACTCATGAAGTTAGGTGGTCTATTATCGGAATCTGTAATCTCGTTGGAAAGTGGCAAGTTCTGTTGAGGCTACTAAAGTTGGTTTCGATATTTTTAACCACAAACCAAGATAAGTTATAAGTAACTGTTTTTGTTTTACGTCTCACAGATAAATTCTTGCCTACTATCTCATCTGATGATGCGAAGATGCGGTTTAAGATATAACCATGCCAGTCTGGAACTGAAAAGCAGTAGAGAGACGTGGAGCTGGGCAACCGACCCTAGTCCAATCCATAGAGCAACTTTTCTCCAACACGCCCTCCATTCAGGCTGGAACTCTGATACATATCTTTGTCAGTAAACTGGACCTCATGCTGGGATATCTTTTGTAATTTGGATGATAAAGCTCCAACTAACAGCAGAAAAGAGAGAGAGACAGAGAGAGGGAGAAGGAGAAGTAGAAGGAGAAGGAGAGATAGAGAAAAGGAGAAGGCGAGAGAAAGAAGGAGAAGTAGAAGTAGAAAGGAAAAGAGAGAGAAGGAGAAGCGGAAGGAGAAGCAGAAGCAGAAGGAGAAGGAGAGAGAGAAAAAGTAAAATAAGTCGAAGGTTTTTCTATTTTCAAGCGATCAATTTTATTATGCTTGCTTGCTACACAGTGTGATTCCACAGAATATCCTGTACCCGTTTCGCATTAACCCAAACTTTCTCGAAGTACCTCATACGCGCTATTATATGTATACTGCGCTGCTGCGAGCTGGCCTGTGTCTGTCCGTCCGCAATATCACGCACCGTGGGAAGCGAGCTTTAGATTTTTATTCCATCCAGCACTGCTGTGGTCAGCTAATAACTTAATGAGGTTGTCTAAAATTAAATAATGATACCGATTTATTTAAGTTTAATATGCAGTCGCGCCTTTTAATATTTAATTAGCAAATACATTTTTAATCCTACTAGTTTTTTTCATACTAAACTAGCAGCAAAATACATAAAAACTTATATATATCTTTAAAATCATAATATCATACATTACAAATTTACCAACACGACTAAAATTGTTATTGCCACCCTTAGGAAAGGTCATCGTTGCCTTCCTGCGTACATAGACTTAGATTTCAATCTAGCAATAGGTAGACAATAGCTTGAGCCACCGAATAAAGATATGTTGCCAATCGGTTCACCGAGTTTCAGTTTGAACGTCACTGCCAGTCCGTATGGAAGAAGGGTTAGAAGAAAGAAGTAGTTGGACTCAAGTAGTTTAGCGCCTCGTTTCAGTGCCGTATGTCGTCCTTCAATCACAGACAAGCGCGATTCCTTCTGAGACCAATAATAAACTGGCCAAGTGCAAGTTGGACTCGCACTCCTAGGGTTCCGTAACACAGTAGAGTATTCTATAACTTTGATTTTTCGCAACTACAAAATTAACTTTGTTTTTCATAGTGTTTGTATGAAAAACAAAGTTATCTTTGCGGTCGCCATATCTCTAAAACTGCTGACTGTATCTCGTTTAAACCAATTTTCGTTGATAGTTTTTATTGAGATCTACAGCATATATTTTTTTTAGATTTTTTACTCCCATACTTTAAAAGTTAGAGGGGGGGGGGGGGGGGACACACATTTTACCACTTTAGGCGCGCCTATCTTTCAAATGATTGACTTTGAGAAAAAATGATTTTAGGAACCTCAATATCATTTTTAAAGACCTATCCATAGACACCTCACACGTATAGGTTTGAAGAAATTTTTTTTTTTTTTGTTTCAGTTCTATGTATGGGATGCCCCCCCTTAAACTTTTATATTTTTTATTTTTGTATAAAAATCGGAAAGCGGTTCACAGAATACATCTATCTACCAAGTTTCAATTCTGTAGTCCTAACAGTTTCGGAATAAAATGGCTGTGACATACGGACGGACAGACAGACAGACAGACAGACATGACGAATCTATAAGGGTTCCGTTTTTTGCCATTTGCCTAAAAATCAAGTGCTAACTGTAACACATTACAAAAAAGTTAGGTACAATAGTTATGGACAAAATGCCTGTTCGTTCTAAATGTTCGTTTCTAAACAATTTCTTTACCATTATACATCTGAGTGATGATTTGGTATGAGGTGAAATCGTGCACGTCTGGAAGTGTAAGAAAGCAATGAGACGAGGCATTGGACCATTACTGACTTCCGCATGGTCAAATCCACATAACAAAACTATCTAAAATCCTACAGTATATCCTGCAGACCTCAAATTGTATATGGCGCACCCACAGTTTTTTCTAAAGAAACATGTATGTACGCATTTATTGGACAGTGGCCCTAGAGTCCGCCTGGCCCACTAACATAACCCATGTGTTCTGACAATAAAAGCTGCCCTTGAGAGCCAGTTACCATTCCATGTAGATTTTAGAGCATAAAATTTGCTATAAATGTTGTGCTAAATATTTTTTTATGCGCTTAGCTGATTGCGGATAAGTCGCAGCGCTCACCGCGTAATTAAACATTAATTAAATTAATAACGCGAAATATTACATATATATAAGACCGCTTGTTTGATTGTTACACTATTATAATTAGTTGTTAAGTAATGCTCTGTTTCTTTTAATAAGGTGTTCAATAAAGTGTTTCTATCTTTCTATCTATCTATTAACATTAATTAAATATTCTATACAGTATATATAGAATATTTATATATTAAGTAAAAATAACTTATTTCTATAACGTATTATTAACTTTAACATAATAGTCATTTTATTTTATTTTATACCGATTTAGTATATACCCAGTGTAACAGCATTCTCTTTTACTAATGGTTTTATTTTTATGAAACAATTGATAAATTAATCGTATAATATGCAATATTGATGTCTATTAGCATACCGTAGTGGCCTTCCATTATTATTTATTCAGAATGCCTTTGATAATAAAGCCCCCATTTCAGGCATTTAAAATAGAAGCCTTGTTTTCATCGAGCTTTTCCCATATAGCCTTAACAAGGATTACTGGGAAGCCCGTAACGAGACGCTTCAAAACATTCAGCCGATATGAATAGTGCTTGGTAGTCGAGGTATGCTGAAAAATTGGTGGCAAATATGTGTTTATTTTGTGTATTGGTGTCAAATGTGTGGCATATACTTAAGATACATTATAAAAACAACGATTTACAACGATATTAAACAAATTCAACTTTATGTACCTACAATATTAAATTAAATCTAAATTTTTGCCGTGTAGCGGGGCTCGAGGTAGCTTTGAATTATACACATACATAAAATCACGCCTTTTTCCCGTCACAAAACGATGATAAAATTGATAAAGGTTTAACTTAAAAAAAAACTATTATTAGTTATATTTACAAATAAGTATTTTTTTAAGATATTTACAGTTATTTATATCACAATCGTATGTAAATTGAAAAGAAATGAATAGATTTTATTAGTATCAATAAAAAAAAACTTTTTGTATATATTAAATATACCAGAATGAATAACTTGAAAATAATATATACAACTTCACACTAATGGCGATAGCCAAGAAATCTCCCTATAGATATGATATAGGCTATAACTTCATGGTGTAGTAGCTTAAAAATTCTAACGCATCGTAAGAATTTACCAACAGGTGAAAAAGCAGTCAAACGCTAGCCTATAAGATATTAAATAAGATCGTTTAAAAAAATAAAGGAACCGACTTCAAATGCCGCGCTATTAATTTTCAGTACCAAGTCTCCATATCTCTGGTGATACTTATCAAAGCTCGATGAAATTACCATGGTACCACACTTGGGATATCTACTTTCCAACAAAAAATGAATATTCAAAATCGGTTCATAAACGACGAAGTTATCCGCGAACAAACATAAATATATATATACGGACGAATTGAGAAAACTCCTCCTTTTTTTGAGGTCGGTTAAAAATATAAAGAATTCACTGTTTCATTTTTCCTTAACGCACGTCATATGGTAGAAAAATCTTTCTTGTGCATACACGTTAGTAGAAAACTACAAATTATTTACGTAATTGTGCTTAACATAAGCTAACAAATAAATAATAGTTTAAAAAAACTAAAAAAATACGCTTTTATAGAAAATCCAACTAAAAAATAGAAAATACATTTTAATAAATTTGAATTAAAAATAGTGTAAGAAAAAATGATTTCATTGTAAAAAAAAAGCGTGGGGTGCATGGTATCAATAGTTCCAAATATTTTGTGAACAGATATGACTAGAAGGGTTATTTTGATAATACCCTGAAAAGCACCCCACGCTTTTTTTTACAATAAAATCATTTTTTCTTACACTATTTTTAATTCAAATTTATTAAAATTTATTTTCTATTTTTTAGTTGGACTTTCTATAAAAGCGTATTTTTTTAGTTTTTTTAAACTATTATTTATTTTTCATTTTTTAGTCAATTTAAAAAAAAAAATTTTTTTTTTAATCTTTTTAAAAAAATTTTTTATTTATTTATTGTCATCGGTCCTTAATAAGTATGCCAAATTTCGAGTTAATCCCACGTTTTGAAGGGGGTTAAAATCATGTTCAAAGATTCCGTTACATACTAACATACAAACATACATACGTCTGAAGCTAATAAAAGCGTATTAAAAAGGACAAAATGTATTGTCAAGTCTCAGCTCACAACTTAGTAAAATCGTTCAAAGAGATCACAGCTCAAGGACCGCAAACAATACGAGAAAGCTATAGCTAAGGTATGTATCCATCCGACCGAGTGCCAGACGCCCCTTGCTTACATACATTTCATGAGCTGTTTAATCTTACCCCTGCCTGCCATTTACAATCTTCATAGAGCTGTTATAACCATCGTAATCGCCTGTTTAAAGAAGGCCATATAGAAAATGTCGAAGATATGTAGGGTGCTATGGTTAAGTTGAGTGATGAAATATCGTGCAACAAACGACTGACAGCTATTGTAGGTAGAGAGCTAAATAATTTAAAAGTATTTAAAAAACTAAGAGAACTGACTTCGCGCTAGTCATATTCAATACTAAGTTTGGGGTGTTTATCTCTATATCTTTGGAGATACTGATCATATTTCAGTGAAATTTAAGTGGGACAACTTGAAAAGTACCTATACTTTTCATACAAAAAAAAAGTCCAAATCCTTCCAGGCGTCAAAAAATAAAGATTCCGATGAATTGAAAACCTCCTTTTTTTAAGTATCTTAATAACAAACTGAACGTCGTACAAAAGGAGCGTTGATCCAGTCATTGATACGCAATTGCATGGGAGTCACAGTAACGTACCTTTGTGGGTCTTATAGAATTAAAATGTATTTTATTGATATACTTAGGGTCATTTTATTGGCTCCTATGTGTATTAGCGGGCGATGCCCCGAAACCACGTCCCCACGCAACCCGAGGATTATGTGAGAAAACGGCTCCTGCATCGGTTCATGATATGGTGACAGATAGTTATTTGACACAATCTCACCATATAAAAGTTGTCAAAAATCTATCAGATAAGTTCCTAATAGGTCTATCTGGAACCAGTGATACTGGCCCTAAGAAGTATATACCTATATTATTATATTTATCTATGTTTCTCAAAGATAATTAAAGATCGTTTAAAAGACTAAAAACAAACGACTTCAAATGCTGCGCTAGTAATTTTCAGTACCAAGTTTGAGGCGTTTAGCATCATATTTCTAGGATAATCACATCTGTATGAAGTTTACATAAGTGCATTACGGAATAAATCTCTTTCAAACAGAAACAATTTTGCAAATCCGTTTATTAATGCCCGGACATACATAAAAAGAATAAACATCCAAATTAAGAACCTACTCCTTTTTAAAGTCGGTTAATAAAAATAACATCAACTGTAGATTCGCTAGCGTTGCTGTAGTATGTTTAGCGTAACCTACCTATTGAATTACTTCAAAACATTATATTATAAACAAGAACTGAAAAATTACGCAACACTAAATATCTTTACTAACATAAACACAGCTCTATATAAATACACCGATGGCGGATTTATAGAAGATTATCTCCAGATAAAAAGTACTTAATTTTTTTACTGATTGCGAAAAATGTATCATAGATACTATAGTTTAATCTTAGATTCATGTAATTGAATAAAATGACGTCGACAGAGTAACACCTGTCAAAATATTAGTTCCTTATTAACGTACTACCTAAACCCTATGATTTCACCAGAGCTTAGAAATTTAATGTAAAATTTATTCTGTGTTATCACACAGTATAAAATAGGTTTTAATTTTTTTAATTTAATCCAGGTATAATCTAACTTTGAGTAGTTTTTACTTGATTGATACACAAACACGCAAATATCCACATGTACTAACTTTTACATTTATGATATCAGTACTTAATATGAATGTATAGTTGTACTGGGAAGCAACATGAAAATTATGAGTAGGCTAAATGTATTAGATGTATTTGGAAGCACAGAGATAATATTAGTAGGATATGTGTATTAGATGTACTTGGGCACAGTGATATTATTAGTGGGATTAATGTACTAGATGTACTTGAAAATACTATTTAGAAGCACCATGATAATCATATTAGTATACTTGAAAGCACCAAAATAATATTAGTATGATAAATGTATTAGATGTACTTGGAAGTGTGATAACATTATGAGAATAAATGTATTATATATTAAACTAAGAAGTGCTATGTACTTACTTACATATATAGGTAGTAGGTTTTGTCACCCCAAGGTGTCATGAGCTAAGTCTCAATGAGAGATGCACTTATAAAGGATTTGCGTCAAGGTACTCAGAACGTCTGATCGTCGAAATGAGTACTCTCAGTACGTACGTTGTACCGCTATTACTAAAAGGGACTCGTACTCATCAGGAGACAAATAACTCTGAAGCAAAAGGCTAGGTCCTTATATTTGCCAAAGGCACTTTAATAAATATTGATTAATACTATTTTATTCTAGTATCTTCATAATATGTTGGAGTGCTTTGAATGCGTGTTGATAAGGCGTTTTCATTTTACGGAGTATAATATTGTTTATTTGAGTTGGTTTCCGAAAATTCTAAATTATTGGTCAATAAAGCAAATGTAAGCATTTGAAAAATATATTAAGGTTATAGTTTTAAATCTTGCATGCCAATCAACAGGCGAAAGTCTTATACATCTTGCTTGGCCTGCAAGAGTTATGATAATTTTAAGGTTTTGACAACATAAATTGTGCTTTATAAGTTTTTTATTTGTTTCAGGTACTTGTCTCGCTCAACGTTACATGCAAAGGAATGGTACCGCTTCAAATGTAAGACAAAATTAAATACTGTACAATACTATAGTGACACTACTGCTAGTGTCACACAGCTCCACCTGTGTCGGTGTAACCACGTTGTCAGTTGTTCAGCTGTAAATAAAAATACCTAAATTCAAAATTTAAAAAGCACCAGCGACTGATAATAACGTATAATAAATAATATATATATAATAAATAGTATAATCTGTTCATTGAGACCATTCCAATCAGTTCAAACACGACATATTATCTGCTGCAAGTTGGTGAGAAGTTGAGTACCTATTCTACATTTCATTCCAGATGCCCCAGTGTCAGCGTCAAACTTATAACACCCTTATTTTTGTGTCGGGGATTAAAAATAGAAATATTTTTCAGTTTGAAGGGCAACATACCCTGTGAAATTCGATATAACGAATACCCTGTGAGAGGTCACATCTAGGTATTGAGTCTCACAGGTCCAGGCCTTACCCTCGTAAGGTACAAGCAAAACAAGACCATAGTACTATTATTTATTCTGTGACATAGACCACAAAACCTGTGATCTATCGACGTAAGATACAGGTATAACACGTGTCTGTGGTCTTATCTTTACGACACCACCTCCGCGCCTAGTCCGATTCTTACGTCCATCCTGTCAAGGTTTACGTCTAAGGGGTGCAATGCAATCACGCATTCGAAATTCAGGCAAACAGACTTTTCTTATAAATAGACGTCATCGCTTACCATCAGGCAAGGGTCATGTTCGTCCTGTCGCTTTATAAATTTGTTCGACGAAGACTTCGTCTTCTCGCACGACGCTCAGGTGCGCGGGGATCCGGTTTCGGGGCATTGCCCTTTGACCAGAGTTTCTTCTCGTTGGGCGTTAGTACGTACAGGCATTGGGGTGGCCATTCCGAGGCCGTGGTAGTTTGCCTGACGTGCAGGTCGATCCAGGTGCTGGGTCGAGTCTCTTCTTCCGTGCTGGGGTGTTGCGTGCGGAGGTGGAAGTTTTGCCCGGGAACTGAAAACTATAAGCTGTTTTTACTTTGCTGGGCAAAAGCATTTTCATTAATCACGGCCAATTGCTATTGCCAATCTTTCTGAAAGGAGTCTATTACATCCCATAATCTTCCTCTGGGGCGTTTTGTGGGCTCTATTCAGTGGTGAGTTCAGCCCACATCTCCCTAAAAAATAATACATATAAAAGAAATCGGTTAAAATGCAAGGGAAAACGGAATCATAGAAAATCACCCTCATCCGCAAACGATGCTGTAGGGATGGAAAAGGATGTCAAGCTGAATATTTTAAAATTTTTGAGTTGGTCCATTAATCTGAGGCCATTAGGACTGCACAGATTGAGCGACAACTTAAGTACGATGCGTCATCACTTTAAGCTTTATATCCGTCTTCGTATTTTTGTAAACAGTCAGTAGCTGTCCTTGAGTTGAAGTTTCTTTTATAGGTCTAGCGTGCGGCCATCCTCGACTGTATCATCATTTAACAACAGTTGAGATTTTAGTCAAACGTTTAATATGGAACATAAATATATATCTACATAAATAAATAAAAACTCTTCAACAATACCAATTCTGACGTGCTAGCAATTTGACAACACCAAGCATAGTGCTATTTTATCTCATCTCCAATAAAAGTTGTAGTGCTGCCAATTTCGGTTAAGTTTTTCATCAGCTCAACATCAGAATCGGTATCTTGTTATAAAAAGTCTAGCGCATTAAGCATTTGCTTTGAGATAACGTCTTGAGCATGGACCGGTAAAAATAAATGGAAGTCTGGCGACATTTTTTTTTATTAAGTTGTGTATCATCATTAACAACATCAGCCTGACGCACACCACTGAGCTCAATATTCTTGTCACTGCTACAATAAATCAATAAACTAAAAATGCCAAAATATAATCCAATATCTAGTTACGTTATATCTACGATTGAGTTTGTCAATAAAACGGTAGCTAACGAAAAATAAAAGCCTTAACGTCTACAAAATCCTACAAGAACGTAACAAATTGGTGAAAAGTGGCCCCGCTTCTTCGGCCTAAGCGTTTGACATACAAAATGTATTATGATGAATGGCCCGCGCCTGACTGACTTACCATACAGACTTCTGTTTATACTGTGCCCATTAGGGAGTCAAAGTGGGTACCATAAAACACAAGAAAAAGGTAGCAGTACAATGTAAAAGAACTTTATTTTATCGATGAAACTAGAAAAATATTACAATTATAACCTACCTTGAAATAATGGTAATAGTTTCCATATTAGGCCTAGCGTACCATCTTCGACCGCATCATCACTTACCAGCAGATGATAGAGGTCAAACGGTAGTGATATAAAAAATAGCGTGCTTATGTTATTAGAAAGCAATGGCTTACCTTTACGGATGTACAAATACATTTATAATTGTTCGTTTAAATTACGATTTACAAATAAAGATAAATTGGATTTTAAATGTTATTAAGTTAAGCCAAGGGCACATTATAATTAATATAAGCAGAAAACTGAAGTCTGAATCTGCAAGGTTGAGTTATTTAAGTTACTTATAATATGTTCGCTGGAAAAATTTGAACTTAAGCTTCTTCAAATAAACTTTTAGTAGTCGCTTTAAGGTATAGACACACAGGACATTTAAGCTAATTGCTATAGAATAATATAGATGCTTGCTTATCATATATTGTAAGTATCAAATAGATACAAAACCAAACCATTTAGGGGAAATGTGATTAAGGTAAAGACTCAGCGCTGTGGTATAACGGCGGGCTCTTTGTCACCCCCTTTCCTAGATTTGTAAAGGCTTACAGGCTGCATTGCTGCATGTACTCGTAAGTAATGATTTTGCAACGAGCATTCTTTACAATGTATGCTAGAATTTTCAGTACAATTTAATAAGCACTTGTAAAATAATAAAGCTAATTTTAACTTTCCTGCGTAATAATATCAAAAAAATAGTATTATTATTATAATATTATTGTATGTTAATAATTAGTTAATATGACGTGCCGAGGCCTGAGCTTCGCAAACGGGCTTGTAGGCGAAACTCCCAGATGAAGAACTTAAAGAATGTACGAAACTGGTCGGAGTTAATTTTCCGGTAAATAATTTTTTTTACGTTATAATAGCCGTTATAAACTTTAATATGTGTATTTTTCACGATAATTTTAATAATCAAATTGATAATATGAAAATAAAATGTATGTTAAGAAGCTATAAATATGTAAATTATTAAACCTGTATTTATAATGCATCATCTTTTTGACGTAAAATAAACACTGAATTAAACGGTCAGCTTGGGTTCTCTTCTCACTTTAAAAATCTGTACACATACGAGTACACCCCCGTATACTTACGTATATAATACTAGAAGTGCTCCGCGGCATCGCCCGCGTTAAAAACTTCTTCTATTTACTTAAAACTTTTATTTTGTATAAACATTTCTACCATAAAATACATCAAAGAAGTAAAAGCCAAATCGGTTCACCCGTTTTCAAGATATTGCGTGACTAAGGGAAATAGGGATTCATATTGATAAAACCCGAAAAACTATATTGATTTTCAGACTTTTTTACCAACCCCTTGCAAAAATCCTGCAACACGTATTTACTTATTTATTTACAGAAGTACTTAAGTAAATCTATAAGTTTATATATATAATTAAAAATAATACTTAAATAATATCCGGGGGGAATTACTCATTATTTTTTAGAAAATCCTTTCTAAACGGATACCTACGTCATTACAACTATCTGTACTACTTCTAAATTTCAACGCAATCCGGAACACTATTGATTTTCACACCTGGTTATCCCACTTCACCCTCTTAGGGTGGCATTTTGAAAAAGCCTGAAACTCGTATTTAATTATTTATTTACAGAAGTACTAGTGTAAAATGTCGAATAAAATGAATATCTAAACTTTAAACCCCGCTTCATCCCCTTAAAGAGTGAATTTTGAAAAATCCTTTTTAACGGATACCTAGGTCAAACTATCAACTTGCCAAATTTCAGCGCAATCCGAAACAATATTGATTGCAGACTTTGTTATTCACCCTTTTAGGGGTGGCATTTCGAAAAAGCCTGAAACAAGTCTTTGCTTATTTATTTACTGAAGTACTTGTGCGAAGTTTCGAATAGAAAAAAACTATCTAATCTTGTTTCTCCTTACAAATTTTGAACACCCGTTTAATCCCCTTAAAGGTTGAATTTTAGAAAATAATTATTCAGAGGGAACTAGCATCGTATTAACTATCTGCATGCCAAATTTCAGCGCAATCCGAAATAATATTGAAATTCAGACTTCGTTACCTTGTATCTCCATACAAACTTTGAACCCCCATTTCATCCCCTAAAATAGTGAATTTTGGAAAATCCTTTCTTAGTACACCTTTACGTACTCGTACTAAGACAAATATATCCTCCAAATTTCATGTCTCTACGACCAGCGGTTTAGGCTGTGTCTGTCAGTCAGTCAGTATGTCGGGACAAAGATTCTTTTTGTATTAGACTAGAAGTGCCCCGCGGCTTTGCCTGCGTTCTGCTTTTATTAACTTAAAACATTTGTTTTGTAAAAACCTTTCTATAATAAAAGACGTCAAAGAAGTAAAAGCCAAATCGGTTCAAATTTTGTACCCCCGTTTCATCCCCTTAAGGAGTGAATTTTGAAAAACCTACCTAAAAACCCGGATACCTACGTCAAAATAACTATCTGCGTGCCAAATTTCAGCGCAATCCGAAACAATATTGATTTCAGACTTTGTTACCCCACTTTTTTTTTCATTTCGATTGTCTGAAATACGTATTTACTTATTTATTTACTGAAGCACTTGTGTGAAGTTTCGAATACAAAAAAAATATCTAATCTTGTTTCTCCTTACAAATTTTGAACACCCGTTTAATCCCTTTAAGGATTGAATTTTAGAAAATAATTATTCAGAGGGAACTAACATTGTATTAACTATCTGCATGCCAAATTTCAGCGCAATCCGAAATAATATAGATTTTCAGACTTCGTTACCCTATTTCACCCTCCTAGGGTTGTAATTTCGAAAAAGCCTGAAACACCTATTTAATTATTTATTTAACGAAGCACTTGTGTGTTCGAATAGAAAATACTATCTAATCTCGTTTCTACATACAAACTTTGAACCCCCGTTTCATCCCCTTAAAGGGTGAATTTTGGAAAATCCTTTCTTAGTATACCCTTAGGTACGAAGATAAATTTACACACCAAATTTCAAGTCTCTAGGACCAGCGGTTTAGGCTGTACGTTGTCTGTCAGTCAGTCAGTCAGTCAGTCAGTCGGTCGGTCAGTCAGTCAGTCGGTCAGTCAGTCAGTCGGTCAGTCAGTGAGTCAGTCAGTCAGTCAGTCAGTGTTAGATTACTCTGTATATTTTACTATTTTTCAACCGACTTCAAAAAAGGAGGAAGTTTCTCAATTCGACCGTATATATATATTTTTTTATTATGTTTGTTCGCGGATAACTTCGTTGTTTATGAACCGATTTTGATTATTCTTTTTTTGTTCGAAAGGATATATCCCAAGTGTAGTACCATGGTAATTTTATCGAGGTCTGATAAGTATCTCCAGAGATATTGAGATAAACATCTCAATTGACTGCAGCACCAAGCGTACAAATCTTATTGAAAATACAGCTATGCAGGACTTCTCACAGAACTAGTGAAGTGAAACGATAAGTGCCGTCCACCGCCGTGCCGCTACGTTTCGGTATGCTGAAAGTTTGATAGATTGGCTAAGTTATTAGAAACTGACAGTTTGCTCGTGGCATAGTCTGCTAGTGAAACTAGGTGACTTGAGAATCGGACTTGACAGACTATAGTTAGGTACAGTTTTGGTTACTCTGTGTAGCCTAATGAAGAATGCAAGAAAATTGGTGCTGAACGATATTTTTTATTCAACCAGTTGTTTAATCGTAATCTAAACCTAACAAAGCAATTTTAGCACAGTCAGTCGTCGAGCTAAGTTAGGTCAGCTAAGCTAGCATAACTGAATTTATTTAAAAGAAATTATTCGTTCTTTGGTTCAAAATAATTACAAACGTGAATGTTTAGGTACCTAAAATAAAAATACGAGTCACCACATCAAACAGATAATAGGTATCAGCTTGAAGATACTGTAGATGCTAATGGCAGGTCAATACGCAAATAACTACCAAAAGGTTAAAGTTGTTCGCGACAAATTTACAAAACTTCACAAATACTTCGCAGGTAGGTAGGTACTTGTTGCACACGACAGCCGGTAAATAATAACGAATGAAATTGGGGTTCTCGTGTTCAATGAGATTAAAAGTTACGAGAAAAGTAGGAAACGCACTTAAAAAAAAAAGAAAATATAAATTATTAAAAAAATAGTGTGTTATTTTTAAACCATGATACAAATAAAACATTTGTTTATGTGTAATCATCAAAACCTATATTGTGCATTTTAAAAGATCACATGACAGACAATTAAATAGATGAAAAACCTATTAAATACTGTCTTCGTCAACACTCTCTAAATGAGTAGGATATTGCCTTGTTAAGACTACGGTATAGCTTAATTTTAACGCTAGCATTTCGCAGTTCAGAACGGAAATGAACACTGTTTGAATAGCAGTTTCCGTGAATTAGACTTCTAGTTCCTATTGCGTATGAATCTACCTTTACACATTTTATATATTCATCATCTTATATAGTTATATAATATTATATTTACATTCGCAACAAAAAATGACCGGGAGGTTTATAAAACTGGTTAGATAAGCATCTGGCACACATAAATGGTTTTTTACTATTATAGAAATATAGACCAACTTTTAATGTGTCAATCCACTGCTGGACGTAGGCCTCTTCCGAGACGCGCTACTGAGCTCGATCTTTGGCTATTTTTTCGAGTAATTGCCCAACGCTTTGCGTATATCATCGCTCCACCTGGTTATAGGGCGTCTTAAGGTGCGTACAGACTGTGTAAGATAACATGTTATAACATTGTTATTTAACATGTTTCAGATAATGTGGACACTGACATCTGAAATATGTTAAATAACAATGTTATATCATGTTATGTAACATTGTCTGTACGCACCTTTACGCTACCATACGTGAACAACAATTTGTGGTTTTGTTTAGAATAAAAATTAGGAATCAATATACATTTTGGTCATAGTCTTAATAAAACTTTAAACTTTAGTTTGGTATGTTAACAGTTATGGACGGTCAAGACAAGGAGGACAATCTCCGTGCTTGAAATAGTGTCCGTCAAACGGAATTATTTAGGTGGCGCTAATGTAGCCGGAGTGTATAGTTTTTATTAGTTGATAATATATTGACCGAGCTAGTATATCCGGTATATCTGTGTATTATATATCCGACGGATATCCAGATGTCCAGCTGTTCTCTTCTACCGTTAAGGGCGCATTTCTGAACAAATTTTAGTGAAATAAAATTTGCCACAAAGGTCCGTTATACAATTAACACATAAATTTAATTTTTACGTGTACTTATTACGCGGGTGATGACCACGGCCCACAGCTAGTTATTATTAAGTTGAGACATGCAACTCTCTTTAGTGTATTAGGAACTTTGTCGATGCCTCTGATAGAGGACTCTGCTAATAGCAAACGAATTGAATTTTGAAGTGATTCTTAGAGTTAAGGTACGACCACACCGCGGCGTCCTGCGTCCGCGTGCGCGTTTGCGATCAGATTTTCTGAATGAAAAATGAAGAAATTGTTTTCTGATTGGCGTAGATCGCGTTTGGTGTGACCCAGACGATCCAGTCGGTACAAATACTACTGCGTTATTTGATCGCCGCCTAGATCGCGCACGCAGGACGCCGCGGTGTGGTCGTAACTTTAGACACACGCCTAGTCTTTTTAAAATGGATTCGGTTAAATTTGCTACTATATCGTTTAACTTTCAATATTTTCTTTATTTTTAATAAGATGTTAGAATTCTAAAAATAGTAGTAACTAAGCTACATAGAATATTAACAAATATATATAAAAGTATCCCATATCCCAAGTCAGTAAATTTTAAACAAAAAAAAAATATTTTGCCGTTACAACATGGTAGGTATTCTATGCGATATTTCAGTTTTATACAAAAACTAGAAGTGCCCCGCGGCTTCGCCCGCGTTAAAAACTTCTTTTATTTACTTAAAACCTTTCTTTTGTAAAAACGATTCTATTATTAAATACATCAAATAAGAATTAGCAATATCGGGTCAACCGTTTTCATGTTATCGCGTGACTAAGGAAATTCGGGATTCATATTTATAAAAACCGAAATACCCAAATTTTTAGACTTTGTTACCTACCCCATTTCAAAAAATCCTACATCACGTACTTTATCTCATCTTGTTTCGCCATACAAACTTTGAATCCCCGTTCCGTATCCGGGAGGAATTTTTAGAAAATCCTTTCTGAGCGGATACCTACGTCATAATAACTATCTGCATTCTAAATTTCAGCGCAATCCGAAACAATATTGATTTTCACACTTTGTTACCCCCATTTCACCCTCTTAGGGGTGGGTTTAAAAAAAAAACTGAAACGCGTATTAACTTATTTTTTTACTTCAGCACTTGTATGAAGTTTTGAATAGAAAAGACTTACTAATCTTGTTTCTCCATACAAACTTTGAACCCCGTTTCAACCCCTTTAAGGGTGAATTTTGAAAAAATCCTTTTTCAGAGGTAACTAATGTTGTAATAACTATCTGCATGCTAAATTTCAGCGCAATCCGAAAAAATATTGATTTTCACACTTTGTTACCCCATTTCACCCTGTTAGGGGTGGAATTTCAAAAAAACCTGAAATACGTATTTACTTATTTTTGTACTGAAGCACTTGTGTGAAGTTTTGGATAGAAAAGACTATCTAATCTTGTTTCTCCATACAAACTTTGAACCCCCATTTCATCCCCTTAAGGGGGGAATTTGAAAATGAGTGACGTACTAAGACAGCTGATATACCCTCCAAATTTCAAGTCTCTACGACCAGCGGTTTAGGCTGTGCGTTGTCTGTCAGTGAGTCAGTCAGTCAGTATGTCAGGACAAAGATTCTTATAGTATTAGATTGTATAGCTTTCAGTGTGACATAAACTCGCACTTTACGCTTGCTACGCTTTTCCGTCATATAGAATATTATTGCACGGCGTTAAACGTCGTGCAATAATCGACTATTTAAGTCACGGACAAGCATGTGTAAAGTGCGGGTTTAGGTCACACTGTGCTATAAAATATTATAACATACATGTTTCAGACAGAGTAGGAACATTTTCAACCGACTTCACAAAATAATAAAAGTGTCTGTCTGTGCCATCACAGCTCTCAAACGGAATTTGAATATTAGATTTCGAAATAGTTTCTTTTTTGTTTGTTTTAATTGAGTGTTCTTATTAGTTTTTGTTTATTTGTTTTTTCAAACAAAGAGCCGAAGATTGGTCTCAGTGGCGTGTCTTCGGGGAGGCCTACGTCCAGCAGTGGACTAATACCGGCTGATAATGATGATGATGATGTTCTTAGTTTTAATTTATCTAAATCCTTTTAAGTCTGATCAATTCGTATTCTCTAACTTCAACCATATTATAAGAACATGGTATCATTGACCTGATGCTGGGATCTGATCTCGGCATCTGAAGAATACTCAACTCCTCCCTAACTCACAGCTGCAAAGTTAGGGCTCATTGAAATCGTCTCAATGAACAGATCATACATGTGTTAGTTGGGGGTGGTTTAAAATTTTGAATTTAAGTATTATTTGTGTATGTGGGTACGAGTATGTCATCTCAAAACTCTGGCATCCGTTGGTCGATTTAGATACTTATCTACTTGTTTTGTCCGCAAATTTACAGCTGTAGCTCTGTTCCATATACCCTTTTTTATACCTCTGATTTTAAAATCAATATCTCATCTTAAACGCATAGGTATGCACCGTTCCGATTATGATATACCGTTAAACATTAGTAACAAAAATAATTCATCAGTTTTTGAATAAGAATAAGAGTTGATCACGATATCCCATGATTTTAATAAGCTTTAATCAAAAGCGTTAATCAAATATTCACGTACAAAAACACATCATAATCCCATAGGCTATTTTGGATGCATGTACCTATATGGGACATAGGTATTTTTCAACCTAGGCTTATTTCAATCTATGTTATTATTTAGCAAATAATGATGACCCTAATATTGATATGTCCGATCTATTAATACATATAACGATGTATTTATTTTTCCTGATTCCTTGCAAATTAATTGAAGACGTCGTATGTAAAACACGGCTTAAAATGAATCAGAATTTCGGTGAGAAATATTACGATGTGGTTATTATGCCTATTTTCTCGCAAATGTATTGAACACGTCTTGTAGGTAAACACAAGGGTTAAAAACAATAAAAAAACTCGTACAAAAACAGAGATTGCTTTTAGCTCGAGCTTAGTAAATTATTTTATATTATAATCTATTCCACGCCTTCGCAGCGGCTTTGACAACTCTAGAAATATTTGTTACATAACGATTTCTCTGAATGCTAAAAACCACGTGAAAAACACAAGTTAAGGAAAACATATAAAGGCGACGACGCATTTCCATTCCTCTATCAAATTTTTCCAGAAATGTTTCCTAATTGTTTGCACAACAAAAAATATTGGCTTCTTGTTTTGTTGGTACTTTTTGGACTTAACAGTGGAAATGCTATTTTAAGTTAAACGACTTTCTTTGTATAATTTGACCTGACAACGTGTTATGATAACGTCAGTAGGTATTATTTTATTGTTTACCGGACCGCGCAATAAAGAGTGTAAGTATTTTCAGTGAATATCTATTTCTTCGCTTTTCATTGTTCTGTATGTCCTAAACCACAAATTACATGAATGTTGTTGTGTTTGGGAGCTACGATGTCATAGAAAGACACACAAATCATGTCATACATATACACACGTAACATTTATAAAGCCCTTTTTTGTCGGGGGTTAAAAAAGAAATAGCATCACAGTCGATTTAGAGTGTCTGCGAGATCAGGTATAGAATCCACAAACAAAATAATGTATTGATTATCTAAATCCAATTGAATAATGGCATCCAATTGAATAAACATTTCACATAGCAACATTATCTCAGATCGCTTTGAGTGCTTTGACACTGGACTATCGATGCACAGAGCAGAGGCTCAATATGAGAGATGCAGGTTCATAGGTGCTGAATTTAATTATAAATTGGTGAAGCCTCACAAAAGACGTTATCGAAAATACACCACACAGCCTCTCATTTTATGTTTCCAATATTCCGAAATGTTCGATAATATTCCACAAAAGCGGCAACAGGACAATGGCTAAAGCGTCGGCCTGGCGATCTAGAGGTTGTAAGTTCGATCCCCGCCAATTGCACTATTGACGTGAACCCACTCCTTAAACAAGCAATGTAAAGCGTAAAATAACAATAGAAGTTATTTCGGATCTATCTGGAAGCGTTTTCAGAATCGCAGATGTAGAACTCCAACTCCCGGAATCAACTCATCATATTCCGAAGGTTTTGTGAGACTGTTTCCATATACATTATTTAATTATATTATAGTACCGATTGCCGTAGATGGAATCGCACTCGCAGTTGTCACGCAAAAAATTCAGCTGGGCTGGGCAGTATTTGGAAAACTCCGCCGAGTATTCTCGTCACCTATACCAGTGTGCCTAAAGACAAGTCTTTAATCAGTGCGTCCTACCTGTCATGACATACAAAGTCGAGACGTGGACACTCACGGTTGGACTAGTCACTCAGCGACCTATGGAAAGAGCTATGCTCGGTGTCTCTCTGCCGGATTGAATCCCGAATGAAGTAATTGGCCGGAGAACTAAAGTGATTCAGTGAATTAGCAAACTGAAGTGGCAGTGGGCTGGTCATATCTGCCGTAGGACCACTGTTGGAGCAGACTGGTTCTACAGTCGAGACCGCGAAAAACGTAGCGTAGGACGCCCTGTGACCAGGTGGAACGATGACATTCGCAAAGCGGTGAGCAGTGACTGGAAACAAAGAGCCGAAGTTCGGGCTCAATGGCGTGTCTTGAAGGAGGCCTATGTCCAGCCGTGGACTGATACCGGCTGATGATGATGATGATGATATCATAAGAATAAAATATTAAAATAGCATTAAGTGGTATTTTAAATCACTCAAGCCGATGGACGACCTGTGGATGAATTCTCGTGCTAGTAATTGCACCGGCCACCTCTCACTTCGAAGTCAAGCCATCTATCCTTTATGCCAACGGGGCTCTCAAATTAGCTGGAACATCTAAACTTACAAACATAACCTTGAAGATGAGTGTCTTTTTAGGGTTCCGTACCCAAATGGTAAAACGGGACCCTATTACTAAGACTCCGCTGTCCGTCTGTCTGTCTGTCTGTCTGTCTGTCTGTCCGTCTGTCACCAGGCTGTATCTCATGAACCCTGATAGTTAGACAGTTAAAATTTCCACAGATGATGTATTTCTGTTGCCGCTATAACAACAAATACTAAAAACACAATAAAGTTAAAGATAATAGAGGGTCCCCATACAAGAAACGTGTTTTTTTCGGCATTTCACGCCATCTATGATCGCTTAGTTAGGTAAACGTCCCAAAGATGGCGTTATATTGAAATGTCGATCCCTAACACCTTTGTTAGACGTTAGATGGCGTTATAAGAAATGAAAAGTTTATTAATTATAATTTTTTCTGGCGAAAAATGATAGTGGTATTTTTTGCTCGATCTTATAAAATATTGTAGTGTGGTACGGAACCCTACGAGTGCGAGTCCGACTTGCACTTGGCCAGTTTATTTCTTTGCAAATATGATACATTGCTGGGCGCTAGAAATACATACATTGAATAAAATAATGAGAATACAATCTTTTGAACTGAAGGTGGAAACAAATAGCGGCAGACATATCATTATCAGTTCTGTGACATTCTGATTTACTAGAACATGGTAGGTACGACACGTAGTATGACATTTTGTATTTCCTTCCATATTGTTTTATGATTTTAATGCATGCCTGTACTTCTTATTATTTCATTCGTAAATAATGTTTAAGAACCTTGATTATAATGACTATATCTACGAATTAAATAATTCTTTTAGAATTTAACACAAATAAAATATTTTCTTTGAGGCTATATTATTTATATGGAATTCCTGTACAAAATATCATGGTTCCACAAATAGCGGCACAGACTGTCCATTCTCAATCAAACCAGTTCAATTCAAATCACCCAACTCCTATTCCCTACTATCCCTATAACAAACATATAACGAATAACAATTAATAACGAAAACAAAGACTTCCTTCAAGGTCAGAGGAGAAATAGAAAATAGCATCAATTAATTAGTCTAAGTCGCATTCTTCACGGTCAAACGGCTTGACTAATTTAGCTGAAATTTTGAACAGGAATTAATTATCAGTACAATGGATTAGCCTATATAGATACTTTTTAACACGGGCAAAGCCGTGAGGCATAGCTAGTCATATATATTTAAGCGAGCATCTCGAAAAGGGCTTTCAAGATTTGCATGAAATTTTGTATTCAGATAGAGTTTTGCTTTTTCAGTTTACTTATAATAAAGTTGTATTTTTTGGGAAAATGTAATTTTACATTAAAACAATAAATAATATTAATAATATATTTATTGCCATAATAAGGTACAGTAGTACATTCATTTGCTGTGGGTCTAAAACTCGGCCAGGCATATGTACTCGTATCTTGGGCACCCGACGTTTACATTTCGAATTATCCATTTAAATAAAAACATTGTATAAACTTCCTTTGACCTTCCAGATTACAACCCTACGAGTGCGAGTCCGACTTGCATTTGGCCAGTTTATTAAACAGTTTTATTTAGCTTGACCTGATTAATTGTTTGAGTGAAATTTAGTAATTGAAATTCGTTTACCACAAGTACTAAATTCGCTGGGAATTTTTATTGTATCGCTGGATTTTGGCTCCGAAATACGGATTTTCAATAATCAGCTGTCATTTAAGTGGTCGTTTCTAGTTATGACCCACATTATAGAACTCTGCTCTATTACAATTAGTGATGAGTGTAGTGGCCGGATATTTTACAGTGTAGTGACTCAAACTGTACTTAACATGCATCCGTGACTAATAATACCTAAGTACTATTTTTGGGAAAGTTGTTTGTGATATGTACTCTATGTAAGATAGCGGAAAAAAATCAATTGCCTGATTTGGTAGTAAAGCAGTGGAAAGTATTAAAAAAATAAATTTAAGCGGCTATGCTATTTTTTTATTGTAGACAAGCAAGCATTTGACCACTATCTCACCTGGTGTAATATTATCAAACATAATGTTTGTTATAAATTAACATTTTGATAGTTTTGTTTATATCTATTACTAGCTATGCCTCGCGGCTTTACCCGCATTAAGAAGTTTCATATAGCCTAATCCATAGTACTGGTACTATCCCTATACAAAATCAGTCCAGCTGTTTGACCGTCAAGAAATCCCAAACAAATAAACAAACTGACGTTCGCATTTATAATATTTGTGTTGATTATACTATAAAGACTGCATTTCCAGTAATTATATTAGATCCTTGCGACTTTTTTACATATTTACGATGTAGTGTAGTCTATACTATATATAAATATTTATATATATATATATATTATATATAAATTTTATATAAATATATATAAATATTATAAAGAGGAAAACTTTGTTTGTTTGGTTGTAATGAATAGGCTCAAAAACTACTGGACCGTTTTTAAAAATTCTTTCACCATTCGAAAGCCACAGTATCCACGAGTAACATAAGCTAAATTTTATTTTGGAAAAAAATAGGGTTCCGTAAGATATTTGGGTTTTAGCAAAACAACGTTTTCAGGGTCAGCTAGTTATAAAATAAAAGTAAATCAGACATTAACTCGTATATGATCATATTTAAAAAAAAAACAATGGGTTGCACCCCGGGAGTGCTGGCAGTAGTGAAAACTTAAACACGTCATTTTTGAATATTATGGAATGACACCTCGCGCAAGTGCCCTGTGCATCGTCTTACGATCAGGACACGTGACCCTGACGCGAGTTTAACATGTTTTACCCATCCCGAGAAATGTGCACAACGCCGTTATATAAATTTTCTTTTCTAAAATAATACCAGTCTACACGACATATAGTTAAGTACCTACTCGTGTATAATTATATACTCTGTAATCTATACCACAGAACAAATAGTAGTGCAAGGTACCTATACCGGCAAATATCCGGTAAATATCCGGCGAAATATAATTGTAGCATCACTTCAATCCTGTGGTTCCATAATCAAACCTTAGGAATCTACAATCTAAATTACCGCTCTATTTTGATTACTTTTTGATAATATATTGATCATAGTAAATGTGATACTGATTACTCAGTGTCATCTAGTCATTCATATTTATGTATTACAATGAGTGTTGTTATCATCAAATTTTATAAATGTATATAATATTATAATGATGAAAGGTTTGGAGTTAAATCCGTTGTGTAGATATGAAGCTGCTGCCTTCCATTTAGACCACATCATCACTTAACACCAGGCTACATAAGGGTCAAGTGCTTGACTGTCAGGTATAAAAAAGCAAGGTTAAATTTGTAACAGGTAATCCTTCAAAAGTTTACGAAGTAATTTATTATTATTATTTTATTATTCTAGAGTATTCTAGGTCTAATGTTGTCACCATCTTCGCCTACATCATTGCCTACCACCAAGCGAGATAGAGGTTATACGCCAGATATTAAAAAAACTACTATAATTTGCGGTTAAAAGATGGTATGTCGCGCTGTTTTTAAACCTCGATGCAAAAAGAAGGGGTGGTATAAGTTTCATGTGTGTATCTGTGTGTCTGTCTGTGACATCGTAGCGCCTAAACGGATGTACCGATTTTGACTCAGTTTTTTTTTTCGTATGATAGGTGTCTCCATCGAGAGTGTTCTTAGTTTGTTTCATGAAAATCCCTTAATCCATTTAAATATTATCAGCTCTTTTTGGTTGATGAGACTACTATAGCAACTTTCGTAGCCCTTTGACCGCGGACGTCAAAAATATCAAAATGGCGTTTCTGCTCTACGCACTACTTAGGGTTGGCGCACACGGGCCACCGGCCACAAGCCGCCACCGGCATATTTCCTATAGTTTTCATACATTTTATATGGACTCGCCGCACACGGTGACGCCTGTGGCCGCCACACGCTACATGATAAAATGTATGAAAACTATAGGAAATATGCCGGTGGCGGCGTTTTGTGGTTGTGGCCCGTGGCCCGTGTGCCCTTAACCGTAACTTTGCTGCCGTCTGTTTAGCGTAGTTTACATTAGTTAAGTAAGCGACCGAGTCGAGTAGCGAGCGATAAAAAGCAGGCGAACTCGACCAACGTAAATGAAAGGGCAAGTAAACTAGGCCGAGTACTGAGCGAGTCGAGTGGTCTCAAGCGGATCGTAATTGCTCGGCCGAGTTGTCCCCCCACCACCTATATTACAAATAAATTTCACAAACTGAGCCCAGTACTTTTACCAGAGGTTACTGGGCCCAATTAATAACCAATGTAAATGGTGGAAGGCAAGTCGAGTAATGCTGGAGTTACTGGGCCCAGTTTGCTAGGCAAAGCTACTTGACTAATGTAAACTAACTACGCTTTTTACACTTGAAATTCATCTCAATTTTATTAATTTAAATTCAGTATTCTGTTAATTAAACGATATTGCAAGAATATGGTAAACTTGACCTAATGCTAAGACATCTCCTTGAATCTGCACAATACTCAACCCTTGTCTGAGATCTCGTGTTTAGGCTCATTGGAATGGTCTCAATGAACCTGAACAAATTATACATATACAAATTAGTCAGGGGTGGTTTTCAATTATAAATTTAATTATTATTTTATTTATAATTAAGTTTATGTTAATTCAGGGTACACGCTAGTTACATCCTCCATTTATCTAATTAAATCATTACAGCGTGAAGATGTTAAAAATACTCATACACACATATATATAAATATAAACTTTTATATTTTATTAATTAGCTCAAGCTACAACTCTTAGCAAATTATAATAAGAGTTGGTCATGATTTAATATACCAGCTACAATGTTTTAAAGTTGTTTCAGGTTGCTAGGTGCAATGTGCGTCATTGTTTGGTTTAGGTTCAATGTCAGACAAACGAACTATAGGTGTATATATATAAGTAGGGTGGGTATATCTAGACATTCTAGATTAATCTATGCATGACAAATCAGTGAGACAACGTATATACTTAACTGGTGATGAAGGTCATGTAGGTAGAGTATAATTTGGAGGGATTATTTCGATGTATACATCACAGGTGCCCTAAAGAACGATTTGCCTAAGGAAGGAGTTGTTCCACGCGCTGATATCGAGTGTGGTATTTGTAATTTGCGGTTGTAGCTATATATATGAATTTTTACATTACAAAGAAGAACAAGATAAAAATGGCATTTAGTTATGTATATTCTAATAATTAAGATAGTTTAAAAACTAAAACAACCGACTTCCATGCCACGCGAGTCAGTTTCAGTAGCAAGTTTGAGACGTTTATATCTCTGGAGATACTCATCAGGTCTCAATGAAACTACAATAGGACTACCTCGGAAACGAACCCTACCGATTAAAAAAAGAATCATTCCAATCGGTTCACAATTGACGAAGTAATCACGTAACATACAGACAAAAAAAATACTAAAAATAAAAAAATTATACATACGAATTGAAAACCTCCTACTTTTTGGGAAGTTGGTTGAAAAAAAAAACTGTATGTGTAGTGGTCATAACACACATCGAAAAACACGAAAAAATGCTTCATATCCCGCTCTGATAATTTTCAGTTGAATATCAGACGTGGAGTGGCATTAGCTAATTAAGGTGCTGGATTCCTGGCTATGCTACACAGCATCTTGTTACCTAGGTTTCTTTAACAGAACTATCCTGCCCAACCTTATCCTGTGACCAGACTTCACTCAATATCATGCCGAAATTCTACGAACCCGCAATCTGAATATGGCGGTGTGTGTTTGTTAGTGAATACATAAATGAAATACTAACTGACAGCAAAAGCCTTTTCAATTTGCTAGCTCAAACATTCGTGTACACCATAATAGCAAACTGCACTAAGTACTGCACGATATCTCTCAACTATATATTTTTACACGATTTTCTTTCGTTTATTATTATTTTGTGGTTACATGCTAACGAGCAGTTTTTAACCCCCGGAGAAAGGTGGTGTTATGAGTTATTTGTGTGTGTGTGTGGTGTGTGTCTGTGGCTTTGAGTATTCAGCAAAGGTCTGTGGCATCGTAATCACAGATTATATATGTCGTAGTGCTCAAACCACAGACATATTATTATTAATACTTCTGTGGCTCAAACGGATGAACCGATTTTGATTTAGTTTTTAGGGTTCCGTACCTAAAAAGGTAAAAAAGAACCCTTATAAGATCACTTTCTTGTCCGTCTGTCTGTCTATCCGTGTGTCACCACCGATTTTCTCAGGAACTTAGTTGAAATTTATACCAGATACTAAGGTCTACAGTCCCTATTAAATGTATTAAACTCAAGGTCCTGAATTAACACGATAAAAAGATATGGGCAAATTTAGATTTTCGCGAAAACAAGTAAGTACAAAATTTACCTTAATTTTTTATTTTATTTTTTCGAATTTTTCCTTTATTTGTGCTTTAAGACCTTGCTTTTCACCAAAATTGACAATTCTGCAAGAATAATTAAAAATTAAAGGGTGTCCCCTATACATACAAAGTATACGCCAATTAAAAAAGGCCTCTGAGTTATATGAGCGCTGATACAATTTAGAAGTCTAGCTTAATAGGGAATATGCATGTTTTTTTTATTATTTTTTATTTCACTCATTACATCCATATAACATAATAAAAAATAATATACTGCTGGAATTATTCTAATTATTTTTTAAATAAACATTTAAATATACAAATAAATTTGAGCAGTTTAAACGCCATCATTTCCCGGGCTCTTTGGTAATGCATTGTGACGTCACGCACTTACGTTAGACACACGCCGCTATAAGCAAACTAGCTTTTTTTTCTTTAACTAAGACTCCGCGTGATTATTGTATTTAGCCAATGGCATGTTTTTATTAAATTATACAGTTTCTCTAATCTCGTACTCATTTTTATCTATATTACATGGTTAGTAATATATATTTTTGCACAATAATACGCAGCAAACACAATATTTGGAAATAAATACAATAAGACCACACCGTACATTTATTTTTATGTTCCCGCGCTCAATGTTTCTATCACGTGGAGTAGTGTATAATGACGTCAACTTTCGATTCAACCAATGGTGATCTGTTTTACAAACTTAAATTTCCCTCACTTAAATTGCATTTTTAATTTATTATTGGCAAATAAAATGGAATTAAATAAAAATAAACGGTTTTACATATAACTCCAGGACAACAAAGAATCTAAAAAAAATGATTTCCAATAAATCTGAGCTTCATGCATATTCCCTATTGGTACCAACCAATGTTGGTACGGAAGCCTCGACATACATAGTATACGCCAATTAAGATAGGCCTCTGAGTTATATGAGCGCTGATACAATTTAGAAGTCTAGCTTACCAACCAACGTTGGTACAGAAGCCTCGGTGGGCGAGTCCAACTCGACTTGGCTTTTTTAGGGTTCCGTAGCCGAATGGCAAAAAACGGAACCCTTATAGATTCGTCATGTCTGTCTGTCTGTCTGTCTGTCCGTCCGTATGTCACAGCCATTTTATTCCGAAACTGTTAAGACTACAGAATTGAAACTTGGTAGGTAGATGTATTCTGTGAACCGCTTTTCGATTTTTATACAAAAATAAAAAATATAAAAGTTTAAGGGATACATGGAACTGAAACAAAAAAAAAATTTTTCTTCAAACCTATACATGTGGGGTGTCTATAGATAGGTCTTCAAAAATGACATTGAGGTTCCTAAAATCATTTTTTCTCAAAGTCAATCATTTGAAAGATAGGCGTGTCTAAAGTGGTAAAATGTGTGTCCCCCCCCCTCTAACTTTTAAAGTATGGGAGTAAAAAATCTAAAAAAAGTATATGCTGTAGATCTCAATAAAAACTAACAACGAAAATTAGTTTGAATGAGAAACAGCCAGCAGTTTTAGAGATATGGCGACCGCAAAGATAACTTTGTTTTTCATACAAACACTCTGAAAAACAAAGTTAATTTTGTAGTTGCGAAAAATCATAGTTATGGAATACTTAACTGTGTTACGGAACCCTACGAGTGCGATTCCGACTTGCACTTGGCCAGTTTATTTTTCGTTTGATAGTTTCGTATCATTGTCGAGAGCGTTTCTTTCATTGATTTATGAAAATCCATCCAGCCGTTTTAAGACTACGAGATTTTTTTTAGTTGATGACGCTATGATACCACCTTTTATTGGTTTGATCAATTTGAAAGGTAGTATCCTCCTATTGTTATGATATTTTAAGAACATGGTAGCATTGACTTGATGCTAGGGTGTCTCCTGGAATCTGCATAATACTCAACTCCTCACCAACTTACAGCAGAGATGTATTATATGGGCTCGTTGGAATGGCTTAATGAACAAATTATACATAGATTAGTCAGGGGTGGTTATAAATTTTGAATAAAAGTATTATAGATTAAATATTTAATTATTGAGGAATAATTAGTTACTCAACTGAAACACAGGACATCGAAGCCATTTTGCACGCATTTTGCAAGCTAATCGGTAGCAGAAAAATTGCATTTAGTAATAAGTATATCAGGTGAGTATAAAGAAATAAAAATATTAGAATGTCATCATCCCATTTGAATATTCGTAGTAAGATTTGTCGATGTTGGATTGTGTTATTTACGTCGTCAATAAAAACCACACGATCATTAGTTTATTTGCTCATAATAAAAATGTATACTTGTTACACTAGTGCATGATCTATTAATCATAGAAACGTAACCTAATAGGATAAGGCATTTTACTCATTGCCTAAATCTGCTTTGGCACAGAGTACCTACAACCTGGCTCTCTTCAACTCATTCGTCATTTAGGTACATAATAAATAATAGTACAAAGTTACATCAGGTGAAATAGTGGTACATATTATGAAACAGGCATTTGTATTGTTTTCTTTTGTGATAGAGCTTCTGCTTTATCGATTTAGCTAGTTAACTTTCCCTCGTTATAATTTTTTTTTTGCTTGAAGGGTTAAATGGCTGTCAAGTCCCTTTTTCTCAGCAACTTTTTCTTTCAGCTGGGAAAAAAGCTTTTATATTTTGCGATTATAATGGAGTTAAAACGTAAAGGATACTTCCCGTTGACCTAGACTCATAAAGCTTGGCAAAAGGCAAGGTTTTACAGCACATAACTATAAAGTAACAAACAAAAACTATAAATATGTAGTTTAATAACAAAAACAGCGACTTTACTACTACAAACTTATTATTTGCGATTGGTGCAATAAGCGAGTCTATGGGAACGGCAAAGTTAAGTTTGTCCTTTAACCTAAGCCGAGTTTGACAAGTTTTTACGAAACCCTCGGTGCGTAAGTCCAACTCGCACTTGGCCGGTTGTACACGAGACTGTTTTTTGATGTGTCAATGACGTGCAACATATATATCTTGTATCGTACGTAATATTACAATATAATATGTATAATCTTATAGATAGACGTTAACTTATAGACGTACCATCATGCGACCGCCAAGATTGTGCGTATTTATAATATCATAATAGAGAAAAATCTGTGAAATATTCAAAAATATTCCTATTTATTAGATACAAGCGGATACCCGGCTTGTGCTACTACGTTTAAAAAGAAATACATAAAAAAATATATATTTTGTATCGGAAAAGTCGAAAATCGCATTCATCAATAGACCGAATATGCCTGCATTGTTATAGTATATAAATAATTTTCGCATTATTGCCTTTGTAATGAAACAGGTTTGGGGCACATTTGGTTGGATAATTTCATTCAACGTCTATAAGTAACGGACATATGTATAAACCATTTTTGTGTTTTATATGTATAGATAGATTACAAAAACTCGAGCATGGGTTGGATTTAGAATCGTTTGGCACGAAAAAAGGGGGGGAAAGGGGTATAATGGGAAGGGGAGGGTCCCCCTTTCACTACCCTGCCACTCCCATTACAAGGTGATGCATAGTTTTTGAGTTATGCCTATTTTTGTTAGGTTTGATTTTGGATTTTTGGTTGAATTTAGAATTGTTTGGCATGAATTTGATATAAAATGTTATAGGGATGGGTAGAGGTTAGGTCCTTGATTGTAACAATACCATTCTTATAAAAAGGTAATGCATATTTTACAAGAAAACGATATAAACAAAATCTAACCTAAAAATATACTAAACCATAAAAACAAAGCGCAAATAATAATTACAAGGGCTAGATAAATTAGTAAAAATTTTAGTAATATTATTTACCACTACTAAATTAATAAGAACACCCCACTAGAAAAAAAGCCGAGCGAGCGAAGCGAGCGTGCCGCGGCAGCGGCCGGCGAAGCGCAAAAAGTCTGTTAAACATCCAACAAAACAGTGATATTGATCAGCAAAGTGTTACAAAAAAGAGAGGTTATGATTTTACAAAAATACGCATAACTCCAAAACTCTATGCATTACCTTGTAATGAAAGTGGTGGGAAAAAGAAAATGGAACCGTCCCTTACCCCCCATCACCTCACCCTCCCTTTTTAATTCTATTCCGATGCAGATTCTAAATTTTTACCAAGTGAGGTTATGATTTTGCAAAAAAAACTATGCATTACCTTGTAATGAGAGTGGTGGGGTAGTGAAAGGGGGACCCTCACCTACCCCCTCCACCCCTCCATTCCCACTTTTTCGTGCCAAACGATTCTAAATTTCAACCTCGAGCATTTTTAGTGTTAAGTTTCCACTAAAAATGCTCGAGTTTTTGTTGTAACACCGCATATCGATTATGAAATCAACGGATTCGTTTGGTTATTTTTAACCCTTACGTGGATGGGAAGGTGTGGAGTTTCATCATTAATACTTGGTATAATGAAGACCCTTCTAATTGTCTTAACAATTAGTGCCAGGACTCCCGTGCCATAGATTAGAAGAAAGTTACTACGTACGTCACAGTTTGAGTTGTAGATAAGTAGGTACGGCTTTGTTATCAGGTCTCAGTTTTTAATTGGTGAGGGTAATTGTTTTGAAAAAAGGGATTTTAACAAGCCGTTTAACATTTCTAATCTGTGTTATATTTGATTACTAGCTGCTAATCGCGCCTGCTTTATTTATTTACATACTATTCTAGAGATCTATGTGTATACTGGATGAGATTAGTCGAAGATCGTGCTCAGTGGCGTGCATTTGGAGAGGCTTATGTCCAGCAGTGGGCTAGCATAAGCTGATGATGATGATGATGATGGTACTACAGACTTGTATCCTATATCCTTGTACTAGATTTCTCTTTTTATGTTGTTGAGCGTGATATTTTATATTGTCTCTTGATACCAACAAGTGAGATGCAGAGGGAAAGATTTAAGGGTGTGACCACACCGCGGCATCCTCCATCCGCGTGCGCGATCTGAATTTCTATTGGTTTCTGATCGCCGTAGATCGTGTTTGGTGTGAACCAGTTGGTACAAATGCTACTGCGCTATCTGTTCGCCGCCTAGATCGCGCACGCAGGACGCCGCCGTGTGGTCGTACCTTTAAACCTTTCCCTATAATAATCCTTCTAATATTATGTAATAGATATATGGATGTTTGCTACTGTATCAAGCAAAAATATTAAACGGATTTGGATAAAATTAATTGCGGCTAAGAGGTAGTTATTAACATAGATTAACACATACAATTAGCAAGAACTTTTTGAGGCAAGCGATTCCATGAGGCACAGGTTTCTAAGGTATAACAACACGATTATTCATATGATATATAATAAGCTGTACAAAAATAAAGCTCCCTAACGAACCTCATATAATTAGCTACAAAACCTTGAAAATTCCTGATGTATATAATACAGATTCCGGCGTATTGTAATAACAAATAATGTTTATGTTAATCCGTGGGAGTGAGTATATTGTAACATTTGTAACGTTGCCGGTCCACTGCAGTATCTGAAATAACTAAAACATACTTACATTTATTGACTTTATTAAACCAACATCTGCATGTAATTATTTCCGTCCATTTATTTACCTTTTTTTTACTATCGCAAATAGGCAAGCATTTAACTACTAACTCACCAGATGTTAAGAAGGGTGTAGCATGTTTGCCTAGCAGATACCTGTTCACTCTTGACTTAAAGAGACACGCGGCAGCCATATTCACAAACAATACTATGAGTTATCACAGTGCTTGCATACGTATAGGGCCATTCAACCGAGTACATTATTGTCATTGCTTAAATGCCAAATTCAACGCTATGGCAAAAAAGAAAATAGCTATTAATCCACCGTGGCCAAAATCTTCATCAATACGGCCGAATTTTAACTTTCGACAGTTCCCAGAGTTGGATTTGGGTGCTATTAAAAATATCGAAATGTTACTTGGAATTATATTTATATACTACTAAAATATTTTAAATCGAAATTTTATTCAGTTTTTTCAATTACATTTTGGCTTAAATACAGAATTGAATACACCCTTAAAAAGACGATTCTAACGGCTTGTAAGCCACATTCCTTTAGATTCGTCTTATAATAAGTGTAATGTGCACTAGGCTCTAGGCAAACATTTTTCTTGCTACAGTAAATTAAAACAAATGTTCGTTCTTGACTTCTTGACCTAATTTTACCTTACACTTCATAATTTCTTCATCGGTCGATGGTTACAATCTGTTCACACTTTACATTGATCTTTAGGTACTGTTTACATTCGATGGTATCAGCTACAGACGTTCTAAATACAAATGAATGATCAAAAATGTATTAGTATTAGAGTCTAATACTAATACAACATTTTTGATCAGTCATATAATTAGACCACGTAGTACATTTTTTTGCAATGAATATTTTTAATTTAATAATTATTTGAAACTGTTTACTAATGGACTGATTTTTAACCCTCGACGCATAAAGAAGGGGTGTTATAAGTATGATGTGTGTGTCTGTGTGTCGGTCTGTGGCATCGTAGCGCCCAAACGGATGAACCAATTTTGATTTTTTTTTTTGTTTGATAGGTGTCTTCATCGAGAGTGTTCTTAGCTTTGATTGATGCTTTAATGCTGGGACAACACTTGGAATCTGCAGAATACTCAACTCCTCACCATCTCAAAGCTGATATGTCAAGTTTCGTCTCATTGGAATGGTCACAATGAACATATTATGAATAGATTGGTTGGGGATGAATTTTGAATTTAAGTATTATCTAAGTATCAACAGGAAAGAAGTAGTATAACTTGACAAAAATTATAACACCAAAACTTGGAGTTGAAGCGCTGGATTATAACTGTCAAGCATAAATTAATAGAATATTAATGACTCTGAACCCTGAGAGCACAATAATGAGCAGGGAAAAGTAGGAGATCTGTGCAAAGGTTAATGCATCAAGAGTTAGTGTTTGATGAATAGCCATGAGTTTATGGTAATATATTTAAGATACCTAGACAGAACTAATTTATCATGTTATACCCTACATATTACAGAACCACAGAAATATGAATAATATACCTTATTATTCACATTTCTGTGTATAAAACAAATCCGCGGTGCGTATGTCTGTCTGTCTGTTCGTGAAATAAAAAATAAAAAACAATGATAATACTAAAATAATAAAACCGGCTCAGTCAAGTTGGACTCGCCCACCGAGGCTTCCGTGCCAACGTTGGTAGGTACCAATTAAGCTAGACCTCTAAATGGTATGAGCGCTCATATAACTCAGAGGCCTATCTTAATTGGCGTATACTATGTATGTATTTACCTTTAATTAACAACTTCTTTATTTTTTGGAATTTTTCCTTTATTTGTTCTGTAAAACTTTCTTTCTTCTTGCCAAATTTAAATTCATGATTCTAGGTCAACGGGAAAGTACCCTATAGGTTTTCGACCCACAACCTATAGGGTACTTCCGGTTGACCTAGAATTGTCAATTTTGGTTAAAAGCAAGGTCTTACAGTTACAGCACAAGTAAAAGAAATATTCCGAGAAATAAAAAAAGTTGCAAATTAAGGTACATTTTGGTACTTACAAGTTTTCGCAAAAATCTAAATTTGCCCATATCTTTTTATCGTGTTGACTCAGGACCTTGATTTTTAACACCTAATAGAGACTATAGATTTCAGTATCTGGTATGAATTTCAACTTGCTAGGTCCACCCGTTCCTGAGACAATCGGTGGTGACACACGGACAGACATACAGACAGACAGACAGACAGACAGACGGACAGACGGAAAAGAAAGTGATCTTATAAGGGTTCCTTTTTTACCTTTTTACGGTACCTAAGGAGGATCCCTAAAAAAGCTAAAATTCAAAATTTAAACCTACTGATCTATTACCTACAACTAGCGACCCGCACCGGCTTCGCATGGGTAGAGCATAAGTATGCCTGCGTTTTCTCATCAGTTTGTTGCATCGAGTATGAATTATCTTCAACAATAATCGTCATATTTTAACTAATTTACACAAAATCTTATCGAGTTATACACATAAACCTTCGCATATTTCTCATAAACGCAGTATAAAACAAAGTCCCCCGCCGCGTCTGTCTGTTTGCTATAAACTCATAAACTATTGAACGGATTTTCAAGCGGTTTTCACCAATAGCATAAAGGATCATGAAGAAGGTTTATGTGTATAATTTGTTAAGGTTTTATTTAATGAGGGTTTGTGGTTGAAATATGACGATAATTGTTGAAGACGTTAATTCATACTTGACGCAAAATACGACGCGACACATTTAAAACTTATAACACCCCTTCTTTTTGCGCCAGGGGTAAAAAGGAACGACATCACATATTGCTCGAGTACACGTTTATATCATTTTTTCAAAACTACCCCAGGAGGCTTGAAAATGAATTTTCTTTGTAAAAATTATCAAAAATTCAGTAATATTTATATTAACGTATTCCTTTGTCCGATTTACTTAAAACTCCGTACAAACAAACAAAGCTTAAAACAAATAATGAGACACGTGTTTTTTATTTCTTTCAAATCTACACCTAGAGGAAAGGAAAATTTAATTTATCTTTAGAAATCATAGAAAACGTATACATTAATTTTGCTTCCACGTATCTGCATAACTACTAAATCGATTTTGAGGATATTGGAAATCTAGATAGTGTAGGTCCTGATATAAAACATAATAAGGTACTTTAATTTTCAAAAATCATCCCCTAAAATGCTGAAACAGGGTGATAAAGTTTCTATGGTAAATTTCATTATACGACTACTTGGTTTGATTTACTAAACATTCGTGTGCAAAATGAAATTTGTAAGTGTAGAAAACATGCATTCCCTGGTTCCATTCACTATGTAAGGAAATACAGTTTAACGTAAATAATGAAATATGTATACATAAACAGCAAAAGTTACCGACTGACTGACTAACTGACTGATCTATGAACGCACAGCTCAAACCAATTGAACGGATTTGGCGAAATTTGGCATGCAGATAGTTGTTATGAGTTATGAAAAAGGTATCCGCTAAGAAAGGATTTTCCAAAATTCACCCCTTGGGGATGTAACGGGAGTTCAAAGTTTGTATATAGAAACAACAGAAGATAGTCTATTTTATTGGAAATTTCACACAAGTACTTCTGTAAATAAGTAAATAAATATGTGTTTTAGGCTTTTCCGAAATTCCACCTTTAAGAGAGTTAAATGGGGTACAAATAAACAAAGCAAAGTCTGAAAATCAATATGATTTTTTGGGTTTTATAAAAAGGAGTCCCTATGTACCTTGGTCACGCCATAACTTGAAAACGGATACACCGATATTGGTAATTCAGTTTTTCATGTTTATTACGAAAAAAAATTAGGCAGGGAAGAAGAAAATAAATTAGCGGTAAACCTGGCAATCGTGCTCCGCAATAAGAAGAAAATAATAATAATAAAAAAATAACCGTCCAAGTGCGTGTCGGGCCACGCGCAGTGTAGGGTTCCGTAGTAGCCTGTTATTCAATGCAAGTCTTTACCCGTTATATACAAGCAACTAGGTAATCCGTCTTTGTCACTTTAAAGGATTTATTCTAAGGATTTTGTGTTTGGTACAAATTTATCCAACACCCAAGATCAACGACTATTACTGCTGAACTAATAAAGTTATCTCAACCGCTATAATTTTCCTTTAAAGTTCATGGAATGCGCTATTATCACGAATTTTTTCAAGCCAGCAGTTTAGCTTTTAGAAGGGGGGGGGGGGGGAGACGCCCTACTGGAACAAAAATTGGCACTTTCAAGTTTAATATTTCGTAAATAGAGCATTCAATGGAAAAATAGTGTTAACAACCCTCAAGTCATTTTAAAAGACCTATTCAACGATACCCCACACGATGGGGTAGACGTTGAAAAAAAAATTCATCCCCACTTCTATACAGGGGAGCTAGCCTAAAAAAATATATTTTTCACAATTTTATTTCAGCACTTTGTCGGCGTAATATATATACATAGCCCCACAAAATTACAGCTTTCTAGTATTAACGGTCTTTTAGCAAAACCTCGGACAGACAGACAGACAGACAGACAGACAAACAGACAGACAGCCAGCCAGACAGACAGACAGACAGACAGACGGACATGACGAAACTATAAGGGTTCCTTGTCAGGACTACGGCACCCTAAAAATTACAGAACATGTTTGCTAATAAAAATATCATCAAATCGCAATGGCTTTTTTGTTTAATGTATAGGAAGCAAATTTAGCTGAAGGGCTTATTTTCTAGCCCTTTACTGCGTGTTGCACGACGCAGAGCTGTAAAACCAAAATTATCTTTATTTACAAACACTTAACCGCGCCGAAAGTTTATTGATTTGTGGACTGTTAAACAACCAACTTAAGGTCACACGTAATTTCTGGTAGTCAGAAAATGACGAAGAGAGATCACAGAATTAAAAAAACTCGCCAACTGCAAGTTGGACTCTACACTATAAGTTTTGAACTAAATATTAAAATAAAATTACATAATATTGTGCAAAAAATGAATAAAATCCACCTGGTACACTATGGCTACTACTTTTTTCAGGTCTAGAAAGTTATACTCAAATCCTTTGATTCATATTCAACAGTCATACATGTTTTTTTTTTGACGTGACATGTATAAAAATATACATACATATACTATAATATAAATATATATACAGTCACTAGTTTGAGAGAGCGAGATGTATAGCAATTTTTATCCTTCTCGGCTGCATATGCGATTTTATTATTTGGAGCCAGCTCTGGGTCCCAGTTTTAGTGTGCCCACTGGCTTTCACCCGCTTCACCCGTTATCATGTATGACCCGACCAAATTACGTTGTTCATTTTATCTTATAGCTGTCATATGTATCACGTGTTCATCATTTTAGTCGGGTTATATCTCTTTACATTCTATTTCATTCGCATACGCTAATGTATTGACTATTTAATTTTCCGTCTACGCCCTTAATAAATTTAGACATAAAACAAACTTAACATTAAAGATAACGGGAGCAATGTTTCGCACTAAAAATTCTGGCAAATCAGGATTTTGCAAACTTCATAATTTTTTTATCAACAACACAGCATATCTAGATTTATTTATTTCTCAGACTCACTCACTGAGAGCACCTTTCTGCTTCCAGTGAGCACTTAACACTCACACAAATTCACTGCAATATTTTATTTTATTGCGTTTTGATAACATTCTACAGATGCAAAGACGACGCGACTCAATATAGGTTAATCAAGTACATAAACGTTCATCTTATATAGGTCAGCATTGTAAATCATTTTATACTTAAACTCGTTGCTTGTTTAGCCCAAGTGACCGCTGTGTACAGGATGTCTGATTTTTTTTTAAAAGAAGGATGCTCTTAAGTTAGGAGGAACTATTTTTTTTTTAATGTATATATTGATGATACGTTTCTGAGACAGACCACGGAACTCTTCTATAAATGCCAGGAAATTTTGTTACCTCAGAACTTCATCATTTATTAACGGATATGGAAAACTCTTTTTTTTACTTAAAAAAGGCTTATTTCTAAATGGTTCTATAAAAGATTTGGTAAAGATCTGATAATGAGTTTTGGAGACATACAACAGTACTTCTTTACTAAATGCCAGCAAATTTTGTTATCTTATAACTCCGTCATTTATTAACCGACTCGAAAAATTCTTATTTAATTTAGAAAGGTACACTTTCCGTGTAGTCTCATTGTAAATTCATCGAGATCTGTCGAGTATCTCCAGAGATATGAAGACAAGCTTCCATAACAGCTGTCTAGTAGATTGAGAAAAGTCTAATTTATTTCATGTATAAAATTGTATTGATAACAAATATACCTATATTTTTCGTTCGTGGTCGTGGTCGGTTCGTCGTGGTGGTGGTTGGATCGTGGTCACCAGACGACCAGTCGTCTGGTGACTGATAAATGCAACTTGGTCGAAACGTCGAGTTCAATAAAAAATATGTTTTAGACGCGATAAGTTCCGTATTTTAATATTTATAACTATGTGTTCAAATCGCGAAAGTTTAAAGTTTACAATTAAAAAATACATCGGCAAAAGTGTTACAAAGTTGAAAATAGTAAAAGTTGTCATGTCACCAAACGAAACCGATTTGGAATATTATGTTTTGTTTGATTGAGATAGGAGACTACTTTCCGTTTGGTCCCATTGTAATTTCATTGAGATCTAATAATTATCTCCAGAGATATAAACACCTCAAACTTGGTACCAAAAAACCAAACTAGCGCGGCATTTGAAGTCGGTTTTTTTCGTTTTATAAACGACCCCAAATTATTTTATACTAAGTATTATTATGTACCTTAATAAGTACTACGGCTCATAAAACTTGTTAATTTTATTTTTGTCTTTGCCAATATTTAATTTGGATGAAAGCATATTATGCATAATTCTTATTAAGTTATGCCTTTTCACCTGTGCATAACTTACTCTTAGACAACATTCGTTTGAGTAAAATCGTTACAGGGTTATGTAAAATTTTAAAATGTTACTATGTTAAACTGATAAGAAAAGCAAATATAAATAGGTACCAACAAAGTTCATTTGTTTAATATATTCAACACGAATGCAGTCACTTGGTTTACAACCAAGTTCGATTGCCAACACTCTGTATACAGCGGTGGCAATAGAAGTATAAGTATTACGCAAAGTTTGACTATTGACATCAGTGAATCACACGTTATGCTGGGAACGTATTAGATTCGTTTATGACTTGTTTAAGAAACAGCCACTTGAGTCAATAGACTATAAAGTGCTTTAAGCATAGTGAGCTCTTAATTGACCTGCATGTATATTTACAATCTTTTGAACATACATTCGATTCACAGTATAGGTACCTATTTTTGTTTAGAATTTGCTTTTTGGAATTGGCAAGCAAGATAAAAATTGAAAATCGCAAATTGATTATTCAAATCGAGAGATAGGTAGTTATAGATAGGCGTATCTGAATTTGTTTTCAAGTGATTGCCATAAATCATCTATTTATTTTCGTCAATAAAAGATTGAAAATACAAAAACATTTATCCAGCACACACATTACATCTACAAATACATTTTTTTTATTTTTTATGCTGTATAGGTAAGCGTTTGGCCACTATCTCACCTGATGTTAAGTGACAATGCGGTCGACGATGTAGCACGCTTACCATTTTTTGGCGGATCGTATTATGTAGGACGAAGCAAAACGCTTCGTGCGTGTAGATGAAACGTCAACCATGAAGCGGTGGCGCACATCGTTACGTCTGGTTGTCCGATAGAAGAAAGGGGATGGCGGTACTAACTCGTGCAATATAACGATAATATTATGCAATATACATAAATATAACGATTGAATAATCAGTAGTTGTACACAAACAAAACTGAAAGTTTTTCATATTCTTAAAGCAATAAGTTGGTCTAAGGTCACTACCAGTATTGATATGTATTGTATTGATATTCATTCGAATACAAATTCGGATTTGAAAAGTGAACTCGGATCTTTAGAATTCACAACGATTTGATCGGAATCTTTTGGCATTTTAACTTACAACATTCTGTGATTCTAATCGCATTTCTGGCTTTAATGCATGGCTCCCTTTAAGTCATTCGGTCATTCGTGAACAGGTATCTTCTAGGCAAGCATGCTACACTCGATCTTATCTTCATTTTCATTTTTTTTATATCTTATAGGCTAGCGTTTGATCACTATCTCACCTGTTGGTAAGTGATGATGCAGTCGTAGATGTTTAGCACGCTAGGCCCAGAATGGGAATTGGCTCTCAAGTATAGCTGCCGGAACACATTAGATGTTTGGCGACAATCGTCCGGGAAAGAGTGAAGAAATTCTTGCAAAATAAAATAAATAGCTCTGTTTTTAGGGTTCCGAACCCAAAGGGTACCAACGGAACCTTATTACTGACACTCCGCTGTCCGTCTGTCTGTCTGTCTGTCTGTCTGTTCGTCTGTCACCAGGCTGTATCTCATGAACCGTGATAGTTAGACTGTTGAAATTTTCACAGATGATGTATTTCTGTTGCCGCTATAACAAAAAATACTAAGAACAGAACAAAGTTAAAAATTAAAGGGTGTTAACAAAAAACGTGTTTTTTACGATAGCGTCATCTAGCTAGCATCATAGATCGCGCTATCGTGCTTACATTAATCTTGGAATATGAATCTGAATCTCGGAAACGGCTCCAATGATAAATAAAATTTAGTATACAGGGGATTTCGGGGGCGATAAATTGACCTAGGATTCATTTTCAGAAAACGTTGTTTTATTTGTGTTTTCAATAATCGATAATTAACTTTATCGATAATCGACTTAAAATATGTCTCTTCCCGACATCTATTGGCGAGTAGAAGTAACTTTAGTGTTATTGTGTTGCTAAAGCAGTTAGTTACTCTCAATTAAAAAAAATTGTATTATTATTCGTCAATAGATGTCGGGAAGAGTCATATTTTTCTAAGCAGAAAAATATGACTCTTCCCGACATCAATGGACTCTTGATATGACTCTTCCCGAGCGAGTGGCAAAAAATACCGAGCAAAGCTCGGTCAATCAGATATTTAATATATTAATTACCAACACCTTTGTGTTAACGAGTAGTATTATTATCTTTTCTTTGGTTAACGTTTACTTAGTCGATTAATAATGATTTTTAGACCGGGCGTTGTCCATCAGTCCACTAACTTTATTAATGGTTAGTAATTTTCATCTATAATGTATATCGGAATACTTTTAATTTATACTTTACTTACTTTGCCTTCTAATATGAATGGAAGGTATATATTTTTATTTTGCATATTAGATGTTTAAAAGTATGTATGTAGTTCGAGTGTGAAACAGTGGTCAAAAGTAAAATCACATTCTACGAGAGGTTGCCCGAGACCCGACTCGTGCCATTAGCTTTCACGTCTTGTAGACCACACTCGTCGGAGGATCATGTCGGACTAACTAAAATTGCAAGAAAATCCCTCTCGCCACTACGTCGCTGCCACCTAATTGCGGCTTCGACGCGATTTATTCGGGAATCATGACCTTTTCTCCTCGCTAATGACCAGGTTAAGGCTTTATGAGCGTCCGGTCACATTTTTGATGGTTAAATGTTTAATCATAATAGATCCTTTGTAACAGACTATATAGAGCGTGCAATTTTTTATGTTTTATAAATGTTTTGATAGATCTTATGATATTCTCGCTAGAATATTAAATTATATATGATTTAACGCGTGTGGTGCAATAGCCGTTATTATTAGTTCTTTCGGTAGAAATTTTCTGTCGGGGAAATCATGTTTTAAGTTTACTAGTGTGTTATGTTAAAAAATGGTAATTTATTACCACAGAAATATGAAATATGTGTTTATTACAACTGTAGGCAGTCAAAACACTACAATAGGTACCTATTTGAATTTCAATGGTCAATGTCTTTTATTAACCCCCGACGCAAAAAGAAGGAGTGTTATAAATTCGGCGGGTGTGGCATCGTAGCGCCTAAAGGTAAAAAGGTACGGACACACCGTGGCGTCCTGCGTGCGCGATCTAGGCGGCGATCAGCGCAGTAGTATTTGTATGGACTGGTTCACAACAAATGCAATCAGAAAACAATCGAAACTTACTGAGATCGCGCCCGCAGATCGCAGGACGCCGCGGTGTGTGCGTACCTTAAACGTATGAATCAATTACGATTTAGTTTATTTTTAACCGACTTCACAAAAAAGGAGGAGGTTTTCAATTCGTCTGTATGTTTTTTTTTTTTTGTGTATGTTACGCGATTTCTCCATCAATTGTGAACGGATTCAAATGATTCTTTTTTTAATAGGTAGGATACGTTTCCGAGGTGGTCCCATTTTAATTTTATCGAGATCTGATTAGTATCACCAGAGATATGGAGATAAATACCTCAAACATAGGAGAATGTACTAGTTTTAGTAGAAGAGTCCCAAGAAGATTATACACAATGGAGGTTGCTATTGCATATAAGATATTCTTACGGTAACTGTGAGCGAGATAGAAATAAAGGTGGGGATAATTTTTTTTTTATATCTTTTAGGCAAGCGTTTGACCACTATCTCACCTGTTGCTAAGTGATGATGCAGTCGAAGATAGAGAAGTGGACTAGAATGGGAACTGGCTCTCAAGGTTAGCTGCCAGAACACGTTAGATGTTTGGCGACAGATTTTCGACTCGAGGGTGGTAGCTGGCCAGGCGGACACTAGATATGTTCTACCACCATGCGGGGGCTATTGGTTTCTTAACGATGTTTTCCTTCACCGGAGGGCCACTGTGAGAAGCGCACATATATTTTTCGATAGAAAAATTCATTGGTGCACGGCGGTTTGAAATCGGTACCACGGCATCAAAGCCGACCGTTCTCCCAATTACGCCACCGGGCCCTCAATAAATAATTATATATTAATAATTATAATAAATAATTATATATAAATATAAATAATTTGTCTTCACAGGAATGTTCTACCGGGCAAAGTCTTGTTAGGGTGCAAACTTTTTTAAACATACTTAATATTTTTGGTATAAAAGTATTTGGAATTATTGTAATAAAATAGACAATTAATTATCGTGTGTGTCAGATGCTTTAATTGTACAGGGCCATTTTGGACATTGTCCTTTGATACCTTGATGACATCATTATGACTAGTGAATATTTTCACTTTAGCGCGGCATTTAAAGTCAATTTTTTTAGGGTTCCGAACCCAAAGGCTACCAAATGAACACTTTCTGAGACTTTGTTGTCTGTTCGTCCGTCCGTCCGTCCATCCGTCCGTCCGTGTGTCTATATGTGCGCACTTTACAGATCTGTATCTTCTTAACCGTTATAGGTACATACTTGAAATTTTCAAAAAGTATATATCCGTCAGTGTATAACGGCCCAGACACGAAATTTAATAGATGCATGTAATTTCATTAAAACTTTTTTTGCACTAAAAAGGGTAAAATAAGTTATTTAAAAAAAAAAAAAAAACCGACTTCTTAACCACAAAAAGGCAAAATCGAAAAATAATTTATTTAAAATTATTATAAGCGTTACCCACTTCTCTATTTGAAGTCGGTGCCTTAACTTTAACCAGTTCTTAACTTTGATTCATGAAAATCTGTTCAGCCGTTTAAAGACTGTGAGGATGTTCCTAGATGATGACGCTATGAAATAAACTTTTGTAGTTCTGATCAATTCGAAATTTCGGTATTTACTTCAAGAATATTGTAAGAACTTGGTAGCGTTGACCTGATGCTGGAACATCCATCTCTCCTAGAATCTGCAGAATTATCAACTCCTCACTAACTTACAGCAGAGATGTCCAATTTGAGTTCATCGCTATGGTTTCAATCAATAGATTATGAATAGATTGGTCAGGAGTGGTTTTAAATTTTAAATGTAGGTATTATCTAGGTACTAAATGTAAGAGCGTATCCTTCGTACCTTATCGTATCCCAAAATTTAATATAAAAGTTATTTATTTAATTTATCTAATAGGTAGTGTGAAATTTGTTATGAATATTACTAAAACAACTGTATTTAATGACTGTAACAACAATATAATACATCATAGGGTTAGTTAATAATGAATACTGAAATTATTTGTAAAACTCATATAACATCATTGTAACAACAAACACCAAAATCAGATAAATCAAAAGAAAGAAGAATAAGACAGTTGGCTCGCAGACTAAGATTCAGCGTAAGGTCAACAACTCGTAAATGTCCCAAAACCAGGGCGTGAATGAAATTCGGCCCACGAAATGAAGATCGCGAGGGCGGAGCGTGGCACCCGGCCGTATCCCTCTGGCCAATCACAAAACACCTATTTACCTATACTTACATAATCCCAACCCGGCCTTTTGGTGCCTGAAAACACATAATTCTTACCAAGTTATCTTGATTCGTTTTCTTTTGAGAGTTTACACGCCCACGAAAGTTCTTTCAGGCTAAGTTTAGAAAGTTTTAGTTACATCTTAAATGCAGCTCAGACTACGCCTTATTTATATTGACCTATTACTTGTAGTAAATCAATTCTTAATTATTAAAAAAATCGTATTCTCAATATGAAGTAGGTATATAAATATATAAATGTGTTAATAAAAGGGAAAATCTGAAAGCACACCATTATTTTTCAATAGTCGTGCATAACTATGTTTTGATTTTTAGGGTTCCGAACCCAAAGGGTACCAACGGAACCCTATTACTGAGACTCCGCTGTCCGTCTGTCTGTCTGTCTGTCTGTCTGTCTGTCTGTCTGTCTGTCTGTCTGTCCGTCTGTCACCAGGCTGTATCTCATGAACCGTGATAGTTTGAAGGTTGAAATTTTCACAGATGATGTATTTCTGTTGCCGCTATAACAACAAATATAAGAACAGAACAAAGTTAAAAATTAAAGAAAAGTTAAAAAAAAGTTTTTTACGATAGCGCAGCGCCATCTACCTAGCATCAAGGATGGCGTTATCGTCTTTACCTTAATCTGAATCTCGGAAGCGGCTCCAACGATTAAATAAAATTTAGTATACCTACAGGGGATTTCGGGGGCGATAAATCGATCTAGCTAGAAGTCATTTTCAGAAAATGTTGTTTTATTCGTGTTTTCAATAATTAACTTTATTGATAATCAACTTAAAATATGACTCTTCCCGACATCTATTGGCGAGTAGAAGTACTGTGTCAGTAAAGCAATTAAAAAGGCCCATTTAGACGGGGAGAGTTTCTCGTACATTTTCTTACGAGAAACCATACGCTACTATCACAAGCAATAATCGCTATAACACAATCGTATCAAAAGGTTTACATACAGCTAGGCTATTCTCTAAGCTATCTCGACAGCGGAATCCGCGGTGAGATTCGAATTTCGTACTTCGAAATTCAATCGTATAACGTTCGCAATAAGGTTGAATTTTGTAATACGAAATTCAAATCTCACCGCGGATTCCGTTGTTGAGATAACTTACAGAATAGCCTAGCTGGCAAGAACTAAAATCTCGCCTTCGATTATGTCATACGAGATTCGCATATGACTTATCGCTAGGCGATAATTGTCTATGTTTGTTTACACAACAAAAGTATAGTAAGCAGATTCTTGCTTATGAGAGTCTCGACTTGTATAAACACGATCTCGTATGACATTTTTCAAGTTCATACGAGTATCTTACAACTGGGGTTGAACGGTTTTGAGTGCGAGAATCGAAATACGAGAAAATTCTGTTTAGATCGAGACTATCAATATTCTATTGCGAGTCAATTGTCGCCAGAGTGGAAGAGCGAGAGGTGTGAATGTTTAGACATATAATCTTCTTTATATTCCTTCGATAATCGTATCTTCGAGACGAGAAACTCTCCCCGTCTAAATGGGCCTTTAGTTGCTCCCAATTAAGAAAAATAGTATTATTATTCGTAAATAGATGTCGAGAAGAGTCATATTTGTCTGTTTAAGTGGCAAAAAATACCGAGCAAAGCTCGGTCAACCAGATATTTTATAATATTAATGACTACAATTACTATTACTACTATTATTATTACTACTATATAATAATATTCTACCTTTGTGTTAACGTTTACTTAGTTGGTGTTAGAAGTTCGTTAGAAATTCGATAGATGGCGTTCGGAACCCTCCGTGTGCGGGACAAAAGTCTGACTCGCACTTGGCCAGTTTTATTATTTCTAAGTGTTAGTCAGTTTTGCTGTAGGCTTATTTTATTCTAACGACCCAATAATTTCCCGAAATATTCAAAATGGTATCAAAGGTCTACAAAAATATTGTAGACCTGTGAAACAAAGAAATGTTTTGCTCTTTGTAGAGGAAAACAATAAGTAAATAATGTTTTATGAATTCTAACAAAATAACTTTCTCAGTTCCAGGTGTCAGCCGAAGACCTGTATTGGGAGGGAGAAGAAGATACCTCAAATGAGTTCTTGGAGGTGAAAGAAGACAGAGGCGTTATAGACCACCTTAAGCGGTTCAAGCGAGGTTTTTGGGATAGTAAGTATAATGCGTAATTTAAATAATAAACTTTCAATATGACTATTCAATTCTACTGCCGAGACATGGGTATTTCTCTCACTCTCGTAAAAGTCTAATCTGCAATTTTAACGTGACCATGCTGCTTGCTGTACGAACAATTTTGGTGTTTCTACTAAATTATATACAAGGTGTGGTTTTGTATTCTCGCCATATTCGCAGGGGTAGGTATACTCCATGTATAGAACAAGAATCAGTAAAAAAAATATTTTAAAAAAAATCACTTTAATGATAGAGCCAGCTGATAGAGCGGCGGCGGTACACGTCACTGACCGCCACAGCCACAGCTGACCGCTCTATCTGTGTCATAACATCATCTACGTATGTGTGTACGCGCCTGCGCAGTTTACATGGCGTTTTTCTGATATTACTCGGGGATAATTGTGAAAATCACAAAATTGTTTTATCAAATATCCGAGTATTAATTCACGGAAGAACTTTAACAATATTATTACAATAGGGATATAATTATATTATTACCCGTTACAATAGACTATGCAAATATGGCGAGAATGCAAAACCACACCTAGTAACTTTTAAGGTTCCGTACCTCAAAAGGGAAAAAGGGACCCTTATAGAATCACTTTGTTGTCCGTCTGTCTGTCTGTCTGTCTGTCCGTCTGTCCGAAGACCCTTTTTTAGGAACGCGTAGAGATTTCAAGCTGAAACGTATATCAAATACTCGGGTCCACGGTCCCTCTTGACTGTGAAATAGAAAAATCATGAATTTCCCAAAAACAAGATTTATCTAAATCGAAGATACAACATTTTTTTATAGAATTTGAACCACTGTAATAAACACTGTAAGTAAAAATGGTGTTGAAAATATTTACGTTCTTCCTCTGTATACCAACACCGACATACTTTACCCATTACCTATTGCTTTACTTTATTGCTGAAATTGATATAGTTTTTTCTTTATCTCTATCAAAACATTTTCAGGTTTGTTCTCAACTTCCTCGACTACTGCAGCCCCTGAAAATTTTGAATCCATTACAGAAGATCTTGAAAACAGTATCTCGTAAGTATTTTTGCAAGATAATATTATTTAGCAGTGATAGGATGTCTGAATTATTTGTTTGTCTGGGGTATTGTTAACTTCATAGAAGATATTCGATTGTGAATTTGAAATGTGTTTTGATTAAAGGTGCTCGTTATATTATATAGCAGTTAAAAAGCGCAGTTTAAAAAATATAGCAGAAGCTGTCTGCTTTTTATATTTACAGCAGACTGCTTTCTGCGGCGCAGCTTGCACAATCAAAATGTCTTTATCATTAAAGAATATGCGTTGTCTGTATTACGTTGTTACACACTTATGTCAATTTTGTAGTTTAATAAAATCTGGTAAATTGTAAAACACACTTAGTTTATTTTAATCTCTCGACGTGTTTAACAAAACAACGACATCGCACACTAATATAAAATTGAATTTTTTATTTCGTCCAAACGCCGCGGCGTAAAACACAACTGCGATTAAAAATAAAAAAACAGACATGCTATTCATAGCATAAAAAAAATTCTACGCTTTTTACTGCGCGTTTCGTTGCCACGCGTTTTGCGTTTAAAGCCGTTATGAACACGACTAGTTTTGATAAGAAAGTGTACACAGTCGAATGAGCCATTCCTACCCTCAAACCCTTCAATACAAAACTTACGGACGCTAGTTTGAATCCTAGACGTGCACCAATAGATTTTTTTATGTGCATTCATGGTACCAACTAATGGGATCCCCTGCCAGAGTCTGTGTTTTTCAATGAGATACAAAATAAGGGTCTGCAAGTCTCAAGCGAATGAAAGGTATCTTTTGGGTAAGCGAAATAAATCATCGACCGCATCATCACTTAACATCAGGTAAGATAGTAGACAAGCGCTGGTGATAAAACACTTCATAAATGCATAAAACCTGCTTGGCGCCTTTGAGATTTTTCTTTAAAAAAAATGTCAATATCAACAGGATGGATAAGCAAAACAAACTCACTCTTATTATACGGTTTATAAATACATTTAATTCTCATTTTCAGAGATACCAAAGATGATGAAGATCATATTGAAGGATCAGGTCAAAGTGAACCACAGCCTGAACCTGTTGGAGAAAGTGAGTATTTTTTTTTAATTGTAAGGGCAGTGCGCACGATGACAGTAAATAATAAAAACTGGCCAAGTGCAAGTCAGACTCGCATTCGTAGGGTTCGGTACCACACAACAATATTTTATAAGATTGAGCAAAAAATACCCCTATCATTTTTCGCTAGCAAAATATTAACTTTGCATTTCATAGTGTTTGTATGAATGACAAAGTTATATTTGCGGTTTTGGAAATATGCTATATCTCAAAAACTGCTATCTCGTTCAGACCAATTTTCGTTGAAGAGATCTACAAAAAAAACCGTATAGCGGTTCACAAAATACATCTACCTACCAAGTTTTAACGGTGTAGTCCTAATAGTTTGGAATAAAGTGGCTGTGACATACGGACGGACAGACAGATAGGCAGATAAACATGATGATTCTATAAGGGCTCCGTTTTTTTCCATTTGGCTACGGAAACCTAAATGCCACTAAACTTTTGTATCTGTGTTAATTAAGCCCAAATTTTGGATTACAAGACTCGTATTTATTTAATTATTATGAGCGAGATTTGTTAAAATAATCCTACAAAATAATGCAATTCGCCATGATTTGATAAACGCCAATCAGTTAAAAAAACATCACTTTAGAGTACAAATAATGCAATGAATATCAGAACGTCTAGAGTTTTACATCTATTTTACTCGAACGTGACGTCACTGACAACGTCATGACACATTGGAGCATTTTGGCGTGAATCTTAAACTCAAAAAGTAAATTGTGTTATTCTATACGAAATATTTTCTTCTTTTTAGCAAAAATATGATATTCGTTGTAATTATTGTATGTTTCCATATAGGTATAATAAAACATTTTTACTTCATTTGTCATCATGATTGTTTTATCATATCAAGATTTGCTAGCTGTAGAGCCAACCTGTCTACTAATTATCCCCACTACTGCAGTTACGAGTGGATTACTGCAAAAAATAATCTCCTTAGACCCGATACGATGAAACAGCACGAAGCACCGGAAAATAAGTTCTCTTTATTTAACTTTTATTGTACTCGCATACCAAATCAGAGCGATATTTTTTACAAAATACGCATAAAAATGTTGATTAAATATGTTAAATAAAAAAATAAATAACTGACCGAGCGACCGAAGCCAGCGAAGCGCCTTTGTTTCGAGATAGGCCAAAAATGCTTTTGTCCACCCGTTTGTCTGTTTTCACCTACAGGTCGCATTCAACCGAGTTTGATGAAAATTGGCATACAAATTCCTAGATTTGTTTAAAACGAATTGTTGATCGCGACTCTTGATATGGGGAAATAGACGGGAAAAGAGGGGATTTGCTGTAGCGTTATATATGGACGGATTTCAATTTCGTTTTTCGGAAAATTTGTAACTACCTAGGCCAATCAGACTACGCTTCCTCTCCGCTTTCACAAGACGAACCCGTAGACACTAGCTCTAAGACCAAGGGAACCCGAGTAATCGCTAACATTTATACCCCTATTTTGCTCAAAAGCCTATATAGACCAGGGGAATGGGGAAAGTATCAGTATTGCATGGTTATAACGGCACTATAACGGCTCGTGAAGTCTGCTGTTCTCTCAGAACAACTCCGACTTCAAATGCCGCATTTATCATTTTTAGCTGATGTTTATCTCCATATCTCTAGATATACTCATCAAAACTCAATGAATATTTACAATCGGACCACCTCTGTATACTCCTTCGAATAAAAAAATAATTTTTAGAATCGGTAATTAACAGAGAAATCGGTGATCATACATAAAATAAAACATACAGACTGACACTGACACTGATAACCTCCTTTTAGGAAATCGGTTAAAAATACATCAAATCATCTAAAGTATTATTTTGATGACTCATTCAAACCACAGAATAAATATAGTACAATTCAAACTAACATCAACGTATGGTAAATTACAGAAACACTTCGAGTAACCTTCGTGGTCGTGCAGCCATATCAGAAAGAGTACTCCAATAGGGACTCTCCTGAATTCCAGCAGTTCTCCAAAACCCTGGCCCAAGCTGTCAACGTTTGCTTCGACAACCTGCCGGGAACGCAAAAGGCTAGCCTCATTAGAATACAGTACGTAAACATGACTCGAATCGTAAAAGCGTGTTAAAAACACATTGAAACATTTTTTTTAATGTTTATAATATTGATATGGAAACAAAGAGCCGAAGATCGGGCTCAGTGTCGTGTCTTGGGGGAGGCCTACGCCCAGCAGTTGGACTGATGACCGGCTGATAATGATGATGATAATGAATATTTATTATCTATTTCATTATTGCCTTATCTTAAATTATGTGTACACGTAACATATCCCCTAGTTAGGCCAAGTAGTACAAATATACCCAATATGTATGAATTTCAGAACCTCACTTTTTTATTGTTGTCCACCTCACACGAATTTTGTCACTAATTTAGAAGCGTAAATTTGACCACGGATTTGACATTACAAAATTTCTATCAAGAAAGCGATAATTAATTACAATAGTGTAGTTTTCGCGATTTTACCTTGCCTGGTGGTAAGCGATGATGTGATCGAAAATGGCGAGCACGCTAGGCCTAGAATAAAATGAAATAAATATATACATTGAAAGTCAGCTGTTTTAAAAGACTTAATTATTTGTTTCAAAAAAATATTGCTTTCAATTTTAGGTCGCGTCCTTCAGAAAGCTTCTCCTGTAAAGTAACACTAGACATCGTGACTACGGGTTTCGATGACACAGATAGAATCGCAGAAGTTTTGCGGGAGCACATCAGAACATATCGGTATCTAGGCGATGTTGCAGTAAAGGAAGATGATTTCAGTGCTTACGTTGTAAATCCAGGTTTGTATTGATTTATACAACGTCATGATATCACTACATAGATCATGGTGGAGTCTGAAAAGTGGCTGACAGCAGTGCGACGGGATTTATATGCTGTAGCATTCATCATCGATTTATGGTCAGTTTAGTTTAGAAACTCGTAAACTTTTTGCCCAATCATTCTATCGTTCCACTTTATCAGCTACACCAAAATTCTCGACGGTAATATAAGAACCTACTCACCAAAACGACGCTTAAATATGTTAAGGGATTGCACCGATTTAATTTCCTATGGAAAGGCTCGCCGCTAATTTTACAACTGCCATTAAAGTTCATTCAATATTGTAGCGATTGTTTTTTTTATGAAGATTATGGTCACAGAAAAGTATACCTACTTTGTAAGCATTTCACTGCGCTCGATCTAAACGACAGATATACTCGACCCTATTCAACGCATTATAAATTATTATATATAATTTTATTATTGTTATATACCGGCTGTAATTCGAGCGAGTCAGTCGCTCTTCCTGACGCGGTGAGATCGCGATGTTCACTGTGAACATCGCGATCTCACCGCGTGACCTCACTCCCGAGGAAGAGCGACTGACTCGCTCGAAACCTAGGTCGAGAAAATTCGACTAAAGGTACGTGAATTACAACCGGTATATAACAATAATAATGATACAAATTCACGATAATTTTAAAATCAAAATATATAATTTTATTTATTCCCAATACTTTAATTTTATACCTATATTTTCAAGGCTAATGAGTGTTTCATTTTTTATTATTTTGCTTGCCGTAACGCGTTTATGTAACTAAAAGTTCTTACAGTCCGGCAAGTATAACTTGGCGTGCCTGTGCGCCACTGTGCTTTTACTTTGTACTTTGATAACAGTTTCTCTTAAACCACTTTTAATTACTTTTGGTATTATTGAACTATTTTAATGTAGCAGATTTATCAACAATAATGTCGCGGTAATCTCTCAAACGTCAAACTCACAGTTTCAATTAAAATAATTAGTTCCAAAAACCACTACCGCCAAGTTATACTTGTGGCACTGTAATTAGCTTGATCTAATTCTATGGAGGGTAGAGAGCTCAACTCTCCATAGGCAGAACGTAATGCCCCCTGAGGTAGATAGATAGATACTAACAAGAACCAACTCCATATACTAAAACTTATTCGTCAAAGTGAAGCCAGAGTGTTTCGTTGTTATTGGTTGATTTTAATACATAATATTATTTCTTCTTCCTATTTTTTCCTTGTCTCAACTCAACATACTCTCTGGCAACAGTCTGTAGTGCTATTCTGGCGGTTTCTTGAAATTTATTTATTACATTATTATGCCGAACACTTAACACTTTTTTAGTTTGATCGCTTTAAGGTACGAACACACCGCGGCGTCCTGCGATCTGCGGGCGCGATCTCAGTACATTTCAATTGTTTTCTGATCGCGTTTGGTGTGAACCAGTCGATACAAATATTACTGTGCTATCTGATCGCCGCCTAGATCACGCACGCAGAACGCCGCGGTGTGTCCGTACCTTCAGATGATTTTTATAAATTTTATAGGCTAGCGTTGGACTGCTAACTCGCCTGATGGTAAGCGATTGCCCTCCTTGTCTCTACCCTTGATAATTTTACCCTTTGGTGCTTTCGCTTATATGCTGGCGACGCAATACCACAGACCACGGATTACAACTACGCTACGCAATACAATACAATATTATTTGACACCTATCAAAAAACACTATCAACGCAGTTGCAAGGACATTATAGTTCTACGCTAGTATATGTCCCTGTGGTTTGTTCCAGTAATAACAATCGTATCAAAGGCCTTCAGGCGAGTCTATTTTTTTCTCTCTGAAGTTGAGTTGTTGATACTGTTATTCGCTAAACACTTAAACTTCATATCTCTGAATCTGCGTTTTCAAACACCCGTAGTGTTGGTTTTCTTTTATTTAAATCTCAGAATGATAACTTTATCACAGGCTCTGCGTTAGAGACGTGCCAATCAGATGAAATTCAATGCGACGACGGTGCATGCATCTCTGTGTCGAATCGCTGTAACGGTTTCAACGACTGCAGAGATGGATCTGATGAAGTGGGATGCCCAATTGGTATTTTTATTTTCTTATTATTTTATGTTTTTCTTGTTGAATTTAATTATTAGTTTTGCTCCGTCTTAAGGATAACAGAATATAAGCGAAATACCGGGTATACACTGATGCGTAGCGAACTGAAACAGGCAAAAGAAAGTGCACAAAATAATGCTTAAATAACAACAATAATGCTTAAATTAAAATGTAAAACTACCCAGACTGATATATAATCAGTTCGTTGACCCAAGCTTAAACGCGAGAAATCTGCTGTTAGTTGACGAGAATTTGAGTATTCTGCAGATTTCAGGAGATGCTCCAGCATCAGGTCGAGGTGACCATGTTCCTGCGATATCATTGAAGTAACAGATACCGAATATTTTTCGGACCTTTAAAAGTTGCTCACATAGCCTCATCAATATCTCATCATACATATATATATATATACGAATATATATGAACGAAATTTCTTAAAACAATACTAGGAATACACTTGATAAAATCACCTATTAAATAAAAAAAACTGAATCTAAATTGGTTCGTCCGTTTGGGAGCTAAGATGCCACAGACAGACAGACATACACATCACAATTACACCGATACATACATCAAAGTTATAACACCGCTTTTTTTTGTGTCGTGGGTTAAAAACAACCGACTAATTTTTTTTATGTTGCTGTCTCTGAAGATTATTTGTAGCGACTTTAACATTAAAATGAGAATTGTTTCGGTAATTTGTGTACGTTCTTCTTTCTGCTTTGCTTTGCTTGAACACGATGTCTCAATAAAATAATAATTTACTATGATATTTTTAATAAATTACTTTATAATTATAATTTGATTTTTCCAACCTATTTTAGTTACTATTATTTATTTTTATTTTATAATAGACCCATTCAACGTGGACCAGCAAAAAAATTCAGTTTATTCGGACCCGTTAGCGCAGAGTTGTTCTGATCCAGTGCCCTGTCAAAGCTCTTCCGTTACTATATGCCCTGACAAGGTGTGCAATGGAGTTCGCGACTGTCCTTCAGGAGATGATGAAGAAAACTGCAACGCGGAACAAGGTAACTTCAAATACTTGCTTGTTTAATCATCATCATCTTTATTAGAAAACTACGCGAGAACCACGTTGGCGTAAGGAATAGATCGCTTGACTTCAAAACAGGCAGGTCACCGGTTCAAATCCTAGCGCGAGTATTCGTCCACAAGTTGTAGGATCAATATATCAATGATCAGCCTGACTTGCAACCAAAAATTGTTTGCCCTATCAAGTATAAAATCTGCCCCTTAACATTACGGTGTTCCGGCAGCACTAAACCCTTCTAGCGTAGCCTTTCCCTCTAGAGTATCGTGTTTACCAACATCGACCACATCATCGCTTTCCACTAGATGAGAGTGGTCAAAATAGCCTATCAGATATTATATAAAAAAAAGAGTGTGTGTACTTATGTACATGCGTTAGAAGTTATACTTCTGTGGCGTATGGAAAAAAAAAATAACTAAAATGCAGTAGTGATTAACGATAAATATTAAAATTAATCAAAAAGATTTTATTTAAATAAAAAAGGTTTTATTAACGTAAAAATATGACGTTAAATATGACATATACAACTTGAACATAGTCATTCCACCTAGAACTAACTTCATGGTGTAGAATTTAGGTGTCGGTGTGCGCGCGCATCGTACCACCTAGAACTAACTTCACGATGTTAAATTTAGGTGTCGGTGTGCGCGCGCATCGTAAAAATTCACTCTCATCATTTTTCTCTATCGCGCCAAAAGAAGTATAACTTCAAAAACTACGTCCAGTATATCTGAGTATATACCTATATATTCGTGATTCGAGCGTAGACAATAATGTGTTCTCGCAGCTATCCTTGAGAGCCAGTTCCCATTCTAGGCGTAGCGTGCTACCATCATCGACCGCATCATCACTTATCAACAGGTGAGATAGTGGTCAAACGCTTGCCCATATTACCTCACTATGATACGTCCCGTGAGGTTTAAAATAATACTGAGTATAAAGAAACTTTTGCAATTTTATTCTGCATTAAAATATATTAGTTGGGAATGGGCTTACCTGCCTTGCAGTCGTTAATGACGTCATAACAGGATAAAGAAATTGTCCAATACATGAAAATTTTAGAAAAAGAGGATAAGCAGAACAAAGTCAAACATTGTTTAAAAATCATAACGAGTACTACGTTGTTCGTTTTCTGACTTCATGATAGAAATAGCTTATGTAATCTGAGGAAAACTATAGGAGAAAGGGATTTTTAGTATCATATCTTACATATATGAAAGTTGGACATCAATTTGTACTTTTAAACTTTCGCGATTTTAACACATAGTTATAAATATGAAAATACGGGACTTATCGCGCCTAAAACATTAATTTTATTTAACTCGACGTTTCGACCAAGTTGCATTGTTCGTGGTCACGAGACGACCGACGTAATCGTTAAAAAATAAAATAAAGTAGCCAAGTGCAAGTCGGACTCGCACTCGTAGGGTTCCGTAACACAGTTAAGTATCCATAACTATGATTTTTCGCAACTACAAAATTAACTTTGTTTTTCATAGTGTTTGTATGAAAAACAAAGTTATCTTTGCGGTCGCCATATCTCCAAAACTGCTGACTGTATCTCGTTCATACCAATTTTCGTTGTTAGTTTTTATTAAGATCTACAGCATATATTTTCTTTAGATTTTTCACTCCCATACTTTAAAAGTTAGAGGGGGGGGACACACATTTTACCACTTTAGACGCGCCTATCTTTCTAATGATTGACTTTGAGAAAAAATTATTTTGGAAACCTCAATGTCATTTTTGAAGACCTATCCATAAACACCCCACACGTATAGATTTGAAGAAATTTTTTTTTTTGTTTCTGTTCCATGTATGGGATGCCCCCCTTAAACTTTTATATTTTTTATTTTTGTATAAAAATCGAAAAGCGGTTTACAGAATACATCTACCTACCAAGTTTCAATTCTGTAGTCCTAACAGTTTCGGAATAAAATGGCTGTGACATACGGACAGACAGACAGACATGACGAATTTATAAGGGTTCCGTTTTTTGCCATTCAGCTACGGAACCCTAAAAACTCGTCGTCTCGTGACCACGATCAATGCAACTTGGTCGAAACGTCGAGTTAAATAAAATTAATGTTTTAGGCGCGATAAGTCCCGTCTTTTCATATTTATAACTATCAATTTGTACATTAACTACATTTTTTTAAATGCTAATCTTTTTGGATCACATTAGCATATAATATTATTATACCATACTGTATTGCATTGTTAATAGTTATGATTATACTTAATATTATATAGCTGAAGATCGAGCTCAGCGGCGTGGCATTATAGGTGAGGCCTATGTCCAGCAGTGGACAGAAACAAGCTGATGAGGATGATGTTGATTATACTTAATAACCTGTTTGTTATGCATTATGGTAGAGATGATATTACACAAATTTTAAGTTGTCATTTATTATCAGCTCTTACTTTATTTTCCACGTAGCACTTTATGTTTTATTTTGCGCATATTTTAAGTTTTTTTCATTTTACCAAAGGACCTGACACGTCTGACAAGACTACAGTACCTCCTCCAGTGGAATCACCGTATTATACCACTCCTTACGAGCCACAAGAGTTCTGTAAGTATATATATATTGTTCTTGTCTAGCCATAGTCGTCCATCGATATTTTCTACTATTATGAACGTGACAGTTTGTATGGATGTATTAGATGTTTGTTACTCTTTAACGCTTAAACTACTGAACCAATTGATTTGGTATGTAGATAGCCTAGACCCTGGAATAACACATAGGGTACTATCCCGTTATGCCCACGGAAACGATGTCTACGCGGGTAATACCGCAGGGCAAATCTAGTTATATATAACATGCACTGAGATGATTTTTTTTTATACTTGACAGGTAAACTTTTTTTTTATTCATTATAGTTCAGCGTTTAACCACTATCTCACTTGATGTTAAGTGAAAATGTGATCGACGATGTAGCACGCTTAGCTAGAAGACACCTATTCACTCGCGGTTTGACCACTGTTTCACCTGTGGATAACTGCAGTTTTTTTTTAATATCTTATAGGCTAGCATTTGACCACTAACTTACCTGTTGGTAAGTGATGATGCGGTCGAAGATGGTAAGCATGCTAGGCTTAGAATGGGAACTGGCTCTCAAGGATAGCTGCCGGAACAAATTAGATGTTTGGTGACAGATTTTCTAACTTGAGGGACCACCCTCAAGTTAGAAAAGCTGGCCAGGCGGACACTAGATAGTGTCCTTCCACCATGTGGGGGATGTTGGTTTCTTAACGATGTTTCCTTCACCGGAGGGCCACTGTGAGAAGCGCACATAATTTTTTCATTAGAAAAATCCATTGGTACACGGCAGGGTTTGAACTCGGTACCACGGCATCAAAGCCGACCGTTCTCCTGATTACGCCACCGGGCCCTCAAAACCCTCAAAACTGACGACGCAGTCTAAGAACGTCATCGTGCTTGCCGAAAACGGTATTTAAACAAGGCGCGGCCAACTGACTTTATATGATATAACTAACTAATCGGTTGGATTCACGGCTGAAGCCTAAGGACGCAGGAAGGCAGAAATAATCATGCCATGGATGTTAACGACTCCGGAAAATATAGAAAACTAGCAACCTGCCTCATCTCTGCAAGGATGAAATTTATATTATATTGTTTAGTTATATCTCAAACGGCATTAAGCATAGATTTCGATAAAAGCTCCCAGACAGCTAAATTTAAATTTATTGATTAAATTATTACTAAATGTAATGTATTATTAATTTATTTAATTAAATTATAATTTATGCGAATGAATAGGACACCCTTCAGCTATCATAATATTTAACGCATCAAAATCTGTTCAATAGTTTTTGAGATAACCGGTTCAGCCGCTTGATAGCCACGTTACCACAGACATTGCGTCAAGGCTAAATAAAAAAGAAATCAATTAAGTAAAAATACCTGTGAGGGAGATGCAGCTAGACAGATACTTATAAAGCAGCATTTCTTTCTTAACGATGATCATCAAAATTCATCGCTACTCTTGTTGAGACTTCCACCTCAGGTTATAGAAAAAAATATTTGTTTTCCCAATGCCGACTGAAAGTTTTGTTTCAGCTTGCCCAGCAGGAGAGTTCCGATGCGACGACACCCGCTGCATTGCCAAAAACAAAATCTGCGATCAAGAACGCGACTGTTCAGATGGAACTGATGAAGCCAACTGCCCAGGTTAGTGATTTAATTTTGAAGCTCTGGAAAATATTTTATTCTTTATCAATAGTGGGACGTTCGAACAGCTTAACCCTCGACCCGTCGTGATTTTATAATAACGCAAGTCGTCGAGCCTTCAAAAGGAAGAAATATTATTCCTTCTTGGAGACTTAAAAAAAAACAAAAAATATTATTTGGTATAATATCATACATTATCTATTATTTTAACAGACTATATACAAATGTATAGTAAGGTTGTAAGACCACTACGAAATAATGAAAGATAGTTATTACTTTACACATTATAATACTGTTATTATTATAACAGTTTATCGTTACTATTATATTATATTATCTGTGGTTCACGCATAGAGCAGTGGTTCCCAATATGTTTTACTTGCGCACTCCTTCACATAAAAAAACTACTTCATCTCGCGTACCAATGTACGTCAGCGTTTTGCAGGCCAGCACACAACAGTTTCTTTAAACGTCAACATACTCGTAGTAATTAGCAGTTTGGCTAGAAGATAGTCAAGAGGAAACCGTACGCACACTTTTGTGTTACTTTACGTACCCTCAGGGGTACGCGTACTATATTACTCGTATTGGGAAACACTTGCTTGATAATTAGCGTGAGTGTTTTATTAGATGTAATTATATCATTAAATAATATTTAACCGTACAGACCTTGACTGATACCTTGGTAGGGCACTGTCTAGTGTTTGCCGGGGCCAGCTTCCACCTTCAAGTTAAAAAAAAGACGTGTGGCACTCGGGGACTGCCACGGTAAAGCTAAAAAAGAAAAAAAATACTGCATAAATAAAAAAATGCTATGCAATGCATTTTTTTATTTATGCAGTATTTTTTTTCTTTGATATTAATTCAAGTTACACTTTTTGAGTGTGGTGACCGATAAGAAAACATTTTTTTTTCTTTTTTTAAATAAATGAGAAGTTAATATTGTTCAAAATATTTTTATTATCTTACAATACATGTAGGTTATTCAGGAATATTTATCGTTGAAACTATAGGTTTATGGTAACTGAAATAAGAAACATAAGTTTGAGACTTGATATCTTCTAAATATCTGGAAAATACCGCGTCAAAGGTGGTCCCATATTTTGTTGTGGATTCTTGTGGATCATTATTTCTTTTCAAATTGATAATAATAAAATGTATGTATATAGAGTACTCACTCATTTTCTTTCACTATTTTTTTCGTGACTTTCTTCATTAATAAATGCACTTTGTTTATTCATATTTACACATAGAGACAGAGTACAGATATTCACTGATGTACATAGATGATAAATACCTATACACCTATCTGTGTCACGGCTACATGTATGAAGGCAATGAGTGTTTAACAAGGAGGAATTATGTAAAGTTCCGAGGACTTGTTCACCCTTGACATAATTTGAAAATAGAATTTCGGAATTTATATTTGAAAAAGGAACGAGAAGACAAAATCAAAATTAGCCGGTCCGAGGGGTATATAAGCGGTTAGGGTAGCTCCCCTACATGTGAAGTGGGGATGAAATCCGATAGATGGCGTTGTACACCGTTAACACATGCAAGTGTTTCATTTTATCAAGTGTTACCATTAAATTGAATAATGTGTGAAACCAAAGACGACCTTATCTCTACTGCGATAAGGCTTAAAAAATTAGGTTCGTTGGGGTGTTAGGTTTTATTTTCGTTACGGAATTTCTGGATTTGGTCTCCACGCTCAAGGCCCGCGATAGAAGCTATGCAATAGCTTAAAATTCTTGGCCTAGCGTGCTCCCATCCTCGACCGCATCGTCACTTACCAACTGTGAGATGGTGTGGTCGTTAACCTTTATGCTATAATACACATTTTCTCTCGAGGGGAACTCCCGATATAATTTTAAAAATTACATGTTTTATTTATAGCCTTTATCCTTGGTATCAAATTTCGATGACTCTTAACATTGTCACTCAAGTTATCAATCGAATATAGCCTGAATATGCACGTACAATAATGAATACATTTGTATGAACTGTATGAAGTGGTTTTCATAAACACCTAGTATGTATTTACGAGTAGTTTGTTGTTTATCTTACTGTCTTGTCTGTTGCCGGCGTCTGCCACTTGTTGAACCGTTTGAATGTTTTATTTTAGTTTACCTACCCGCTTCAAAAAAAGTAAATGCACTTATAGATGGCATGATGTATGATTTTGGCCATATCTTCATTATATATAAAAATTTCATGTCACATTTTTTGTCCGCGATGAACTTTAATTTTATGACATTTTGCACACTATGCAGTTTGGTATGACGTCAAACATAGTTTTTATCTCAATTTATCACTGACTAGTTGGTTTGATAATCAGTGCAATTTTTAGTCACATATTAGATTCATCTGTGCGCAGTCGGGGCGGGTTGCTAGTTAATTGTATGTTTTAGTTATGTTACAAATTAATCGTTCAATTAGAAGTCAAGTCCATAATACTAATGCACATAACTTGATAAGTAGCAGTTTATCTCAAAGGGAAGCTATAATGATGTAATCATGAACGACTTATGGGTTCTCCACGAATTTCAATATCTATGGATATAAACTAAAGAATCTGACATCTCATACCGTCCTAGTCAGTTTGAGAAGTAAGTTTGAGATGTAGGTCGCCATATTAATAAAATCGTAAAAAAAAATATTTTTCCAAAAACAGTGCTACCGCGTGTTCTTTTACAGTTTTTAGAATTATCGTTATTAAATACAAATACAAAATGATTTTATTGATATAAAATGCGTTATGATACCATAAAGACTCTTGAACTTCACTAACGTAGCTGTGCCTCAGAAGTTACGCGCTTCTCCCATATTTATGATCACAAGGTACACGTAACTATGTCATACAATTTTTTAGCGAATTTTGTTTTGTCCAGTATCAAATATAACTAAAAAGGACTAAACTAGCTGTGCGATCTTATACATAACGATTCGTGAAAATGCGTTCTTAACCTACTTCCAAAATGGAGGAGGTTCTCATTTTGACTATATATATTTTTAAAAGTGGCGATTACCTACTCTACCAAGTATGATTTGATTTTTAACCGACTTCTAAAAAGGAGGTTTCTCAATTCGACCGTATATATATTTTTTAATTTTTTTATGTTTGTTCGTGGATAACTTCGTCTTTTATGAACTGATTTTGATTATTCTTTTTTTGTTGGAAAGAAGATATCCCAAGTGTGGTACCATGGTCATTTTATCGAGGTCTGATAATTATCTCTAGAGATATGGAGATAAACACCTCAAAATTAAAAGCGCGGCATTGAAGTCGGTTCTTTTTAGTTTTTTAAACGATCTTATTTTTCGTTTTGTAAACGATCTTAAACAATTAAGATGACACTTTCTCATTAAAACGAGTAGAAATGATCACTCAATATGACCTACTCGTATACGCCAATTTTATAAGCCATGGTCACCAAAACCTTGAGAGTAACAGAGAATGAGAAGTGCTTGCGTGGGCGTCAATGGATGCATAAGTGGTTCTAATAATTATAAACCCCAAACATTATCTGTAACTAGTTAGTGTCAATAAACTCTGCGTGCAGTGTGAGAAAAGATTAAAGAGCTACTTGATTTCGAATAATAATATTAATGTACCGAGCAGGAACACACATGCTCAATTTCAATTAATTTATTTATGAAATAAAGAGCTATTGCTAAGTAATAGAGTATATGGCAACTTAAAAAACTATGTTAGTGTTATGTGGGTACACTATTTAGACAAAAGTTCAATTTTACTCTGTAATTTGAGTGCATTGACCGTATGAAACATCATCAAAAACAGATTTGTCAGTGGGCCTCAAACTAGGCATCGCCTAAATAATACGAAATACGATTTTTTTTAAATGGTAAAGAAACCAAGCGAATATCCAATGATCAATTGTCTGAAATAATCTACTACTATAAGAATCTTTGTCCTGACATACTAACTGACTGACTGACTGACATACAACGCACAGCTTTAACCGCTGGTCGTAGAAACTTGAAATTCGGAGGGTATATTTGTTATAGTACGTAAGGGTATACTAAGATAGGATTTACCAAAATTCACCCCTTAAAGGGATGAAATGGGGGTTCAAAGTTTGTATGGAGAAACAAGATTAGATAGTCTTTTCTATTCGAAACTTCACACAAGTGCTCCAGTAAAGAAATAAGTAAATACGTGTGTCAGTTTTTTTTTTAATTTCACCCCTAAAAAGGTGAAATGGGGTAACAAAGTGTGTGATCAACATTGTTTCGGATTGCGCTGAGATTTGGCATGCAGATAATCATTACGACAAAAAATTCCTTTAAAAAAGGATTTTCCAAAATTCACCCCTGAAGGGGATGAAACGGGGGTTCAATGTTTGTATAGAGAAACAAGATTAAATAGTCTTCTCTATTCGAAACTTCACACAAGTACTTAAGTAAATAAATAATAAAATACATGTTTCAGGTTTTTCGAAATTCCACCCCAAAGAGCGAAGTGGGGTAACAAAGTCTGAAATCAATTTGTTTCGGATTGTGCTGAAATTTGGCATGCAGATAGTTATTTTAACGTAGGTGTCCGCTAAGGAATATTTTTTCAAAATTCACTTTTCAAAGGGATGAAGCGGTGGTTCAAAGTTTGAATAGTCATTTTATTCGACATTTCACATAAGTACTTCTGTGTATAAATAAGTAAATACGAGTTTCAGACTTTTTCAAAATGCCGCCCTAAGATCGTGAACTGGGGTAACAAAGTCTTAAAATCAATATTGTTTCGGATTGCGCTGAAATTTAGAATGCAGATAGTTATTATGACGTAGGTATCCGCTCAGAAAGGATTTTCAAAAAACTCCTCCCGGATATGGAACGGGGATTCAAAGTTTGTATGGCAAAACAAGATGAGATAGTCTGTTTTATTCGAAACTTTACATATAAGTACTTCTTTAAATAAATTAGTAAGTACGTGTTGTAGGATTTTTCGAAATGGGGTAGGTAACAAAGTATGAAAATTTGGGTTTTTCGGGTTTTATTAATATAAATCCCGATTTGCCTTAGTCACGCGATAACATGAAAACAGGTGAACCGATTTGGCAAATTCATATTTGATGTCCTTAATGATAGAATCGTTTTTACGACAAAAAAGTTTGAAGTAAATAAAAGGATTTTTGACCCGGGCAAAGCCGCGGGGCACTTCTAGTTGATTTAATAAAATAAATAAAGTAAACTAACAACTTAAGTTGGATTTAATCATCAATGAATTCTGAATCTAATATATACGATTATTTTACCATATTTATGATGATGATGATTTATAATATTGAAGTATAAAGTGCTATCATCCTTGACTGCATCATCACTTACCAACAAGTGAGATAGTGGTCAAATGCTTGCCTATAAGATATAAAAAAGGCAGATAGTGAAGCGGTTGATAGTCTTTAAATCAGGTATGTCTAACAAAGGTCTTGTAACACGTTTCTTAGAATATGACACTTTGCTTTTTCCAATAGACATAATAGATATAAGTAGGTATTGGATGCACAGTCTGGTCAGCTCATCATAATAATTAATACTGGGTAGCAAGTCGTTGGTCTAGCTCGGTACTGATTATTATAATAGTACAGTTCTTAAACGTGTATCTTTGTAATCAGTATTCACACTAAATAACAGAACGGCGCGGTGGCGATGAATATGTACATCGAGCAGTTCTATAATAGGACTGGCAGGTTTTAACCTATGTACTTTATATATACTGCGTTAAGTTGATTTGACTGAAATTTATTTCCAATTTTGAGAATATCTTAAAAAATATATCAAGTAGTTAAATCTATTACTTTCAAAGTCCGCGTACAGCTATAGGAATTTTACACAAGTGACTTATTAATTCTCACTAAACAATGTTTCGAACTAAAAAAAAATATATGCATAAAACATAACAATTAAAAGTCAACTGTAGAAACTGGTAAATTTATATAAAAGGGTATGGTACAAAGAAGTTTTACATAATTATATTAGATTTATTTATCGAACTACTTATAATGAAATTTATTTTCAGCTCATGCAGTGAACACGTTAGTCGTTAAGAATTACTTAAAGCTATTATTCTTTATCTCTTAGACATGTTCAGATCACATTTTGAGACGTTTACTTATTCTTCAATATTAACCCTTTCTGTTTTGAGGTTAATAATGCTGACAATTGAGCCGCCATTAAAAGTAGTTCGGTCATCGTCCATAATAACTGTGGAACATGAATCAAAATTATTATCTACCATCTATTTGAACCCGACATCTATTGTCGTAAATAATTCGCTCAACTTGTCACTCAGAGAATTAATCTAATGAAATTCTAACAAAAACATTGCTATTCCAAGGTTCCAAAAAGATCTTACATATGGCGATTATTTTAGTAATCTATGTTTTAATTAATAAACGCACAATCATAGCAAATCAATAGGTAAATCAATTGAATGTACAATAGAAACGTATCTTTAACATTTTTAGGTATGAAAATATGAGAATATAAAAAAAAACTTAGTAATTTTTACAAAAATAATACGTATACATACGTATCTTCTGATCTTTTTATCATTTTAGTTAAAAAGATCAGACAAACAATTCTACTAATAAAAGGGACCACCATCACCACCAAAGTACAATAAAAGGTACCACCCACATCAAGAAATCATCACCAATTCACAACTAAAATTGCCATGTTTAAAGATTAAATTTATTGGCTTAATTGTTATGTCTGCCTCTTACTATTGAGGCGCCTCTCGAGCAACCAAACTGTGTCTCGGGGTTCTACTATGGGCATCTACACTCTCTAAATTTACGCGTTTTAAATTAGCATTCTTATTTTGGTACCTTTCTCATTACCTTTATCGTCGACGTAAAGCTACAAAAACAAGTTGTTGTACCACAGATAATTTAACCCTTTACAAGACGAAAAAAAAACTACTTCAAATACCGCGCTAGTTATTTAAAGCACTAAGTTCGTGGTGTTTAACTCTATATCTCTGAATTGATAACGGTAATGATACTCTCTATTCTACTTATGTTTGTTACCTTAAATCTCGATGAAATTAAAATTAGACCAACCGAGAAGTATAACTCTCTCAAACAAAAACAAATCAGGAGATCTGAGGTAACAAACAAAAAATACAGTTAATTTAGAGCATCCTACTTTTGTAAATCGGTTGAAAATAAAATTGGTATAAAATGTAGTGTTCAAAATAGGTAGTCCTTATTTTACTACTGATGACTTTAAAATATGTATGAATGAGGGTACCGCAAGTAACAACTTTAAACTTTTTGTGTTGCCTACTATTTTGTCTCTCTGAGATACGATTGTTGGACACAAACAAGTAAAATAAGGAAAGATACGTGAATATTACTTAGCTTTGCTTAGTAGGAATCACGTAGGTACAAATTAAATTAAATGCAAAGTTACCGGTAGTAGACCCCTTGCGCTTCGAATAATAGTCCGTAATTGGGTAGTGATTCTGCGTGTAAATGCAGATTGATGATGAAATCGAAGTGCAATGCCCGACTTGTTGAATTGCATTTGTTTTCTGACTGGTCTTTACGAAGCCCCTTTGTTATAAACTACCTATTTATACTCTTATATTTATTATGTATCTGTAAAATATTGTACGCATATAATTGAATTCATGTGTTGTTTGACACGACTACAGTGCAGTCAAAGAACGGTTTTGATTTTAACAGGCTATGTGTAGATAAAAGTGTAAAGGTACGGCCACACAGCGGCGTCCTGCGATCTGCGGGCGCGATCTCAGTACTTTTCAATTGTAAATTGTTAAACACAATTCAAAATTTCTTTCCAGGAACATGTTATTCCGGAGGTTGCGGGTTCAAGTCCCGTCGGTACGATGAAATTTTGGATTGTGTTTAACAATTTACAAAAAATATAAAGTGTGAAACACTTCAAAGAAACATAATACTTTTCAATTGTTTTCTGATCGCGTTTGGTGTCAACCAGTCGGTACAAATACTGCTGCATTATCTGATCGCCGCCTAGATCGCGCACGCAGGACGGTGCGGTACCCTAAGCAAAAGTTATTTTTAGCAAGCTTAAGAACTTACCTATCCTGGTAAAATGACGCGCCATCACAGAAAGTCGTAGCTTATTACCTCGCAGTAATATATTTCTAGGAAAGCGACTAATTAGACAAAAAGGCTAACCATGTAACTAAAACGTTTAGTAATTGCTGTACTGCATACACCTTGATGGAGTAAAGTCATAAAATGGTATTTGTCGCCAACCCGAGGGTAGGGGCCTAGATTTTTTTGCATTTGCATTTTTTGTGCTGTTTTTGGTATCTGCCCGCTAGTTAATATGGACTATCATGATATCTATGACCTTTATTTGCAATTTTTAGGAATTTTTAGTACAATTATTGTTCTGTTACTAGTACTATATCAGTTCGAATATTATATTATTGAAGTATTTCTACTATCTCTATTATTTTCTCTGCATCTGTTTTGACCCTAAGGACAAAAAACAAAATTAAGTATTGATTTAAAAGTAACTAACAGATTTTTATAATGACTGTGGTTATTAGATTATTATCTAGTTTATGAATACAAAGTAATATAATACCACTATATTTCCCGTCACGATGAACTGGTATAAACAAAGTGAGTTAAAATTATATTGTTATTAGGTATCAAATTGAAAAAAAGGAGCTTTAGTTTTGTTTGTTATTGACAAATCACAGACCAGCCTAACAATATACTACCTTACTCTCTGAGTCAAACCATACAATATGGATATACAGCCAAAATTTAACTATAGTAGACGCATAGATGTCATCCCCATGTAGATATCGTCTAATTACTCTATTCCGAGAAAGTGGTTTTACTTTGTAGAAGTCGTAATGACCTCACTATTTGACTTTTATTAAGAGTCCGTCGTCATTAGTCTTTACTAATAAAGACTATAACTGTGTGACATTGTTAGTTTGCACGCAGGAGATAATACCTGAATCTACAGATCCGATTGTGAGAATTAATTTACTAATTGAAAACTACGCTATTCACAAGTCTCGATAAAAATACATTATTTCCTTGCGCCTATTATAAATCTAGCTGTCTCCAAAACTGATATTTTTCCTTAAAAAAGTTCCCGAGCTTTGCACGCCATGACAGTCTTCAAGGTTTCCGTTTGACTGAAGGTACGCAATAAGTAGGATCATAAAACGATGAACATAATTTTCATAATAAGACAATTCGACCCCAGGGTGCATCGTTTAGGGAAAGAATTTAGTGATGTAACCATTACTTTTGTCGATAATGCTGCGTTTATCGATAAATGGCTTTTTGTTTATAAATTATATTTTATGTTGGTTTTTGCTTCAATTATACAAAAACAATGTATAAAACTGTATTAGCTACCACCATTAAGAGCGAACGCGGGTGCACTTTTCCATACAAATGTGTACCCTCGATTCCTCCCTGGAAAATGCTTCTAGAGCAAAATTTGTTACTACAAAATATCATGGTCTGCTGTAGCCCCTATCATTTGCTTTTTTTGACCAACCAATAGCAAATAGAAATATGACCCTTCAAAAATCTTAAAGAGAAGCTTAAATGGCTTATATTTCTTTTTGCAATTGGTTGGTCAAAAAAAGTTAATGATAGGGGCGTAGCTACAGCAAACCTTGATTGTGCACCTCGCGTTTGCTCTTCATGTGTTACTTAATAACTTTTAAACGTTACACCTGAATTATGCGTACGTTTTACATTTTTGATTGAAAATTGCTAGAACTGAAACAATAAATTGACCATGTTTTCCTTTGTTTGGTAGCAAGTAGCAACTAATATCACGATAGATGAATTTTCTAATTAAAAACAAAGAGATAAAATTAAATAATAAGTTCGAGGTTACATTGATTACAACATCACTCTCAATATCACTATTTATGTCTTTATGACCTCTGATTACTGTCAAATCAAACCATTTTGTTCTAGTTTGTCTTGAAGATATATATTTCTTTGAAAGGTCAAAGGCGTAACTGGTAATCACTGTAACTCACATTGTAAACTAGGATACTATTAATTCGATATTTTTATCATTAACCGTATATATAATTATGTAATAATAATAAGTGTTAGTATGCTATATTTATATTAACAAAAAGGAAATACTATACATGTACAAAATAACTACTCTGTATATTATATAAATAAAGTAGTTTTCTCTTACTTTTGGAAATAAAATCTTGCCATTTTTTCTGGTCTCGAACAGTTTATGTTAGTCTCGTTTCCTTAAAACCTATTTTGCGAGAAAACTCTCACACCGTTATTTGATAATTATTGTAAGTCTTCACTATTATTCGTATGTACCTATTATTTGTAATAGTTTTATATTGTATTGTATTAACATATGTATAATTATCACAATATCTATAATTATTATTTTTTTTATTTTACTAATTTAATTATTGGCGATAGCCCAACTTCAGAGGTCTTTTTAAAAATCAGCGTTCAGGCAAGCACCTGAACATTTTGTGCTGTATATAGCGTTTTAGATCGTTTTAGGGTCGCACCACCACACGTCTTTATTTAAGTACTTAGTAAGCTCATAATTTTGATATATATTTTTTTGTTTTATTATTTATTTATTGTTTATCTCTACGTAAACTAGTATAAGTTTGTTCTATGGTAGTGTATCTTAAGTGACACCAAATATTACTCGTTAATCCGTTTGACCATCAGGCTTCCGTTCTTCCACCTGTTTCCATTGTCCTTTATCCTCCGAGTATCCTGAAAATTTCTCTAGACTTTTGATACTCTCAACATTGATGTCTAACTAATGTTGCAAGACAAGCGAAAGCTGTTATAATGTAGTTTTTACGTATTTTTTCTTAATTTGTGTTTAACTGTTCTGTGAAATACCCACTGAATGTTTCATGGCTTTACCTTTAGCAGGTTCAAGATAGCAAACACGTAGGACTAAGATCTATCGATAACACTACAGAGTCATTTCCCTTCACTAGCAAAAAGCCTCGCGTGCCATCGTCAATCGATACTTAGCTGGTATTCATTATAATTGCATGTTTTTACTGTGCTCAAAAATTATTCGCCCGACAGTTCGACGTTATGGTTTTAGTTATCTGTAGCCTGATCGCATTATGGTGATATCGCGGATTTTTTTTACCGCCATCGAATACAAACTTTTAAAATAAAGCTTTCTATTAAGTTAGCCTGGTTTTAAATAATTAGTTATCGACATCTCTATCTATTTGTTTATGCAATGAAATTCACTTTTATCGATATTAAATTTAACTACTTAAAAACGTTATTTTTTTTTAATGATATAAGGTAACATGATAAGCGCGAAGCTCACCTGATGGTAAATAATGACGTCAACCTATTACAGATACAGTGTCATGCAAAATTTTTGGTTGCCAGAAAATTAACAAAATTTCGCTATATTTTGCCATAGGCGTTAGGCACGCATATTTATTTATTTGTCCTAAAACTTAAAACTCAAAGTGGAAAGAAGTAGTCTCTGCCTACCCCAACGGGAAAAAGACGTGAATGAATGTGTGTATGGGTAGAAAAAAATGCGCTCATACAAAGAAAAAGTTAGTATAAAGATCATACCAATTATGTTCGAAATATACCAAAAGCATATTTTAACGCACTGAATAAAAAATATTACAATAATGAGCCATTCATCTCTCATCCATTCATCAACGATAGATAACTAAAATGAAGTGTTTCCTAGATTAATGTAAGGTTAATCTATTATGCGCACCCTTTGTTAAAAAATTATAAACATAATATAAAACACACACTGGCCGTACAAATTTAAATCCGTATCCGAACCCGAATCAATTATTAAAAGCTCAGTGCATTTTGGTTGCCATTCATTGACGCTAATTGAAGGGTGAAAATGTAATTATGATATGTGAATCTAAACTAAGCTACCAATCCCGTCAACTACCAAAATTGTTAATAAAATGAAATCTAAACCTAAATTCTCTTAGCTTAAGTGAACAATTCTTTACTTTGCGTGAGTAAGTACAACCTCGACGACATAAAAATAAGTTTCTCTATGAAAATTGAATTGAATTGCGTGCAGCTTGTCGATGTCTCTCTCAGCTTACAAAAGGTTTCGCATAATGCTTTATTGTTTATGGGCCAATTGCTTGGAAGTTGGACCAATAGCCCCAATGTAAGAATAATTATTATTTTAAACTTCCTTCCAATAAGTAACAAAATTAAAATTATGAATAAACACCCACGACAATGTCCTTTAGAAAATTAACATCATAACATCTATCTAAGAACCACCACTGATTAATTACGAACCGTTTAAAGACAAAATCGAACTAGTTATGGAGAAAAATGGCAACATAGATTTTCACAAACAAATGTTTATTGCAGCGCCCCCTGGTGAGTTGACACCATAACACTTATTTAAAAACATGCACCAATTACACCCGAACTCATAACTGAAAACTGCATCAAAATCAGACTAGTAGTTTTTGAGAAAAATGGCAACATGGATTTGCACACACAAACAAACAAACCAACATCCTCTCACCCCAAACGCATATAGTGTCCGTTCCGTCGTGGGTAAAAATTAAGCTTATTGTTTATTGTTGTTTATTAATCTTTCGACATAAACAATGCACCTAGACACGTCATACATAATTAAATATTTAGAAAGTAAAAATATATGTTTACCTAAGCTAGCTAAGCTCCCAATTCGTTTGTTATATATATTAATAAGTTCATAAAACAAGGAGTTTCTCAATTAGTTGGCATTTATTTATGTGTGTTATCTCGGAACCCCGTCATTTATTGACAGATTCGGATTTTGGATTTTTTTTTATTGAGTTCCATTTGGTACCGTTGTACAATTAATCAATATCTAATGAGTATCTCCAGAGATATTGGAGATAAACACCTCAAACTTGTTAGGTACTGAAATTTATTAGAACAACATGTGAAGATTTTATAGTTTTTTAAACGATTCTTATTATTTTTTGTGTATGTTTCGATTTCTACACCAATTATCGGCTGGTTTTAATAATTCCTTAATTCATGTGTAAGGTCAGTCATTCATCAGATTAGGCCTTTTAGTAAATTTAATTCAGATCAAGGGTATCTTCAAAAATATAGAGATTGACACCTCAAACTTGCTCTGTTCTTGCTGAGTCGGATCTATTTACATTTAAAACGATATTATTGACTAAAAATAATATGTTAATGTTAGAAAAGTTTTGCAATAAGTATTAGAAAGAAAGAAAGAAAAATCATTTATTCAGCAGTCCTCAAGTTACAGTACAGATGAAAAATATATTTGACATTTTGAGCGTATTTTTTTGAGAGTATTAGTAGTCGTTCGTAGTAGTAGTATCATTACGGTGTTCTGGCAGCACACAGCCCTAGATAGTCAGAGTATCTTAGGCCTAGCGTGTTCACCATCTTCGACCATATCATCGTTTATAGCACATAAGATATTTAAAAAAAGTACCTGGTCAATCAAGCTTTGCTCGGTTTTTTTGTTTTGTGTTTCTATACAAAATACAATTTTATAGGTAACTTTAAAGGCACTCTATACTCTCTCTCTCTGTACTACTTTAACTCTAAATTAACAGGCCAAGTGCAAGTCGGACTCGCACTAGTAGGGTTCCGTACCACACTACAGTATTTTATAAGATCGAGCAAAAAATACCACTATCATTTTTCGCCAGCAAAAAATTATAATTAATAAACATTTTATTTCTTATAACGCCATCTAATGTCTAACAAAGGAGTTAGGGACCGACATTTCCATATAACGCCATCTATGGGACGTTTACCTAACTAAGCGTTCATAGATGGCGTGAAATGCCGAAAAAAACACGTTTTTTGTATGGGGACCCTCTATTATTTTTAACTTTATTCTGTTTTTAGTATTTGTTGTTATAGCGACAAGAGAAATACATCATCTGTGAAAAACTCAACTGTGTAACTATCACGGTTCATGAGATACAGCCTGGTGACAGACGGACAGACAGACAGACAGACAGACAGACAGACAGACGGACAGCGGAGTCTTAGTAATAGGGTCCCGTTTTACCCTTTGGGTACGGAACCCTAAAAAACACAAAATTTCATCCAAATCGTTTGAGTCGTTTCCGAGTTTTAGTTACGCAGAATTGCTCGTTTAAACATACAAGATAGTAACAGTTTGATATAATATAATGTAGGCACCTCATGGTTTAAAACTCCTCGATTGTAACCGAGATCTTCATTATGAGAAGACATTTTGAACTGCTGTCAGGCTTCCCTGCTTGCTCCTTGTCGTAGCTAATATTGCCATAAATAAAACTCATACAAGACAAAAACCAACCACCAAAGTTTACGATGTTCTTGCAGAATCAATTAACTAACAGGATACAATTTCTTCAAACTATTTTTCATTCAAAACATTTTCAATTCTTTTCCAATCCCAACATTTTTTCTCTTTTTTTCTAACAATTTCAAAAGAAAGCATTTCATGTTTCAGCGGTTAACCACTGGTTGAATCACGTGATTCTTTGCGGTGTTATTGTTTCCTATATCTACATGTTAAACCATTTTTCACTTTATCAGTGTAGTGTAGTGTGTTCTTATGATTTGAATAGAACTGGAGTTACCGTTCAAGACATGCCCTCAACTTTCAAAGGTTTTTTAGCTGAATCTCGTTCTATATTTACCTATTACAAATCAAGTCATATCGCAAAGAAAATCAAAAGACTTCCAGCTATTTACCTTATTTAACTTTATGATAAGTGCTTATATGTATTTTTTTTTCCTTTTTTTTACTACACCGCGCCGTCGATTTACCGTGATTTGTTTCTTCTCCATCCAAAGGTTGTCTGGAAGAGATCGCTCTTTTAGCGATAAGACCGCCTATTGTGCAACTTAAATTAAGTCTATTATCATTTAAGAGTTTCATGTAATTTGTGGTGTACAATAAAGAGTTATCTATCTATTTACGTAGATAGTCTTTACCGACCTTTACCGAGTCCTGCCGACTAGAAGGGGATAATGTTAGACTGCTCCATAACTCCATATGTTCAACAATGTACGTCGGACGCTATATAGAATCTGGGTTTTCTACGCGGTCGAAGCTGCGATCAGTACAGCTGGTATAATATTAAATTGGCAACGTCGGTAGGCTCATGGGCTGGTGAGTGGTGATAAGTAAGGTTAACTAGAGATAGCCCGCAGTTGAAATAGGCCGCGTTGTGAAACACAGATAACTCTACATCTATCGGTCGCGTGTTGTGCTCGGAACTGATTTCGGAAACACGTGATTTTTTTCCAATTAAGGCTTGGTGTTTGTATTTTAATATTATATCACCGACGTGATGCTCAAAATTACTTGTATCATCAGATAACATATGTTACCAGAATAAGTTTATGATTCTGTAACCAAACAAAATCATGATTCTGTAAAGTGGCTGGTAACATAATTAAGATTTAAAAACTAACTGACTTCCATGCCGCGCGAGTCAGTTTCAGTAGCAAGTTTTAACTTTTATCATTATATCCAAAGAAATATTAATAATTAGGATATTTATGTAGTCATACCTTACAATTAAAATGGAAACACTTTGAAGATGAACAGACGAATTGAGATCCTCAAGTCTGTCGAAAATAACGCTATGAAAACGGATTTTTTCAACTCAGATGCATCTGTTAATTACGCGACAAAAACGCATGAACTTTATTCAAAAACAAGTCGATTCTTTAATCTCTATTTTCTTTGAGCATTTTTATGCTTATTGAGAGTGAAGAGTAAAATGTTTATTTTCCTACTGCACTTGTACTTTATTAAGGTTAAACCTTTTGAATCGGGTTTAATTATATTGTGGTGGCGAATAGTCTGCTGAAAGCAAATAATTATTTTAAGCTGAAACATTATAAATACCTACTTATTAAATATTATTTTATTAGTATTTGTTTCAATATCAGACAGAGAGCTACCCCAATTCTGTTTTTTTTAATTTGTAGTTAGTACTTTAATTTATAGCACAGTGTGACCTAAACCCGCTTGCACGACGTTTAGCACTTCACGCCGTGCCATAATCTTCTATTTGACGGAAAAGCGTAGCAAGTGTAAAGTGCGGGTTTATGTCACACTGACAGCTATAAAATGATATACGATACTTGTGACTAAAGTTGTCTATTATTGCACGGCGTACAATAACACGCCGTGCAATAATATATATATATATATATAATATATAATATACTACTTAAGTCACACGTATCATAATATATTATTTTAGTCATAGTTTATTTAACTTTCATTTTTATATTATCATGTACTATTAAACCATTTTTCTTGAATACGCAGAAATAAACAAATAATAATGATTTTGACTCTGACGCAGGAATCTTGTCAGGTCGGTAACGCGTGAATTGACACCACTAGTGTTGCAAGTGTTCACAGGCAACAGTGACGTGACCGCTTCCCATCAGGTGGGCCGTTTGCTACCTTTATCCTAAAAAAATAGATGTTCTACCTCAGCATTTCTTCTACTAAACTTTTCTATTTTTTCACGTGCGGTTTATTACATCAGCACCCTGTATAGTTTCTCAAAATTATACAAAGTTACACGGTTTCGTTACTTAGTTCCCGTATCCGTGTTGTTCGTAAAGTAAATATAATTCATGTATTATTTACTTTGTCTTCTTCTCATGTATTCATTATAAAAGTACTAAACACTGCAGTAACAGTAAGAGACCTTGGCGTTTCATTCTTTATCCATTTGTTAAGTCTCGGGGTTTGTTTTTAATAAACTCTAAACATTTTGCTTAATTTGTTTCAAGGTGATAGTGGATAAGCTGTCGCACGACCATACGGCTAGACGCACGGCGCCGTTTCCGTCGCAGCCCCGCGCGACACTATCTAACATGTCGGCAGGGTGGTGATTTATGTCGCGCGTCTGCGGGAATACTTGTCTTGCTAGGCCTTACGATTGATGCGACATGTAGCCTAACTCCTAGGGTGGATTCTTCCGCTTTCAAGAACCTTAGTTCCAACACGATACTTTGTGCTCGCTTGCTATCAATGTTTGTATCGTTATAGCAAGCTTTGCATATAGGTTGATCCTATTTTTTTAATTATTTTTTTTTATAAAAAAAGGATGCTCGCAATGTGGGTTGCACATTTACTAGTATAATTGTTAACTCCTCCAACTAAGCTAAATATGCTTGTGTCTGGAGTGGGTTCACGTCAATAGTGCAATGGGGATCAAAGTCACGACCTCTCGATCCCCAGTCCGACACCCTATCCATTGGGCTATTGCCGCTTGTATTTTAACCGACAATAAGGAAGATACGGAATGAACTTATTAATATGAACCTACTCGTATATAACTTGGTTAATATGAATAATGTTTATTGCATATATAACAATAAATACAATTTATGAACAAATATATTACTGTATAGAATTTACAATGGGCGGTCTCATCGCTTAAAGAGATTTATTTCTACCCGACAACTTTTGGATGGATAAGAAATAGTTATTTTTTAAATTGTAACATAAACTTACATCCAAATACTACAATAAAAGAAATAAACTAATAGGTACTTATGTGATGTGCTATATCACTTCTTTGGTTCAAGAAAAATATAGATGAAATGTAAATTATGTAGGTTTTATTAAAAAATAATTATTTTAAACAATACAAAATTATATCTACTAGTTATATAATTTATTCTAAGGGGGGCTTGCTAATATTAAATAAACTATTTCTGATTAAAAATGTACCTGATGAACATCAATTAATACTCTTAGGCTGAGTTGCGCCATCTTACTTTAACTATAACAAACGTCAAAAATCTGTCAAACTCCGTATAAATCACCAGTTAATAGTTATAGTTACGGTTAAAGTAAGATGGTGCAACTCAGCCTTAAATACTTACCGTTAATTTTACCGGGTTTGTTGTTCGGCTTAACTAGTTTATTTCTAGACACCGTACTTAGTATGCTTTGTCATATTATTAACTTAATAATAATCATTATATGCAAGCGTCTAGTAGGGCAGATAATATTACGCTGCAATGACAGAATGTCTAAACATACCTAAAACCAGCTTGCTCTCCCATAATCTATTTCAAGAAGCCATGATGTCACTCTTGACGCAATTGTTGGCTCATTGTACAGTCATATAAGACAATTAACTATATTATAAATCTGTTTTAATAATCCCAAAGCGTCCCGTGCCTTATGGGTTCGTACTAACAAGTATTTAATCTGTGTAAATTGCATGGATGGAAAAGTCATTATTGTAATGTTCACCGGTTGCCTCGTCAAGGGCGGATCTGAATGATAACAACCATTTTAAATACAAATCGATGTGTTTTAAGTACTTAACCTATAATTTGCTATTTCAAGTGGTATATACTACCACTCCATTGGCAATCGTCAGTGTTCGACTTGGTATGTTTATTAGATGTATCATTATCACGGTTAGTGTTATAGTAACGCATAATGATCCGGAGTTTATAAAATAATTATTATATTGAGGCCCAACATGAGAATATTGAAAAGTTGTTAAAAAGTCACTCAATTTGGGGAGACGGTTGCGGCTTGCTGGTGGCATATCTATCTGTTATCAGTATTATCACCTATATAAACCTGACAGCTAAGTTCTCAAGAGTCTATTCGTGGTGTTTTACAAGGCCAAGGATTTCTTCGCTATGTTCTTTCTTCGCCGTACGAGCACCTGTAAATGCGCAGATTCTTTTTTCAATAGGAAAATCCAATGGTCCACGCCGCACCCAAGTGGAATTTGAATCAGAAGATCCTGATCAAAAATCGAGGCTATACTATAGTAGAGGCTGGCTGTACGGTAGCGTACAAACCGCAGCTGCTTTTGTGTACATTACTCACCCTCAAAAATGTATTGAATACTATCAAACGATTGCACTTACCAAAAGACAATTGAATGTGCGCCTCTCCCCTAAAAACATGTAGCGTGAAAACGGCGCAGCCTATAAACAGACATACAAAGTGCGCACATCAAAACGGATTATGACAAATAATAAATAATATTACTGCTGAGCAAACACGGCCCGTTGAACGACGTTTTGCAAAGTTTTATATTGTAGGTATTTATAGAGCGTACTGTCTTCATTTCATCCTTAGGCCCCGTCGTTGCGTGCGATGCCCTCGTTTACCACATTTTATGACATAGTTCCGAGTTAGTATTTCACTTTTTGTTTAAACTATGTCTTTGATCGTACCGAGCATCGCTTGCACCAGTTTGAAATAAGTATATAGTATCTACTTAGTATTTCTAAGGCAGTTGGAATTTCTTATCATCTTAATAATTAATCATTATTATCTAAATAGTATAAATATTTAAATAATAATGATTATATATAAATAAAATATAAATAATATTTTTTTTTGTGTTTCTTTTTCAATCACGTAAAAGCAGCTAAACTTATGTGCAATGGATAAAATTTCACATACAAGTAGTTATAACCTGGCTTATTCTAAAGTAAAATTATCCTTAGATAATTTTCAAAAGTACTTAGCGAAAAGGTGGAATACATACAGGGTAGTCTTTACTTTTTCTTGAAATGCTTGTGTTTATTTAGTACAATTATGGATGTGAGGGAGCTCAAATACCACCTTTGTGCTCCCAGCCAACCTCACCTGCCCGTGGTGCATCCTGCTGACCGACTAACGAGGCTCTGGCGACCGACAAGTGGCGGTATAACCATTTTAAAATTATGTCGTAGCTAAATACTACAGACCGGTGACGGGCAGCAGCGTCACTGGTGCGAGAAGCTACGTCCTGCGATCGCCAACCCGCCTGCCCAGCGTGGCGATTGTGGCATATCCCTCCCAATGAGTCGAGGATCGGGCTCAGTAGCGTATCTTGAGAGAGGCCTACGTCCAGCGCTGGACTGACACTGGCTGATTATGATGATGATGATGATTTAGTAGAATTAGTTTAACGTTAAACATCTAATGTGCAATTGAGTGTAGCATATTATTTTGGATTTTTTGTTTACATTTTATCATTTTTTGAAACGAAAAACGAAACCGAGTTCTTATATTATTTGCGAATATTATTTAATATTTACTAAATGTCGGTCTATACTTAGAGCCACGGATCACGATATTTATTAAACTAAGCAATATTTTTAATCTACTAAACTAATACTTGGTCGACCCGCCACCGCTTCCGTAAACGGCCTCGAACGGTATTAATATACTAATCGTAAAAAAATTCACCTAAGTAATTTAAAAGAAAACAGGGAAAGACTGTAACTACTATCAGTAATTATAAAAATACATACACCGACGAAAGAGTGCACAGAATCCTCTAATAGTTTTGTTTGCTTGGCCGAGAAGTGAGGAATGCTGGAGCAGTTGTTATCTGATGACGTCAATAAATGACTAACTCACCGACTGCAGTGCATACACCAGCTAATAACTAGCCTACTTTACAGTGAAAGAGATAATTATATAAAATATCTTCCGTGTATACATTAAGTATAAATAAAATGAAATTAGACTCTACTTTGCGAAAATCAATGATCAGCAAGGATCATATTAAATTAGTGTTTAACAATGGTGGCCGGTCAGAATTTTGCAGGTCACTTATAAGTCAAATCTTACACACCCCGTATTTACACTAGACACAGCCAGTAACATTACTATTTCAGTGGCTCTGGCTAAGACGGGCTACCAAAAGGATTATACGTCCTAACGCTTGTCCTCTTTAGAAAAATGCATGCTTTTGGAGCCACATACAAGGCTTAGGCTCTACGTTGCCTCTCAGTAAGTTTTTGTTAGTATCGTAATGCCTTCAAAATATTTAACAGTATTATTTTTTGTACTGTATAGGTAAGCGCTTGACCACTATCTCACCTGATGCTAAGTGATGATTAAATGGACGAATTTATAATTTATTTTATTTTAATGTATCATCGAAATCATTCAATTAATACAGTTGATACAAAGACATTGCTAATTGATTCTGTGAATACATAATTAATTTTAATTGAAAGTGAGGCCTATGAAGTCATCATTGTTGTCTCATCGTGAATCAAAAATAATTGGAACTTCTAAACTGTTGCTGTGTAGAGAGAAAATCTTTTTACTTTTCGAATTAGGAACTCTTTCAGAATTTCGTATAGATCTGATGACTATCTCCAGAGATACGAAGATAGACAGAGACTCCCCAAACTTGGTACTGAAAATGGCTAGCGCAGTATTTGAAGTCGGTTTTTCAGTTTTTATAAACGACATTCTTGGTTTATTGATCTGTACAAAATATACTGGTGTTAAAATTGCCACCTAATGAGTAAGTGCAACAATGCAAGCTGATTGTGAAATAATCAGCTTTCCTAACTTGAAAGCCGGTTTAATTGTCGATTGTCCAAAACAAGCGCCAAACTAGCAACGAACCATTCAACGGTTCATTCGGGTTCCTAAGCGTTGCCGTTGCTTTAATCCACCTATTTAATTTTCATGGCTTCATACAATTAGTGTAGCCAGTGTTAAGCATTTCAAATTTAAGATATACCTAGAAAATTCAATCAATCGTAGGATAAAAATATAGACAGATTAATACTAAAAATATGCCGTATCATTCTACCATTAAAAGTGCCAAAATATTCAGAATTATTTATCATTACATTCAATTTCATATCGATACAAATTTAAAATTGAGTGAATTACGATAAGTAAATTAGAGGTGAATAAAATCTATCCTTCACAAATCTAAACTAATCAGTGAACATAATAATTAATATAGTATAAAAAATCGACTTACATGCCGCGTGATTCGGTTTTGGAAGTTTCGGCAGCTTTTGTGACGTTTAGCGTCTTATTTCTGGAGATACTAATGAGATATTGATTTAATTTAAATAAGACCACTTTGAAGATTAATCCTACCTCTAAAAAAATAATCATTCAAATCGTTTCACAATTAACGGCAGTAATCGGGTAACAATCATATCCAAAAAAAGTTCTTTTAGGAAGTCGGTATAAAAGAAAAAGTCGCTTTTAAAAGGGATAATTTTCTACATATCTAAAACAACCATTTCCAGTTGAAAAAGGCTGTGACCTAAATTTTACACATTGAAGTTTAAAACTTATCAAACAGATCTCAGCACCAAAAAATAGGCAACACAAGTGAAATATTTTTGAAAGATCTCTCCAAAAACAATCACACCATGGGGTAAACGAGAAAAAAATCATCACACTTTAAGTGTAGGGGAGAGTAACTACAAAGGTTTTCAACGTTTTATTTTACATCTTTATTTAGCGTAGTGCATATTATGTATCATCATCACCAGCCTGTCTCCATCCACTGCTAAACATAAGCCTCACCTATGAAACCTTAATATGTATATCTGTAGTAAATTACAGCTTTCTTGTACTACTTATAGTTCCGTGACAGACAGACTATAGAAGGACGGAAATTACGAAACTGTAAGAGTTCCTTTTTGACTAGGTACGAGACCTTAAAAAACATAATTATGTGACAAAATCATATATATTCATGCATAACTATTTATAATGATGACAGTACTATTTGATTGTTTGCTTCCAAATTATTTAACATCATTTTGTCCTAAATTGAATGTTAATGATTAAATAACACAATTGTCGCGATTGAAAATCAAGGATACACGCGTAAAATTTAACAGTGATGACTGATGAGTGAGCATTTGTTTTGTTGGCCTCTTCTGTCTGTGTGGAAGTAAAATCTATTTACATTATGTTGATCAATGAGTTTTGATCGACTTAAAAAAATAAAGGTACGGCCACACCGTGGCGTCCTGGGATCTGCGGGCGCGATCTCAGTACTTTTCAATTGTTTTCTGATCGCGTTTGGTGTGACCCAGTCGGTACAAATACTACTGCGCTATCTGATCGCCACCTACATCGCGCACGCAGGACGCTGCGGTGTACCTATATGAGGTTTTCCATCCGATTGTTTTTTTTTAATGTTTTTACCTCATAACTTCGACATGTTAATTAACCTCATTTTTTTTTGTTTAGGTGTGTTTTTTACTTTTAGTCTCATTGTAATTTCATCGAGATCTGATGAGTAACTCCAGACATACATACAATCACGCCTTTTTCGCGTTGGGGTAGGCAGCGACTATTTCTTTCCACATGCTACAATCCTGACATATCTCTTTCCCTTCTTCCACTTTCATGAACATCTTCATACATGCTCGCCGTTTATAGGTACTTTTGGCTTGGCCTTTCCTTAAAACGTCTCCGATCTGGTCGTGATACGTTCGCCTAGGTCGGCCTCTACCGGTTGGCCCATTCACACTCGTCTCATAATTTTTTTGTCAATTTATCTTCATCCGTCCTCTCTAGATTTCCAAACCATCTAAGCATCCCTTTCTCTTCAAATCTTTGTCACTACATCTTCTACCACACCCCAACATTCCCTTATCACGCTGGTCTCCAACTTATTCATCAAAGTTACTCCAACCATACTTATCAAACTTCTCATTTCTACAGCATTCATTTTACTTTTATGCCTCTTCTGCCATACCCAGAATTCACTACCATACATTAGTGTGGGAACTAACACTCCCCTATGTACAGCCAGTCGTGCTTTTTTAGACACGTTCTGACTTCTCATAAAGTTATGTAGTGCCCCACTCACTTGGTTTCCAGCCAAAACTCTTCGCTCAATATCACTTTCATACTTACCATCTCTCGTAAACTTAGAACCCAGGTACACAAACTCTTTCACTTGTTCCACTCTTTCTCCTTCAATCGTCACATAACAATCAGTCATTCTTTCTTCTCTTTCAAAAACCATTACTTTGGTCTTGCTTACATTCACTTTCATCCCTACTCCAGACATATATTATGACAATCAGGTGATGCCAAGCGGCATTCAGTTCAAATGACTATAGTTGTCGATATTGACGGATTAGGGTCAATCGCCGATTATCATTCGGTTCATTTACTAATTTGCCGGTTTGTATCTTAGGAACAATGCATATAGATAATGTAGATCTGACTTATATGCTAATTACGTAACACGGAATACAATATCACTGAATTGAATGAATTTCACTAAAAGGAAACGTACTCTATGGTAATAACTGCATTCCAATACAAAAAAAACTTATCAAACGAACGTGTTTTTAAGGATAATCAAATACGTAGACTCTTTTGATTGGTACAATAATTAATAACATATAGGGTCACTTTTTTGTCCGTCTGTCTGTCTGTCGGTCTGACTGTCCATCTACCAAGACCTTTTTCTCAGGAACGCGTAGAGTTATCAAGTTGATACTTATGTCAAATACTCGGCTCTACCGTCTCTAGTTGTGAAAAAATCAAATTTTTCAACGCGATCAAAAGATAGGTTTATGTCGCATATTTTCGCATATTTTGCGATTTCAGAAGGGAATCAAAACCTATAGAGTACTTTCCGTTGACCTAGAATCATGAAATTTGGCAAAAAAAAACACGGTCTTAAGGTGCGGCCACAAAGCGGCGTCCTGCGATCTGCGGGCGCGATCTCAGTACTTTTCAATTGTTTTCTGATCGCGTTTGGTTGGTGTGAACCAGTCGGTACAAATACTACTGCGCTATCTTTATAGCACACGTGTAAGGGAAAAATCTGAAAACCGTAAATAAAGGGGATTTAAAATTACAAACTTATTATTTGCGGTTGGTGCAATAACCGTGTCTAGGCATCGGTATTAGGATCGAACTAAAAATTAAATTTGTCTTTTAACCTACATTGACAAGTTTGTACGGTACCATCAAGGCGCGAGTCCAACTTGCACTGGGCCGGTTTTTCTTACAGAGCACCGAAACAGCGAATCGCATCGATTTCTATTTGTTAACCGACTTCACAAAAAAGGAGGAGGTTCTCAATTCGTCGGAATCTTTTTTTTTAAATTTTATGTATGTTCACCGATTACTTGAAGATGCCTGAACTGATTTGACAAATTCTTTTTTTCATACTACTAACTACTGGCACAGATTATATAATAGTTACTTCATCTACTGGCTACTTTGACTAGCTCGACGTTTGAAGTCGGTTATTTTAGTTTTTTAAACGATGTTAAATTATTTTATTATAACGAGCACTTTTTAAATAGTTTACTGTAGTAGTAGTATAGTAGTTCATTTGTTATTGATATTACATATATATTTATTTATCATCATCATGGCGGAAACCGTGACTTGCAATACATGCTGACCACCCTTGCTGATTCTTCTGCATGCATCGGTCTCCGGATGAACTTGGATAAGACCAAGATCATGTTCAACGAACATGTTATTCCGGAACCGATTGCCGTAAACGGAGTTCCTCTCGAAGTTGTTCACGAATACGTATACCTTGGGCAAATCTCGCAATTAGATAGAAACAACTTAGAGAAGGAAGCTCGCAAAAAGACAGCTTGGATGGGCAGCATTCGGAAAGCTTCGTCGAGTCTTTCATCGCCTATACCACAAAGCCTGAAGACGAAAGTCTCTAACGAGTGCGTCTTACTTACGAGGCCGAGACGTGGACAGTGCGACTTGTTCACCAATTCAAAGTCGCTCAGCGCGCTTTAGAGAGGGCTATTCTCGGAGTTTTTATGACGGATCGAATTCGAAACGAAGTCATCCGACAGAGAACCAAAGTCAGCGACATAGCTTAAAGGATTAGCAAGCTGAAATGGTAGTAGGCTGGTCACGTCTGTTGTAGAACTGATAACCGTTGGGGTTGACGAGTTCTAGAGTTGAGACCACAGCTCGACAAACGTAGTGTAGGATACCCTCCAGCTAGATGGATCGATGATATACGCAAGCTGGCTGGCAGTGGTCGGAAACGAATAGCTGAAGATCGAGCTTAGTGGCGTGCCATAGGAGAGGCCTATGTTCTATATGTATGTATGTAGTATGAAATTGGCTGATAATGATGATGATATTTATTTATATACCTTTATATGCCAGCAAAAGATAAGGCAATCTCTGAGAAACTCTTATGGGCAAAAGTTAGACCTAAGTTTGTTTGAGAGTAATGAAGAACTTACTTAAGCTTTAATTTGCTGCTAATGTTTCAATACTGAACTTCGTATTAAAAGTGCTGTTTGATTATTTTCTTATCGTAAAAGACTTAAGGTTCTTTTTCGTCTGACTTCTGCGTAACTGCGTTCTTTTGGAATTGGCGAGAAAAAGTGGAGACTCCTATTAATGTTACTTAAATCTTGACCCTTGAGGTGACTGCTCAGATAGGGTACAGTTTTTACTACTTAGAAGCCTATGTTTCAAGTTAAACCGCCGAGAAAGTTATATTAAATTAAATGATGGTGTTTTTAAAATAAATGTTTTGACGTGGGTTTGTTTTTGTTTTTAATTCCAGAATTCTGAACATTTTCAGCGAAAATAAGGCTTTTAAAAATAAAATAGAAGTCAAAACAAACATTGAATGATAATAACATATCCGTTTACTTTCAGAAAATATAGTGGACTCAAATAAACTAAGATGTTGTGTCTAGACATCACTGTCATTATCGTATAATATTAAGATATTGTGAGAATTAGGTATTTGTAAGATTTTCCATTTTGAGAATTGACTCATATGTGTCATTTTGAGATTTTGGCATTCTGCGCCTAATGGTACGGACACACCGCGGCGTCCTGCATTCTGCGGGCGCGATCTCAGTACTTTTCAACTGTTTTTTGATCGCGTTTGGTGTGAACCAGTCGGTACAAATACTACTGCGCTATCTGATCGCCGCCTATATCGCGCACGCAGGACGCTACGGCGTGTCCCTACCTTAAACCAGTTTTTTGATGGTCATTTGATTTGATAATTTCATAAAAGTTAATTATTATGTAGTCGTTAAAATAACTCTTGCTGTAAGTCATTACTGGCTTTTATGGCCAATATCAATTTTGCAACATATAATATTATTACGCCACCAATCTATCAATAGAAGGGCTACAACATGGCGTTATAAAGAAAAACATATGAACATAAACTAGTACCATACAGGCTCGAATAACATTACACTATTTTAACCCTCCTGTTTTAATCGCAGTCGGGTCAGTCATTCTACTAATCAACACCAATATTATAAATAAAAAAATCAGTTTATTTGAGACTTCTTCACGGTCAAACGGATGGACCGATTTAGCTGACATTTTGTACAGGGATAGCCAGTGTTATGATATAGGATTAGGCTATAGGATATTTTCAAATGCGGGCAAAGTCGCGGGCACAGCTAGTATTATATATGTGAAACACAAAACTCGAAAGTAAGTGCAAATTTTTTATTTGCCTACATAAAGCAAATTAAAAATTTGCACTTACACACACACGTTTAATAACATTACAGTGAAGTAAAGAGTAAAAGTTTTGTATGTTTGTTATTTAAACACGCAAAATGGTTAACTGAATGGAGTGAAATTTGGCACATCTATATTTTATTACCTGCATTAACGCGAAATATAGTAAAAGTTTATTTTGTAAGAAAATAGGTTATAAAATATAGATAAATTATTTGTTTATAAACAAGTACTTTTAAATGTGAGTAAAGCCACACGGCACAGCTAGTATTAATTATATTACATTGGAATCAATATTTTTTTTATAATCTTTAGAGAATCCATACGATACTCTTGAAAGTGCCCAGCTGTTGGTAAGTTCACTCTGTAAAATATGTTACAGTCTTAGTATGGATTTAACTTTTGTACCCTGTTCTTAATTATAAGTATTCTTATAAATCACTTTTATAAGTATTCCTGGACTCTGTTAACGTAGATTTCAATATATATATATTTTTTATAAGATATCCTTCTGCTTTAAAGCTTTTCTATTAGAAGATCAAGATCTTTTTTGCATAATTTAAGATCGGTTAAAAAACGAAACGGAAACAACCTACTTTTAAATACCGCACTAGGCATTTTCAGTAGCAATTTTGAGGTGTTTGTCTCCATATCTCTAAAGATACTTATCGGATCTCGATGAATTTACAATGGAACCAACTCAGGAATATGCTATTTTGTATAAAAAAATGTTGAATATCGGTTCACAATTGATAGAGAATAGAGAAATCAGTTAACATGCATTAAAAAAATAGAGAACCTCTCCGTTCTTCAAGTCGGTTAAAAATAGCAGCGTGACTCTGGACTCTATCAAAGAGCAATCAAGTCAGCACAAATAAATTGTATTTTAAATATTTCATGTTACCTACCTATACCTGATAATACCAGATAATTACAGTGAAAAAGTGCCCGGGCAATAAAATAACCAGTTTACCTAAGTTCAAGAATTGAACAGCGGCATTTATAATCCGTTTAGCTTCAGTGCGAGAATGTGCTAAGCCCTACTCAAGTGCTAGAGCGGCCGCTCTACTGCCTGAATCAAAGTATAGTATCACAAAATGTAGTAGGTACACCAGTGGACTTGCAGTTATAAATAACTATCGTTATCAGTCGCAACTGATCACCAATATTATAAATGCGAATGTCAGTTTGTACATATGTTATTAATGTTATATACCGGCTGTAATTCACGTACTTTTAGTCGATTTTTTAGTTTCGTCATGTCCGTCTGTCTGTCTTTCCGAGGTTTTGCTAAGAGACCGTTAATACTAGAAAGCTGTAATATTGTGGGGGTATGGAAATAAATGACGCCAATAAAGTGCTGAAATAAAATTTTGAAAAATATTTTTTTTTAGGGTAGCTCCCCTATATGAGATGTGGGGATGAATTTTTTTTTCATCGTCTACTACATCGTATCGTAGAATAGGTCTTTTAAAATGACTTAGGGTTGCTAATACCATTTTTCGATTGAATGCTCCATTTACGAAATATTAAACTTTAAAGTGCAAATTTTTGTTCCAGTCCCCCCCCCCCCCCCCCTCTAAAAGCTACACTTCTGGCTTGTAAAATCTGGAAAAATTCGTGATAATAGCGCATTTCATGAACTTTGAAGAAAGATTATAGCGGTTAAGATAACTTTATTAGTTTAGCTGTAATAGTCGTTGAAGTTGGGTGTTGGATAATTTTGTACCAAATACAAAATCCTTAGAATAAATCCTTTAAAGTGACAAAGACGGAGTACCTAGTTGCCTGTTTATAACGAGTAAAGACTTGCATTGAATAACAGGCTACTACGGAAGCCTACACTGTGCGTGGTCCGACACGCACTTGGCCGGTTATTTACTTTTATTCGACCTAGGTTTCGAGCGAGTCCGTCGCTCTTCCTCGGGAGTGAGGTCACGCGGTGAGATCGCGATGTTCACTAGCAAACACATATATGTTGTATATATGTGTTTGTTAGTTACCTCTTTATATTCAAACAACTCGAATGATTTAACTGATATATTTTACAGGTGGTAGGAGCATTACATCACTGTTCTGCTAGACCTGCTACTAAAAAGTAGCTTTCCACCATCAACGAAAAAATCTGACGCTATAAAGCAGCCCTGACCTGCTTGACCCTTTGAGAGTCATAGCATTCTAGGCCTAGAGTGTTTACCATACTCGATCACATCATCGCTTACCACCAGGCTACAGGTTGGTCAAACGCTAGCGTATCAGGTATATAAAAAAATACTTTGAAAGAAGCATAATTAATAATGTTTGAAATAGGACATAAAATACTTTATAACTACGGCAAGATCTGCGTTACATCAGGAACTTCTATGTAAACATTCTTCTACAGTAGTGGTTCCCAACCAGCGGTCCACGGACCATCGGTGGTCCGCAAGAACCTAAATATGGCCCACAAAAGATTTCAAACCGACGAAACAATAATTATGGTATATAAATGAGCAAATTTTTCCTGTTTGTTCTGTTCCCACGCCCCCCCCCCCTCTAAAAGCTAAACTGCTGGCTTTCTGGAAATTCCTGATAATAGCGCATTTCATGAACTTTAATGGAAAACTATAGCTGTCAAGATAACTTTATTAGTTGAGCAGTAATAGTCGTTGAACTTGGGTGTTGTATAATTTTGTACCAAATACAAAATCCTAAGAATAAATCCTTTAAAGTGACAAAGACGGAGTATCTTGTTACTTGTTTATAACGGGTAAAGACTTGCATTGAATAACAGGCTACTACGGAACCCTACACTGCGCGTGGCCCAACACGCAATTTGCTGGTTTTTACTTGGTGGTCCCTGCTACTAATAATAAACTGTCCCTGGTCACAAGAAGGTTGGGAACTACTATTCTACAGCCACCAAAGATGTGCGCTGTCTATCAGTCAGTGAATCAGAAATCAGTTGATGAATATATTAATAGGTTAACAAGTAATGTTACACTGATTTATAGCACTTAAGTTACTACGTACCTTTAAAATCTTCACACCTTAAGTAGGTGTTGAAAGTGACCGTTTCCAATCTGGCCAAGTATCGTTCCAAAGTTTGAAGTCTCGGTAGCTGCCACATCGGACTCTAGTGTGTCCCGTAGGCTTGCCTTAGACATGCGATCCGTTAATTTCTTACGTCATTTTTTTCAATTGACCTATTTTGTTGATTGACAGTTCTTTTTGCTTTTATGATAAAACCGGTTTTTTTAATAATATGAAGCGGCAAACTTGCTGTGCCCCACCAGTTGAAGCATAAATGCGGCACGGCCGTACCATCTTTATCTCGAAGCATTTTCGACCCCCCTATAACTTCGTTGTGGATAAAACTAGAAGCCTGCATTTTCAGTAACCAAGCAGGCTTTGTATAAACACGGAATATTTTAAGTTTCATTCAATTTGAACCAGTAGTTTAAGAATTATAACTAGTCAAAGTTTCTTAAAGATTGTTTTAAGATGTAGGTAATGTTAAACCAAGTCGGTTTAATATATAGAAGAACTTGGCAATCGCGCACATTTTACTCATACTCGTATTATAATGTATTCAATCAAGTATGTAGCTTAAACGGCATGCAATGGCTATGTTCAATTGCGATTATTTTAAATAGTTGACGATTATATAGACCGAGGCCGTGCGATGGCTAAGTCATTCTATATATATTAAACCGACTTGGTTTAACACATCTTAATTTTTTTTTTTGTAGTATAAGAACTGCGTTGCGAGACTTGTAACTTTTTACATGTATAATGTTTTTGATGGGATTTAAAATTGTCAAGCGTTGATAGAATATATACCTATTTACCTTATACACCATTTTCCAGGCGGCGCGGGTTTGAGTTCCGTTGGTACAGCGACATTTTGGATTGTTTATAAAAATGAACAAATATATATAAAATTTAGATAACACTTAGAAACATAATAATATCATCATCATATATCATATATCATGTTAAAAAAAAATTGAACGTACTGTTTTTAGGAAATTTAGTATGAACTCAGAACATTTGTAGTTTTTGTTTTATAAGTAACCTTATCACCGTTTTTTATATTCTGATTTTGATGGTTATATTTTTATTCAAATCAGATCAAAGCATTTGTTCAGAATGTAGACAGTATCAATATACACACATAAACACTTCAAAATGATATAAAAATAGAAATATCATATAAAAATCATACTCAATTATCAAGTAAACATAGCAAAATAAAACTTAAGGCTTTGAAATTTAAAAAACCCAAAAGTAATTAACCAGCTGTCATCTAATCGTTGACTTCAGACTATTATAAAAATTATTAAAGTAGGGTTGCCAACCATACACGTACCTGTGTGTTTCAGTACTTCAGACAATTTTTATATTAAAAAGAACTGAGTATTGTAAGTAGAGTATTGTAAAAAGTGAGTTGTAGTGAGTATTGATAATAAAGACCAGATTATAGGTAGCTTATGTGTTACTTCCGGGTAAAAATCTATTCCGTTCCACATTTCAACCATGTTCGTTCAGTCTCTTTAGCGTAGGTAGAGGAAAAACAAATATGATACCTTCTCAAAAACTTGATAATAATTTCGAATTTAATTTATATCGAGTATTTTAATTTATAATCCTTCATTAAGCTCTATTATACTGTTATTATTTGCAGAGGGCTAATATTCAAGCTGTTGTGGCGTAGGTTGTATCAAGACTTGGATTGCATAAGGACTAGAATCAAATTTAGAATCTGAATTTTAAATGTAATACAACATTAAATCAGGTTAATATTGAACTTGATATGAATCTGATTTAATTTTGCTATGCTTATATGAAACGAATGCTCTATATTTTACGAATAGAAATCGGTTGTGTAATCTCGCCCTTATGCCAGTGTGAAACTTACAAAGTACCTTAGCTATAAAACTAAAACTGCACACTTAAGACATTTTGACCTATATTCCTATAGCTTAAGGTCTTTATTCTAAAAAAATGTACTCATTAGTTTCTCTAGTCAATTATAGTGCCTATTGTAGACTTGCTTGGCTCGGTGAGGTTTACCGACGTATATAAAACGCTCGGTAAAGATTTTTGACGTTTATTCCAATTGAGATAATTTGTGAAAGTGTGACAAAACGAAAGATATAACCGACTTCCAATCCCGCGCTAATCATTTTCAGTAGCAAGTTTGAGATGCTTATCTCCGTATTTCTAGATATACTCATCAAACCTCAATGAAATTACAATGGTTCCCAAAAAATACATACTTATCGGTTATTATATGACAAAACTATATCGTACGGGTAGGTAGGTACCAAATTAATATAATTAAATTTATAACGAAGAAAAATAATTTTTATTTATTTAATAGTTCCATTATGTTCAGAAAGCCCATTATAATTATAATAAACATGTACGGTCTGCCTTCTACAATATAAAATTTTAAATAACTATGCATACGTGCACTGATATATAAAATAACATTCATTCAATAATTAACATAGCATAGCTCATATATAAAACTTGAATATTTAGCTATGCTCTGGAAGCATTTGTTTGACGCCGCGGCACTTAATAGCACGATCACGGTAGAGTCATTTTCAGCGTTCATGAAACCTAAGCAAAGCTCCAGGAGATGAGTTATGGAAGTAAGTGGCTGTAATGTAGTGTGCTGATGCACTAACTTTAAGCTGGTACCAATGGTACCAAACTACGAGAACAGAACATCGGCCCGCTCGTTAGTCCGTGGCCGGCTGTGCTCCCTAACGCACGCTCTCTCAACACGCACGCGCTCGCACTCAACCCGTAAGTTTCGTGAATTTAAAACTTTTTTAAATGTCGAACGTTCCACACAACGACAAAGTATACTTAAAAGATCCCAATCAGTGAGAAAACCAACTTTGTTAGGTGAATCCAGACTTAGATTAGTAGTTTAAAAGTTAAAATTGGCAACATCGACTTGTAGACCGCGCAAGTCTCGGAGAAAAATTGGCCGCGAACTGCTTGAGGGTTCTTTAAATTGCCGGTGAAGTTTACGTCGCTGCACTTTGGAAAGTTTTGCAGGTTTCCATTGACGATTTCTTTGATTTTTAAATTAGATGCTACTTTTCGGCGTGGGCGCGTTAAATACTTTTCTTATCGCGTTATCATGACAAACAAAACTAAGATCAGAGCCGGTATCTGAACACGTAAGATGTTTTACGACACATAATCTAATGGTGACTTGGCGTGCCACTAATTTAAATATGCATTATTTTTATTGTTTTAAATATTTCTAGGAAGACTTTTTTGAATTTATAATGAAAATGTACATGGACGGAAAAAATAAATCATTAGTATCACATAATAATATACTTTTCAGAGAATTGTAATATTGTATTGTTTTACTAACAATCCCACTCAAAGACGGCAGAAAATTCTAAGCGAACATAGATACTAAATCCCTAAATAACAAACAGGAAAATACATTTCCGAGTATATTGTTCAGTTATTCCTTTATTTTCTTAAGTGTATGTATTATAATTCTATCATTATTAAGTCACATAAAATTACTACTAACTACTAACAAATAAAATGCATTAACATTATAACGACTTCAAGCTCAGCCAGTTAAAAAGAAGAGTAGGTTAACTGGCATAATCAGTAGATCCGTACCTTGTTGTCTATCTTTAAAAAAAACCGAACAGTGTAAATCGATATCGCATTGAGGGTTCCGTACTATACTATACAGTTTCATATTACACATTCGTATATCATAAGTATTTGTAAAAACAAGCCGCTCGTTTTATGACATACTAGCTGTACCCCGCGGTTTTACCCGTGTAGACATCGTTCCCGTGGAAATATCGATAAAATGTACCGTATGTGCTATATTCCAGGGTCTAGGCTATCTACATACCAAATTTCAGCGCAATCAGTTGAGTAATTTTAGCACGAAGTAACAAACATATTTACATACTCACACACTTTCGCCTTTATAATATTAGTAGGATCATAAGGTTTTTTTTAAACTCTTACCGAAATTGAAATAAAAACGAGTTTTGTTTATTTTTGCACGAATTACAGGCATCGCGAACTAAGTCGCTTGTACAGCTAGTATCACTATAATTAGGCCATTTTATCCTAAAATATATACCGAAGTATGAACTTCTTAAACATTCTATAACAAAATAGTAAAATGTACTGTTTTTTTAACCGACTTCAATCATCGGGATAACCGGGATCTAAATACTAATATACAAGTAAAAATGTATGTACATGATTGTAAACTGTAAAATTTTGCGATTTGATCACATAGTTATAAATATTTAAATACGGGTCATAGACGCTAAAACATTATTTGTATTCTCCTCGACGTTTCGACCAAGTTGCATTGATCAAACAAAAATAAAGTTAGAAAGTTAGAAAATCTGTCGCCAAACATCTTATGTATTCCGGCAGCTATCCTTGAGAGCCAGTTTCCATTATAGGCCTAGCGTGCTTACCATCTTCGATCACATCATCACTTACCAACAGGTGAGATAGTGGTCAATAAGCTTTAAAAAAAAAACTGTATAATGTACCTGTATATAACTGTAACTGTATAATAATGAGTAAAAATTATCAATGACCCATAACAAATCTGTACAATGAAATGTCTTCATTGTTTTTTAATAAAATTATCTCTTTAATAAATACAGCTATTGTGCGTATCTCGCAGTGATTTTGTGCACAATTAAACTTGATTGGTTAGGGTTATAGCTGGCTACACTACTACTAAAATAATAAATAACTATGCAATAATAGTTATTTATTATTTTAGTTAGTATTAAATTAGAAATTATTTTTATCACAATTGGCAGCATCTTTATTTCCATAGGCAGGCTGCTTCCCACATAACCGCTATTATCTCTCTTCTGAGCTTTTATTCGTTAGGTCCTTTACCATATTTAAATATTGTCAATACTGCCTCGGCTCAAATTTCATTTTATTTTTTAATTATTTCAGCATCTCAAGTTGATACAATAATTGTCGATCGTTATATCAACGTCGCGTTTAAGCTCATTTAAATTAAAAAAGTTTAAAATTAATAACCGTGCTTCATAGGTAGATACTTCAAATTAAAAAAAATGTGTACTATGAGCGCTATAATAAAAAATACTAACAATAAAAAAAATAACGGCAGTCCCCACACAAGAAACGCTTTTTTTCCTGGCGCTTTCGGCTCAATTTTATGAACTGTAATAGACACGACCTTTTTACAGAGTTAAAGACACTTGACATTTTCACACAGTTGTCATATTACCAACCATAATATAACGGTTGCTTTGACAACAAAACAATATAATTGACTTGTTATTAAAAGTTATATATATATATATATATACATACATATTACATATATATATATATATGTTTGTAATAATAATTATATATATTGTAGTGTGGTACGGAACTCTACGAGTGCGAGTCCAACTTGCACTTGGCTAGTTTATTTATATGAACACCTTTGTACAAACCCACATACATACCTTTTCTGGTCTTCAAAAACCATTTACAATTTGCACTAATTAAATGTTATTAAATATTATTCATCATAGATCATTGCAAAATGTTATTACAAAAAAGCTCGGTATAATAATATACTACAGACTCTTGTTTACGTACCGTTACTTCTTCATTTATTTATTTAAAATTATGAAAAATATGATAGCATTAGGTATATCGTTTTTTAAATTATTAGTTTAGCTTTTCCTAACATTATGGCTTATATATTTTTAATATATATTAATTAGTAAACACCATTATAATTATTTTTCGTACCGGATTTGGTCATGAGCCATTTTCCCAAACGATTCTAAAAAATAAAAAAAGACAAAAGAATATTATTTATAAACTATATTAATACATAAACGATATTAATTATAATGTATTAAAAATAATTATTCAAGGAATGCGATCGGTATGTGTTCAGTTTATAATAGCCAAGTTTTATTAATGAGACCCCATCCCTAATTTACGATTATTTGTTGAATACAACGTTATAACGTAACGATGTTTTCAACACGAGCATCACGGAATGCTTCGCTGTCATAAGAAAATATATGGCAATACTGCACCACAAAGTATGCTATAGAACCCATAAAATTAAATACCATAGCTTGACAAAAATGATGAATAGGAGTATTCGAAGCGTGCTTCGATCACACGCAACTTTTCGAATTCTTAGGGCAGTGGCAAATCTAACGTAAAAACGCGCGCTGTTTGTCTAATACCCAAAAAAACGAATAACTTTAACCTAAACTTTGTACTTAACCCTTTTCGTATGCTAGTCAGTTACACTCAATTTTAACCTACTTATTTTTAATATATAAAATTTTCGTTTCGCGGTGTTTGTTACCAAACTCCTCCGAAACGGCTGGACCGATTTGTATGAAATTTGTGTGCAGATCGGGTAGGTCTGAGAATCGGCCAATATCTATTTTACATACCCCTAAGGGATAAGGGTGGCCCAAACGCGGGCAAAGCCGTGGGACGCAGCTGTTCTATATATAAATATTATGTAATTTGTTTAATATATAAGTAAATATATATAATAATTTAATATATAATATACCTATATATTTTTATGTATGTACTAGCTGACCCGGCAAACGTTGTTTTGCCATATAAATAATTTCGTAGTAATTTCTAGTGTAGACAAAAAATAGCTTACTTATTGTAAGTATGTATGGAGGAAAAATGATTAAATTACTAAAATGGCTATTAAAAAATAAGGGTTGATCGTAGAAGGGTGAAAATTGAGGATTGTATGTATTTTTGTATGTTGTATCATAAAAAAATAGAAATTAAAAATTTTGTCTAAAAATAAAAAATAAAAATTTAGGAGTGGACTACCCCTAACATTTAGGGGGATGAAAAATAGATGTTGGCCGATTCTCATAGATACCGGATAAGTACAAAAAATTTCATCAAAATCGGTCAAGCCGTTTCGGAGGAGTATGGCAACGAAAACTGTGACACGAGAATTTTATATATTAGATGACAAAAATATAGCTAGCGTAGATAAATATCGGCACTAAGTCACGTTATTTTAGTCAAATTATCTCGACCCAGAATTTGATTTTAAAGAAAAAATAGTTTTGGAGATCTAATCTATCTAAAACCTACATTTCCAGTCATACAACAGACATTATTTATTGCCTGACAATTAAATCGATGCTAAATCTAGATTACTTAATAGCCTCTGTTGACATGGTGTCTATCGATCGTACCTTGAAATGGTAGAAATCCTGTCATTTCACTGCGTATAAATAAAACATTCTATGTGTTTTTATCGACCAAGGGATGCGAAGATCTCCGTTTCATCTTGGGCAAAAATGTTTTCGTATGTCTGTCCAGATGTATGTTCTACGGGTAGCATTCTCAACTGATTACCGTAGAATTTTGTGAGCAGGTTCAATATTAATATTGCTTTATTTTTGTCAAATCATTATTTTGGTATTTTTTCAAAATGGCGGAGATATGGGGATTGGCAACGTAAAAAAAAAACGTATTTCAGCCATTTTGAAAATGTTCAATATGTCACGATACTTTTTTGTTACGTCCAAACAACTTTTTCATCCGATAAACTTGGGGGTAGTATGTTGTTCAGTTTTATGCTATGCAAGGTATGGAACAAAACAACGGTGCATATCCTTTTTTGACGTGAAAACGTCTAATAAATCGATGGAACGCCGGCTCGAACGTCGGCTCGAACGCCAGCTGCATGCACGAAAAATGTCTCGTTACGCTTGTAACGAGACATTGTACCGTTACACTCATTGTACGCACGAACACGAACACAAATACGAACACAGACACGGACACGGACACGGACACGGACACGGACACGGACACGGACACGGGCACGGACACGGACACGGACACGGACACGGACACGGACACGGACACGGACACGGACACGGACACGGACACGGACACGGACACGGACACGGACACGGACACGGACATGAACACAAACATGAACATGAACATCAATGTCTTGTTATGACGTTGTCACGTTTAACTATCGTCCGTAAACCAACTTTGCAGACAACCAATTTTTTTAAGCATTTCAGGATTTATGAACGTTTGTAACGTCTAAGAATTTGTCAAATAAACTGAATTTTTCAACCAAATGTAGCTTACCTTTATAAACCTCAAATGAATGTAAAATGTTAGTATGTTATTTCTTTCGTATGAAACAAACAAACTTTGTGTCTTTGGGTCTCAGGACTAACAATAACACAACGTTAAATATGCATCTGTTCTTCTCTTTGATCTCAGTAATTTCGGCAAATCTTACTGTAGCGTATAACTGAATATAAAAAAACTATTATGTAACATACTGAAAAAAAGAAGAAGATTCTCAACATAACGGTTTTTTTTTATTTTCATGAATGTTCCCCGATTACTCAAAGACGCCTGGACCGATAAGACTTTTTTTTTGTTATTGTTGTTTATATCTTCCCAGGTGGTCCCATTTAAATTTCATCGAGATTTGATGAGTATCACCAGAGATATGGATATTTAATAAATACCTCAAACCTAGCACTGAAAATTACTGGTGTGGCATTTGAAATCGACGATCTTACAATAAAGACACACAGAATTCACACGCGATTTTAATGATAATAATCGACGATCGACAAACATCTAAACAAACATATCTCAAATAGACTTTCCATTTTACAGTATAACAAAATGATAAGTTTATTTAGGTATTTAATATGTTATTTTTGCGATGACATAAGTAAAGACGTCCCACTAAAAGCACTAACAAAACTAAAAATACTTAGGTCTACAATAAAAATATGAGGATTTCTCACTGTCTAAGCTTTTATCTACTTAATATTTATAAACAGTAGAAAAACCGTATGACTATCTAATAAATAATACTAAAATTCAACATTTAAAACCACCCCAGATTGATCTAAGTATAATCTGCCCATTCCAACGACCCCAAACTCTACAACTCTGCTGTAAGTGGATGAAGAGTTGAGAATTGCATTGATGATTTAATTTTTATTTTTTATGAGTTTCTGCAGATTTCAGGAGATGCCCCAGCATCAGGTCAATGCTAAAATGATCTTACAAATTCAAATCGATCAGACCTATGAAATATTATTTCATAGCGTCATCAACTAAAAAAAAACTCATAGTCTTAATACGACTGAACGGATTACACACCTATCAAGCAATAAGATAACTAAATATAAATCCGTTGATCCGTTTAGGCGCTACGATGCCACATACAGATACACACGTCAAACCTATAACTAACACCCCTTATTTTTGCGTCTAGGGTTAAAAATATAAGCTATTTAGACATAATATTTGAGTCTGAAGAAACATAAAAGTAATGTCAATAATAAAACATTAATCGTAAATTGCTTCTCTTTAAGTACAAATTCAATTTGAATTGTAATTTTATAGAAATGAAACACTTCAAACACATGGTAGGATTACAAAGATGTTGACGTATGTGAGCAGAAAGACGTCTTTTAACTCCTCACAGACCACATTTGTGCGCGGTAACTATAGGAACCGTTTAACATTACACTTTGAAGTGTCAATGAGATACTTTGAGCCGATGGAAAGTAAATATGTAAGCTTAACGCAATAAATACAGATGCTCTGCGTGTGAATTGTTTCACAGTGTATAGTTTCTTTCTTTGTATGACTAGATCGAAGCATAAGTACTTGTGCTATTATTTATTTTGTGGCATAAGTGAATTCCGTAGCATATCTACGCGACACCGTAGCAACAAAATTGCATCTATTAAATGTACAATAAATCTCTTCTTTTTACCATAAAGCCTTGTTTAGTTTGACTACGCTGAAGATAAGAAAATTTTTATTACAGTTGCTGTATGGAAGTATTTGCCTCCTACGTAGTAGAACTAAAGTAATAATGTTTGAGACGTAGTGGTAGTTAGTAGGCCCCTGCATTGGAATGTGAAGCGATTTCGCAGTTATGCCGTAACTATTATAATAATTTATTGTCACAGAATAACGATGGAGCGGTAGAGTTTTATTCATAATAAATATTGCTAGGCGAATATATACAGCTATTTGATCGATACATTTGTATTATTTTATTTAAACTCCCGAAAAAAAAGGGGGAGAGTTATAAATGTATTGTGTGTTTGTGAATGGCATTGTAGTGCCCAAACGGCTGATTTGATTTTGATTTAGTTTTTTTTGGTATTTGAAAGTAAACTTGATCGAGAGTTTCTGTATAGGATTTTATTATAGCGGGATTCAATTTTTAATTTAAGTTTTATGTTCATACAATCTTCATTAATTTTTGTCAAGTTATTAATACCCTTGCACATTATTCTGAGCATTGTGAGTTTTAAGAAAGAGTGACTTATCTATACTAATTTTAAAAGTATTTTAATATCCACGACTGTTCCACGTCTTACATGGCTTCGTAGAGAACGAGAATCCGCATTACGCAGAAACTAATACCCAACTAACTACGGAAAAAGCATGTTTAAAGTTTCGTATCCAGGTCTTTTACGGATTCCCGTGTCCGTACCAAAGGGTGCCTAATACTGAGACTCCGCTGTCCGTCAGTCTGTCCGTCCGTCCGTCCGTCCCTTTGACTGCGTCAAAGCTATCTTCTGAACCGTTATCGGTAGACACCTGACATTTTTAGAATGTGTGTATAACTGATAATTTATTCGTAGGTATTTACTATAAGTACTATAAAAGAAATCAAAAATTAAAAAAAATAATAAAGAGTCCTCATACGTACAACGTATTTTTGGCATTTTTGCTAGATCAGATATGTACGGGTACGTATGGGTACGGGACCCTTATGTGCAATTCCGACACGCAACTGGCTGATTTATTTATTTTTTTAAACTATTTATTTTCACGAATAAAAAAAATAATATAAACAATCCATAAACTCTATTTCATTTCATTGCAACAGAGAAAAGAGATGTTTTTTCTGTGTACCACAATAACAATTAAAAATGTCAAAACGGTCTTACTAGAAGCAGTAGCATTATAAAACATGGTATGTAATAGTTAGTTTATTAAAGTACGGATACACTGCAGCGTCCTGCGTGCGCGATCTAGGCGGCGATCAGAGAGCGCAGTAGATATTATAGTCGCGATAATTGAAATGTACTGAGCTCGCGCTCGCAGATCGCAGGACGCGGCGGTGTGGCCGTTAGTTAACGAGTTTACACAGAGTGTTAAAATCATTATCTTTAGTTTGCTTTGTCATAAACAGGTCAACAACATTTGTAAAAAAATTTGAAACGGTCGTAAACGAAAACCATCCTGTGAATGGAGGAGTTAATCTTAAAGTAATAAAACTTGTTTAAATCAAAGTTTTTGTTATCTTTTGTTCTGGTACGTTTACTCAGAATGTTGCTATGACACAATTAGATATCAGACAACTTAGCCCTTGTGGACCTCAGATAAGCTGCAGGTCAGTGAGCGTATTATAGTGACAAAATATTTATCATTGACACGGTAAACTGTGCCTCGAAGCGTACGTTCACACTATTAAGATTATTATATTATATATTTTAAAAATATTACAGATATCTATTTGTTTAGTTACTTTGGGTGGGCATTAGTTTCTAAAATATTCCCAATTTGCCCTGCCAAGGTCAAGATATGAAACATTACCCTTATTTTTGTAGTAGATTGGGTAGTCAAGTATAACTTAATTTCAAATTTGTACCGATCTGTAAACGGCTGAAAATAACATTCGTCCCAGTCAAAAATATACATATCTTTAACGATTAATGAATTCTGAACGCTGCGGCGAATGAATGCACAGTTTCAAGCAAATTATATCGATTAAAATCCAAAAATAATGTTATTGTGGTACTTTCTCAAGTCTACTAGTTAATAAGGCCTGCTGCACTTATGACAAAGCACAACACAGACAATTTTTCACTATCGTACTATTATCAATATTGCTTACATCTAAATAAAATCTAAAGTCAGTTTCTCCTGTGGTCGCTTTGAAGTTCTAGGACTCTAGGAGATTTTCTGTTGTGATAATTGAGTTTAGATTTTAGTTCAATCTAACTAATGTCGATAACACTAAGACGGTCAAAAATGCTCTTGTCTGCGCTTTGTCGTATGTGCGCCGGCTCTTAGTTTCGAGTGACTTGACAATTTATTTTGAATATTTCTCGCTTGACAGGCCGTAACCGGATTGTTATGGCTGTGAACACACAAGGCTCAAACACTCAAGTATCAGATTACCGAGTAGTTCTCCGTAGGTATTTCAATACTGAATCTGAAGAGGATCAGTCCACACAGTAATTCGTATTGTATACCTATCTACACAAAACTACTCGAATCGTCTTTGGACCAAGGAAATTGTAGGTAGTCTCACAAAATGGAGTAAACTGATGTCGTTTGTTATTATTATTATAAAACAGAAACAAAGGAACGGAATAATTTAACTCTATCGAATAAAACATTGTTTTGAAAATTGGTCCGCAATAGACAAATAAATCGAAAAGAATACAGAAGAACTCACAACCCTCCTTTTTAAAATTTTAAAGTCTATTTAAAACATAAGTTTCATAGTCACTGCAATTTGAAAGGCATTTTATTAATAGCAACCGTATATTTTGATACTGAACCATTATCTATTATTGCTCACCATTACCTACTTACTTACCATTACTTACCATTACCTACTTTTATACTTTGGGTCTGTATTGATTACATCTTTTACAAGGCTATGTAAACATCAAATGAACACGTTAGCTCTAGTTTTTCCGTCTATCCCCAAGTAAGACTTGCACCGCATAAGTTTTCGTAAACGAGTAAAGTTGACGCATGTTGTCAAAATTGGTACAACTTTAATTTAACTAGCCACATTCGTACATTGTCTGCGAGGTGAAATGAGGGTTCTTTGCTGTGCAAAATTGTGGTAAAAGGTGAAACCCTTTTTATTTTGGAGCTGTTAATTATTGCTGAAGTGACTTTTTACTAGATTGTTTGCATAATTTTGTTAATGTTGCCGATTCTAATGTTGCGCTTACTTTACTAAACTCTATTAGGGAGGACATTAGACTCTTGCAGTCTCTATTTTACTTCAGAGTTAAGACCAGAAGGGCATAAAAACGTATATACTAAGTATATATATATGTTTGAATAAAAAACTACGTGTTTTAAAATGAACAAACATAATTTTTGACGAAAATAATTTTGATGTAGCCTGCAATTGTCACTGCATTTCTGGATTATCAAGGCACTACGCAAAATAACTGTGTCCCACGGATTTCAAAAACAAGGTTGTGTCCCAATACCACTACCGAAGACTACACAACTTGGGCCCCAAACATTTTTAAATGGCCGTGTAAGTGTATAAACACAGTTGGTAGCAGAGATTACGCCGCGCCGTATATTTGAGCTGCCGTTGAGGCGTGGGTGGAAGACAAAATATAATTACACGTTATTACATATACATCTGGATTCGACATGCGTAGACCAAGTCAATTATTTTTACAATCATGATGTGATTATAAAAGCTTCATAATACATGCTTTGCTCATGCTTAACTTTTAAAGGCGATGTAAAATTACTGTAGATATACATAGTCGTAGGTACTTATGTACTTAGTTTTCCTAATAGTAATACTTTTATCATATACCCATTTTAATAAAAGTCTACGAGTACCAAAGTTTGTATAACAATGTAGGCATTATTTGGAGAAAATTATGTGCGTAGAAATTGTTCTTATTATAATAGGTTGGGGAAAAAGTTTCTTCGCATTTTTTAAGAAAATTCAAAACATTTTTTAATATACTTTATTTACATTTAACTAAAGTATGTAGGTACCATTTTGTTCGATAACTTTTTGCCATCTTGTTGGTAGGGACATGATCCCCTTGCTATAGAAATGTTTGGGCTTCTGATGAAATACCGCGACAAGTAGTTTTGGCAGTCCTCTCGTGATGTTAACCTGACACTGCCTAAAGAATTCTGAAGAGATCGAAACAGGTGGAAATCTCAAGGTGCAAGGTCAGGACTATACGGCGGATGCATTATCACCTCCCAGCCAAACTCTCTTAATTTTTACTGAGTGGCTAAAGGTGTGTGAGGTCTAGAGTTATCATGATGAAAAACCACACCCCTTCTTGTTGATTAATTCCGGCCGCTTTCTCTACACTTCTTGCTTAATCTCATCAGTTGTTCACAGTAGAGTTCAGAATCGATGGTCCTGCCTGGTGGTAACAGCTCATAATTAATAATGCCCTTCCAATCCCACCACACACACAGCATCACCTTGTTGCGAGTTAATCCGGGTTTCGCCACAGTCTGTGAAGCCTGACCGGCCTTTGACCACGACCTTTTTCGCAAGTTCTTGTCGTACGTGATCCACTTTTCATCACCAGTTATCAGCTTCTTCAAAAATGGTTAGGTTTCATTACGTCGTAATTAAGAATCACAAATGAGTACGCGGTTCATTAGGTTTCTTTCAGTGAGGTCGTGAGGTACCCAAATATCGAGCTTTTTTGTGTACTCAGTTTTTTTTTCAAATGCGCCAAAACTGTGTTTTGGTCAATTTCCAGTTCTTCAGCTACGTCGTAACTACTGATATGCCGATCTTGCTCCACTTTATCAAAAATGGCATCCATTTTATCCGTAATAGGGCGACCAGAGCGAGGTGTATCTTTAACATCAACATTTCCGGATTGAAAACGCTTAAACCAAATTTGTGCTACTCTCACAGACACTGCACTAAGTCCAAAAAATCGCAAATTTTTTTCGCGGCTTGCGTTGCATTTTTACCCTTTTTGTCGTAAAATTTTAAATTGTATCGAATTTCTTCATTAGATTCAGTAATCTTCACAGTACGAAAAACAAATTAAAATCACACATTTTCCTGATTTGAATATGAAATTATCTTCTTTAAAATTAAAACTTTTAATGGTACCAAAACCAGCCAGATACAAATAGTATAGCCAAAGAGATTTTATTACAAGTTCATACTTACTATAACGCGAAAAGACTTTTCAATATGTTAATAAGTTTCTCATAAAAGTAGTCGAGTAATAATCCTATAACGTGTTAAACGATTAAATCCTTACACACCTTCTTAATAAGTTTCAAGTAGCTAAATGACTACATTGCGTTGTTATTGAATCAACTATTAAACTCGAACAGGCTTACCAACAATGAGGGACTGTAAAGGTAAGGTAGAGAAAGGCAAAGTTTGTGTGTCTCAAATGACTATACAAAAGCTCTCAGCGATCGGCTCGGGTAAACTTTGTGAAACGCGGTCTCTTTGCGTATACCTATCTCACTTGGAATGGGAGAATTAAAATGCTGTCACCTTCAGTGAAATGAAAAACCGTGAAGGTTTACCTATTTATTCCATTGCAGTGTTAAGTTTCTTTGGCTCTTCCAATGAATTACTAGATTTTTTTTTATATCTTATAGGCTAGCGTTTGACCACTATCTCACCTGTTGATAAGTGATGATGCGGTCGAAGATGGTAAGCACGCTAGGCCTAGAATGGGAACTGGCTCTCAAGGATAGCTGCCGGAACATATTAGATGTTTGGCGACAGATTTTCTAACTTGGGGGTGGTAGCTGGCCAGGCGGACACTAGATAGTTTCCTACCACCATGCAAATGCCGCTACTATGAAAATATTTTGCTCAGACTGAAATTGTTCAACGTGATGTTGTCAGTAGTAGTCAGATAAAAGAATGTGTCATTTTTCTTTATAAATTGATTCAAGCATTATTACTTCTGCAAACATATTACAGTGATCCTCTACATACTTTTGTTTATGTTATAAGTGCAGTGTAGTGGAATTTGTGTTGAAAAGGCAAATGTCATCGCTTACCATTAGGCAAGCATCGTTTTTGTCACATTAGGTTAGTCATAATATTAACAAAAAACTTAAGAACTCTAGCATGTTGTGAACAAAACTCATACTCAGATCACTAAACAAACTCGGTTAGGAGTTGATTGTTATGATGGTTAGTTAGATGGTTATCGAGATAATATTATATTAGTGCCGTAAATGTTACTAGTTGTAACATTTCGTACCCTCAAATATTATTTGTATTACCTTACAGAAAAACACTTTAATATTATAATAATTTAAGATCGTTTAAAAACTAAGAACCGACTTCAAACGTCGCGCTAGTCAAAGTAGCCAGCAGTAAGTACCATGTCATCGAAGTATATAAATGCATCGTAATACAAATGTTCATATATTAAAAAGCGCTCGACCGATTTCGTTAAAATTTAAATGGGACCACCTGGGAAGGGTACCCTTTTAAAATAAAAATAAAATATATCGGTTCAGGCATCTTCAAGTAATCGGTGAAAATACATAAAAAAAAGATTCCGACGAATTAAAAACATCCTCCTGTTTAGTGAAGTCGGTTAACAAATAAAAATCTTTGAGCTTACTTTTTCGAAAACTGCCTACTTGCCAACCTTTAATACTCTAGGGGATGTAAGGGAGCAAAATTCCACCTGATTGCTCTCAGCCAACCTCTCCTGCACGTGGTGCATCCTGCCGATTAGCGAACGAGGCTCTGGCGACCGACAAATGGCGGGATATCCATTCAGAACGACGTAGCTAAATACCACAGGCCGTTGACGGGCAGCAGCGTCACCGGTGCGAGAAGCTACGTCCTGCGATCACCCAACCCGACTGCCCAGCGCGTGGTGATTATTTGGGCAAACCCTTCATGGCAGACACAACCACACAACGGCCCCCAGTTCCCGGTCGCCTCGCTATTCCTGACCAAGGCGGCGGTTACGGTAACGGTGGGGCAGGGGGTGCTAAGAATCCCCGGGCGACGGAAGGCTGCCAAAACCGACTGACCCTGGCTACATTTAACGGACGCACGCTACGGCTCGATACACACTTGGCACTTCTGGAGGAAGAGCTGAAAAACATAAGATGGCATATTCTGGGGTTATGTGAAGTCCAAAGAGAGGGGGAGGACACCGTTACCCTAGAATCAGGCCATCTTATGTATTTCAGAGAGGGAGAACAACCATCCCAAGGCGGCGTCGGGTTCTTGGTCCACAAGATCCTCTCTGACAACGTTTTAGAAATCTCCAATGTGTCGACAAGGGTAGCGTATCTTGTGATTAAACTCACCGAGAGGTATAACCTCAAGGTTATCCAAGTATACGCACCGACTTCGGCACACTCGGACGATGAAGTGGAGGAAATGTACGAGGACATTTCCAAAGCGTTGCACACAACCCAAAAGACCCACTTCAACGTTGTCATGGGGGATCTCAACGCAAAAGTGGGAGTACAAACAAGCGGCGAATCGGTAGTAAGACTACACGGATTGGGAAGTAGAAAACATAGGGGGCAAATGCTCGTCAACTTCCTAGAAAAAGAGGGGCTTTTTCTGATGAACTCTTTCCTCCAGAAAGATCCCCAGCGGAAGTGGACGTGGCAAAGCCCCGACGCTATGACCAAAAATGAGATCGACTTCATTATGACGGACAAAAAGCGCATATTTAGGGATATCTCAGTGATCACTAGGTTTAAAACCGGCAGTGATCACCAACTAGTCCGAGGCTCTCTAGATATTGACTGCAAACTTGAACGTGTTCGTCTACTGAAGTCCACGCTCCGACCCAATATGCTACAATCCGTGGTCGGGTCTGAAACGTTCCAGCTGAAATTGGAAAACCGATTTGCTGCACTGGAAACCACAATTGACGTTGACCAGGATCTCGACCATGTGGTGGACATCCTCAGGGAGGAAGGGAAAAAATCTGTGAGACGCGAGGTGCTGGCAAGAAGTCCAAGCTTTCAGAGGAATCTCTGCATCTAATACAAAAGCAACGTCAAAACCCTGTAGTCACTTCGTCAGATCAACGGACCCTAAATAAAAAGATTTTTAAATTGGTACGACGTGACCTCCGGAGCTCCAACACACGCTCAATTAAAGAAACGATTGAGCAAAACCGGGGGTCAAAAGTTTGTCCAACAGCTGGGCCGAAGCCATCTGACGAAGTTGACCACTTCTAACGGGAGTGTCGTCGCTTCTAAGCCGGAGATTCTTAGCGAAGTACAGCCAATTATACACCTCACAAGCATCCCTTCCCCAACCCGGCATCGAGGATCCTAGAGCCACTCTGACCCGCCACTACACCGAAGATTTGCCAGAAATCAGCCTAGATGAAATTGTGGTGGCTCACAGGCAGTTTAAAAACGGAAAGCCCCCGGAGAGGATGGAATTACAACGGAGCTCTTAAAAGCCGGTGGAACTCCTACGCTACTACAGCTTCAGCGTATTTTCAATTCCGTCCTCTTTTCGGGGAGAACTCCGAATACATAGAGTAAGAGTGTGGTTGTTATGTTCTTCAAAAAGGGAGACAAAACCCTTTTGAAGAACTATCGACCTATAAGCCTCTCGACCTCTCGACCTCTTAAGCCATGTCTATAAGTTGTTTTCTAGAGTGATCACAAATCGTCTCGCGCATAGGCTCGACGAATTTCAACCCCCCGAGCAGGCTGGATTTCGAGGAGGATACGGTACCATAGACCATATCCACACAGTGCGGCAGGTTATACAGAAGACTGAAAAGTATAACCAGCCCCTGTGCTTAGCGTTTGTGGACTATGAGAAAGCCTTTGACTCCATTGAAACCTGGTCTGTTCTGGAGTCTCTGCAACGGTGCCAAGTTGATTGGCGATACGTCCAAGTGTTGAGAGGTCTTTATGACGCCGCGACTATGTCCGTCCAAGTACAAAATCAGCAGACTGAACATATCCACTTACATCGAGGAGTGAGACAAGGGGACGTTATTTTCCCCAAATTGTTCACAAACGCTCTAGAGGATATGTTCAGAACGCTGAACTGGAAAGGACGGGGCATAAATGTCAATGGCAATTACCTCTCACACTTGAGATTTGCGGACGACATCGTCATCATGGCTGAAACCGTGCAGGACCTGCAATACATGCTGACCACCCTGGCTGATTCTTCTGCACGCATCGGTCTCCGGATGAACTCGAATAAGACCAAGATCATGTTCAACGAACATGTTATTCCGGAACCGATTGCCTTAAACGGAGTTCCTCTCGAAGTTGTTGACGAATATGTCTACCTTGGGCAAATCTTGCAATTGGGGAGAAACAACTTCGAGAAGGAAGCTTGCAGAAGGATACAGCTTGGATGGGCAGCATTCAGAAAACTTCGTCGAGTCTTTACATCGCCCATACCACAAAGCCTGAATACGAAAGTCTTTAACTAGTGCGTCCTACCTGTTATTACTTACGGAGCCGAGACGTGGACACTGACAGTGCGACTAGTTCACCAATTCAAAGTCGCTCGGCGAGCTATGGAAAGAGCTATGCTCGGAGTTTCTCTGAAGGATCGAATTCGAAACGAAGTCATCCGTCAGAGAACCAAAGTAATCGACATAGCTCAGAGGATTAGCAAGCTGAAATGGCAGTGGGCCGGTCACATCTGTCGCAGAACCGATAACCGTTGGGGTAAACGAGTTCTAGAGTGGAGACCACGGCTAGGCAAACGTAGTGTAGGACGCCCTCCAACTAGATGGAGCGATGATATACGCAAGCTGGCTGGCAGCGGTTGGAAACGAATAGGTGAAGATTGAGCTCAGTGGCATGCCATGGGAGAGGCCTATGTCCAGCAGTGGACGGAAATTGGCTGATAATCATGATGATGATGAATACTCTAGTAGTATTTGGCGTTCCTACTTAACACATTATATTCTTCATAATTATGTCTAGTAGACCTATTATGAAGGCAGAAATGACAAAGCAACAAAATTCGTTAATTTATCAAAGAATCAACCTTCCAATAAAAAAATATTATGTCTAATTTCGGAAAGTAGAGCAAATAATGGAAAATGGATGGCTCATTGGTGACATTAGGTTCCAAAGACGCTCAGCCCGATGTCGTGCCTTCTTGCAGATTAGCATAAAAGCCAACTGGTTAACTACCGTGCTTTTAATAGACAAGCAATGGCGATTTCTGAACACGAGATATAACTTACAATAAAAAATTTTCGATCGCAAGAACCTAAAGAATCATTTTAAACTGACTTCCAAAAAGAAGGAGGTTCTCAATTCGTCTGTATGTTTTTTTTTGTGTATGTTACGCGATTACTCCGTCAATTGTGAACCGATTCGAATGATTCTTTTTGTAATCGGTAGGGTACGTTTCCGAGGTGGTCCCATTGTGATTTCATCGAGACCTTTTTTTAAGAATGCAATTTTAATTCCCGAACAGACTAAAGCGTTGAATAGTTTATTATAGTTTATCTGACATACAATGTCTCTCTTGACAATGACATTTGAGCAATATTCGATTCTTTTGACTATGTATCACACTTCACAAAGTACTTTTCTGTTATGCTTATCAATTTGTAGAAAATGTATTTAAATAATTAATAAATCTAACTAAACAATAATCAATAATACTAATATTATATCGATAAATTTGTACGCCAGTGACGGCAGAATATGCAGGTTCAGATTGTATTATAGATCCTAAGTATTACCATATTCTGATAAATTGAATAAATAAATAAATAACTAAATAAATAGACTCATAGGCTCTTACGGAGTTCTCTGTATAAAATCGTAAATTTTTTTTGATAAAAATATCGTACACGTAATTGATACCTGAGATTATCTTCTTGTAATAATGGTCAAATTGAAACTAAATTCTAAGTAAACCAATATATTATTATTATTTATTATTACAATGTTTTACATATATGCATACATACAAACCTAAAATTGCGCTAAAATCTTAATTTATGTACCAAACAGATTTTTCGAAACGTGCTGATAGACACTGCAATAACTGCTGAGCAGTAAATGGTGAATTTTACAATAAGTTTAAAATTTATATTTGTAACCTCTTAGGGATAGGAGATTAAAGTTTGTTTTCTGTGAATGTTTTCATAAAATCTTCTTTTAACACGTAGATGAGTATTAGATAAGGAATACAAATCCTCATCTAATGCTCAAAATAAAATCCCTTATGAGGCCGACGGCAGCTTGGATAGAGGCAATAGATGATCATTTGATAAAAAAACAGCAAACAGCTCTCGTTCATGACTTAAGCCACAGTTGAGTAACGGGAAGGGGCACGCAAGCGGTACCCTTGCTGAAATTAATATCAGTTTCGAAATAAGTGTCCCGCAACGGTGCTTGTACGTTTTTGTCGAACAACCAAAACGCTATGCGGAACCCGGGAGCCTATTCAGGGTAGGGCTAAAGGGGTAACAGTACCTCCAACAATATTTTACCTATCATTCGCCAGGAATTTATTCCAATAGTTACCCATTAATTATTTAATAAGAAACTGAGCTCTACATAACGTGTAGTATTATAAGGGCAATTGTCGTTGAATTTATTTATACAACTCATGTGGGTTACAACCTAATCCTTACTGTAATTAAAGTAGTTGTAGTAGCGTGGGTCATAAATGGTGCTTATTGCGGCCCATTGCTAAACTATTGTGATTTAGTATGAATTATTTACAATCCTACTTCCTGCACAAACTTTTTGCTGTCACAGTTTCCACTTTCTTTAACCGACTTATGATAATGATACCAACTTACAATTTTCGATCAAGATTTTATGTAAATTAGTGTTTTGCGCAAATAGTTTCTAAACGCAAAGGAAATAAAAGACGGTATTAGAAATATATTGCTAGTTTAGTTGCCTCTAGCTTTATATATTCAAGGTCTTTGTGACAAGCAAACTACATAGTTTGCTTATATAGCAATAATGTGAGTAATTGAAACCTGGTGTGTGAAAGTGAAACCGTTCCGAAGAGATGACGTTACCGTTGTTTAGTTTAAGGGGTCTACCACAAAGTCAACAACATATTTAAGTTAGCCTCTCTAGGCCAAAGAGAAGAAGATGCCGCTATAGCACTATGGTTGCATCTCCCTTTTAGGTAAGGATGTTTTAAAATGGTAGGCCTCCTGGACTAACCGCATAGTTTCGTTCGACTTAGTTATCCTACCACAAAACCTGATATATACTTGCACGATGTGGCTCGACGGGTACTCGGCGATTATTATACGTAGTTCAGATGAATGCTTCAAAAGCTTATTCGGAATCACGTACTAAATAAAACGCAGTTAAGTAATGATTAGAATAAAAATAAATTGTTTCTGGTACAACCACAGATATTTACAACTCATCATCATCAGCCTGTATCAGTCCACTGCTGGACATAGGCCTCTCCCAAGATGCGCCACTGAGCGCCACTGAGATGGGCTCAGTGGCGCATCTATTTACAACTAATCCAGGTGAACTTGTCAACTTAACACAGCGGTCATGTTTTTTGTTTGAATGTTTTTGTTGATTGAAACTCACTCTGCACTTGACAATGGTTAAGAATTATAAAGAAGTTGGTTAGAAATTATAATAATAGTTTTTTACATAGTTTGCTTATCTGAAAGCAGGCGTTAGTCTAGAAAATCAAACATCCGTTTCCTATTCGCACGCAGATTTGCGGCACGATTTTATGGTGGCTGAGTAGATTATGTTACAAATCCATTCCAAATGATAATGGATGATAGTGCACCACAGTCCAAAAACAATCAATTTAAAACTTAAAGTTTTCGAGCATTTAATCGTGATCGAAGTTACGGGGGAACAAGGCGTGGTGCCCACACTATTCTAAGACTTTATCAAGTTATCAAAAGATTTACTCGACTACTACATTTTTAATACAGATACTGACAGACAAGCACTTGACTACTATATCACGTGATGTTAAGTTAAGATGCGGTCTAAGACAGAATCGAGCTTGTCTGGAATTGTGCAATAGTAAACGAGCTTGCAATAATACAAATCTTATAATACTTTTGCTTTTTAGGGATAATCGTCATAGAGTAGAATGCGGTGATTAAACATATAGCAATAAATTAATATTATTAATTATTTTATTAAATGTTTTAGTAATAAAGCGCAAATAAAATGTCAATGTTATGCTCATTAGCAAAGTGTTTGCGTTCAACATTACTGGTTGATTAAAATGATTGTCAGGACAAACTATTCAATGAAATGACGTGTCGCTTTAGTACAATAGGCGCTACCTCGGCCATTTTGTCAAATTTTACGAAAATCGAATGTTAAATCGAGAAGCAGTAGCAATTACATTAACTAAGTTAAGCTTCAGCGACATATTATGCGCCGCATATATATAGAAATGTTAGGCGAATGTATGATAAAAGTGATATGTGAAAAATTTGTACTTTTATTAGACTTAAATGGGAACGCGGGGTGCACTTTTCCATACAAATGCATTCCACCGTTTCCTTCCTGGAAAATGCTTCTAGAGCAAAATTTGTTTCTACAAAACATCAAGGTCTGCTATAGCTACGCCCCGCTCCTATAATTTGCTTTTTTTTTACAAACCAATTGCAACAAGAAATATAAGCTTTCTAATCTCCTCTTTAAGATTTTTGAAGGGTCATATTATTATTTGCAATCGGTTGGTCAAAAAAAAATGACTAGGGCGTAGCTACAGTAGACCTTGATTTTTCGTAGATTTTTTTTTTCTTTAGAAGCGTTTTCTAGGGAGGAAACGGGGGAATACATTTGTATAAAAAAGTGCACCCCGCGTTTCCTCTTAAATTTAGTTCAAAGTGGCCAGTACATTTAAGCTGCAATTTAATTTCGTCCGTCCGTTCGGCCGGCCGTCCGTCCATCCGTCCGTCTGCCCGCATTTCATAGGGCTCTCCATGCCGTAATAGGTAGAGACTTGAAATTTTCACGAAGTATGTATTATTATATATAGATTTAACAACAACCCTATCAAATTTAAACACGACTCCATTGTTCTAAAATCTAATAGAGAGTTCGTAGTATATTGTCTGACTAAAATTGATTAAAACCCAGCTTGTGGTTTTACGTTCTACTAAATATATAGAGTGCGTCCGGTGTCTACTAAATTCTAGTTTAATTCCTGTTCATTAAAAAATTTGTTCCACTAAACTCGCTAGGTGGCTTTTGAAACTGTCAGTATATGCATAGTATTTTTTTTAAGTTGAACATATAAACACTATTATAAACGAAATTTTCAACCAACTTCCAAAAAGAAGGAGGTTATCAATTCGTCTGTATGTTTTTTTTTGTGTTTATGTTACGCGATAACTCCGTCACTAAGTGTGAACTACTAATTGTGAATAAATTGTGAACCGATTTGAACGATTGTTTTTTTAATCGGTAGGGTACGTTTTCGAAATGGTTCCATTTCAATTTCATTGGGATTTGATAAGTATCTCCAGAGATATGACGATAAACGTCTCAAACTTGCTACTGAAATTGACTCGCGGGGCATTGAAGTCGGTTGTTCTAGTTTTTAAACTATCTAAATTATATTAAAAACGAATGAAGAACACATGACACAGAAAACATGTAGTTTGTTAGATTTTAAAATGTCTGACCATTGCGTTCATATGCTGTTGAGTTTTCAGGAACTAAGAAGAAAATGTTCTAAACATGAAAATAATTGGATAGATTTGTAACTGACAAAAACAAAATTGAAATGAAGCTAAGCAACATAATGCAATACATATTTTTTTATTAAATTCAAAAGAAAGCAGTATGTAAAGACAAAAGCCACTGAATAAATTCGACAAGATTACAACGGTTAATGTAGCTAGTATTTGCATTGAAAAACTTAATAATATAACTGGTAATAATAATAGTTCTGAAGTAATAACACATGAATAAAGAAGGTAATACATTGCAGAAGATATAACATAAAACAAACGAGGCAAAATACAAACTTCAACTATTTGACGTCGCGTCGTAAAGCAGACGAAAAACTTTTAACCGTTAAGTAGTCTCATTTCGACTATGTTAAAGACAAACTAAAATATAAAGTCTCTAAAGTCTGTAATAAGGAACGTAGGTACTCATAAAACATGTTACAAGACATACTGCCGTGTGTTAATAAGCTTGTATTGGGACTTGTCGATGGAACGGTTGCCGTGTCGTCAGATTATTTAGTTCTTGTGTAAGTAAACGATGTCGCTTTTCACAAATACTAGTAGAAGATGCTGTCTTTAAGCCCCGACACAAAATAGGGGTTGCTATATGTTTGGTATGTATCTGTCAGTGTATCTGTGTGTCTGTATATCTGTGTATCTGTGATGTATGTGTCTGTCAGTGGCATCGTAGTTCCCTAACAGGTAAACCGCTTTTGATTTATTTTTTTGTTTGACAGGTAACTTAATAGAGAGTGTTTTTAGCTTTGTTTCAAAAAAAACCATTCAGCAGTTTTAAGATTATGAGCTTTTTTTTAATTGATGAGGCTATGAGAGAAACGTTTATAGGTATATATGACTATAAAACTTTACATGTTAATGAGTCTCTTAACCTCTTAACCCTCGAGACATTAATAGGCTTGTAACAAGTGAGATAGCGGTCAAACGCTAGTCTCATATAGGCTAGCGTATGACCGCTATTATAAAAACTCTTAGCAGCTGTAATTTTGTGTTTTATTTGATTGCAGTTCTGGAAGTTATCTTATATAACAAAGAAAAAAACAAGTCTGGTTACAATTGAAATTTTTCACTGACTTCAAAAAGAGGAAGAGGTTTCTCATTTCGACTGTATATATATATTATATATATTTATGTTTGTTCGCGGATAACTTCGTTGTTGACGAACCGATTTTGATTATTATTTTTTTGTTGGAAATGAGATATTCCAGGGGTGGTATCATAGTAATTTCATCGAGATCTGATAAGTATCTCCAGAGATATGAAGATAAACACTTCGAACGTGGTACTGAAATTTAATAGCGCGGCATTTGAAGTAGGTTTTTTTCGTTTTTTAAACGATCTTATATTATTGTCTTTAGATGATCTTACATCTATCTTCTTTTAACTTGGGGTAAATAGCGATGTCGTCGGGGATAGGGAGCACGCTTAATCTAGAATGAATACTAAGTTTCCAAGGACAACTGTTGAAACACAGAATGGTAATACATTTTCCGTAATCCACGTATAATACCGAAAAATATGTACACTACATTTTGTTACAAAAATCTATTAATAAACTGTAAAATATGTGTCCCTGACTAAACTATTATTTTTTATGGAATTTAATACAGAGTTATTATAAAATGTAAATGTTTTCTTTTCTTCGAAAAAACTGTGTGTGAAGTTAATTTCACCATTATTTGCGATTTAGGTCAAGTCAAATCAAAGCATTTATTCAGTATATAGGCAAATTAACAATCTGCACTCTCACACGTCGAATAACATTAAACAGATCATTATCAAAAATGATTAATCAAAATATAACAAAAACACAACTCATTATTTTCAGTAAAAAAAAAACAAAAGTAATGAGCCATTCAGCTTTCTACTTAACGTCGAACGTCACACTTAAAACAAATGTTCAATTCTCCTGCTTAATGTAGGGTTGCCAACCGTACTATTACGTGCACCCTTAACCCATTGCATATTTCATTACTTCAGGCAATGTTTATCCAAAACATTGTTAAATAATGAAACACAATAAGTAAATAAAACGCAAACTAATCGCAGTACTAATCAAATCATATTCCGAATTATTAGGTAATTATTGAGGGTAAAACATTGTTCTAAGAAACTCGAATAATTAGTACTGTCTAATTCCGAATAACACCTTAACTATATTATTATACTTCAATTTTAAATAATTTTGGTATTATGTTTATTCTATTTTATTTGTGATTAGTACGCCGGCATGTTAATAATAATAGGTGAAATAATAGGTGATATTATTAATCTGTGTCTTATTTTTTTTACATCCAGTAATGTTACTGGTCCCTTTTATCTCTACATTGGTCAAACCAAAATATGACACACTGTTGGTTTCAGTGTTGATTAACTGACAATAATTTGATACTGTCCCAATAAGCGGCAATCCTACCACAAAACCAAAATGTAATTAAATTGTGTTAAATATCACAATTATGCGTTAAATAAGTATTTATTTGACTGTAATTTTTGTGTACATGTGGCAGCATGCTTTAAATTACTATATCTATCTATACTTAATATTATAAAGAGAGAACATTTGTATTTTTGTATATTTGTAATGAGTAAGCTCAAAAACTACTGAACCGATTTAAAAAATTCTTTCACTAATACATAGAATGGACTTTCGGAATGAAAAAAGGCTATATATTATCCCGTTTAAATCAAAGGTACATTCGTGGAGACCTAATTTGCAACCTAAGTCGGCAAAAAAACGGTCGAAAAAACACGTTTCTTACGAACGCTGCTTAATTGAAAATAGATAGAAGAATATTTTCTATGCAAGAGTTGTACAACTTAATAAGACCTACAAAAATGTCCGCGACAGCATATGTCTATCTCTTAAGGTTGACTTACAGTAACCATTTTAATCTTAAATTTTTTGTTAAAAATATCACATAACTTCCAAGGCTATTTTCAAGTATATAGTATTAATCCTTATCCAAATAATTCCGTTAATTAGCTTTGCCACATATCATAGATTAAAACTGTCCTTTACAGTATATAATTCAAATGAAAACTCTAGAAGATATCACGAATTTCAGCATACGCATCGCAAAATTAATAAAATATTTGCAGTGAAACCACAGATTAGGTCATAGTTACTACGAAAATATTATTATAAGCTTAGCTATGCTGTAGATCCCCACCGATCACAATCAATTTGAAGTCAATATAGTATAATAATATGATCTATTGTATAAAATAATATTCATCTATATATATAATAATATAATATAATATTTTAAATCATCCCGACTGATCTATGTACAATAGCTTTTTCCAATGACTCTAAACACGACCTATAAAATCTGAGCTGTAAGTTGGTGAGGATTTGAGTATTCTGTAGAGTCCAGGAGGCTTCCATGTTCTTACAATATCGTTGAAGAAGAAGATTTTCGAATTGATCAGACCTATGAAAGTTGATTTCATAGCGCAATTAACTAGAAAAAAGCTCATAATTTTATAACGATTGAACGAATTTTCATGAATCAAAGCTAAGAAAACTCTCGATGAAGACATCTATCAAACAAAAAAAAAACTATCAATAATAAAAACAAAATCGGTTCATCCGGTTAGGTGCTAAGATGCTACAGACAGACACACAGATACACACGTTAAACGTATATTACCCCTACATTTTGCGTTGGGGAACGCCGTAAGGTTACGGCGGCAGATGTACTCCTTGGTGGTAAGCTACTTTTTGGTAGATTTAATGATTCCACTACCACTGTACGAAAACTCATGATTCATGAATGCACATAAAACTTTCATTGGTAGGTATATAGCTAGGATTAGAACCAACGACCGTCGGGTCAGAATCAGGGTAACTATCCTTTACGCCAAAGGGCCGTCCAATATCAATACGTAAGTATTATAAAACAAAGTTCATCACTGCGTCTGTCTGTCTGTTCGCAATAATCTCAATAGCTACTGAACGGATTATCATGCGGTTTTCACCAATAGCCAGAGTGTTTATGAGGAAGGTTTAGGTGCATAATTCGTTAAGATTTTGTGTAAATTGGATGAAATATGACGATGGTTGTTAAATATGTTCATATTTTATATTCGATGCAACAAACTGATGCAAATTTTGTAGGCATATATGTTCTACCCGTGCGAAGCCGGGGCGGGCTGCTAGTATACTATATACCTATATATTACGGTTGATACGAGTACGGTATATACATAAAAAATAGTTCATAGGTAACTAAAGTTCAACTACGTCAAAACACATTAAAACGTTGGTTTTAGTCTAAAAGATTGTGCTCAATATCATTATAATTATTGTCTTTTATATTAATGATAACATATATTTTTTTGCGCAGCAGCTCTCTATGTAAGCTTTTCAATCTTACATAGACTTCCAAAAAGGAGGAGGTCTTCCATTCTTCTTTGTTTTTTTTTGTTTTTCATGTTTGTAACGTTATATTACTCTGGCAATTATGAACCGATTAAAGTAATTCCGTTTTTAATTGGTAGGGTACATCTCCGAAGTGGTCCCATCGTAATTTCATCTAGATTTGATAAATATCTCTAGAGATATGGAGATAAACACTTCAAACTTGGTACTAAAATTTATTATTTAATAATGTTTTCGTTGCTCTATATGGAAACTGTATCAATACTTAAATGTATCTGGTTACAAATATTGGTATTTATAGTAGTATTACATCATTGAGCCAAAGAAATAAGTTGAATGTGGTTCACCCACTTATAACTGTTACATAGCTACCCGACTCGGCTTCACTCGGGGTTGAACATAGATATTTTTATAACCCGCGTTTTTAATACCGCGTATTTTTTATATTATCGTGAAGATAGACGTACAGATTTAATCGAAACAACCCGTGGCCCGCAGCTTTACCCGCTTTTAAAAGCATCTGATTCAGATTATAAACTACTAGCAGCCCGCCCCGGCTTTGCACGGGTAGAACATATATGCCTACAAAATTTGCATCAGTTTGTTGCATCGAATATAAAATATGAACATATTTAACAACCATCGTCATATTTCATCTAATTTACACAAAACCTCAACGAATTATGCACCTAAACCTTCCTCATAAACACTCTGGCTATTGGTGAAAACCGCATGATAATCCGTTCAGTAGCTATTGAGATTATTGCGAACAGACAGACAGACGCAGTGATGAACTTTGTTTTATAATACTTACGTATTGATATTGGACGGCCCTTTGGCGTAAAGGATAGTTACCCTGATTCTGATCCGACGGTCGTTGGTTCTAATCCTAGCTATATACCTACCAATGAAAGTTTTATATGCATTCATGAATCATGAGTTTTCGTACAGTGGTAGTGGAATCATTAAATCTACCAAAAAGTAGCTTACCACCAAGGAGTACATCTGCCGCCGTAACCTTACGGCGTTCCCCGACGCAAAATGTAGGGGTAATATACGTTTAACGTGTGTATCTGTGTGTCTGTCTGTAGCATCTTAGCACCTAACCGGATGAACCGATTTTGTTTTTATTATTGATAGTTTTTTTTGTTTGATAGATGTCTTCATCGAGAGTTTTCTTAGCTTTGATTCATGAAAATTCGTTCAATCGTTATAAAATTATGAGCTTTTTTCTAGTTAATTGCGCTATGAAATCAACTTTCATAGGTCTGATCAATTCGAAAATCTTCTTATTCAACGATATTGTAAGAACATGGAAGCCTCCTGGACTCTACAGAATACTCAAATCCTCACCAACTTACAGCTCAGATTTTAAATGTCGTGTTTAGAGTCATTGGAAAAAGCTATTATACTTAGATCAGTCGGGGTGGTTTAAAATATTATATTATATTATTATATATATAGATGAATATTATTTTATACAATAGATCATATTATTATACTATATTGACTTCAAATTGATTGTGATCGGTGGGGATCTACAGCATAGCTAAGCTTATAATAATATTTTCGAAGTAACTATGACCTAATCTGTGGTTTCACAGCTAATATTTTATTAATTTTGCGATGCGTGTTTGTGAAATTCGTGATATCTTCTAGAGTTTTCATTTGAATTATATACTGTAAACGACAATTTTAATCTATAATATGTGGCCAAGCTAATTAACGTAATTATTTGGATAAGGATTAATACTATATACTTGAAAATAGCCTTGAAAGTTATGTAATATTTTTAACAAAAATTTTAAGATTAAAATGGTTACTGCGAGTCAACCTTAAGAGATAGACATATGCTGTCGCGGACTTTTTTGTAGGTCTTATTAAGTGGTACAACTCTTGCATAAAAAATATTCTTCTATCTATTTTCAATTAAGCAGCGTTCGTAAGAAACGTGTTTTTTCGACCGTTTATTTGCCGACTTAGGTTGCAAATTAGGTCTCCACGAATGTACCTTTGATTTAAACGGGATAATATATAGCCTATTTTCATTCCGAAAGTCCATTCTATGTATTAGTGAAATAATTTTTTAAATCGGTTCAGTAGTTTTTGAGCTTACTCATTACAAACATACAAAAATACAAAAATACAAATGTTCTCTCTTTATAATATTAGTATAGATAAATAGGTATACCAAATTTCATCCCTTCTGCCGTTTTTTGTGTGATTCGTAAAACATTATAATGTTGTTAGTATGATTTATTCTTATTTGTAAACAAACTTTTTTAAATACCGACTTCTCAAAGTTATTCTTATTTTTCTAGTCCCAAACTATTGCTACTATAGCCGACAAAACTTGCCATTGCTAAATAGAGGATGCATTTGCCCTGGGTTCTGATTACTACAGGTACTATGGTGTCACTGGAATGGATGACATACTTTCCGTTACGAATGCATGTCTCAATGTCGGGTAGATTTCGTTCTTTTGCGAGTTTATTTCTACTACGAAAAGATAAATTAGGTATGTTCTTAAGTTTATTTGTTACGCCTTTTAACACACCATAAACGTTAGCTGTACTTTTTAGGATTCCGTAGTGCTGACTAGGAACCCTTATAGTTTCGTCATGTCCGTCTGTCTGTTTGTCTGTCCGAGGTTTTGCTAAGATACCGTTAATACTAGAAAGCTGTAATTTTGTGGGGGGGTATGTATATAAATTACGCCGACCAAGTGCTGAAATAAAATTGCGAAAAAATTTTTTTGTAATAAATTTTTTTTTCATCGTCTACCCCATCGTGTGGGATATTTTTGAATAGGTATTTTAAAATGACTGAAGGGTTGCTTGTGTTAATACCATTTTGCGATTCAAAGCACCATTTACTAAATATTAAACTTTAAAGTGCAAATTTTTGTTCCAGTAGGGCGTCCCCCGCCCACTCTAAAAGCTAAACTGCTGGCTTGAAAAATCTGGAAAAATTCGTGATAATATCGCATTTCTTGAAATTTAAAGGAAAATTATAGCGGTTAAGATAAATTTATTAGTTTAGCAGTAATAGTCGTTGAACTTGGGTGTTGGATAATTTTGTACCAAATACAAAATCCTTAGAATAAATCCTTTAAAGTGACAAAGACGGAGTACCTAGTTGCTTGTTTATAACGGGTAAAGACTTGCATTGAATAACAGGCTACTACGGAACCTACACTGCGCGTGGCCCGACACGCACTTGGCCGGTTTTTATTCTTTATAATAACTTTACAAATCACAAACATTATAATCCTTTGAGCCTGCAATATTCTTGAAAAGGGATCTGCAGTTTTCACTTTACGTATTACGATATGTTTATAAATATTTTTATTACCAAAAGTAATTTTAGATTACATAAACGAGTATATAATTGTAAACGCCAATAGTTTATAGCCAGAAACACCAACCTGTTTAAAATATCATATAGTATTAAAATATTATTATTATTTCATCTTATACATTTTAGTATGTTCCTTAGAGTTTTTTAGAATCTCGCGTGCCCTTTTAAAAAATGAAATCTGTCCATATATAGCACTAATATAGCAAACTTAGCCTCCTCTCTCTCCTCCACTCTTTTTAAATTTTTTTTCGGCACATCTTATGTAGTTTGAAGTTCTTAGTGATCCTCTCGAATTAAATTGAAATCCGTTGATAAATGACGCTACAGAAAACTTTCCCCCCTTTTCTCTCCACTCTCCCTTTTTGTATTTTTCCGCAACATCTTGTGTAGAATGAAGTCCGTAGTGTGCCTTTCCTTTCCTTTCTGCCTTTCCAATTTTACTGAAATCCGTAGATAAATAACGCTGGAGCAAACTTCTCCTTTTCCTCCCCTTTTTTTCCCAACAAAAAAATCAAGGAACTCGTTCGCCAATTTTCGTCAAAATCAGTTGAAAAATGTGACCTGTAAGCAAAAACAGACAGATATACAAACATCCGGACAAAATCATTATTGGCATTGAGAGCTACGCTCGCTACGCTCGCACGGTAAATTATATAATTCAAAGGCACAAACTATGGTAAGAGGAGTTTACCCATAGAATATAGAATAGAGAGAATTTACCCATACGATTCACAGCCAGATATCAGACTTTTTAACTTAGCCCCGCATTCACACCAACCTATTGCTAGCAGCATTCATTTCTATCAAAACGTGTAATTGGCAATTATTTCTGTGATTAATTGTGCTTTTAAAAGCAAACTATATTTAAATAGTTTTAGAATATAATTTAATTAAAACCTGTAATTTTTCGTACTACTCACAAGAAGGATCACTGTTGTTACAACTAGATCTTATTCTGCAACTACAAACTTAGAGCAAATTAAGTAATACTATGAATAAAATATTTGTAGAATACCTCGTTTCCGTATATAAATGTGAATAAAGCAAAATTAATTACGATGAACTTTTAAGTGCTAGCAACTGTCAACCCAAATCAGTTATAGAGCTTTTGTGGATTATCATTCGATTATCCAAACATTAATAAATTTGTGAGCAAATAAGTAAATGTTAACTACAGTGAATCAATATTGGTAAATAGTCGATAAGAATGTCGACGAAAGTAAAATACTCAGTGATTAAAATAAACATATTTGAAATCGATAAAAACATTGGATTGAGGAATCAAGGATTCGCAGACGTTTGCTCTGATATGCAATTTTAGGGGAATTAATAGAAACGTATAATATACCAAAAGTTATTAATGAAAATTTTATACTTTCCAATGATTTGTTATAATCTGCCTGTCTTTCTAATCAAAACCTGTATCAATTTTTACGGATTTGCTTAGTTAAAAAATAATTAAAATAAATAAATAATTGAGTAATCGGTGGCGTAATCGGGAGAACGGTTGGTTTTGATGCCAGAGCAACCGAGTTCAAACCCCACGTGCAACAATAAATGTAGTAATCGAAAAATGTACGTGCGCTTCTCACAGTGGCCCACCGGTGAAGGAAAAATTATATATTTCAACAAAACAACATTAATGATGTCATTAATGTTTTTTTGTTGAAATAATTAAACGAACGAATCTTTATTTTATTCAAATTCTCATTCAATTCACTAAAGTCGTAAAGGCCTATCTACATTCTATCTAATAGATTTTTTTTAAATATAGAACAGTAAACCAGAATGCAGCACCACCTGATGCTAAGTGATTACCGCCACCTATTGACAACTGCAATACCATAGGTGCTTGAATGTTTCTTAGCGTTTGACCACTATATCACCTGTTGGTAAGTGATGATGCGGTCGAAGATGGTAAGCACGCTAGGCTTAGAATGGGAACTGGCTCTCAAGGATAGCTGCCGGAACACATAATATATTTCAACAAAACAACATTAATGATGTCATTAATGTTGTTTTGTTGAAATAATTAAACGAACATACCTTTATTTTATTCAAATTCTCATTCAATTCACTAAAGTCGTAAAGGCCTATCTACATCCTATCTAATAGAATCATCATCATCATCATAATCAGCTGGTATCAGTCCACTGCTGGACATAGGCCTCTCCCAAGTCACGCCACTGACTAATTAATGACATCGTAAATAATTATTAAAGAACATACATCATTGTAGTGTAATGATTTATTGCTTTACATCATCGTGGGAAAAATACTCTGAATATAAAGACATGTTGTATTAAAGATTAAGATATTTTTGTAAATATTGATACATAACTTTCGTACTTTTTTTGTACTGTAATACGTTTTTAGAGCGTTTATATTAAATAAAGCGCATACTCATATCATATTAAAAAAATAATGTGAAAAAGATAGATGAAGGGATGTTTGTTAATCTTTGTGAGTTAACGCAAATTATGGCTGAACGGATTTTAATGATATATTAAGATTAACACATTATGGTCCAGCTTTACTGGTACCTGATAAAATTTTAGATAGTTATCTGACATAAGACGTCATATAAAAATTGCCAAAAGTCTGTCAGATAAGTTCATATTAGGGCTTATCAGTAACATTTTTATTGGTGTGTTTGTTTGGTTTACATATTTATATGTAGAAAAAATACCCTACTTTTTTTATACACACAGCGCTTATCCACGCATAGCCTAAAAGGAGGCACCAATTCATTAGTTTGCAACATTAGAAAAAATATTAGGTACATCAAAAACCAGCGTTATGATCAATTTCACAAGCTTTTCGATCCAGCATGTTGTGGTATGGTGAATATAGTATTTTTATTTTTACACGTGAAGCCCTTGAAGCGCCATCTGGTTTTTGCTGGCATTGAAATGACGATCACGTCATGTAGAAATACTGTGTGCGATGGGAATTTCAATAACTAAATTAAAAAGAACCATGCGACTATGGGCTCGTTTAATTATTAAAACCATGTGCACGTGCATTTATATATTTTTTTGCAATAAAGTTTGAGATGTTCAGTTGTTTACAATGCTGCCAGTTTTGTTGTTGCATTAATAATTCATAATGTTTGCTATAATGTTGATATAAGAAGCATACCAACTTTTATTTATGTGATGAATATAGAACCTAGGCGACCGAGTTTTGCTTTGTTTTTAATGCTAAATTGCGAAATTTTACAAAGTTACTGCATTTCGAAATTCTATATCATTAAATATATTATAATTATACATATATGTACATGAACTGCTCATTTATATATATTTATATTAGTACCAAACTTTAAATATATATATGTAGGTAATCCAAAAAAGACAAGAGATTAAAATCTGTAAAGAAAATGAGAAAAAACTAATTAAAAAACTAAAGAAAACTTCACATTGGTATCAATATGACGTATTCTTTTTAACCGACAACAATACATGCCACTTAAGACCCATATTTTTATTTCATTCTAGATAAATCACTATTATAAAATCAACGGCATACGAGTAATAGGTAAATCTATTCATAAAAGAAACTATATGCAGCTTATGTTCAGTATTATGATAGTGTAATCAGCAAAGTATAAATGCAATGCAATAACAATTATAAATACAAGTATATTATCCTTAATTTAACAGCTAATAGTACCTTACAACTGTGCTTATAAAACCAATCCTGCTTCAAGTACTGAGAATATAATTCTCGTATAGCGCACAATTTTATTCGACTGAAAATAATCGTTCAATTGCAGCTGTAATTAATTTTATTTTCATAGTACTTAATCAAAATATAATAACGGTTAGTACAATGGCTTCCATCAAATTTCTGTGTGGTCAGTGTAATATATCAGCTCATATCAATAATTCATGTTTTTTTTATGGTTCCGTACCCAAAGGGTACTTACGGAACCCTATTACTGAGACTCCGCTGTCCGTCTGTCTGTCTGTCTGTCTGTCTGTCTGTCTGTCTGTCCGTCTGTCACCAAGCTGTATCTCATGAACCGTGATAGTTAGACAATTGAAATTTTCACAGATGATGTATTTCTGTTACCGCTAATAACAACAAATACTAATAACAGAATAAAGTTAAAGATAATAGAAGGGTCCCCATACAAGTAACGTGTTTTTTTCGGCATTTCACGCCATCTATGAACGTTTAGTTAGGTAAACGTCCCATAGATGGCGTTATATTGATATGTCGATCCCCAACACCTTTGTTAGACGTTAGATGGCGTTATAAGAAATGAAATGTTTATTATTTATTATTTTTTGCTGGCATAAAATGGTAGTGGTATTTTTTGCTCGATCTTATAAAATACTGTAGTGTGGTACGGAACCCTACGAGTGCGAGTCCGACTTGCACTTGGCCAGTTTATTTAATGTATATACAGCGTAATTCCGTTGTTAATAAACCGATTTATAAACGACGAAATTTAAAAAGGTGGTTCATTGTTCAAAATTAGACGTGTATTTTATTTGTATTCGATTAATAATAATTATAGTATGTTTCTAGATGATCCGATATTTAATATCATATATGTTTTTTGAATCTTGACCTTTGAAGATACACAATTGAATTCACTACAAATTTAAATTTGCAGTTATAATATATACATATATATTTATACATAGTAATATGTATATATATATATATATATATATATATATATATATACATATTACTAGTTATAATATATACATATATATTTATACATAGTAATATGTATATATATATATATATATATATATATACATATTACTAGTTATAATATATACATATATATTTATACATAGTAATATGTATATATATATATATATATATATATACATATTACTATGTATAAATATATATGTATATATTATAACTGCAAATTTAAATTTGTAGTGAATTCAATTGTGTATCTTCAAAGGTCAAGATTCAAAAAACATATATGATATTAAATATCGGATCATCTAGAAACATACTATAATTATTATTAATCGAATACAAATAAAATACACGTCTAATTTTGAACAATGAACCACCTTTTTAAATTTTTTCGTTTATAAATCGGTTTATTAACAACGGAATTACGCTGTATATATATATATATATATATATATATATATATATATATATATATATATATATATATATATATATATATGAGACATATAGAATATCATATATATATATATATATATTAAATATATGTAAAGTATTACAACTAAAATATTAGTTTGTATGCATAGAAAATAGAAAAAGAAAATAGTAAAATAACAATTTTATAGTTTTAAAAGTGTGTTTTCACATCTTATATAAAACCTTTTTTTTGGTTCAAACTTCGAATCAAAGTCGATTTTTTTGTATTTTTAAACGACCCTGTATATGGAACAAGGATAATCAATTGTCAGGTGATGATAGCTAGAATCAAGCTAATTACGTACAATATTTATTCAAAAACAATATTTATAATACAATATTTATTTTAAAAACATTGCTAATATATCTTTTTGTACTAATATTTTTTTTTTTTTTAAAGATTACTCGCAATGTGGGTTGCACATTACTAGTATTCTTGTTAACCCCGCCAACTAAGCTAAATATTAATTGTACAAATGATGACCTACAAATGTGTTATCAACGCAGAAAAGAAAAAAATAATTATTTATTTACATCAGTGTCAATTTTAACAATGATGTGCATAAATGCATTTAAAATGGTTTGCATGTTCGCTAACTGTGCTGCGGCGGAAAGGGGTGGTTTTTGTGTAAATGTCATAGCTGTTCTATGCCTCATTTTAACATAGCTCTACGGTATATGTGTAAAGGTTTTCAAGCTATTTCTGGTTTACAAAGACATTTTGCTTCTTTTCGCGATAATGATAGTCATATTAAATCAACAAGCATTTGTACAATATTAGTAGGATTCCAGAGTGCATTATCGGTATTTTACTACATGCCTTGAAAAGTTTATAATTGAATTAAAATATTCACCAAATACTTGGATGAGTTTATCGAAATTGCACAAATAATTGATTTTCAATAATTTCTGCATGATTCAATGATTTCCAATAATTTTTACCTGCAATTTTACCCCATTGACTCTTTCATGAGTTGAATACATTCGTTCGATGCTTACCGGCCCCTAACCGAATAGCCTAAGTTTAGCCCAAACCAAACATTCTTGGTGTGCTTAAAAAAAGCTAATATTGCACTCTGAAAATAAAAAGTAGATAATTTTTTCATGTATGTTTGGCAATACTGATAATAACTGTGTTGCTTGTGTTTTTATAGGCGGTGACCACGTTTGATCAAGTCGACAAATGACTTGTTTGTCACCTTTGATAAAAAAAATTTATTTGAAGCACATTTTTTACGCGTCGTACTTTAAATTTATCTAATTACCATTATGTTATCCTTATCGCGCGTTTGACAGATTGGGGTAGATGAGAAAAAGTGTCCGACCGACACTTTTGTCATCTCATACAGCTAGGCCTCATGCCACTACACTTTTCGGTTATTATTTAGAAAAAGATAACGACACTAAAATAGCTTAATAAACGAAAACTTGAATATATTACAAACAATTTTGTTACCATTCCTTCATTGTGGCTGTCATTGAATAATAAATAATATGTAGAGAACGGAACATAGTTCCTACCGGGTGTTCCTCACCACCTATCGCTCCGTTTTTCTTATTTTTTAGACTTTTAAAACAGCATTAAAAGTAGCATAATAAGAAACTCGACTTTATGAATCGATACGATTTTATAATTTTTATTTATTTGAGTGATCCCAGTCAGGATAATATTATATTAATTTAGGCCAATCTCATAAGTTTTCATCAGTCGATGGTTAAATTTTCAATGTAATCGGAAGTACTGATTTTTGTGAATATTGCGTTGAAAGATTCCGATATATACATACATACATACTGACAGATTAAGCTAATAAAATCGTGTTAATCATGGTAACTTGATATCTAATTAAGGAAATTGTAACTACGCTTGCGTCACTTCATTCCAAACTGTAAGAATAGCATAGATAAATCTGAGCTGAGTTGTGTCATAGGCTAAGAACGTTATCTACTGATAACGACTTTGATAACAGTTATCAACCTTGACTTGGCGTGACGACACCTGTCTTCTCATGACACACTTGTTTCCGGCGAAACATTTTTTAAATAAGGTAATTAAAATATGCTTAGAGGAAGAACATGCTGCTTGCCTAATGTTATAATGTCTGTTTACAATACTATTAACCTATTTTTCCGTTACCGTTACCTGAATATTTATTTAAAAAAGATCTAAAATACAATTACAATTAAAATTTACTTTAACTTTTTAATGCATATAGTAGGTTTGTGTAAATAATAAATATTATACTAATATAACTTCATATTAATTAATACGCTTTTATTAGCTTCAGACGTATGTATGTTTGTATGTTAGTATGTAACGGAATCTTTGAACATGATTTAAACCCCCTTCAAAACGTCGGATTAACTCGAAATTGGCATACTTATTAAGCACCGATGACAATAAATAAATAAAAAAAATTAATAAAAAAAAATTCGACTAAAAAATGAAAAATAAATAATAGTTTAAAAAAACTAAAAAAATACGCTTTTATAGAAAATCCAACTAAAAAATAGAAAATAAATTTTATTAAATTTGAATTAAAAATAGTGTAAGAAAAAATGATTTTATTGTAAAAAAAAAGCGTGGGGTGCTTTTCAGGATATTATCAAAATAACCCTTCTAGTCATATCTGTTCATAAAATATTTGGAACTATTGATACCATGCACCCCACGCTTTTTTTTTACAATAAAATCATTTTTTCTTACACTATTTTTAATTCAAATTTATTAAAATTTATTTTCTATTTTTTAGTTGGATTTTCTATAAAAGCGTATTTTTTTAGTTTTTTTAAACTATTATTTATTTTAGGGATCATCTGAACCATCGGTAAAATTTATTTGAAAATAATAGTTCTGGCTAGCTAAATAACAGTTCCAGAGTATTGATTCGGTTGTGTGTTTTGTTATTATGAGGTTATCATTTCACAAATGTAGTAATTATTCTTGTGTTTATTTTTCCATTTTACCGCCAATTGTGATTGTGAACCGATAGTTTTTTTTTCACGAAATATATCTCAGGTATTGTCTTTTAACATTTTTAATCAAGACTCGATTGTTATCTTTGGAGATATGGAGTTAAATACTTGTCAGTGAAAATAACTTGCGTGGCAAGTAAAGTAGATTCATCTCACATCAGACATATGCCTCTTCAAACCCACGCCAATGAGCTTATCAAAGCTCATTGGCGTGGGTTTGAAGAGGCCTATCTAGATCTATGAAGGATCACCTTCAGCACTTATTTTTATTCTATTCGATATAAAATGATGTTTATTTATTTTCACCTGTCCTGGTATGTGGGTGATTAAATCCTAAGGCTTCGCTAGAGAGCGAGCGGGACGGGGTATGATGTTCACGTCGCGTGATCGCTAGCTCTTGTGCGATACTATGACAATGTATGGAAGAAACCACACAGAAACTGGCGCATAAAGATTTGTGTGGTGGTCAAAGCTAGCAAGTGCACACTTTGGCAAACGGAACGCGCGCCCTGTAATGTTCTTTTTTTTAGAACTATAATTTTAATAGAATGTCAAGCGCTTTTTTTGCCTAGTTAGCCTTAGCAAAAGCAGTAGAACTTGCACATCATAATCGTCGTATAAAAACGGATTAAAAGGTGGTTCTTTGGAAAAATATAATTCATAACTGGCATCACGCTCCGCTAAGCCAAGCTTGGCATGTTCAATCCAGCCCAGCGAAAGGCGACGTGATAAATGTGACCAACACACCGCAGTCCCACGACGCTTTCATCACGCCATGCCGACATCATAGCCTATTCCGCTCTCTGTATGGCGAAGCCTTTAGATCCTTATCTTGGGACCAGCTAAATCAGTAATGAATGTAAGACTAAGACGTATGGATTGACTTTTGGAAGCTTTCGAGTTTCCACACAGGCGTTTATTTCTGGCTGTGGTTAGTTCAGGACTGCCAAATTTGGTTCGGCTTATGTTGGAAGACTAGATGCAAAGTTTATGCAGCTACTGATTCTAGTTAGTCACTATACGTGGCACTAGGTTTATAATTTAAATTACAAAATGAAGTCCTTACGAAATCATTGACTAATTAAATCAACGCATTGCTTAAGAAACCACGGCTTAACATGAATTATACATATACTTGGTAATATGAAATTTAGGCAAGCACGTTTCGTTTAGTGTAAGCTTCCGCTAAGAATGAATTATTTGAATACCACAGTAAATGTTTATAGGAAATTTGAAACTCTCACGTTGACATTTCGAAAAATACGACGCATTGCTTGGGCGGCAGTAAAATACCAAGTTACCAAATATGGAAGACACATAAAATTGATTTATTTGTGTTCATGTAATTGTGATTGACAGAATAATTATGTAGGTTTTGTTTCAACATACCATTACGAAATTTGAAAGATTACAGAAATTAAGAGTTCCTAAAACATTCGAGCTTTTATGTGAACTGCCTACGAAAAGACCTACAAATAAATCTAAATTAAAGTGGATTGCGTGCACAATCACAGATCTCACCTGCCCATCGCGGCGGCATGCATCAAAAACAAAAGTTCAAAAACTAATGACAGCTGTCATTATGACAGATGTGCTGAGCGAACGAAGTCAGCCGTGCACAATCGACAAAGATGAACGACCGATAATGATGACATGCGACTAGAATGATAGAGACAGGGTGTGTGGAGAATATGGCATAATATTGCTATCGTTATTAAATAAAATTCAATTTAAAAGCCAACAACGTACGCAATATGAAAATAATTATTGCTATTTTAATTTAGTAGTTCTATAATTAAAATGTATACAATTGTTATTTTCTATCCAAGTATCTCCATAAGTCAATATTCATAGAAGTGGTTATAAGTTTCTACAAGAAACAACAAGTTAGTGGTACAATATTTAACATTCCCATTTCTCTTGGCGTAAAATACATGCAATTTACTCACCAATATCGGCGCTAAACTAGTACGTACTATGGTAATTAATTATCTTGCACACGTCTTCCAAGAAGTATCATCGTGAAATTTGGTAAACTATACTAATATCCATTCGTGCATCCACGATGAGACCCATCAAAACTTTATCGCTCGCAAACGAAAAATTAGATTTTTGACGGATTCTAATAAACTGTGAAACAAAAGAAAGTATGGTTTTGATTAAAAATATAAAACTTTATGTTTCTGATCAAAAATAAGAATTGATGTGTTCGCCAAAATAAGAAAATAAAATAAATGCCTTGGACTCACTACGACCTGTAACGGATACACAGGACATAGAAGAAATTCTTAGACTCTTTCTGGAAGTCACGCAATTTACACAAACCCTACCATACTCCGAGAGTTTTAAAACGTTTAAAATGCATTATGTCGTTAATGAATCCATAATACCTACTAAACTTTTAATAGAACTTCATGTTTGTCACTTAAAAATTAAATGATCTCGAAACATAAAAACAAACAAGCTATGTATTTTGCACATTACATTACATAGTAGTCTTTTTAACCTCCTCAACTAAGCTAAATAATGCTTGTGTCTGGTGGGTTCAATAGTGCTATGGGTGGAAATCAAACTCACGACCTCTCGATCGCCGGGCCAACGCTATAGGCATTGGGTTATTACCGCTTAAAATGTTAATGTTATTTGTGTCAGAATCTACTTAAAAGACGCTGAAATCGTTACTACATTTAAACTCTTTGTCGAATAAAAATCACAAGAATCTGCAAGCAATTGTTTCATGCCAATTTCGGTCTGTGCAACTCTTTGACGTTGTGTGGAATAGTTCCAAACAAAAATACACACGTATTGTTGGAACACAAACTTTGTGCAGTTATCGAGAACGAAGTTGCAGTCAATAGAACACCAGGATAAATGAAAACGCACCGTTTGTCGATATGAGGTGTCACAAAGGGGCCTGGGTGCCCCTTGTTGCAGCGCTGTGTTTGTTGGAGGTGCAAGGACAGTTTCAGGTTGAACGTAAGTAACTATATTTTTAACAACTTATGTTTTAATCCAGCAATCTAACAGAGCCCCAATAGAGCCATAATAGGTCTAACGAAGTTTGACAACACATACTCGTCTCTTCTGAACATAGCCTCAAATTAAGGATAAATAGTCCTAGACACTCATTTTGATTTAACAACTGCAATAAAGAATAAAATTATTTAATTATTTAACATAGGAAATATTATATGTCTAATACAGTACAACCCCTATTATTTTTGAATGAAGCTTATAATTTTGGTTATGTTCTAGCCCAAAATATCCCAATTGCATTTGTTATATTCAATTGGCAAACAAAATGAAATCCAACAATATGTGTATTTGTTTAGATACAAACAACCGGTTGAAATTCTGGTTTTGCATTCATACTGGTGGGCGTGTTTTAATCATATTTTAGTACCGGACCGACTCCGCACAACATGGAAGCTTTTACCCTGGATGTGACAACGTGACAAAAATCACAAAAATATTATGGTATGCACAAAAATGCAAATTATTCATGTGCTACTTTTATTATCTCAATACACTTAAGAGGGAACGCGGGATGCCCTTTTCCATACAAATGTATTCCTCCGTTTTCTCCTTTCTCTTTTCCTGGAAAATGCTTCCAGAGCAAAATTTGTTTCTAAACAAAATCAAAGTTTGCTGTAGCTGCGTATCATCTGCTTTTTTTGACCAACCAATTAAAATTTAGAAGCGTCATTTTGAATTTCGAATATCTTTTCGTAATAAAATATCATAAGTTATGGATTAAAGCATTGTGAATTGCAAAGACATGAGTCGAAGGAGAGGCAGTTTTCGAATCCGAATTTGATTTCGAATGGTTGACAATCTGACTGCGTTTTCAACCGATTATCATGTGAGCTGGTTCGATAAAATTGTACAAAAGAATTTTGTTGATTATAGTGGAGATATGGGGTTTGAATCATAAAAAATCATATGTCAGCCATTCAAAAATGTCACACAACTGTTTTGTTATCCTTATTAGGCACTTTTTTGTCCGTTCAAGTTTTTTATCCGATGCACTTCAAAGGTTCGGGTGTGTAAAAAAATTAAAATAAAAAAATTATATCCTGTGTCACAATGAATCCCAAGGGAATATAAGCTTTTGTTCACTTCTTTACTTGCATTTGATCGATAATTAAAGTAATGAGGTATTCAGCTCACAGACCCACTAGTAAGTTAATAAGAATAAAAAACACCTACAACGAGTTAATTATAAACACCCCAGATTTCATATTCATTGATGACCACACAGGCCAGATATCAAGAATTTTAGATCTAGTTCAAAGTCATAAAACAAAAATATCAAATTTCAGTAAGGTAAACATGTAGGCCGTTTTCTGTGAACTGCTCATTGTTATTATTTTAGTGACTGTAGTTACGAAACTGTTAATATTGTTGTTATTTTAGTTACTTGTGGACACGGATTACTGTCTTATAGATACCGCATAACACAGACAACAAAAACTTGTCACGGAATCAATTAGAAGTTTTTAGGTATCGCTGATTTCAACTACCATTTTTTGTTTCTATTAAGTACATTTAAGACAATGTGCGATACTTAGACATTTTTGCTATTGTCTCAAATTAAAAATGTATGCTGACTATTCTAAAAAAAAAATCGCAGTATACCTAAACCTTTAATGTAAATGCGTGGTATGTTTAAGATCTTGCTTACGGAATATATAGCATGCTTAACTATGTTTGTAGATAATTTGCACTGGTTTACTGACACATTTACGAGAGCATTACTATCGATCTATTTTCGATCGTGTGACATTCGTAGGCATTGCGGTCGCATAGTGTCACAATTTTCTAGCAATAAAACAAGTACCTATATTGAACTAGAAAAATAATAACAAATTTAATTAAATACAATTAAAGAAAACAAAAACAAATATATTGTAATGAGGCAGTATTATAGCATATATATATATATATATATAGTCATAGATAATATTTAATAAAATTTTATACGTTAAATAAAATTGTATTGAAAGAAAGTTTTTACCTGACTGCGAAAGAAGAAGGGTTATGTTTTTCGAGTGTATGTATGTATGGTTTATCACTACTGCAAGCAAACACGAAATTATTAATTAATTATTAATCGTAGCAATCATTTATATATCTTTAAATTCTTAAAATATTTACAAAAAAAATTGGTGTGAATTTATTTCACTGGATACTGGAATATAATATAATAAATTGATATTGTCAACATTGTATCAGAGTGTCGGTTCCGATTAAGAAATATTTTTCTAATACATGGTTCTTCCAGTATCTGTAATTCCTAGTAACTTCTAGCGTTCACTGGGCGGGACACAATCAGGCTCTGTGGCTAGCTGGTCCTTACAAAACATTATGTCCCGTTAGCGTCCCGGTCCCGCAACAGTAGGCGGGACCATGTCCCGCTAAAATAATCCGATTACATTTTTATGCAGTCTTTATATTTTGTACCTTTAACAGATGCTTTTTGATAAAAGGATCTTTTTCAATGTCAAATTCAAATAATGTCTAAAGGAAAGAGGAGACATATTAATAATTATAGCAACTAGCTCGTATCCTCACCTGTGGGCCGTGGTTAAGCATTTTTAACCGACTTCACAAAAAGGAAGAGGTTTTTAATTCGTCGGTTTTTTTAGGGTTCCATACCCAAAGGGTAAAACGGGACCCTATTACTAAGACCAATACTTACTTATTTATGTATGTCCACCAATTCCTCGAAGATGCCTGAACCGATTTGGAAAATTATTTTTTTGTTTCAAAGTGTAGCCTTCCCAAGTGATTCCATTTAAATTTAACGAAATCGGTCAAGCCGTTTTTAATATATCAAGATTTGTCATAGTCTTTCTCTTCTCTATAACATTCTATTCAATCCTTCTACTCCGCGTTATCTTAAAGAACGCTTTAACTTCCTCTACAGTTCTAACTCTCTTTCTCTAAGGTCATCAGAAAACTTAACCCTGAACTTTCCCGCACATGGTTCCAGTTTTTATGATAAAGCTTTTACCGTCCAGGCTGTTAGGCTCTGGAACTCTCTTCCCGAACCTGTGAAATCTTCACAATCCCTTCATATTTTCAAGAGCCGTTTAAAAGCTTATCTTTCATCATAAATAGTGTTAAGCTGCTTCTGTCTGTTCTGTCAATCTGTTTAAAATTTAAAGAATGCGTGTTTAGAAATGTATGTAAGTAATCTGTGTTTATTATTATAGGTAAGTAGGTATGATTATGTTAGTTTAGGTATAATATGTTATTCTTTTCATTTTAATTTAAATTAGGCGCACCCTGCATTAAGCTACTATTTCGATCCTATCCATACAAAGGTTTGTCTGGAAGAGATCGCTGTTAGCGATAAGACCGCCCATTGTTACACGTTAAATTTAAGCTGTAAAAGTTATATGTGTCTGTATCTTTGGTGTCGCAATAAAGAGTTCATCTATCTATCTATCTATTTGTATTACGATGTATTTATATACCTCGATGAGATGCTACTAACTACTGGCTACTTTGACTAACGCGACGTTTGAAGTCGGTTCTTCTAGTTTTTTTAACGATCTTAATTTATATGTCCTTTAGATATGCTACCTTTCAGCAAATTTTAGCCTAAACGGGTCAGTGGACTTGTATATTTTTATAAGTAGTGCTGATTTAATCCTTATGTGATGAGTTTTACAATTATAAGCGATCACTGAGTGATAAGACTATATATATAAAGCTATATAGCTAGCTAAAAAATATTGATGAAAACGGGTTATTTATAAATACATCAAAAGTTATTTATCGGATGCATTTCCGAAACATAATCGCGAGTGCATGACGGTCAGTAAAAAAAATATGTTGACTGGGTTCTGACAGTTAGAATATTACGAAGTAGATTTTCGCTCGAAACTTACATTGCATGCATGCATGCAATAATTCCTGTTCCTGATATCCTGTAGGAACAACGAGTCTTTGTACAAACGAGAGCAATAACCACTTGAACACAGTCATCTCTTTAGACTTCTTATGAAGGTATCATATCAAAACACATCTGGGGCCAATCTTTCTCTTTAGGGCTCGCTACTCAAAGGGTACCAACGGAATCCTATTACTGACTTCGATGTCTATCCGTCCGTCCGTCCATCTGTCCGCCTTTCACAGGGCTGTATCACCTTAACCGTAATAGGTAGAAACTTGAAATGTTCACAATATTTATTACTATGGGCGCTATAAAAAACAATTACTAAAATCAAATATCCAAGAGGGTCCCCGGACGGACGGACCAACAGCAAAGTCTCAGTAATAGGATTCCGTGGGTACGGAACCTTAAAAACTGACTCCACGTGTCATATCATGCCAGTGAGTCATTTTCAGTAGCAACTTTAAACGTAACGTATGTATTGTGACGCAACTATCGGATTTGCCAGATTGGCTATACCGATCATCGTTGGGTGGCATTAACAGTGTTAAACCAGTACTAGATCTAAATTCGTGACCAGGCCACCTGAATTACGGTTGCGGTTCCTTGTAGCATTCCTATGTATCGTAGCAAAAATAGGCCGAAAGCCCAGGTGTTGACTGTGACATTTGCTAGCGTTGTTGATTAGGTACGCCCTTATATAGGTACCATTTGTATATTGTTTTTATTACCTCACAATATTTAACACATATAAGTATCAGTGCATAGTGCACAAGTATAAGTACAAACAAGTATTTAATGTAGCTTTTACTTATTGACTTTGTGATAATTATAGTCAGTCCCAGACTCCTTAAGTTCTTTCTATATATATTATATTGTAAATAAAGATATTTTAAAAATCAAATCAATCTTTCTAATTTAAATCTACAGCTACAGCTATTAGCTTATAATTTATAATATTTCACTGAACACAAATGAAAAATAATAACTATACCTAAGAACTAGAATAGATTTAGCGTATTAATTTAATATTTACCTAATAAATAATGCAATACTCATGACCGTTTGTATTTAATTTAGTTAGGCTTGTTCTAGGTACGATGTATCTAAGCCTAGAAACAACAGTATATATTTTTAACAGCAATATATTTGGTTTGCCTTCCCTGTAGTATAGGCATTGGCATAGTAGTTACAAATTACCACTAGAATGGTCATTCATGAATGCATCGATTATTTTTTTTAATGACCGAGCGAGCGCGAATCGCTATCAAAGCGTCTCCCTTTCAGTTTGGGCAAAAATGTTTTTGTATGTCCGGTGGATAACCGAATGTTCAGCTGTTTTCCTCTTTAGGACGCAATTATCAACCGATTCTCATAAGAGTTTACAAAATGGCGGAGTTATAGGGAGTTGAAAATATTTAAAAAAAAACATATTTCAGTCATTTCAAAATATGTTCATAAAGTCACAAAACTTTAATGTTACTTTTGTCGGAACAACTTTTTAATCCGATAAACCTTAGGGGGTCGGGGATGTATTATTCAGTTTTAAGCTATGCAATTACCTATGACCTAATGACCTCCTATTAAGGAGGACTGAAGTTCTTTAACAGACTTCAAGAAATGTTTCTCAATTCGACCTTGTATTTTTTTGTATGTGTGTTCGCGGATAACTTCGTCGTTTATGAACTGATGATTTTTTTTTGTTGGAAAGAAAATATTTCAAGCGTAGTACCATTATAATTTCATCGAGATCTGATAATTATCTTCAAAGATAGGTCGATAAAAGTCTCAAACTTGCAACTGATACTTATACTCGCGCGGCATAGAAGTCGGTTGTTTTAGTTTTTAAACTATAATTATTATAAATAATAAGCTATGTTATGATAGACTGACGAAGACTAAAGCCCACACAGCCATAGGCCAGAATATCTACCACCTGTAGACGACCATCTATGAAAGCACATAGAAAATCCATTGGATTTTTGCCATTGCTATTTGAACCGGCTTAAAAGTCAAGGTATCATCTATATATACACGTATCAATCCCTAAAGCCAAGGGGCTGTCCAATTTTTTTAAATTATTTGTGCTAAAGTATAAACGGGTGTTAGACACATATACAGCACATTTTTCAGTAAAAAAAATTCTTATATTAGAAATTAAAATTTAAGATCGTTTACAAATCGAAAAAACCGTCTTCACATGCTACTGTAATGAAAATATCCACTTGTCATAATCATGTCATCAAAGTATCAAATTTGATATTGTTTATCTCCATATCTCCGGAGATGATTATCAGATCTCGATAAAATTTGAATGGAATCAAACGGGCCTACCGTTTGATTCCATTACTCTCTACTTAATCTTTCAAACAAAAATTATTTTATCAAATATTTTTTCAAATCGGTTAAGTTTTGACCGAGTTCTAGGGTAAAAAAAAGTCGAATTGAGAACCTTTTTGTGAAGTCGGTTAAAAATAAGCGGGGTCAGCTATTCATAGTGATGATTATAGGTACCTAGTTTTATTAGTAGGCACTTCCTTGTGAGAAAGTTCAAAGGTACGTCTGAAGTGGACCCTGCAGGTCACGAGGCAATTGATCTTATGAGATGTGCTATCAATATTCATGTCCCAGTTTCAATGACATCTTTAAAGAGATTACGAACTCGCATCTATTCTATGGATTAGCTTTTTAGGGTTCCGTACCCATAGGGTAAAACGGGACCCTATTACTAAGACTCCGCTGTCCGTCTATCTGTCTGGCTGACTGTCTGTCTGTCCGTCTGTCACTAGGCTGTATTTCATGAACCGTGATAGTTAGACAATTGAAACTTTCACTTAGATAGCGTTAGACGTTAGATGGCGTTATAAGAAATAAGCGCGCGACTCACAACTCTGTTTTGATAAATAATTTAATAATTTTTTTTTTCGCTGGCGAAAAATTATTGTGGTATTTTTTGCTCGATCTTTTTATATACATATCACCATAGTACAAAGGTTAATACCGCTTTTGGTGAATTCTTTATAAACATAACTGTTATTTGTTACATTTTATTTAGTTAATACATAAGTTTATATCAATTTGTACAAGTATGCCAATGTTTTTCACAAAATAAGAAAATTTCGAAATTTTGTATGATAGTTTTACGACAAATTGTAATTTTAGATGTAGATGGCGTAGTTTTAAGAACCTCAATATCATTCAAACTTCTATATTTATTGATACCTACCGACCTATTTCAATCACTTTTAGAGATTATTGTTACTATATAGATAAACTACATAAGTGTTTCCTATGCTATTATTTGCTCTATCATTTAAATTCAAAGAACGCTTATAGCAGATGTTCAACCAAACAATAAACATGAGTTTGTGAGCCACAAACGTGCCTACTTAAAGAATTTATTATGCTAGTCCCAGGTCCAAAAATATGCACCTACAAACAGTAAGGACGATTTGGTCAACAAAATATTTTGTACCTTTTCTGATTATTTCTTAAAATAATTTCTATTTTATTCAAGTCATTCACTCACTGAGGAAAGCTCTATTATTTTTGACCTTTTTGTACGGTTAACTAAGTATGTAAATATTAAAGGTTTGAGTATCTACCTATTATTTCATATTTTTTATTCTATTTTAGAAATATGCCTATGTATCACTTGAGTTTCAATATTACAATAACAAATAAAAAAAACATGTACATTTATTTAAGGAATGCTAGTGCTAAAAAAATTAGTAATTTCAGCTCAATCGGTTGAGTAGTTTTAGCTTGAAGAAGTAACAACAATAAACTCAATATTTCGAATTTATAATATCAATAGGATTACAATATTGTAGGCAAAGGCTCTCAACTTGGGAACTGTCGAAAATTTGCTATAATATCGACTTTGAATACATTATGGACACTGAGCTACAAATATGCAAGAATTAAGTTTGCTGTCCACTCTTTGCCATCGGACAACCAGACAGACGAACTACCATAGAAATATACCTTTTTATTCATATTTCTATGGTAACTACAGATGTGCATATTTGTTACTTTTTTTTTAAGTTTTATTATGGCTCCACACGATTAGTGTATTTAGCCAGTGTCAAGTATTGAATTTCTTTAAGTTTTTATGAATTTAAGACGTAGAGATGGGTTAAAGTCACATTTCAGGTCAGTTTCCAAGTAAAAGTCTAGTCGAAGTCATACCTTCAGTAAAGATATGGTGTTTACTGAAGATTTTCAGTGGAATTTTGGTGAGAACGCAAATAGAATGTTTTTCAACATTGTGCTGTTTCCCTACACTCGCACACATTCATCGGCACTTAATGGTTAATAATCCACATTTATTACATATTAACACGCGGAAGAACACAAGTTTTAGGAAAAAATACAACGAGACCACACACACTTTTCCACGTTCCCGCCAAAAAACCTCTATTTGTTACTTTGTAGACAACCAACTTTTCATACAAAGCAATTTGCTTGTATTATACGTCATACGTACTGGCCAAGAAATTGTAATATTTGCCAGTGTCTGTGCTCTCTATCTAATCCGGCGGTCTATAACACGGAAGCGTTTAGCTCCATAAACCTCACAAAATACAATAATATTTCTGTTAGCGTTCACACCAAACAGAACTGCTTAAATTGAATAAGAATGAAATTTCCACAACGAATGTCATTCCCATACATTTATAAGGCGCGTTTGGCGTGAACGCTAGCAAAACTTGTACTTGCACTTGTTCTAAGTTTAGATACTTTAAGCATTTCTGTATTGTGCTAATGCTGCTATTATAATGTAAATTCGGTGCATTTTACTCATCCTAATTTTGACTAAATGGCCCGAGCTTCTTGAGTTCACGAAACATTAACCACAGCGTTGTTGATAATAATATTTACATGACATTGACATATTCTGTAAGTTTTGTTCTTTTTCATCCAGCTCGTGGTAGTTTTGTTAGGTAAAAAACATTTAGCAATTTTGGCGAGAACGTGAAAAAGAAAAAAATACACAAGAATAGGGATGATACCTGATATTCCGTCAGATGGATTTTCAAAGAATATTGGTCACGTATTTTTTTTATTTTTCAAATCAATATAAATAGACAAAGATAAAGAGCGTTAAAGTTTAGTGTGGGAACTCGTGACGTTAATTGGAATTTCCACGGTCTATATGAGTAAAATTTACTCATGTGCTTTATCTTCGTCATTATAAAAATATCGTGAATTTGTAACATTACGCTACTCCTCACTCTACGACCTCACTCCCGAAGAAATGCGACGGATTCGATCGAAACCTTGGTCGAGAAAATTCGACTAAAGGTACTTGAATTACAGCCATTATATAACATTAATAAAAAATACGTATCCAACGTAGGTATTCAACATTTTTTTTATAATGTAAATGACTGTCTAAATTTTCGGTTGAACATCTAAATGACGGTTCAACCTTAGATACGCATTCAGTTACTCTATGGTTCAACCCAACTGGCAAATGGAAAGGTTTAATCCACTACACCCTAGAGATTAGAAACTTTTGCATATATCATCAATCCATTGTATGATCCGGTCACTAACGATGTACAAATATGTATCGCTTTTCATTAGATGCTTTGAGGTCGCATAACATATTTAAAATCCGTGGCATCTGGTCGTTACCCTCTGTACGAGATAAACGTTTTGGTTGACAATGGACGACTAGAGCCGTGACCGAAACGAATTCAATATGTTAGCAGTATGCTAGCTAAGTTGAAGAATAAAGATTCTCGTAAGTAATGTTTTATATCTTATAGGCTAGCGTTTGACCACTATCTTGTCTGGTGGTAAGCGATGATGTGGTAGAAGATGGTGAACACGCTAGACTTAAAATTAGTCTGACTTTCATCGGCTGTGAGCTGCCGCGATACCGTAAGGTTATGGTACGAGTAGCAAATTTTCTCCTTGATGCTGGTAAGTTACTTTTTGGTAGCAAGTAGTCAGGTGGAGCATAGAGATAATACAAAATTCTGTATAGGTAATACATATTATATTCCGCTAGATTTATTATTAAGTGCATATGCAAGAATTATCTAAATACTCTTTGAATATGGGATGCCACTCAGAATTTTCGAAACATTGCGCGTAACATACTAATGTCTCCAACTACACGAACCACGCGCAAAATGTAACGTAAATCAAGACGGATCCTGCTCGCAATAAGGCTGTCAAAGAATACAGATCGTAAAAATAAAAACTATTGCCAGCACAGCGACGAAATTGTAATAAATATCCTATCTGATAGAAAGAAAATCGTCACGTACAGTTTTCGCATATTATACAAGCATGCCCTATGGAAAATTTATTTAACACGCATTGTATGCTATACAGAACTTTAAATTAGACGAAAGATAGATATTATAGTAGCATATAGTTATAATATTTAAAGTACTATAATATATTTAGTGGTCGCCAAGTAGTGGAAATTCGAGCATGAATAATTTAATTCTTTAAATAATTTTAATACTTTCTCTTTATGAAAAAAGCTTAATGCACTTCTTATAAACTTTAACTGTGTCAAATTTCAGGTTCGTCCGTTTGCGCAATTTTCTTATAAAGGTTTACGTTACAAAGTTTTCGCTGGCATCCGCTGAGTAATAATTTAAAAAATCTGTATAATTATAATCGGTATATATAACATAAAAATTGGCGGCAAAATTAAGTAACACATAAACAACAAAAAACTTTGTTTCAGCGGAATGGACAAAAATTAAGTCAAGCCAGTAAATAAAACTATCTTTCAAAACAAAGCAAGCGAAACAAAAGAAAGCGATCACTAAATTCCTCGTAAGGTATTCTTTGTAAAAATGCGCGTGTAAAAAGTTCGCAAGAGGGAAGAGACTTTTAAAAACCAACACGTTGAGGCGATATATAATACGGCAAGTCTACCGAAGGCTCAGTATGCACGAAGTCTAAACTTGCCCATAAGGCCATAACACCTATTTAGTATACAGTGATAAGTTTATCACGTACTCTTACTAGGCCCGTCTGAGGCAGCCGTAGAATTTTAACTACGGCAAGGTGTGTTTTTGTGGAAAAATACGTTTTGTTTTGAAGGTGCGCTGAGGTGGGTTTAGAGTTGACTTTATGAAAACCGTGCTTCCAAAAGATTGGTTGAAGCATAGAATAAAGACAACATAGAATGCTTATTTAGTGCTTTCGTAAAGACCTAGCCTAAGACTTAATATCGTCGCTGGTACCTCGTAGTTCCGCTTAACGCCGCTAGAGGCGTAACATGTACAACGAAGTGTTATTTTTTAGTGCCATCTATCTGGCGTTACCGGCGACACTTGACTTAAGGTCTATCGAATCCATATTTATATTTAATCCATATATATAAGCGATAGATGGCGTTAATATATCTATATAACTATATATAACGTGGGCTAGTGGCATAGAAAATATAATAATACTACGTATAGTGGTTAGTGGCACTGGCCACGAAACCAAAGGTCGAAAGTTCAAAACCCACACGGGCCAATTCTTTGTGTGATCTATAGACTGTTCCGAGTCTGGTTATAATTATGTCCTTGTTAATGTTATTGTTACTTGTTAATGAAGTAAATCCCACTTAACTTCTTTTCAGCTTGTGGGAGATTCAATTTGACTTTAAACTGTGAATTTAACTATTTTCAAATGCCGTTCAAGTTATTTTCAGTAGCAAGTTTGAGGTTCGTTTGAGGAGTTAATACTCCGCATATGTCTGATGATACAATGTTAAGGTCTTGAGATGTTTGCTTTTGGGACCCCACCCGTAGCTCTTATCTCTTTTTTTATTTTTTTGTTTCATAACTAACAATTAGGGCAATTAGGATGAGTATCACAGTTTCCCAATTCACTTTACCTAATATAATCTTGTATATAAATACATCTTATAATATCTATAAGCCAGGTATTTACACAAATTAACCTTTTCGTAAAAAAAGAACCAATTTTGATAAAATCTTACGTGTTCCCTAAGGGTCAGTTCACACAGAGCGCGACGCAGCGCGCATTTTTAAAGACAGTGATATAAAATAGAACTCTATTTTTAAATGATTTTTTAAATATACGATGAAATATATATATACGCATTTGACGCTAACAGACATTTTTAATTATTATAAATTTCTGTATTTTTAATAAGTTGACATTATAACTGAAATCATAATATTATTGCTGAAATATAATCATAATAATAACTATATACCTATCAATAATATAGTATTTATGTTATACATTTTCACATGTCATAGATATGACTAAATAGAAGGACTATGAATATTTCAGAACATCCTAATGTTAACTCTATTTTTTGTGGAATAAACATTCATTTCATTTCATGTTGCAGAATTTTTCGAAAGGGGTAGGTGACAAAGTCTTTTCACGCGATAACTTGAAAACGATCGAACCAATTTGACTATTTCTTTTTTGACGTATTTTATGTTATAAAGGTTTTTACAAAAGAAAAGTTATAAGTAAATAAAAAGAGTTACTAACGCGGGCGAAGCCGCGGGGCACTTCTAGTATAATATAATACAATATGTGATTGTGATGCGAATTAACAAAATTTGCCGAGAAAATAAGTTTCTTGTTGTATTTAATAACTAATAAGGGGGTCACCTCTTTTTCAACCGGCTTCCGAAATGTAGGAGGTTCTCAATTCGTCTTTATGTTTTTATTTATGTTGCATGATTACTTCGTCAATTTTGAACCGATTCGAATGTTTTTTTTTAATTGGTAGAGTACATTTCCTCGGTGGTGCCATTGTTATTTCATTGAGATCAGACAAGTAAGTATCTTCAGATATAGGGGATAAACACCTCAAACTTAGTACATACTGAAATTGACTAGCGTGGTATGTGAAGTCGGTTTTTCTCATTTAGTAAACGATCTTTAATGTTATAGCAGCCATAGAAATACACACTATGAGCGAATTTCTATGTACATAGAAATACAGACCTCCGACCTTGCTCAACACTCATCTCCCTATCTAGATCCGTAGATTGACTGGAAGATAAGCGATAAGTCCACCCATTGTACTGTTGTTTTAAGTTTAGTGTTTACTGTTTCTTAAGTTGGTTTTTATTGGTGTTTACTAAATAAATGTGTGTATAGTATACCTACTCTGGTAAAAAGTATATAGGTAATATTACCGTGGTTTCAAGTAACCCACTCGATAGGTAAGCGACGACGGGACTCACGCGACGTTGCCAGATAGGACGAGAGACAGAGAGAGAGAGGTCGCATCCAATCCACTGCGGACGGCGGAACGCAAGTGCGACGTTGCATGGCCGTTTCGACTCACGAGATGAGATGCGAGACATCAATCATTTATGATCGTACAAAACGAAAAAACCAAATTCACATGCCGCGATAGTCAAAGTAATAATCATGTCATCAAAGTATACAAATTTGCTTATATTGTTTATCTCCATACCTCGGGAGATAATTGCCATGTCTGGATAAAATTTGAAAGGAAAAAAAATTCAAATCGGTTAATATTTGACGGAGTTCTGAGGTAACAAACTATTATTAATTACTACTATATTTTTAAAATTACCTACTACGTGTTATACTTAATTAGAAGAAAATAACAATTAGTTGTTACCGTATCAGTATCTACTTTTGTTTTCTGGTTGACACCTACTTCCATATACTGCATATACCTGTCTATATCATCATCGGCCTTGCTCACGCACACGCGTCTGAGCTCAATCTTCAACTTTTTGTTTCCAACCGCTGCCAGCCAAAACATACAAAAAATAATACGAATTCAGAACCTCCACCTTTTTAAAAGTTGGTTAAAAAAAGCACGAGAATTTTCGTGTCCTCGGGTTCGATCCCTTGACTTCACGTTCGTAAAGTAAATTCTCAACACTCTAACCGCTGAGCTACGATGTCGTTTTACATTAAGTTGAAATTTACAGTAGATTTGCTATCGTTTCAGTTTGCATTTATGTGTATAATATTTGTTAATACGTACATGTGTTAAATATAAATAGGAGTGAGGACGTCGCTGTTTTGAGGTGTCCATTGACTTAGATCTCCAATAAAATTATCTGATGCGAATTATATGATGATGTTGATGAAAATAATAGACATAGGCATTTAAAATTTTGCTAACTGTAAAAGGAATAGAAATTTGTTTATTTTATATAAGTTTAGGTTTTTAAAAAATAATCAAAATGTAACTTCGAAAAATAGCGCCATCTTGTCGAACTGACTTGACTAGTCACACCTAAAATTACCTAATAACAATCTTTGAACATTGCGCCATCTGCCGGATTTTACTGTAACATCATGCTTTACTAGCTTACTTAGTATTGATTTTAAAAATAGTTCAAGATGTTTTAACAAACCGAACACAAAAAATTAAAAATATGAATTCGCTATATTTTTGTGGATGTAATACAACTAAATATTTATATTGTTCCTAAAATTAATATATATGTCAAATCAGTAAAGTAAAAAACGTTTTTTCATTTATTCCTAAAAAACTTTTTGTCATTCGGAACTAGTAACGCCATCTCGATCAGATTTAATTGTCGTACTAGAATCTCATAAGACATTATCGATCTATTTTTTTATTCCTTCATCTATGGTTGAAGTTATTTTAGGTACGAAAAGTTGTCATGCAATACTAAAGTTATAAAGTCTTTATCTTAATTTCGTTGTAGCATATTTGTCTTTACGCCTTATTATAATTAAAAATTCAGTAATTTTACTAGTTGCTTTTACAAGGATAAAATTTAATAAAAACTAAAAGCAGAATAATTTATGTTTTTCCTACTAAGAGATGTTCGTTTAAGCCTGCGAGTCAGCAATCTTCTTCCAATACTATAAAAATCTTTGTCCTGACATACTGACTGACTGACAGACAACGCACAGCCTAAACCGCTGGTCGTAGAGATTTTAAATTTGGAGGGTATATTTTGTCTTAGTACGTAAAGGTGTACTAAGAAAGGATTTTTCATAATTCACCCCTTTAGGGGATGAAATGTTCAAAGTTTGTAGGGAGAAACAAGATAAGATAGTATTTTATATTTGAAACTTCACACAAGTGCTTCAAAAAAAAATTGTAAAGATGTGTTTCAGGCTTTTTTGAAATTCCACCCTTAAAAGGGTGAAATGGTCTGAAATAAATATTGTTTCGGATTGCACTGAAATTTGGCATGCAGATTGTTATTATGGCGTTAGTTCCCTCTGAGAAATTATTTTCTTAAATTCACCCCTTAAGGGGATGAAATGGAGGTTCAAAGTTTGTATGAAGAAACAAGATTAGATAGTTTTTTTCTATTCGAAACTTAACACAAGTGCTTTTAAAAATAAATAAGCAAATACGTGTTTCAGACATTTTCGAAATGCCACCCCTAAATGGGTGAAGTGGGGTAACAAAGTCTGAAATAAATATTGTTTCAGATTGCGCTGAAATTTGGCATGCAGAAAGTTATTATAACGTAGGTCCGCTAAGAAAAAAATTTTCAAAATTCACTCTTTAAGGGGATGCAACGGGGGTTCAAAATTTGAACCTATTTGGCTGTTACTTCTTTGATGTCTTTTATGATAGAAAGGTTTTTACAAAATAAAAGGTTTAAGTAAATAAAAGAAGTCTTTAACGCGGGCGAAGCCGCAGGGCACTTCTAGTTAAGTATAAATATAATTGCAAGGATGCCGTGTTGAAATGGTTAAAGTAGCAACCTAAAGTAAATAATTTGAGATCATTTACAAAACGAAAAATAACCGACTTCAAATGCCGTGATATTTATTTTCAGTATCAAATTTGAGGTGTGTATCTACATATCTCTGGATATACTTATCAGATCTCGATAAAATTACAATGGGACCCAACGAGAAGCATACTCACCCAAACAAAACATAATTTTCCAAATCGGTTAATAATTGACAAAGTTCTGAGGTAACCAACATACAAAAATTCAGGCGAATAGCGAACCTCCACCTATTTTGGGAAGTCGATTAAAAAAGGTAGGTAAATAAGTGATATTACAAGTTTGTAAATAAATTGGCTGTATCCTTTATTTTGGTGGTTACACCAAACTAGCAAATACGGCAATACGGTATCAAGGTTAGCAGCCATTTGTAAAAGCAAGCACTATCATTTGATTTCTTTCAGGATGTATGAAACTTAAAAATTGGATAGGGTTATTGCTGCAATATAATAATCAATTCCAATTCCATATGGGATTTTATTCTAAGCCACATATGTTGTAGTTTGGAGTACACCATTTTTGAAAAAATTGTTTCCTTTGTTATTTTTTATGATTTTAGGGCCTATTTTCACTTGCTTTTGATATTATAAAAAGATAATTTTACGCCGAAAAATACCTTAGTAAAAGCCCATATGTCGTAGTGTACAAGTGTCTGTATAAGTGTGTATTAGTGCCCATAAGTGGTAGGAATATATTATATCGATATTCCGCATGCCTTGTTATCAAAAAGTAGCTTACCACCATCAAGGAGAAAATATACCACCAGAACCTTACGGTGTTCCGGCAGCACACATCCCATGAGAGTCAGAGTATTTTAGGCCTAGCGTGTTCACCAACTTCGCTCACATCATCGCTTACCACCAGGTGAGATAGTGTGTGCTGCTGTTGATGTTCTCCTTGATGGTGGTAAGCTACCATTTGTTAGCAAGTAAAACCTATTTACTAAACCACGTCAAGTTTCAAAAGCTCAAATTTATTTCAACAATATCATCTAACCATCAACAACTTAACATCGAGTGAAATAGTGATTAAGTGCTAGCCAGTTTTCAATAAAATAAATAGCGATGTCACATCGCATTTTTCTACATCTATAGCAATAAACGTAATAGGTCCCAGACAAGGCAAATAAATTAAATCCTGTAATAAGTAGCCTGCACCAGGCACCGACTTGCCCCCGTTGTAGACGTTTTATTTTTGACAACTAGCCTCATACAACGAACTTTGCTTATCGGAAACGATCATAGTTATATTAAAACAAGCAAATTAAAAGCTAATAAACATAATAAGGAATATGCATTTACTTGAAATAATTTATTTTCGAATCATTATTGTTCTGGTGTTGTTTGTTAAACATTTTTACATGAATAAAATACTTTTAAATGTGTTAAAATATTATATGAAAAATGCAAAAAAAGCGTGGGAAATTTTTATTTGCGAAACACATCACCACTTTTCAATTAGAAAGTGACGGCACAGGGCACCACACGGCCTCCACAGATTAAATCTTTTTCATAGAAATACTATGCACTGTTGTACGAATACGTACTATTTCTAATAAAAAGATTTAATCTATGGACACCGTGCGGTGCACTGTGACGTCACAAAAGCGCGCGAAAATTTGGCAGCGTTTTAGATACCTCATATTTTTTTCAATGCTAAAACTATTTGTTTTAGCTTAATTTGAACACTTTCAGTATTATTTCATATTTTTACTGTGTTAAATGGATGCAATCAGTGAATTAAAAATATTTAAAAAAATCATGCATATTCTCTATTCTTACTGTAAAATCGTTTTTTTTACTGTACAAACACATGACATACGATAAAAAAATACGGTCTAAAATGGAGTAATTTCGTGTCTTGAAATGGAACATGCTACATAATAGATATATTTATTAATGTCACCGTCAATACTTCTTTCATACGCATCATAGACTAAGTATATGTATCATCATAATCAGCCGGTATCAGTCCACTGCTGGACATAGGCCTCTCTCAAGTCATGCCACTGAGCCCGATCTTCGGCTCTTTGTTTCCAGTCACTGCCAACCGCTTTGCGAATTTCGTCGCTCCACCTGGTCACAGGGCGTCCTACGCTACGTTTACCGATTCGCGGTCTCCACTCTAGAACCAGTCTACCCCAACGGTTATCGGTCCTTTTTTTGTTGACCCAGGAAAATCCTTTATGGATACCTCTCGCCCGGGGGAGCGAGATAGTTATGTGGGACTCGCTGCCTGAAGGGCAGGATACCGCACTAAAAATGCGGTTATCGGTCCTACGGCAGATATGACCAGCCCACTGCCACTTCAGTTTGCTAATCCGTTGAGCTATATCGATCACTTTAGTTCTCTGGCGAATTACATCGTTCCGGATTCGACCCCGCAGAGAAACACCGAGCATAGCTCTTTCCATAGCTCGCTGAGCAACTTTAGATTGGTGGACGAGTCGAACCTTGGGTGTCCACGTCTCGTCTCTGTTTGTCATGACAGGTAGGACGCACTGATTAAAGACTTTTGTCTTTAGGCACTGTGATATAGGTACTATATGTATATTATTTCTCTATGATTCGCAAACATTTTAAAGTTGCGTTTGACGTAAAATAGAAATCTGATTTGGTTACGAAAGCAGATTTTTGTTCGAGTTACTTACCGAGCCTAGCGCAGTTTTGCTAGAGTTGCTTTCTAATCCGAGCGCAATTTATCAAGTTGATTACTGAAACGAGCACAGTTTTTCTCAAATTGCATATTGACCCAGGCGCAGTTTTTTCTCCGAGCTGATTAACGAACAGAGCGCAGTTTTTCTCGAGTTGCGTACTCACCCAAGTGCAGTTTTATTCAAGATGCTAAGCAACCTGTGCGTAAGCAAGCGCCTTTAGCTTGTCGTTTTATCGTTTGCCTGTTAAGTAATAATTATATATTTTTATACAAGAACAATTTGTAGAATCTTTAAAACCTATGCCGTCTTACGTAACATAAGCCTGTACACTTATAATAAATAGTTATTATACTGACTTCATCGTGATCCTACGCAGAAATAATTTGAATACCTGATTGACTCTTTGGTTGTGCTAATATCTAAACTGCACCCAGACTGTGTGATTTGACAATAATATTAATCATTGTAAGGATGCCAAGGTCCATAATATAACACGACTAAGTTTACATATAAATGCATTGACGTAAACATACAACATTTAGTCCGTTCACTTGCCTTAAAATGAGAAGAGCTGATGAACAACTTAAATTAGAGTGTTGCTAATATCTCGAAAGCAATTTTATTAAATATTGAACATAGATGTCACATTAAATCACTCTACTTATTTTATCTGGAAGTCTGTGGATTGTCTGGAAAACACCATCACTTTTAATTATAATTATTAGTTTATTTATATTTTAATAAGTTGTTCCATAATTATTTTCTATCTGACGGTGCTATTGCTCAGTTGTCAACCACGCATGAAATCGACCAAATTTTAAATTTTCTACCTATCGATCACACGTTTTTTTTTATATGGCTCTTAGTGATCGGTGAATCAAAATTGGCGATTTTTAGTTTGATAATTAGATTAGAAATTATGTTTAAAATAGTGGTTGACAACTGTGCGTACGGTCCTTAAAAAAGTAACAAATTACTTTTATTGTTTAAGATTATTATTAAATAGTTTGATTTGAGAATATAAAAAATCGTAACTCATGCAAACCAATAAGTTCGATGTGATTGTACGTCAGCTTTATGCCTATGCCTTTATGGTACGCTCATTCCAATATACCTATACCTAACCAAATGTGGTCAAAATGTATAGTTGAAGCAAAAGCAAAAAAGCAAAACGTTGCTTAAGGACGTGATCTCGCATAACAATGTAATATTAAGGAATAGTAGTGTGAGCTAAATTTTGAGAAGGTTACAACTGTAAGGAAAAACTATTCTTTGAACGATTTTATATAAATCAACACGATTATTCAAGATCAGTGGGAATGGAATACTCGGTACCTATGCCAAGAGTTACAACATATCTAACAGAAAATAGTTTATTATGTCTCTTATTATCTACGCTTGCGTCTCTTTCTCTTTAATTCTACCTACTTTATCCCCTTAAGTTTAGAGTGTTTGTGTTTAGATAGTTTTTGTTTTTTTGGTTTGCGAATCAAACTTTTTTTATCTGTTTATTGTAAAACTACAATGGAGACATGTTTTCTGTGCTTTATTTAAATTTAATTTATTGTTTAAATTTAATGAGCTAAAATACTCCATTGATCAACTATTTATAAGTATAAGTTAAACTATCTAAGCTCGTGTTTTGCACTTTTGTCATGGTATTACGGCCGCCTCATGGCCTTTGATAGGCTAGTGTATGATTTTTTTCTTGTCAGGTGGTAAGAAATTATGTGGTCGAGGAAGGTAAAAGAATGGTACGACTCTCAAGGGCTGTGCAGCCGGAATACCGTACAGTTATGGCGGCAGATTTCTCCTTGATGCTGGTAACTTGGTAAGCTACTTTTTGGTAGCAAGTCAGGTGGAATATCGATGTTATAAATGCTCCTATACCATCTTGTGAAATATTTAACAATATATTTTTGTTTTACTAGAACAAACTATGAACTGAGTAGACCACAACCTCTAAGATTTCATGTTTTAACCAACCTGGAATATTTAAGCAATTTTATTGATTCTCCCTCTAACTAACTGGCTGGTTGAGGTTTTTCGTAGCTCTGCTTCGGTAATATTATAAATATTAAAAATACAAAAGTATTTTAAAATCAATTATTTATCATCGATATATTGTTATAGACCAACAGTGGTCTGTCAATTAGGCCTGATACTTGCTAGGTACTAATTGAAATCATGTTTGATGGATACCATCCAAACACTTTACTATGGTTGACGAAAATTGATACGTTTATTTCAAGCCCTAGGTTTTTCTAATATCTACCTTTTCTGCTTAAGATAGAATACATTTCAGTTTCTACACATTTTTCTTCGAAGCTACTTATGTACGATCTGCATATAGCCAATAATTTGATTCATCTGACATCGTGTATAGGTAATGACATTTTATTAAAAGCTTTCGATCGTAGAGTTTGGTTGTTGAGACAAAACACAACAAAATATGTAGGTACCTATTACATAATTTCGTTTTCATGAACTTTTAAATCAGTTTATCCTGACTCATATCTTTCTTCTGCTCTATAAAGCAGCAATAAAGCAAAATTCGGCCGCATATTATTGAGTACTGCTCTGATCTCCGGAGAAAGGTAGGTAGGTACCGAAGAACGAATGACTAACTGTTAAGAGCCGTTGGACTTGTCGAAAGCCCAGTACTCACAGACAAGTCAGAACCACTTATGTTGGCTTTTCTGTGCTCTCTACTGGTGTTATAATGGGGAATTTGCTAAAGAAATCTTCAACCTTTTTTGCCATCCCGCTTTTACCATTGAACTTCACGCACTGCGATAAAACTACGCCACATAATGTAGACACGTCTATATCGTAAACGGTACGTTTCCTGCAATCGTTTCTTCCATAGAACTGCAAGTTGTAGAAGGATCTTCTACTAAAGATTTTCTCGCTATAATACAACATGCAGCGTCAAGACAGGAATAAAAAGAGTCCTCTAAGTAAAAAGTACACAACGCACTAGCATTCCCTATTACTTGTTACCTTTGCAATAACTAATTATATTTATATAATTAATCTATAACAAGCTTTGTGTAAATACCATGTGTGTTAAGTCATAATTTCCTGTAATAGAAATTAACTTAAATAATGTGTAGCTCAATTCAGCCCCAATTCACATCTGCCATTTTCTATCAGAGAGTTCGAAGTGCAAAGGCGAAGCGACCCGAACTTTTCCCTTCACCTACAAATAATGTGCTTTAATATAAGCGCCATCTAGCAGTCGTAATAGAAACTGCTCTAAGCTCCAATATGGTTTGTAAAACACGCGCAACACAACAACACAGCCGAACGCTAGAGCTGTTAAATAGTTTCCTTAGTTCACCGTAAGATAGCGCAACACAACACATACCATAAACTAAAACAAATAATGTTGTATAATTTTGCTTTGTATATGCTTGATTTTTAACCATTTTTTTATTGTTTGTTCGTAGAACAATGTGGCGTCGACGACTACCGCTGCCAGGCAAATGGCAAGTGCATCGACTCATCAAAGTACTGCGATCAGGTCGTCGACTGCCCTGGTGGCGACGATGAAAAATACTGCGGTAAAACACCTAAATAATATTAAATTGATATCAATTATTATTATTACTACTCGCAAATATCAATAAAGTAATACATAATTTATTTTATTTGGTTCCATAGCTTTATACTTTTCTATATTCCGTTCTATATTGGTACCTAGTTAACATCAATAGTGTTCGTTGATTCGAGTTCTACTATATAGGAATTTTGATAATACACATGGTGTACTATCTAAGAGAAAGTAAAAGTGTAGCAAAGATAGGTGAATAAACAAATGATGATATTGCTTCTACATCAAAGAGGTACTACTTAGAGATTATAATAATAATAGTTTAAACTCAGGGACGGGTACTTTAATCTATTTCAAAATAAATTTTACCTATTTGTAATAGGAACATTATTAATCAGATTTAGACTTAGAATAAATATAAAATAAACATCAAAAAAATTGAATTATTCCTCTTTATAATTTATATTTGAAGTAGATAATATAAAAATAAGTAGGTACCTAATATAAACATACAATCCTACTAATTTTATACTTTTGCACTATCAATAGAACAAATTTGGTGTTCGATGTAACAATAGTAATACACTTACCTACAGGTACATTTATGTATTTCCAGTTTTGAAAAATTTTACACACGTCGTCATCAATTTCAATGGCTATTTGCACACACACACTCACAAACGCACGCACGCACTCATATCTCTTCGTGCACAAAAATAATGAAATTAAATTTGTTATAATTAAAATACCTTACCTGTATTGAAAATTACATAAGTTTAAAATGTTATTATGGTAACATAATGCGAAGAATGACTGAAGAAAGTCTCTATGACCCAGCAATACAGGCTCGAAAGAGCTTAGAGCAGGGCATTTTGATAACTATGGAAGTTCTAGCATAGATGTACGCATAACTCATGTATGTCTGTATTATAACTCATCAAAACTGTAAATCTGAACCAATAAACATTTTTATCATTTTTTATTTATTATTTTATTTAACTTAGTGATGTTGTTATTGGTGGCTGAAAACGCTTTTACTTCATTAAATTTGCCCATGGTTTTTCCAGACTGCCGAGCCGACGAGTTCAAATGCCACAGTGACGGTCGCTGCATTCAATCGAGACAGCGTTGTGATAACATTAATCATTGTCCAGACGGAAGCGATGAATACGACTGTGGTAAGCAATTAAACAAATACATTACAATACATTATCCAGTCATTCACAAGATATGCATGCAGAATGCACTTCACAAAATAAAAATAAAATAAGATAGGTACCTAACCGTCAATTCTAATACACATTGACAAATTCCTTCCCACATGCATTCTATTTGGTTTGGAATGGTAAGTCTCTCGAGTGCTAGACTGGAGTGGTCATCATGTTTGTAAAGAGTCCGGTAGGTTTCGCTGTAGTGACGGCACTTGCATATCAATGCTTTTACGGTGTGATGGATTTAAAGATTGCCGCGGTGATGGGTTGGATGAAAAAGGATGTCGTAAGTATTAACGAATAACAAAGCTAAGAATTAGATTTGATATTTAAAATCTTTGATTTTTCAAATTAAGCAGATGCATGTTATAAAACACACTGCGAGTACCTACAGACGCATTGATGCACGTTTTGAATATCAAATCAAATAAGCACGCTGATTTAAATAGATTGACAAGCCACTAAAATAACTAATCCAATACATTTTAAAAGCATGCAGCTCAGATCAATGGCAATGCGACAAAGGTAATTGCATTCGTCGAAGCAAACGATGCAATGGACGAGTGGACTGTCCGTCCGATAGGTCTGATGAACGAAACTGTATTGGTAAGATCTCATTCTACTGTAAGAAGTGTTATTCAGCACTATTGCATTTATTTTTCATTTCATAGAATGCACAGATCATATTTTACTAACTTCATTTAGGATTTTCTATTCTCAAAATTTTTCTTACTGGTATTGCATGTATTACAGCTAAAGGATATTTTAAATGCAGCTCTGGGAAGAATATTCCTCAGAACTTGAGATGTAATAGAAATTACGATTGCCCAAAAGGAGATTATTCAGATGAGCAAAATTGTCGTAAGTGTCAGTCACGTTTGGTCTTTTAAACAGCTTGTTTTCCCATATTATTGGTTTTATCTTCATTTCTGTCTAGACATCTGTGAAATTCTTATGGTGTTTTAAGCCTTCATGGGGCCTTTGTTTCTTCTCGTTACCTTCATCTTATTTAAATCTTCTCGCTGTTACATTTTTGTTTAAACATACCCTTTTCGGTCTTGTTATGTTCTATTCTATCGTTCATGGTTTTGGTAAACCATCAATCAGCTTTCTATTTTATTTATCTGTTCTTTCATTTCAACTGTTTTCTTTTTCCGTCTATTATTGCGCCTATTTTTACTTTGAAGCATATCTCTTTCATATTTTCATAGTAACTGAATATTTTTTATCGCACAGCATGTGGTGATCAAGACTTCAAATGCAATAATGGATACTGCATTCCCAAAAACAAACAGTGTGACCAAACACGTGATTGTCAGGATGGTTCTGATGAATTCGGATGCAACTATGGTTTGATCTTTTTCCAAATTACTTGTCTATCACAATCCCATAGTTTTGTTTGCAAAACTTTAATATTATATTCGTGAAGGTGATGGCTACATTGATTTTATAATGTACCTCCCTTACACACCCATGGCCTGTGATTTTTTAAGTATGGATACGTTTCGAACTTTATTTCAATGAGTAGTTTGCACTTAAAATTAATAATACATTTTTGGTGAAAGTACTAAAAGTCTACGCTTCCATTTAGACTAAATGTTAAGATTTTCTATTACATGTTAGAATAATATTTACATAAAAAAAGAAAATTCTAAATTGTGTAAGAAAGGAAATCTGAACATTTTAATTGAGTTTTCAGTATATCACTGGAAAGGGAAACAAGTAAATAAATAATAAGTGAAAATATATCGTATTACAATCAATAATTTTTCTTGATTAACTAATTTCCCTCTTTAGTGTAAAATTGTAATTATGGTTACGGTATATTATTACAACAGGCAAAGTTTGCATGGCTTATGAGTTTAAATGCACGAATGGACAATGCATACACCCTGAATCACGCTGCAATGGTACCAAGGAATGTTATGACGGATCTGACGAAAGCAACTGTCCTTGTAAAAGGGGACAATTCCAATGTCGTGATGGTTCATGTAAAAACATAGCACTTAGGTGCAATGGACATAAAGACTGCGTGCATGGCGAGGACGAATTCAACTGCGGTGAGTTTATTTGATAAAGTAAGGTAGTTCAGTGTCTATGTGTATAACACACTCTACTCAAACGAGGGTTTAAAAAGGGTGACAACGCTCAAGTAGAAGAAACTACGATTCATGATGGCAATATTGATTTATAGTATAATGCAATGTTTAGCACCGATTCGATAGTATTGATTAGCAATCTGGAAAAATTATGAACGTTTTCTAACTGATTTCTATTTGATGCATTAGCATGAGCATGTTCGTACTATTTATGCATGTTTTAACTTATATACTATTTATAAATAATAATGTAGGTACCTACACCAAAATACTTGGCTTTACATTTTTGTGAAATTGACAAGTTTTTTCGAATGATTCAACGATATATTTGTATCATCACGTATATTTGTATCATCGAGTTCGTAAGTTTACATAATATTACACAGATTATAATTTATTTCTTACTAGCTCACCCGGCGAGCTTCGTACCGCTAATATAAATAAACTGTCCAAGTGCGAGTCAAACCCGCACACGCTGGGTTCCGATTGAATAAAATTTGCCTCAAAAATACGTTTCTTGTATGGGGATCCCCTATACATTTTAATTTAATTTAATTTGGTTTTTATTATTTGATCTAATAGCAGCCATTGTAATACACACCGTGAGTAAATTTCAAGTCTCTATCTATTGAGGTTTGTAAGATCGAGCATAAAAAGCCTCAAAAACACGTTTCCTGTATGGGGACCCCCTTTATTATATAACTTTTATTTTGATTTTATCGGTTTTTATACACAAATAGCTAATACCCATGTATGGAAGCGCTATAATGACAACCATCAAAATATGTCAATACAATGACAAACATGTCTGAACGAACCAACAATGAAAATCTGGGACAACCATCAAAATTCAAAATATTAAATTTTAAATACCTACGTGCTAATTCGAGTAATACATGCTTCAAATAAATACGTGATTCAAATTTCAATTCGAGAGTGGAACTGAGTCTACTACCCTACTGTACCGAAGGGTTCGACGAATGTCAAATGTTTGACAGGAAAGTAGGTAGAACAGTTTATATGGGAAAAATTTAATTGTTATTCTTACTATCTTCCTCGCAATGTTTCCAAATTTTCTCACCGTTTAAACTTTCTCTGGACTACGACAAACATTTCAAAATCAAAATCAGCTAAATCGATCCAGCTGTTCTCGAGTTTTAGCGAGACTAACGAACAGCAATTGATTTTTTTATATAAGAGAAGAAGAAGATAATGGATATTAAACTATAGCGATATCATCAATCACTATATAATCGATATAGTTATCAGTATTTTTAAAATCCATCAATTCCTCTTCAATCAGGTGATTTTCAATAATTATGTAATCATCAAAAATCAGGTTCATCAATTTATTTTCTTGTTGACTGTATTATCTATATTCACTGACTGTTGTAAGACTTTAGTTAACAGTAGCTAGTTTTGTGGAATAATGTTGGAGTTTGTGTTCTAAATAATAATAGATTAATTGAATAGTAAACTATAAATTTGCATTTAAATTACAGATTCACAAAGGTGTCCAGCTGACAAGTTCACCTGTGATGTTGGCTCAGTAGTACGATGCGCGACTGCCTGTGACAGAAATGCTGAATGCGACGGCGGAGAAGATGAAGTTGAATGCACAAGTATGTGAATATTAATTCATACCTATCACGTTCAATATAGCCAAACGAATATTTTATACCCACAAAATTTGACGATAAAAATATATTTTTTTATTATTTGGAAAATAACTTTGACACACTTAATTTGACTAAATTCTATACATTGACATGAAAATTATCCTCGAAAATCTAACATTTCGTTAAGATTGATAGAGTTATTTTAGTTAAATGTCAGACAATACAACTATAGATAAAAATAATAAGTTTGGCTATATCGACGTAACTACTTACCTAATTTATGTGGTAATTTTTCACCATTCTTTCTTAAGATAAATTATCACTACTGTTGTAATATTTAATTAGTGGTGCTTCATCTTTATAATTTCTTTACTTTCTCGTAGTTCACCATTTATACACTTATTATTGAAAAAATATATACAAAGCGAATTAGACTGTGCGAATGCATTTGCGATTACAACCTGTGTATTCTTAGTGTATTAAGATTCATTTAAACTTCTTGTATTAATGTCTGACAAACATTCGGAATACTTAGTATATTGTATTTATTTAAAGATGGTTGCCTGCATCGGTGTGACGGTGAATGCTTAGATGAATCTAAGGTCTGCGATGGCATCATCCACTGCAGCGACCAATCTGACGAAGAAGATTGCGATAACTGCGATGGACCTGATGACTTCAGGTAATTAGGCTTATTTGATCTTTCTGCATAAGGTTTTCCTCCTCCAAAACATTACGACCTCTGCCAATCAGTCAGCATCAGACTTTCAAAATAAAAGTTTTCGTTAACAGAAACTTGTTTAATCGGCAGGTAGGTATAACAATGTTTTGGTAGAGGTACTTGTTAACTCGTTGATGTTTTAAAACATTAGTTATTACTGTGTAATATTTTCAGTGCAATGCGTATTTATTAAGTATGTGCCATGCGATTAAGTTAAATATAATCTGTCAAAGCAATAATCGGCGAATGGCTTATGCGAATTATTAAATTGAAAAATAAAAATATTTAGATAAGAGCGAATACTTGAGACAATTTGGAGACAGTTCTTTGGACTGCTTAAAATTAGCTACATACAGATACATATTACAGACTTAGTTACTACAGATCCTACATTTGTATAACACAAAAAAATTACATATGATGCTCCAATACTTCCCTGTCTGCTTTGCATATGGCTATAATTTTGATCAGTGATGTTGACCTTCAACAAAAAAGCAGTTGAGAAGAACTTAGCATTACAATATTAACTACAGTTGCGGTGTTTCCGTTTGTCCGTAGGTGTCTTAACGGTGATTGTACCAAGGCTATATACAAATGCAACGGCGACTACGAATGCTTTGACAGAAGCGATGAGCTTAACTGCAATGTTACACAAATATCTTCAAACGGTAAGTTCATTCCAACGACTTAAGTATATTTAATAATCCTCAATGCCTGTGAAAGGCGATTAATAGCTAACCGTTGTTGCTCTCAAGGCAAAATTTGAAGAAGCTCATATTCATACATTTATTAATAATTATTTGTATTTATTATTAATTATTATTAATTTTTACTTTTGTTATAAATCACCTTTTCTAAATACAAAACTAACCGGTAAACCTATCCTGATCCTAAAAAAGTAAGAATAAAACAGATTTAAAAAAAAAAACTTTTATCTGGGACCATGAACCCATAGTAAGTATTTTGCGTGTTGGTTCTTGCCTTTTGCCTTTTTTTTTCCTACTAAAATAGGTATTGGTTACATAAGTATTTTAGAGTAGGCGTGATGTTTTAAAATATACTACGGATATTATGATGTGATTATGGGTGTAAAATGCTCTTCAAGGCAAATCAATCGAGCACAAACTTAGTGGGATTATGTTGTTTTATCACAGAAATGCCATGGCCACCTTCCAACTTCATCATCAGATACTGGATATCCTCTAGGTATAAAGTTCTCTTCAAGACAAATCAATTGAGCCCAAATTCGGTGGGGTTACGTTATTCTATCACAAAGATGCCGTGGCCACCTTCCAGCTGCAACATCAGACCCTGGATATCGTCTAGGTGTAAAGTTTTCTTCAAGACAAATCAATGAAGCCCAAATTCGGTGGCGTTATGTTGTTATATCACAGAGATGCCGTGACCACCTTCCAGCTTCATCATCAGACCCCGGATATTGTCTAAGCGTAAATTGCTCTCCAAGTCAAATCAATCGAGCCCAAATTCGATGGGTTTATCTTGTTTAGTTCAGAAGTCCTTATGGTCATTCCGTGCTTCCGTTTCCATAATCAGACCAGCTCCTTGGTACCATATCATTGTTTTGTCAGCAAAGACACATAAGTCCACCAAATTTGAGTATAATCGGACATCGGGATATGGGTCTAATTTAATTTTCAAGATTTCACCCGAACATACATAGTTACATATGTATACATTGCAAGTTAAATAAAAGTTTGTAAAAAATCACTCTATATTATCGTAATATCTGCCGTAAAATTAAGAGTAGTGATATAAATAGTAAAACAAGCCTGTGATCCATCATAGTGAAACGATTTCGAAGAGTCCTACAAATTAAGCGTGATGTGATAAATTACTCAAACTAACTTTTTTTGGGTTCCGTACCCAAAGGGTAAAACGGGTCCCTATTACTAAGACTCCGCTGTCCGTCTGTCTGTCTGTTTGTCTGTCTGTCCGTCTGTCACCAGGCTGTATCTCATAAACCGTGATAGTTAGACAGTTGAAATTTTCACAGATGATGTATTTCTGTTGCCGCTATAACAACAAATACTAAAACAGAATAAAGTTAAAAATAATAGGGGGTCCCCATACAAGAAACTTGTTTTTTTCTTTTCGGCATTTGAATATAACGCCATCTATGAACGCTTTACCTAAGCGTCCATAGATGGCGTTATTTTGAAATACCGATCCCTAGCACCTTTGTTAAACGTTAGATGGCGTTATAAGAAATAAAATGTTTATTCATAATTATTTTTTGCTGGCGAAAAATGAACTTGCTAGTTTTTGCTCTATCTTATTCTCATAAAAATATGTAGTGTGGTACGGAACCCTACCAGTGCGAGTTTGACTTGCACTTGGCCAGTTTATTTTATTAAATAGAGAAGATGTTTATTTTACTTCTGACTAAATCAGCGTTCATATAAAAGTTTCGTTGTATATCATAGCGCACGACCATATAACTTAACGTCACTTTAATAACGTAACGTAAATATTTATTCTCACTCTTGACTTGAACACGTTTGAATTATAATAGTTAACGTGCGATTTTGTACTAAGCCTATAATGTAATTATTTTATTACAGAGGGATGCACCGATACTCAATTCCGTTGCAAGGATGGCACTTGCATCAATAAAGAATTCAAGTGTGACCAGCGTTACGACTGCAATGACCAGTCTGATGAAGAAGATTGTCGTAAGTATTATATGATATGAAATAAACAGATTTTTGGACAAAAATCCTAGAGAAAAATATATACTTTGAAAATGTTATACATAAGTTTGTTTCTGCTGAACTAAGAACAGGTCAAAGCGAAAAGGTTAAAGAACCTTCGTGATACAAGTCCAATACAAATTACCTGAGAGTATACATTACAAGTACATTGAACATTTAAATCGTTTTAAAATACAATTTTTGTTTGGTTAATTAATTATTTGGTTAACCTAGATAATATAAGATATAAGCGCAGATTTTCTATTTACATTACAAGTGTTGTTTTAAAAATATGACCTGCAAGGTAAATTTCAGTGTCACTGAACAACGATAATTAAGTCGTAAAATAGTGGTTAATTAATAGTGGTTAATACATGGATATTAATTAAATATAGATATAAATTGTTGACGATTACTTAGATGGTAACTTTAATACACATTTTAAATTAGTTTTTTACTTGAGTCACTAAAATAAGCACGCACTTAGCACTTGCGCGCTTAATTAGCGCACTGAGGCACATCGACACACATTATGCACATAGGTACATTTTAGTTTGCAAGCACATTCGTTTTTCTTGTTGAATTACATCTTAATGTTAATCGGGTTCAGTAATTGTTCTTACAGAATTTAGTATAAATGCTGCAAGACTATAATTGTAAGGGAGATAAACTAGGAGACACTCATGAAATAAACCAGTTTCACATTGCTTCTGAACTCGATATAGATAGAAGCCATAAAAACCTAGTTGATTTTCAAGGCAGAAATACTGTAAAAATGTAGTCCATTTGTTATTTGAATTGTGATTCAAGTCGCTAAATTTGGGACACACGAGTTAGAGCACGAATTGACTTATTGAAATGAGTCAGCCTATTGGAACGTTTGTATGCTCAGTGAAATATGTCAACCTGTGGTGTCAACTAATATTTCAATACTTTAAATGCAATCAAAATAAGAAACTAAATGATACTGGTGTACAGCCTGGTTCATGACGCGGGCATCGCGCTCGCCCTCGCTTGCTACGTGCCTCAGTACTCAGTTCACGTGTTACGAAGGCAGTTGCATTCCCCTGGAGAGACGATGTGACAATATCTATGACTGCTCTGACTTCTCGGACGAACAGAACTGCTACGCCGGTATTTTCTACCAAACAGTCTGTTGAATCATCACTCACCCCTGAAACATAGAGATCATCCCTAGTGATTGATTAGCGTGATTCCCTCACCATTTAGACAAGTTCTGCTGGTTGTTGGGCTATGTCTGTCTATTAATTAAGCAAACTTGGTCCAATATGTAACCAGGGGCTTTTGTTTTGTGTCTGTTTTTTCGCATGGTTTTCTTTAGATTTTAGTAGGTACTCCGTTTTTAGTTGACAGTACAGTATTGATAGTTATAGATCCAGCTTTTTTCTAGCATTGTGTTTGCTTATTTTGCTATTGTTTAAAGTTTATTTTTTGTTTTATTTAGCGAACATAGCACCTGCATATCCGTACCCTACTTCCACTCTAAGCCCAGTGTACACGACCACTGCCAGAACATACAGTAAGTAGCTTTTATCTCTTTGCGTTTCTGGTGTATATTTTTAAATCTGATTTTTGAAATTCAGAAATACCCGCGTGTCTTTATAAATATTCTAATTAGGATTTGTAGTAATTTTTATTGTTAACAATAGGGTTATATCATACGTTATAAATATTTTTAAATAAACTATGAGGGCTTAAGTGCAGACTTTATTTAGTTTCAGTTGCTTTAAAGATGTTACCAACAAAATTCAATAAAAATTGAATTTGACTGAAATTTTAAGTTAATCTTCGCTTATTATGTTACTAATAATTGACTTATTATTATTTTAAATTTTATTTATTTTAAATGCTGCTATATTATCATCAAACTTACATTTAACTTTGGAAGTTCTGTTAACACAATTAATATCTACAGAAAAAAGTATGATGACATTTTTTTTTTGAGATTAATACGATATAGTGTTGCATTACTCTATAAATATAAAGTATACGGTTTGTTGCATGTCAGCCTAAATGAAGTACCTGCCTACTTATTTATTTTCCAATTTACTTACCTATTTTAGAGTTGTTGATCGATTGATTCATAAGATTTTAAAAACATACCTCATGTTTATTTTATACGCTCAGTAACGTTGATTTTTGGTAATATGAGGTAACTGGACATAAAAGACTCTTGCTTGATGGTAATCGATAACGTCATGCCTATTAGATTTTTGAGGATTTTGAGGGACCGGTGGCGTAATCGTAAGAACGGTCGGCTTTGATGCCAGACGTACCGAGTTCAAAGCCGGCCGTGCACCAATGGATTTTTCTATCGAAAAATGTATGTGCGCTTCTCACAGTGGCCCTCCGGTGGAGGAAAGACATCGTTAAGAAACCAACAACTCCCGCATGGTGGTAGGACACTATCTAGTGTCCGCCTGGCCAGCTACAACCCTCAAGTTAGAAAATCTGTCGCGAAACATCTAATGTGTTCCGGCAGCTATCCTTGAGAGCCAGCTCCCATTCTAGACCTAGCGTGCTTACCATCTTCGACCGCATCATCACTTACCAACAGGTGAGATAGTGGTCAAACGCTAGCCTATAAGATATTAAAAAAATATATTGAGTCTCATGCCCTGGTAATAGGAGCAATGCAGTGCAGTGCATATGCAACATTCTGGCTATGTATCCAACATGTTGCATACCACTGTATCTGTAATTATGTAAAACGTAATTCATTTTTAACCGACTTCAAAAAAAGGAGGAGGTTTCTCAATTCGACCATATATATATATATATATATATTTTTTTATGTTTGTTCGCGGATATCTTCGTCGTTTATGAACCGATTTCGATTATTCTTTTTTTGTTCGAAAGGAGATATCCCAAGTGTAGTACCATGGTAATTTTATCGAGGTATGATAAGTATCTCCAGAGATATTGAGATAAACATCTTAAAATTGGTACTGAAAATGAATAGCGCGGCATTGAAGTCGGTTGTTTTTTTTAGTTTTTAAACGATATTATTTAATTATCCCTTACCATTAGGCAAGCGTCGTACTTATCTTGTCACCTCATATCTTAAAAAAAGTTAACCTTAAAACCGGAAAACATTTCTATTTAGATTGTTAGCAAAACAGACAAATAACAAATTTACCTAATTAAATTGTACCTAAAGATTTTTGTTCGAATTGTATTTTTGTTGGTGGCATTTTATTCAGTATTATTTGCTGGCTGCACGAGCTATCAGAATAAGTTAGTCTTTAATATTTATACATAAGGAATTTATTTATAAATATAAATTAGAATTTATTTTTACAGATGCATACTCACCAAGAAGCGATCCGTACGGTTCTGATAGAGGAACCCCTGGTAAGTTACATTGGCTTTTTATCTTTTACATTTTTTTTACACCAAACTTGAAGTTAAGTGATGATGATATCGATGATGAAGTGCGCTTACCCAGAAGATACCTATACACTCGCGATTTGAAGACCCCATATTAAACTTAAACGGGAGACATTGACTCAGGTAGGGCATTCCATTACCTGGCGGTTTGTATGATGAACGAAGATGCAAATCGCTTCGTGCGGGTAGATGGTATATTCACCAAAAATCGGTGGCGCTCAGAGAAATATTAAGTATTTCTGTGGTGGCGCCTTTTAATGTCTCTGGATGTGTCTTATATAATTGATCCAAAGCCAAGCTTTGCCTTTGTTAAGTTCTTTTACTTTCTAATAAATTAAATATCTCAAAATATTTCTCTAATACTACGGCATTTAAGGAACATAATACTTTAAATTTCATATGGGGCTGACATAGTAGTTGCCTTAGTAAAAACTCCTAAATAAATTTACGTTAAAATAAAAGTCTGAGGGCCAGTTTCATCGGTTCCTGATAGCATCAGTAACTTATCTGACAGATTTTTGACAGCTTTTCTATGGCGTCATCTGTCAGATAACTATCTGACACATTATCAGGAACCGGTGAAACTGGCCCTTAACATTGTGCAATATAATATAAATGTAAAGGAAAACACAATGGCGGCTATTTTGTAATGGTCTCATCACAGTACTCTATTTTATTAAAATAAAACAATTTTATAATGTGTGTTTTTTTCAACCGATTTCCAAAAAGGAGAATGTTCTCAATTCGTCTGTATGTGTTTTTTTTTTTGTATTTATTTTACGCAATTGCTCCGTCAATTGTGAACCGATTTAAATGACTTTTTTTAATCGGTAGGGTACCTACAGTTTCGAGGTGGTCTAATTGTGATTTCATCGAGATCTGATTATTATCTCCAGAGATATGACGATAAACGTCTCAAACATGCTACTGAAACTGACTCGCGGGGCATGATAGTGGGTTGTGTTAGTTTTTAAACTATAACTATTTTGTGTTTAATGCTTGCAGTCGGGTTTTTTCGTTTTGTAAACTTAAAGATCTTAAATTATTTATTCGACGAATCCTTCATTTTTTTTTGTTTTAAGGATTTGACTCATAAGGTGAACATTTATTCTGTTTTTAAGTTATGCAAAGACAGACTCGTGTGGTCTACCGCTCATAATGGCAGTACTTAGTAAAAATGTTGAACAACTCTCACATTATAATTTTTTTGTTTCAGATCGCTATAGCCCGTACGCACCTGGAAACTCTGGAAGTGAGTATAGGAACAATATATATATATAATATATATATATATATATATATATTATATCATACTAGCTGTCCCGGCAAACGTCGTCCTGCTTGTTGTTGTGCTTGTTTTTATAAGAGATAGGCTAGCGTTTTGACCACTATCTCACCTGTTGGTAAGCGATGACGCGGTCGAGGATGGTAGGCCTAGCATGGAAACTGGCTCTCAAGGATAACTGCCCGAACACATTAGATGTTTGGCAACAGATATATATATAATAGTGTCTTACCAACATGCGGGGGTTGCGAGTTTTTTAACGATATTTTTTCTTCTCCGGAGGGCTACTGTGAAAAACGCACATCAATTTTTTGATAGAAAAATGCATTGTTAAACGGCGGTGATTGAACTCGGTACTACTAGCTTCAAAGCCGACCATTCTCCCACTACACCACTGAACCCTCAAATTTGACTAGTTTTGAAAAGCTGAACGAGTCACCGAGTGTTTTGACTATTCACCATCTCTAATTTTATCTTCGTAATTAGAATCAATCAATCAATCAAACAACCAAAAAAAAAAAACAAATCAATAATACATGATGTCCGAAGTATACCACATATACTTCGGACATCATGTATTATTAGACACCATTTAGAACAATAATTTTCAGAAGTAGATTGAATTGATTTTAAGCTTTCAGTATGAAATAACGAACCGAGCCGTTTAATAGAAACAGAATCTTAGCGATTTTGTAAGAAATATACTTTCTGAAGTATAGAAGTATACTTTTAGAAATATACTTCACTGTTTCAATATTTTATTATGCCTTATACCATGTTTGTGTCCTCTTAGATTATAGTTTAATTAGGTATTGTTAAATATGTATAACAATACCCATGTGTTTCAATGTTTGTCAGTAATTAATTAAACATTATTATCCATAAGCATTGGGTATTTAGATATTTGATTATATTAGCATTAAATGAATATTAGTTTCTTACGTTAATTTTGTATTTAGGTGATGATAGTACGAATGCAGCTGCAACTGATGAGTATTCTGAAGTAACATCAGAAACTCCTGGTATGAACAAATGCAATATTGGGAACATCGTTATTTGTGACGTCATTATTATTTCAATTGTAAACAACTGAACTAAGATTCTCATTATTATATTATCCAGGAATACTCACTTTGATTGAATCGAAAAAACGTCCAGGGTTCCGACCGGTTTAAAAGCGTAATAGAACTTTTATATCAAGGGGTGCGACGTGCAGTCCTGAGTGTCTAGTTCGAGTTTTATGGATTCGTTTAATTACTTGATTTCTATATATCTTTGTATGGAATTAAAAAGCGCCATCTAGTTTGCCTAAGAGGTAACAATGTAATTTCAATACAAATCTGCGTTTACTTTAACGTGATTGAATGAATAAATAAATCTAAAGAACCTCTCACTAGGCACTCAGATGGGTGCCGGCCGCACGAGTAATGGCACGTCGCATCCTTTGAGCATTGTCGAAGGCCGCACCCCTTGATAAAGAAGCAATTATACGCTTAAAAACCGGTCGGAACCCTGAACGGTTTTCCGATTCAATCGAAGTGAATGTTCCGGGATCATAATAATAATCATTATCATTATTGGTGCTTTGAAATTCAGCAGGGAATATTTTGCTTTATGTGTTTTTTACATCGTACGTTTTCAAACGTCAATATTCTTGAAATGATTGATAACAAAATTCACTGTTCATTTGCCTGTTTTGGGGTGTCTTATTATTTGTTTTTATTTTTGTTGCAATTGTTGTTTGTTTTATTTTGTAGCCCGTAATGACCCATATGGACGTGATCAAGATAGACAACCCGGGAGCTCAGATTATGCAAACCGAGCTAGTGGTTGGTATTTTATTTGAATTTGAGTTATAAAAAAAAATGTTTCTTTGAGTTTCGTAGCCAAGTAACATCTTATGATATTCATAACTGTCTCACAGGAAACCGTTATCTATCTATAACATATATTAAAACCAATCTAAGCTATCTAGTCTACATGTCTTATCAATCTATAAGTCAGTTTCGGTACAATTAAACCATCATCGATGTTTTTAGATACTTTGCGCTATACAGGGATGTTGTTAGGTACTTCACAACCTCTTAGAAGCAACTTCTGTACATCATAAGAAACATATTTTATTTTTCGAATGTTAACCTAATCTTAACTTAATGCATTTCTCATTAAACTCACAAAAAAAAGATTGATAGTACCGCTTGACAGTGTGGTTTCGAACACTGCGTCTTTGCGTTGTTGCCGCGATTGCGCCAACGTACGTATTATATTATTCAAACGTTTATAACGCATAATTAAATCTTTGTATGGGTGAAAAATAAAATAATATTGAAATCGCAAAATAAACGTTTTTTTTTAATGTACTGAACACACTACTGATAGTTTGTTTGGTATTTAATATTCATACATCCTATAATACTGTCTTTAAAACGTATCTGTCTTTTAAACATATATTACGCACTATAAATAAATCAATGTGCCTTGTATAACAGCCATAAGAATTGGCAACCAAACTCGATCGGTATTTACTATAAAGCATTTGGTTTTCATATTATTCATGTTACTTACTCAGTTACTTTAATAAACTATTATTTTCTTTTTAAGATAATAACGGTGATCCTTACGGTAGAACTACTCCTAACCCTTCTACAGCAACTCCGACATATGGACGTGGTGGGCATTTTTATATATTAAATACTGCTTTATGTTTATTAAGTATATTTTATTAACAAACTATTTTTATTGAGTTTTAGTATAAACCAATAAAGTAACATTGCAAAAGTATTAATTTCCGTTGCCAAGATGCTTTTGGAATTATTCATGCTTAAAAATGTATATGTTTTACTGAATTAATGTTTATTTTTTATTATTTAGATCCCTACGGTAATGGTGGTTATGGACAGGGTACTCCATCAAATGACCCATATTATAATAGTAGGTTACCTTTTTTATTTATTATTAATTTATTATTATTGTTTTGTATATATTATTTATGTTACACGATACGATGGTGATGGTAGGTTTCTCTAGTCCTGGTCGTGTTAATTTTTTTAAATCATTTAAACTAATTTATTATAATTTTTTTTTTATGTTGGTTATTATATTTTTATTTATTTCATATTTTAGACCCATACGGAAGTGGTAACAATCCTAGTGGAAGTGGAACCTCTGGCCAAGACCCAAGTGAGAACGGTGGTAGGTTTCCTATAAAAAAAGTGTTCTAAAATGATCATTTTATCTAATAGTACGTGATTGTGTTAACAAGCTTTTTGAACCTTAAGGTTAAAATAATTGAAAATATATATTCTATGACTGAAACAAAGGAATGACTAAAACTTCCGCGCCACAGCCCATTTTTTCTTGGAATGTATGGTTTTTTAGGTTCAGCCCAGACCACGACGCATCGAGACGAGACGCGGCGCGCACTTTTTAAGAGAATGATATAAAAATGCACTTTATTTTCAACACAAAATACACATTTCATTGAGTTAATTTGGCGGCTTCAGGCTACGCTGCGCGGCGTCTCGCTGCGCCGCGTGGCGTCGCGCTGCACCGCGTGGCGTCGCGCTGCACCGCGTGGCGTCGCGCTGCACCGCGTGGTTCAATGCAAAATAGAACTTAAGTTACTACACAAAAAGATACACATTTCATTGATATGATTCGGCCGCGCCACTCGACTCGCTGCATTGCCCGGCTTCTAACTGCACCGCGCTGCGCCCACCATGCGGCTCTTCGCAGCGTGGCGCAAAACCACAAGCATCGCCACGTCGCGTCGCATCGCGTTGCGTCGTGTCACTGTGTGAACTGACCCTTAATGTTTGTGTTTGTTTTTGTTGCAATTGTTGTTTGTTTTATTTTGTAGCCCGTAATGACCCATATGGACGTGATCAAGATAGACAACCCGGGAGCTCAGATTATGGAAATCGAGCCAGTGGTTGGTATTTTATTTGAATTTGAAATTTAAGAAAGAAAAAAATTCTTTGCGTTTCTTAGCCAGGTGCAACACATTACGATATTCATAAATGTCTCATAGGAAACCGTTATCTATCTATCCAAAACCGATCAAAGTTATCTAGCCTTCATGTCTAATCAACCTGTAAGTCCGTTTTGGTGCAGTTAAAACTTACATCGATCTCGAATAAATATTCGCGCTATACAGGGATGTTGTTAGATATTTCACAACCTCTTAGGAGCAATTTCTATTCTATTCTATTATTTCTATTCTTTATACTGTTTCACAGTGTGGTATTGAACACTGCATCTTTGCGTTGACGCCACGGCCGCGCCGCCGTGCGTATTATATTATTCAGCCGTTTATAACGCAAAATTTAATCGTTGTATGGATGAAAAATAATATAAACATTGAAATCGCAAAATAAACCTTTTTTTTATGTACAGAACACACTACTGATAGTTTGTTTGGTGTTTAATATTCATACATCCTATAATACTGTCTTTAAAACGTATTAAACAATATATTACGCACTATAAATAAATCAATGTGCCCTGTATAACAGCCATAAGAATTGGCAACCAAACTCAATCGATATTTACTTATAGCATTTGGTTTTCATATAATTCCTGTTACTTACTCATTTTTTTTTATTAACTATTATTTTCTTTTTAAGATAATAACGGTGATCCTTACGGTAGAACTACTCCTAACCCTTCTGCAGCAACTCCGGCATATGGACGTGGTGGGCATTTTTATATATTAAATACTGCTTTATGTTTATTAAGTATATTTTACTAACAAACTATTTTTATTGAGTTTTAGTATAAATAAACAAAGTAACATTGCAAAAGTATTAATTTCCGTTGACAAGATGCTTTTGGAATTATTCATGCCTTAAAATGTATATGTTTTACTGAATTAATGTTTATTTTTTATTATTTAGATCCCTACGGCAATGGTGGTTATGGACAGGGTTCTCCATCAAATGACCCATATTATAATAGTAGGTTACATTTTTTTTATTTATTATTTTTGTTTTGTATTATTGTTTTGTATATATTATTTATGTTACACGATACGATGGTGATGGTAGGTTTCTCTAGTCCTGGTCGTGGTATTTTTTTTTATCATTTAAATTAATTAATTATATTATTTTGTATTGTTTGTTTTATTTTATTTTATGTTGGTTATTATATTTTTATTTATTTCATATTTTAGACCCATACGGAAGTGGTAACAATCCTAGTGGAAGTGGAACCTCTGGCCAAGACCCAAGTGAGAACGGTGGTAGGTTTCCTATAAAAAAAGTGTTCTAAAATGATCATTTTATCTAATAGTACGTGATTGTGTTAACAAGCTTTTTGAACCTTAAGGTTAAAATAATTGAAAATATATATTCTATGACTGAAAACAAAGGAATGGCTAAAAATTCCGCGCCACAGCCCATTTTTTCTTGGAATGTATGGTTTTTTAGGGTCAGCCCAGACCGCGACGCATCGCGACGAGACGCGGCGCGCACTTTTTAAGAGAATGATATAAATATGCACTTTATTTTCAACACAAAAAGATACACATTTCATTGAGTTAATTTGGCGGCTTCAGGCTACGCTGCGCGGCGTCTCACTGCGCCGCGTGGCGTCGCGCTGCACCGCGTGGCGTCGCGCTGCACCGCGCGGCGCAATGCAAAATAGAACTTAAGTTACTACACAAAAAGATACACATTTCATTGATATGATTCGGCCGCGCCACTCGACTCGCTGCATTGCCCGGCTTCTAACTGCACCGCGCTGCGCCCACCATGCGGCTCTTCGCAGCGTGGCGCAAAACCACAAGCATCGCCACGTCGCGTCGCATCGCGTTGCGTCGTGTCACTGTGTGAACTGACCCTTAATGTGTGTGTTTGTTTTTGTTGCAATTGTTGTTTGTTTTATTTTCTAGCCCGTAATGACCCATATGGACGTGATCAAGATAGACAACCCGGGAGCTCAGATTATGGAAATCGAGCCAGTGGTTGGTATTTTATTTGAATTTTAAATTTAAGAAAGAAAAAAATTATTTGTGTTTCTTAGCCAGGTGTAACACTTTACGACATTCATAAATGTCTCATAGGAAACCGTTATCTATCTATCCAAAACCGATCAAAGTTATCTAGCCTTCATGTCTAATCAACCTGTAAGTCCGTTTTGGTGCAGTTAAAACTTACATCGATCTCGAATAAATATTTGCGCTATACAGGGATGTTGTTAGATATTTCACAACCTCTTAGGAGCAATTTCTATTCTATTCTATTATTTTTATTCTTTATACTGTTTCACAGTGTGGTATTGAACACTGCATCTTTGCGTTGTCGCCACGGCCGCGCCACCGTGCGTATTATATTATTCAGCCGTTTATAACGCAAAATTTAATCGTTGTATGGATGAAAAATAATATAAACATTGAAATCGCAAAATAAACCTTTTTTTTAATGTACAGAACACACTACTGATAGTTTGTTTGGTATTTAATATTCATACATCATATAATACTGTCTTTAAAACGTATTAAACAATATATTACGCACTATAAATAAATCAATGTGCCTTGTATAACAGCCATAAGAATTGGCAACCAAACTCGATCGGTATTTACTATAAAGCATTTGGTTTTCATATTATTCATGTTACTTACTCAGTTACTTTAATAAACTATTATTTTCTTTTTAAGATAATAACGGTGATCCTTACGGTAGAACTACTCCTAACCCTTCTACAGCAACTCCGGCATATGGACGTGGTGGGCATTTTTATATATTAAATACTGCTTTATGTTTATTAAGTATATTTTATTAACAATCTATTTTAATTGAGTTTTAGTATAAACCAATAAAGTAACATTGCAATAGTATTATTTTCCGTTGTCAAGATGCTTTTGGAATTATTCATGCTTAAAAATGTATATGTTTTACTGAACTAATGTTTATTTTTTATTATTTAGATCCCTACGGTAATGGTGGTTATGGACAGGGTACTCCATCAAATGACCCATATTATAATAGTAGGTTACCATTTTTATATTTTCCTTTTTTTTAATTATTATCTCAATTCATATTTGTAACATTTTTAAGGCTGCGATGGTAACGGTATCTTTGGCCATAGTAGTGGCTATGGGCAAAAAACACACCCTTTATTGTTTACTTTTCTGTAATATATTATCATTTAAATACATAATTTTAGTGTAGTAAATTTTTTGTGTTTATTTTTATTTTGATTTATTTTATATTTTAGACCCATATGGAAATAGTAACAATCCTAGTGGAAGGGGAACCTCTGGCCAAGACCAAAGTGGCTACCCGAGTGAGAACGGTGGTAGGTTTCCTTTACAATACATAATGTTTTTAATGTTTATTTATTTTTTGAATTATCTATTTAGTTATTTTATTTGCATTTGTTACACTTTCAAGGCCGTGGTGATGTTAGTAGGTACATATCCTTGGCCCTTGTGGTGTAATATGGACATGCTAACATTGCCATTATTTGTTAATAACTTTTATACATTTTTAACATTTCAACTATATTATTTTATTGTTTAGTTTTTGTGTTAATAGTATTTTTTTATTTATTTCATATTTTAGACTCATATGGAAATGGTAACAATCCCAGTGGAAGGGGAACCTCTGGCCAAGACCAAAGTGGCTACCCGAGTGAGAACGGTGGTATGTTTCCTTTATAAGACATTTTGTTTTTAACGTTTATTTATTTAATTTTTTTGATCATTGTTTTATTTTTATTAACTTCATATTTTAGACCCATACGGAAATGGTTACAATCCCAGTGGAAGTGGTACTTCTGGCCAAGACCAAAACGGCTACCCAAGTGTGAACGGTGGTAGGTTTGCTTTTATACATTTTGTTTTTATTGTTTATTTATTTTATTTATTTATACCTGAGTGAGTGACCAAATGTGCAAAGCACAAATGGGACTGGGCAGGGCATGTGGTCCGTATGCGTCCAGCAAGGTGGGCCAAAATCGTTACAGATTGGGTCCCCACAGTGGGTCCCCACAGATGGACGGCGACGACGTGGTCGACCACGAAAAAGGTGGCGTGACGATATAGTGGCCCACCAGCCTGGCTAGAGAGACATTGCACTGGAGAGAGATTCGTGGAAGGCTATGGGGGAGACCTTTGCCCAGGAGTGATACATTACAGGTTAGGAAAAAAAAATAGATTATTTTAAGTAGCCTTGTGCATCTCGACTGGTTTTATTTACAAAAAATATGTTCTACGATCATGTATGAAGGCGCTCATGAAAGTGGAAGAAGCGAAAGAGGTGTCTCAGGATCGTAGCATGTGGAAACAAGTAGTCTTTGTCTACCCCAATGGGAAAAAGGCGCGATTGTATGTATGTATGTTCTAAAGCTAAACAAAAGAATCGCTAAGAATTCCGTGTGACATTGTATATCTTTATTTCTTTAATACTAGCTGTAATATGGAATGATACATGTGTTTCAAAATTAATATATCTAATTTTTTTTAATCTATGGTCCTCGAATTATAAAAAAGCAGATTTTATTTTTCAGTCATTTTGTTTCCTTAAAATAATAAATTTAAAAAAATAATTCATAAGAAACATCACCATTGGTACTATCGAAAATGATGTCAAATCACACGTCCCCACATCAATAAAATTGTATGCGGTATTGCCAGAAGGCGACTTGTAACTTTTTAGATATATGTCATTCGATATTCAATTATAATAAATAATAGTTTAAAAAAACTAAAAATACGCTTTTATAGAAAATCCAACTAAAAAATAGAAAATAAATTTTAATAAATTTGAATTAAAAATAGTGTAAATCATGTTCAAAGATTCCGTTACATACTAACATACAAACATACATACGTCTGAAGCTAATAAAAGCGTAATAAAAACACATTTTCCCTAATCATTTAGCTAATTTTCATTTAAAATTTGAATAAGGCAAATCTTTTAAATAAATAGGCAATTTGTTGTAAATATGAATTGCCATTCTAAAGGAATTTCTTTTGGCAATGTCAACTTTATACGGTGGATAATAATGATAATATATAATAGTCTTCTTTTTTCAGAATATTTTATAGTAGCTATAACGGAACAGGTACCTGCTCTTTCGGTCTTATCTCAAAAACTCTATTGTTAATTTGTTAATTATAGATTTAAATTAGGTATATTTTTTGCCGTTTCATCGTGAATGAGTAAAAAATATAGAAGAGAAACCGAACTGATTCACATACAGTGAAGACCGCAAAGACAGGTCGATAACAAAAACTTCAATAACTTCTAAAATATTAGAAACAACTTTTAAAAAATAAGAAGTATATTATAGACAATTTAGTGTTTAAAGTCAGAAAGTTCAATATCATTAAGTTTATTTGGAATAAAAGTAAGTTTAGTAAATATATCCACTTTTCACTAGATTTAGAATAAAATGTGCTACGGTATCAATATGCCATTTTAATATTTTGTATTGCCACCATGAGCTGTTCATACAACTCCTGTTATATATTACAATTTGGCATGCCTTCCACCTGATGTTAATATTTTTAAAATCGTCTTTCTTTATTACCAGTGGAAAGCGGCGTCTGCTACTACGCTAGAAAAACTAATTTGACCGTATGCGCCCAATGCATTGTTTTAGTGTATTGTAGTATCTTCGAATTATTATTGTTTTTCTAATGAAATCAGGTTGAAGCACATCGGTAGAATGGTTTCATATTTTATACCGGACATAGTAGAAACAATTTAAGCGTTTTAAATACATAGATAGATTTATGGTTCATAATACAATGAACAAAAAGATATAAAAAGGTTTCAGTTTTTCCTATATTAATAACTAGTAGCCCGCCCCGGCTTCGCACGGGTAGAACATATATGCCTACAAAATTTGCATCAGTTTGTTGCATCGAATATAAAATATGAACATATTTAACAACCATCGTCATATTTCATCCAATTTACACAAAACCTTAACGAATTATGCACCTAAACCTTCCTCATAAACACTCTGGCTATTGGTGAAAACCGCATGATAATCCGTTCAGTAGCTATTGAGATTATTGCAAACAGACAGACAGACGCAGTGATGAACTTTGTTTTATAATACTTACGTATTGATATTGGACGGCCCTTTAGCGTAAAGGATAGTTACCCTGATTCTGACCCGACGGTCGTTGGTTCTAATCCTAGCTATATACCTACCAATGAAAGTTTTATGTGCATTCATGAATCATGAGTTTTCGTACAGTGGTAGTGGAATCATTAAATCTACCAAAAAGTAGCTTACCACCAAGGAGTACATCTGCCACCGTAACCTTACGGCGTTCCCCGACGCAAAATGTAGGGGTAATATACGTTTAACGTGTGTATCTGTGTGTCTGTCTGTAGCATCTTAGCACCTAACCGGATGAACCGATTTTGTTTTTATTATTGATAGTTTTTTTTGTTTGATAGATGTCTTCATCGAGAGTTTTCTTAGCTTTGATTCATAAAAATTCGTTCAATCGTTATAAAATTATGAGCTTTTTTCTAGTTAATTGCGCTATGAAATCAACTTTCATAGGTCTGATCAATTCGAAAATCTTCTTCAACGATATTGTAAGAACATGGAAGCCTCCTAGACTCTATAGAATACTCAAATCCTCACCAACTTACAGCTCAGATTTTAAATGTCGTGTTTAGAGTCATTGGAAAAAGCTATTATATATAGATCAGTCGGGGTGGTTTAAAATATTATATTATAATATTATATATATATAAATGAATATTATTTTATACAATAGATCATATTATTATACTATATTGACTTCAAATTGATTGTGATCGGTGGGGATCTACAGCATAGCTAAGCTTATAATAATATTTTCGTAGTAACTATGATCTAATCTGTGGTTTCACTGCAAATATTTTATTAATTTTGCGATGCGTGTTTGTGAAATTCGTGATATCTTCTAGAGTTTTCATTTGAATTATATACTGTAAAGGACAATTTTAATCAATAATATGTGGCCAAGCTAATTAACGTAATTATTTGGATAAGGATTAATACTATATACTTGAAAATAGCCTTGAAAGTTATGTAATATTTTTTAACAAAAATTTTAAGATTAAAATGGTTACTGTGAGTCAACCTTAAGAGATAGACATATGCTGTCGTGGATTTTTTGTAGGTCTTATTAAGTTGTACAACTCTTGCATAGAAAATATTCTTCTATCTATTATCAATTAAGCAGCGTTCGTAAGAAACGTGTTTTTTCGACCGTTTATTTGCCGACTTAGGTTGCAAATTAGGTCTCCACGAATGTACCTTTGGTTTAAACGGGATAATATATAGCCTATTTTCATTCCGAAAGTCCATTCTATGTATTAGTGAAAGAATTTTTTAAATCGGTTCAGTAGTTTTTGAGCTTACTCATTACAAACATACAAAAATACAAATGTTCTCTCTTTATAATATTAGTATAGATAAAATAAACTTTAATTTACTTAGTTATTTTTTTAAAAGGACAGCTCAAATATTTTCACAGTTATCGCTTTCTATAACCGTCCGCTTTCATTGCGACCCAGTGTTCACAGCACTGCTAGGTTATTCTGTAAGCTATCTCGACAGCGGAATCCGCGGTGAGATTTGAATTTCGTATTACGAAATTCAACCGTATTACGAACGAGATACGATTGAATTTCGTAGTACGAAATTCGAATCTCACCGCGGATTCCGCTGTCGAGATAGCTTACAGAATAGCCTACCAGTTCAGAGTAGAGTCTGTTGTCCGTGGCACAGATCTAGAATTTCACTACGTTATAAATGAAATCCTAGGTCTGTGGTGCACAGTTACAAACTTGCTCATCTATTGTGTGATTGATATTTTCATTTAGGCCTTACAATACAAGTATAGATATATGAAATGAAAACAAAGTATAAATATACATCTAATTAAATGTTATATATTTATGTTACATAATTGTGTTCTAATATAAAATTAAGTCACAAACAATATCTTTAAAACTGGGAATATACATAATATATTTTTTGTTGAAGCTAAATTCTTAATTTTTCTTTTTCACTATAGGAGGTCGAACAAGCGAAAGCGGTGGCTCTGCTCGAGGTATGTGTTATTTATATTATATACTTAAGAAAATGGCATAAAGGATAACCTCTGCTAATGTCGAAGGTTTCTACTTTAAAAAAATATACCTGTCAGTAAAAAGTAACACGTCGGGAACCTGTTTCAGATATGTAACATTTTTTGAGAAATTTCATTAAATTGTTCAGCCGTATGCATTTATGCAACAGCTGAAATCTTGAAATTTCTTTAGTCGAATACAAACACTTACATTTCATGTAAATTTACAATACACACATTAATTTACTGGTGGTAGAGCATATTATTGCGATGTTTCGCCAGACGCTCTGTGTGTTGCTGCAGCATCAGCAGACAGTCCTTGAGAGTCAGAGTATTCTAAACCTAGCATGTTCAACATCTTCGACCACATCATTGCTTACCACCAGGCGAGACAATGGTCAAACGCTAGCCTATAACATATTAAAAAAGAGAGTTCGTAGAAAGCTACGCGTTAGATGTGTTTTTTCGTACAGCTCCGTCTGTTGAACTCAGCGGGATAAATGATGCCCGAATGATATAATGAAATGAAATGAAATGGAAATACGTCTTCGTAGTTACGCCGTTCTACATTAGAGGGTGTTTATAAACATAACATGACGCTTTAGTCACTTTCTTTGATTAGGACCGTGACGCTACGTCCGCGTCACTTCCATTACATTTTAGCCCAGTGCGCCTAAAGAAGTTTCACATTAATAATTCAGATTTTTTTTACGAGACCCAATAAATAATTAAACGTACAAATGTTAGGTGGTTCTGTCGCATGCCAGCGGCACGAATGGCGTTGTGAGAATGGCCCTTGCATAGACGCAAGACGTCGATGCGACGGTATCGTCGACTGCCCGTACGACTCCAGCGACGAATTTGATTGTACCCACGGCAGTAAGGACCCAGCATCTTTAACAGAAAAATAACATAATCCTTGCTGATAATATAAGCGGTAGTAATAACATCAGATACGACGGTTTTATCTATGGACTAACTTTGGTAAATTTTTTGAATCGATGTTCGAGTTGTAAGAAAAACACAATACAATAATGGCTTATTAAAGATATTATGCGTATAAGTTTTCTATACCAACGACCGGCGGGGTAATTAAGAGGCGTTGCGAATGCGTGCAGATCTGTCCATATTTAAGGGTAAATTTTTTGCAACTACTGCATCCATGTTGCAACTACCTAATCTAAATGAAATGTTAGGTAATAAAAGAAAACACTGTCGTGTCTGATCCGTATGCGATACCACTAAAATAACTGCGTATGATAATAATAGAAACATTAATTGCGTGTTTTTATACTAATGTAGATACAAAAATATAAATACAACCATAAATAACCCAAACGAATGTGTATTATTTATAAAGTAAAACTTATAGTATGCACAATTGAATGCTTGTTTGATCAGAGCAGCATGATCATATTTTAAAATCCTCGTATTATTTAAGACATTATTTTTAACTAAATATTTTACTATAGTCAAGTAGATTTGTATAAACATTTATATAACCTAAATTTGGTCAGAGTTTAAACAAGATAATTATATATAGGTTTTTATATTATCATAAAAGCTATAACTATATTTAAACATAATCATACTTAGTGTAACAACTTTTATTTAGTAGAAATATACAGAGTCATTTTTAAGCAATGGACCAAACGAAGCATTCAGCGTGGAATAAAACTGCGCATCTTTTGGACCTCCATGTATATTCCCCAGTTTTTTATAATTTTCGAGAAAATTGAATTTTTATATTTTCTGGTCTGTGCCCGGAATGTTGCAATTTTTAGGGTTCCGTTACCCAAAGGGTAAAACGGGATCCTATTACTAAGACTCCGCTGTCCGTTTGTCTGTCTGTCTGTCCGTCTGTCACCAGGTATCTCATGAACCGTGATAGTTAGACAGTTGAAATCTTCACAGGTGATGTATTTCTGTTGCCGCTATAACAACAAATACTAAAAACAGAATAAAGTTAAAAATAATAGGGGGTCCCCATACAAGAAACGTGTTTTTTTCGGTATTTCAATATAAAGCCATCTATGAACGCTTAGGTAAGCGTCCATAGATTGCGTTATATTGAAATGCCGATCCCTAACACTTTTGTTAGACGTTAGATGGCGTTATGAGAAATAAAATGTTTATTAATTATTATTTTTTGCTGGCGAAAAATGATAGTAGTATTTTTTGCTCGATCTTATAAAATACTGTAGTGTGGTACGGAACCCTACGAGTGCGAGTCCGAAATGCACTTGGCTAGTTTATTTATATGCTTTCTGCTTTGTTTTCGACCATCGGTAATCAATCTCACAATATAATGACGGCAATTATTATTTTGCGATTTTTTATTTATTGATACATTTTTTACTATTACAGCTCCAAAATCTTTGCTATTGATGACTTACCCCAAGAATCAAACGGTGCGATACGGTGAGTCTATTATACGTTATATAATATATATTATTCAAAATAAATTTCCAAGTATTGCATATACTTATAAACTTAATATACAAATAATAAAATAATCAAAGATCTTATTTTTAAATAAGTCATACTAAAGACATGGAGCAGCAGGTGAGCTATAACTGACTTATGCAAACTATACATATATATGTATTACATTAATTTTATATCTGTAGTACATTTAAGAACTATTATGCCAATTTTAACGTTATATACTGGTTCAAATTCACATAATGTTGGTCCCGTAAAGAGTCCCTTTCATCTAGAGCGAAGCAAAGTTCGCTATTGGATTCGTTACATTACGTTTAATAATATTACAAAGCATGATATTTTTAAAACAAAAGTTCTCTAAAATTATTTATCGTACTTGTAGATAAGTTGTGTAATTTCAGCTTCCATAAACTTTGGGAATTGGTGCGTGACGGTTTTGTTTGTTGATTAGTATAAGATTATGATATATCACAGACAAGTCTACTTGTGTGTATATACTAAATTATGACCTTATAAGTAGGAACTTAATTAAAGTAGGTATTAAAAATGTCCACCCTAAGTATTTATTATATTTAAGATGGTTTACAATACCTAAAAAATGACTTCAAATCCTGCACGAGTCATTTTCAGTAAGAAGCTCAAGATGTGCTTCTCAATATCTCTGTAGATATTTATCAGATCTTTATGAAATTGAAATAGGACTATTAGGCTAATATACGAGTATAGTCTTTACTTATTTATGTTATAAAAAAATGGAGCATCTTTCCGGGCCAAGCGTTTCGCATACTATTATTTACAAGTGCTTTTTATGTTAGTTGAATTTATATATTAGTGATTAATACTAAAATTGTTTCTTTCATGGTGCTGGTACAGTCGAAGTTGGTGAGTTGGTTTGCCTAAATAATAAATCATTTGGCAACAACCATATTGGGATTTAATTTAACGAAATTATACATCATATTATTTAATACAGGAATGTGTAACGGGTTTGTTTAATATTGCTTAAACATAGTATAAGCTTTATGGTTTCCATTAAGTTTACTAATATACAAAAAGAAAACATTATACGTACGTATATATGAATATTTATAAAATATCTTATTATATAAGTTGTTATTTTAGTAAGTGCCTAATGAAAGTATTATGTTTAGTTATAACATTCATGAGTAGGTACTGCAATTATCATAACATAATATTATATAATTATTTTATTTTTCAATTAAATGCAATTAGTTTTTATTCATATTTTATATAAAATATGAGCATGATCAGCAATGGTTTGATGTTTATTAACGATTTTTTTTTATTTACCGTCAGTTTGTTTTTCTTATCACAATCATAATTGATTTTTTTTACACACTTACACTGTAATGCTGATTTTATCACACTTACACTTACATCGTAGTTTGTTAAAAAATACCTACTAATTAACATTTAAATACAACACAGTCACAATACATTTGCTACCTCATTAATGAAGGTTTCATTTTTTAATATGTAATTTGGCTACAACATCTTTCACATACATAGACATTTTATAATGATATGTACATTGATACCTAGAATATACTGAAACAGTAAAATAATGGGTGCATGCCTTATCAAGATCATTATGGCACTTAAATATCATCGTGGTTACGAACATATTACAATTTACAAGTCATTAATAGTTTGGGCTTACTTGAAGCGCCTTAAGTTTCTAAAGCATTTACTACACCATTGATATATATCCCATTATAGATTTAATCGTGCTCGTTTAGTCATATATCATAGGTCAACATTATTTGGAAATATTCATTTTACGACCTATATATACCAAGGAATGTCGCATTATGGAAATGGGCTGAAATTTGAGTTTATTTTTACTAACTATTTGTAATACAGGAGGAGACGTGGTATTCCAATGCAGAGACGAAGGTTTAATTCGAGCACCTGTGAGATGGGTGAGGGAAGGTGGTAGAAGTCTAAAACCTGGTTTCACCGAAAAGAACGGCAGACTAGAACTCTTCCAAGTTACCGTAAGTTTATAGTAATCATTCATTGGTCTTTAGTCTAATAATGAGAGAGACATGATTGGAAAAGTGTTGGTTGAAGGAAGATGTTCTGGTTCTACAAAATACGGAAATGGGCCGCGATAAAGTTGGCAGTTCAGGCTAGCCATAAATAAATATACATTCAGGAGAGTAATTGCCGATTTTTAGTTCTAAAGATGGAAGGTAAATTCTTATTATAAATATCAATTGATTATTTATCAAATTATCAATTGATTATTTTTATCTAATTTCGAAGCAGTAAAAAAATATCAATAATATTAGACAAAGAGATAATTTCAGATCTATACATAATCTATTTTTGACTACTTCATTTTAGATACGGTCATAAAAGTTTATTTGAATATTTTTAGAAAGGGGATGCCGGCGTTTACATCTGTCAAGCACCAGCTTACTTGGGTACTCCAGGGTCGGAAAAACGTGTTACACTTTTCGTGGAAAATCAAAAAAGTAAGTACTCCTTAACATACTTACAAATAAATCTTCCTAATTTGTTTACTAATCTTTGCCTTTCTGCGTCCGTAAACTTAGACCATATTTTTCTACTCAACACGTGATTACTGGGTGGTACTAAATGGGTGACCAATGATAGGCTTCGGCTGTGGCTTCCACTTGATAAAAACATGTCAGCAATCGGTTTGCTGAGTTCCGGCATGATGTTAAGTGTACTGAACAGCTCGTGTAGAAAACAGATTAGGATATTGTTTTCGACTGTCAAGACGTTTGTCATTATAGTATCAGTTGGTATCAATGACTCCAGCCTTTTATCGTGTCGTACTGAGTCGGAGCATTTGCAAGCATCGTTTGTCAGTCAAATCACTAACTCGTTGTCACGAAACAACTAACTAAAATGGAAGATTATAGAACAAAATACCTGATAGACGCCAGGTTAATGTACCCGTCTGATAAACCAACTTATTTTAACAGTAATTGCCTCAAGACCTGCCCACAAGTCCTGCAAGCCAAACGAAGCCACCTGTAGAAATGGAGATTGCATATTGAAGAGCTCAGTATGCGATGGCAAAGTTGACTGCTCTGACCGATCTGATGAAGATATGTGTCGTAAGTACTTTGAATTTTTGTTCAATAGGCGATATTTAAATATGCCTATCACTAATATTCTTTGGCACGCTGGTTTACATTTTAGTTGAGTGTGTCTTTATCCTATTTGCTATCATCAAATAATTGCTTTTTATAATTGCCCCTATATTATTCTTAATAAGAGGAAAATAATCCAAGAATATTAAGAGTACCAAAAGAATTTAAATTTATGTTAAATGAAACACACGATTAGAAAGCCTATATGATATTAAAAAAAAAATTAAAATAACTTTGTAATTTTGCAGCTGAAACCGGCAAATGCGAGCCTAACCAGTTCCAATGTGACAACCATCGTTGCGTCCTGAAGACTTGGCTATGTGACTCCGAAGATGACTGCGGCGATGGTTCTGATGAAAGGAAACAGTACTGTGACCCTGCGCGACCTGGTCAGGCTTGTCTTGCTTCAGAATTCACTTGCGCCGATTCACAATGTATACCGAAGAGTTTCCACTGCGATGGTAGAAGCGACTGCATGGATAAGTCTGACGAGATTGGATGCGGTGAGTAGTGAAATAAATGATTTAAGTGATTTTGACAATGCAATCTCCTGTTGGAAAAAAGGCATAAAACCGACCGTAAACTGTTGGATCTTTAATATCCAGTAATGGCAGGCCTTGTACTATTCAATATTCTGTGGAAATGGTAATATAGTTATAAAGTATATAAAGTAATATAAAGTTAGATCAGGTCAGGTTTTGATCTTACAATAATGTGATGATTTACTAATGTTACCAATTTATAAGATAGCGTATTATACTTTTCAATAAATATGATTCTAAATTTTTTTTTTGTAAATTATATATTTCATAATAATTTATTTTATATTTACAGTCATAGTTCTTTGATACGACCGCATCATGTTTGCGTTCCACATACCTATTTTATTTCTCTGTGTTCAACCTATCTCTGTTTTCTATTTAATCTATACTTTTTTGTTTATATCAGCACCCGTCTACATAGTGAAGCCTCCCACACCAGCCAATTTGCATCTGAATACTGGAGATACGTTAGTGTTGCGTGCTGAAGCTAAAGGGAATCCTGTACCTTTCATTTCTTGGCGTTTGAACTGGGGTCATGTCCCGCCTCAGTGCACCTCTACCAGTGAAAATGGTATAGGTGTCCTCACTTGCCCTAACATGCAGGTATGTTATAATAGGACTTAAATAATACCTTCAGCGATCCTGTTTAAATCTCACCTACTCCAATCTCATACCTATATTGATCACCCAATTAAAGTTTATTTAAACTTCTTTGCTTACAGCCTGAGCACAGCGGCGCGTACTCAGCTGAAGCACTGAACAACCAAGGAACAACATTCGCTAACCCTGACTCAATTGTCTTCGTAAGCCAAATCAGCCCTTGTCCTGTTGGATACTTTAACAAGTAAGATGTGATGTATTTGTTTTCCTTTATTACTATATATTTAATTTATTGTCTAGTGATCTCTTTATTGACGTTGCAATCAAATATAGTATCATGATAATCTATATGAAGGAGAAGTAACACCAAGCGCCGGCTATCGGCTAAACACAAAACACAATTATTTTTTTTGTTTTTCCACAATAAAAAAACATCATCAAAGATAAAAATATCTGAATCCGCGTGTATACTCCACTAATAAGTGAAGTATATAGGTATAATGTTAATGTTCACTTTGTACACTTGTCTTCATAGCTGTAACAATATTCTAGAATTTGGGCTATATACTGCAAACTCTTCTATAGTCAGATATCTTCTTAGTATTGAAATGTCTCACCTAATTATTAATATTTGAATTCTAAGAATGCTAAACTTAACTTGCTGTATCATTTATGTTTACTTTTCAGCGAGGCTCGCTCCCGACAAGAATGCATCCGCTGCTTCTGTTTCGGCGAATCAAACCAATGTAAAAGCGCTGACCTTTTCACATACAACATGCCTACGCCACTTGGACAAGGTGGTACCAGATTGCAAGGCGTTGCCGTCGATGAAGATGGTGAAATCCGTTCCGATCCTTCTATCGACAACCATTATTACTACCAGCCTTTAAGGAACGGCGCTACTGTAAGTAAAACCTAAGACTCGTATTAACAAATTATGGTAGTAGAATAAATTGCTAGTGAGTTTTTCGGATCTATGCCTATCTTTATATGATAGTTCTCCAAGGTGTACTTGTCATTTATTTATTTATTTAAAACATTGCATGCTACACTTACAGTATACACCAAAGCGTGCAACAAGCCAGTACATAGGTACATATATACAGACATAATTATAATTATCATATATCAGAACTGGTTGGATATGGCTATGGATAGAAGATTACGATTAAGATAACTTAAAAATTGCAATAAATAATAATGGGAGATATAAACATTAAGTAGTTTCAACAAACCCAATGATATTGAATTAGTACGTACGTAGTAGAAGTTTACAATCCAACTTGAACGGTTAAAACTGCGCAGCGTCACTACTAATTTATTAAAGCAAACGAACGTGGACAAAAATCAGATTTTTTATTTTATTTCACAGATAACAAAACTGGCTAGGTATGACCAGAGCTCCTTAGGAAGCTTCCATCCTTACCTGACCCTCCCGGAGTCTTATCAAGGTCCTCAACTGACTTCTTACGGTGGACGCATCAAGTTCACACTGGCGCCTCATTCTAGAGCATACACCGAAGACAGAGCTCCTAGAATCATAGTCAAGGTATGTTGATAATAAACTATTAACTATTTACAACTGACTTCAAAAAAGGAAGAGATTCTCAATTCAACTGTTTGTTTGTGTCTGTTACTTCAGAACTTCGTCATTTATTTATCAATTTGGAAAATTTAAAAACCTGTCCTTGCTTCACACGGGTGTATTTAAAAATTAGTGATAAATATGATGTTGCGTTTGGTCATATAATTTCTTTAATTAAGCAATTCTTGATAAAAGGCACCCCACTTAATCATTGAATAAAGGATTTTAAAATAATTTACTTATTATATAGAACTTGAGAACGAAATTCACAGATAAATCAATCTATAAACTTAAATCAACTAAGTACTCGCTGAATAAGAGTTAATATTCTTAAAATGGACTGCAGTATGTAATAATAAAAACTTACCACCAACAAGGAGAAAATGTTTAGCCAGAACACAGTAAGGTTATGGATACGGTAAGATTTTCTCCTTGATCTTGGTAAGCTTTTATTATTACATATAGTCCTTGAGAGTCAGACTATTCTAGGCCTGTTCATTATCTTTGACCATATCATCGCATATCACCAGGCGAGGCGCTATTCAAACGCTATCCTAGAAGATAAAAAAAAATATTATAGCAATAATACTTCTAGCCCACGACCATTTAAAATAACAAAAGAAAAAAAAATATCTTCACTCAATTTAATAAAGTAATATTCACGAGATAATAACGTTTATGTAAGAAGAGACAATATGAATAAACAATTAATTATTTATTAATATCCTATAATCTTCCTCACAATTTTACAGGGCAAATACGCAACATTGTTCCACTTCTCGGGAGATCAAAACCCATCTACAGCAATTGGAGTCGACGTTCGTCTAACACCAGAAAACTGGGTAAAATCCAGCAGATCTGGATTTGAGCCTGCTTCCAGAGAGGACATTATGATGGCGTAAGTTCAAGTTTTTAGTTCGCTTATTTATATTCCGATATAAGCCGGTTTATAAATAGGAATTTTATTTTGTTGCTCATCTATAGGAATAATCATTGGGAATGTTCTAAACAGCTTTATAATATCATACCTCTGTCCCGTTTTTACCATCGAAATTCCCGACACCGTCAAAAAGCACATTCGCACATTATATCATCACATACTACTCGTTTCACACGATCGTTCTTCCCACATACCTGTAAGATAGGGAATGGGCCCATCTAAAAGCAGTTGATCCGCGTCGATTTAAACGAAGAGTAATGAGATTGGTCTCTAATAAGGGTACGCAACACACCGGCAATACCTCTGGCTTTGCAGATGTCAATAGACAGCGGTGACCACTTACCATCAGGCGGGTCGCTAGCCAGTTTGCCGATCCATATTTTAGAAAAAAAATCTATTAATGATAATAATTATAATCGTCTTGTCTATCGTCGATAAATACGGTGTGATATATACGGATATCCCGTATATTTATATTCGTTATTTTATATTCGTAGCGCAGGGGGAGAAATAAAAATAAATAAATTAATAATAATAAATGCATGAAATATTGAAATTATTAAATATAACTAAAAGGAAACATACTTTTATTTTTGAAAATAGCAATAACTAACTATATTCAATGTGAGCTGAGCAACAAATAAAAATTTAACGGTACTATTTATTGTACTAGTCGATGACACTCGATTTTACGATCAAGATAATGTCTTGCAAGCCCACATGGTATGTTAACATTACAGAACATCTTGACGTTTGATAATCGTACTTCTATATTTTTTCCATCTTGTATTGTATGTAGTTATATTGTATTAATATGTTCTGTTCTGTCATTCATCATTTTTGCTATTAATTATAGTTAGATTTTAATTTAGCTTTGCAATATCATTCTGAATACTAGGTAGGTAAAGTAACATCTGCTACACACAATTATTAAAGGCTACGTTACACGTGTTCAATGCAACTCTTATTCCTATAGCCTCGACTTTATTGACACAATCCTTCTCCGTGCGGACTTAAATGGCGCTGGTGTAAATATCAGCAACTTCGAAATGGAATCAGCTCATGACATCAACAGCGGTCTTGGAGCTGCCAGCCTTGTAGAGGAATGTACTTGCCCACCTGGATACGAAGGCCTTTCTTGTCAGGTCAGTTTCTTTCATTAGTTATATAAATATGCTTTGAGAAGTGATTAAATCTGTATTTTCACTGTGTACGATTATGTCAGTACAGCTGTTCTTGACAGTAGAACTCGCGTGGACTATTGTTATAGGGAACTCTATGATAATTAAAAGTATCCAATGATTTTTCAATGTTCGTACTCGGACAATAAGTCCTGCTACTATTATGACGAGATTTAGTAACAAATATTGCAACAAATAAGACACACAATCTTTGCATTATTCATATTAATAACTAAATGTTTTTTTTTAATCGTAGATAAGCAAGCGTTTGACCACTATCTCACCTGATGTTAAGTGAAAATGTAATCGACGATGTAGCACGCTTATAAAAAAACAATTGTTGAGATTTTTTTTTGTGTTTCAGAAATGTGCCGCTGGCTATGTCCGCGAGAAGAGTGGCCCATGGTTAGGTAACTGTGTACGTGAGGCCTGCCCACCTGGCACATTTGGTGACCCATCCAGTGGTCTGCCTTGCAAGCCTTGCCCATGCCCACTGACCAACCGGGAGAACCAGTTCGCAAGGACTTGCTCGTTGACACCTGACGGCTCCGTTGCTTGCAACTGTTTCCCTGGGTAAGAAGATATGATATTTGATCACTGTTCATTTGTAGACCCAGAATATCAGTCGCCACAACTTACCTAAATTAAATACCTTATTAAAGAGTTTTTGCGTGAAGCGTAGAATAGATAATGGCTTATGATCTTCTGTATAAAACAAACGAGAACAAAAGTTACTAAAAACCGTTTGTATTTCAGCTACGAAGGCAAGACGTGCGAAAAATGTGCTCCAGGGTACGAAGGCAACCCATTAGTTCAAGGTGATACCTGCCGAGTTCAAGCAACAGACCGTTGCAATGCTGTAGGAACCCTGTCTACCAGACTTCTGGATGAATGTGTCTGCAAGGACAATGTCCAGGGCAGATACTGCGACCAGTGCAAAAACAGCTCGTTCTATCTGTCAAATGACTTCAGGTAAATTGAAAAAAAAACTGTGTAGCTGAGTAATTAACATATGAATTGAATCAGGAACTTATTACTACGGTACTTTCAAGTTAATGGGAAACTTACAGACTATTAAACAAGGTAGAAATAACTCTACTACTCTATAAATAACAGCTAAAATCAATGTTAGCCGTAAGTAAGAACAAAAACCAAAATGTATAACTTTGCGTTTGTACGTTTTTGCGTTTGTACGTTTTTGCGTGAAGACATGGATATGTACTAACTTGTAAACTTGTAAATGGTGATTAGACATTATTTAGATTGTTTTTTTACCTTTAAGTATCACTGTAAGTTTTCCGAATAAAACAATAAATATATATATATATACATAAATATATAAAAATAAATATATACATTAAAAATATCTTGCATTCTTTGGCCTTCTATGCTGACAAAGAATAAGGTCTAACGTAACTTTTCCCGTTCACAGACATGGATGCGCGCTCTGCTTCTGTTCAGGAATGTCAACTCAGTGCATGAGCAGCAACCTACGACGCAAGACAACTTTCCTCAACTTCAACGTGCCCAATATTGTAGATCAAGTGAAGGTTTACAGCAGTGTCCCAGCAGGTGTCGGTGGTGTGAGATACGGCGCTCCAGCTGTAACTGAGCTGAAACCAACTTTGACTAGCAATGGACTGACTTTAAGAGGTTATGACAGGTCTCGACCAACGGTCTACTATTGGAGCATGCCTTTGAGGTAAGTTCATATTGTTTCCAGATTTAACTTTACTATGCTTTACAATTACTTTTCAGTATATAAGTATTATAAGGCTCCAAACTATTTTTAAGGCAAATCATAAAGGCGCGGTCAGACTAAGTGCTACAAACTACTAGCGAATTTTTTATAGATTAGAGATTTAGTAGATTAGAGCGAAGTCTCAATATAACAGTTTTTTTCTTTTGTGCACTTTATTTGCGCACTATAATCATATTTAAAGCCGGCTACTATGTGCTACAATCATACAAGCAAACCATCCACTCGTTTATAGTTCTCGGTTGTAAAGAAAACATTTACAATGTTGTGATACCATCGCTTTCCACCATGCGATATAGCTGTCAAACGCTTAAAAAATTACATAAATTGATAACTGAAATAACATCACAACACTAAACTACTAAATAAAAATACTTTGTAGTTATGGGAGAGTGAGAGAGAGAGAGAGGGGGATGGAGAGAGAGGGAGGGAGAGAGAGAGAAGTAAACCAGAGCAGAGAGCAGTTCTCCCAAATCACTATGTATTTCTCCTTAATTTTAAATGTCCAGATGACGGTCAAGCCTTCTTTCTCACCTCCTAATTACTTTTTTGAAGTTATCTACCTGGCAATGGGTGCAGGGTTTTTCCATATCAATTTTATCTTTTGGATGGCATTATTCTGAGATATGGCCCAAATTAGTATCTCAAAACACCAACCGACAATAGCATTTACGCCGCATGTAAAATCGAACCGTTGTTATGCTACTATTTTTTACTTTTAAATGCCGTATTTTTCATACAGTTTCACTGGTGACAAAGTGACATCTTACGGAGGTTTCCTGAGATATACTCTCGAAAATGTACCAAGGTTCACCAACGTACATTCACCTAACAACCATGCAGCTGCTGATGTTCAACTTATTAGTGTAAGTATTAAGATGACAGTGTTAAAAACGACCTATCTTTACCAACTCAATAAGAAATGTATCCTTACCAACTAGAAAAATGACTTGTCGTTACTAACGCAATAAGAAATGTATCCGTACCGACGAGAAATAATACATTTCATCTTTTATTACTACTCTCAGGACCATTGAGAGTGTTGCTACTGATATTAATAATAAGTACTTTTTCAGGACAACCACTTGACCTTCCAATATACCAGTGACGTACTTAGACCCACGCCCGATGGAGTTTTGAACGCAAGCATACAGTTCTTGGAAACTACTGGATGGCATAGGTAAAAATTTCGACTTAATTTTTAATATTTAGTTGTGTTTTTTTCCACTTTTGATACTATGTAGAGCAGTAACTACAGTTACGCAATCACATGATTAAAGGTGAGAATTCGCACTACCCATGGAAGAATGGCGCAAACACACTTGCGTCAATTTTTTTTTATTTCACCATTGGATAGAGGAAAGGCTAACACATATACGAGTACTCAATTTTTTTTGAATTTATATTCCCTTAAATTACGGAGCAATTTGAATTTAAAAAAATTAATACGAAAATATATTTTTTATAAATTCCCTAGTAAAATGATGTAAGATTTGTTACTCTTATCACATTTGCAGTTTCCTTGTAGTATTAGCTTAATTAATCTTACGTTATTATTATACGTCTTCTTAAAAAACTTTTGTTGCATAAATGATCTTACATACTTTTTCCACGTGATATGTTACAGCTTTATGTGCGTATATACAGTTACGCCTTTTTTTCACGGTACTTTTAGAAGAAAAGTATCAGTAAGCATGATTAAGCAGTTATTCTTTGCAGTATTTTCTTGTCTTTTTATTCGTAAATGAAATAACTGATTTCTTCCAGGCAAGCTTAGGAATCTTTTTTAGCATAACTATGATTAAGTGTGATAAAAATATAACATTTTTTGCCAGTAACATAATATACTTACTTTTTCTATGCTTGGTTAGGAGTATAAAATAAATGTGATGCAAAATATTTCGTTTCCCTACCGATAACTTTGTCAATATAAGTTATTTATATATAACGAAGATCCATAGCAAAGTAAGAGTGTGTTCGGAGAATAGAGCATTAGCAACTATTCTCCGAACACACTCTTCCACACTCGAGAGCGGGACATACTCTTACACGCGACTACGCAACGCATTGGCTTTGCGGCACGTACCATTCACGACTTGAAGACTCCTAGATTATACTTATCGGGAAACACAGACACTGGCAAAAAATTGCATTTATTGGCAGTACCTATGATAAAAGATGAAGCATAACGCTTGGTGCAAGGAGTTGGACCAAATAGCGGTGGCGCACATCTAGTCCGGTCTGGTCGAAGAAGAGGCAGGGTGGTATTACTTCGCGCAATCGGATGACTTAGGTACGCTCCGAAATGCACCCGATAGGAAACATGGAACCTTTTATTGTTTTACTTTTGTTTTATTTTAAATCAGGCGCACCATGCTGTATGCTACAATTTCGTTCTTCTCCAAACAAAGGTTGTCTGTAATTGGTAGAAGCATCTCTAAGGCGCGAACAGCTAGGCTATTCTGTAAGCTATCTCGACAACGGAATCCGCGGTGAGATTTGAATTTTGTACTACGAAATTCAACCGTATTGCGAACGTAATACGATTGAATTTCAAAGTACGAAATTTGAATCTCACCGCGGATTCCGCTGTCGAGATAGCTTATAGAATAGCCTAGCAGTACCTGATAGAACTTGTGTTTGAAATAAATTAAGCAATTGTCTCGGAGTGAAGTACTTTTTTTATATCTTATAGGCTAGCGTTTGACCACTATCTCACCTGTTGGTAAGTGATGATGCGGTCGAAGATGTTAAGCACGCTAGGCCTAGAAAGGGAACTGGCTCTTAAGGATAGCTGCCAGAACACATTAGATGTTTGACGCCAGATTTTCTAAATTGAAGGTGGTAGCTGGCCAGGTGGACACTAGATATTGTCCTACCATGGGGGGTTGTTGGTTTGTTAACGATGTTTTTCCTTCACCAGAGGGCCACTGTGAAAAGCGCATATACATTTTTCCATAGAAAAATCAGCTGGTGCACGGCGCAGATCGAACTCGGTACCTCTGGCATCAAAGCCGACCGTTTTCCCGATAACGCCACCGGGCCCTTAAAACTAATGCCTCAGCTCGGCCATAAAACTAAGCTTTTTCTACGCTACTTGGACTGTGTGGACTCGTTATATAAGCTAGCGTTTGATCACTGAAGAAAAGATGGTGCACACGCTATGCCTAGAAGACTCTAAAGAGCTGTGTGTTGTCGGAACACTGTAAGGTTATGGCGGCGAATTTCCTCTTTGATAGTGGTAAGCTACGTTTTGATAGCAAGTCAATCGGAACATCGATATAATATGCTCCGCTATACCACCTGTCATGTAAGAGCGAAAGTTGAGAGATGGCGTCAGTAAAATTACAAGAAGCTCAGGTGGTCTGCCATCTGTACGGAAACATTTCGAATAGTTTTTTTAGCTTGGCAGAAAATTGAACTAGAACCTAGAACTTAGCTGCATTGAACTTGACCAGATTGGCATCGCCCCAATCGAAGACAGCCTGTAAGGACAAGTTTATGCACTTGACTATATGAAATTGAATTTGTGCCACACTAGACTATGCACTGGACGTATATCTCTCTACAACGGTGCTGTCGTCTGCATTTCTAATGATACCGAGCATTATCAAGTCGTTAATATGCAGCAGGATAAGAGTGGCAGAAAGCAATGATCCCTGAAAGACACCAATTGGTCAGAAGAGCAGCCATCAATGATTACTCTGAACGACAGGTCACTCAAAAGAAAATACAAAACTCAGACACACAAACAAGTGCCAGTCCGTAGGATGGATGGATGGACTTGCTTATAAGATCCCCCCTCTTTCGTTGAAACCCATATTTTCGGTCACTGAAAAAGTTCTATGTATGCAAGGAGACAGTTGTTCAGTAAAGGTTTTATAGCCTTGCACGTCCTTAACGTGTCTAAAAAGTGGCAGGGTCAGCAAGACTGCCTTATTGGGCACAGGTTGCACTTTGGCAAGCCCCCAAGTTTTTGACACTAGACCACATGTCATAGAAAGGCGAAAGAAACATATTAATACAAAAGCGAGATCAGGCACACAGGTCCTCAGAATTTTGGATGGAATACCATCCGGGCTACTGGCTTTGTTCACGTCTGCATTTTGCAGTGGTTTTTGGCAAGCTTCCAAGTTTTTGACACTAGACCACATGTCATAGAAAGGCGAAAGAAACATATTAATACAAAAGCGAGATCAGGCACACAGGTCCTCAGGATTTTGGATGGAATACCATCTGGGCTACTGGCTTTGTTCACGTCTACATTTTGCAGTGATTTTTCAACCTTAGCCTGACGGATAAGTATATCTGACATTTTTTTCACGTGTCCTAGGAGACAAGGAAGTGTCTCACGGGCAGTGTCAAGAAGTAAAGACTCCGTGAACAGAGAAACAATCAAATTAGCTTTCTCTTTGGTGGTATGAGCCAGCGCCCCATCGAGTTTTAGCAGTGGAAGAAGTGAGGGCCGACAAAAGATTGAGTCAACTTATAAATCAAAGCTATGTGGTCAAATCGAGTCATCCGTAAAACATTCTCGCAGAATTAGGTAGGCAGCATTGTTAAAGGTTTTATTCCTTGCTGACACATTTTTGGCTTTGCGGTTTCAAGCGTCAATCCAGGCCAAGTTAATTGCATGCTGCGGCATTGCAGTATGGCCACACTTAACCCCGAACCAAGGTTAAGCTTTGCATTATATACTATTCCCTGAAGCAGCACATTTGTCACACAAACCATAATGTCATCGAAAGAAAAGCATACGAGCCGCTTAAGGTTAAATGCAAGGAACAACCGCTACTCATCCCAATCTGCTGCCTGTTATCGCCTCACGTCAAGTACCTCTTAAGCTAAGGTTGGGCGGAAAGTAGACTTCATCCAATAGTGGTAGGAACAACCTAGCGGTGATGATAATGACACTGAGTAACGGTCTGGATCAGTTGCCTGCAGAAGCACCAAGCAATTGGCTATGGCCGTCTCTTGATCCCCATTGTGCGGCCAAAAGACATAGGCGTAGAGAAGTTTTTCTAAGCCTGTGTCTATCAGTATCTGAAGCACAGATTCCGAGGTTTTGGAGACGTTGACAGCAGATGTACACATCATGTACACGCAAACGTTAATTTGCAAACTGTTTGGTGTGTTTGTCATAAACGTATTATGCATAAGAAATAACGAATTTGAATGAAATTGGAATAGAGATAGCCACCCTGGCTAACTATTTAATTAACACAAACTGCACACAGGCTTTTTTAATATCCACACAAGTGGAAGCATATGGCGTATCTTCAGTTATGTTATTAAATATACACAGGTTTTTTTACGTATTTACCACATACGTATTTCAAAGTAAAGTTTTAGCCACAGAATAAGTAAGTAATAAGTGATACAACTTTTTTTGTTATTTTTATCCCACTTAATAACAGCACATCGCAAGTTACTATAATTTTTCTTAATTTTTTCTCATTGAAGAAAACAACATAATTGTTTACGTACAAATGTTCTTTAAAAGCGGGCTGGAATAGAGGCGTAACTCGAAATAAAACTACGAAATTCGCCTAATTTCCATAGCAACAAAGTGGTAACTTTAGATGTTTTTCAATTTAATATTATTATTCCATATATTAATGGAGTAACCACCTAATTTTAGATTTTTGCAAAATCCAGAGTTTATTTGAAAAAATGAAGTATATAGGTATCTGTATGAAACTTTTGCTACCATGTTGCTGAAGACACTAACTGTCTAGGACTTCTCATTTCTTCACAAATCAGTTTTTTGACGCTCCTGAAAAGTTTGTGTTTTCATCTTACGCCATTTTTCCAAGGGTAGTGCGAATTGTGACCTATTAAAATAACCTAATGACGTATTTTAAATGGAATTATGCGAGGTACGGTTGACGTAACCGCGGTTACGAGCATCTACAAGAGTGTAGAACTAAGTGTTCGTAACCGATTGCTACGGATAACCCGTCAAGTTGGATCACCCGATCGTGGGTGATGTTTACGTTGGAGTTGGATTGTTTACCTAATCAGCTGATTTATATTACCGTTACATGTTAAATTATGTTCGTAGCTTCGTGGTGGCCCTAAGGCCACATCTACCGCATCTACTGTCACAGTGAAGTAAAAAAATTGAATTAAAATCTACACTGTAACGTTTCATTTCACAATATTTTACAAAAAAAAAGAAACTTGCTTACTTATAAAAAAATTATTAATATCGATTTTTTGTCGTCCATAACATACTTGTACATTGCACTTTCAATAACGTTTTGTATTAATTACAGGTCGGATGGTAAGGAAGTAGCTCGAGAGCACTTCCTCCTTGCCCTCGCTGATGTTAAGGCTATCCTTATAAAGGCTTCCTACGGTAACACGATTGCTACACCAATCTTTGCTAGCATTGAAACGGCTGAACCAGACGGCAGTGGAGCAGCGGCATTACACGTTGAACAGTGTGTTTGCCCACCTGGTTACATCGGAACTTCGTGCGAAGACTGCGGCAATGGATACACAAGGTCAATAATACTTTTTGCAAAATTAAAATTGCGGTACTGGACAAAATATGTTTTTACCTCAAACGATTCGTGTATAAGAGTTGCTTGCGACTCAGGTTCTAATGGCTTGGAACATCAAACTATGATTAACCCGTAATTCTTAAGCTTTAGAATAAAAGCTTAAGAATTACGGGTTAAAATTTTATCCATTCACGGATCACGTGTCAGTCGGTGGGCCACGTTGTTCTTAATAATATATATTGATTGGCTAATTGTATATGAAAAATCCGGGCCTTTTTAGGGTTCCGTAGCCGAATGGGAAAAAACGGAACCCTTATAGATTCGTCATGTCTGTCTGTCTGTCTGTCTGTCTGTCTGTCTGTCTGTCTGTCTGTCTGTCTGTCTGTCAGTCCGTATGTCACAGCCATTTTATTCCGAAACTGTTAGGACTACAGAATTGAAACTTGGTAGGCAGATGTATTCTGTAAACCGCTTTCCGATTTTTATACAAAAATAAAAAATATAAAAGTTTAAGGGGGGGCATCCCATACATGGAACTGAAACAAAAATTTTTTTTTCTTCAAACCTATACGTTTGGGATGTCTATGGATAGGTCTTTAAAAATGACATTGAGGTTTCTAAAATCATTTTTTCTCAAAGTCAGTCATTTGAAAGATAGGCGCGTCTACAGTGGTAAAAAGTGTGCCCCCCCCCCCCCCCCCCCCACCTCTAACTTTTAAAGTATGGGAGTGAAAAATCTAAAAAGAAATATCCTGCAGATCTCAATAAAAACTAACAACGAAAATTGGTTTGAACGAGATACAGTGAGCAGTTTTTGAGATATGGCGACCGCAAAGATAACTTTGTTTTTCATACAAACCCTATGAAAAACAAAGTTAATTTTGTAGTTGCGAAATATCATAGTTATAGAATACTTTACTGTGTTACGGAACCCTGCGAGTGCGAGTCTGACTTGCACTTGGCCAGTTTATTTATTGGTTGAAATAGCAATATAGCCTTACACTGAATGGTAGTAGATCTTCCACTAGTAAATGATATGAGTATAATTATATTTTATACCTTAGCCATTGGGCTATTGCTGTTTATCTATAAAAAATATTTTTATATATATAAATAATAATATATAAATTATATATATACATAATAGTATATATAAATACATAATTTGTAGAATGTTATTTAAGTTTTCAGTAGCATGTTTTTGTTAATAAAATCTAATTGCAGGAGTCCATACTTCGGCATCTACTTGAACCGTTGCAACCCTTGCGAGTGTAACGGCCGTTCTTCTCAGTGCCACCCTGAAACCGGTATATGCTACGTAAGTATTTTTTGTAATTTAAATATGTAAAGTTGGTTGCTATACCATATTCGAAGCTAAAACGCAGAAAACTGATATTGATAACACGCTGGTCACTTCTATTTGATGGGACATTCGATCCATTAACTATGTATTACCGAGCGCCGAAACAGTTCTAATTTTCAGGTACCAAAATTGCTTGTGGCTTTATTTGATATTCCCAATTATTTTTTTACCCACAATATTCTCAATAATTCATCGAAAAATGAAACGTAGAGTATCAAAGGTAATTTTATGATCAAGAAATACATTGGACTATGTGTATTATCCATAGGGTTGTACTGGAAACACCGAAGGCGAACATTGCGAGGAATGCAAACCTGGGTACCAACGTGATGAATATAACAACTGTATTGAAATCGAAGGTTCAGAACGTCCATGCAGGTAATAAATTAAAAAACCATTCATTTGTAAGTAATTGTACAATTAAATCAATTATTGGCAAAAGAACTCACTTGTCGTTACTGAGTTCTTTTGCCGATATTTGATTTAATAATACTACTAATCAATAAATTTGTAAATTTGGTTTATTGAGCGTGACGTGACTAAACTTTCTTAGACTAGCCAGGTTAAGTAGCTAAGCGTCTTGACTGTTTTTATCTCAATCTTTTGTACCAGAATATAAAATGATTTCTCATCGAAATATCTTTTTTAGCTGCGACCCCCGAGGTAGCGAAGGACCTTGCGATCAAAATGGCCAATGCCGATGCAAAGCTAACGTTGAGGGACAGTACTGTGACCGCTGTAGACCTGGCACCTTTGGCCTTGAAGAAAGAAACCCTGATGGATGCATACAATGTTACTGTTCGGGTGCAACTCGTGAATGCCAAGAGGTAAATATGACGAGCAAGATCCTGTTCTGTAACTAAAACATGCAACATTGTTAGTTGTCTCGCATTTAGTCGACTCGAGTCCTATAAAAGGATATTGGATTGCCTTTTTTTACTTTTAACCTTGCTTCATTTCAGACGACTGCTCGCTAGTGATAACCTAGTTCTACATAATTTATACACAGCGCAGATAAACACTTTGGTGTTGATTTTCTAGGCCAACCACTTCACCCGCATCCCATTGGCTGCACCAATCATCGGTGACGACCACGGTGGCTACTCTCTGACGGACTTGAACGCCCAAAGCGTGATCAACGAACACTTTGTGCCAGTTCCAGACAGAAGCGAGCTGATTTATTCCTTTACTTTCCCACCATCTGAAGAACTTTATTGGTCTTTGCCAGTTTTCCCAGGTTTGTAAACAACGTTATCACTCATCATTATCAATCGTCAACTCTAGATAAACAAACGTAGCACAGTGTATACAGGTCTGTTTTTAAATTGCTTATCCTATTCATTGTATTATGGCAAAATGCTTATTTGTCGTCAAATGGTCACGACAAAGCATATATATCTAAAGTAAAGTAAAGGCACGTATATGGTAATATACACATTTTATAAGGACTACTATAAATACTACTCAGATCAGTAACCAGTATCACCAGAAATTTATCTGTAACATTAAATTATAAGTATAGGGTACAAAACTTCAAATACTTTGCAGGCAATAGAGTAACGTCTTATGGTGGAACACTGTCGCTGCGTCAAGAATTCCAAAGCAACTCGTACAATGACGATGTTTCTCAACCCGGCACCGATGTTGTCTTGTTTGGCGATGGCCTTACCGTATTCTGGACCAATCCTAATACGCTACGTTCTGGACAGTCATTGGTAAGGTTTTATTATTATATTTTAATGTTCTTATGTGGTATAAGTTTATTAAGCAGACATTTACTGAGAGATACTCAAATAATTTTGAATGCATTGATATTATGAACCGACTTCCAGGAGGAGGATTAATTTGCATATTTATAATATTTTTTTGCGTTTTTTCGGGCATAAGTTTTTTAAATATTTATTAGATGAATTTGCAAAGTCCGTTTTTGTTTGATACAAGTTTGTTCTGAAATGGTTCCATTGTAAATTCATTGAGATCGATGAGTAGATCAGATAATACCAGAGATATAGAGATAATCGGAAGTCAGTTTTTTTACTTATAGTTTTTTAAACGTTTTTAAATTATTTTAAAGAAGCTCTGTTTAACTCTCCTAGTAAGATGATTGCCATTAAGAATAACAATGAATATAATATTATATTCAGTAATTGCATACACAGTTTTTTCTTTTGTATTATTATTAGAAATGCGTATGTAATATGAAGCTATGTATTTATCTACCGATACAATCCAAAGATTATTTCTCACTATAGAGTTACCAAGTACCGTTGGTTGAGCAAGGCTGGTACATTCTTGGATCAACGACGCCAGCGTCTCGTGGTGACTTTATGCGAGTGCTGAAGAGTCTTCGACGAGTTCTTGTAAGAGCTACGGTTGCGCCGAACATTGCCTCAACTACTATTGCTGATGTTTCTATGGACACTGCAACTGAAACTTTCCAAGATGGAGCACCGGTCGCGCTAGGTGTTGAGGTAAGATTGACCACTATTTGGGGTAGTTTAATTTATTTATTAGTGACAGGAAAACTATGATTTCTAAAATGTTTACGCATTTGGAAGAGCTTATTAGTCTGTAGACAACATGGATCTGCAATTCAGCATAGCTATGTCTTCTTTAATCACGTCCAGCTTGATGTAAGCTATAGTATCAATTTTGTTTAAGCTGTTAGTTAATTTTATTTGCCAGCTGCGTTGCCTCACAAACCAATAAGCACGAAAGAAACATTTTCTCTAACTTGCACTAGATTCTGTTTAAGGCTTGTATTATTTTGTGCAGCTATGTTCTTGTCCACCTGGCCACCTCGGCACCAGCTGTGAATCTTGCGCGGCTGGTTACTACAAGGATGAACAGGAGTATTGCACTCAGTGTCCGTGCGCCGGTCATGACTGTCAGTTGGATGCTTATGGACGAGTCACTTGCAACTGTCGTCCACCGTATACTGGCTCTGACTGCAGCGCTATCGGTGAGTCTTCAAAAACTCTATCTATAAAGTGAAACGAACACCAGAGAGACCATGTCCCCCAAATAAACCCCGAAATTACATACGGTTGATATCTGCATCTGCCTATATTTACAGTTTGTTGACTGTTCTATAATTGGTATCATGGGGTCTAGATGAGATACAACCGACGCAGCTTGCCTTTAATCGCCGATAGTGAGAAAAACTATCGATTTTAATGGCTTAATAATTTGAAACCTCGCTCTATCTATTAGTATTGACTCCATTGTAGCAAGTAATTGTATATCGTTACATTTCAAGTTATCTCTAGTGAAAAATGATCTGAGAGATAGTTCTCTCAGAACATTTTGCGTATATTATATCGTATATTTTGACCACTTTCTCACCTTGCTTGGAAAGTGGTGATGCTGTCGAGGATGGTAGCAGTAAGTAGAAGAACTACGATTGAGCAAACACGTTTCACAATATACAACGGAGTGAGGACGTACTTCAGATCGCTCCAGTATGATGCGATCGGCTGTGTTAAATTTGATCGCTTTGTATAATTAAGTTCTACATCTTCCCAAAAACTTAAGAACATAACCCTACTCGCCTTTTCTCATCTGTATTCAACAAAGTCTTACCCTTAAAATGTGGGCTATATAACCCCATTAACTTTCGCCTTCACTCGCGACTTCTCCTGTGTAGTAAGTAACAAGTTAACAAAATTGTTTAACTAGGACTAGTAATGGAACTGCACCCTGAAATCCGAGAAGCTATCAACGGTCCATTTACGCGCAGAGTAATTCTAACTTGCAAGTATCGGGCACCGGAGCCTTTGGCAATGAAGTTCGTCGTAGCTGGAGTGGAACAGACGCCATGGAAGTTCGCAAATGAATCGGTGCTGTTGAACGATGGATGGCATGGAGAACACGTGCTCTCGACTGTATGGGATATGCGGCAGGAGGGACACGTGTACGAGTGTCATACTCTTACGGTTCGCGGGTCGACACTCGGCGTACTTACCACAGACATGCGCACCGCCGGCGTTAAACCCCCGGCGGAAGGTAGAAGACTCGGCCTTAACACCCGCTTCGCAACCGTCTACCCTCTGTTTATCGATGTCCGCAACCTGGATGTTCTAACCTCGTTCTCATACATATAACACAGGTCTATGTCGGTTATTGTTCGTTCCGACATGAGTCGGATCCATTTGTGTAAATACTGTTCTGTTCGTTTTTGTGTCTGCTCGTTCGATATTCTCATCGTCTTTATCATTTTGTGTTATGTTTCCATTGATTTCGTGTCTATAATTGGAAAATTGTTTACAGTTGGGGAACCGCAGGTGACGAGCTCGCGACCTCCGACTTCCCAACCGACCGTCACCGTGCGCATCATAAGCCCAACGATAAAGATTCAAGAATTGGGAACCAGCGTCAATTTCACTTGTGAAGCTCAGAGCAAGATTAATTCGAATAGGCTGCGTAAAACCTGGACCAAGGATGACGGATACTTGCCGTTGGGCAGGGTCTTCGTTGACGAATATACCGGGGTGCTTACTATCACAAACCTTCAGATCACTGACAGTGGCGTCTATGTTTGCCAGGCCAATGATGGTGTCAGCACCGTACAAGCCAGCGTAACGCTTCGAGTACCAGGTGAGATATTACTTTTTCTTATAGAGTAGCAATTTGCAACTATTAAATAACGAGAAACTATCACACTTTTGATGTCATCATATTTTCATGCTTATCTGGAACAGGAGTACCTATGCGCATACTTTACGCTCCAGGTAACAGTAGAAACTAATCTGAGTAATGGTTTAATTTTAGTTTAATAAGTAATTTTATTAATCAAAAAACAAGTTGTTTACAGTTTTGCACCATCAAAAATTTTAGATTTAAAATGTTATAAATGTTCCTTACCTTTATATGGTATTTATATTTCAGCAAACAAAATGACAGTACCCACTGCATACATCAGACCAGCAGTTAGTGAGAATTACGAAGGAGACCGCATAGAGATTGAATGCATCGCGAGTGGTGATCCAGCTCCATCAATCTCTTGGCAGCGAGCTTCTAGAACACCTCTACCGAGATCTTCGCAACAATACGATTCATTGTTAATCATCGCAGACGCTAGGGAAGAAGACTCGGGAGAATACAGGTATGTCAACACATATCAAGCACTTTATGATGTAATTTTCTTGTGTATCTGCCAGTATGTTGGTCTGGTAATACCATGATAAGACCCCTTTTCACAGGCACGCGTTGAAATACTAAAATAAAATTATTTAAATGTTTATAGTCACTGACAAAATTACTGTTTATTAATACAACTTTTATTGGGATATTTCTATGGTTAATCAATACTTGAAAGTTATATTCATAGTTTTAATACACAGTTTTATGGTTTCTTCAAGCTGTAAGAAGTTAATAAGAACTAAATACGACCTGGCTCAAGTGGCTTCCTATTCGCCTTCGCAGGAATACTCATATTCTTTCTCTTCTCTATAACATTCTATTCAATCCTTCTACTCCGCGTTATCTTAAAGAACGCTTTAACTTCCTCTACAGTTCTAACTCTCTTTCTCTAAGGTCACCAGAAAACCCTGAACTTTCCCGCACATGGTTCCAGTTTTTATGATAAGGCTTTTACCGTCCAGGCTGTTAGGCTCTGGAACTCTCTTCCCGAACCTGTGAAATCTTCACAATCCCTTCATATTTTCAAGAGCCGTTTAAAAGCTTATCTTTCATCATAAATAGTGTTAAGCTGCTTCTGTCTGTTCTGTCAATCTGTTTAAAATTTAAAGAATGCGTGTTTAGAAATTTATGTAATTAATCTGTGTTTATTGTTGTAGGTAAGTAGGTATGATTATGTTAGTTTAGGTATAATATGTTTTTTGTTATTCTTTTCATTTTAATTTAAATTAGGCGCACCCTGCATTAAGCTACTATTTCGACCCTATCCATACAAAGGTTTGTCTGGAAGAGATCGCTGTTAGCGATAAGACCGCCCATTGTTATACGTTAAATTTAAGCTGTAAAAGTTATATGTGTCTGTATCTTTGGTATCGCAATAAAGAGTTCATCTATCTATCTATTTACCTGTCGTGGTTATAGTATAGCTGGATATAAAGATTATTAGTTATTATATTACTTTAACGAAAATGTAAAAAGTGCTTCCCATTGACATAATCATTGAGTTTGAGAAGATCTGATGAGTTTTTAATGTACATCTTAATCTGTAACAGTCAACCATAACCTAAGCGTAAGTACTTACATTTAAAGTTATTTTTTCAGTTGTATCGCAAGCAACACTGTTGGTTCAAATGTGACCACTGCTGTTATCAATATAAGACCTCTCCGCCCGCGTGAAAGACTTATGGTAACGCCTACTGCTCCGACGGTCGATGAAGGTCAAAGCACGAGAGTCGTATGTACTGGACCTAGGAGTGTATCTCCTGGATCTATTGATTGGGTTAGGTAAGTTAATATAAGGTTTCTCACACTATCAACGCTATCGGATGTTACTAAGACCCGTGAACTGGTAATTAATTATGCAGGAGATAACGCAACAGTTTTAATAATGTATATTAACATTTCCAGACAAGACAACGGTTACTTCCAATCTAACGTGAGATCAGACAACGGCGTCCTTTATATAGACAGTGCTACGGTAGACAACCAGGGAGTTTATTTATGCCAGAGCCGTGATGCTAACATCGAACCAGTGGCCATCTTAGTAACTGTCAATATAATTGCAACGCCCGCACCAGGAGAAAGTTCGGACATATCAGTACCAGTCACTCAACTGAAAATACCTTCAGGGAAACACGGCACCGTATCCTGCACACCCTCCGGATATGAGTTACCGCTAATCAAATGGAGCAGGGTATGTTGTTTTTAATTTACAATACGATTTATTTTGCTATACTTGAGAATACAACTAGTAGTATATATTTTTAATTTTAAAGAAAATTTGTTCAGACAGTTAGTTAATAATAGCCCCTAAAAGTATTAGAAACGACGATGTTAATACGAATTGTAATAATGAAATCCTTCTTTCCAGTACCAAGGTGAATTTGGGGCAGGCACCAGCCAACGTGGCAATATGTTGATTATAAACAACGCACAGGAAAACGACCAAGGCTATTATGTTTGTGAAGGCCTTATAAACGGACAGCAGATCAAGAATATCTACGTATACGTGGAAATTGAAAGTAAGTTTTAATTCGATATTTTCACCAAATAAGTACCTCTTTAACTATTTAATTTAAGGTACTGTAAGGTATTTTATTACTTTTTAATTTAAGGTGCGAACACACCGCAGCGTCCTGCGTGCGCGATCTAGGTGGCGATTCGATTGCGTAATAGTATTCGTACCGACTGGTTCACACCAAACGCAATCATCATTCTATCAACTTTTTGCTATATCAGTTGGTTCATAGATTTACTATAAATTGTCGCAGGGAATAAAAAGGGAAACTATTTTTTAAGTACTTTATATATTATCCTACTCATGATTTGCCATGTATGTTGTGGCTTTGGATTTCTTCTTAGCTCATTTAGTGTATTTTTTGGGTTTTTTTTAAATAGATTTTTGAGTGAAATGTATCTTATATATTTCTAAATTTCTTGGAATATTGCGTAAATAGTCTCTGGGACGCTGGGGCTGTTCTGTAACCAATATTTTAATTTCTTTGATTAGGAAAACAAAGCTTTTAAAGTAATGAAAACATACAATAAAATATTATTGAATGAGGCTGAAACAATTTGTCTGTCGCTATATCGTCATCGCTTTAAATTCCCGTTTTAAAATTAATAAATCATAAAATATTGAATGCTTCAATTGGAATTTCAAACTCCCGAGAAGTTAATTTATTCTAGGTAGTTTTCTAGGCGCTCATGAAAGTAGAAGAAGCGAAAGACGTGTGTCAGGATCGTAGCATGTAGAACAGTAGTAGTCTCTGCCTACCCCAACGGGGAAAAAGGCATGATTTGTATGTATGTATGAAGTATTTGACCTGAAATATGGTAATTTTCATCAGAATAATCGTGTTTCATATTTCAAATATTGCAGGTTTTTTAACCAAAATATTTATTTTCCAGAACGTGAAGCACCGAGAGTACAGATCTTACCAGAAGGCGAGCATTCTGTCACTATTGGATCAACTTTCCAATTTACCTGCAGAGTTCTTGAAGGAATTCCGGAACCAACTGTTACTTGGAGCAGAAGCGGTGGTCGCGAGCTTTCATCTACCACCGACATCAAACCTAACAACATATTAAGGTTAGACGCTAGTATATTTTGAGATTTTAATCAACACGTTGGTGTTGATTATAACAACAAACTGACTGCAATATTGGTTGTTATTGAACAACCAAATTGCAATAAATTTGTTGTTGTTATGGTTAACGGCTCGATCGATCGAACGATCTATTTGCTTGATATTATAAACAGGGTTATACAGTAAAGTGGAATAGAATATTCGGTACTTTTTAATCAACGGGGTTCAACTAATGTATTATAGATAAATGCAAAAGACAGTTTGTTTGTGACCTCTTCACAAGCAATTGTTTCGAACTTTGGGGCTGAAATTTTACAAAGAGAATGCCAATATGGTAGAATCACAGCTTGAGTCACGCTATCACATCCTTTTTTAAATCTAATTTAACCATAAAACCAATGTAACTTTTGAGAAGGCTACCAAAATGAAAATATTTTTTCCCAGATTTGATAAAGTAGATGTGAACGATGAGGGTGAATATATTTGTACCGGAAGCAACACCGTCGGTGACTCCAGCGATAGTGCAGTGGTCAAAGTGCGATCACCTCCTGAAATCAACCTTACACCTAATTTCTTGGTCGTCAATATTGGAGAACCAATTAATGTTGAATGCCGAGCTCAAGGACATCCAGATCCCTACGTCTCTATCAGAGGTAAATCATATTTAATTTTATTGAACGACAATAAGAGCATTGTTTTGGTAAGAAAATAAAATAAGTTTAAATGAAAAATACACAGACAGTAACGATAACCGGATACATCAATTCGGTAATCTGCGAACAGATAAGTAAATGTTGGTAACATATGGGCAGAAAATAAAAAAAAATTCCAATAGTTTTAAATCACCTACGAGCAAGTATGTTTAAAATCCGGAATCGATTGAATGAAAAACTGTCGGTACAGGTATTTGTTCTACATCAGGTCACATAGTTATGTACTGTTATAAATAACTCTAAGCCTAATTATCCTAAAGAGCCAATCAGTAAGTAAAAGTTGCTGATAAAACTATATGTGACCCGCAGGATATTGCTAATGAATTTAATAATTATTTTGTGGATAAAATTATACCCATTCCGGCTTCGGGTGATAAGAAACAGAAACTAGATAGAAACCAAAAAGATTCTATTTTCATAAAGCCATGTGTGCCCATAGATATGCTAAACATTATAAGACATTTAAAACAAACCAATAGTGTAGGTTATGACGGAGTCTCTACAAAAGTAATAAAAACAGTAGCTTTGCAAATCTGCGGACACTTAAGTCATATTATAAATTTGTGTATCATCACAGGTATCTTTCCCAAAGCTTTGAAGATTTCGATTATTAAACCACTATTTAAGAAGGGCAACAGAGAATTTTTGTCAAATTATAGGCCTATCTCCCTAATACCTATAATGTCAAAAATATTTGAAAAATATATATATAAAGAGTTATATTCATACATTGAAAAGAAACATATTTTATGTGACGAACAAAAGGGATTCCGGGAAAATAAGACAGTCAATATGGCGTTATATGACTTATTATATACAGTAATGACAAATATGGATAAAAGAAATCCCGTATGTGCAGTGTTCTGTGATATGACACAGGCTTTTGACTACGTTGACCATGGCATATTGTTAAACAAACTCGAGTTATACGGTATTAGAGGCACAATTTTAAATTTAATAAAGTCATACCTTAGTGACAGATCTCAGTACACCGAAATAACTAAAATCAATCCAAAATCGAAAAAAGAGGAATCATATTTATCATCGGAACGATCGCCTAGGTACGGTGTACCGCAAGGTAGCGTCCTGGGACCTCTTTTATTTATCATATATATAAATGACCTACCATTAGCAATTAACCAACCCACGACACTCTTCGCAAATTACAGTACAATAACGATAAAAAATAAAGACACATCGACATATCAACTTGACATTAATCAATCTTTGACAGCTTTAATATTATGGTTAGAGGAGAATAATTTGAAAATAAATCTGGATAAAACACATATAATGCACTTTAAGCAACGAGACCTAACACCCACTGACATCATTGTTAATTATAAGAATAAATCTGTTGACGAGGTTGACTCAACATAATTTTTAGGACTTGTCATAGACAAAAAATTAAATTGGAAGGTTCACATTGAAAATTTAAGTAAAAGACTAAGCACTACATCTTATGCTCTTTATAAATTAAGCTCGGAAGTAAATACTGAAGCACTGCTAACAGCTTATCATGGCTTGGTAGCGTCCATTCTACGTTATGGCATAATTTTTTGGGGTAACTCGACTGTAAAGGATAATATTTTTAAAGCCCTAAAACGGTGCACACGGGCAATGTTTGACCTAAAACCGACAGACAGCTGTAAGCCCTTTTTTAAAAAACATTTCATATTGACAATGCCATCGCTATACATTTTTGATTCAACCCCAATTTATTTCCACATCTCGCTGATGTATCTGTTCGTAACAGACGTGACAAGAGCAAACTATGCTTGCATAGCGCTAAAACCACTCACATGCAGAAGAGCGTTATCTGCATGGCACCAGCAATTTATAACAAGCTTCCTGATGACATAAAGATTTTGAATGTTAATCTATTTAAGAAAAACCTTCGAAATGTCTTAAATAAAAAATGTTATTACAAAATATCTGACTTCCTGACTGATCAGAAATTATTTCTAAATTACTAATTTAATAAAATGATATTATAAAAATAATATTAAACCTAGACATACTATTTCAAATTGTTTTCCTAATTTTTACTGATTTTTTTAACTGCTTTTTGACTATTTTGTAATGTGTAATGTATTAATTTTTCGGTATTTTGAATGTATCACAATGTACCTATGTCATTTGAAAAAGATAACGTTGTCATTTACTATAACTATTTGTACGCCATTGCTGGTAAAACATGTAAGGTCTTCATTAAACTTCTTACCATATTGCATGCATTCTCAAATTGTATGCATACCCATGTTTTATGCAAATAAATTATCTTTATCTTTATCTTTATCTTTACTAGTATAAATATAATGTGGAAATCTCTCTACATTATATTTACGGTTTTTGACAATCATAATATCGTTAAACGTAAAGGATCCAATGTTTGAGTTCTTGGTTTTTAATTTAGGTCCAAGTTCAAGGCGCGATGGTGAAGTCCCTACAATACGCATGGCTTCTGTCCGTATTGCTTCCGCGACTGAGGCAGATGACGGAGAATACATGTGCACGGCAACCAATGAGGCAGGAACGGTTAACGAACCATTTGTCATTAGAGTGGAAAGAGGTGACGGTGGAGTTGATTATGGTGAGTACCTAGAAAGTTATATTTTATTTATTTAAATAATTTACTTAATCCGTCTGTCTGCTCTTAGAAAAATATTATATTGTCCAACAGTGGACGAAAATTTTCCGATAATGACGATTATGACTGATTATTGAATAGATTAAAGTTGTCTATATCTACACTAATTTTATGAACAAAAAATTTTGATTGTTTGTAAGTATGTGAAATTGTTGCTAATGGATAAACTCAGAAACTACTCAACTAATTTTTTTAAATTCTTCCACTAGTTTTTAGAACCTTCTAAATAAAATAGACCGCTTAAATGATAAATATATTCGTGCAGAATTATTTTGTAAGCTATGTCGACACTAAAACGGCCAAGAAAACACGTTTTTTACAAACGCTACCTTTACGGTTAAAGATAAATGAAAAATGTCTATAAAAAAGTTTTAGAACCTAATAAGACCTATAAAATGTCCGCAATGACATATGTCTATGTCATTGTGGATATTTTATACAAAGTTACAGTTTTAGATAAGTTTTGCTTACAGAAACCATTAAATCTTTTATGTTTGACTACTATCTCACTTGTTGGTAAGTGATGGTGCGACCAAGGGTGTTATAATGCTATAGATAAGTTCGCAAGCACTGTGAGACATAATAGTTATTATTGTGAATACGCTAATGTAACATGTTTTTTTTATTCTTAAGATCTGCCTAAAATCGTTATAAACGGTCAAGCTGAACCGGAGTAATTAAATTTCGATTTAAAAATGCTTTGTATGTAATTGAATTTCGAGCTCACATCCGATTTCTTTTTATTTTCAGGGAACAGCGGTGAAATTGACATCTACAACAGCTCTCCCAACCCTCCCATCTACCAACCAAATGATCCCTACGATCCTAATAATAGGCCGCCCAGTGACATGATTATAATGGAGGGACAGCCAAAATCTGAGATTGAGTAAGTGATATATTATTTATTTATTACTATTTATTACATCTATCTAACTTTTTTTTATGATATAGGTAGCAAACAAGCAGACGGCCCACCTGATGGGGAGTGGTCACCGTCGCCTATGAACACTTGCAACACTAGAGGTGTCACTCATGCGTTGCCGACAGAGTTATTTTTGTGATGTAATAACATAATATTTTTCCGCAGTTGCGTCGTCAACAGGGGTGAAGCGCGTTGGGACCGTGAAGACAGACGACCTTTGCAGACAAACGTAAAGCAAATAGGCAATAAACTAGTTATTTACAATGTAAGTACTCAAACAGTTATAGAAAACTATCTACGCCTCGCAGCTTTGCCCGCGTTTGGGCCACCCTTATCATCTAGGAGTATAAAAAATAGCGTACGACCTATGTTTAGACCTATCAAATATACACAAAAAAGCATAAAAATCGGACCAGCCGTTTTGGAGGAGTTCGACACGACACACACGTACATTGTGGCACGAGTTTTTATACATTAGATATTCAAGCGGATTTCTGATTACACACACTCTAGAGCTGTATTCGCAGAATTATTTAAGATGTCAATCCCATGTATTCATACTCGTATCTTAAAAATCCATAACATTATGCTTTACAATATTATATACTTTCATTATTTTAGTCATCTATAAATCGTTTATCTGGAAATATTGAACAATTAACCACTATCTCATTTGTGCATCTAAGTGTCGGGAAGAGATAGCTTTAGGCGACAAGACTGCCAATACGAATATTGCTATAATTTTTGGTAATCGATAAAGAGTTTACTGTATAATAAGTTATTAATTAACCAACCTTAGTCCAACCCACAAGTTATTTTTATCTTTGCAGTATTTTGTGTATATATAAAACATTGTTGTTGTTGTTTACATTTGTGGAACTTATCGGAGAGGGTCATTGTAACCCACAATACAGGGCTCCTAAGAGACTTAGTGTGGGTACAGGGATATGTCAATGGTACAATCCATATCTTGTAACATACAAGTTATTATATATTGCCAATAAAATGTACTAACTCTATATGTGATTGTCACAAGAAAAGATTTATTTATTTTGTTTAATAGCGCAACTGAGCGCTGTAATACTATTTTCAAAATAATGTAAATAACATTTTCTTGTTTTTTTTTTAGGTATCCAGCAACAATGCTGGTATTTATCGTTGCAGTTTGTTCGACACAGAAACCGGTTCAGTATCTGTGGCTCGCCTTGTCTATTTGCGTATAGTTCGTATGCCAAAAATCACTCTCCGGCCGCAGAAGCAATTAGCTAATCCAGGCGATTCTCCTATAGTTGAATGTGTTGTCGAAGGAGACAATATCATAGACGTACACTGGGGCCCATACGACCAAGGCTCAGGCGGGTAAGTTACGACAATAAATTAAACTGCCTTAGAAACTAGTATAAACCAATGGTCCGTTGTATATAATATACATATGGAGAGAGCTATGCTCGGTATTTCTCTGCGGGATCGAATCCGGAACATAGCTCAACGGATTAGCAAGCTGAAGTGGCAGTGGGCTGGTCATATCTGCCGCAGGACTGATAACCGTTGGGGTAGACTTGTCCTAGAGTGGAGACCGCGAATCGGCAAACGTAGCGTAGGACGTCCTGTGACTAGGTGGAGCGACGACATACGCAAAGCGGTGGGCAGTGACTGGAAGAGAAGAGCCAAAGATCGGGCTCAGTGGCGCATCTTGGGAGAGGCCTACGTCCAGCAGTGGACTGACACAGGCTGATGATGATGATGATATTATATACATTGCACCTACTCACAAAAGTATTTTCCTTTTCGAAAGAAAAAATAATTTTGTCCATTGCAAATTTTCAACTGTATTAAGTAAATATTCTGTAGCTTCAAAGTCGTTTTAAAAACTTAGACTTACTCTAAGTCTTATAAACTAAGTTAAGGAGTAAAATTACATACTCATATCCTCGGGAAACTAAACTAAAAATCAATCAACTTATTTGTCTTTTATGTGGCAATGAGGACAATTGTATCTTACTAATAACATATCATATACTAGCATTGGCTAATGATAAAAAATAATAACATTGTATCTAATGCGACAGACACATCGAAATCAGAAACACAATTCTAAAATTCAACCAAATCAGACTAGAGGACGCCGGAGAGTATAAATGTTACGCCAGAAGTCAACACGGAACTGCTATCGGAACGGCTGAAGTCGCCGTCACAGGTATCTATTATAATTATTTTACTGTTAATTATATCCAATAAATTAGTCAAGTTGCATACCAACGCCTGAATGCCACGAGTCATAAGCCTAGATAACTCTCAACATGCACTACTCAATTAACTGTAAAACATGTTGCGTCATTAGTTATTATTGCACATCTTCCGACTACCATACTCTAACTTTTTCATACCATCACGGCGGCATTGCCGAAAATTACCAGTTTAATTTTACTTGCACTAAATGTTAGGCGAACATTTTTTTGCATTTTAATATCAGTTTGCTATGCTTGGCGTGAAATTTACGATTTATATATATAAATAATGATAATGTATGAACGTTATTACTCAATTACAGTTCATACAATGTACAAGTAGGCCTCTGTTTGTGGTTATAGTGTAGATATATATCGTGTATAGCTCGGTGTGTCAGTGTGCGTGTCGGACAGGGTGCCTAGTACGAGTTTATTTAGATTGATTCACTACAGTAACGGTAAAAAGCCATCTAGTGTGCATAATAGGTAACATTGTAATTGCCATATAAATCTGCGTTTGAATCTTTAACGTAATCGAGTCAGTAAATAAATCTAAAGAAACTCGTACAGGCACTCGTCTGAACAGTTAGACTAAAACACATTGTCACCACAGGTAAATAATTTACACGTTAAAACACAATCAAGGGCAATCGTGGACTGCAATCAGTTGAAATAAATATGATTTTTACTTTAACCTTATCGTTGTAAAATGATAACTATTTGCTTTAAATAGTTATCTCAAATTTTGTACTCACGTGATTTGAGACAGACAGTTTAGTCCAGTATTTTGTACCCAATGTAATCAATCATATTGAATCGTAACAATTTCACACTTGAGTGATAATAATTATCATTTCCGCCACTCGTTCGAGAGTAATGCATGATCATAACAATTCTTAGACATCACGGAAATGGAAACATCGGAATCGCATGCGACCGAGCAGTGGGTGCACACGGGAGCCACAGTCGTGCTGTCATGCAACTTGACGGCGCCGGGAGCGCGCGTGTCTTGGCACAAGGACCAACGTCCGCTCCCATCCTCTGTGGAGCTAAACCAAGACGGCTCCCTATACATCAAATTCGCACAAACCCACCACAGCGGCCGCTACGAGTGCAACTTCAAGGATGCACACGGCCGTGTTTCTAGCAATTTCATCAACCTGCACATCGAGGGTCAGTCACTATCCCGCTACGCTTACGGCGCCAGCTCCCGCTTCCATCGTGTTCGTTTTATGGCTTAGCATAATCATTTTAGAATCCCATTTGTATATATGTTACTATCATGTAGCTGATATGTTTATATCTTATAACCTAAGAGTTAAATATTTTTTGTAAAGATCGTAATTTCTGTTCGCTTGATAATCAGTTTTGTTGTTTCGACGGCAGCACGTTTGTAAAGTATTGCGATAAATACGACGTACTGTAATGATGAAATTAACTTACCAGACCAACTTACCTGCTTGAGTAATCAGTTTCGCTGTGACGATGGCAGCAGTTGTCTCGAAAAAGAAAAACTCTGTGACGATTTCATGGACTGTCAAGATAAAAGCGATGAAAGAAATTGCTCGCAAAGCCAACTTACCTGCTTAAGTAATCAGTTTCGCTGTGACGATGGCAGCAGTTGCCTCGAAAAAGAAAAGCTCTGTGACGATTTCACTGACTGTCAAGACAATAGCGATGAAAGAAATTGTTCGCAAAGTCAACTTAATTGCTTGAATAATCAGTTTCGCTGTGACGACGGCAGCAGTTGCCTCGAAAAAGAAAAGCTCTGTGACGATTTCATGGACTGTAGAGACAACAGTGATGAAAATAAATGCAATCGAAAAAGGCGAGGAACGATGCATAGATGGAACCAAAACAAACACTTGAAATTTGGTAATACCTGGTGCAGGTCTGCTTTATTGTGCAAAGTGTGTCAAAAAGGGGCATTGTGTGTCTTGGCAGAAGATTTTAGTGGGTTTGGAAAGTTTTGGGTTTTTTGGTATCAAAAAGATTGTAATTAATTTTTGAAAAGACCGGGTATTTTTCGTTTTTGTTGAAACAATATGTTATATATATTAGCTATGGTTGCACCTTTTAGCCACAATGTTTTGTTATGTGTTTGTTTTCGTTTGTACTTGTAGTGTTTGCTAAATAGTGCTTTCGGCCTGCATATTATTTAAGTTGGTTTCGCAGTAGTCCGTAGTTTTAATAGACGTAGACTTTAGTTTATCTATAGATTTATACGTTAAACTATTAAATCAGGTCTCTATTTACTATGTATTCTAACCAATATTATGAACGCAATATTTGCTTTATAATTTTACTATCAGTGATTACATCGGTAACTGTAATCACTGGCTTGCTGGTATCATAAATGTTATCTCAATCTCAACTATCGTATATTTTATTAATGTATTACTAATAATTTAGGATCGTTTAAAAAACAAAAAATACCGACTTCAAATGCCGTGCTAGTAATTTTTGATACCAAGTCTGAGGTGTTTATATCTCTAGCGAAACTCATTAGATCTCAATAAAATTACAATGGCACCAAACGGAAAGTATACTCTCTTAAACAAACAAAAAAAAATATTCCAAATTGGTTTCATTTGTTGACATGACAACTTTTATTTTTTTAAACTTTATAACACGCATTTTACGCATTTATTTCATCATATCAGATCAGTACTTGGTGAATTTACAATGGGACTACACGGGAAGACTCAAACAAAACAAAATTAGCAATTGGTTGGTCAAAAAAGCAAATGAAAGGGGCATATAGCTACAGCAGACCTTGATATTTTGTAGAAATAATTTTTTCTCTAGAAGCATTTTCCAGAGAGGAAACAGGGGAATACGTTTGTATGGAAAACTGCACTCCGCGAACGCTCTTAAACAAAAAAAGAGTTTTCCAAATCGGTTAATAAATGACGAATTTCTAAGGTAACAAAATTTCCTGGAATTTATTGAAGAATTCCGTTGTCTGTCTTCAAAACCTATCATCAGATTTTTACAAAATTTCAAAAAGGACTCCTTCGAAACAAAGCTCTTTTGAACAAAACAAGAATATTGCAAGTCCGTCCGTCCATAAATGACGGAGTTATACCCGAACATACATTTAAAAAAATATAGTTTCTCTCGACTCTAGAACCTTCTTCTTTTTTGAAGGCGGTTTAAAATAAAGGGTTAATTTATATGACATAATTATGTGAATAAATTCTGACTACGAAACCTATTACTGAGCGTTTCTCGAGCATTCATGCATTTGACAAATTATGTCGATATCGAAACAGTACTAAATATGTATTCAAAAAGTCACTCTGTATTTTATGCATGCTTAGCTTAACTTTAGTTTTAGTGTGTCTATTGTTCTGCGCATTTTGATAACCTTGGGATAATCTGTATCACTGTATAAATAGATATAACATTAACCAATGAAATGTTTAGACTTGGGCTGTAGTTTAGTGATCAGGGTATGTGAATGTTTTATTAACGGAGTTTGGGTTATTTCAGACCCAAGAAATGGTGCTGCTCAATTGGTGCAGATAGATCAACCACGCAGACGGTATCTCACTGGAGAAAATGTAGAAGTCGCCTGTAGAGCACCTGCTGATGCAAAAATTACATGGGAGAAATATCGTACAAATCAAATCGTCGAATTTAGGGTAAGTTTCATAGTTCGCTAACCTGGACTGTTGCCTCATGCAACATATGCATATATACTCAGACACACTGATACTCACGCCAAACTTATAACACCCCTTTTATGGTAAGAATTAATAAAAGCTTTTAAAGATCTCACGGTTTGATAGTAAAGGTACGTCCAATCCACGGCGTCCTGCGTCCGCTGCGTGCGCGTTCGCGAACCGATTTTCAATTGTTTTCTGATCGCCGTAGATCGCGCAATCGCGTTTGGTGTGAAACAATCGGTACAAATACTACTGCGCTATCTGATCGCCGCCTAGATCGCGTACGCAGGACACTGCGGTGTGGTGGTACCTTTACTATCACACCGTGAGATCTTTAAAAACTTTTAGATAAAAGGGGTGTTATAAGTATGACGTAAGTTTCAGTGTGTCAGTGTATTTATGAACAATATGTTGCATGTGACAACGTTACTCCTAAATAGATGAACTAATTTTGTTTTTTTTTTTTTTTGTAGTAGGATCTCATCTTGGCTTTGATTTAAGAAAAACCGTTCAGCCGTTATAAGACTATGATCTCTTTTTCTAGTTTGAGAGAAACTGTTGTAGGTCTGATCAATTCAACATTCGATATACTTTAAATCCAATGATATTGCAAGAACATGGTGACATTGACCTGATGCAAGAGAAACCTAAAATTTTTAAAGGCCCGTTGACGTAATATATAGTTAACTTGCCTTCAAACTTGCCTCAAATCGGCGACCTCCTGGGTCGCCGTATCAAATTCTGGCCGTGCACCAATGGATTTTTGTATGTGCATAGTATGAATTTTCCGCCAGCTTGTTACTAAAAAGTTGCACCACTATCAAGTAGAAAATCTGCCGCCATAATTTTTAAATGTTCTGGATGTACACATCCTTTGAGACTCACATTATCGCTTCACAATGTTATCTACCAGAACAGATAAGTTGGTCGCTCTTTACTTGCATGGAAAGGAACAATAAATACCATCTATCATGTTTTTTTAAAGAATGACAAACTTAACATTGAGTACCTTGTTGATGTTAAAATACAAGTTCTCCTATACATACGAGTATTACATGCTTATGTAATATTGACAGGATAACTAAGTAGTATTTAGTCATGTAGTTGTAAAGTTGTAGGTGTTCAATAAAGAGTTTATATGTAATGTTTATAGAGTTACGGTGGTGGCGCCATGCTCATTGTTCACGGAGTAGCTTCGACCGATGCTGGAGTGTACCGATGCACAGCCGTCGATCCTTACGGACGCAGTTCATATGAAGACTTCGTTTTAGAAGTAGAACCTGGTATGATACAAAATATCTATACAACTTTTAAACGACATCCAAAAGGATCTTATCATTTCGTTTGTTATTTTTTTGTGTGTATATGTGACCTGAAACCTCCGCCGTTTTTGAACTGATTTGGATTATTATTTTTTTTATAAGAAGGGTATATTGCGACGGTAGTATTTTTATTTAAATAATTGATATTTGATTAGTACCTCCAGCGATACCTATGGAGATAATAGGTACCTCAAACTTTTTACCGAAAATGTACCGATTTTTAGTATTATCTTATTCTTCAGTGGTCCTTTACTAAATTGTATCAAGATCTAATGAGTATATCCAGAGACATGAAGATAAAAGCCTGCAAATTGCTATAGATAATTACCCATCTTTCATGTGAAGTTATTTTTTGTGTTTAAGTCATGTAAGTCATCTATCTCACCTGATGTTAAGTGATGATGCGGTCGATAATGGAGTGCGCTTGCCCAGAAGATACCAAATCATTCGCGATTTGAAGACCCCCATATTGTATTTAGCTGGAGACACAGACTCAGGCAGGTAATTCCATTCCAAAATGCAAATCGCTATAGATGGTGATGTAACGGTTAGATGGTATATCCACCATAAATCGTAACCATTGTAGGTTGTGTTGTAGGTGTTTTAGCCACTTTACTTTGAGGTCAAGGTTAATAAGGTGACTTAGTCTTTATGAGTTGATTTATATACTCAAAACCATTCACGGCATCTAAAGGTGCCAAGTAATAAAAGCTGACATAAAAATTACACTCAACGATGAACTATTAGAGTTCGTATGTAAAATGTCTGTACGACATTTAATTTGATTTTGACTTTGACAAATATGATTGCTTACAGGCGTATAGGTAGTATTTATATACCTACTTGATTTGGCAATTGAGAGACAGAGTATTTTAGGCCTAACGTGTTCACCATCTTCGACCTCATCATGGCTTTTCATCAAACGATATAGTGGTCAAATGCTAGCCTATGAGATATAATAAAAATAATCATTAAGGTACGTTTCTCACTGATTTCGGTGACTTAACTATTGCTAAGCTTTTGTTAAGGGGTTTGAATTTTGTTTTTTAAATCAATTTGGTTTATCAGGCTCGTCCAATCCAATGTACCCTCGTGAGCCTAACACTCCTATTGCCAAATACACCGCTCGACTTCGTGATTCAATCGAAATGCCCTGCAACCACGACTTAGAAGAACCTGTTAACATTCAGTGGCGTCGTCTCTACGCACAACTGCCTTCGGAGGCCAGGAGTGATCAGGTACGGGTGAAATGAAACTTACAAGTATGACTGTTATACTAATTACAAAAGTAAACGGTAAGAGCAAAACCTGACATAAATCTTGATCTCTTGAACATTACATTTTATTTTGGTTACTGTGAAAATATAAAAATACCTAACAGCACCTGTATTATTGTACATTCATGTACATTATGAAGGCAATAAATTATTGGGCATTGAATACATTGTACTTTTATAAGTTATAATAAACTGGACAAGTGCAAGTCGGACTCGCACTTGTAAGGTTCCGTACCACACTACAATATTTTATAAGATTGAGCAAAAAATACCACTATCATTTTTCGCCAGCAAAAATAATAATTAATAATCATTTTATCAAAACAGAGTTGTGAGCCGCGTGCTTATTTCTTATAGCGGCATCTAACGTCTAACGCACAGTATCTAAGTGAAAGTTAACACAAAGGTGTTAAGGATCGGTATTTCAATATAACGCCATCTATGGACGTTTACCTAAGCGTTCATAGATGGCGTTATATTGAAATGCCGAAAAAAAAACACGTTTCTTGTACGGGGACCCCCTATAATTTTAAACTTTATTCTGTTTTTAGTATTTGTTGTTATTGCGGCAAATAGAAATACATCATCTGTGAAAATTTCAACTGTCTAACTATCGCGGTTCATGAGATACAACCTGGTGACAGACGGACAGACAGACAGACAAGCAGATAGACGGACAGCGGACTCTTAGTAATAGGATCCCGTTTTACCCTTTGGGTAGGGAACCCTAAAAATGAAATTAAACTTACTAAAAAACTAAGCTACCTCGCCCTCCTCATAGGCAAACGGGGATCTGCCTTTTTATGACCCACATTGACAGTTGATTTTTGAATGAACAAAATGAAGTGAATGACGGGAACGCTGCTATGCAGGCTGTATAGCTCCATCTATGTCATTTCATTAATTTCAATCCCTATCAAATTTAATCATAAGGCAGCGCGAACAATGTTGGTCAGTTTTGTTGGATGAACTTTGTTTTTCTTTAACCACGCCCTCTTTTTGTTCATCAAACATGTTGTGACAACTTGTAGAGTCAAGTCTTGAGTGTAGCGCTCGACGCGAGCGATCACCGCGTCTTGTGTTTCGTTTCGTTACTTAGCTTACCTCGAATTATACATTACAAACTTGTAATTAATAAATTGCAACTCTGGGCAACCGAACGACGCCTTAACAAACCAATGCTCATTAAAAGTATAAGCAAAAAAAACCGTCAATAAATTCTTTTTTATTTTTATATACTAGAAATAAATCAACATTTTATCAGAATGATTCAGATGACTTCTGTTAGGTTATGCTCTTTACCAGACAATTTTCGTAAAGGCATTAAAGGTCCCTTGTATCCTATGTTTCTGTACATTCTAGTAAAGCAAATATAAAATGAGCCGCTTCAGATTTTCCAAACGTTCTTATTTCTTTAGTGATATCAATCAGAACGTTTGAGATAATGGCCACTTTCACCGGTTCTTGATAGCTCTATTAAAAAAGTATCTAACAGTTTTTTGACAGATTTTAGAAACTTTACGTTATAACGTTATAAGTTATCTGACGATATCTATCTGAGAATTCTATCAAATACTAGTGACTGGCTTGGCCCTATACATAGAATAATTGGGACTGTGGTAAATAAATATTGTATTTATGTAAATAATAGCACTTAACACGGGCACCGTTAACAATATGAAAAGTACAGAAAGTGCCTTGCTTGGAAGACTAGGATACCGTCATAGTTAACGTTTGGTTAACTGCTTACACAAATTGACGTTGCACTGAAATGCACTAAACACACTTCTACATACTAACCTCACTTAAAACGTACCAAGCTCTAGTATTTCAGTGCCAATAATATATGTAAAAATTAAACTGCTCAGTGCATTGATATGGTAAATTACTCTTAAAGAAAAAAAAAATGCACTTATTACATCAATATACTCTGGTATCTTGTTATTTAAAATCAATTTGTAACGCCTTACGCCTAGTTCTTCAGGTGTTAAGCTTATCGCCACATATTCTTCCTACAACTTTAAGGACCTCGGTGTTTGATAGTCTCGGACTGTCTATACGAACTTATCTGCCAGATAGATACACTACAACTTTTATATAACATGTCTTTCAGATATCAATATGAAACTTTATCAGTAACCAGTGAAACTGTCCGTAAATGTTTTGGTACTAGCATACTATTGCTTGGTAGCGTGAGTTTTCAAGGGCCAGCCTTGAAATTGCACATTTCTTTTGCTGCATTTACTGATTACGTTATTCGTTTTCATAGGAGAGAAACCTGTGGAGAATGCTCCACAGGCGACTCCGAAAGTATATGCGAAAGCTGGTAAATAATCACTATATTTTTCTGTCGGCCAGCTTATTTAACGTTATTTTTTTCCTTCAGAAAGAAATTAATAATGCATCACGATGTGACTCCTCTTTACCTTCATTGAGTTATTTTTTTAGATGTGCTATTTTTTTAAGATACTTAGTAGTTTTATTTGCATGACTCTTGGTGTAACTATTAATTGTGTCCTTCATTTAATAGAGTAGGTTGTACGATCCCTACGAATCGACGATGGAAACATAAGAGGCTTACGTGCATTTTTTTTATGAATTTTTCGATTTTCATTTTGTATAAAGCTTACATGTAAATTTAATGGGCTGCAATTTTTATTTCTAGGTTACTGTTCATATTTTTATTTGTCTGATACGCAAGATTTCAAGAAGGTAAAATGTTATACATACGCAAGTATATAATATGAAAAAAAAAATACTACAGAAAATTTCGAGTTTCAATTTAACACTGTAAATAAAATTAAGATACATTTTAAAGCAGTTTTCCTTGTTGAAATCCATGTGTGGCATACAATTGATATTACATTATGTATTTCATGGTTCATATATTATTATTTCAATCATGAATTTATGAGTGATGTTATTGATCCTTTTATTCAATTGAATTTAATTAACTAGTATAAATTCTTTCTTTTTTAACATTTGCATCTTTCGCCATTTTGTTATTTGAAACAATTATCTGATTGGTTTATATCTTGTAGCCTATACTTCAATTGACTAATATCAACGAGGGTGATGCTGGTACCTACATCTGTCGTGTGAGCAATAGTCGGGCTACTGTCGAAGCAAGAGCGATATTGCGAGTAGCTGGAGTAGTACCTTCGTTTAACGGGGAAAGCTGGATTGCTCTGCCAACTATCAAGGACGCGTACCGCAAATTTGATATTGAAGTTTCCTTTAAACCCTCAGGTAAGTCTTTTTAATTTTGCTTAGCTACTTTGATACTGTGGCAGATAAATAAATTATTACGTACGTAAAACGTAAACTATAACGCAGTAACGTATAAACGAAACGTAATGTTATTACTAGTACAATTAACTATGTTGGGTAGGTTTGAAACTGCCTTCTAAAGCATGTTTTCAACCCTTCTATTTTTAAAGAGTCGTGTTATATCGCAACTATTACAGTATCTCAAGTAATTCATTGAGTATTTATCGAGTCAATTTTAGTTATTTTTGGCATACGGTATACCTATTACCGCTGGGCCGGTGGTCTAAATGAATAGCGATGAATTTCGAGCGATGATCGACGTTATGAAAAGATTTGCAGGTGTCTAGCTGCATTTCCTTCTATTAGAAGTTTGCAAGACAGAATGCAGCGATAGCAATATAAAGACTTCCATCCCTATAAAAGCATCTAAATAAGACATTTCCAAATGCAGTCTCATGTGTCTATAGTTTTGTGGTCAATTTGGCGCGTTATAGACCGTTTATGATAACCGTTAGGCTATATTTTCAATATAAAATGTATAGCCACAGGTATAGCTAAACTATAAGACATTGCTGCATAAACTTGACTAAACCTTTCAATACATTTTCAGATCCAAATGGTATGATACTTTACAACAGTCAGAATCGTGGACCCACTGGTGACTACCTTGCTCTACAATTAATAAAGGGCGTACCAATATTTATTATTGAAACTGGAGATGGCCCTGTTTACGTCAAGGGAGATAGACCATTGCAAATGAAGACTTGGCATACCATCCGATTGAGCAGGATCAGCTCACGAGGTAATTTTTATTCAAAATTAGCTGTTCTAATAGACGCATATTAATGTATCATAATTTTATGTTATATATTTATTTATATGTGGAAGGAGGAAACAGAGGAGGCCTATGCTTTGCAGTTGGACACACAACGCTAAATATGATAAAATACTTTATATAATGTGGCTCAGTGGCGCAAAAAGTTATGGAGGTTTTTAAATCTCGTCCATTGTCCCAATGTCTAAAGACACTTAACCAATGTGTTCTGCGCTCCATGTCGTATGGTGCTGACCGTTCAGACATGGACTCATTTAGAGTAGCGTATAGAGCCATAGAACAAGATATGCATAGCATTAGGCTTCACGAGCGAGTACCTTATATTGAAATCAGATAAGGATCCAAGGTTCGAGACGTTGGATAATTTGTGAATGGAGCTAGGCAATACACGTGGCCAGGCGAAGTGACGATTGGCAGATCAAAGCGCTCACTGAATGGTGGTCAAGAAAGGATAAACGTAGCGCTGGTCGACCGGCAGCAAGGTGGCTCCGACGATAGTAAAGATCACGGGTCGAATTTTGAGAATAAATGACACATCATAGATGCCTATTAACCCAGCTGTAGGATCAAACAGGCTGCGGGTGATTATGATAAAGTGGCTTTAAAACTCTGACAATACGGTTAGCTCATGAACTTATATAATCTTAGCTTAATTTTTGATATTCCAGTAACAATGACAGTCGACAACAGCGGTCCATTTATAAATGAAACAGCTGAGAACTGGGTGCTAGATTTGCAAGAGCCACTTTATGTAGCTGGAGTGCCCGATGTTGACAACCTACCACCGACACTTGCGGGTGCAGATGGGTAAGACATATTTTTACAGGATTTTATTTACTTTTCGTGTTAGTATGTATGTATGTATGTTTGTATGGGTCAAATCATGGAAGATATCTTCAAGTTAATTATACATGGAAAGGATTCAAATCATGAAAGGCTGTGGTTTATAAAAATGTGAAGAAAAATTTCAAACACGTATCACTACCAGCAGGGCTAGCATGGCCTTATCCCCGCGGGAAAGACAAAATTATTTCCCCGTTTTTTTGTCACTGACAGGAGATCAACACAATTGCGTATTATAAAGTTAAAAAAAAGAATTGATTAAAAGTCAGCGGGCGTTTATAATTGTCGAAAAACTTTACTTATTATTTGCCTTCTCCACCAAACAAAACACGGATAGGTGGAAAGACAAAATAGTCCCCTTGCCATGCTAGCCCTGCAGATATAATATCCAGACTAATCTAGACTTCTCGACTAATATTATAAAAACGTTTGTAACTCTGTCACTCTGCTTGGTTGTTACCTAATCACGCCTTAACGGACGATTCGATCTTACTGAAATTTAACAAGGAGATTCTTTATAGCTTGTGGATGTACATATATATCCTTCTTTTACGAAATAATCTCATAATTTTGACCAAACAGATCACGCAAATGTTAATTGACAGAGCTTTACAGTGTCAACGTGTCGCGGGTATCAACTAGTTATAAATAAACTACACTACAATACATACTATAAATAAATTATAATTAGATAATAATCCTTTCTATAAACTATATAAATATATATATATATATATATATGTGTGTATATGTTTATATATATATAGTTAAAATATATACGCCAAAATAACAATCGAACTTAGTACATAAATAATATATAGTAGAACGTAGTAAATAAATAATATATACATATTTATTATTTCTTTATTATTTATATACTAAGTTCGTGTGTTATTTTGGCGCGGAAAGTCATCGAGGGATATTCGTGAGCTTGAGATATTCGTAAGGTACATTTGTTCACCCTTATTTGTTATCACTGCAGTTTCATCGGCTGTGTTAGCATGCTGATTCTCGGACGTGAAGAAGTGAACATTATGCAGACCAGTCTGGATCAAAACAACGTAGAGGAGTGTAACTCTTGTGCCCCTAACCTATGTCTTAACGACGGAGTTTGCCAGGTAAAAAATAAAATGGTATTATAGGTCGTGACTATAATCGTTATCCTATTATATTTTATAACAAACTTTTCCTTTGCCTTTTAGGCTGTGTTGCACCATCTTACTTTAACTATAACAAACGTCAAAAGTCAGTCAAACTCCATACACCGGTTATGGTTATAGTTATGGTTAAAGTAAGATGGTGAAACTCAGCCTTAGGGTCAGTTTCACTGGTTCCTGATAGCACTAATATGAAGAAATCTGACAGATTTTTGACAACTTTTATATGTGTCGTCATGTGTCAGATAACTATCCAACTAGCAGCATCCATTATCAGGAAGGTAAAACTGACTCGTAGAATTTTACTTTTTCTTGTAGATTTAAATTTGACAGATTGTGTTATTTATTGTTTGTTCAATTGAGTCAGTCATAAGACAACCCATTTTTACAAGATTTTATATAACTTGCTGTGTTGGTATCATGTATTTTAGTATGAGTCAAATCTTAGAAGCTAAATTAGAACCACTTTCTGACGTTAGATTGGACTCAAACTTGGTATACTTGCTTGCCTTCGGTGATAATGTACTATTACTTAATAATTGCGATATTGTGGAACTATCGAGCTGACCTTATAATGGAGCCTAGCTGTAGAGGCTGGAACGCCATAATGGCAAATGGTAAGATTTTATAATTTGGGCTCGTATGTATTGTTGTCATTAGTACTTTGATAACGTCTTTACAAAAAGGTTATGTTTAAATTATTAACAGGATTACAAATTACTTAGAACATTATTACATTTTGCATGTATTGTATTTTTTAGGAGGCTCGCAACGAATTAGGGTACATTTGCTTCTGCGCCAACGGTTTTGCTGGACAGAACTGCGACAGACAAGGTGAAGCTTGCCACCCGGGACTTTGTGGTCAGGGCAAGTGCCACGACACAGCCGATGGATACAAATGTGCTTGCCCCGTCACACATACGGGCAAAAAGTAAGTGAAATATAAAAACGTCGTCAAAGAAATTGTCAACCACCACATTAAGATCTATTTTTGTGTGCAGCAACAAGATTACCTAAACACACATTTGAGCTCTCTTGGCAAGCATTAACAAGCTTTCATTGCTGCTTGGTATGGGTAGTGACCAATCCAACTTAGATATTCATCATCATAATTATCATAATCGGCTGATTATGATAATGATTGTCCAGCAGTTGATAGAAACGGGCTCGTTTCTATCAACTGCTGGACATAGGCGTCATCTATAGCATAAACATTTCTCAAATGTTTTCCTGACAGAATCTTAAAATTAAACACGAAGTTGACAAGTTTAGCTAGATGTGTCACTGACTTGACAGTGACTATAATTTTATATATTAATTTTTGACAGTTTCACAAGTTAGATTACTTGCTAATGTTCACTTTATTCTATCTTATTTTCAAGGATCATAGCAAGCATCTTTCATTTTCTTATTATTTCTGTCTTTATTCTGATATCACGATATTACATCTAAGTTTAGCTAGATGTGTCACTGACTTGACAGTGACTATAATTTTATATATTAATTTTTGACATTTCCACAAGTTGGATTACTTGCTAATGTTCACTTTATTCTATCTCATTTTCGAGGATCATAGCACGCTTCTTTCATTTTCTTATTCTTTCTGTCTTTATTCTGATATCACGATATCACATCTTCCAGTTGCAATGAACCACGAACAATCGATTTTCCTGCTTTCGCCGGCAACGCTTACTTAGCGCTGCAGCCTCCAAACAGTGCTCGTTATTTCAAAATGGCTATGAAGATCAAACCAACCGCTCCTGTACAAGACGGTATCATAATGTACTGCGCGGAATCTAACCGAGGCTACGGAGGATTTACATCTCTTGCCGTCAGGAATAAGAAACTAGAGTTCAGATACGATCTCAATGAAGGTAAGCTTTTGTTGGTATAACTTCCGGCACCGTCTCAAGGTAGTTATAGTTTTATTTTGTTAAGAATAGTATGGTGTATTGACAGTTGAAAATTAAAATGTCTTCGTTGCGTTTGTGAATTAAATACACTACCATTTGGCGTTGTGTATGTTATTTTGTATTATATTCTGTATTATTATAACCTAATGATTTTTTTTATGTGCAGGCAATCCCGTAGTTTTGGTTGCAAACTCTACGCTACAACCAGACCAATGGACTGACGTGCAGATCACTCGATCCGGCCCTGTTGTCTCCCTGAACATCGATCTTATTCACAAACAAGAAAAGAACTTGGGTTCTGCGAAGGTAAATGAAAAAATTTTATTAAATGTTATGTTAAAAGTTTGTGCACTTCAAAGTCTAACTCATAGCTCCCAAACGGATGAACTGATTTTGAATTTGTTTGTTTTATTGGAGACTGTTCTTAGCTTTGTTTAAAGAAAATTCGTTGAGCCGTTTGAAGATTATGAGTTATTTTCTAGTTTTTGAGGCTATGAGAGCAACATTCATAGGTCTGATCAATTCGAAATTTCGTAAATTGTTTTTTCAATGATATTGCAAGAACATGGAAACCTTGCGGGGCAGGCATCTCCTGGAATCTGCAGAATCAACTCCTTACCAACTAAAAGCAAAGATGTCGTATTTAGGCTCATTGAAATGATATCTAATTGGATATCTGATTATATGATATCTGATTATAACATTGGTAAGTTGGGGTTGGTGATATATTTTGCATTTAAATTTAAAGTTTTATTTTTAAATATTGACATGGGTAGTGATTTTCCATCCGCTTAATTGGCCTCCTCCAATCCCCATACAGGTGGACAATTAGAATGATACCGAGGAGAAACATTCTTAGGCTTATGATATTGAGAGGTGTGCTCCACTTTCTAAGAATACTACTAGTGGCTTCATGTTGTTTAACTCCTGGACTGCCGGTCAAGGTGCAAGCCTATTTAGAAGCGGTTTACGCGGTGTCACGCAGCCTTTTATCGTCAGCTCGCCACAAAGGCGAGTATCGCCTGATATTAATATAGGATAGGTTAAAACGTGATAATTTGTTTTTTGTTACAGAGCTTGAAACTGGAGGCTATGTACGTAGGAGGCGTAGATGAATCAGTAATTTTGAACAACAACACTGGAGTCACTGGAGGCTTCTACGGATGCATCAAAGACGTGAGTTCTGTCATAAATTGTATCACTCTAATTACCTGACATCAGAACGTGTCTGGTCTTTTTTTTCTATGTAACGTCCAATAATAAGGCACATCATTAAAATACTAATCATAAAGACTAATAAGTAATATAAATTTATACTAAAGTACTTATGTCCAATGGTAATTTTCTTATTGTCTCTATTGAGGCGAAGACTATTTTTTTCTTTCTTTTGTGTTTTTGCAGTCAGTGTTGAAAATCAGTCTAGTGGTATCAGCGTGTAGCAGTTACAAACCCGTGTGCACAACTTTCGCACTTTATATTATTACTGTAATTATATGGGAATGACCTTTAGCTTTTTACATGATTCTATTAAGTTTTACCTGTCCCAGTGTCTGTCTGTCGTTTCCGGTGTTTGATTGAGCTGACATTTTGCATACGGGTAAATTGGACGACAGTGCAATTTTATGGTACCACCGAGCTTATCTGATGTTGGAGCCGGAAACCCGACATGTTTGGACTCGTAGGATTTGTCTTGACTTACGCTCGTCTAGTCCTTGATTAAGTAAAAGCTAATATTAAAATAAGGTTTTCAATAAATACTTTTTTACAGGTTAGCACCCAAGGGAAATATGTAAACATCGTGAATACATCTCTTCTTATTGAATCTGCCGATGTACAAGAATGTAGTGTGGATATCCGCGGTGATATACAAAGCAATGAGGTAAGAAAAAACATCAACATATAAATAAACGCCAATATTATAAATGTGAAATTTAGTTTGTATCTGCTTCTTATTAGCTCATCATTGTTGACTAGCTTAGCTCTCCGGTCAATTTTTAGCTGTATATTGTGCACAAAACAAATTTTATTTGATTTTTTCAGTAATTGTGTTATTTTTTTATTAATCGCAAAAAAAAACAACGATGTTTTTATGATATAAGGTAACTGGATAAGCGTGCCCCTCTTCTGATGATAATCGATGACGTCTACCTATGACAAAACAAAATTTGGATACCTAGAATTTTGCATGTCACTGCACTGCGCCTATTACCTTGGGACATAAAGATGTTGTCTTACATGATACTGTAGACCACAGACCTAGGATTCACTCGTAGTACTTGTACTATTATTTATTCTATGCTCCTAGTAAATCCTCCTCCCTAATCCATACGCTCACGTTCACATAATATTTATATGAGTAATTTATGTGTATACAGTTTGAAAACACTTGCTCGTGCGAAAACGGTGGTATATGCACGAGCAGTGGCACGTGCATCTGCCCGTCTGGATTTATTGGACAGCTGTGCGAGTCGCGAGTACCGTACAATTCTCTCCGACCAGCCGTCGATCCTTGCGCCACCCTCCCCTGCAGAAATGGCGGTTCCTGCCGGGTCGACTACTCTAATCATATGATGAACCACTCATGCGATTGCCCATTGGGATACGCTGGTGTCAATTGCCAGATGGGTAAGTGACTTAACATTTTACTGTACTTACTGTTTACTGTAATTATAAAACACTAGCTCTGCCCTGCGGCTTTAACCGCGTTTAATCCTGGTAATAAACCTTCTTCTTGAATCACTCTAGCTATTGATGAAAACCGCATTAATGCCGTTGCGTAGTTTAAAAGATCTAAGTGTACAGACGGCGGGTGCGTCTTTGTTTTATACTATGTAAAGATATAAGCTAGCATTTGACCACTATCTCACCTGTTTGTAAGTGACGATGTGGTGAAAGATGTTTGCATTCTAGGCCTAAAATGGGATCTAGCTTTCAAAGACAGCTGTCGGTATACAAGAGTGTTTAGGTGACATATTTCCAACTTGAAGGTGGTTACTGGCCAGGCGGACACTTAACAGTGTCCTACTAACATGCAGGGGCCGTAACTATATTGATTCAAGCATACCCAACACCTGTATCCTACCAGATTACTAAAGGTGGGAGAGGACGTTTTAATTGTTTACTTATGATTATTATTTTATAGTGCCATGTGTAAGAAAGTCCAGCGCGCACTTATCGATGAACCAATCACCGTTTTCCGAATAGATGGGATGAAAAGTATGTTTATTTTCAGAGTTGCACTTATACAATAGCGTCGGTTTCAACGGCAACGGATATTTAGAACTACCCGCAACTTTGATAAACTATGAGGTCAACGAACCAGAGCCGGCTGTAATCGCTCTGGCCGTGCGCACCGCTCATAATGGTGTTTTACTGTACCAGACGGAAATGGTGTCAAACGGCGACTACAGCAGTGGAGACTATGTGCTTCTCAGAAGTAAGTATATAATTTATCAAAATTATTGATAAAGATAAGCAAGTTGTTGTTGACAGTGATAGTTATATCTGCCAAGACACTAATATATTTGTTGGATTGGAATGGTGTTATTTCTAAAAACGTGTATTGAAATAGATATTTTACGTGTGACTATGACTATTCCATAGACAAACATATTATATACGTACTAGGCTGCTTACCTAACTTAGTACCGCCTAATTTATATTGACCCATCTTATTCCACTGGCCTACACCGAAATCAGAATTCGGTTTACCGATTCGCCGTATGTACTACGTTCAAGTCACAATAAAAGTCTACCATAATTGGTAGGTAAGTACCAACCATAACCATACCATATGGTAGACTTTCATTGTGACTTCTCACCAAGAATCACGCCATTTAAGTTTTAGACCTACAGATGCCTACAGGTGATGATGACCTACAGGGCAACGAGACTCTTGGGGTTTAAATGTGTTAACAACAAGTCCAGTATTTAACGTTAATATTTCTCTTCTAGTTGACCAAGGCTACGTAATCGTTGAATGGAACATGGGCAGTGGTGTTACTTCCCTCACCGTAAGCAATAGGGAAGGTTTTGTTGCTGATGGCAACAGACACCAGGTAAGATGACACAATTTTATATATAAGACTTTATTCCTTAACTCAGCGCATGTACGCTTGAATGAAATAAATGATCTTTTTATTTTACATTAAACATTAGATAATAACCTAAAATAAAGTCTTACAATATAGCGTCTCTACATCCGTGTCGTAGGGTATACCTTCTTAGGCCTGGTATTTTGTTTTCAGATCATAGTGAGGTTCCTACCGGACAATAATGTTGAATTAACAGTGGATGCCAACACAGTGATCGGACAAACAGTCGGCTTTGCGAGCCGCATGCACGCTGACTCCAATATTTATATAGGTAAAATATTACTTGATACAAACTAAACATTATTCTGCTATACCATAGAACACTTGAAGAAAAATACTTACATGGCACAGATGTCTCAAAATTCGTAAATCTTTTTCACAAATCTTTGCATAACAGAAAGATTTTAGGAAAGGGATGTTAATTTGAAAAGTTATTGTTTTTGTGAAGGACAATTTCAGTGACGATGCAGTCTAGACGATGCTTGTCTGAAAGTACGTGACAATGATACAAGGTGCAGAACAACCGAATTTCCCAACTATCCCAACCAGTCTTCGGCATTCTTTAGCACTGAAAGTTAGATTGGAACTCAGTAAACTAACTGGCGTAGTTTCTTTGAATGGCAGTTTTTTTTATCCACGGCCAAATAATGCTATCAGTAGTAATTAAGAACTTAAAATCCCGTGTAATATACAGGCAGCCGATTTAATTAACTGCATGCGGGCAGTGCTGCCAGATGAAAAAAATCGAATCAGCGCTGACAGCGGTGCACTAAGCGCTAGATTCGAATATATTCACGAGCCATTAAAGCGTTAAAAGCGCTAAATTCGAACTTTTAACTAAGGCGCTTTTTAGACGATCAGTGTGTGATTAATTAATGCCCGTTTTCACCAACAACCCCTATACTACCACCTACGTATGGTACCCATAGCCTAAAAGCTCCCCTAAACTAGCTCCTAAATTATATTTCGTTTCACCATCATTTCTAACACCTAACTATGGGACAGTTTAAACATGAAACAAACCGTAATTAATGTTCATGGGATTCCCCGTGCTCTATTGCCATATTAAAACCCAGCTGGCATAGAGCACAAAATTGAACATAGACAATAATTTTATTCTCCACTGAACAAATAGTGCTGCCATATTAAAAATTAAGAAAGCGCTAAATTATCCGTTAGGCGCTAAAATTATCAAGTGCCCGCTGAACATAGCAAAAAAGCGCTAGATCTAGCGCCGAAAGCGCTAAAATGGCAGCACTGCATGCGGGCTGTACCCTGCTAAAAAATCTCCAAAAATAGCCTTACGTAATACTTGACAGCTCCTTTAGCCTATTTATTAATTACCTTATCACAAAATACAATTTGTAAATTACGTTTAATATGTCATATGCTATCAGTAGTACACCACGTTAGAGCAGTGCTGGTAATTAAATCGGCTTTGTCTATTGTAGCATTACGAAATGAAATGAAGTATTAAATGTTTTTTTTTATTTGTGCAGGTGGTATTCCCGACAGAATGAATGTACAACAGTACCCTGGTCTTATGGGTTGCATCGAACAAGTCGAGTTCGGTAACGAACGGGCGCTCGACCTTGGTCGAGTGGCAGTTGCAGCAAGAAACACGCAGCGTTGTCGAGAGTAAGCCAATTTCATTGCTAATTACTACCGAATAAAGTATACAACTGCTTCCACTACATCGATCGAAAACATTAGAACTCCCACTTAAGTTTCAAAAATATGTTATTTTCAATAAAAAAATTTGCCATTACTAGCTGAAATTAAAAACCCACTTAGGAGGGACCTTTTAAGCATAATAATAGGATATTTTTATTTTTACGCTAAGTCATAGTTAAAATTAGATTTGTGAGCGTATTAGGCTTTGGGTATGTAGTTACCTACTTCATTAGATATAATAGTTTTAGGATATTTCCGACATCATGCCACTCAATCACCATTGTGCTCTAAAATCACTGGTATCTGTATCATTCACATGATATTACAGAGAAAAAAGTATCATCCTATCCATTTTGTTTCCTAGTCTTCATATGAACCAAATCCATTTGTTACCGGTCAATCAATCACTTTATTTTAACAAAGTAATAACGATTGATGTATTTCGGAGAGCGGGCTGCGACTCGATATCGCTGTCCCCATTTTATTATCGGCTTAAAGTTACGACAAAAGTTACGAGTATTTCAATAAGAGCGCTCGAACTTTGACAGATCAAAAAGCAGTCATTTTATTAATGCTTAAGCTGTCGAAATTGAAAGAATTGCTTATACAATTTACTAGGCAACGCAACTAATAATTAATTAACTTATACGATTCAACAAACCTTTGAAATCAATCACATCAAAATTTCTTTAGTTCGTCGTGCGCCGTCCAATCTACGGACCTTTGGGCCGTCTTCTCTGAGTATCTAGTATCCTCAGAATACATACTAAACCAGGTGTCAATTCACTTAAAATTAAAGTAAATAGAAATAGTGTGGTTTCACGTACCGGTGATGTATTAAAAGTCTCGAATCTTATAAGTCACTCTGTTAACGACGTTGCGTAGATGACGTGTTTTATAAATATCTAAGTGTACTATAGTCTATAAGAGAAAAAAATATTTTAAAGCATTACTTTGTTATAAAATCTGTATCTTTATCAATAATAAAACCTTAATTCAGTTGTTCATGCATAAAGTCCAAAAATAGTACCATAATAACAGATTATGTTACTATTTTTGGATGTGTAGATCAAATGTTGAAATAACAAATTGTAAGAGGAAAAGCTTGACTTGATCTTTTATTTACTCATGTGATGTGATTTGATGCTGGGACATCTTCTGGATTCTGCAGATTACTTAATTCCTCACTAACTTACAGCACAAGAGTAAAGACATCTGTATTGTTATATTATGTTGTAAACTATTTGTATGTAAATATAAATGGCTAGGAATCCTGATAAGCACACATACTAAAAGAAGTTACTCTTGCACTAGAAGCGTAATACAAAGATTTCCAATATAACATAGGTACTTGTTTCCATTCGTCAATAGAAAGCTAGCCCACTTCAACTGTGAGTGGGTGGGCCCCACAAAGAACTAAGGCAAGAGAGGACATACTTGAAAATGGGTAAAATCGAGCAATTTGGCAATATAATAAATATACTCGTAGGTCCACCATAACGCAATGTAGGTAAACAAAAAGGTTTTTTCTTATTTTTAGTATGGTAGTAGTATTAACGTTAAAGTTTCCGTACATTAAAAGAAAATAACCGGCCAACTGCGTGTCGGGCCACGCGCTGTGTAGGGTTCCGTAGTAGCCCGTTATTCATTGCAAGTATTTAACCGTTATAAACAAGCAACTAGGTACTTCGTCTTTGTCACTTTAAAGAAGGATATTGTATTTGGTACAAAATTATCCAACACCCAAGTTCAACGACTATTACTGCTAAACTAATAAAGTTATCTTAACTGCTATAGTTTTTCCTTTAAAGTTCATGAAATGCACTATTATCACGATTTTTTCTAGATTTTTCAAGCCAGCAGTTTAGCTTATAGAGCGGGGGGGACGCCCTACTGAAACAAAAATTTGCAGTTTAATATTTCGTAAATGGAGCATTTTATCGAAAAATGTTATTAGAAACCCTTAAGACATTTTAAAAGAGACCTATTCAAATATACCCAACACAATGGGGCAGACGACGAATAAAAAAATTCATCACTACTCATGTAGGGGAGCTACCCTAAAAAAAATATTTTTCAAAATTTTATTTCACCACTTTGTCGGCGTAATCTATATACATTAAACCCTTAAAAAATACAGCTTTCTAGTATTAACGGTCTCTTAGCAAAACCTCAGACAGACGGACAGACAGACAGACGGACATGACGAAACTATAAGGATTCCTTGTCAGGACTACGGAACCCTAAAAACCGGCCAAGTGCGAGTTGGCCTCGCGCACCGAAACTTCAGTAAAAAATTTTCAAACTAGCTTAAAGGACACTAAACTTGTCTTTTTTTATTCAACCTACATTGTGTGTATTTTGATATATAAATAAATGATTATGATTATTGCGTAACTGGACATAAAAACAAAGACTTGAGATTTGCGGACGATATCGTCATCATGGCAGAAAACGGGCAGGACTTGCAATGCATGCTAAACACCCTTGCTGATTCTCTCGCATCGGTCTCCGAATGAACTTGGATAAGACCATGATCATTTTCAAAGAACATGTTATTCTGGAACCGATTGCCCTAAATGGAGTTCGTCTCGAAGTTGTTCAATATGTTGTTGAATATGTCTGTCTTGGGCAAATCTTACAATTGGGTAGAAAGAACTTGGAGAAGGAAGCTCGCAGAAGGATACATTTGGGATGGGCAGCATTTGGAAAACTTCGTCGAATCTGTTCATCGCCCATAACGAGTGCGTTCTACCTATTATTACTCACGGAGCCAAGATGTGGACACTCACGACCTATGGAGAGGCCTATGCTCGGAGTCTCTCTGAAGGATCAAATTCGAAATGAAGTCATCCGTCAGAGAACCAAAATTATAAACATAGCTCTTAAAGAGGAAACAAGGATTAGCAAGCTGAAATGGCAATGGGCTGGTCACACCTGTCGTAGAATCCATAACCGTTTGGGTAGACTAGTGCGAGGCTCGGCAAACTTAGTGTAGGTGGCCCTCCAGCTAGATGGAGCAATGATATACGCCAGCTGGCTGGCAGCGGTTGGAAACGAATAGCTGAACATCGAGCTCAATAGCGTACCATAGCAGAGGCTTATGTCCAGCAGTGGACGGAAATTGGCTGATTATGATGATGATGATATTGCCTTACTGCTCGGCAAAGGTCTTCTATCTCTTTCATTTATCTCTGTCTTTGGCAAGCCCAAGCAAGTTTCCTTCAAACGCAACAAGATCGTGCTGCTACTCCAAAGTAGCAGGCGTTACTTATGTGCATTATTAATTCTCAATCAATGAAGATACTCTCTGTTTTTATTCTAATATTTTAGATATTGATACCTGGCTTTTTTATATTTTATCGAAGTTACTTTAAATTAAGAACTTTAAATTGCCGAGGGGATACAGGCAATATTAAATTAAATCTGTATGTCACTAGACTGATGCTAATCCTGAAAAGGCATTTATCAAAACAATATTAATTTAGCATTACTTTATTAATTAATAAAGCCAAGCCACTCTGCTACATAATAAATCTGCTAAACACTGTTGCATAACTGTCACCAAAGAGCATTTACAATAGAATCTCAGAAATCAATAAAGCGTTATTAATTTATTGTTATATCATTACGTTAGAGAGATTATGGAGCCCGCTGTTCCATTAAAACCGAGGGCCGAGTGAAATTAGATCCTTTCATCGAACACACAACTTACAAAGCGCAATTTCGATACATCAGTGATCACTGTAGAAGATTTTTTATGTTGTATTACTGTAGAGCACTTTTTTTTTTTTGCGTGAAACAAAACAACTAAACAATGTGAAAGTAAAATTTCACTAACAGCGCGGTTCAGCTTTATTAATTTTTAAGCAAAAAAATAAGACAAATCTAGCGATGCGATAATCATCATATCCTCGATAATCATCATATCCTCGAGGCAGGAAAATAATACTTTCAGATACAGATAGGTAAAAAAAAAACTCTTGTGATGATTTCTTAAATCATATTTATGGTATATGTTTTTAAACTTCAGTAATGTATTTTGCGGTATATATTGTGTACCGTAGAAGACTTTAATGAAGTATGATACAGTCTTTTACTTTCTTCTTCTTGCAAATAAATAATTGTGAAATACCTATACATACATACCTAAACATATACCTATATCTATACAATATAGGATATATAGAGTATGAGCTCCCACATAAAATGTATAAATAAAGTGTTCTACGGTATACAGAAGATTGACGATAGTATCGCACAAAAAATTTCAAAATTTACTGACTTTTCGGCAGTTGGAAAAAAATGAGTGACTTCACACGCCACGTGAATATGATTATTTGCATTTTGTTGAGCCGACACATCCTTGAAAGTTATCATCAGCTCTTGACAAAATGTACGTGGTAGTTTCTATATACCCAAATATGGTATTCACTTAAATTGGCCTAAATACTAATTCTTTTTGTGTACAAAAACAAATAATATTTTATTCATTACAATTATCTTATTTTACCAGCTGACCATCGACCACAGATATTAATAAGTAAATTTAGTATACTGATTGCCCATCTGCCATCAATATTTAAATACACATAAAAAATGAAATCACCTTTGTGCATTTCCCCTCTATCAATTTGTAGTTATCAGTTTCATTAGTAAATGCACCTGCGATCATAACCTTTAGCTTTGTGCTCGTTAATAGGATTTAATCCAGTCATTATGTTTGTTCTATGTGGTGAGAATATCACTACGTGTTTTGACAAGTAATTTGTTGATCTTATTATGATGTGATCTTTACGCCAAAATTAATGTAAAATATATCATCCTCGGAGCGTAGGACGCCCTCCAGCTAGGTGGAGCGATGATATACGAAAGCTGGCTGGCAGCAGCTGGAAACAAATGACTGAAGATCGAGCTCAGTGGCGTGCCATTAGGGATTGCAATCTCGCAGCTCATTCAATCCCGCGGGATTGATATGCGGGATTACTCGAATCCCGCGCGGATCCCGCGGGATCCCGCATCTTTGAAATTATGTTATAAAAACATTATTAACAAAAAAACACACTTTAAGTCATACATAATGTTTCACGCAACATTATGACATTATATTGCTATGGATTTAAATTCATTTATTGCATTTTTACAACATTAAAATTGATTACTAACATCGATAACCATATCCATAATCATTATACGAACATAAAGCACTTTAATTCATAATGTTTTAGGGTGAGGACTTAAAGAGCCAGGAGCGCCGACAAACCGGTACCGATCCGTATAGGTAAAATATTCCAATGTTGTCGTATGCGCGCTCGCACATAAAGAAACAAGATATTTGAACGGGATATTTACCATGTTTTTCATTATTTGTGAGCTTCCGATTTATCCCATAGGTAAATATCCCGTTCAAATATCTTGTGAAAGTGTTAGTGACCATGAAAACTTAAAAACTTATAAAGAAACAAGTTGCAGAAAATGATAATGCAATGGAATATTTTACCAGTACGTATCGATACCGGTTGTCTGCACCGGGCACCTACCTCTTTATGTCTCCACCCTCACGCAACATTATGACATTATATTGAATTTACGGCACAATCTGCTTTTAAAATAGCACAGAAAAAAGAAAAAAGACGTGCGCAGCGCAGTGGTATTTATGAACAACTGACAGGAGTCAGGAGTCAGGACAGCCCGCCAAAGGCGCCAAACGTCCGCTAATCGCCGCCGCGGCGTACTGTGCGGAACGGCAACGTCACGCTCGTGCTATTTGCGATTTACGCGAAAGTTTTAGAGGATTATTTTTAATTTGCGGGATCCGCGGATCCGCGCTTCGAAGGTGCGGGATCCAGCAGGTTAATAAAAGCTGCGGGATTCCGCGGGATTGCGGGATCACGTTTTGCGGGATTGCAATCCCTACGTGCCATAGGAGAGGGCCTATATCCTCTGTCTGTGGACGAATACAGGCTGTTAATGTTAATGATGGTGATGGCACAGATTATATAATAGTTACTACGTAACAGATACTTCACTCCCCTGCAAAAACACAATACCAACGTTTATTTCAGACAATACAAGCAAAAATGTGTCTAAGGCGCTCGACCTAGCGTTGTTATTACTTCGTTCAGCGCGCGATGTACCGGCGCGCCCCGATACAGTAAAAGGTTGACTCAATAAACTAAAAAAAAAGTTTATGAATTATTTTTATTTACCTCATAAAATTATATCAAAGTTCCTAAGAGTCGAATTTCATGTCAGAAAAGTGAATTTTACGCCGTCTTGTCATTTTAGTATCGGTAGCTTAAAAAATGAAACATATTGTGCTTGTTTTTTGTCGAACCCGCAAAATGACTATGAAAAACTTAAATCGTTTCTAAGATAGAATACGAATGCGCAGTTATCCCGTCATTTGAATAATAATATTTGTTTTGCGTTGCGCGCGCGTGAGCAGTGACAACCGACTGGAAGATAGTACCGGCGCAGGTGACGAAAGTTTAGGTACAAATCGCAGTAGCTATGGGCGAGTGAGGGAGGCCTGGTGATGGTATCATTATCATTACCCCGTTCCTGTCTATTGCTGGAAATTGGACATAATACCTCACCTATGGCACGCCACTGAGCCCAATTTTCAACTCTTTGTTTCAACCATTGCCAGCCAGCTTCTGTATATCCTCACTCCACCTTGCCTAAAGGTGCCTTACACTGATTATTGTTTTTCATGTAAAATGTGAGCTGATTAAAGGTTGGATTGGCGTACCATAAGTCAAAGTCAAAGTCAAAGTCAAAGCATTTATTCAGTATATGGCAAATTAAGAATTTGCACTTCGCTCGTCAAATTACATTAAATAGATCATATTCAATAAAAAATATTATAGATATAACAGAAACCCATAATCCTAGACAGAAACAACTTATTGCTTTGAATTTACAAAAAAATACAAAGGTATTGAGCCATTCAGCTTTCATCTAGACGTCGAACGTCACACTTAAAACACAAGTTTAATTCCCCTGATTAATGTAGGGTTGCCAACCGTACTATTACGAGCACCCGCAACCCAGTGGATGTTTCAGTTTATCAGACAATTTTTATTCAAAAAATCGTGAAATAATTGTTCGGACTAGGAACTGCATTACTTTTAAGAAAACATAAACGCTTATAATATATCTACAATAATATATTTACTATATATACATACATACAATCAGGGCTTTTTCTCGTTGGGGTAGGCAGAGACTACTTCTTTCCACATGCTACGATCCTGACATACTCATTTACTATAATATATATATAATATATGTGTGGGCCAAAATTACCACTAAGTGGCGCCCTGATAAAGCTAATCGGCGGCGCGGCAGACAACGTAGAAGATGGCGAGATGAGCTCGACGCCTTTAGCCAATACTGGTCTACAATATCACAGGATAGAGATGCGTGGAAGTCATGGGGGGAGGCCTTTGCCCAACAATGAGACACATAGGGCTATTAATAAATATATAATAATATGTGTCAGAACGACAGAAATCTCCGAAAAACCTACTTTTTATAACAAAAATAATTGCTAATGTTTGACTGAGGAGCACTGATTTGCAGTCCGAAGTCTGAATTTACCACTATCTCACCTGATTCATAGATGAAGGAATAAAAAATGTTGTTTTTATTCTATGCCTGATTTAAGTGACTATGCACGTAGGGCTGAGCGCGTATCATAAGATTTTTTTAATAGAAAATTCTCGCGCGCGTCTCTGGACTTTCCGTGCCATATACATTTCACGGTGTGCGGGACCTAGAACAATAATACTTAAATTCTAAATGTATAACCATCCTCGACTGACCTATTTGTAATCTGTGCATGAAAACCATTCCAATGAGCTCAAACGCAACATCTCTGCTGTAAGTTGGTGAGAAGTAGAGTATTCTGTAGATTCCGAAATTTGAATTGATCAGACCAATAATATTTGATCTCATAGCGTCATTTAGAAAAAAGCTCATACTCTTAAAACAGCTTAACGGATTTTCATGAATTAGAGTTAAGAACACTCTCGATTAAATCACATATAAAACCGAAACAAAATAAATCAAAATCGGTTCATCCGTCTATGAGCTACGATGCCTCAGACAGGCACACACATACACAGATACACACGTCAAACTTTTAACAGCCCTTCCTTTTGCATCAGTAAGTTTGCACGGCAGTGCTTTCCGGCGCGCGTGAGAATTATTTATCAGAATGTTCTTATGACATGCGGTCGGCCTAAGATGGAACGCTCTGATCAAGAAATTTAAGAGATGAAAGATGGCAGTGAGATAAGTGCTGTACATGTGAATTTTGTCTAAACCGTAGTGTGCAACTATTAAAACCCGTCTTTTTCAGTCAACCAATTTGGTTGATACTATAAATTGTTCAGCACTGACCGGATTGTAAAAACGTATGAAAATATAAAGGATTTTGTTTCAATTTGAAATTGCCGGTTATAGGAAGTTGGCACTTTGTTCACCATCTTCGACCACATCACCGCTTACCACCAGACGAAATAGTTGTAAAACGCTAGCCTATAAAATATATAAAAATTGTTGAACCCCATTAACCTCATTTTATCTGATTTTTACGCTGCCTGGATTAGTTCGATGTTTCCGGACGTCTACCCATATTTCGACGAGGTGGAGGTCTTCGAATCTCCTCCACCAGAATATTTCAATACCCAATCCCGACTTCAGCCCAACTATGTTCTCTCTTATTTTGTTCTATTATGTTTAGCCCTCCTTTTTATTAGTTTACTGGAAATTTAAGACCGGACTGGTGAGTGGTAGACTACTAGAAAGTATTATAGTAAACAGGGCGCCATATTTGCGAGTGCCTATATATTTTATTTAAACGTTTTCGTTAACGTTTTCTTACTATGTAAAGTTACGATGTATTTTATTTGCGAAGCAGCATTCATCCTACTGTTTATACGATTATGTAATAGAAATATGAAAAACTTCTCACTTCATGCAATTAATATGTGTATACGAAGTGCTTAAGTACCTACTTCCATTTACTATCCGTTGGATTCTTATGGCTAAAGTTGTTTACAGATAGATATAATTGCATTGTTGCCTACATTGTTAAAAGCGGATTTGCGAAACACATAACTAGGTTTAGAAATTTTTATGATCTTCTTTAATTTAATATCATGCAATTCATTAACAACCATTACCAAAATTAAAGGATTGTATAAGTAACTACGTAACTATATAACGTTATAATTCACAAGTTAATGTAAGATTATCTAACATTTTTTTTCTTTCCACAGCAACAGACCTTAACGAGAACGACGACGAACGAAGATATGAAAAATCTCTAATAAATTTAAGTTAAATTATAAATTGAATGGCCCTTAGAAAAATGTGTTAATGTTAAAAATAATCATTTTTAATCGGTTACACGCTGCGTTATCTGCCATTGATATTCAACCATCAAATATTGTTTAGACATAAGAATAGGCGAATGCCTAATAAAATACAACATTTCGGACAATAAGGAATTCACGTAGATAGTCTTTTCAATATCAATAAAAACTATTAAAAAAGTGCCATACGTACTCTAATTGTGTAGTTAGTTTTTAAATATTTTTCGCTTAAATGCTAACCTTCAGGTTTTATAATGCCGGATTCAGTATCGCCCGGTTTTTTGCACCCAGTGATAAAATATTAATGTGTGCCAAAAGTAATTCAATAAATATTATTTTTCTTGATTTCACCACTGCCAATTCGTTTGCTTGTGTTGTTTTAGATCTTCGCTTTTATAAACCATGTCTTTGATAAGTACACAATGTTGTTGTGGTATAAGGTATAATTTTGTGGTTATACTAATGTGAAATTCTTTAGGCCGTTATAACGGCTTATGCATTTAACTTTATCAATATCTTAACTATTGATAGGTATGTGTAAAATCTACATTAAAAATGTGTTATCGTTATGTAGCTTGGCTAAGACTTCTATATCATTAAATATATATTATACACCTACTATCCTAACCTAAATTGTAATAAAATAATAAGACTATTATATTATAAAATACTTATTACATTTTCTGTATACAATTAAAAATATGAACAAAATGTGCGACTAACTTTAAGTAATAAACTATGTGTATAATAAAATGTGTTTTATTGTAAAATAATGCCTCGTACGACATTTAGCATTTATTGAAAACACCATAAGGCTCATATAGGCATAAAAAAGACGGCAATAACCCAATGGATAAGATGTCGGACTGGTGATCGACAGGTCCTGAGTTGGATCCCCACCCCACCCATTGCACTATTAACGTGAACCCACTCCAGACACAAGCATTATTTAGCTTAGTTGGAGGGGTTAACAAGACTACTAGTAATGTGCAACCAACATTGCAACTTCTTCTTTAAATCTTTAAAAAAAATAGGTTCTAATGTTACGCGAGCGATCTTTAGTGCCAAAAGTTTAAAGAAAGTAAAACTATTCATAAAACCTCTATGCTACGTAAACTTGAAAGGTATAAACTGGCACTCGGTTACCTTGGATATATATTTGCGGGTATTTGATATAGTACTTGCTATCGTGGAGGTCTATTAGAAGTTCTAATACATAAACTTCCTCTTGCATGATGTAATTCGTATCATCATAGGGATAATAAATAACTCCATACACATATTGTAGCGTTATCCCCGTGTATTTTGGGTTAACGTTTGATTAAGGGTTCGTAGTTGCCTAATGAACGTTCATGATTGAAAATAAAAACAAAGTTCCATACAATATTTTATTGGACTCTATATAACACAAAAAATACTTATTTCTACCCGTCACCGGTTAACGAAGGTTTTATTCTACCGCCACCACTTAAACTAAACTTAATAGTCCGCTTAGACCTGCCTAGGGCCTTCTGGGTCGGTATGTCACCTCACAATGATTTTTTAAGACTTTGGGAGTCCTGATGGAAATAACGCCCAAAGCCTCAACTGATGTCGCCAACAGCCAGAGGTAATGTTACAAACAAATTCCTGTAGCTAGTTATGTTGGAAGGTTGAAGACCACAATATTAGGCTGTAATAATACCTGAAGATAACAGAACAAATAAACTGCCTATAAAATAGTATGGGTTGAAGTCATCCGTCTTTACCAGGCTTAATTTAACGATGATTTTCAATCAGAACTACTATTTTTGTATAAGATGTAAATACAACTACGTGGTCCGCTCAGTCGAGTTACAGATGATTAACTATCACACCTAAAATGATTGCTGTAATTCCTGAAGGGCAAGCAATGACGAGATGGGATGATGATGATTATGGAAATTACTCCGTACCATTCTCTATTATTAAGTTTAAATGGTTATTGAATGGGCGTGTCCGATGAGGGGCGAAGAAAGAATCTCCCTTGGGGTTCTCACGATGATGAGTGCCAATGAAGTGATTTTATGATCATCCGATGTACCCGATGAAAATCCAAACCATTCATTCAATTAGGCGTGGCCCGGGGTGCAGTTGAGGTATGAAAAGCAGCACTTCCCGGGGTAAATAAATAAGGTAGTACCTGAGCGCAAGCTGACTGGGTCAGGTTATGAAAAGATAAACCTCAGGGGTAGGCAGGTATAGCGGAGATGGGGTCGCCCGGGGTTCTCGGGGTTCACGGGCGTGTCTGGGCTACCTCGCCAGGGTCCCAGGTTAACGGTCCTCTTTCAGGGTGCTCGAAGCTCCCCTGAAACGCCATAGTGTGTCCTGGATGGGGGGTAACACGGATTTACTTTATTTGCTATCGAAGGCTCGGGAGGTGGCCCGTTGCCTTCACGTTCAGAACGAAAAAGGAACTAAAAAGGTCACTGTACGAACTGCGTCTGGCTGCGTGATGGGACACGGGCCTCTTTATATTATCGACTTTGTCGAGGAATCGATGAAAATATAGCCTTTCCTAATTTAAATTTAAGATTTGTATAGGAAACGTAGGGAGAAAGATAGCATTCGGTTCATATTTAACGTATCTGATTTTAGATGTCCTTTTTAGTGGTTTCCGGAAATGAAAAGAATAAAATGAATTAACTTCATCGCATCGAATTTCATAGGTCGGATGAATTCAATGCCTAAAAGAGTAGCAAAATACATCTGTGTGCAATACATACGACTTAGAGGATCGCCTCCTTATTTACCGTCCAAAGCTTCTAGATCATATACGCTAGTGCACGCATCACGCATGATCACGGTGTTTTTCCGTGCGCCCTCGAAAGTTACCAGTTTCTAAATGTTGGCATGGTATCGGGAAAATTTGTATGACCTCCCATACTTTTAGGTTTCGGAGCGGACCTAGTTCGGGGGTAAAGACTTCACTAGAGGTCACGCGGAAGGTGAGAATTTACTAGGAAACGATTAGGTAAGTCAGATTTCGGAATTTTACATGTTTTTGAAGAAACATAGAGGAGATTTAACGATGATAGTAAAATAGGGAGTGGAAGATATAGAATGCGGTTAGAGACCACAGGGATTCAATTAATCGACTAACCGTAAGTAGTAATTATTAACATGGTTTTTAAGAACCTACATTAATTATTTTCGTAGGGTAACCCATCGAAGCAAATGACAACTTTATGTTGTTATCGACCCTTTTTTCCCTTTACCATTTCAAGGTGTGTGTAGTATATAGATCGTATAGAAGAATGGCTCGACAACGTCACTGTCACTTCACAGCCTTACTAACAAAATTAAGATGGACGCGTACCACGGGTGGAGCGAGCGAGAGGTATACAATAAGGAGACGGCTTTTTTATATGGGGGAACGAGACCACTTTCAGTTTGAGACGGGAGCGTTGTTTATGTTAGGTCTATGATTCTATATCAGCGCCCCCTGCTCTAAGATAGCAGAACTAAACGCTATATACCGGCAGTCGAGCCAATTAGAACCGCGAGCGGAGTACACGTCACGTATGATGTATGATTTTTCCATTATTGTTGCCTTTCTGTTCGTACAGATGGCGCAAAAAAAAATAGAAGCCGTGCATTATTACTTAGTATTTGTGACGATTAATCGGATTCCTGTATTTCTACGTTATTTAAATTGAATTCGTGTTTTGGAATGGTTACCCATTTAAGAATTATTATTTGAGAAACATAGATTGCATTTAATTACGGGTTGTTGATTAAGGTTCCGTTAGGTGGCGGGACCAGTCGGAAAGCGAAGGGTGACATAGGCGATGGAAGAGAAGTGCCGAAGAAAATCGATAGATGGCGTGGAAATAAAAAAAAATAATGTAATATGGAAATTATTTGTATTTTAGTTGTTTTTAACCGACTTCAAAAAAAGGAGGAGGTTTCTTTTCTCAATTCGACCGTTTTTTTTTTTTTTTTTTTTAATATTTGTTCGGGGATAACTTCGTCATTTATGCACCGATTTTGATTATTCTTTTTTTGTTCGAACGGAGATATCCCAAGTGTGATACCATGGTAATTTTATCGAGGTCTGATAAGTATCTCCAGAGATATTGAGATAAACATCTCAAAATTGGTACTGAAAATGAACATTGAAGTCGGTTCGTTTTTAGTTTTTAAACGATATTATATTTTATCTGGAGTTATGGGAAAATCTAGTTATTTTTAGGGCATTTAGGAAGTAATTAAAAAAACGCCTTTTCAAAAAAAAACGACGTTACAATATAATCAATTCTGACGCACGCACTACTAGTTTTAAGCGTTAATTTCTTCAATGTGCAAATTGTGGCACGACACGAGCTTTCGTCAGCAGTTTTTTTGGTGAACCCTAACATGGAGTACATTTAAAATGCCAATAAAAAATCCTGATAAGTTGGCAACCAAGTATTAATGAAGTAAGCGTAAAGAAACGTCATCCTAGGCTGTGACAGCAACGCAGCCGATTACCTAGACACTTCGCTCTTATCTGCTTAGTAAGAATGAAATAACATTTCTTTAGACCTTTTAGTAACATTTTGAATACTCACCGAGCGTCATATGAAACGTTTTATAACTGTTGACTAATTTATGGGCAGTCCTACGGGCTTCTGTTATTGATGTTGATGAATTATCTAAACATAAATAAAGAATATTGAAATAGCGGCGGCCTTGCGTTCCGTTATACTCATCATTCACCACTCCATGAAACGCAGAATCATCCGACAGGCGTGCCGTTTTGAGTTGGTTGTTTATGATGTAGTAATTGAGCATGGCTAGTCTACAAAGATATCGACTTGCGAATATAGGACAATAATTAATTCGTCTTATTACTGAGTTATATTCAGAGTGACTGGTAAAATATTATACATATTGAAGGACACTAAAGAAGATAATGGTCATATGCAACTTATAATACTATAAGATCGTTTACAAAACCAAAGAAACTGGCTTCAAATGCCGCGTTAGTAATTTTAAGTTCTCGTTAGATCTCAATGAAATTACAATAATCATAATCATAATCAAGTATTTATTTGCAAGAATACAGTTTAACATATAGGTTCTTAAAAATATGGTTTGTGCAAGTATTCTGCCTGCAAGCAGACGCGCAAATTTTTAAATTTGTCTATCATACAATAATTCCAATAATAAAATAAGTCAGCGTGTAATACATAAGCTATTTAGTCACATTTTTATTTTTAAAAATGTCAATTAATTCTTTGATGTCATAGAAGCAGTGTCCTTGAAGCCAATCACAAAATGTTTTATAAAATTTATTACCTTCTAACAATTTAATGTTGTCAGGGATCAAAGAGACTAAACGGAAAGTATACTCTTTCAAACAAAAGAAATGAATATTCCAAAATTTCCAAATAGGTTTTGTTTGATGACATGACAATTTTTACTTGTGAAACAAGTTTACAAAATTATTACAGACGTATTGTTTTTAGGTTTTTAGTTAATTTACATAGAATTTTATAGGAAATATTATCCCAAATTCAAAAACATTATGTTGTTATACCATAAAATGTTATAAAATCAAGTAATCAACAACATAGTGCGACTGTCGTCATTTTGCTAAACAGCTGTTACGGAGTGTGTAAAAAAAGTAGTAAGTAAAAAAACCGGTTGACGCCAGTTACTGATTATTATTACAGCGTAGTTAATGCATGTGATACATAATGGGTCAGGAGGCCTACTCTGAAATGACACTTCTTAAAGTTTGGGCCCGATCGAAACACGGCCGAATGACCTAGTACGAAAAAAGTACGGATGTTTTTGACATAAAATGACAATAAAACTCTTGTCAAATTATTGGTCGAGATTTTTTCGTTTAATAGGGTTACAGCGTTTGTCCACAGCAACGGCACCGGGACGTCAACGGAAACAAAATGCCGACGCCGAAGTAGCGGTACATATGTATAGTATGGCAGCTTGTCCACAGCATGACCGGCACCGGGCAACGTCATCCCGGCCGCCGATATTTTGAGTAGATTGGCGCAACCGCTAGAAATTGGCCAGACTGTTTGACAGGCCGATGTGCCGGCATTGGCTCGCAATACAAAACACGTTTGATCTTGTCCACACACTGCCGGCGCCCGGCGCCGTTCGATCAGTTATTGTTTTTTTGTCTGAGATTATTTGTTTTATTTCTATGGTAACGCATCTGCCACGCATGACAGCTAGAAGAAACAGAACCACCGGAATCGATGGCGGTGGACAAACGATCGCCGGCACATCATATTCAAATCGGCCCGAAAAAATGTCGGTGCTGGTGACGTCCCGGTGCCGTTGCTGTAGACTAATGCTCTCAGTGCCTTTTCACACGTACCGGTTGCCGGGTAGCTCGGCGCCGGATACTCGGTGTCAAATAAGCTAAATGCCGGATAAATTACGTCGGTACATGTGAAAGCTATGTACCAAGCCCATACACTTCACCACCGGGTAACCAGCGCCGGCTACCCGGAAACCGGTACGTGTGAAAAGAGCATTACGATGCAACAAAATGACAAATGAATTTTGGTCGAACTGAATGATAAGTATAACCGACCGACCGAACCGAATGTGATTGGTAGTAGGAAACGCCCGTTAATTTCGGCCGATACTTCGGATTACCATTTCGGAGTACGCTCCTGAGTCTTTTCCGTGGTAGTTTTGATTTAGATGATACTGTTTTAACAAAAAATACCAACTGCTATATTATTTTGGATAGCTTGATAAACTAGAAACTTCATTAGTAATTCGTACGCTGAATGACAGTGTTTTTTTAAAGAAAAATCATTGTTTTGCGCTAATCATAAAAAATATCAAAAAAATAACAAAACGGTATTAGTAATTGTTATTATATTTTAAGTATTTATGGATATTCTAGTTTAAAAAAATATTGAATTACATTATACTATTATTAGCCGATATTTTTCTACATCCTCCAAACAGTTACAAATCTCCAAAATGGTGTATTTTTTTAAAATTGCTAATTTCCAAATATCTCGTAAACTATTAACTTTCGGCCATACATTGGGGGGTCTAAATATGTCGCAATTTTGCCCACCTTTCTGATCCGGCCGAAAATATCTAAGATTACCAATAACCCTGTATGTGTATGCAGTATATATTTGATACTCAAAACAGCATCTTTAACAAAAAAGAAATTAAATCGGTTAATTAAAATCGGGGTTTACAAGGTAAAATCGACTCCTATTATTCTTGAGCCAAAATAACGAATCGATTGACACCTTATTCGCTTCTGCACGATTCTAGAGTGAGTGTGTACTTGTATGAGTGATACCTGTGTTCGCGACTTCGAGCATTTACCAATGGAGATGTAAACGCAAGGCGTACACCTCTGCTGGCCATATGGCCATATGAGCGTGCGTAACTATGCTGTATTTTTACAAGCTTTTATTTAACTTGCAATGTATGTATGTATGTATGTATGTATGTATGTATGTATGTCACTATGTATGTTCGGGTGGAATTTCGGAAGCTAAATAAGACCCAGTTCCCGATGACTGATTTTACTTAAATTTGGTAAACTTACGTTTATTCGATGACAATACAATAATATGGTACCAAGAAGCTGGTCAGCTGATGGAGACAGAAGGTGGCCATGGCATCTCTGTGATAAAACAACATAACCCCACCGAGTTTGGGCTCGATTGATTCGTCTTGAGGAGGACTTTACACCTAGATGATATCCAGGATTTGACGATGAAGCTGGAAGGTGGCCACGGCATCTCTATGATAAAACAACATAACCCCACCAAGTTGGGGCTCGACTGATTTGCCTTGAAGAGCACTTTACCCATGTACACATCATAATATCCGTAGAATATTTAAAAACATCACGTCTATTCTAAAATACTTAGGTTGTAGTAGTAATCTATACCTACCAAAAAATAAAAAATAAATGAAAAGTAAAAAATATTTTTTAAAACAAGCTTTTATCTGGGACAAGGTACTAAAATGTTAAAAATAAATACTAGTAAGTATTTTGCGGGTAGGTACTTACCTATATTCTTAAAAGCTTGAGGCGTATAAGTATAAGTATAGGCGCAGAAGTATAGTAAGTACCTAACCTGAAAAACGGGTAGTGCCTCAAGCTTTTAAGAATTTTAGCAACTTTTGGAGACAAATAAAATGCAGATTACGTATAAGCCTTTTGTATTATGTTTCGAGAATGATAAATAGTTAGCGATGCGCCGTGCGCTGCGCGGCAAGTGTAGGTTCTCACTGGTGCGCGGCATGGGGCGCGCGGGCTGGCTGGTGCTCGCGCCTTGTTCCCGAGACTCGGCTATGACGTCGCACTATAGATCAAAGTACAAAAAATATTACATAACTTCCAAGGCTATTTTCAAGTATATAGTATTAATCCTTATCCAAATAATTACGTTAGTTAGCTTGGCCACATATTATAGATTAAAATTGTCCTTTACAATATATAATTCAAATGAAAACTTTAGAAGATATCACGGATTTCACATACACGCATTGCAAAATTAATAAAATATTTGTAGTGAAACCACAGAATAGGTCATAGTTACTCCGAAAATATTAATATAAGCTTAGCTTTTCTGTAAATCCCCACCGATCGCAATCAATTTGAAGTCAATATAGTATAATAATATGATCTATTGTATAAAATAATAATGATCTATATATATAATATTTTAAACCACCCCGACTGATCTATGTATAATCTTTTCATTAAAAGCATTCCAATGACTCTAAACACGACATTTAAAATCTGAGCTGTAAGTTGGTGAGGATTTGAGTATTCTGTAGAGTCCAGGAGATGTCCCAGCATCAGGTCAATGCTTCCATGTTCTTACAATATCGTTGAAGAAGAAGATTTTCGAATTGATCAGACCTATGAAAGTTGATTAAAGCTCATAGTTTTATAACAATTGAACGAATTTTCATGAATCAAAGCTAAGAACACTCTCGATAAACACATCTATCAAAAAAAAACTATCAATAATAAAATCAAAATCTGTTCATCCGGTTGGGTGCTAAGATGCTACAGACTGACACACAGATACAAACGTTAAACCCCTAATAATACCCCTACTTTTTGCGTCGGGAAACGCCGTAAGGTTACGGCGGCAGATGTTCTCCTCGGTGGTAAGCTACTTTTCAACCGACTACCAAAAAGAAGGAAGTTCTCAATTCGTATGTATGTTTCTTTTTCCTTTTTTTTTGTGTGTGTATGTTACGCGATTACTCCGTCAATTATGAACCGATTCGAATGATTATTTTTGTAAACGGTAGGTTACGTTTCCGAGGTAGTCCCATTGTAATTTCATTGAGATGTGATAAGTATCTTCAGAGATATGACGATAAACGTCTCAAACTTGCTACTGAAATTGACTCGCGGGGCATTGAAGTCAGTTGTTTTAGTTTTTAAACTATCTTAATTATTGGTAGATTTCCACGAAAGATTCCCACGAAATCAATGATTCATGAATGCACATAAAACTTTCATTGGTAGGTATATAGCTAGGATTAGAACCAACGACCCTCGGGTCAGAATCAGGGTAACTATCCTTTAGGGCCGTCCAATATGACTACGTAAGTATGATAAAACAATGTCCATCACTGCGTCTGTCTGTCTGTTCGCAATAATCTCAATAGCTTCTGAACGGATTATCATGTGGTTTTCACCAACAGCCAGTGTGAGGAAGATTTAGGTCTTAGGTGCATAATTCGTTAAGGTTTTGTGTAAATTGGTTGAAATATGACGATGATTGTTAAATATGTTAATATTTTATATTCGATGCAACAAACTGATGCAAATTTTGTAGGCATATATGTTCTACCCGTGCGAAGCCGGGGTGGGCTGCTAGTATTATATATGTATGCATTTATAGTTTGTAATTAGTATGTGAGTTGATGGGAGAAGCCCACAGAATCTAAAGAAGTACCTACCCGCAAAATACTTATTAGAATTTATTTTTACATTTTAGTACCTTGTCCCAGATAATAGCTTGTTTTAAAAAATATTTTTTACCTATAATTTATGAATACTGTGTGCGTGTTTCAAGCTAGTGTGCGGGATCGTTAAAGTGAGTGATTTGTGTGTGTGCAATAAGTGTTTACCTCGTCCCCCGTAAGTATCGGCAGAAAAACATGTTTGCGGATAACAACGTTAACATCTCCATTGGTAAATGCTCGAAGGTTCGCGATTGTAATTGCATGTTATTTTAAGTTTTGACTCGCACAGGTGCACGTAGTCGATTATGTAGCGTACTTCACAGGCGCCATAAAGATTGCATCGCACTATAGCTTCGGTGACAATTCAGATAATGTGGTCCCATCGAGATTTTATGATTGAATTGATAATAAGTGACTGGCATCGTAAATGGCATATAGTAGGACAGTCGAATTCTGACACTAGAATGTATTGTTATTATTAGTACTTAGTACTTATTTCATCACACATGATAGTCTTCACATAAAGCTTGTTTTTAAAAACTTAAACATTTAATGTATTTACGACTGGATCCCTATATTATGTATACAGTAAAAACATCTGTTGACTATAAAATGTATTTATTATCCATAAAAACCAAATAGTGCTCATTTATATGGTGACAATACTCCTCTCAACAATCTAGCTCTGATTCCAGTCAGACTGCAGTCATCGAGCCAGTTCACACATTTCTTCTCGATATTGTAGTAAATAGCATTAGGTACCACAGTCACGAACGGATCAGTTGGTTCTGGTTTCATTACAAGATAGTCATTTTTGCCATTTTGTACAACATAAGGGCGATCTAACAGTGCTGCGTTTTGTCCTACTAAACTGTTTTGGAGTTCTATTTCTATCAAAGACTCCTGTTTATCTGCTGCGTTGTTCTCTTCCACTGATAGTGTTTCTGCCTGTGTGCCCTCTCTTACAAGATTAGGTTTATTTCTGTGTTTTTCCTTTAGTCGAAAACCATGGTGCGATCGCCTCGAGTCACTAGCTGGTAGTGATGACAATAGATTAACAATCTTTTTTAATATCACATTATCACTCTTCTCCCTCGGTTTAAGTGGACACACTGACGATACTAAGACTGCAAGGCTTATTGCTGTAACCTGAAATCATAAATGCGATGCAAAAAGTTTTAAATGCCCGCCATTACCGATTCGCTACATTGCTCTATATCCATAGGAATCTTAATGAAATGTAATGAACTACTACTCTACTGGTGCGCATTTTGTAACAATAGAAATCCAGGCAAATTAATAAGCTTGTCAGAGCACTACTCATATTATAGAATAGAATAGAATAGAAAATCATTTATTCTGGTAAAAAACACTGTACACAACAACAATACGCATATAAAGTAACTACCTAATTCACTGACTAATAAATTATAACTACTACTTATACTAGATATTAAAAAGTAGGTACAACGGCGTGTATACTGTTGCTGTAGTGTACAGTACTACGGAATAGGTCTGAGCTCAGCTTAATGCTGCAGTCGGGGCTACAGCGCTGATTTTCAGCACAGACCTCGGGTGACAAAACGGATAACATAGGTACTTGAAATTATAAATGAATATGTTGCTTTAAAATCCATAAATATCATAAATGAATAAACTTATTGTAAAAATACAAAATAAAGTATGAATAAATAATTATACAATAGGTATGGCATAATACCTAAAGGAGGGACATAAAAAACAAGATATGACTATTAATGAGAGTTAAGTAGTATAAAACTACCCAGACAACACAATATTTAGTGAAGTTAGAAGTTATTTAGTTTAATTGCCAAATAATGTGCCTAATCCTTAACATCCATGCATTAGTTTCGAACACCACTTTTACAGGTCATTTTATATTTTATCATAAATATAAATTTAAATTTGTACAACACAGTACAAGAAAATAAAATTAATGTATAAATCAATTAATTAATAATTACTCTAATCAAAAAAATAATAAATATATATCTATATATATAGAATTAACTACTTTTGCAATACACATATTAGAAATAATTGATACTGTTATGACTTTTGTTGTATTAAAAGGAGGCGTTTAAATTTCAGTTTGAAGCTAAATTTGGTATATAGCTCACGTAATGGCGGGGGAAGTGTATTCCAGCATTTCGTGGCGCTGAAGCGAAAGCTACCACGTAATGCAGCCGATCCGTGTCGTGGTGTTCGCAGCGAGAAGCAGCGAGCACGCGTCTTTTGTTTGCTAGACCATCGTAACTTTGAAAACAGATACTGTGGTTTTTCTGTTTTTACTACCCCAAACATGAGAGTTGCCAGATGGAGTTCTCTTCGATGTAACATACTAAGTAAATAAGTTGTATAATCTATAGGTAATTAAGCATCTTTTAGGCACCTCCCTATTATTAATTGAAATTTTTTAATCACTTCATCCTATGAAATGTACTACCACATCTATTTCTATTCTATATAAAACATTAATCGATAAAAAAAATAAACTGGCCAAGTGCAAGTCGGACTCGCACTCGTAGGGTTCCGAAACACAGTTAAGTATTTCATAACAATGATTTTTCGCAACTACAAAATTAACTTTGTTTTTCATAGTGTTTGTATGAAAAACAAAGTTATATTTGCGGTCGCCATATCTCTAAAACTGCTGACTGTATCTCGTTCAAACCAATTTTCGTTGTTAGTTTTTATTGAGATCTACAGCATATATTTTTTTTAGATTTTTCACACCCATACTTTAAAAGTTAGGGGGGGGGGACACACATTTTACCACTTTAGACGCACCTATCTTTCGAATGATTGACTTTGAGAAAAAATGATTTTAGGAACCTCTATGTCATTTTTGAAGACCTATCCCTATGGATCTATACACCCCACACGTATAGGTTTGAAGAAATTTTTTTTTTGTTTCAGTTCCATGTATGGGATGCCCCCCCCCCCTTAAACTTTTATATTTTTTATTTTTGTATAAAAATCGGAAAGCGGTTCACAGAATACATCTACCTACCAAGTTTCAATTCTGTAGTCTTAACAGTTTCGGAATAAAATGGCTGTGACATACGGACGGACAGACAGACAGACAGACATGACGAATCTATAAGGGTTCCGTTTTTTGCCATTCGGCTTCGGAACCCTAACTAGCTTCTGTCTAGAAGCGGTCCCCACACTATGCGACCTTAACTAGTTTACCTTATAAACACGGCTGGAGACATATCTCCATAGTATGGTACCTACCTTAAATTACGGGTATTTTGTCTGTTTATAAAACTACCTGCAGTTTTATTTCAACTTTATAAATTTTGCTATTATTTTTGTAGCAATGTCGAACAGACTGTTATATTATTTGTATTATGATTCCTGCACGGATGGAAGACATTAGCAGCTGTAACACAGGTTCGACCTAGAACGGCTGCTAATGCTCATGTACCTTATTTAAAGTAATTTAGTTGTAATTAGTTTGTTTTAATTAGATAACTTTAAGGTGTTAAAATGTAATTTAGGTTTTTTGATGAATAAAAAAATAAAATACTTAAAATGTTGTGACTATTTAAAAATGGCGTAACGTGACTACGGGGGGGTATGTTGAAGCAAAAGCAATTATCATTTATCAAAGAAAATTGTGTACATAGTGTAAAGTACATTAATCTCATACATAGTACACCTTAATAGTTATTTGTTATGCAAGGTTGCAAAGTTGGTTTTTGGCGTGAGTACTTGTATTAAAACCTGAGCGTAGTCACAGAATAATGAATAGTACAAGTACAGAAATTGCACGCCCTGAGAGCAAAATTCGAGATTAAACCTAGTTACAACGTCGGCAACGTTCAAAATGCGCTTCACGCTTCGGGTGCGACCTTGAATTTGCGTCACAGTATAAACTAATAGTAACTATGAACCGCGTGTTACGCACAGTAAAATGCACCGTAAGTCAGCACAGCGAGAGTCTGAATAATTCGGTCAACTCGCGGCCTCTCCTATAGGGTTGAATGTTATGAGAAAACTTATTGAAGCCTTTAATTGGTAGAAGAATACTCTAAGGTAGAATAATGTAATGAGTACATTACTGATAAAAAGTGCTACATTAATGTTTAATGTCGAGGTAGGCTAAAAATTACTACAGTTATACTAAAATACGTGACATTAAATTAAAATTGAGTAAAGTTTTAGATTGCGTAAGTTAAATAACGCGAAACAATAGTACTCACTTGCCTAGAATCGTAGGTTGTTTGACTTATAACATTATAATAGTCTAGGAGTTGACTCACTTTTTCGACCAAAAATAATTATGTATTTTATTCATTGTAGGAAAACTTTATTTTGTAATAGTTGAATATGTAAATAAAAAAACAGATAATTCGAATTTAAAAAAAAAACATTATTTTTGAACAACTAATTTACTTCCAATTTAAAAATACTTTTTATAATCTTAATAATTAATCTTAGTCACTTTTAAGGATTTATTCTAAGGATTTCGTATTTGGTACAACAATATCCAACACCCAAATTCAACGACTATTACTGCTAAACTAATAAAGTTATCTTATCTGCTATAATTTTCCTTTAAAGTTCATAAAATGCACTACTATCACGATTTTTTTCAGATTTTTCAAGCCAGCAGTTTAGCTTTTAGAGAGGGGGGGACGCCCTACTTGAACAAAAATTTGCACTTTAAAGTTTAATATTTCGTAAATGGAGCATTCAATCGAAAAATGGTTTTAGCAACCTTTAAGTCATTTTAAAAGACCTATTCAACGATATCCCACACGATGGGGTAGACGACGAAAAAAAAATGGTTCCTTGTTCCTGTCCTACGGAACCCTAAAAAAAAAGAAAATTCTAAAATGTTTTTATTTTTTTCATGCTGTTATTGCTGTTGTCGTGCTGGCCAGTGTGGTTATACTAAAACTGAGGTTGGCGCACTGACATGAAATAAGTATTTATGCATTTTCAGTGGATTGGCAGTATAGAACAGTAGATTATACAACAAGTGAATAAAAAGGCAATTTCATTCGAGGGACTAAGTTGGATCCCGAGAGCAGCAAAGAATTCTAGATTAGAATCCTGAGCGGAACAAGAGATACAAGCACCTAGAATAATTATTTTATTCACGAGTCGTGTAATCTTCTTTTTACCATTGACTGCGAGAAAATAAATAGTAGTACCTACTTATAGTACCCATTTATATTTATCATATGTTATTATTAATGTGTAATAAATGATAATTAATAACCATTTAGCGCCGGTAAATGTGTGTGTAGGGAAACAGCACAATTATGAAAAACATCAGTAAAGTTCACATCTTTACTAAGATGACTTGGACTAGACTGTGACTTCAACTTGATCAGAAATGTGATTTTGACTCAACTTTATGACTTGAATTTACAAAAACTTGAAAAGTATTTAAAATGTATTCTAGCTGAATACACAAAACTGAAAAAAAAAATTCTATAATTGGCGGGATTTTTATTATACGTCTATTTAGCCATCTATCTTGTAGGCACTTTCAGCAAGTTTTATTTATTTTTTGTACATAATTCGTATTTCGTACTTGTTTCAAATTCAAAATATAATATAGCCTTTATCTGTAATTCTCAAAACATTTTTCTCATCTCAGTTTCTTCAAAATCCATGAATGCAGCTAAACCTTTGATCAACAATCATGGACAGTCTCCTAAACCGTTTTACTGTACTACGTACTGCTATAACAGCTGTTGATGTACCCAACCTATCGGTCTCTTCTCAAAAACTTAACCCTACTACTTGAATATTCAAAAATCTTACTACATCCTAACTAATATAACAAATGCAAAAGTAACTCTGTCTGTCTTTCTGTCTCACTTTCACGCCAAAACCACTGAACTGATTTAAATGAAATTTGGTACACAGGTGGTCTAGAGCCTGAGAAAGGACATAGGCTACTTTTTAATGCGAAAAAAGCGTTGTAAGGGGTTGAAAGGGGAGATTAAAAAGTTGTATGGAAGTATCGTCATTTTAAGAGCTAGAAACTTGAAACTTATTTTTTAGGCTGTGATTCGATATAAATAAATATGACATTCAAAGTTTGTATAAGTTGTACCCTCAAGGGTGTAAAATAACAATGGGGGAAGTGCGTATGGAAATATGTAAGTTTTATGTGAATGTTCTACTGAACCGAATTAAATGGAATTTGGTACACAGATAGTATAGAGCCTGAGAAAGGACATAGGCTACTTTTTAATGCGAAAAAAGTGTTGTAAGGGGTTGAAAGGGGGGATGAAATGTTGTATGGAAGTATCGTCATTTTTAGTGCTAGAAGCTTCAAACTTATTTTTTAGGCTGTTGATTCGATATAAATAAATATGACATTCAAAATTTGTAAAAGTTGTACCCTCAAGGGTGTAAAATAACAATAGGGGATGAAAGTTCGTATGGAAATATGTAAGGTTTATGAGAATGTTGGGAGTGAATGGGGAGGGGGGGAGTGGAGGCAAGGGGAGGGGGAGAGGGAAGTGAGGGGAAGAGGACGGGAGGGGAGTGGGGGGAAGAATGAGGGGAGAGGAAAATGAGGGGAAGGATAGGAGAGGGGAGTGGGGGGAAGAGAGAGGGGAGGGGAAGGAGGAAGGGGGAGGGGAAGGAGGGAGGGGGAGGGGGAGAGGGAAGTGAGGGGAAGGGGAGGGGGAGTAGAGAGAGGGGGAGGTAGGGGAGGGGTAGGGAGAAGGGGGGACTAGTGCGGCGTGGTACGGTGCGGTGTAGGTGGGATACGCATGTGTTTTATTTGTAAAATAATTAGCCTAAATAATTGAAAATGCTACCCAAAGACACTATTCCACGCGCACGAAGTCGCGGCTACAGCTAGTAATACTATAAAGGCAAAAGTTTGTGTGTATGTTTGTTACATCTTCACGCTAAAACTACTAAACCGATTGAGCTGAAATTTGGTATGTAGATAGCTTAGACCCTATAAATAACACATAGGTACTTTTTCCCGATATTCTTGCGGAAACGATGTCTACGTAAGGTATAGCCGCGGGGCACCGCTAGTAAATAATAAAATGAAAAATACGTTACTATTTTGATCATCTTGTAGAGTACAATTATTTTATCTTATCACACTGAAACTTGCTTGCAAAATGTATCTGTATGTAACTATTTTAAATCAAGAAAAGCATTCAAACGTGTAATACAACAATAAAACAATAATTTCAATTCGAAATTAAATTAACTTTGAAATTCATCTATCACAGGCTTGTTTTGAAGCCGAACGTTGTTACGAAATCCACAACGCAAAATAAATTACATTAAAGTGCAGTCAAGCTGTTTAGGCTATAATATAGCGTCACTTATATAAGGTCAGGCAAACGCTTGAAAAACATATTACTTGTTGTGCAGTCGAGTAAAAATATATGTAAGCAAACGACGATAAGTAAACCAATATAATTTTTCTCCTAAACGAAATAATTCTACATTTTAATAACGGAATAACCGACTTCAAATGACTCGCCAGTCATTTTTAGTGTCAAGTTTTAGGTGTTTACCTGTCCGTATCTCTGGAGATACCTATCAATATCTATAAAATTACAATGGAACCAAACGGGAAGTATGTTTTCGCAAACAGAAAATAATAATTTGAAATAAGTTAATAAATGACGGAGTTCTAAGGTAACAGAAATATAAATAAAAATAAATAAAAAAACAGGCAAATTGAGAACCTCTTCCTTTTTGTTAAATCGGTTAAAAATAGTGTTGAATGTAATTAAACAGTATGCAGACGATAGCGGAGAACGTCAGCGTTCATATTATCTCTATACTAAAATAAGAGTACAAAAAGTTACCTGTCACTGACGAATACATATTTTTTTATATATTAAATTATGTTAATGCCTAGTCCTTCGCTCAAGAGTTAGCGTTCCAGATCAACGACAACCTTTCTCCTTTACCCTTACCTATCCCCCGAGCAGGGATACTAGTGAATATTATGGAGCGTCGGAGCGGGATCAGTCAATTTCCCAGCAACGGTTTTCCCGAACGGTCATGTGCCGGACCGCGGGCGCGACGTGAAACAGTTTTTCGATAAGTTCCATCAGTCATCGGAAGCAGTTGCCTCGGCTCTTAAAGGTTTGTCACATTTATTTTGTACTTTACTACCATATTATTACAACCATATTTACAGCAAACAAAATGTAAAAAAAGTAAAAGTTATATTTAAAATCAGTCCTATATAAAATAATTTCAATTATAAATATATATAATGTGATATAATGTATTTAACAGTTCATTAGAATTTTTCGGGTATAGTTGTAGTATCGCTTTTATATTCTGTGTATTTGCATCTTGTACCGAAAAGTGTACGTAACACTTTCTATTTTTTTATTATTATGATTGAGATAGGCCACGTCACTACGAAAAAAAAATCATAAACTCTTGTACTGGTAGTCTATTTTCTAACAAAAACATACCTGTGAATTAATAAAGACATAAAATATATTACTGTTATCAAAAATACGATCTTGACGACTGGAACATGGCATCTACCAACATAATTATTTTATCGGCATTTTTTCAGATAATCTGAAGTTAACTAATAAAATCTTCTAAAATTTTGTGCTTTTACATTTTATTTTGTAGAATGTAACATGATTAATAATTAACACACTTTCATTAGCTTCGCCTGAAGCTATGTAACGGAATCATTGAACGTGATTTTCTCTCCTTTCAAAATATCGGATTTATTTAAAACAGCAAACTTATCAAAGGCCGATGACAATTCAATAACTTAAATAGTTAATCCCATTATCCTTACCAGTATATTCAGGATTAGCGCTTGTTATATCCCGGTAGTGTCTTTGTGCCTAGTGTCAAAGCGCGTGCTTGTTACATCAGAACTCCGTCATTTCTAAACCTATTTAGAAAATTATGTTTTATTTGAGAGAGTAAGCTCGAGACTATGCTTTCCAATTTGTTCTATTGTAATATTATTGAGATCTGATAAGCATTTTTAGAGATATGGAGATAAGCACTTCAAACTTGGTACTAATTTATTTTAGTTTTTATTGTTTGATATTTACACACTATGAGCAAACTTCAAGTCTCTATCTATTACGGTTTGTAAGATCGAGCACAAAACGCCTAAAAAAACACGGTTTTTGTACGGGGACCCCCTTTTATTTTTAAGTGTATTCTGTTTTTAGTATTTGTTGTTATAGTGGCTACAGAAATACATCATCATTCTGTGAAAATTTAAACTGTCTAACTATACTGGTTCATGAGATACAGGCTGTTGACAGACGGACAGACAGATGGACAGCGAAGTCTTAATAATAAGGTCCCGTATTACCCTTTGGTTACGGAACCCTAAAAATCAATAATTATTTGAAAAAACTAAAACCAAACTAAAATGTAAAAGCACGTAGTACTTAATTTACCCGCTAAGCCGTAAGTTGTTGCTGATAGAACTGATCGTTGGGTCTCTAGATTGGGTTTTTTCTCATTTTGGTTAAAAATAGGAAAAGGTGTACCGGGAAATGAAAACTACGAAAAAAAAATTGGGAAATATATTTGTTGATGGACAGTAACTATGTATTAGCACTAACCAGATAATTAATGTGCAACATATAAAAGTGAAAACTTTATCAAGGCGGAAAATATATATTGTTGTATTTCGTATTATTACAAAATACAATAATTTTTTGTTCTATGTTCATGAAGTAATAAAGAATATGCATGTATTTTATTTTTTAACCGGCTTCAAAAAATGATGAGGTTTCTCAATTCGACCGTGTTTGTTTGGAAAGGAGATATTCCAAGTGTGGTACCATAGTAATTTTATATAGGTCTGATAAGTATCTCCGGAGATATGGAGATAAACACCTCAAAATTGGTACTGAAAATTAATAGCGTGGCATTGAAGTCGGTTCTTTTTAGTTATTTAAACGATCTTATTATATGACAGATTATATTTTCATATATTATATAAAATTACTGATAAAAAAAATCCTGCGCTAAAAATTAACAGCAAGCTAAGTAAAAATATACAATATAAATAACAAACAGATTTTAAGCGCCCGCCCCGCTATTTAGGCGCGCTCAGCGTGACGTCAAAGTTTACAATAAAAATCAACTATGGAGGATTTCGCTCTGTTATTCACCAATATATTTTCTGATATATTTTCTAGCAAACGACGTTTAATAATTAAGATAGTTTAAAAACTAAAACAACCGACTTCAATGCCCTGCGAGTCAATTTAAGACGTTTATCGTCATATCTCTGGATATACTTATTAGATGTCGATGAAATTACAATGGGACCACCTCGGAAACGTACTCTACCGATAACCAAAATAATCATTTAAATCGGTTCAGAATTGAAGGAGTAATCGCGTAACAACAACACAAAAAAACATACAGACGAAATGAGAACCTCCTTTTTTGGAAGTCGGTTGAAAATACTGTATTGTGCATACATGTGTGTGCATTAGACAGTGCCCCACTATCATACAGAGTGTTATTAGATAATCATAACCATTTTACTTCTTGTATTGGAAGAGGCCAATGTACGTGCAGAGGCCTATATAAAGCAGTAGCAGTAGACTGACGTGAGCTGATAATGATGTCCATAACCTCTTTAAAGTTATCACTCGTTCGGTGCTGAAAACACACACCGTGCGTTTTTTGATTTTTGGTACCGGAAGTTAAATTTAAAAAAATATATAATTTTTTTTATTTTTTACTAATTTTTTCGCAAGGGGCGCGTGTGACCTGCTGTTGGATTTTAGTTTTGATTTGATGCTAGAGCTACGAAAAAACTTACGAAAAAATTTTTTTTTAATGCAAATGGAAATATAAAGAGCACAAGAATAATATTATCCTACCCTTATATGCTGCGTAGTCTTCATACTGAACGGACAAAACCAGCCTTTATTATTCATATTTCTGTGGACATGACAGTTTCTTCGGCTCGATGTGGTCAAAGATGAAGAACACGCTAAGCCTAAGTATACTTAATACTTTGACTCCCAAGGGCTGTGTACGGCCAGAACACCGTAAGGTTATGGTGGTAGATTTTCTCTTTGGTGATGGTAAGCTACTTTTTGGTAGCTAGTCAGGCAAAACATTGATATAATATGCTCTTACCACGTGTGGATGCCCACCCGTGCTAAAATGTAAACCAGCGGCCTCTCACTTAGAAGTCATATCTTTTTGGTGGGTGGTGCAAGCCACGGCTGAAGCCTTTCACCAATAGTCACCTATTTAGTACCTACCACAAAATTTTCAGGTCTCAGCTATGCCCTGCGGTTTTACCCGCGTAGACATCGATCCCGTAGTAAAATCGGGATAAAAAGTATCCTATATATTATTCCAGGGTCTAGGCTATCTATACACCAAATTTCAGCTTAATCGGTTTAGTAGTTTTAGCGTGAAGTAGTAACAAACGTTCAACAAAGTTTACTGTTAGCATAGTAAAATCTCATAACACCATTGACGTGGAGAGAGAGAGTTTGCATGCAGCGTCTCTCTCTATCTTATTGCTTTCCTAGATTAGATATCTACAAAAGCCAGTTAAAAAAAGCTCGAAGCATTTACAGAAATACATATTTATTATGTATAGAAATACATTAGTTTAAGAACTTAGTTATTAAGGTTAAAAAGTATTTTATTAGAAAGGGTGCGTGATGTATCTAACTCAAAACTTGTACCATAATATTGCTTAATGAAATGTACATCGGGAACAATTTATATCATCTGCTGACAATGTAATTATACTTGGGTCAGGATGCAAAAGGAGCATTCCTATTTAGAAACATTACAGATTTATGGCAAATGTAATCACGGGCAGTATTACGCGTCCTTCAGTTAACGCTATTGAAAGATAAAGGTTGATATATTATGATTAATTAACGCACAGATTTGACGCAGCTCACGTGGATTACTTTGTTTCATCACGCGTTTGTTCAGAACTTGTCTTCTTTAGCCTTTTTCATCAAACTTTCTGACATTCTTGTGTAAAAGTGTTGTTAGTAGGTATAATAACAGATAGACCCCACATCTATTACACCGCCAAGTGCAAGTTGGACTCGCACACGAAGGGTTCCATATCACCGTAAAATATATTAGATAGAGCAAAAAATTACAAAAAAACACGTTTCATGTATTGGGATTCCCTTTTGCGTATATATCTATTATTGTTTATACTATAGAGCAAAAACATCGAAAAACACCATTAGATAATAACGGAGTGCTCGTCTTTATGGTCTCGCTTTATGATGAACATACATAAATACTGGTCAAACACATAACCCTCCCGTTGGCGGGTAAAAAAAGTATACATCCATAACAGCGCTGACGTAGAATCGAAAATAACTTGGGGCAAATTTCTGTAACGACTTTGTAAGTAATAGAAATGCTGATTGGCCAATTAATAAGTTTAAGAACAACACCTACCCTTTTGAAAAATAAATTCGCCAATACGAGTTGGACTCTTACGAAGGATCCCGTACTACCTAACATTTTATAAGATCGGCCAAAAATGCCTAAAAGCACGTTTCGTTATTTTATTATTTATAATTACATATATATTTTTATGGGAATTATTCTTGTGTTGGAAGGTCTATTAAAAAAAATTTTTTATTATATGTAAAGCGGCTATGTATTTCTATTTACGGTACAGACGATAGAGCAAAAAAGTTTATAACAAATATTCACAAGAAAATTAAAGGGGATATCTATACAAATTGGAACCCCCTTTATTTAGTTTTTTAATAAATGTAGCGGCTTTAGTAGGTAATTTAGCTATTGTAAAAAAATCAAGTGTATACTTTTAAGGTTCAGAAGATCACAGACCTGGGATAGACGAACGGACAAGTCTTAGTAATAGGGTTTCGTTAGCATCCTTCGGGTACAGAACCCTAAAAACTTAATTTTAAGGTGTTGTAAAATCCTACTTCTTTCCACATGCTACGATCCTGACATACCTCCTTCGCTTCTTTCACTTTCATGAGCGCCTTCATACATGCTCGCCGGTTATCAATCCGCCTTTCACGCATTATTTCGCATACTTCATCAATCTTTGCATCCATTCCTCCTCTAACATTCAACGTAGGAAAGTGGCTTTCCGCAGCCCACATTTCGCCCCCTCGGGAAACGAGAAGCGAAAGTAGGTATGTCAGGATCGTAGCATGTGGAAAGAAGTAGTCTCTACCTACCCCTACATATAATATATACAATATACATACAATCACGCCTTTTTCCGTTGGGGTAGGCAGAGACTAATTCTTTCCGCATTTTTTCAAAAGCCGTTTAGATGAGAAAAATAAATGTTATCAACACAAATTGTATATTTTTAGAGGGCTGATACCTATTATCAGGTAACAGTGCCACATAACATCTAAATATTGTTCCCTCAATTAGATAAAATTAGATTTATAGAAACTTATATATACAGTAGTCCAAAATCAATATTTCGATATTTGACAACAAGTTGTGTCATGTCGGTGAACAATAGGTAGGTACTCTCGTCATTCATTTCCATAAAATCCGTCAAGTGTCCGTCGAATCCGTTCCAATGAAAGGATTTATGCCTCAGTGATATAGAAAAGAACCTTTGCCTATAAAAGGCTTATTTTTGAGAATGAGATTCTGATAATACGGTCGTATCGCTGAATCTTTCTTTCTCTCTCCCTCTCTCTCTCTCTCTCTCTCTCTCTCTGTCTAGCAAACTAAGCTCTGTTTACGATTGTTTAAGACTGCATAGTATTAGGTGAGATCAAGCATGCACATCGTTGCGCTGCGTTTATTCTACGGCACGGTAGGTATAATAAAATATTTTAACGCAATGTCAGCACTTCTATGACACTCTAAATTCACAGAATTATAGGTGCGGTAGAATAAACACACCACAACAATCACAACATTAGCCATCATAGAAGAACACTCATACGCCAACAATAAAAAAAAACTGGCCAAGTGCGAAGCGGGCTCGCACACGTAGGGTTCCGATTGAACAAAATGTAATTTACCGGAATAATAAGATTTTTGTATGTAGACCCTCTTTAATTTTTAATTTAATTCAGTTATACCAACCATTATAATACACACTATGGGCAAATTTCAAGCCTCTATCTATTACGATTTGTACAATCGAGCATAAAACGCCTGAAAATCACGTTCCTTTTTGGGGACCCCAATTTATTTTTAACTTTATTGTATTTTTTAGTATTTGTTGTTATAGCAGCCATGGTAATACATACTTTGTCAAGATTTCAAGTCTGTATCTATTATGGTTTATAAGTTCAAAAGCAAAAGCGCCAAAAAATCACGTTTTCTTGTATGGGAGCCTCCTTAAATATTTATTTTATTCAAGTTTTTAGTATTTGTTATTATAGCGGCAACATAAATACATCATCTATAAAAATTGTAACCGTCTAACTATCATGGTTCATGAGATACAGCCTGGTGACAGACGGACAGACAGATAGACAGACAGACAGACAGACAGTCAGACGGTCGGAATCTTAGTAATAGGGTTCCGTTGGTACCCTTTGGGTACGGAACCCTAAAAAATAACTTCACCGCCCGCTCGAAATACTTGAAAAGAATTTACCTGTTTTGCGCGCACTTATCGGGGAAACAATCAGCGACAAATGAAAACAATTTTTCGAATAGATGGGATGAAAAAAATAATTAAGAGTCATAGTTTTACAATTATATACTTATCAAATCAATAATATTTTTTGTCGCTTTATATTATCAGCTCGTAGATTTTTTTTGACAACCCTTGCACATTTGCGGCTGATAGCGTAAGTACTACCCACTCGCGCGGCGGTGTCGTCCATCATCAAAGGCGATTCTCAACTGTATGATTGTAAAACTGTGAGACAACTCTGCTTATGCTGTGAACATTTTTATGAGGTTACCTATTTCAATAAAACGAAGACGAATTGAACACTAAAGTCAACGTGAAGTTAGTTGTTAATTAGTTTCTTATGACGGCTTCTGAGGCTTGTTAAAAAGAGATAACATAACTTTACATCATACAACGTCATATTTTTAACCCAAGTGCGAGTCAGACGAAACCATTGTAAAAGCACACTAAGAGCAAATTTCAAGTTCTTATTACGGTTTGTAAGAGCGAGCATAAAACACCTGCAGTTACACGTTGCTTGTAAAGGGACCCCCTTATATTCTTAATTTTATTTTTAGTAAAACTATTTTTATTATTTTTTGTTATCAGTCAGAGTAAAACATACTTTGTGAAGATTACAAGTCTCTGTCTATTATGGTTCATAATTAAAAAAAAAAAACAAAACAAAAAAATCACGTTTCTTGTATAGGGTACCTTATATTAAATTTTATTTTGTTTTTAGTATTTGTTTTCAAATCCCCCATATTCATAGACCCCCATATGAAAATTTCAAGTACCTACCTATTACGGTTAAGGAGATACAGCCCTGTGAAATGCGGACAGACAGAATGACGAACCGACAGCAAAGTCTCAGTAGGGTTCCTTTGGTAACTTTTACGTACGTAGGGAACCCTAAAAAGGAGGAGGTTCTCAATCGACTTGTAACCTCAGAACTCCATCATTTATTAACCAATTTGGAAAATTCCGTTTTTATGGTTCCGTACGTGAAAGGTTAAAAAAGAAACCCTTATAAGATCACTTTCTTGTCCGTCTGTCCGTCTGTACGCCGTGTATCACCACCGATTTGCTCAGGAATGGGAGGACCTAGCAAGTTGAAATGTATACCAGATACTGAGATCTACAGTCCCTATTAGGTGTATAAAAATTAAGGTCCTGAATCAACACAATCAAAAGTTATTTAGAATTTTGCACAAAAATTGTAAGTACCAATGTACCTTAATTTTTAACTTTTTTTTTATTTTTTGGCATTTTTCCCCAACTTACACCTTACTTTTAACCAAAATTGACAATTCTAGTTCAACTGAACGTACCCTATAGGTTTTGAGTCGAAAACCTATAGGGTACTTCCCGTTGACCTGTATTCGCAGCCCGCCATGTTGTTCCCCGTCTGCGTAAAAGGATAGATGCCTTGACTTCTAAGCGAGAGGTCACCGGTTCAAATCCCTGCACAGGTATTCGTCTACAGGACCATGTTTTTTTACATGTTCCGCCATGTTGCTACCAAAACGTAGCTTACCACTATCAAGGAGAAAATCTACCGCTATAACCTTACGGTGTTCCGGCATCACACAGCTATAAGAAGTCAAAGTATTCCAAGGCTTAGTATGTTCACCATCTGAAAGCACATCATCGCTTACCACCAGAGGAGATAGTGGTCTAACGCTAGTCTAAAGTTATAAAAATAAATGTTTTTGTGCTAATAAGAAAATATTGAAAATATTACGTTTTATTTACATCAACCACAGGACGAGGAGCTTATATTTTTGTACATTGTTATATATATTGTGACGTGTTGCTAGGTGATGATGCAGTATGACAAGTAGTGTATTTGATCGATGCACAGATATTTTTGACCGAGTTGGTCGTTATAGACTTCGCTAAACCCTCTGCGGTACAGTACCTAATTAGCACTAACGACTGAAGGTACGGCCACACCGCGGCGTCCTGTGTCCTGCGGGCGCGATTTCAGTACTTTTCAATAGTTTTATGATCGCGTTTGGTGTGAACCAGTCGGTACAAATACTACGGCGCTATCTGATCGCCACCTAGATCGCGCACGCAGGACGCTGCGGTATGTCCGTACCTTAAGAGTTAGCGATAACATAACATGCTTGTTAGTGCAATACCTCAATTATTTTTTATCGAGTAGCTAGCTAAAATAATAATAAAATATTTCGTATTGAAAAAATATAATGTTATATAGTTTTCCTTCCATATAAAACCACTTAACGATTTTTATAGAAAAATTAAAAAATTAAAGATTAAGGGCAATACTTGGAACTGAAACATTTTTTTTTTCATTAAACCTATACCTGCGGTGTTGTCTATAGATAGGTCTTTACAAATGACATTGAGGTCCTTGAAACTATTCTTTCTCAAAGGTTGAAAGATAGACCTTCTATTATTATTCTAATGGTAATATGTGTGTCCCGCCCCCCTTCGCCCCCCCCCCTCTAACTTTTTAAATAAGAAAGTGAAAAATAAAAAAAACATATATGCTGCAGATCTCAATAAGCACTTTCAATGAAAATTGGTTTAAACAAGATATTATAGTCAGCAGTTTTTGAGATATAGCACATTTTCCAAACCGCATATATAACTTCTAGTATTCTCAAAGACTCCAACGGAAAAAGTCGGTTGAACGTCGTGTTATATGAGTCTGCTCTACCATCGTAGCTTCAAGCGGATGGACCGATGATTGATTAAGTTTTCATTGTTTGAAACATGACTTTATTGGGAGTGTTAGGTTCGAAAATGTCTTTTCTAGTGATGATGGTATGAGAGGAACTTCCGCAGGTGTAATCGTATTCATATATTGGTATTTTGTTGCACTAACATGGTAAATTTGACCTATCGCAATTTTGTTTCAATTTTACTTTAAGTATAGGGACTATAAGAAGTCTTGGGCACTTTTGTACTAATATGTACTGTACGTACACCGTTGGCCAGAACCGACTAAAACTGCCGAGTTTATTTTAGGCTCTTTAACATTCCGAGCAAATTTATTATTTTTTACATTTATTTATTTTAACTTTGCGTCATGTAGTTTGTTTATTTCGATTTGAATGCGGATTTCTTATAGAGATTTTTTAACTGACTTCACAAAAAAGGAGGAGGTTCTCAATTCGTCTGTATGTTTTTTTTTGTATGTATGTTACGCGATTACTCCGTCAATTGTGAACGGATTCTAATAATTATTTTTTTAATAGGTAGGGTACGTTTCCGAGGTGGTCCCATTTTAATTTTATCGAGATCTGATTAGTATCTTCAGAGATATGGAGATAAATACCTCAAACATAGGAGAATGTACTGGTTTTAGAAGAAGAGTCCCAAGAAGATTATACACAATGGAGGTTGCTATTGCATATACTTTTGAAGACTACATAAAGACCTGCAAAGTCGAGTTGGACTCGCCCACCGAGGCTTCCGTACCAACGTTGGTTAGTACCAATTAGGCTAGATCTCTAAAAAGGTCAACAGGAAGTACCTTATAAGATTTCGGCCCAAAACCTATAGGGTACTTCCGGTTGACCTAGAATTGGCAATTTTGGTCAAAAGCAAGTCAAAAAGTCAAGTTTGGTCTTACAGCCCAAGTAAAGGAAAAATTCCGAAAAATAAAAAAAATGGAAAATTAAGGTACATTTTGGTACTTACAAGTTTTCGCGAAAATCTAAATTTTGCCCACATCTTCTTATCGTGTTGACTCAGGACCTTAATTTTTATACACCTAATAGGGGCTATAGACTTCTGTATCTGGTATAAAGTTCAACTTGCTAAGTCAACCCGTTTCTGAGAAAATCGGTGTGACACACGGAAGGACAGACGGACAGACAGACAGACAGACAGACGGACAGACGGACAAGAAAGTGATCTTATAAGGGTTCCTTTTTTTACCTTTTGAGGTACGGAATCCTAAAAATAAGACCTTGAATAATGTTTTTACATCTTTCTTCACGTTGATTTTGGTTTTTGACAGATATTCTTACAGTAACTGTGAGCGAGATCGAAACAAAGGTGGGGAGAATTAATTTGTGCTCACAGAAATGTTCTACCGTGCAAAGTCCTGTTAGGGTGCAAAGTTAGTTATATTTTTTGACATGACATGACGTTTGGCGAAGATGGCGGCCATTTCAGTCCCGCGACACTGCATACATAATTAAATAACTCAGAATTATGAACGTACTTTGTACCAACCAACACTGCAAAAAAAAATTATAAGCATAATACCACAGATTATATAATATTTACTAAGTAAATAATACTTTCCGTTGTTAGGTTGGCTACACAGTGCTTTCATAATTCGGGTAGGTATCAACAATGTAGGGAAGTGCCAACTCTTATAACGTAATAGAGTGATTCAGTAGTATCTGTCGGCCATATGGCGGCAATTAAGGTTAATAATCGCAAATAATACTTTTTAATATTCATTTTGGAATATTCTTCATCCTATAATCCTATAATACATCTGGTCCGTGTTATAAAAGTATTTGGAATTATTGTAATAAAACAGACAATTTATTATCGTGTGTGTCAGATGCTTTTATTGCACAGGGCCATTTTGGACATCATTATGACTAGTGAATATTTTCACTAGCGCGGCATTTAAAGTGAATTTTTTAGGGTTCTGAACCCGATGGGTACCAAATGAACACTTTTTGAGACTTTTTTGTCCGTCCGTCCGTCCGTGTGTCTATATGTGCGCACTTTACAGATCTGTATTTTCTTAACTATAATAGGTACATACTTGAAATTTTCACAAAGTATATATCCGTCAGTGTATAAAGGCCCAGACACGAAATTTTATAGATACATGTAATTTAATTAATACTTGTTTTGCATTAAAAAGGGTAAAATAAATTATTTTTCAAAAAAAATAAAACCGACTTCATTACTACAAACAGGCACTCAAAAGCGAAAAATAAATTACTTAATATAATTATTATAAGCGCTACCCACTTATCTATTTGAAGTCGGTGCCTTGTTGTGTTGTGCAGAGCTTCTAATTTTTATTATAGTTGTAGCGGAGCTAGAATATATTCTTTCAGCTAAAATTCCATGTATACGAGTATTTCATTCTCGTTTCATATAGTACGAGAGCCCAGGACCAAAACCATGATGCATCGTTTTACGCTCAAATCCGTATAAAATCATCAGATTGGTTGAATCTAAAACGGACTACGTGGACGGTACTTGTCGCATCAGAGTTTTATAGGGGAAGGGGTAGCATTTCTGCTAAGTCGAAAATAATAGACAGACGATTTCATCACAACATTTCGATCCTCTCCATACAAAAGTAGTCTGGAAGAGATAGCTATTAGCGATAAGACCGCGGCGCCCATTGTAACACTTTAATTGTATGCAGTTTAAGTTATGTGTCTGTATCTATGGTATGGCAATAAAGAGTTTATCTATCTATCAGCCGGTAATAAATAATTATAATAAAATATTTTAAAATATTATATTTCGTAATTCGTTTTCAGACATTTTGCGCATCACATGTGTTCTGAGCGCATTTTCTAAAAATAAACTCGCACCCTACCGCAGCAGCCAAACACTAAAAACAAAATTAAATTAAATATTACCGGGGGTCCTAAATTAGCCTACCTACCTTCTACGCTTTGGCTGTATCTCAAACCACCTACTGGACAAAGACATGTCACCAATCGGTTCGCCAAGTTCCATCATTATGTTTGGTTCCAGCTAATGCGCTGTGTGGATTGTCCAGCACCTCCTTGTAGTACCCTCTTTTAATTCCAGTCAAGTACGATTCCGCCGGAGTCTTCTTTTCATACAATCCTCAGATTGCATGGGGACCTGGTTCCGGGGCTTTGCACCCTGACTAGATTTTCATGCGAGCTGTGCGTTAATACGCAAAGGAGATATTTCGAAGCCGGGGTATATATTATGCCCGACGGGCAGGGCGACCCAGGTGCTGAGTCGAGTCTCTTTGTCCAGTGCTGGGGTATTGTGTGTGGATGTAGGGGCTTTGCCCGAGAACTGTTAGACAGGCGAGACGCCCATGCCAGATGAGAACCCTGGCGTTCCAGGGGAGCTCCTCTATTTTTTCAATAATAAATATATCTGAGATCCAGAAAAGATATTTCAACTATTTCATGTATTTGTATTGAAGATCTGTCGGAAATTGTAGGTGTAGAGTACTCGTATAATACCAGTAGAATTTAGCAACATTTTGATAATATTTATTTTTATTGCCTTCTGTTTCACCGCACTTGCATAAATTGTATAATATAAATTACAAACATGTGTTATTCTACTTACACAAATTAAATAGAAATTGGAGGTTATTTTTACAATATTTCGTAACGTAGCCTCTTGAATATTTTCGTGCTAGATAAACTACTGTTTATCTAGGCAAAATAAAACCAATGGATTGAGTGTTTCATTCAATCCATTTGTTTTATTTTGCCTTCTATCTTTAGTGATCCATTATAGATCCATTTAACTGATAGGTAGTAAATTCGTCTCTATAATTAAACATTTCATCAGCATCAATTTTTTAAATTAAAAAGCCCGTAACAATTTGTCAGTTTTCTCATTTACTTCAGAGTGTATGAGCAAAGTGTTTTACGATGTCTAACATTTAAGTACTCTTACCTTAGTTCATTAGAATCAGGATCTTTGGCAACAAGTTGTTAAAATTGGTATTCTTTCAAAAGGAACTGTTAACTTATGTCCTATTAACTCACATCATAAAACAAGCAATGAGGAACTTTAAAAACCAAAAAATCCCGCCTGCATATAAAGACAATAATTAATATCAATAAGTATATTATATCTCTTTATTTTAGTCATCAACAGTTAACAGTTATTATTAACGTCAAATATCTAAGAATACTTGCGCTATAAAGACGTATCTGACAATATCTAAATCATATAAATCCGTCCACGGATTTGGAAGATATTGTAATAAAGAATTTAAAACATAAATTTAAATCTGTCGCCAAACATCTAATGTGTTCCGGCAGCTAGCCTTGAGAGCCAGTTCCGATTCTAGGCCTAGCATGCTTCCATCTTCGACCGCATCATCACTTACTAACAGGTGAGATAGTAGTCAAACGCTAGCCTATAAGATATGAAAAAACATAAGATACGCGCGAAATACATAACCCTTTGTAGCACCCTAAGCCTCATATAAACTAGTCTATACTTGTTTATATGAGGCTTCTAAAACAATAATTTAAGATTGATACAATTGAATAGATAGGAACTGTAAATTTCAAAGGGAATATATTTTATATTTGACCAGTGCCTACCTGTCCTTAATAGATGGAATGGTTTTCAATTCCATCCTCGCTTTCCTCTGTGTGGGAATTTTCAATAAACGGCTTTTTATTCAGTTGAGGTTGGTAAAACTTTTCTTTTCTTCTATAAATAAATATTATCCACAATATCCACGAGCAAGTGTATATAAAGCGGTAATCGGTAACTATGTGGTATTGGTTTTTTTTATATCTTATAGGCTTATAGGCCTAGAATGGGAACTAGCTCTCAAGGATAGCTGCCGAAACAAATTAGATGTTTGGCGACAGATTTTCTAACTTGAGGGTGGTAGCTGGCCAGGCGGACACTAGATAGTGTCCTACCACCATGCGGGGGTTGTTGTTTTCTTAACGATGTTTTTCTTTCACCGGAGGGCCACTGTGAAAAGCGCACATACATTTTTCGGTAGGTAAAAATCTATTGGTGCACGGCGGGGATTGAACTCGGTACCTATGGCATCAAGCCGATCGTTCTTTCGATTACGGTACAGGGCCCTCAAAATATCGTATGAGATTGGTATGTTTCGGTTATTATCTCAAAGGTATAAAAAGATTAAAAATAGGTATACTTATTTTTTCTAAAAACATACGTTAAAAAGAAAAATATATATATATTTACGGACACTGTATTAAGGATATTATTATCCGCAGTTGGCTTTTTTTTAAGGAATGCAGAATGCAGAATGGCACTATTGACGTGAACCCACTCTAGACACAAGCATATTCAGCTTAGTAGGAGGGGTTAACAAGAATACTAGTAAATGTGCAATCCACATTGCGAGTAATCGTACATAAAAAAAGTAATTTCATCGAGATCTGATAAGTATCTCCAGATATGTGGATATAAAAAACACAATTTTAGGACTGAAAATTAATAGCGCGGCATTTGAGTCGGTTCTTTTAGTTTTTTAAACGATCTTATTGTTTCTCAAGGATTTAAGGATGTAATCCCTCAGTCCATATGCACACAAGATACGCATGTATACCAAATTTAAGTTCAATCGTATGTCAGGAAGTGGTGGTGGTCAGTAATTTAGCTTCCAAGATTTGCCCCGCAGAAACAGGGCCCGGTGGCGTAATCGGGAGAATGGTCGGCTTTGATGCCGTGGTACCGAGTTCAAACACCGCCACCAAAAAAATTATGTGCGCTTCTCACAGTGGCCCTCCGGTGAAGGAAAACATCGTTAAGAAACCAATAACCCCCGTATGATGGTAGGTCACTATTTAGTGTCCGCCTGGCCAGCTACCACCCTCAAGTTAGAAAATCTGTCATAACATATAATGTGTTCCGGCAGCTATCCTTAAGAGCTAGTTCCCATTCTAGGCCTAGCGGTTTACCATTTTCGACCGCTGATGCGGTTACTTACCAACAGTTTGAGATAGTGGTCAAACGCTAGCTTATAAGATATTAAAAAAAAATCTAACATACATGCATACTATATAATACTACATAATAACATGCATACTAATACTACTAATACAACATAATACGGCAAGTTGTAATAAATGTATAAGTAAACGTACTCGATTAGCTTAGATGAATACAAATTGTTATAAAACGCTGTACAAGACATTCAAATTTTGCCAGAACAATGCACCCACGAAGATTATAAGAATGTTCTTCAAATGGCCTTTTCCTGTATGCTCGTAAAATATAGCTCCGTACAGATGATAAGCGTTTCTTTTAGAACGAAAATATAGGAGTTTCCATTTTACAGAGACGATGAATACTATGGTTTAAAAATAAGTGTATTGAAGAACCTAAACGAGCATAATTAATAACATTATCTGGAGATATTTTCAATACTTCTATTAATAACTTTTCTTACTTTCTTTCTTACAAATGTGAAAGTAAAAAAGTGTATTATTTAATCACGCAAAATGGTTGAACGGGTTTGTAATAAAATAAGTTCTTGTAGTTGGGTGGCACACTCATCGGGTATCCAATAAATAATTAAGATATTTTAAAAATTAAAACAACCGACTTCCATGCCCTGCGATTCAATTTCAGTAGCAAGTTTGAGACGTTTATCGTCATATATCTGGAGACACTTGTCAGATCTCGATGAAATTACAATAGGACCACGTCGACTTACTTTCCCGATTAAAAATAGAATCATTCAAATCGGTTCACAATTGACGGAGTGATCGCGTAGCATACATTAAAAAAAACATACAGACGAATTGAGAACCACCTTCTTTTTGGAATATGACATTTTGAAAGAAGACATAATATAATATAGACAAAATATAATTTATTGATTACATTTAATAATTAATTAGCTGGAGGGCGTGTAGGACGCGCTCCAGTAGACGGAGCGATGATATACGCAAGCTGGCTGGCAGCGGTTGGAAACGAATAGCTGAAGATCGAGCTCAGTGGCGTGCCATAGGAAAGGCCTATGTTCAGCAGTGGATGGAAATTGGCTTATTATGATGATAATAATGAATTACATTTAGACCCACCGTTTCTCATCTTCTTTGGAATACTTGCGTATCTTCGGTGCAATGCAATGTTAAATGCAATAATATCATGGTATGCCACCAAGCTGACCTGGTGATGGAGCCGAGCTACAGGGACTGGAACTCCGTAAAGGCAAATGGTAGGACAGATGTATTTGGGCTCTTATGTATTCTTATCACTAGTAATTTTCAGTGCATATGTTTTTCAAAATGTTTTGATAAAATGTGTATCTACATTTAATATAGATTGTTATCAAGACGCGTTTGAACCCACGCCTTTTAAACAAGATGTCGCGGGTTGAAACCCACCGTGCCCTAATGGGTTTTTCAACCGAAAATACACATTGTGCATAATCACAAGTGTACTCAGGTGAAGGAAAACATCTTGAGGAAATCATTTGTTTAGAGTGAGGCCACATGGTGTGCTATGCGCTGGCGTTGCGTCGTCGTAACGCTATGATTTATCTAAATTATAGTATAACAACGCGACGTCGCAGTGTACCGCGAGGCAAACCATGTGTATTTGTACTAGCAGTGCCTCGCGGTTTCACCCGCGAAGTTCTCCTTCCCGTGAGAATATAGAGGTAAAATATAGCTTATGTTACTCGCTGATAATGTAGCTTTCCAATAGTGAAAGAATTTTTGAAATCAGTCCTGTAGTTTCTGAGATATATTGTTACAAACAAACAAACAAAAGATCAAATGCTTTGTCTTTATAATTTTAGTTTAGATGAAATAAGACGCGCTCAGTAGTCGCAGTGCATCGCAACACACCCGTGTATCATCACCCTTAGTAACCTGGCAGAATGCAGATATCGGGCAAGTTCATCAAAAAATCTTACAACGCTCTGCATGGTGGCAGGGTACTGACTAGAGTTCTTCTGGCTAGCTGCCACCCCTGGGAAGTATGTCACCAAACGCCTTGTGTTATGATTTCTGGCCTTGAGAGCCTGCTTCCATTCTAGTGTGCTATGATTCTCATCCATATGTCACTTACCAACACCAATTACCACTTACTAAAGCGCCCTGTAAACGATCAAGTTGTTTGTCAAATTTTACGTGTTTGTCAAATTATTTGATAGTGTGCAGCTGTGTTTGACGCGTTTGTCAAACAATCTACGTGTTTGGCGCGTTTTATGAAAATCTGGATTGATGTTGTGTTTGTGGAATGTTTGACAAATGGTTTGATCGTCTACGCTGTTGTTTGATGAAAACGTAAAGTTTGACAAACAAATTTGTCAAGCAAATTTGATCGTTTACAGGGCGCTTAACGTAAGAGAGTGGTCAAACTCTACTAAACGCTATAAAAAATGGATTCAAAGAATATAAAAAATGATTTAAGGGTTCAATGCGTATATGCAATTAAAAAAATCAAAAGTATACATTTAAAAAAAAACGATCAAAGCGTGGCGGGTGCAGTCCCCTAATTGGTCGATTCCAAAGTTTGAAACGATATAATTTTGTATCGAGATTCGTTTAAGAAACCTCGTTGAATCATGAAATTTGGCAAGAAGCACTTATAAAGAAAAAATCGAATTTACTATTACAAACTTATTATTTGCAGTTGGTACATGAACAGTGTCTAGATATCAGTCTAGGGATCGAACTGCAAATTCAAGTTTGTTTTCACAAGTTTGAACGGATGCCTCGGTGCTTGAGTCCAACTCGCACTTGGCCGGTTTATTTTTGTAGTACGCCAATATTTAAGAACATTTGGTGCGGTAAGATTTCTTTTCTCGTGATTTCAATTTTATTACAATAATTAGTACGTGACTCTAGGAACTCGTTCCTATCTGTTGGGTAACGGATCCGTTTTTAATCGGGTGTCGGCGCCACATGAGTAAAGAAGGAACAGAGACAAAGCTTCATTCAACTGCGCTGTGATGATGACGTAGACGCACGTGAGTGCGTGAGCACTAGCGGCCTGTGTGCCGCCTGTCACGTACGGAGTGAAACCGGTTTATAGTGGCTCGGCTGGTGCTTTAACTCAGGGCTGTCACTCGCGACGCGTCACGTTATATTATATTATTTTTCATCATTTCATGACATTTTTTTATGCTGTATAGGCAAGCATTTGCCACTGTCTCACCTGATGTTAAGTGACGATGCGGTCGACGATGTAGCAGGCTTACCTTGTAGATACCCGTTCATTCTCGATTTGTTTATTTTTTTATTTTATAACATTACATGACATTTCGTGACGTTTAATGAAATATCGTGACAAATCATGACATTTTGTTACATATCATGACATTTCGTGGCATTTTATGACATTTCGTAATATTTTGTGACATTAAATAACATTTAGTGACATTTCATGACATTTTGTAACATTTCATGACATGTAATGACATTTCGTGACATTTGATAACATTTCGGACATTTTATGGCATATTGTGATATATCATTACATTAAATGACATTTTGTTACATTTTATGACATTTCGTGGCATTTTATGAAATTTCGTGACATTTTGTTACTTTTTATAACATTTCATGACATTTCATGAAATTTCATGACATTTCGTGGCATTTCGTGACATTTTGTGACATTTTATGACATAAAATTACATATCATGAAATTTCATGAAATTTTGTGACATGTCATGACATTTATGACATTGAATTATATTTCATTAAATTTCGTGACATTTCATGACATAAAATGTTATGTCATGAAATGTTACAAAATGTCACCTTCAGCATCATCATCATCAGCCGGTGTCAGTCCACTGCTGAAAGTAGGCCTCTCGCAAGATGCGCCACTAAGCCCGATCTTCGGCCCTATTTTTCAGTCACTGAATTTGTAAATGCAGCAACATTTTTTTTTAAAGCGTACCTCAGGAAAGTTTAAAGAACTAGTTTTATTTTAAGGTTCAAACAGTTTTATTTGTGCTAGAGTAACTATTTATTTGTAGAGCATAAAATGTTATGTCATGAAATGTCACAAAATGTCACCTTCAGCATCATCATCATCAGCCGGTGTCAGTCCACTGCTGAAAGTAGGCCTCTCGCAAGATGCGCCACTGAGCCCGATCTTCGGCCCTATTTTTCAGTCACTGAATTTGTAAATGCAGCAACAATTTTTTTTTAAAGCGTACCTCAGGAAAGTTTAAAGAACTAGTTTTATTTTAAGGTTCAAACAGTTTTATTTGTGCTAGAGTAACTATTTATTTGTAGAGCTACAGTTAAAAAAGCTACAAATACTGCAATTTATAATTTGTAAGTGTATAAAAGACAGTTACAACACAACGATAACAGTTTTGCAACTTCATTTTATAAGAATCATATTCATTTAATTCGCAAAAATTGTTTTTACTATAAAAAAACCCTGCAATAAAGAAGAAAGTTCATTATAAGAATATGTTGTAAAGCTTCGGTCGGTATGAACGAACTAATAAAATCGTTACCTTGATCCACGACGGCTTCAAATAATTAAAAACTCGTTTTCACAGGCAAGAAAATAAAAGCCATTCAATAATTAATTACCTGTTAACTTTAAGAAAGAATCGATCTATTTACATAAAATGACCACTTTATCTGTTTGGTTGCATAAAATCAGAAATAAGCTATTTGCAATTATTTTAATCAAAATAGTTGCAAAGAGATCTTACTATACTCACATATCGATAATCTTGCAACTTCAAAGTCGATTTATCAATTAATATAAGCGTGATCACAATGTCTTTTTTTTTTCAGAGCCAGCCATCTACGACATTATTTCTAACACGACGGCGTTTTCAACCGTAACCAATGGAGACAATACAATTGATAGTGTTGACGAATGTCTTCAATACCACTCAAATATACCAACTGGACACGGTAAGAATAATTAAAATTCCATAATTTTTCATTTACAGACTACGGAAAAAAAACTGATCGTCGTGATACAAAAAATTAGATCCATTTCTAAACACGCAGGGTTAAGCCCGATCAGTTCATGAAATTGAAGTTGTGCATAATATAATAAGCTAAAAATAGCAACAACTATCTGTGATGGGTGATGGTAACCCAAGTACATAATAAAACTTTTTTTTGTTTGTGGAAACGTGACAATTATTTTGTATTGCTAGGTTGCCAGCAGTGGACGGACACCGGCTGATAATGATGATGATGATGATGAGGTTGCTATATTTGTTATTGATTCGGTGGAATACTCCTCTAGAAGTTAACAACTTCTAGTGTACTCGGCTTACCAACATCCAAAATCACGTACAACCGCTCTGACAGGCGACCACTAAGAGACTAAGAAGTAAGAAGAGAAGTGAGTCCTACAGGGACATTATCAGGAAGTTTGACAGTAATTTAAATGCACGAATTGGCAGAGATAGAGGTATACAGCCTATTATATGTCTACGTCATTTAGTTCGGCATAAGGCGGCGGTAAATAACCGTTCAATCAACAGCCTAGCCTCTTTACTAAACGCGCCGGTCAACTAGCGGCCTGAATGATATTCAGCCATTTGAAGGTCTTCTGTACCTTCATTTAAACGCCATGGCGTCGGTTCGCGCGGCCGCTGCCGCGGCTCCCCTCCTCACTACGCTCGTACTATTAAATTATAGTTGAGCATCTGATCATCTATAATTTAATTATTTATAAGATGCAGACTTTCCTCAACTAACGTTTTTCCTGTAAGTAAGTACTTGATCGCAGATCTTGATGTGTCGTAGGTTTAAATATAAATATTATACTACGGAATCCACAAAAAATATGAATAATTCGACATAAATGCAATGCTGCAATAAATCTAGACTCTGTCTTGAGTATCAAAAAATTGGAGTTAACTCCAAAATAACTACAAATTCAAACAAAACATTTTTTAATTTGTTTTAAATCATTCATTCATTTATTTATTACAATATACTTTTTTCGTGTTATTTAAAAGACGGTGAACACGCTCGGCCTAGAATTGTCTGACTCTCAAGAGTTGTGTGCTGAAGGGAAAACAGGTTATGGTACCGCACTTTACTCGTATTTTATGTGTTGTTATAGTTAGCGGCTATAGTTACTTACACTTGTGAACATTTAAATTGTTTACCTACCTATGACGGTTTAGGAGATAAGGGCCCTATCATAGACGGACGGGCCGTCGTCGACGGACGGGTGGACGGACGGACAGCAGAGTCCCAGTCTTTGGCTATAGAAGCCCAAAAAAGGACTGACTCCAAATTCCGCGTAATTTCCAGTTACAAATTTGAGTTACTTTATTTCCGTTTGTCTAGAGGCTCCTTAACAGATCTCGATATCTAATATTAATATTAACCTCTTTATTTAATATTTGACCAAATGTATTTTACCAAACGAATAATATCGGACAACGATATAACATTTCCAATATAATTTAAATAGCCATTTCTGCCGAATACCTCACCCTATATTGCCAAAGCCGTTGCCTCAATAAAAGCTTTAACAAAAAAATTTCAAATAAAATTATAAGTTCAATATGTAACAGTTTATTGCTTGTCATACTTATAATTTTAGCAACTGAAAATGGAAACGTAAGCAAGTATTAACAAACTAAATAATTATTTCATTCTTATAATAAAATAACTTAATACGACTTGATACGTCACAAAGTTACATTTTAAAATAAAATAAAATCTACTCGTAGCTTAAGTAATATACCATAATAAACTCTAAAGAATACTAAAATAATATGTATTGTAAAAGATGGTACATTTTTTTATAACTTAAGACTTAAGCTCTATTTTGGGACAGGATTTCACCATAGAAATATTCCAATTTGTGCGAGTAACACTGGGTATATATCAAAACTGTAAGAACTCCTAAATGCAATTTTTTGGAGCCAAACTATGTCAATTTACTCCCCAAAACCTAAGAATGGGCTATGAAAATAAATGGCTAATGTCTGAGATTAAGAGCGAATGCGCACTTTTCCATACAAATGTATTACATTATTAAAATCAAGATCGGCTGTAGCTATGCTCCGCCCCTATCATTTACTTTTAATGACCAACGAATTGCAAATAGAAATATGACCCTTCAAAAATCTTAAAGGAAAGATTAGAAGGCTTATAGCTAGCACACCTTGATATTTTGTAAAAACAAATTTTGCTCTAGAAGCATTTTCCAGGGAGTCAAAAGTCAAAGCATTTATTCAGTATATGGGCAAATTAAAAATTTGCCCTTACACACGTCAAATTACATTAAATAGATCATAATTCGATAAAAAATATTATAGATATAACAGAAACATAACTTATTGCTTTGAATTTACAAAAAAAAAAACAAAGGTATTGAGCCATTCAGCTTTCATCTAAGCGTCGAACGTCACACTTAAAACGTTAATGTAGGGTTGCCAACCGTACTATTACGTGCACCCGCAATCCAGTGCATGTTTCAGTACTTCAGTCAATTTTTATACAAAAAATTGTGAGATAATGAAACATAATAAATTAATAAAACGCAGACATATTGCAGTACAAATCATATTCCGAATGGAACTGATTGTCCGTCTATCAGCTGCATAATACCGTCTTAACAGGCGGAGAAAACGGGGGAATACATTTGTATGGAAATGTGTACCCCGCGTTCCCTCTTAAGCTCCCGATATTCAACAATGTGTTAAACAACTTATTTTATCAACGAAATCACCACTCCCCCTTATTCACCCCTCTCGAAATGGCAGCCATTTTTTGGGTTCCGTACCTCAAAAGTTAAATTAAGGAACCCTTATAAGATCACTTTCTTGTCTGTCTGTCTGTCCGTGTGTCACCACCGATTTTCTCAGGAACGGGTGGACCTAGCAAGTTGAAATTTGTACCAGATACAATGTATAAAAATCAAGGTCTTGAGTCAACACGTTATCAAGATATGGGCAAATTTAGATTTTTGCGAAAACTTGTAAGTACCAAATTATAGTATTAATACCAAATTTACCTTAATTTTCAACTTGTTTTATTTTTCGGAATTTTTTCCTTTACTTGTGCTATAAAACCTTGCTTTTAACAAAGGTAGACAATTCTAGGTCAAACGTAAGTACCCTATAGGTTTGAAGGTTGAAAACCTATAGGCTACTTTCCGTTGAGCTATAATCATGAAATTTGGCAAGAAGCAAGGTCTTATACAGCACCAATAAAGGAAAAAATCCGAAAAATAAAATAACTGTAAATTAAAGGGTGTTCCCATATGTACATAGTAAACGCCAATTAAGATAGGCTTCTGAGTTATATAAGCACTCATACAATTTAGAGGTCTAGCTTAATTGGTACCAACCAACGTTGGTACGGAAGCCTCGGTGGGCGAGTCCAACTCGACTTTGCCGGTTTTTATTAATATATACTTTTACTCGCTAACGTGTACAAGAATTCCTATAACTAAGCAAACAAAATTACATAGGAAAATTAAATGTTTATTTCTTAATGTTTCACTTCAACGAATACCACACACATTTAATTGATATAAATTACATAACAAACTAAAAATACAAGAAAACTTTAATTTCGCAGAAATAATGCGAATTTATTTACATTTCCATCATAAGTAAAAAGACATCAAATTTAGAACGTTGAGTCCTTTCTTTAATATATGCGCGAGCCCTTTTGACCCCAATCCATGTGATCTAATTTGAAGCAAAACAGTGTCGTTTCTTAGTAGTAGATGTAATTTACGTATCTTCTTGCTTGTTAACACCAGTTAACACCTGTTTTTTTGTTGTGTACTGTGTTCTTGCCAGAGTAAATGTTATAAAATTATTATAAGAAATAATTATTATTATTATTTTAATAAAAGGGCCGGAACAAAGGATGTTTTCAAACACTATTATAATTTTTTTACATTTAGTAGAGTTTAGAGTTGAAAGTAGTGTCAAGTTTTCTGCAGGAGGTATTCGTAATTTTTAGGGTTCCGTAGTCCTGACAAGGAACCCTTATAGTTTCATCATATCCGTCTGTCTGTCTGTCCAAGGTTTTGCTAAGAGACCAATGCTCCATTTACGAAATATTAAACTTTAAAGTGAAAGTTTTTTGTTTCAGTACGCCCTCCCCCCCCCCCCCCCTTAAAGCTAAATTGCTAACTTGAAAATCTGGAAAAATTCATGATGATATTGCATTTCATGAACTTCAAAGGAAAATTATAATAAGATTACTTTATTAGTTTAGCAGTAGTAGTCGTTGGACTTGGGTGTTGGATAATTTTAAAAATAATTATTTTAAATATTATTCTACTACGGAACCCTACACTGCGCGTGGCCCGACACGCACTTGGCCGGTTTGTATTTAGTATGTTACGTCATCATATCAATAAAATCTGTATGATGTTCGTTAGAATGATCCTTAAACAGTCAAGAAACTTATAATAAATATCATAAGTATCTCATTTACTAAGTTATTGTAATTCAGGTCCGCGAAAAAGGTAAAAATTAAAATGGCTGCCATTCCGAAGGGGGTGGAATAGGACAGGGGGGAGGAGTGATTTCGTCGATAAAAACGTTGAATAACAATTTCCTAAAATATCGGCGTTTCAAGCTCGGACACTGTACATTGATTTTGCAATAAACTAATTGATCTTAAGTGTCTATAATTTTTTTATTGTTATTAGTCGTAAGTTTTGTTTTAATAAATCATTCACTCCATCATTTTCTGCTTAGGTTGGTATGTATCAAAGAAATCTCTGTATTTAGGAATAGTAACGGGGTTTGTGCCAGGTATCCCGCAGTTGGTAAGTTGCATTTCAACATTTTCTTGCTTAAGACCTTTTTTTGTGCATAATTCTGTAAGACACTCGTACCACTCGTCAAAGTTAATTTCTGTTTTACTGAAAATAAAATACTTTATAAATGTTTGCTAATTTAGATTTGCAGTTGTTTAGAGATAAACTGAACGTGCATATTGACTAGTAGATTAGTGCCTCGCAGCTTCGCCAGCGTTTAAATTTATCCAATGTGTTAATCCAAGTTATTTACTATTATATCTGTGCGCCAATTTTTATCCCCATTCGTTCAGCCGTTTTTGCGTGAAAGAGTATCACACATCCATCCATACATCCATCCATCCATCCATACTCACAAACTGTAGTAGGTATTTATAATATAATTAGGATTAGATTGGGATACGTAGTTGATCAACGATTATAGTAGCTCAACAGATTAGCAAGCTGAAGTGTCAGTGGGCTGGTCATATCTGCCGCAGGACTAATAACCGTTAGGGTAGACTTGTCCTAGAGTGGAGACCGCGAATCGGCAAACGTGGCGTAGGACGTCCTGTGACCAGGTGGAGCGACGACATACGCAAGGCGGTGGGCAGTGACTGGAAAGGAAGAGCCGAAAATCGGGCTCAGTGGCGCATCTTGGGAGAGGCCTACGTCCAGCATTGGACTGACACAGGCTGTTTATGATAACGTAGTTGATTGTTTGATTTAGTTACGGTTTTAAATTAACTTTCACCGCCCTTTAGTCAATTACCACTATGACACTTACTGAAATATTTTCTAGTAGGAAAGACAAATGCTCAGTGAAATTACAGAAGGTGTAAGGACACAGAAGAAATGCCATAGTGTCCACTTTCTTTAATATACTTAGTGCTAGTAGAAATGCAATATTCCCGCGTTCCAGGACTTTGCGCTCCAAGGTATCTAGTTCAGACATTGCTCACCATCAGGCAAACATGATACGGTTGAGGATAATTATTTGTGCTTTTGATTTGTCTTCTTGAATACGAAAATATGCGGCCTTATTGCGTTTCTTTAGAGTTTTAGCCCTTTTATTACTTATTATTAATTGACTGCCTGTGAGGACTGACCCGTCGGTAGAACGAGAAATGTTGTGTCCGTAATTAGAATGTTAGCGCTAATCACGGGGATTTCTAGAGCAGTTAGTGCGGGGAGTTGTCTTGGAAAAACCAACTTGAGATCATCCACGACAAAAGAGAAACAGACAATGAATTGATTTTAAAAGGGTTTCTTTTTTTTCTTTTCGAGTTATAAAACCCTGATTATACAGACTGATGCTGATAACATGCCACTTCAAAAAAAATTACCTGTACTTGAAGAAAATTAGTCCCGTGTCTGTCATTGTAACGTTTTTATCTTCTAAAACCTTGCCTTGTCTCATCCAGTAATCGGAACGGTAAAGAGTTATGGTAGTCCCATCGCGATGCTTTGGATCCATGAACTTGGAAAATTCCACGAACTGGCCTTCTAGTGTCGCTTCTTCATCATCCGCCATATCTAGTTACTAGAAAAAACAATGTGAATAGTTTAAAATCGTTTACAAAACGAAAAACACCGACTTCAAATGCTGCGCTATTCATTTTAAGAACCAACTTTGAGGTGTTTCTCTATAACTTTGGAGATACTGATCAGATCTCGATAAATTTCAATAAGACTGCCTTGAAAATGTATAGTATTACTTGTTGCCTTTGACCGTGAACATATGTTATAGGTATTTTAGATCTCGCAGTAGTGTTTGTTTTTGTTAGTTAATTTTTGATGTAATTATACTTTAATTCAACATTTAAAACCTGCCCCGACTGATCTATGTATAATCTGTTCATTAAGACAACTCTAATGAGCCCAAACTCAGCTGTAAGTTGGTGATTTGTTGAGTATTCTGCAGATTACAGGAGATGTCCCAGCATCAGGTCAATGCTACCATGTTCATACAATATCGTAGAAGTAAGTGGATATTGAATTTCGAATTGATCAGATCTATGAAAGTTAATTTCATAGCGTCATCAACTATAAAAAACCTCATAATCTTAGAACGGCCGAACGGATTTTTATGAATCAAAGCTCAAAGCAAGATCACTCGCAAACAAGAAACCTATGAAACATTTTTTTTAATCAGAATCAGTTTATTCGTTTCATTTGTTAATAGTTGCGTTACATTACATACCGTAGCAAGTTAAATTAAGTGAATAGCACGTAATAATCTGTAGATAAGGTACTAGGGAGGAAGGGCGCCTTAATATCGTGGCAGCCCATGAGTACTTGAGGTAAAAATGTAAGGTAAGCTTTTTCTTCGAACGGAGGGTCCTATGACCTTGTCCGACTTTTTAATTATAATTAAATGACATAACGAATAACCGATAAACGAAAACTTACTGTTTAACTATAATTGTAGAGAAATTAATATTGTTTTCATTTAAAGGACGGCAAATGTAAAATGCGCATTGGAATTTAAACTATCTATGTACAACCCATGTAAATAAAAGACAAATTATTTATACACAAACTCATCGTAATTGCATATAATATAACATTCAACAAACACATTTATATTACTCGGTTGAAAGTAGTGGTACGCCCGAGACGGACTCGCAGAATTCAGAATACCTATACATTATTACCTACAGTTAGAGTTAGTTGCCTACAGTGAGACTAGTAATTACACGTACTAACGCTTTCTCCCAGCTATAGATCTTAGATCATCGACGTCTTACCCCCCTTAGGTAATTAACTCGCCATTATCTAAGCCACAGACGTACTACCCAAACAATGATATGTTCAAAGCTAATTGCTTTTCCAAAATTGTCAACCCAAGATAACGTACTTCAGTAATATTGTCGGAGTTTCAGTATAGCACTATATAAAACACAAAACGAATCACTGATAAACAGTTAGTGTACAGCATAATGAATACCTAGTGTTAAAGTTACAGGGCAGATAAGGGTGTGAATAAAACAGCATGTAACAAGGTTTCCATACAAAGAACAGAAGTCCACTGGAAACAGCTGCTAAGAGCGTAATATAATCCAATTACACCAGGACATTATCACTTATTACTATTTGGATATATTTATCGTATATATGCAATAATAATGCAGTATTTATATTATCTTTGATATGCTGACCACAGATCAACTTGTATAGGTTTAGTTACTCTATGGTTCAACTCTCAGCTTGTAACATCATAGAGTAATACATAGAAAAATACTCTATTTTTAAAGTTAAGAGGGTAGAGGCATGGAGAACAATCTCCATACATGAAAAATTGTCGGTCAAAGTAAATTATTAGTTGGCGCTACTGTAGCCAGAAGGTATTTTGGATATAGGTTTTTTTTTACATCTCATAGACTAGCTTTTTGCGCGACTAGCGTTTGACCACTATCTCACCTGGTTGTAATCGATTCACCGCTGGTTCGCTGGTCTAAGACGGTTAAGGCCTGTATTACTATGACCCTCAAGGGTTGTAATCTGTCAAAAAACCAAGGTTATCACGAAAAATGTCCTCCTTAATGGTGGTAAGCTACTTTTTAGTGGCAAGTAATCGTTATAATACGCTCCTACCACATCGGTCGTTTTATGACAATGTCATGTCCTTGCCTGTGCCCTCTTTATATTCTAAAAATAGTAAATTTATAATTATTTATTGAAATTAAATTTACCATTTAAGCATAAACTTATAGATTTAAAATGGGGAATTTAACGTGACTTACGCGATGTCGATATAGCGATCGACATATTTTTCGGCCTCATCCGGAGGCCTTCTTCAGGATCTCGAGTGCGGGGCGCTCGACGACGCATTCAGCCTCGCACTAAGGCCTAAAAATATGTCGATCGCTATATCGACATCGCGTAAGTCACGTTAAATTCCCGATTTTAAATTTATAAGATTAGAATTATAGTGATTTTTTATAACCTTGCATAATTAAACATAAACTTATTGACATATTTTTACCAACAGTTGGTTATGTCATGAACAAAGCCTACACTTTGTTCATAATTTCTTGAATGTAATGAGTCCTGATTTTTACAATGCCCTACTTTTATATCCTAGTCACAGAATAAATAATAGTACAAATACTATTATTATATTATATGTATGTACTATATTTTCTACACAAACAACGCTGTTGACGTTAAGTTAATAACCTGAAAATTAGATACTTATTTAAACTATATATCGAAATATAACTGTTTATTTGGGTGGAACGAGGATTTTCATTTCTGGAAAGCAACGTAGTCAAATAAACTACGCACCGCAAATCTAACAGTTTTCAATACGAGTTTAGATCTTGTTTCGCTGTAAAGAAAAGTACCAATGAATCGGTAATTCTGTGCTAACGCGCTAAACCATGACCAACTAGAATAACGATTGTTACTATGGATACAGCCCTGTATTCCGTTAGCAACAAGCAAACCACCAGCCACAAAGGCTATTCGAATCGAAATATTTTTGTTGTGAAAATTGCAATAAAAAACTAATAAAAAATATCAAATAAAGAGGATAAATAAAACGCGAGCAAGAATTCTCTTTACAAATGGACGATGAAGAAGACTTTAAGGAACCAGCTACATTAACAGGTCAATTTTACGAATTCGCAATATTTTTGGATAAGGAAAGAAATGGGTTGACCATTAACCTGTATCGATTAGACTACTGGCTTAGACAGGCACATGTCATAGATGATAGAATTGTTACAATGACGGATACTGGAATAGCATTTAATAAGTTTAGGTAAGTAAAGTCAGTTTCACAAATAAAACTTAGATGTTTTGTGGTTCTCTGATTGATATAAAGTGTTTAATGTTGTGTTTTATTATTTTTACGCATTTAATTTTATTTTTTCATTTCTACTATAGGGCATATGCATTTAGCTCAGATTTATTCGATTTTTTATTTTATTTTGTTATCCTGGAATTATACGTAAAACTTTTTTTAAATTTAATTACATTGTATTAGCTTAAAATAATAAATAAAAAATGAAATTTAAGGGACGGAAATTTAAGTTTGTTAAACAGATCCCATTGGTCGCATTAAAAGTTGACGTCACAACACACTACGTCACGTGATAGAAACAGCTAGTTTGCTTCAAGTTGCTTGGGGTTCTCTCGGTAGTCTGTGTATCTGACGTAAGTGCGTGACATCACAACATACAACCAAAGAGCCCGGGAAATTATGGCGTTTAAACTTTATTTGATTATTTAAATATTTATTTTAAAATAGCTGTGCCCCGCGGCTTCGCTTGCGTTAAAAACAACATTTTTTTTTCATAAGAACCATCTCCTGACAATAAATAAATAATAGTGAAAAAAAAACTAAAAAACACGCTTTTGATAGAAAACCGAACTAAAAAATAGAAAATAAATTTTATATATAGGTGTGAGTGAGGTGCATGGTGTCAATAGTTATAAATATTTTATTGACAGATATGAGTAGAGTGATTATCATTTTGATAATATCTTAAAAGCACCCCACGCTTTTTTTTTAATAAAATATTTTTTTTTATTCGCACTATTATTAATTTATATTTATTGAAATTTATAACACTATTCTTAATTTAAATTTATTAAAATTTATTTTCTATTTTTTCGTTTGGTTTTCTATAAAAAGCGTATTTTTTAGTTTTTGTAAACTATTATTTATTTCCTACTTTTTAGTTGAAAAATGTTTTTTTTTATCAAATTAGTGTATTGTCATCGGTCCTCGATAAATCTACAAAGTTTGAACGAAATCTGGCCGTTTAAAGTGGGTCAAAATCGCGCCCAAAGAAGTCTGTTACAAACATACAAACATACAGGTGAAGTTAATAAAAAGCTAATAAAAACACAACAAAAAAAAATTAGCGAAATCGGTCCAGCCGTTCATGCGTGATGCCGTGACCAAGGGCAATTGGGATTCATTTTTATATATAAAAAAAAAGATGAAATACAAATTTATAAAAAACTTGCATGTTCCCTATAGTGCGTAAAATAGTTAATACATGTAGTAGGAGCATATATTATATCGATGTTCCGCCTTGTTACCCAAAAATTGCTTACCACCATCAAGGAGAAAATCTGCCGCCATAACCTTACAGTGTTCCGGCAGCACAAGCCCTAGAGAGTCAAATTATTCTAGGCCTAGCGTATCCACCATCTTGGACCCCATCATCGCATACCACCAGGCGAGATAGTGGTGAAACCTAGCCTATATGATATTAAAAAAGTGCAATGAAATGATCAAAATGTATTCAGATAATTTAATTGATATTATAATTATTCTGTACTTAAACGTATGAGGAACTACGAGAAGATCCCAAGATACGGGCGTTCATTCTTCTAGTTTCTAGTGACTATAATAAATGTGGTATCTTTTCTTTATTTAACGCAATCATAATATTAGCTGTCAAGTATTATGATTCGTTCGTAAGTTATATGATTCGTTTTATTTTTTTGATAGGCCTTCTAACATTTTATTTTCTATTCATAGGAAACATATCCTCGATTTCATAAAAAAAATCATTTATATAGTTTCCATTAATTCTATGAATTAGGTACCAATAATATTTTAGGACAATTGATTGAAAACGCCCTAACTATACGTTTCTGTAGAATAAACATTTAATTCGAGTTTATTTAACATGGGTATGTTATCCTCGTCGCATTAAACCTTACTTACTACCACAGAAATAGGAATAATACCTTATTATTCCTATTTCTATGCTTACTACGCCTGTCCTCCGTCAACATGATACGCCACCACTACGCGAACTCGTCAAAAAGTAGGTTCAGAATACAGACAGCCAATATTTTGTCTCAACGACCTAGCGCAACTGTATCAATCCGTCGTCCATACAGGCTAGCACTGAACGACAAGCAGGGACTCAGCGAACTGATTGGCGACAAATATGCAATTTACTACAACAACACTTATTTCGTTACAGCAAAACTGAAGTGGATTTCAATGATTTTTTACTCATAATAGCTGATGTGTGCGAAATGAAGAATTTGGAGGAGGAAACCATCATTGATGCTTTGACAAACTGTGGAGTGCCTGGGGAGGTTAACGTGACCGTCCCTAAATATAGGCGATTCTTCGATACTTACGTGTCTAAAAATAAAATGCTTAATATAGGCGACGACTAACTAACTTGGACAAATTGTGCCATTGGCAAAATATGGGTGATTTATTAGTAATTTATTTTTGTAAATCTACTAACGCGTCTCTTCCATTTTTTTTTTTTAATATCTTATAGGCTAGCCTTATAGTTCTCATCATCATAATCAGCCGGTATCAGTCTACTGCTGGACATAGGCCTCTCCCAAGTCACGCCACTGAGCCCAATCTTCAGCTCTTTGTTTCCAGTCACTGCCCACCGCTTTGCGAATGTCGTCGCTCCACCTGGTCATAGGGCGTCCTACGCTACGTTTACCGATTCGCGGTCTCCACTCTAGAACCAGTCTACCCCAACGGTTATCGGTCCTACGGCAGATATGACCAGCCCACTGCCACTTCAGCTTGCTAATCCGTTGAGCTATGTCGATCATTTTAGTTCTCTGGCGAATTACTTCGTTCCGGATTCGATCCCGCAGAGAAACACCGAGCATAGCACTCTCCATCACTCGCTGAGCGACTTTAAAATGGTGGACCAGTCTAACTATGAGTGTCCACGTCTCGGCTCCGTATGTCATGGCAGGTAGGATGCACTGGTGAAAGACTTTTGTCTTTAGACACTGCGGTACAGGCGACGAGAAGACTCGACGGAGTTTTCCGAATGCTGCCCAGTCCAGCTGAATTTTTCTTTGAATTTCCTTCTCGAAGTTGTGTTTGCCTAGTTGGAGCGTCTGCCCTAGGTAAACATACTTAGTGACAACTTCGAGTGGGATTCCAAATACGGCAATCGGTTCCGTAACAACGTGCTCGTTGTACATGACTTTGGTTTTATCCAAATTCACCCGGAGACCGATGCGACGAGAAGAATCAGCTAGGCCATTCAACATTCTTTGTAGGTCCTGCAGCGTCTCTGCCATAATGACGATTTCATCTGTGAATCGTAAGTGAGAGATGTACTTGCCGTTGATGTTAATGCTACAATCTTTCCAGTCCAGCGTCTTAAACATATCGTCCAAGGCGTTAGTGAACAGTTTCGGGGATATGACGTCCCCCTGTCTCACTCCTCGACGCAGGTGGATATATTTAGCACGCTGGTTCTGTACTTGTACAGTCATCGTTGTGGCATTATACAGACATCTCATCAATTCGATATATCGCCAGTCGACTTGGCAACGCTACAAGGACTCCAGAACAGACCAGGTTTCGATTGAGTCGAAGGCCTTCTCATAGTCCACAAATGCTAAGCACAGGGGGCGAATGTACTCTTCGGTTTTCTGTACAATCTGCCGCACCATGTGGATGTGGTCTATGGTGCCGTAACCGCTTTAAAACCCGACCTCTTCTGGAGGTTGGAACTCGTCGAATCTTCGCGCAAGACGGTTCGTGATGACCCTTGAAAACAGCTTATAGACATGGCTTAAAAGCGAAAGCGAATCTTTTTTGAAAAGCAAAACCACCGTGCTCCTATTTCATGCCGTGTGGAGTTCTCCCAGTGAAGAGATCAGAATTGAAGAGCTGTTGCAGCTGGCTTATAGCTGGGGTGCCTCCAGCTTTTAGAAGCTTCGTTGTGATTCCGTTTAAGCTGTTTTTTTTTTTATGCCGAACTCGGTAGCACTTGATCACTATCTCACCTGATGTTAAGTGACTTGTTTGGCTCTCCTCTCAATAGCTTCCAGTGTCTCCAGCTGGTATTAAGCAGAACCATCCCAAAGGTGAGAACAGTACTCCATACACGACCGGACTTGTGCTTGGTAAAGATTAAGCAACTGTCCCGGTGTGAAGTACCGTCTCACCTTAGCCAAAATGCCAAGCTTTTTTGAGGCTAGCTGGGCTCTAGACTCAATATAAGAGCCGAAATTGAGAGTTGGTGTCAAAGAGATGCTTAAGGGGCCATCACGATCTCATCTCGGCTGACTTCGGGCAGGTTTTCTATGAAGTGGCGGGTTAAGGTGGCTCTACAATCCTCAGTATCGGGTACGGGCCTTGAAGCATGCGATGCGTAGAGCTTGCCGTAGAAGTCTTCAACTTCTGACAGAATCTCCGACTTGGATGCGACGACGTTCCCCGTTGACGTTGTCAGCTTTGTGAGGTGGCTTCTACCCAGAGGCTGGACGAAAACTTTCGACCCCCGATTCTGCTCAATTGACTCTTTAATCAAGAGCGTGTTAGAGGATCGGAGGTCGCGTCGCACCAGCTTCTTAATGGTTTTGTTGCGCACCAGGTTAGTTGACAAAGCTGACAAAGGGTCTGTTCGTCTCTCTTCCATTAGCCGAAGTGTTTCTGTCGATAGTTTGGACTTTTTGATCGTATGCTTGCTCTCGCAAAATTTCGTCCCTTCATCCCTGAAGATTTCCACCACTTCTTCGAGTTTCTGGTCTACGTCATGTGTGGTTTCCAAGGCAGCGAAGCGATTTTCCAATTTTAATTGGAATGTTTCGGACCCAACAACGGTTTGGAGTAGGTTCGGACGGAGCGTAGACTTCATCAATCGGAATCTCTCGGCTTTATAGTCGATATCCAGAGAGCCAAGTCGGTGATCACTTCCAGTATTAAACCTAGTGATCACTGAGACGTCTCTGAATATGCGCCGTTTGTCCGTAATAATGAAGTCAATCTCGTTTTTAGTCACAGTGTCGGGGCTTTGCCACGTCCTGTTCCTTTGGGGCTGTTACTTGAAGAACGAGTTCATCAAGAAAAGCCCCTCTTTCTCGAGGAAATTGACGAGCATTTGCCCCCTGTGATTCCTACTTCCAAATTCGTGTGGTCCTATATATATCGCCGCAAGTCTGTACTCCCACTTTGGCGTTGAAGTCTCCCATGACAACATTGTAGTGAGCCTTAGAGGTGGTATGTAAGGCTCTATAGATGTCTCCATACATGCTCTCCACCTCCTCATCCAAGTGTGTCGAGGTCAGTGCGTAAACCTGGATAACCTAGAGGTTGTATCTCTCGGTTAACTTAATTATGAGGTACACTACCGTGGTCGACACACTGGACATTTCTACAATGTTTTCACTAAGAACCTTGTTGACCAAAAACCCGACGCCGCCTTGGGATGGCTGGTCTTCTCTGTAATACATAAGATGGTCCGATTCTAGAATTATGGTGTCCTCCCCCTGTCGTCGGACTTCACACAACCCTAGAATGTGCCATCTTATGTGTCCCAGCTCCTCCTCCAGCTGCACCAGATGTTCATCTATAGTTCTAATATATTAATTTTATTCTAAGGGCACAACGCTTATTAGTGCTGTTGAGGTTGTCCCTGCAACTGGTAGATTTTTGGTTTTTAGGGTTCCGTACCCAAAGGGTAAAACGAGATCCTATTACTAAGACTCCGCTGTCTGTCTGTCTGTCTGTCTGTCTGTCTGACCGTCTGTCTCCAGGCTATATCACATGAACCGTGATAGTTAGACGGTTGAAATTTTCAGAGATGATGTATTTCTGTTGCCGCTATAACAACAAATACTAAAAACAGAATAATATTAAAAATTATAGGGGTGCCCATACAAGACGGGTGACGTATTTTTTCGGCATTTCAATATACTACACTATATATACCCTATATACCCTAACACCTCTGGGTTAACTTTCACTTAGATGGCGTTATAAGAAATAAGCACGCGGCTCACAACTCTGTTTTGATAAAATGTTTATTAATAATTATTTTTTGAAAAATGATAGTTACATTTTTTGCTTGATCTTATAAAATACTGTAGTGTGGTACAAAACCCTACGAGTGCGAGTCTGACTTGCACTTCGCCAGTTTATTATTTTCAATAATTGTCTTCGCCTGGCCATAATCATAATCATAATCATCTTTTGTAAACTTTAAACTTTCGCGATTTGAACACATAGTCATCTTTATTGGTAAATATTTTTACAGGTCCAACGCATAATTATTTATAATATAATAAAAATAGAAGTATACAAAATATTCTAAAAAAATATTACAGCTATAAACAATTATAGCAATATTCAAATTAAATGCCATGCTACGACATCTACGAGGTGCGAAATTTTAATAGCAAATTGTCTCCGGTTTTGTTTTTTTTTTTGTATATTAGGGTAAAGAGACCAAATTTTAGCACTGGTCCAGTTATTGAATTCAAAAACAAAATAAAGTTATAAATTAAAATAATATTTACAATAAGGTGCAAATAAAAAAACCAGTGTTTAAATTTGGTTCCTCACCCTATGGTAAGTTATAGGGAAAAGAAAAATTGATATGAATCATTTTTCAATTCATAATCATAATATTTACTCACGAAATAAATTGATTAATTCAGATACAATCAAATTGAAAATTCTTGAAGTGATTATTACAATATAATGTTAATTTGGAAATATTGTTATTTACAATATTCCATTCAATATAATCTAGTGATACAATTTATGGTAAATAAATTAGTTTACGTTTTGACAAAAACGTAAACATCAATTGATATATTAATATTTATGTATAATCAATGTTATATAATAAATGTATTATTTTTATATATAAAAATAATATATTTATTAAAAAGAATTTGTATGTACTATTTTGCTGTACAACCCACCTAATTTTTAATATATTATATTTAAAAAGTTCAATCATCGCGTATTTCTGGCTAAAATATTTAGGTATATATTTTTTTGTAACATTTATACTCTTCCTACCCTTTTTTAACCGACTTCAAAAAAAGGAGGAGGTTTCTCAATTCAAACGCATATATTTTTTTCAATGTTTGTTCGCGGATAACTTCGTCGTTTATGAACCGATTTCTATTATTATTTTTTTGGTGTAATGGAGATATCCCAACCTCCGTTACAGCACACATTCCTTGAGAATCAGAGTTATCTAGGTCTAGCGTTTTCACGACCACATTATTGCTTACCACCAAATGAGATAGTAGTCAACTGCAAGTCGATAAGATGTAAATAAGTATAATCTTTTTGAATGTCATCGTACTCTCCGCCATCGTTTGACCGCCTCAGAAGATGGTTCTCCTTATCTTTTCTTATCTATCCTTCATAATATTTCTACTTTTCAATATGTTTTCATAAAGATTTTCGCGCACCGGTGACATTTGTCGCCGTGACCACGGTAATATTATAATACCGTGACTGTTTCGTCACTTTTATCAAGTCCGTGGATATGTATGGAGATGCGCGCATGTTAAGACATGACAACTAGGTGACATTTTATTTACACCGACCGGCGAACAACTCCGTAACGAAACTGTCAGATTATCATAGCAGCGCGCGCACGACTGACAAAATTGTCACTCTCTGCGTCGTTCATTCGCATTTGCATTTTGATTCTCGACTTTGAGAGCTAGCGCGCACAAGTTACTTTTGTATGCACGTAAAATGGCAAAAGTTTTGTCACTGTCACCCTTTGTGTCTCAACTCGCACTCAACCACAGAATAATAAATAGTACAATTATCGAAAATGCACTCCCTGCGAGCAAAATGCGAGATTAAACCTAGTTACAACGTCGGTTTCGTTCAAGATACGCTACACGCCTCGAATGTGACCTTGAATTTGCGTCACCGAATAAACTAAAAGCAACTAGGAACCGCGTGATGCGCACCGTAAAATGCGCCGTTAGTCCGCGCGGCGAGAGTTTGTATCACAGGGACTCAACTTAGAAACGTGACGTGACAATGACAAAAACTTCAATATCACCGTAGTATTATTATCTTTTCTATGATATCACGGCGACTAAAGTAACCCGTGCGCGCTAGCTCTAACCTTCGAGCATTTGTAAATGCTCGAAGGCTCTAACACATGCAATAGTTCTTGAGTGTAACCTTCGTGGTGCTAATCAAAAGCTATTTTAGTCTACCTCCATACCAAGAATATTTAAACTCTATAACGATGGAGGTGCCTTGTAGAATCAACTCTTGACTAATAAAATAAAGTTCTGATAGAGCGCGAACATTTTATAGTATTCTGTACAACTGTATAACTGTACAACTGTAAGTAAAACTGAAACAGTACCTAATAAATAAAAACTAGACCGATGACGGTGCGTCAAGGCCCACAACTGAAGCAATGGTGGAAAGACTTAGATGCTTTCATTGGTTACTGGTGTGAACTTTTGAAGGACAGGGAAGAACGAAAGAGGTAAGAGGTGTGGGGGAGACATTTGCTCAGCAATGGGACATAACTAGATAATAACTAGATAAAAACTAGATAATAACTAGATAGACTAGATATAAAATTATATTTAAAAAGTGAAGGGGTGGTCCTCGAGACTCTTCCAATGAGCCCAAGCATCTTTGTTTTTATATCTCATAGGTTAGCTTTTGACCACTATCTCGCCTGGTCGTAAGCGATAATGACTCATAATTACAATAAATTGGTGAGGAGTTTAGTATTCTGTAGATTACAGAAATCAAAAGTAAGAGGATACTGAATTTCGAATTCAGATGTTCAAATGTCATCAGACTTATGTTATTTGCTCTCATAGCCTCTTGAGCTCATCAATCTTCAAATTACAAATGTATTTTCTTGAAGTAAAGCTAAGAACCGCGGAAGAATACTCAACGAAGTCACAGATAAACAAAATAAAAACCGGCAAAGCCGAGTTGGATTCGCTCACCGAGGCTTCGGCTTCCGTACCAACGTTGGTTGGTACCAATTAGGCTAGACCTCTAAATTGTATGAGCGCCCATATAACTCAGAGGCAGCTACCTTAATTGGCGTTAACTATATATGTATGTGGAGGGGATACCCTTTAATTTTCAACTTTTTTACTTTTTGGAATTTTTCCTTTATTTGTGCTGTATTGTTATAATAGGTTTACGACCGAGGGTACTTCCGGTTGACCTAGAATTGTCAATTTTGGTCAAAAGCAAGGTCTTACAGCATAAATAAAGGGAAATTCCGAAAAATAAAAAAGGGTAAATTTTGGTACTTAAAAGTTTTCGCGAAAATCTAAATTTGCCCATATCTTTTTATCGTGTTGACTCAGGACCTTGATTTTTATACACCTAATAGGGACTATAGATTTCTGTATCTGGTATAAATTTCAACTTGCTAGGTCCACCCGTTTCTGAGAAGATTGGTGGTGACACACAGACAGACGGACAGACGGACAGACAGATACAGACAGATGGACAAGAAAGTGATCTTATAAGGGTGCCTTTTTTAACTCTTCAGGTACGGAACCCTAAAAACAAAAATCCGTTCATCCGTTTGGAGGCTACGATTTTCTTTATGTCTATATGATGCCAAAAAAGCTTACTAGCTATGTGTGTTGCATATGAATACTATTCTTGTTAACCCCTCCACATAAGCTAAATAATGCTTGTATCTGGAGTGGGTTCACTTCAATAGTGCTTATACGATGCCTTTGAGTATACTTTATTTATCTGAGGACGACACCTTATCCTTTGGGCTATTGCCGATTTAGAGACTGATCTTACTATACGTGTGAGTGGGATAGAATCAAAACTGGGGTGAAATAATTTCTTCGCAATCAGCTTTTAATAATCAGATGTAGATAGATCACAGCAAAAAGATTATAATGAAAAACCGTTTTTCTGTCTAAACTCTCCGCTCTATATGCCAAAAAAAATTATATTTAAAATCAAAATAAAAATCAGTCAAGAAGTTTTGGCGGGAACGAGAAAAAGTGTGTGTGCTCCCATTTGTATTTTTTCCTGATAGCACACCCCGCAAATATTCAGAGAGTAGATGCGGGGCGTGCCACAATATTTCTACCTACCTAAATTATAGCATTAGCAAGTAAGGGTTAAGGAGGTGAAATAACAACTGTACTCACGTGTTCCATCACATATAGGGTTTTATTTCTCACTTTACACCATTTTTACTTTTATTATATTTATCGCTATCTTGCAGCGTAACGCCTTAATAGTAGAATAAGAACTGAGGGCCCGCACTAGCTGCTTGCCGACTTATATATCCCAAAGGTCGACCATAAAAAGTCTCCCGCCATTACATTATGCGATGCTAGCGCCATCGCTCGACAACTACAGTCTATATAACCAATAGAATGTCCATTTCTTAAGTTTAAATAATATTTAAAAGGTCTTCTGACTTAATTATATTCTAATTAAATATAACTATAATTATCAATGTAGTTATCAGTCTATAGTTACAAGTGTTGTTATTATCAGTATTACATTATGCGATGCTAGCGCCATCGCTCGACAACTACAGTCTATATAACCAATAGAATGTCCATTTATTAAGTTTAAATAATATTTAAAAGGTCTTCTGACTTAATTATATTCTAATTAAATATAACTATAATTATCAATCTAGTTATCAGTATATAGTTACAAGTGTTGTTATTAACAGTATTACATTATGCGATGCTAGCGCCATCGCTCGACAACTACAGTCTATAGCCAATAGAATGTCTATTTATTCAGTTTAAATAATATTTAAAAGGTCTTCCGACTTAATTATATTCTAATTAAATATAACTATAATTATCAATGTAGTTATCAGTCTATAGTTACAAGTGTTGTTATTAACAGTATTACATTATGCGATGCTAGCGCCATCGCTCGACAACTACAGTCTATAGCCAATAGAGTGTCTATTTATTAAGTTTAAATAATATTTAAATTGACATAATAACATTCTAATTAAATATAACTATAATAATTAACAATACTTAACGCCTACAATATTTATATTAGTGTATAAATATTGTGTTAATAATTTAAGAATTAGCTGTGTAACATAAACATCAATAACTATTTATAAGTATTGTTAACATTCCTAAGACTTGTGTTCTTCCGCGAGTTAATGTGTAATAAATGTGGATTATTAACTATTAAGTGCCGGTGAATTTGTACGAGTATAGGGAAATAGCACAATGTTGAAAAACATGCTATTCGCGTCCTCACCAAAATGCCACTGAAAATCTTTAGTAAAGTCCACATTTTTATCGAGGGTATGACTTAGACTAGACATTGACTTCAACTTGACCTGAAACGTGACTTTGACTTATTTTTATGACTAAAATGCATAATAACTTGAAAAAAAATAATACTTGAAACTGGCTAAATACACTAATGGTGTGGAGCCTTAACGAATTGAAAAAAATCATTCTGTCTTTATCCGTGATCATAACGAAGCGTAGCTCTCTACGTTGCCAAGAATGTGATAAGAAAAAGTAGAAGACCAAAGAGAATATAAGTAGCATAGTATTTATATTCTCTTGATAAGTACGTAGTATTTATATTCTCTTGATAAGTAGGTACTATGTTTTATGGGCGTTTTGACAGTTTTTATTAAGATTTTTATAATTTTTCAATTTTACAAGGGCTTATCAGAAGGCTACTACTACTCATTGCAAAAGACAAAAGGAGATAAATGTAACACATTTACAGTATATTTATCTGGGCACCTGTCTTTTTTTTTAAGTTTTATATTTACATTATTTTGTATAAAGAAACTTACAAAAGTATATACAACGACAATGGGAGATGAAGAACAAGCCACTATCGACGGACAATTCTTTGCATTTGCAAAATTGTTGGATCATACTCGCAAAAGAGACGGCCTTACCATCAATTTACATCGATTGGATTACTGGCTGAGACAAGCTAATATTTTAGATGATAGAAAAGTTACGATGACGACTACGGGGATAGCTTTTTACAGATTGAGGTATGTGAACACTATTTGTGCATGGTGAACTATTCTTACCTCTAGGAATGCCTTAGCCAAATACCAGCTAAAGGCGCTGGAAGTAATTGTGAAGAGCGCTAAAACTTATAATAGACGACAAACTTATTGGAAAAGGGTTGCCCTAAGCTTGTGAGGCTTAGGGCAACGCCGCAAAGATGCTAGTTTATCGGTTTTTATCTTCACGAATTAGTACCACCATTTCCAATTAGACACCACAGCCTGACAACCAGACGTACCGATATGCACAATAGCTTTACCGTGGACGTATATAAAAATTCGTACAATAAAGTTTCCGTTTTCAAACATAAGTATTAAACTTTTAAATGAGCGTAAATTTTAAAATATTCTTGAGTAGGTCTGATAATCTAGTAACAGTATCTCTTGAGATATGGAGATATTATACCTCAAACTTGCTACTGTAAACAATACAATACAATACAAAACAATATGGCATGCGAAACCTATTATTAAATTTTATACATTACCTCTTAAAATATTAAGGTAGATAAATACTATTGAACTTCATTAAAAATGTTTTTAAATGTAATAAAGTTTGTACAGCTTTATGCACAGATCTAGGATGAATATTCGCTATGTTTCTCTTATCTCTGTGAGCATAGTCAAGATGCGTTTTGGCATCTGAATCCTACTTTCTTCAAAGTTCCAAAGCTTTAATTTAGTATGTAGGTAGTAACATAATATGTACTTTTTGCCCCGATTTATTACAGAATTTTTAACGCAAGCTAGCAAGCAGTAGGCTAGCAGCTAGCAAAGCTAAGTAGTAAAATTGTTACATACATACTATTATGAAATGCCAATCTGATAATAAATGTTTATTTTTATAAAACACTAGCAGCCTGCCCCGGTTTCGCACGGGTGAAATTGATACATAATATTGGACGGCCTGTGGGCGTAAAGGATAGTTATTACCTTTACTTCTGGCGACCGTCGGTCGCCGGTTATTATCTTAGCTATATACCAATTGATTATCTTAAGTTTCTATGTGCATTCATGAACCATGGGTGTTCGAGCACAGCTAGTGGGATCATTAAATCTATATTCCGCCTCACTTGCTACCAAAAAGTAGCTTACCACCATTAGTGAAAATATCCGCCATAACCTTACGGTGTTCCGGCAGGACAGTGCTCCGGAGTCTTTCCATTCTAGGCCTAGCGTGTTCGCAATCCTTGACCATCATTATCAATACCTAAGTCATAATGCGAAAGTCATTTTGTATATTTGTTGTTTGGAACTTCTTCACGGTTAAACGGCTGGACAGAGGCTGGATTTAGCAGAAATTTTGGACAGGGAGAGGCAGTACTTATTTAGGAATTAGACCATATTATACTTTTAAATGCGGGCGAAGCCGCGGGACTCAGCTAGTTTTATACTATAGATCAAACTATATTGACATCAAATTAATTTATATAGGTTGGGATCTACAGAAATAGCTAAGCTAATAATGTCTACGTAGTAACCATGGTCTAATCTGTGGTTTCACTGGAAATATTGTATTATTATTCGAGACGCATAATTTTCAATCTGTGATATCTTCTAAAGTATTCATTTAAATTATATACTGCAACGGACAATTTTAATCTATAATATGTGACCAATTAACGTAATTATTTTGATAAGGATTAATACAGTATTGTAGAAAACAGTCTTGGAAGTTGTATTTTTTATTTAAAAATTAAAGATTAAAATGGTTACTATGAGGCAACCTTAAGAGATAGACATATACTATCATAGACTTTTTATAGGTCTTGTTAAGTTCTATAAATATTACATAGACACATTTCTTATATCTATTTCCGTTTATGCAGCATCGCGTATAAACCTGTTTTCTCGACCGTTTTATTGTCGACTTAGGTTGCAAAATAGGTCTCCACGAATGTACCTATGATTTAAATCGTATAATATATAGCCTATTAGTATAGATATAGACTAGTCCAAGTCCTCGTACACCATTGTTTATATTATGTGACAGTTAACGAATTATTTGATCATTATCAATTAATTCGTTAACTATCACATAATCACTACGAACTTAGAAGTTAACAATATCGTCGTCCACAAGTTAATGATTCAATCAACTGCGGCTGGTCGCTTAAATGGGGCCGCAGTTTCAGACAATCCCAGATAATTCTGGAATTGTCTGGATACCATAAGAATAAAAACCAAATAGCTACAGAATAAATAACACATACTTACGTATGACGTAATACAAGTAAATTCAACATCTGATATAAGCAACTTTTACAGTACTTGCAAGTTCAGTCTCTAAAAATTAAGAATAAGGTTCCGTTTCAATACTTAATTACAAAACAAACATACAAACAAAACAAACCGGTGCACATTGATTTACTATTATTTATTTTTACGATCTGAGTCAAACCACTCTATTCCTAGATGTTTCGAGTAAATTCGATCATTGTATCAATATTGTGTACTCACATTCGATGAGTATTGTTAAAATATATAGCTTTTCGTATTGAATAAGCTTAATATTTTTCAGTAAAACGGAGGTGGTTTTCAATGAGTTTCTTCTTATCATTGCCGAAATCTGCCGAGTACATAAATTGGATGAGGAAAGGACTATAGAAGCTATGGTCAACTGTGGACTCCCTGGCCAAGTTCCAGTTGAAGTGCCCGCCTATAGAAATTTCTTCAAGACTTATGTACCTAAAAATAAATTAGTGGACGCTTAGCCTTTAAGGTTAAAAGGCTGATTTATACGACGTCAATGCTGGCATGTTAGTGCAGTGCAAGTATCCTATTTATTTGGAGACAGACTTGCAATGTTTGTAATCTTTTTTGTTTTTGTAGTGCGTTACAGTGATATGAAAACTGACATGCAACGTTTTTAATGTATCATTTGAAGTGAGCTAAGTTTCGATAAATAATAGTTTAAAAAAACTAAAAAAATACGCTTTTATAGAAAATCTAACTAAAAAATAGAAAATAAATTTTAATAAATTTGAATTAAAAATAGTGTAAGAAAAAATGATTTTATTGTAAAAAAAAGCGTATTGTTTTAGTTTTTTTAAACTATTATTTTTCATTTTTTAGTCGATTTTTTTTTTTTTTTTTTATTTATTTATTGTCATCGGTCCTTAATAAGTATGCCAAATTTCGAGTTAATCCGACGTTTTGAAGGGGGTTAAAATCATGTTCAAAGATTCCGTTACATACTAACATACAAACATACATACGTCTGAAGCTAATAAAAGCGTATTAAAAAAACGCGGCGAACGTTCACTTTGAGCGTTTGATTAAAGTGTGCTTGCTCCATTTGTCACTATGTGCTAGCGACGACGCGTTTACCACGGTTTACCTGCACTTGTAAATATGAGCTCCCATCGAGCGCTCGCCTCGCCGCACTGACTGCTGTAACACGTTTACAAGACCTCGACACATTACAAGCAAACTTAGTCTCCGTCTATAGTCAGTTTCGGGTATCGTGATAACATGAACAACAATCGTCATTAGATGTGGCATGTAATTTCTATGAGATTCCTTGAAAATTTTTATTTCTTGTCGAAATTAATTGAATTGAGGGGTATAATAATGGGTAGTATTATTTTACTTTTTATTTGTTACCTTAGATATTTTGGTTTATATAATTAAACATAGCTTTTATAATTATTGCACTTCTTTTATAATATTTTGTTTAAATTTTTATATTGCTTTCCTTTTAATTGTTGCGAGATTTTAAAGTCATTTATTAATTTTCTAAAACTGTGTACTTTTTGAAACATATTTGATTAATATTGCAACATATTAATATTATTACTTGTTCATATATTTCAGTTTTATTGATGTTCTTTATTTTTAGCATTTTGTAATAAAAAAAATGTTCGATAAATTGTTTACCTTATTTTTATTAAGTTCTGTGTATAATTAACTCTCAGGCATTGTTTGCAGCATTCCTTATGTAACATTTGATTAATTTGAATCAAATCTACACAATTAACTGACAGATAAGTAAAATAGCTTTCCTATCTGATAGTAGTTAATGAGCAAATTGTAAAAAGCACACTTAAGGCCATTTTCACTGGTTCATAATAAAGTGACAGATATAATGTAAGTTGACAAAAATCTGTCAGATAAGTTCTTTATTGGGAACCGGTGAAAACCGGTGTCCTTTAGTAAAATAAAATAAAAACATCTTAGCAAGAATCATGGTAAGGTGTTATTCTATATATTTTCTATATATTATATTTGTGTAAATAAAACGTGTAAACTCAAATCTTGGGCAACCATGACAAGAGATCTAAGTAAGTATAATATGAATTTGTTTAAAAACATGTAAGTAACCAAAATTTTGAAGGCATCTATAATGCATAAAATGCCTAATGAAGCATACATTTTATTTCTGAATATCTTCAAACTTTTTTATGATTTATGCTTTCCATTGAAAAAAGTTGTTATTAATCGTCATAAGCGGAAGCAGTGGTTATCAAAGGGTATCAGAATAAGTAATAAAAGGAAAAGAATGCTGTTATGGCTATTTCGGAAAAAACCTACGGCTCAGAACAAAATAGTTTTAAACAAATACTCGAATCTTTATCAGAAAATAATAAGACTAACTAAACAGTCCCAAAATAATTACTTTATTAAATCATCAGCAAATAAATCTAAAGCAACATGGCAAGTCATAAATAAAGACAAAATTATATATAAAGATTATGTATTTAAAATCTCTTATAATAACAAAAATCTCACACAAGCTAAAATCTGAAGCATTTAATCATTATTTTATAGCGTACGAACCAGAGAAATCAAATTTTAATAAATGTATTAATTCAAGGCTTAGTAAATCGCTACCCCGAAATTGCTCCGCAATGTTTTTTTCCCCGATCACAACTAACGATATTATAAGGAAAATCGAATGTTTAAAAAATACCAAAAGTGTCGGCTACGATAGTATATCTACCAAAGTTATCAAGCATGTAAAAAATATAATTTGTTTTTCATTATGTCACATTTTAAAATATATGTATAGAAAATTAAGTTTTTCCTGATGGACTTAAGACTGCTATCATCAAACCATTGTTCAAAAAGGGTGAGAAAGATAATTTGTGTAATTATAGGTTACTGTTACATTAATTCCTATTTTTGCAAAAGTATTCGAAAAATTAATTTATGACGAACTTTACAAGTACCTAGAAGATAATAACACTTTGACAAATGACCAAAAGGGTTTCAGGAAAGGAAAATCGATTAATTTAGCAATATATGACTTTCTAGAAATGGTAATGAATAATGTTGACCAAAAAGTGCCCGTGTGTGCTTATACATGGATATGACAAAAGCGATCGCCTATGTGGACCACAATATTTTATTACATAAACTAGAATGCTTTGGGATAAGGGGAAACGTACTAGAGCTCTTTAAATCATATATATCGGATAGACAACAGATAACAGAAATAGTCAGATTAATACAAACACAAAAATTGAAGAAAAACACTTATCAGAACCACTTAAAGTATACTATGGAGTGCCACAAGGCAGTGTATTGGGACCGCTTCTTTTCGTCTGCTACATTAATGATCTTCCAAAGTGTACTAAGCATCCCATGGTCTTATTTGCCGATGACAGCACGGTAATCTTTAAGAAACAGGAAGACAACAAGTCGGAAATCAATAATACATTGCATGACATTATTCATTGGATAGACGTAAATAATTTAAGGATCAATTTAAACAAAACTAATATTTTGCTTTTCAATCAAAGAACTAATCATGAAAATTTTGACATTCAATATTTCAATGACATAGTATGTAAAACAGAAGTGACGAAATTTTTAGGTATATATATTGACAGACATCTAACGTGGAAACATCACATAGATAATTTAGTAAAACGAATAAATAGCATGGCTTATGCGTTGTACCATCTATCAAAAGTAGTTGATCGTGAGACTGCACTAACATCTTATTATGGTACTGTAGAATCACTTTTAAGGTACGGTATAATTTTTTGGGGCAATTCGACCGATAAAGATCTCGTATTTTTGTCACAGAAAAGATGCATTACGGCGATTACTAATTTGAAACCGAGAGACAGCTGTAAACCAGATTTTGTTAATTTAAAAATCTTGACTGTACCTTGTATATTTATTAACGAAACTAGAAGTGCCCCGCGGCTTTGCCCACGTTAAAAATTCCTTTTATTTACTTTAAACTTTTCTTGTGTAAAAACGATTCTATCATTAAAGACATCAAATAAGAATTACCCAAATCGGTTCACCTGTTTTCATGTTATCGCGTGACTAAGGCAAATCGGGATTCATATTTATAAAATCCAAAAAACCCAAATTTTCAGAATTAGTCACCTACTCCATTTCAAAAAATTCTACAACACGTACTTACTTATTTGTATACAGAAGTACTTATGTGTAAAGTTTCGAATAAAAAACTCATCTTGTTTCGCCATACAAAAGTTGAATCCCTGTTCCGTATCCGGGAGAAATTTTTAGAAAATCCTTTCTGAGCGGATACCTACGTCATAATAACTATCTGCATTCTAAATTTCAGAGCAATCCGAAACAATATTGATTTCAGACTTTGTTACCCCACTTCACCCTTTTAGGGGTGGAATTTCGAAAAATCCTGAAATACGTATTTATTTACTTAAGTACTTGAGTGAAGTTTCGAATAGAAAAGACTATCTTATCTTGTTTCTCCATACAAACTTTGAACACCCGTTTCATTCCCTTCAGGGGTAAATTTTGAAAAATCCTTTCTCAGAGGGAACTGACGTTGTAATAACTATCTGCATGCCAAATTTCAGCGCAATCCGAAACAATATTAATTTTCAGATTTTGGTACCCAATTTCACCCTCTTAGGGGTGGAATTACAAAAAAGCCTGAAACACGTATTTACTTATTTTTTACTGAAACACTTGTGTGAAGTTTCGAATAGAAAAAAACTATCTAATCTTGTTGCTCCATACAAACTTTGAGCCCCCGTTTCATCCCCTAAAAGGGTGAATTTTGGATAATCCTTTCTTAGTACTCCCTTAGTAATCCCTTACGTACTAAGACAAATATACCTTCCAAATTCCAAGTCTCTACGACCAGCGGTTTAGGCTGTGCGTTGTCTGTCAGTCAGTCAGTCAGTCAGTATGTCAGGACAAAGATTCTTATAGTATTAGAAGATTAGAGTATTTGTGAAAAAACATCTTAGCAAATTTGAGACTTTAGGGGAAACATATAACTTTAACATGCGAAATAGTTCAAGGCTGTGTAGCAAGCCATTCCAAACATCACTGATGGGAAAAAGTGTTTTTAGGATGGCTCCAAAAATTTATAACAAATTATCAAAAGCAATTGAGCAATGGGAAGGTACTGGTGACCTGTACTACAGGTTTTCTCAAACCTATTTCAGGCACCAGTCTTTCGCAAAGATAGGTTATTGTAGGTATAATTATTATAAAGTTAGCTAATAATGTTTGTCACATATTAACCTATTGCGAAAGAAAATAAAGATTATTTATTATTATTTATTATATTATAATGCAGCTTAGACGGCTTTAAACTTAAACTGCGATTATTATTGATAAGTAAATGCAACTACAGTGTTATGGACTTTCTTAATGACAAATGCTTCTAATAAGATTTTTTGATATGACTTGTTATTACAGACCAGAGCATGACTAGACACTGCTAACACTAATGTTCAATGTTTATATCTTATGAATTGTGGTCAAATGTATTTATTTATTGAAAATGGATCTATGATTTGGTAGTTGAGTCACTAAACTGAATGTATTTATTTAATTGTATAAGAATTTTTTTTTTTTATTGTATTTTAATATTTGTTTACCTAACGGCGAAGAATGTACAAGGAACTTTTTTGGCTCTAATATCTTGGCATATCTCTGTTATGACAATGAAGAAGATGATGACAAATAAAAATGATTTTGATTTTGAGTCTCAGTAATAGGGTTCCGTTAGTACCCTTTGGGTTCGGACCTTTAAAACCAAGACGATACGGTTAGCCGGAATACGGTGTGCCGTTGCGGCAGACCGTATATACTGCGGCAGACCGTATATACTGCGGCTTGCCGCTTCACGGCGAGCCGATTCTGCGTTTTATGTCTAAAGCGCATTTCAGACTTCGCTATACTATGCTGCTCTAGGATGATGGATTATCCATCATCCTAGATGCTGCTATATTAGTGATGTAACGAATGTCATTTGAACATTGATAATGCAAATGTAGAAAAAAAAGAATGAAATGCCAATGTAAAAGGCGCCAATTGTCTGTGGCTTGGTGGCAGTCTCGAGATGCGTTACGTTTGTATTTTGTTCCGAGAATTGCCGTGTTGATACGAATTCATCCGACTAAGTGTCATTCCGCCCGCGACGGTCTTTTCGTAAACAAAACAAGTGAATTCGAGGTTAGAATGTTAATAGTTTAACATGAGTAAATCAACTTCTAGTAAAATATGGACTTATTACCCGACTACGGCGAAGCAAAAAGGAGGGTTATGTATTTGACCGGTATGTGGGTATGTAAGTATGTATGTATGTATGTTCATCTATTCCCTCATAACTTCTAAACTACTTCTCATAATTTGACAAATGAGGTGTCGTTGGACGCGTGTTATTTGTCTGCTGGTTATAGGCTATGTGACGTCACAATAGATTGAACGTGGCGCACTCTAGAGCGCATGTAGTCAAAAACTTTAAAAAAAATTCACCTCACCCCATCGTGTGTGGTATCGTCAAATAGGGATTTTAAAATGAAATTCATATTTTTGTCAAGCGTAGCGTTTGCGAGATATATCCCGTCGAAGTCAAGAAAACTAATGTTTACCCCACGGTGCGGCGTCGCAAAGAAGCAATAGGGAGGGTTATGTGTTTGTTGATCGGTATGTATGTATGTAACTAAGTATGTTGACACATATACATTTATGCAAAAACCCAAAATAATTAAAATTTAAAATAAATTCAAAAACTAAAACCCGACTACTGCAAAATCACGCTCTAAAATGAATAAAACATGAAAATATTCTCATCTGAGATCGCTATGTACAATCTATTCAAATATCGTGTATTATGTAAACAACTTACTTGCAATACATATTTTTATTGTATTTCATACATATTCATAGTGGTGTTCAGTGGATACCCGTGGTCGTATGCTACTTTGCAGAATGTATCGTTTTGTTACGGTAGGTGGCATACGACCACGGCTATCTTCTGAGCACCACTAGAATATGTATGAAATACAATAAAATATTTATTACAAGTTGATTATAAAATACACATATTGAAAAGATTTTCATGTTTCATCATTTTAGAGCGTGATTTTACAGTAGTCGTGTTTTAGTTTTTGAACTTATTTTTTAAAGTATTTTGGTTTTGGTGTTTGCATAAATCAATGCATACATGCATACTTGTCAAAATAATTACATCGATACATAGTAATCAACAAACCAAAACCCTCACTATTGCTTCTTTGCTAAGCCGCGTGGCGTAATTTTTTTTTTTTTATTCATGACTTCGTACCCCTAGCAGGCCTCCCTCACTCGCCCATAGCTACTGCGATTTATACCTAAACGTCACCTGCGCCGGTACTATCTGCCAGTCGGTTGTCACTGCTCACGCACGCGCAACGTATATTATTATTCTAATGACGGGATAACTGCGCATTCGTATTCTATATTAGAAACGATTTAAGTTTTTCATAATCATTTTGCGGGTTTGACGAAAACAATCACAATATGTTTCATTTTTATGCAACCGATACTAAAATGACAAGACGGTGTAAAATTCACTTTTCCGACATAAAATTCGACTCTTAGTTGGGAACTTTGATGTAATTTTGTGAGGTAAATAAAAATAATTCGTACACTTTTTTTTTAGTTTATTGAGTCAACCCTTTACTGTATCGGGGCGCGCCGGTACATCGCGCGCTGAACGAAGGAATAACAACGCTAGGTCGAGCGCCTTAGACACATTTTTGCTTGTATTGTCTGAAATAAACGTTGGTATTGTGTTTTTGTAGGGGAGTGAAGTATCTGTTACGTAGTAACTATTATATAATCTGTGCCCCTAGTGGGCGCCAAATTAAATTTGTTATGACTTCACATAGCCTATATATAACTATCAGACAAATAAGACGCGTCCAACGACACATAATTTGTCAAATTATTATTAGTAGTTTAGAAGTTATGAGGGAACTGATGAACATACATACAACCATACATACATACTTACATACATACATTATTACATAATTAGATACATGCCCACACACCGGTCAAAAATAAAACGCTCTTTTTTGCTTCACCGTAGTCGGATAATTAAACAAAGCCGCATTCCGCTGTCCGTACGCGTAGATCTCTTATACTAACGCGACTGATTTTAAATACGGTTTTCATTAATATATAGTTATTTCAGAGGTTATTCAAGAGAAAAGAGAAGAAAGTTTATTAAAAACTAGCTGTGCCCACTGCCACTAGTGTGAACCACTATCTATAGCTGAAAATTGCATTACAATCCGTTTCGTAATTTCACATATCTAAGCGTACAGACAGGGAAGTGACTTTGTTTTATACTATATAAAGATTAAAATTCATTCACCACATGTCATCACATGTCTAGAAATTAAAAATTCAAACATCATAGCTATACTATTCAAAAAATCAAAATCAACTAGCACAAAGGATCAAATGAATACATCAAAATAAAATAATATAAGTAAATATAACAGATAAATTAAAAATAACAATTCAATAAGTTAGAAATTATAAAATTTAATCAGGTCCACCAAATCAGTTAAATAAATAATTAAAATAAACTGGCCAAGTGCAAGTCGGACTCGCACTAGTAGGGTTCCGTTCCACACTACAGTATTTTATAAGATCGAGCAAAAAATACCACTATCATTTTTTACCAGTAAAAAATAATAATTAATAAACATTTTATTTCTTATAACGCCATCTAACGTCTTTCAAACGTGTTAGAAATCGACATTTCAATATAACGCCATGTATGGGACGTTTACCTAACTAAGCGTTCATAGATGGCGTGAAATGCCGAAAAAAACACGTTTCTTGTATGGGGACCCTCTATTATTATTAATTTTATTTATTCTGTTTTTAGTATTTGTTGTTATAGCGATAACAGAAATACATCATCTGTGAAAAATTCAACTGTCTAACTATCACGCATTAGTATCAGCAACGCATTAGTTTCGCGATTCAAAGGGGTAATGCCGCCAGCTTTTTGGGTACTCTACCAGCAGACAGCGACCTAAATTCCATTTATTATTTGTAGTTTTTATTTTATTATTTATTTTAGTTTAATTAGTTTATTAAATTGTTTTGAATTTTTATGAATACATTGTTTGGCTCATAAAAAGTAATAATAACGTCATCAAAAAGCAGATTTTAAATAACTAACGTGCCATTGTACATGTTTTTGAGAACATTGCCTGATAATAATTTATGATCGTACAAAACGAAAAAACCGACTTCACATGGCACGATAGTCAAAAGACTGCCTAGTTATACTCATGTCACCTAAGTATACAAATTTGTTTATCTCCATATCTCCGGAAATAATTGTCATAGCTCGATAAATCTTAAAAGGGACCAAAGGGGAGGCATAACCCCTCAAACAAACAAAAAATTAAAATCGGTTAAGATGTGATGGATTTCTAACAAACATTAAAAAAATACAGTTGAGTTGAGAAACTCCGCCTTTTTTGTGAAGTCGGTTAAAAAGGCAATCCACTCGATCCGCACTTATCGCTAGCACGATGTTGTTACTGGTCCGCATCTTGCGAATAATATTATACGTAAGTTAATATTGTTTTGTTAATTTGTTAAAGTTAGACGAAGATTCAAAAATCATCGAAAATGCTGACTCATTCTTTTGAATTATAAGAATTATGTATGTATCAATTTATGATTGAATTGTTACTCCATACTGACATCACACTGACACGACACTAGTATCTACATGCACCCTTACGAAGCCGCGGCGGGTCGCTAGTGTATGATAAAGTTGGAGCTAATTGCTTTGTCCTCAAGTAACGTGATAGCTTAGATCCGGCTAGCCTGCTTTTGACAGGGACAGTTTCTCAGTTGAGGCGAACGCTTAATCATGGGTTGTTTAAGTATTGTACAAAATATTGAAAATAAATTGAGTTAGTGCGAGTCAGACTCCCATATAAAAGTTCAGTACCACCGTTTAACCGTTATTTGAAAGGATCAAGTAAAAAATCCCAAAAATACGTTTCCCGTTGGCAGCTTTCAATTTTATTTATATATTATTGTTGTTGTAGCTGCCATAGTAACTTTGAACACTTTGAGTAAATTTCAAGCATCTACATGAAGATGCAGTCTTGTGACGGACGGACGGATGGAGGGACGGACAACGGAGTCTCAATAGGGTCCCGTTAGTACCCTTTACCTACGCAACCCTAAAAATTACGATGCGCACGAAACTGGCGCCAAATTTGTTGGGTTTATTCCCAACCCTCAAAGACAGGTTGCGAAAACTATTACACATCTGACCATCTCATCGAAAGGAGATCAGTCATCCCGAGGCGCTTACAGGTTTCTATTCAACATGTTTTTAGAACTTCAGTGTGTGAACTAGGTTTGCGTATGAGGTTCGCAATCCTGGTCGAAACACTGAAGTACTGCAGCCTCGAAGTTGTATCAAGGTTTACGCACCGACCTCGACACACTTAGATGACGAGGTGGAAAGCGTGTATGAAACACCTTACACACTAGAACTCTACTCTACACACGACCCCTAGCTTACACTATAAGGGTGTAATGGAAGACTTTAACTCCTAAGTACAGACTTACAGCGAATCGACTATAGGACTAGTTGGATTTGGCAGTAAGAGTCACAGGGGGAACAAAAAAAAATCAAAATATAAATATATAAAATATAATATAAATCAAAAAAGGTTTGTCGAAGTGACGACGTAGCATGTAATCAACCCACGCCACACTTTAATCTGATGCCCTCAAATATTTCATAAATAATTTGCCCTAGTAGGAAGAATATGGAAGGCTTATTATAAAGTGGAACTACTCTGCTGCGCTTGAGTAAATCTTAAAATACCTATTTGGCTCTCCGCTTGCATTTAACATAGTTACGAAATTTAGTAGAACACCTAGCACATTATTATAGTTTTTATATTTATCTTATAGGCTAACGTTTGACTACTGTCTCACCTGGTGTTAAGCGATGATGTGGTCGAAAATTGTGAATACGCTACGGGACCTAGAATACTCCGCGTCTCAAGGGCTGTGTGGTGCCGAAACACCGTAAGGTTATGGCGGCATATTTTCTCCTTGATGTTGGTAAGCTACTTTTTGGTAGCAAGTCAGGCAGAAAATCTATTTATAATATGCTTCTACCACCCATTATAATGAGGCAAGAATAATAATGAACAACTAACAATAGCAATGGATGGTGTTACAAGTATGGCCGGCCCGTGAACAAATCTAAATATACAAAATAGATATTAGGAAAATTCTATGGCTATTATTTTATTATTCTTTAATATCTGCTATGAAGATTTCCAATGCATCTTATGTTTGACTTCATTTACGAGTGAAATAGAGAAGTTATATCAGTGGGCTTTGGACAAAAGCAAACACGAAGCTTGCTTTCAAGTAAGCGGTTACTCTACTTATAACAGAAACCGTAGCACGCAAAACCTTGAGCCTCTCTACCTTGCGTCCGCTAATTTGTGACTTTCAGATTAATTGTCGAGTTTCACATGCAAGAGTAAATCACAGGATATCTTGTTCTGCCATAACGAAAGATTTCGCTTTCAGAGCTGAATGGCTCAGACGGACTAACAGAAGTCCTACCGCTTTAACATGTTCGTTGTTTTAGGAGATTTATTCGATCTCTTGCAAGACTTTCGTATTGTGCGGTAACTAACATATTATATATACACACACATATATATATGGTAAACGCCAGCTTTTTGGTCACAAGTGACGTCTATTAATCGTCTGGACACTTCTTTACAAAACCTCGCGCATCTCGACCCCGCGGACCCATTGTTTCGACCCCAAACGGAAGAAAAATGTAGCCATCACCAATGGCAACATATTTGTATATATATACTACTCACTTAATGCATATCAAACGGTTGTTTTAGGTGACTGATTAGGTGCCATACGTACCACTGGATAGTTTTTAGTTTCAAGATATTTTAGGTCTCCAACGCACCAGCTGAAAGATCTTTGTAAATGATGCCGCAGTGGCCGTGCTAAATTTATCTGAAATTTAATGACTTCTACTCTCAATATTATATGCATTAAGTGAGCAGTAATCCAAACACGGGAGACAAAATTTATTTATTGCGTATTATGTAACCTATTTCATCTTTCTTAAAGAAATAGCACTTGACTATAGCATAACTTAGTTAAAAAGCTACCAGGAGAGGAAAGTCGAGGCATCACACAGAAACAGGTAAACAGGCAATACTTACAGGCATTTCCTTTGTGGCTGAAATTACTACATAATGCCTTTATAACTTAGGTACTTAATTAGTGTAGTTACGTAACTTTTATATATCTTACTAGCAGCCCGCCCCGGCTTCGCACGGGTGAAATTGATACATAATATTTGACGGCCTGTTAGCGTAAAGCATAGTTACCTTGACTTCTAACCCGACGGTCGCTGGTTATGATCCTAGCTATACATGTATATGGACCAATTGATTTTCTCAAGATTATACGTGCATTCATGAATCATGGGTGTTCGTATACAGGTAGTGCGATCATTAAGTCGATGTTCTGCCTGACTTACTTCCAAAAAGTAGCTTACCACCATCAAAGAAAAAAATGTGCCGCCATAACCTTACGGTGTTCCGGCAGGACACACCTCGGGAGTCATTCCATTCTAGGCCTAGCGTGTTCGCCATCCTCGACCACATAATTATCAACACCAATATGATAAATGCTAGTCAGTTTGTATATTTGTTTGTTTGGGACTTTTTCACGGTCAAATGGCTGGACCGATTTATTTTGCACAGGGAAAGACAGTAACTAAATATTAATTGATAAGACCATAGGCGCAGGTTATATAATAGTTATGCCATGGGATACTTTTTAACGCAGGCGAAGCCGCATGACTCAGCTAGTTTTATAAGATAGATCAAACTATATTGACATCAAATTGATTAAGTATCGGTTGGGATCTATAGAAATAGCTAAGCTAATAATGTTTACGTAGTAACTATTGTCTAATCTGTGGTTTCGCTGCAAATATTTTATTCTTTTTCGTGGCGAATAATTTTGAATCTGCGATATCTTTGAAGTTTTCGTTTAAATTATATACTGTAAAGGACAATTATAATCTATAATATGTGACCAACGTAAATAACGTCATTATTTGGACAAGGATAAATACTATATGTTAGAAAATAGCCTTGGAAGATATATGTAATGTTTTTGATTAAAAAATTAAAGATTAAAATGGTTACTGTGAGTTAACCTTAAGAGATAGACATATACTGTCGCGGACTTTTTTGTAGGTCTTATTAAGTTGTAAAACTCTTCCATAGATACTATTCTTCCATCTATTTTCAATTGAGCAGCGTTCGTAAAAACGTGTTTTCTCGACCGTTTTATTGTCGACTTAGGTTGCAAAATAGGTCTCCACGAATGTACCTATTATTTAAACCGGATAATATGTAGCCTATTTTCATTCTGAAAGTTTATTCTATATATAAGTGAAAGAATTTTTAGAATCGGTCCTGTAGTTTTTGAACCAAATCTCTCTCAAAATGTTCAAATGTTCTCTCTTTATAATATTAGTATACTCGTAGATAGGCTAGCGTTTGACTAGTCTCACCGGGCCGGTAGTCTCTGCATGAATAGCGATAGCGATGATTTTCGCCCTATAATCGTCGATAAGAAAAGAGATGCAAATATACAACTGTCTAGCTGCATCACCTTCTAGTAGACGTTTGCGATGACAGGACGCATCGCTATCAATGCATGTATATGTATATGCAATAGATGTCCACCCCTGGTGGCAAGCGAAGACGTGGTCGAGGACGGTGAACACGCTCGGCCTAGAATATTCCTAGTCACAAGGCTGTGTGATGCCGGAATACTGGAAGGTTATAGCGGCAAGCTACTTTGTGGTAGTAAGTCTGGCGGAACATCGATATAATATGCTTCTACCACCTGGGGCTAACACACATGCTAGGATATAAACCGGCGACCTTTTGCTTAGAATTAATCTATCCTTTACGCCAACGGTACTCTCAAACTTACAAACAATAAGTTTAAGAACAATGGCGTTTTCTTCAAAGAATTCTTCGAAATGTAATTTTTTATAGGTTATCCACAGAAGAGAGCGATAAACAGGTAATTTTAATTTTGGATTATTCTTCCAGTCCTGTTTGATTCCATAGTTCTGTTCGTGCTTCTCTTCCCACCCAGCTAATAAAATTAGTGCTTCCAACTTGGATGCAGGAAATTAATATGATTATTATTTATTTCAGGGATGAATTACTGCAATGCAACTTATGACTCCTTCCTATGCTGGCCACCCACGCTTGTTGGCGCCACGGTTTACCAGAATTGTCCTAAGGTCAAACTAAGCGATACCACCCGTAAGTGTAGACATGCTTGCGTGATGTGAATGATACCAGTAGTATCATTAGATATTTAAAAAAATCTTTACTAACAAGTCCAACAAATGTGGTTAAGCAAATAGGCATCTCACAAAAATAACAAATTATGCAATAATACTTTAGTAGGTTGGTATTTCAACTAATTGATCAAATAATATATCTAAAATAAATATCTTAAATAAAATATAAACTAGTTCGGACTAAGTATATATCAAAAATAAAAACGGGGTAGCGCTTTACCGCTATCTCACCAGATGTTAAGTGACGATGCGGTCGATGATGTAACGCTTACCCAAAAGATACCATTCACTCGCGACTTGAAGACTCCTAAATTGTATCTAATCGGAAACACAAACTCAGGCAGGGAAATCTAATACACTGAAAAAAACGGATATAGATCGCTGTCGGCTGATAATGGACACTAATCTGTTTCCTATTAGTATGCTAGAAAATCTACCTCCCACTTTGCCCGCAAAAATAGACCATTTTACTTCATAGTAATTGTAGCTTTTGATAGGTAAAAGAATATTTAATATTAGTCGAGTAGTTTTTTAGTTTATACATTACAAACAAACATACGAAAAAAACGTTTTTTCTCGAATATTGGTATAGACTCTGGGTAGGAAAATAGAGAATATAAAATATTTAAAATGTAGAATGTAACTGAATAAAAAATACCTTTTTTATTGATATAATTAACCGTTTTAAGTTTTGTTTTAAGAATTAACTATTTTAGGAATCAAAACATAAAAGCAAAAGCACATAAAGCAAAAGATAATAATAAAAGTTACGATTTTATTATACCTAGTGATAAATGAGACCTCATTTAGACAGGCTCTCTTACAAAATCCCGTGCTTTACAATTCTACGAAGATAGTCGCGATCCAAACATAAGAAACACATAATAATTGCCGTTGACTTCATATTTCCACGTGCAATTATTCTTAAAATCTTAAATTGGTAACATGGAACTAAAAAAAAACTATCTATCTTGACACATTCATTATTTTTTATCTCTTCGATATAATAATGTTGTGTGATGCGCTTAACAATGAACCTCTTGGTTTTTCTAGTATCTGTTAAGCCACCTTTAAAGCTTTTGTACAGGATGAATATCCCACAAAAGATGTCAGATGCACTTACAAGCGGCATGACTATACATAGTTTTGTAGTTGTTTGTGCTTGTGATAGCCGGCTGCCGCCACCTTGTAATAAGATAATAGACTTTTTTTACATGAGCTTAGTTTGACCGCACATATACTACATACATTACAAAATAACTACATACTTATATGAATTGTGCCATAAACAGTGAGTTTTTAGCAGTCAATTGATTCGGATAACACGCAAGTGAATGAGACATAGAAATTCATTTAAGTCGTGTATAAATACAATATCTAGTTGATAGAAATTCGAGTCGATGAAATATACTAAAATAATATAATAACCATAAATAGTGATACATTCTCGACATCTCGACATATTGTGGCCAATATGCGCTTAGCCTTAGGTATTGGTTGATCTTCCTATAAGGAGCGCGGAGTCAAGCAGATAGGTATTGGCAGGATATTGTTGTGTTGGGAATGTCGAGATTAATATTTAATGGCTTTAGCGAGGAGTAAGAGCCCAAGGCCAACAGACTATTTTTTTTTCACATTTAAAAACAATGTATTATAAGAAACTGTTAGTATGTACATTGTTATACACAATCCCAAATGTCTTGGTGATTCGCACCCACGCCTCCTAAGAAACATGCCAGGCACTGTAACCGTATCTAATTTAAGCAGTGCGACATCTCAGGTCGGCCATGAAAACTGTAATGATTTTAAAATGATTAACTTCGAAATAGTTGTCATAGATGGCAACTAAAATTAGAAATTATTAAAATACAGAGTACTCAAGCAATGCGTGAAAAATTAAGTTCATGAAGTCATTGCTTGTACAGATTAGACTATGTTAAGTGACAACTTGGTCAGACGTAAAATATAAACGCCTTATACGCCGTGGCTTCGTAGACAGGAATCGGATGCATACATTTGTGTCGGGCACGTAGCGCTGAACTGCTACCTCAATTTTTAGTTTTGTTCTTACCTATTTAGAATCACTCGATGCAATCAGCAATACCTAGAACTACAACAGACAGCATATCATAATATTGTGTCTGTTAAGGTGGTACGGAAGCATATCTTAATCTTATCAGAAATAGGCTTACACGAATTCCTCTCGTGCTCACTGTAACTTGCAAATGGCATAATCCATCATCAGCTTTTGCCGCGTCTAGCTTCTTTGTGGTGAAATAGAACCGATGCAGTATTGAATGCGTTGAAGTGTTCATTTAACAGTTTAAGAGATTCAAATATCCGAACTATGTATAATCATAGCCCCTGTAGGATGCATCTGCGCTCAGTTAACGGTTCGAACGAATTAAACAAGTTCTTACTTTGAGGAATTATTAAGTGGAGCAAATCAGATTTATCTAACGATTAAAATATCTACATAACATTTTGGTACTCAACAAAATAAAAAATATTGACTGTTGTAATTAGCGCTATATTAGGAAAACAAAAGTCTAACTAGTGTCACAGATTAAATAAAAGTACAGTTAGTGTTAATGTTAGCCAAAATGTCGATCCTAATGCTAGTCAGTATTGTTCTAGGACGATATATTGTTGTTCAGCACTGAAAGTGTCAATTTCGTCGAGCCTTCGTTCCGCCTCATCTTCTTAATAATTATGCCATTATTACTCACTAATTCGGTTGATTAACTTACCAAACGTTGCAATAGCGAATGAGTTTTAAGGTACAGCCACACAGCGGCGTCCTGCGATCTGCGGACGCGATCTCAGTACTTTTCAATTGTTTTCTGATCACGTTTGGTGTGAACCAGTCGGTACAAATACTACTGCGCTATCTGATCGCCGCCTAGATTACGCACGCAGGACGCTGCGGTGTGTCCGTACCTTGAAATATGCATTACAAAATTTAAAAAAGTTTTAAACTTGTTAATTCTTATAGGCTCAACAAAATTGCGAAAGCACAGCAAAGCTTATAACTAAAATTGTTTAAATCACCGTCATTATTTTAAATGCGAAAGTTATGTGGTAATTAGCCAATGTAATAGAATAAGACAATGGGATATTTTTCGCAGGCGACCACGCGTGCATCAACTAGCATTTATTTATGTTGAGAACCCATTAATTTGTAATTATTTCTCATTCGTCGGCAACTGTTGCGAGTGCCTATCATTAAGCCTTCCAACTGCGAATTCTTTAATGAACCGTAAATTAGTTATTTGTTGAAAGTATTATAAATAAATCAAACTATACCTAACTAGTTTTCAATTAGCCAGGTAAGAATCAATAATCATTTTAATAAACCTAAAATAAAACTACTTTATACAAATAATTTAAACAATGTCTAAAAAAAGAAAACGTAACAAAATGAATAAAAAAATAAGGAATTCTACAAAACTGAAAGTATTGGGACATTTTTTTTATATTCATATTTTTATTTATATATTTTTATATTTATATTCAGGGTTGGCTTTCCGAAGATGTGGTCTTGACGGGCTATGGCTTGGACGGCGGAAAAACGAGAGTAGCATAATGGGATGGACGAATTATACTCCGTGTTTTCCCCTAGAAGTCCAGAACCTATTGGAAAAAGTATATGATAACAGATCGGACCCACAGGTAAACTAGCCACCGCCATTTGTCGATGTTCGCAGTCACCGCTGTATATTAAAGCCTCGGAAACATGCCACACCAGCACTGCATTGGTCCCAAAATTCTATTTGAATCAGACATTTCTAATACAAAGAAAGATTTATATACGTATATAAGTCTCATGATATTCAAATAAATGGTATCTTGGGATGTTTCATGATACGTAGCTCCTAGATTGAAGTTTCTTAGCTGATAAATTAAATCATGCGAAGAAATAGAGCCACCGAACGTGCTGCTCTTAACTATATCGACAGTACTTTGAGTAAAAGATACTCATTTATATTAAAATGTTGCTCTAAATCTGTTTTCAGCATCATCCAGTGAATTTGCAAAGAGTAAACAAAGTTTGGACATATTATATGGAAACAAAAACAGAAATACCTACTTATGGATAAACAACTTTCAATTGTATTATTTCGTTGTTTTCTTGTTTCCTACTATTTTTTACATTTCTGGTATGAATGACCTATTTAATTTAAAAACTGTCTCTTTATTTTGATGACTTTTTTAAATATGAAGTTACACTTATCTCTCTTTCATGCATAATTTATCATTACAGCTTGCCTTGCTTTGTTTTCATTGTGTACTTATTTTATTTCTTTTTATGATTGTTGATATATGCACGCTATTAGTTTATTCTTTCCATAATTGTAGAACTTGTGTTTAGTAGATTGTATACAAGCCTTAAATACCATTAATATAAGCTTTATACATTCAAATAAAGTTTTAACAACTTAAAAACATTGTTTGAAATTTAGCACGCAATTAGCATTATTATTGTATCAATTTATCGCCATCATTATTACACAGTACACAATTAACGTGTGCCATAACTATACACTTTCGGCCTTACTAATAAAAATTTGCCTATACATCTGTTAAACGGTTGTACAGTTGCACAGTGAATGAGCGCTAAACACGTGTCAATCCATTGTTTGACTAATAAACGTTGAATAGGCGGTGGGTATCTACATAGACGTTTAACACTTTTTTCTTTTTCATCTGGCAACTATTAGTCAATTCGTTTCGAAACTGTTTTCGTCTTAAATAGTTCCGTAAATTATTTTTTCATAAAGTTTACTAATTATTTATATTAGTCATGAAATTTTGTTTTAAGAATGCAATATTAATCAAACTACATTGTTTTTAGAACTTTTTGTTGAAATTTGTTGATATAATGGAAAATATTTTCTTTTAGTAGGAGTGAAAGACTTAAAACAAATTTTAGAACGAAACACTCAAATTGACTGTTATCCTCTGTCTACGCTGTTGACATTGTATCCATGGAGACTAGCGGTCTCCATGGCTACAATATAAACATGATTGTAGCCATCTTTTAATAAATTGTCAATTTCCAAAGAGAATGTAATCACTGCGTTTAGTTTGTTCCACATAGCTTTTCGTAAACCTGTAATTTGTATTTCAAATGGAAAATCTAAATTGTTCAAACAAATGGATCTGCACGGTCTTCATAATGTTTTCGATTTTTTTATTTGCCTCCTCTATCTCCCAATGGTCAAATATGTCAAATTATTTATGTAATCCATTTCAATGAGAACAAATCTAACACATACAAACGATCCTCAAATAACAGCATACTTTTTGAAGTTTGAAGAATCAAAACGTTTATTCACAGAATACTAGACACAGATTCAATCATAGTTACTATGTCTAGACATGAATTTGATCAGCTGATAATAGAGAAATCCGCCATTTTAATCCTTTACACACTCGCTAAACTAGGGTCCCAGGCTGTTTAAGAAATGATTAGCCTCCTTTGATAATGGCACATCTGTATACCAACTTTATCCAACGCTTACGTCAAAAATATTTTTATTGGTCAGCTTTTGTGGTATACAACGTGTACACAGAGTGAAAAAAACTTTATTAGTAAGGCCGCTAATGTTTATAAATATTACTAGTAAACTGTAGCTAATATAGTTGTATTTGTGTCAATCATTAAACTACGTGTATGCGTGCGTATTTGTGTACATGCCTGTGTGCGTGCGTGCGTGCAAGCGTGCGTTGGTGCGTATGGGAGAGCGTCCGTGCGTGCGAGCGTGCGTGTGTGCATGCGTGCGTGTATGAGTGCGTGCGTGCGTTCGTGCGTGTCCACCAGAGCTGTGTGAGGAAGCTGAGGGAAACGCGAGGTAATAACTAATAGTATAAGTGCATTTAGATGCTGCTTCGCGCTGAGCGCAGTTTTGTTGGAAAGGGCTTAGTAGAGCGAGCTATTTTTACATACAAAACATGCGAGGAATGTGTTGCGAGGATGGTGTTGCGAGAAGGAGAAAAACAGACATTGTTTTGTCGTCACATACATTCACAGCTCATGTAATAACTTATACTAGTTTCATAAGTAACTCACAATGTACATAATGTCGTAATGTACATAATACATAAACTATGTGAGCTGAGCTAAACCAGCGTAGATAATAAGTTTTAGTATGCGAAAGTGTAAAATATGTTAACTAAGTGAAATGTAACAGGATACCTTAGGTTAGGGGACCAACTACGAAATCTGAAATATTCTTATCTAACTATAATGAATAGAGCGAAACGCGATTCTACGGTTGTATAGCAGCATCTCTTTCTTTTCAGCATGGTAAGGTTAGAACAAGAATTTGCAGATTTTGTGGTAGAACTTTTTTCTACGAAATGGACTAGTCGTGTTACTCTAGTTGACGCTTTAATATCATAAATCAAAATTTACAAATAGATTAAGTATATTGTGAATATCATACAAATGAATGTTTATACTTTTATATTAATAGTCACTTACAAATGGAAAAACAATTGTTAATTATGAATAATTTGGATCACATAAGATAATTTTTTTTCTCTTGTTTCAGACCAAATTTCAGATAGCTCAAAATACACGCAATATGGAAATTATTGGCTTTAGTGTGTCTCTCGTGGCACTGTTGCTGTCTTTATTCATCTTCATGTATTTTAGGTAAGTTTAGCTTCAGATTACAGTAAATATTCGTTTGCCTTCAACTGGACCTTAGAATACAAGGACCTTACAATACAAAAACTTCTAAATGTTTTTCTGTCTGGAGATATGACCAAAAGTTTGAACTTAGTGCAATCTAATGAAAGTCTATACATTTATATTTTTTGATATGATTATCTTTTAATAAAGAAGAGTTGTTTGTTCTGAATGCAGGTATCCTCATAAATCTTTTCTATCAAAACGTCAATTTACCGACGATCTTGTAATCTAATATGAGACTAAGTTTCTGCTCCATTATATTCAAAGAAAATTAAATATGTCAAGATTTCACTACTCTCGTTTCCTTACATATTCTTCTGTCTTGCCGAATCTTAATCAGTTTCTTAACTCCCAAAATACTGATAACGTTATTATCGGTTTATGATCTGTTTCAGTTACCTATATCTTGATACAAATACAAAATTCGGACGATTGACATTTGAAAACGTATAAGGTCTTTTTACCCGTCTTTTAAACGTTGCCTTTTATGGCTTTGCTAATTTCAAGACGTTTGATTGCAGCTTTTACAGCTTCATCTTAGAACGATTCGCGGTATTCCTTCGAAACCCCTACAATTTCTTTGAACTGCAATTTCTACGTGAATCGCGTGGTCCGCAAGAAATTGTTAGCCTCTAGGTTACACAATTTCTTGCTAAACACCTACAAGTTGGAGGCTATCGAGTGCACACACTTATTGTGAATATGTTGGGTCTGAAATTTATCAGAGTAGCTTTTCAATGCATCGCAAACGTTTTTTAGAGAGAGCTTTCAGTCTTTGTTTCAACTGCCGCTTTAATTAGTTTCTTGGCATGTAATTGACTTACGCCTGTTATATTATTATTATTATTAAAAACGGTTGTACACTCACGGGTTTTTTATCGGAATTGCTCCGACCAGTTTCGGACATGTTTGATGTCTTTCTTCTGGGAGCCACGTCTACCGCAAGCTCCTCGCGCAACAAGCTTCGGCACGTAACGCCTGTAATATTGTGTTTTATTAGCTTTTTATTAGCTTCACCTGTATGTTTGTATGTTTTAAACGGCCAGATTTCGTTCAAACTTTGTAGATTTATCGAGGACCGATGACAATGCACTCATTTGATAAAATTATTCCATTCTTCAATTAGCAAAATATAATTTTGGTCATTTTTCGTGAATTTCAGATACGAAACTACGTTTTTTATAGGTATTTAGAGTTTCTTTCATCCAAATACCTATAAAAGTTTCAGGAAATCACTTTATTATCTGTAGAAACACCCCTCGGAACTAAACCACCGCCTTTTACAGCGATAAAGCCCATAAAAAACAAAATTTCGTTTCTTAAAGAATCTTAACATAGTCGAAAAAAGCACCTATACCCGTGAGCTAATACAAACAGATTGATTTTTTTTTTCATTTTATTTTATGAAAAAAATTATAAATAAACCAGACTAAAAAGTAGAAAATAAATAATAGTTTAAAAAAACTAAAAAACACGCTTTTTATAGAAAACCGAACTAAAAAATAGAAAATAAATTTTAATAAATTTAAATTAAGAATAGTGTTAAAAATTTCAATAAATATAAATTAATAATAGTGTGAATAAATAAAAAAATATTTTATTTAAAAAAATGCGTGAAGTGCATTGTGTCAATAGTTATAAATATTTTATTGACAGATATGAGTAGAGTGATTATCATTTTGATAATATCTTAAAAGTACCCCACGCATTTTTTTAAATAAAATATTTTTTATTTATTCACACTATTATTAATTTATATTTATTGAAATTTTTAACACTATTCTTAATTTATATTTATTGCAATTTTAACACTATTCTTAATTTAAATTTATTAAAATTTATTTTCTATTTTTTAGTTCGGTTTTCCATAAAAAGCGTGTTTTTTAGTTTTTTTAAACTATTATTCATTAAAGACAGGCAAGCCGTACTCTATTGTTTTACCTAATGTTATTATAATTAAAATAAATAGATTTGTGCAAGTAACGACAACTGACTATACCTACCCACAAAGCGCATATATCGCAAACCATCTACTCATCTGGCTGTTATTGAAAGTTATTATATATAATAACTCGATTAGGTAGTTCTAGCCGCAGTCGAAGCGTAATCTCCAGTAGTCAATAGTAATCTCTTTAGCACCACCCAGGGTCTGTGTGGCTTATAAAAGCTGGTGCGTAAGTCGTTACGCACCAGCTAGCGCTTAGCGATGACCCTTTTATTATGTGACAATGTCTCATATTGATTGGCCCTAAAATAATAGGTTATTTTATTTCAGAGCGCTGCATAACTGTCGAACGAAGATTCATGCAAACCTATTCCTTGCAATGATCATACAAGTGATTGTGAGACTAGTATTGTATGCAGATCAAGCCTTTGCTTACGATGACCCTAAGACGCTAAGTGGTATCGCCAGCGTTGTGAGTAAATTTATTCCTTTTTATAGAAAGCTCCTCACGATTTGTATTTAACTAGTTTCAATATTTTTTATAAAGCTATTGGGAAAAAAAAATTAAGAAATTCTAGGGAGAATAAACCGGCCAAGTGCGAGTTGAGCTGGTGCATTGAGGGTTCATAAACGCACAAACTTGTCTTTTTTGCTCTAGCTAAAAGACAAACTAGGTTAAATGACAAGCCTTCAAACTTCGCCGATCGATCCCTAAACACGGTTATTGCACCAACCGCAAAATTATAAGTTTTTTTTTTTTTTTGTTTTACTACATATTATTTATCAATTTTAGATTTTTACATTAAATGTTCCTACTCAAACATTGCTTCATGCCACGATTTTTGGTCAGCGAGAAGTACCCTAGAGGTTTTGATTCCTTAGTGAAATTGCAAAATTTGCGACCTAAAAACTATGAAAATATACGGGACCATCAACAAGGTAACTTATATAAAAAATGAAAAGACCAACCGTGTGGTCATACCTTAAGATGACATCGAGTTTATTATCTAAGAAGAAACATTTCAAATAGATTAAGCTACGCATTTAGAAATACCAAAGGAAGGCAACTGCGTGTGACGGATTATTAATTCAATTGTTACAAGTAGAGGCACCTTTGTTCTACATGAACTCGGTACTTGTGTAGCAAATTTCTTGTGTTTAATTGTTTATTACGTATAATACTTCTTAAACTTGTGAAGTACTTTTTTTAAGGTTCCGTACCTCAAAAGAAAAAGGAAACACTAACAGGATCACTGTGTCTGTCCTTCTGTCAATACATTATTTCTCAGGAACGTGTAGTGGTATTAAGTTTAAATGTACATCAAGTCAACGCGATCAATAGATATGACCGTTTATGTAGCATTTATAAATAAAAAACAAAATACTTTTTGGAAAAGAAAAATATTTCATGACAACAAGACAAACAGATTTTTTTGTCAAAAAAACTATTTAATATGCAACGGATATCACAATATTTACATTTCAATATAATATTATTTGAGTTGTGGACAAACAACATTTTTACCACTAGAGCAACATTTTCGTTAGACTTTCAACCTAATTTAACATAATGCCGGGACCCGTATCCAAACAACAATTAATAATACTGTTTGTCGATATCTAAGTTGATGTTATGAGATACTATGTAAATACGAGTAATTAGGTATCTATACGAATTCACAAATTGTGTACGCAAGAGCTTAGTACTTATGAATCAATACAAAACTATATCTTGAAGTTGTTGCCATGCCCTTGTAGTTTCAGTTCCACCTTATGAAACAAATTATTGTTGATATTAAGCTGTATATTGATACGTCACTTACATACTATTCGTAGCTTATATCCGATACTTATTAAGTATATATGTATAATAAATAAGATAATACTATATATTGTACGTTGTTCAAAGAGGTTTAATGGCATATTTATAAAAATCGGATGTAGAAACATTGTACACGAATTAAATTAGTATTCTATTTCGCTGGCATCTCTATAAAAGCAAAAAAAGTCAAAAAAGCCAGTCGCAACATTACATTGAAATAGAAACAGATGCAAAAATTGTTCTGTTAGTTTACAGGCGTAAAAAATGATTTACGGGTATCGAGGCACGTCAGTTACACACGTGTTGACTTCAATTCGCCAGCTAGTCGTTGATATCGTAATAGCTGTGCTCCGAGCTTTTACTCGCGTAGACATCGTTTCCATGAGAATATCGGCGTAAAAAGTATCCTCTGTGTTATTCCAGGGTCTAGGCTATCTATATATTTCAGCTAAATCGCTTCAATGGTTTTAGCGTGAAGTAGTACCAAAGATACATAGAAACTTTCGGCTTTATAATAATAGTAGGAAGTAGGATAGCAGGATACGCTAGTGTTTGAACTTAACACCTATTCGTAAGTGATGATGCGGTCGAGGATGGTAGCACGCTAGGCTTAGAATGGGAACTTTCTCTGTAACACTTTAGATGTTTTGGCTACAGATTTTCCAGCTTGAGGGTGGTATCTGGCCAGGCAGACACTAAATAGTGTCTTACTACCATGCTGGGTTGGGGTCTATTAACAAAGTTATCTTACTCCGAAGGGCTTCTGTGAAATATGCACATACATTTCTTATAATATACATTCTGCCCCGCATAGCGCTACATTATAGTCACGCGAAACTTAATAAGAGACACTAATACAAAATACGCAATAATGAATAAATTAACACAATTTTATCAATGCCCATAGTTTTAGGTTTGTTATGCCTTCATGTCGATATGAGATGAGATAGTGATCAAAAGCTTGCCTATAATATTTAAAATATAATATATACATTTATTTACCATACAGACTATAAGTTGATAAGCATAAAATACACAAAATGCACAAAAAGCGGCAATGACTAAGGCGTCGGCCTGGCGATCGAGAGGTCGTGAGTTCGATCCCCACTCATTGCACTATTGGCGTGAACAAGCATATTTAGCTTAGTTGAAGGGATTAATAATATTACTAGTAATGTGCAACCTACATAGCTAGTTAGCTTTATAAAAAATAAACACAAAGTAAAAATAGATTAAATAAATATATTTGCTGTGTCCTAGGGCAATACTAATTTAAAAAGCATCCTAGCACATAGGACACACAGTTATTAACTATCTCAGAAAACTGTAACAACATTTATATACAGATAGACAAAATATACTTACACTTTTGTAGATTGGCGGTCAGTTTAGTACACTGAAACACCAATGCAATTTTATAAAGCCATTCATTAAAGTATAAAACATGCTTAATCAAAGACATTGTTACAGTACTATCCTAGGAATCTGCCAGTATATACGAGCCTTATATATTGACCGTAATTTAACATACTCATGTAAACATATCAACTTGCCACTTTTCCTAATGGATACTAAGTAAGTCATTATTATTCCTTCCATGAAATATGTGACCACGTGTCTTTGAAGTACTATCACAATTTCAATAGTGTATTACCACGTCAAATCCTGACTGAAGGCAAATTTTGTGTCGTATATCGTTTTACGTCTTTATGTTTATATTCTTCATTTCCTCACATCTTCCAAACCACTAGACGGATTAGGAATCCGTCTAGGGGTGAATTAAGTCATATCGTTAAATTTGTTGGTTGATGTGGTGACCTTGTTGTCTTCGCAGGCAGAGTCGGGAGCGGGAGGCGGAGAAACAAACAACTCATTTGGAGTCTCAATAAAATCTCTATTTAATAAATATTACCGCTTAAATACATTCTAATAGTGCTGATACGTAATTGACCCAGTTTCGCACACAGACATTTTGCTATCGTTGCAACTTACCCCTACAAATTTATCGGAATAGCCAAAGGTATTGAGATAGGTGACAAAAAAAATACAGCTATCTGAGATGCCATTATGATGATACTAGCTGTGCCCGCGACTTCGTCCGCGTGGAATAGTGTCTTTGGGTAGCATTTTTAATTATTTAGGCTAATTATTTTACAAATAAGGCACATGCGTATCCCACCTATCCTATACCGCACCATACCACGCCGCGCAAACCCCCCTCCTTTCCTCTCTCCCTCTCTCTACCCCCACCCCCCCCCCTTTCCCCTCACTTCCCTCTCTCCCTCCCCTGTTCCCCCTTCCCTCCCCTGCCCTCTCTATTCCCCCACTCCCCTCCCCTCACCTTCCCCTCACTTTCCCCTCGCGTCCCCTTTCCCTCACCTTCCCCTTCCCTTCAACTCCTCCGCCCCCTCCCCCTTCCTTCCACCTCCCCTCCCCTCCCACCCCCGTCCCCTTCCCTCTCACAAACTTTGAATGTCATACTTATTTATGTCGAATCAACAGCTTAAACAATAAATTTCAAGCTTCTAGCTTTAAAAATGACGATACTTTCATACAACTTTTCATCCCCTTACAATGTAAGTAAAATGTAGCCTCTGTCCTTTCTCAGGCTCTAAACTATCTGTGTACCAAATTTCATTTAAATCCGTTTAGTAGAACATTCACATAAACCTTACATATTTTCATACAAACTTTCATCCCCTATTACCTATTGTTATTTTTACACCCTTGAAGGTAAAACTTTTACAAACTTTGAATGTCATATTTATTTCTATCGAATTAACAGCCTAATAGTTTTAAGCTTTTAGCTTTAAAAATGACGATACTTTCATACAACTTTTCATCCCCCTTTTCAACCCCTTACAACCCTCTTTTCGCATTCAAAAGTAGCCTATGTCCTTTCTCAGGTTCTAGACTATCTGTGTACCAAATTTCATGTAAATGTGTTCAGTGGTTTTGGCGTGAAAGTGAGACAGACAGAGTTACTTTCGCATTTATAATATTAGTTAGGAAGTTAGGATTTAGACGTGACAAAAGTGGTGTAAAGGAATAACGAACATCCATTCCTTCTCACAAACTTTCACATTTACAATATTACTAGATGCTCTCCGCGGCTTTGCCCGCATTTAATCCTAGTTATACACCTTCCTCTTGAATCGCTAGTACAATAATATATAATGTAATAGCAGTTCACTAGATCACAGAATGTGATCCCTGCGTTTTATTGTGTCTATAGGCAGACTTTGGAATTTACCATATACATTGTACCTATTCCTTGTTTACTAATAGAACCTCGCCCTGCTATACTAATAGCATCCATTGTGTAGAGTTGAGGCGTGCGGGAAACTATCAGGCGGAATCAATTAATATATGGTCATGGTTATGGGAAGGGCAAGAACACGTATTAATATGATAAGTTTGAGGAAGAGACAGGGGAAATTAATCGAGTCCAGGCTTCACTGGCAGCCCTCGTAGATGTCGTAGACAGTCGTAGCACGTAGCAGCGTAGCTGATGAGGCCAATGGGAATATATCAAAATTACTATGAATAAAGGAGCGATCTCTTCCATGCTACCATTTTTTTTACAGTAGATAAGCAAGAGCTTGACCACTATCTTACCGTAGGTTGGTTAGAGTGACTTATGGAGGTATAGATGATTAAAGTACCTGACGGTGAGTAAAGAACTTGCAGACGATGCTCCACGAAGCCGAAACTAGCCAAATATCCCCTAGTTTAGCTCGCATTATTTTTTATCATCTTAAAGAAACAGATTATCGGCTTATTCTAGCTTCGTAAGCCATTGTCCTGCTGTGCATTATTCACTGCCCGATACCACTGCCTCACTGACCCAAACTGAAAGGTATTTTTGAGGGCCCGGTGGCGTAATCGGGAGAACGGTCGGCTTTGATGCCAGAGGTACCGAGTTCGGAAGACCCCGGCGTGCACCAATGGATTTTTCCATCGAAAAATGTATGTGCGCTTTTCACAGTGGACCTCCGGTGAAGGAAAAACATCGTTAAGAAACCAACAACCCCCGTATGGTGGTAGGACACTATCTAGTGTCCGCCTGGCCAGCTACCACCCTCAAGTTAGAAAATCTGTCGCCAAACATCTAATGTGTTCCGGCAGCTATCCTTGAGAGCCAGTTCCCATTCCAGGCCTAGTGTGCTTACCATCTTCGACCGCATCATAACTTACCAACAGGTAAAATAGTGGTAAAACGCTAGCATATATGATATTAAAAAAATCAATGAATTATATTAAATTATATTCAATACTTCTAGGAATTACAAAAAAATTACCATCATTCCTCTATATCCTTGTTTAGTCGAGGTGACAACTTCACGTCATGTGATTGTGGCTTATCAACCTTGGACTTCTCAATAAAATGTGCCAAGTGGTAGTCGCATATGTAGGTTCTTTTACAATTTCGGATAATTATAACACAAATTATTCTCATATTGTTATATTAATTTTTCGAATTACAGTTTTGAGCCAATTTCGACAATTTATGTTAACGACATAGGAAAATTAATTTTAAAGTTAAGTAGTAGCCTAGTTGAAGCTAAGCTTATGTTCACTTGTTGACGCTATGGATTTGAACTTTGTCATTGTTTTTCTTTACAGCCCTATTTATGCGAAGCTTTCTACATCCTCCTCGAGTATGCCATTTCAGCAATGTTTTGCTGGATGTTCATCGAAGGTATTGCATAACTACTAATTCAGCATTTTTGGTGTAAATCCTTAACTGACGCAATGAACTGGCAAAAATAAGCACTTTCTGTTCTACCAGGTTTTATTATGTTTAATTTAATGAGTCGGAAACAAGTAACCCTCATTATGGTAAATGGTAGCCGCCGCCAATAAACAACTTTGAGTATCTTAAGAAATAAGAAGGTGAACACCTTAAACTTGATATGGAAAATTACTCCTGAGGCATGTGAAGTCTTTCCTAAAGTTTTTTTGTTATTGTATGTTGCATTAAGGCTCTACACGATTAATGTAAAAAGCCAGTTTAAATGTATTAAAATAGTTTAAGTTTTCGTAGATTCAAGTAGTAAAGTCGAATCAAAGTAAGTAATAAGCGGCAATAGCCCAATGGATAGGGTGTCGGACTGGCGATCGAGAGGTCGTGAGTTCGAACCCCACCCCACCCATTGCACTATTGACGTGAACCCACTCCAGACACAAGCATATATAGCTTAGTTGGAGGGGTTAACAAGAATACTAGTAATGTGAAACCCACATTGCGAGTAATCTTTACTAAAAAAAAAAAAAAAAAAAAAAAAAAAAAAAAAAAAAAAAAAAAAAAAGTAATAAAAGTCAAGTTTAAGTAATACTGTCAACTGTACAGAGTTGCACCATCTTACTTTAACTATAACAAAAGTCAAAAATCAGTCAAACTCCATACAAAAACACCGGTTTTATTTATAGTTACCTACTTAGTTTAAGCAACTTAAGCGATAGTAATGGCTTGCTGTGTTTTGTATTGTACAGTAAAATTTTATTTTAAGGGCTGTACCTCCATCATGTGGTCACGGCAAACGTGATGAGGGAGCGAGGATCCTATCGGTGGCATTACCTGCTTGGATGGGGCCTTCCCGCCATCACCACTGGCATCTGGGCGGTTGTCACCGCGATGCATTACCGTAAAGCGAACGTACATCAGTAAGTGCTACTTTTTAACGACTTCAAAAATGAGGTGGTTCTCAAATTGCCTAGTTTTTTTATATATTGAGTTTTTGGATATCTATGAATGCAATATTTTTAACTGTTAAAAATAATGAAACACCACGAAGATGACCACATGACCAAGACCCAAAAACTGTGAAAATTGAAATAAGTTTTTCTATCTCTTAGATGCTGGTATGGATACAACTTTTTACCAGAGTACTGGCTGTGTCAAGGACCAAGATTAGTTAAAGTATTGGTAAGAAATTTTTTTTTATATCTTATAGGCTAGCGTATAGCCATTATATCGCCTGGTGGTAAGCGATGATGTGGTCGAAAATGGTGATTACGCTAGGCCTACTATATGTATATATGATGATATACAATACTTTGACCTTTAAGGGCTGTGAGCTGCCGGAACACTGTAAGTTTATGGCGGCAGATTTTCACCTTGATTAACTATTTTTTTTTACTTGGTGGTAAGCTACTTTTTGGTAGCAAATCAGGTATAATATCTTCTGTGGAAATTTTAAAAAAAAAAAGCTTATAGGCTATGAATGGTTACTTGTAAATTGATAAACAACCTCTTGTCATCTCGCGTACTAGACGGCTACGACTCCGGCCAGTGGCCGTAGGAGGTTATCTAATGAACACAGCACTCGGTCGCGAGCCTTCAGAGCCTAGGTATGACTTGTTGATGCTTTTCAAGAATTTTCAAAAGTCGTAGAGAAAAATTTGTTAGTGATGTACTCAAATTATCTTGAGATGTTAATAATCAATTACAAATAACCTTGTGTTTAAAATGTGTGTGTTTAATGAATATATATAAACGCCGATATTGTCATCGACGACCGGCAATTTCGTCACAAATTAAAAGCTTGATAACGCATCTTAACACGTCTTTTGAGCACACATACGAATACAAGCTCCAGCTGTGATATTGTAGTTTAAAACCGACTTTCAAAAGGAGAAGATTCTTGTCTCTATGTTTTTTTTTATGTTACTTACGTGATTACTTCGCCAATAGTAAACCGAATCGAATGATTCTCTCTTTAATTGGTAGGGTACATATCCAAGGTGGTATTCATTATAATTTCATCGAGATCATATCTCCAGAGATAGAAGAAGATCCTAGAACACCTTAAACTGTTTTCAGTACGAAGTTTGAGGTGTTTATGACTAGCGCGGCATTTAAAGTCGGTTTTTTCGTTATGTAAAAGTTCTGTAATTATATTAAAAGCCTGAATTAAATAAACCGTGTTAGTATGTATAGAGTATATAAGTCAAATCTTTGAAGCTAAATTAGAACCACCTCCTGACGTTCGATCGGACTCAAATTTTGTATACTTACGTATCTTCTGTGACATGCAACCATCGAGCTGACCCGATAATGAAGCCGGGCTGTAAGGACTGGAACAATAGAATAAATTATAATCCTACGTACTGAAGACTTACTCCGTAAAGGTACGGACACACTGCAGCGTCCTGCGTGCGCGATCTAGGCAGCGATCAGATAGCGCAGTAGTATTTGTACCGACTGGTTCACACCAAACGCGATCAGAAAACAATTGAAACGTACTGAGATTTTGCCCGCAGATCACAGGACGCCGCAGTGTGGCCGTACCTTTAGAAAACGCGTTTGACTTCTACTTGACATAAGAATTGACTTGACATAAAACTATCTTTTCAAGATTAAATTGTATTCTAATATTATGTTTCTTTGAAGTGTCTCACACGTCTCACACTTTATATTTTTGTAAATTGTTAAACACAATCCAAAATTTCATCGTACCGACGGGACTTGAACCCGCAACCTCCGGAATGAAAAAAAAAATATATATATTGGATTGTGTTTAACAATTTACAAAAATTGTATTCTTACCAAAAAATGATTAATTTATTTTCAATGATTAATTTATTAATTTTAAAACTTAACGTTTGTTTATGGTCTGTTGTACTAGATAATGTTTTTATAATTATGAGCAAATAAAGAATTGTTTATTTATTTATTTAATTATGTTATTTTCAACGACCTTTGCTTTAATAAATTAGAAATATTTTAACCAAAATAATAAACAAACGTAGACATCTCAGTCGGTTCGCATTAACCTAGCAAGTGTAGTGAAAATATCTGTTTAATGAAAATGACTTATATTGTTTACCATAACCATACCGTGACCTTTATGAATAATAAGATAGTCATAGACAAATAGTATGATATATTATAATAAATCATTACCAACCTCAGGCATATTAACACAGGGACCTTCAGAAGCAGGAAAACTTTTTTTCGTATTATCTTTGATTATATTCGTTTTTGAGAGGAATTGTATCAGAGGCAATTAAATATTACAACGTACAGTATACAGCTTCGAAAAATTAAAATACAAACAGGAAAATACACGTAGGTACTTGAAATTCTTAATATTTTATTATTTACGAGTGGGTAGACTGTACTTATATTTAGTCTAATTAGGGAGCTTAGTAGAGTACGAAATACAGCCGAAAATGATCGTACAAAAAACAAAAGAATCGAATTCACGTGTCTCACGAGTTAAGTAGCAAATATGAAGTGTTTGTTTCTATATCATATACATAGCAGCCCGCCCCGGCTTCGCACGGGTAGAACATATATGCCTACAAAATTTGCATCAGTTTGTTGCATCCAATATAAAATATTAACATATTTAACAATCATCGTCATATTTCAACCAATTTACACAAAATCTTAACGAATTATGCACCTAAGACCTAAACCTTCCTCATAAACACTCTGGCTATTGGTGAAAACCGCATGATAATCCATTCAGAAGCTATTGAGATTATTGCGAACAGACAAACAGACGCAGTGATGGACATTGTTTTATAATACTTACGTAGGGATATTGGACGGCCCTTTGGCGTGAAGGATAGTTACCCTGATTCTGACCCGAGTGTCGTTGGTTCTAATCCTAGCTATATACCTACCAATGAAAGTTTTATGTGCATTCATGAATCATGGGTTTTCGTGGGATCATTAAATTTACCAATAATTAAGATAGTTTAAAAACTAAAACAACTGACTTCAATGCCCCGCGAGTCAATTTCAGTAGCAAGTTTGAGACGTTTATCGTCATATCTCTGAAGATACTAATTACATCTCAGTGAAATTACAATGGGACCACCTCGGAAGCGTACCCTACCGATTACAAAAATAATCATTCGAATCGGTTCACAATTGACGGAGTAATCGCGTAACATACACACACAAAAAAATAAAGAAAAAGAAATATACAGTCGAATTGAGAACTTCCTTCTTTGTGGAAGTCGGTTGAAATGTAGCTTCCCACCAATGAGAACATCAGCCGCCGTAACCTTACGGTAACGTACCAAAAATTAGGGGTATTATTAGGGGAGGGGTTTAATGTGTGTATCTGTGTGTCTGTCTGTAGCATCTTAGCACCCAACCGGATGAACCGATTTTGATTTAAAGTTGGGGTATTATACGTTTAACGTGTGTATCTTTGTGTCTGTCTGTAGCATCTTAGCACCTAGCCGGATGAACCGATTTCAATTTTATTATTGATGGTTTTTTTTTTACAGATGTCGTCATCGAGAGTGTTCTTAGCTTTGATTCATGAAAATTCGTTTAATCGTTATAAAACTATGAGCTTTAATCAACTTTCATAGGTCTGATCAATTCGAAAATCCTCTTCTTCAACGATATTGTAAGAACATGGAAGCATTGACCTGATCTCCTGGACTCTACAGAATACTCAAATCCTCACCAACTTACAGCTCAGATTTTAAATATCGTGTTTAGAGTCATTGGAATGCTTTTAATGAAAAGATTATACATAGATCAATCGGGGTGGTTCAAAATATTATATTATATATATATACTAGTATATATAGATCATTATTATTTTATACAATAGATCATATTATCATACTATATTGACTTCAAATTGATTGTGATCGGTGGGGATCTACAGAATAGCTAAGCTTATAATAATATTTTCATAGTAACTATGACCTATTCTTTGGTTTCACTACAAATATTTTATTAATTTTGCGATGTGTGTATGTGAAATCCGTGATATCTTCTAGAGTTTTCATTTGAATTATATACTGTAAAGGACAAATCTATAATATGTGTCCAAGCTAATTAACGTAATTATTTGGATAAGAATTAATACTATATACTTGAAAATAGCCCTGGAAGTTATGTAATATTTTTTAACAAAAAATTAAAGATTAAAATGGTTACTGTGAGTCAACCTTAAGAGATAGACATGCTGTCGCGGACTTTTTTGTAGGTCTTATTAAGTTGTACAACTCTTCCATAAAAAATATTCTTCCATCTGTTTTCAATTGAGCAGCGTTCGTAAGAAACGTGTTTTTTCGACCGTTTTTTGTCGACTTAGGTTGCAAATTAGGTCTCCGCGAATGTACTTTCGATTTAAACGGGATAATATATAGCCTATTTTTATTTCGAAAGTCCAATCTATATATTAGTGAAAGAATTTTTCAAATCGGTCCCGTAGTTTTTGAGCCAAATCATTACAAACATACAAAAGTACAAAAGTACAAAAATACAAAAATACAAATGTTCTCTCATTATAATATTAGTATAGATATAGATAAAACATCGCCATAAACATCACCCATATGTTTTGTTTTTTACTATTTCAAAAAGAAAAAAGTTACGTACAATACACATGATAGTGCACCATGCGAAATGGTTGATGCTCTTAAGGTACGGACACACTGCGGCGTCCTGCGATCTGCGGGCGCGATCTCAGTACTTTTCAATTGTTTTCTGATCGCGTTTGATGTGAACTAGTCGGTACAAATCACAGAAATAGGAGTAATTCCTATTTCTATGGTACAAATACTACCGAACTATCTGATCGCCGCCTAGATCGCGCACGCAGGACGCTGCGGTGTGTCCGTACCTTTATAGATACTGCGGCTCAAATAACTTTTTTTCACAGATTAATTTGCTGTTTCTTCTGAACATCCTACGCGTTTTGATTCTAAAACTGAATAAAAGTGAAAACTCTGAGATGGATAAAATAAAGTAAGTATCGGTATAATAAATTTATCGTAGTCTCTATGCGTTTTGTTTTTATTTTTAATTTATTTTATAGTTCTCGCACCTCCCACGATACAAATATTTTTCATATTATTTTATGCCAGGATATGCAGGGCGCTCACCTGGAAGCAAAGACATATGTCAATTTTACCATGGAAACGATTTTTATGCTTTAAATAAATACTATGTGGTACGCAAAAATCTGGCTTGGCAGAATTACGCACGTCTCTACTCTGTGGACTCTATCATATCGTTGACACAGAACAGATAATAATACTACGTATCGTTGATCACATCTTCACTTAACATTAGGTGAGATAGTAGTCAAACTTTTGCTTATCTACTATAAAAAAAATATTTAGGTGCCATTTAACCGGTTCCCGACAAAGTTTCAGATAGTTATTTGACGCTATAGTAATATAATACGATTATCATATATTAGGCTTGAATCTGATCCTAAGGATCATTTTCACCTAGGATGATGGATTATTTCTAATAGGTCTATCTCCAGATAGGCCGATGATGCTGGCCCTTAGTCTCCTTTGAATTATATTTTCTTTGATTTCAATGGATACTACCCAAATATCAGTTTAGCTAAAATATAAACTCCAAGGTGCTTGTTAATATAAATCTCAATGCAATTGCGCCCTCCATCACTGAGAGGCGAACTTTGTATTGCCTGGTTTTTCTGTCATGTGAAAGTGTATGTATTTTTTGCTTTACAATCGACGTTAACCAATATTCACTATCCATGACGATACAATCAATCGGAACACAATTTTCGGATAAGCAAAATCCCGAATACAAATCAGCAAATCAGTACTTAAATTGGGTCGTTCTATGATCATTATTTTATAACACTATACTTATTGCAGAAAGGCAGCTCGGGCGGCTTTGGTCCTTCTTCCACTTTTGGGTATCACGAACATCCTGAACATGGTTGAAGCTCCTCTGGACGGCAGTGTTCTGACCTTTGGTGCCTGGTCTTACACAACTCATTTCCTGCGCTCATTCCAAGGACTCTTGATCGCGTTGATCTACTGTTTCTTTAATGGCGAGGTGAGTGCAATGAGTCATTTTCTTTAAGGGCGTAAGAGATAGGTTTTGAAGACAGTCATCATCAGTTCACTGATAGAATTTACTGTGTGCAATCCTCATAAATATAGAAATATTCATAGAAAGTTATAAACAGTCCATAATTAAAGAGTTTTAGATAAATGCAGATTAAAAATGCCCTTTCATACGTCTAATTACATCAAATAGACCATTTCAATAATTATTCTAAATATTAAAAGCATACTTAATTCATTTACTTAAAATAAACTGGCTAAGTGCAACTCGGACTTGCACTCGTAGGGTTCCGATTCCGTACCACACTACAATATTTTATAAAATCGAGCAAAAAATCCTGAAAGAAATAACGTAATAAATTGATAAATCGATCTAGCTAGGTTTTCATTTTGAAAATGTTGTTTTATCCCTGTTTTCAGGTAATAAAAAACTTCTACAATATTAATTAGAACATGAAGGTACATTTTGCCAAAGTTACATTGTTAGGATAGCTACGTGGAAGATCGATCGGATGGCGATCAGAAGGACCCGGTTCGAGTCCAGTCGAGATGATTAATTTTTCCAAGTTTGTTCTTCTGTGAGAGAGTTATTGGGAGCCAAAACTTATTATAAAACACGATTTACCAAAAAAAAAAAAATTGCGAGCAAAGCTCGGTCATCAGATATTATTATATCATATTATATTATATTATATTATATTATATTATATTATATTAACGTGTCAATTCCAAACATTTATTAAAACAGGAGCCGCGTGATTATTTAGTATAAAGCCATCTTACGAACATCTAACGCCAACTAAGTGAAAGTTAACACACAGGTAATTAATATAATTAGTCAAACGAATTAATAAATAAACAAATTAAAATTTATCAAACGTTCATAGATGGCGTTATAGTAAAATGCCGAAAAAACACGTTTCATGTATGGGGACCCCCTTTAATTTTTAACTTTATTCTGTTTTAAGTATTTGTTGTTATAGCATAGCGGCAACAGAAATACATCATCTGTGAAAATTTTAACTGTCTAACTAAACACATAGGTAATTAATATAATTAATACAGTCAAACGTTCATAGATGGCGTTATATTAAAATGCCGAAAAAAACACTTTTCTTGTATGGTGACCCCCTTTAATTTTTAACTTTATTCTGTTTTTAGTATTTGTTGTTATAGCTGCAACAGAAATACATCATCTGTGAAAATTTCAACTGTCTAACTATCACGGTTCATAAGATACAGCCTGGTGACAAACGGACAGACAGACAGACAGACAGACATATAGACAGACGGACAGCGGAGTCTCAGTAATAGGGTTCCGTTGGTACCCTTTGGGTTCGGAACCCTAAAAAACCAACCGTAATTACCCATTCAGCTTTCACCATAGAAATAGGAATAAATTATTCCTATTTCTATGGCTTTCACCCAATCGTCAAAAGTCAGACTTAATACATTAATTCCATAGATTTATTTAGGGTTGGCAACCGTACTATTACGTGCACCCCCAATGCATGTTTGTCCAAAAAAAATAGGGAGTATGTTGACAACTTTTTAATTCGCTGTTTAGGGCCAGTTTCACCGGTGCCTGATAAATATATGATAGTTTTCTGACATTAAAAGATATATAAAAGTTAGTTTATTTGGAAAATAAGTGCCTATTAGGCTATCTGGACTTTATCATGAAACGGTAAAACTGGCCCTTACGTTACGTAGACATATTAAACTGTATTTACACTGTATCAACTTGATTTTTAAGCTTCCAGTTTCAAATAAATTAATGTAAATGATACCCAAACAAAAAATGGGAACAGTGACACCCACTTATCTATTCAGGTGAACGAAATAGAACGAAAGATTTTTCATCACATCAATAAAATCTTGAATTTGAGCGGCACTCAGGACCTGAGTTTTTCCTTGAGACTATTAGACTTTTAACAAATGTTAATAATATGTACAAGGTAATAATATAATATATACAAACAAGGCAAGTTAAGATATGTGAAACGGTGTTATTCCAGCTTCCATTGTGTTTCATTATTTCACAATTTTTTGGATGAAAATTGTCTAAAGTACTGACACATGCACTGGGTTGAGGGTGCACGTAATAGTACGGTTGGCAACTTTACATTAATCAGGGAATTAAACATTTGTTTTAAGTGTGACGTTCGACGTCTAGATGAAAGCTGAATGGCTCAATACCTTTGTTTTTTTTTTGTAAATTCAAAGCAATAAGTTATGTTTCTGTTATATCTATAATAATTATTAATTATTTATTTAATGTTATTTGCCGTGTGTAAGTGCAAATTTTTAATTTGCCCATATACTGAATAAATGCTTTGACTTTTGACTTTTTGATTTTTCCAGTATCAAGTTTATAAATACCAAGTAACTTTATATATGTATGACTTTACTTGTACAAGTACCTATAAGTAGCAAGCTAAACAACAGATTCGAAATATTTAAATAATGTAATTGTAACATACTTATATCATATAACGAACTCTATTTCCTATGCCATTTTTCTTTTTCAACCTCTTTCATCTTCAAAACTAAATTTGAAATGGGAAAATAAAGGTGAGATAAAATTTTCGTTTCAGAGAGTCTAGGTAAAAACTAGGGTACAATCATTATAATAATTCTAGTATCATAGTGCATAGTGGCAGGTCTAAAGATAAGTGTCGAGTTTACGAGATACGACTGAAAGTATCTTCTTGGAAAGTTGCACATTGTGAGAGGAAATTTGAATATTTTAAAACCACGACCTTCACACGCCTTTTGTCCGCTTGCTATTATGTCAAAAATGAGGGCAGAACCCACTTGAGGGTCCTAACGAGCATACCCGCCAATAGCTATGAGTGTTGTCGAAAACAAATATATACGAATACTATCGATAGACGCGTTTCAATGTTGTACATATTTAAATTATTTGGGGCATCGAAATAGAATGGGAATCCAATATGATAGATAGAAAGAATCGATATAAAAATGACCCCATTGAATCCCGTATTCATATAACATTATCTTACTATGCTCGTGAACGCATAGACGTGTCAATCAAACCAGTACATTATTAACCAATACATTGAATATTAATATTAATAAACGTAATATGTAATAACATAACATAATTTTTAAATCTGTTATTTATCTCATAATGAAATTATGTTGATCATTTAGTTGTTATAGATAAGGTTAAAAGCTGTGCCTTGTGAGTTTATACATTTATAAATAAATAAATTGTTTTAACAACTAAAATCAACTAAATAAACACTTTTAATTCTATTTAACAAATAGAATGCTGTGTTAGTAATAAGATATGTACCAATTCAAAATTAGAATCAATCTGTGCTCGTACCAATTCGTCTTTATTTTATAATATACGTATTACAAGCCACTTTGGCGGACGACATTTCAGGAAGCGGTACGTTAAAACAATACATTGTGTAATTAAAACCCTAAAAATTGGTTATCTATAAAGTTAGTTTACGGACAATAACGTTTAACGTTTAACGTGACAACGTCATAACAAAACATTGATGAAATTGGCGCATGCGTACAATGAGCGTAACGGGACAATGAGCGTAACGGGACACTTTTTCGTACATGCAGCCGGCGTTCATCGATTCATTAGACGTTGTCACGTCAAAAAATCTACTTTTAATCCCAAATAAAGTTCAGATAAGCAAGAAAAGTAATAATATAATTTCGGTAGTATGAGAGCCAGCCCTGAAATACAAACTTATATAGTACTAGCTTATATCCGCGAATTCGTTCACGTACACCAAGAATTTAGTAGTCTATGTTCATCCACATGCAGCCATGCTATAAAGTATATCCTCGTTAAATTTCAGTTAGATCGGCTCGTCCGTTTAGGCGTAATTAAGTAACAAACTGACAGAGTGACAGAGTTATAAACGTTTTTACAATATTATTCTGAATACTGTGAGTTCATGTTCAAAAGATTTTGCCGATACATTCGGCCGTAAAATAGATTTTTTTCTCTGTAAATGGCACAGTGTCCAGTAAAATTACAATTATTTATTATATATTATATTATATTATTTAATGTGAGACTTAACATCTTAATATCTCAAGGTAACAGGCGCAGTGCAGTACCTAGTACCATGCAAAATTCGGGATAACCATGATTTTAGAAGCGTGCTGTAACGTCGATTGCATCGTCATTTAACATCAGGTGAGATAGTGGTCAAACGCTAGTTATCTTGTTTAAAATAAACTGGCCAAATGCGAGTCGGACTAGTCACCTAGGGTTCCGATTGAATAAAATTTGCCGGAAAAACAAGTTTTTTGTATAAATTTAATTGCAATTTTAATTACATTAAAAGCAATCTAAATGCAGAAGATTTTGACAGTCGTACCAAATTATTTTGTTAGTTGATTAAACATATATATGAGGAGCTGGTGGCTTTTCACATGATTACTACCATTTTTATGTATATGTAAGCGTTTTAACTACTATCTCGCCAGGTGGTAAACGATGATGTGGTCGAAGATGGTAAACACGTTATGCCCAGAATACTCTGACTCTCAAGGACCGCGTGCTGCCGGAACACTGTAAGGTTATGGCGACAGATTTTCTTCTTGTTGGTGCTAAGGTACTTCTTGGTAGCAATTGTCAAGTGGGACATCGATGTAATATTATACTCTTACCTCCTGTGAACGAACTCCTGTACTAGGACGTGTACCGGTGACCTCTCGGTTAGAAGGCAAGTCATCATTTACGCCAATGGGGTTCAAAGACTACATTAGTTATTGTAAGTACCTTACTAATGTATAACAAAATAACTTTTATTTCAAATTGCAGTAAATATACATTAGCATGTATGAAATGTTATTATAATAATATGTTGTTTTTTATTCGTAGTATGTTATCAATCGTAATAAAGATTTTAAGGTCAGCCACTCGAAATAATTTTCTCTGTTGCTTATTCAGTAAACATTGCGTGTAGCCAGCCCTAAATCATTGTGTTAGCAATTTGTTTATTTTTGTAACAACTCTTGAAACAGTCTTTCAACTGTTGGCCGTGGTCCCTTTAAAATGTTTACAAGTGTAAACTGATTCTCGTCTGGCATTTAAACATCCATGCATTTAGTATGACCAATTTATGAGGCTGTTGCTTTCTATACGCGTAATATTATAATGAATGCCAGAGCCGGTTTAAGAACGGGCAAGGGGAATAAAATAGTCTGAAATCTGTTATTTTGATGGATTCGATATGTAACTTGTTCTTAAAGCTCAACTCTAGTCAACTGAGCCAGAATGTACCTACTCAAATATTTGTACAATGACAGGGATTGACGATTGAGAAACAGGCAGTAGTAGTGCGGCTGTAACGATCGGCTTAAAGTCAACATTACGAGTATATTCAACGTGTGTCAAATTTACGTCTATTTACGCATGATATATGGAGCTTACAAGGGCTTTCTAGATGATTAACTTTTAACAAGTTCCATTTAAATTTAAACAATAAAATATAATGACCAGTTAGAAGTACTTGTGATTTCGTTCTAAAGATACTCGTAACTGAAGTCGATTTCAATAAACCTTTGTTTTCAATTTCAAATATTAATACATTTATTTAAGGAATCAAAATTGCGGCTCAAATAAGAATAAAAGATTATTTTTAAAAGGTTTAAAATGTTCAAAACATAGCTATTCAACTTTAGGAACACTAAAAGTTAAGCGAGATTGACACCATTAACATTGTTCTATTTTTTAACCGACTTCACAAAAAAGGAGGAGGTTCTCAATTCGTCTGTATGTTTTTTTTTATTGGGTATGTTACGCGATTACTCCATCAATTGTAAATGGATTGATTCTTTTTTTAATAGGTAGGTTTCCGAGGTGGCCCCATTTTAATTTCGTCGAAATCTGATAAGTATCTCTAGAGATATGGAGATAAATACCTCAAACATAGGAGAATGTACTGGTTTTAGAAGAAGAGTCCCAAGAAGATTATACACAATGAAGGTTTGCTATTGCATATACTTTTCAAGACTAAAAAATATGACCTTGAATAATGTTTTTACATCTTTCTTCACGTTGAATTTGGTTTTTGACAGATATTCTACGGTAACTGTGAGCGAGATAGAAACAAAGGTGGGGAGAATTAATTTGTCTTCACAGGAATGTCCTACCGGGCAAAGTCTTGTTAGGGTGCAAAGTTAGTTAATATTTTTTGACATGACATGACGTTTGGCGAAGATGGAGACCATATCAGTCCCGCAACACTGCATACATAATTAAATAACTCAGAATTATGAACGTACTTTGTACCAACCACAACTGCAAAAAAAATTACCTATAAGCATAATACCACAGATTATATAATAGTTACTTCAAATAGATAAGTGGGTAGCGCTTATAATAATTATATTCATTTATTTATTTTTCGCTTTTGAGTGCCTGTGGTTATGAAGTCGGTTTTATTTTTTTTGAAAAAGAATTTATAGTGTTTGTTGTTATAGTTTATTTAATTATTTTGTTAAATCATTAAATTTTGTAGATTTGCCTGTTAATCTCAGCTTCTTGTACCTACTTTAGTAGGTAATAATTTTATGCCTTTAGTTATAATGAAATATTGACATTCAAAAGTGTATGTATGTACCTACTTGAATAAATGAAATTGAAATTATATTGAAATAGAGGCCATAACTATACATACTTTGTGAACATTTCAAGTGTCTATATCTTACGGTTTATAAGAAACAGCCCTCTAACTGGCGGACAGACGAACGGACGGACAACGAAGTCTTAGTTCCGTTGGTACTCATTGGGTAGGTACGGAACCCTAAAAATGTTTTGCAAATTTTGATTTTACCAATTTGCAATGTAATTTGTTTTACGAAGTTGTTATTAGTTATTATCTCGAATCAGGCCCTGTTCTCATGCTGCGTCATTGTTCTATTTCAATGGTACACGTTTAAACCTCGTACTGAGCTAAAAACGAAGTGTGACAGATACCCTACCGCGTATGTCATTGAAATGTAATCGGTTTTCTATTATTAGGTTTCCGTAGCAACACTTTTTAACGTGTCTTTTGTAGTAGGGCGGGAACTAGAGGAACTAACATTTTCGCTCAATAAAATTCTGTTTTCATTTTAATATTTTTACTTATTGTACTTTACGTACGTTGGTCTGTATGTAAGTAAAATTAGTTTTCCGCAGCGCCTATTGCATAAATTATGAATGGTGCCATTTTTTAATTACTTTATAATTGTCTGCGTTTAGCCACTATCTCACCTGTTGGTAAGTGATGATACAGTCGAGGATGGTAGCACGCTAGGCACGCTAGGAACTGGCTCTCAAGAATAGCTGCTGGATCATATTAGATGTGTGGCGACAGATTTTCTAACTTGAGGGTGGTAGTTGACCAGGCGGACATTAGACAGTTAATTAGATTTAATCACAAAATGTTTTGTTGGCTAAAGTGATATATTTTCGGCAGGTTCGGCAAGTCCTCAAGAAACAGTATACTGATTGGTTGGCCATTCGCAACGATCAAATCCGACGGCGAGAGGCAGCTATGCGCAGACGACATCGGTAAGTTATCTTATATAGGGTAGACCCAAGATAAATGCCAATCTTTTTGAAATAACTCTATATCTGTAGTGCAAAATATTGTATTTGTGAAACTGGCACGTACTTTGTTTATTAATCTACAAATTCATTAAAAGTAAAAGACATTTTTGGTATTTCCAGAGTACCTATTAGCAATTTTACGGACATTTTGGGACATCTATCACATATAGGGAAAAGTTGCCTAATCCATATTAATTGCGTTTGAGATAGATGACCCGCTGAGAAACGGGGCATCTGTCCAAAAAAACTATGATCGCACCTTGCATTTCCATGCAATCTTCTGTGCAATTGTAGGAAAATACGGCGCTGTCATTTTGTTGGTAGTTGGAAAATCTCTCGATAGGTATATAAAATCGTATGCGATTTATCCGTGGTCCTAGAGTAATTACTTTTGGGGTACCTATACCTCTAAGGCATCTTTACTGGTTTTATCCTAACATTGTACTTCTTAATCTTTGTAAAATAATACTACTATAGGACCAGTGCTGTGGCGAAGCTACCTGGTCCTACTATCTTTCGCTACCTGCGTGACTATGATAGGTAGGTAGGTCGTCGGCTGAAGAAATACAATCTCTGATCTCGTTCCAATACTTATATTTCGAGTTGGCTAATTGCTATATACAGAGCACATATTATTATATGGGATACAAGGATGTCTGATACACAGGTGGTTCCTCGACCCGGTTTCTACCACCTCGGATAATGAAACCGTGGGCCGAACGAATATAATATATCTTATTTTTTTTTTTTTTATGTGATAATGGGTATCGCTTGACCACTATCTCACCTGATGTTAAGTGACGATGCGGTCGATGATGTACCGCGCTTACCCAAAAGATACCTATTCACTCGCGACTTGAAGACCCCTATGTTGTATCTAATCGGAAACACAGACTCGGGCAGGGAATTCCATTCCCTGGCAGTACGTATGATGAAAGAAGAAGCGAATCGCTTTGTACGCGTAAATGGTATATCCACCATGTAGCGGTGGCGCCTCTTAGTATCCCTGCTAGTCCGATTATAAAAAGGGGATGGCGGAATCAAGTTATGAAGTTCCGATGCACACTCTCCGAAATGAATCCGATAAAAAACCGACAAACAAGCGACCTTCCGACGATGCTCGAGACTCTGGAGTCTTTTGCTTACTAGTTGGTCGTCGTTGATGAGCTTCTTGGCTCTCCTCTCAATAGCTTCCAGTGTCTGCAGCTGGTATTTGGCAGAACCATCCCAGAGGTGAGAACAGTACTCCATACACGACCGGACTTGTGCTTGGTAGAGATTGAGCAACTGTCCCGGTGTGAAGTATTGTCGCACCTTAGTCAAAATTCCAAGCTTTTTGGAGGCTATCTGGGCTTTAGACTCAATATAAGAGCCGAAATTGAGAGTTGGTGTTAATGAGATGCCAAGAAGCTCAAGTTGGTCATTTATCGGCACGGACACATCCCTGAAAGTAGGAGCCAGTTGAAATGGACTCCGTTTGGCGGAGAAAAGACACGCCTGGGTTTTAGAAGCATTAAACTTAACCAGATTGGCATTGCCCCAATCGGAAACTGCCTTTAAGGAAAAGTTTAAGCGCTGAACCATCGCTTCTCTATGAGACTGGATTTGTACTGCACTGGTTTGTGCACTAGACATATAACTCTCCACAACGGTGCTGTCATCTGCATACCCTAAAATACCAGGTTTTAGCAGGTCATTAATATGCAGCAGAAAAAGCGTTGCAGAGAGTACCGACCCTTGAGGAACACCGGCATTTATAGCCGCCATCAATGACCACACGAATAGACCGTTCCCTCAGGAAATCTGATATCCAGACACAAAAACCAGTGGGGAGGCCATATGAAGGAAGCTTGCTTATAAGGCTGTCGTGCCATACCCTGTCAAAGGCCTTAGAGATATCAAGAGAGACAGCAAGCGCCTCTCCATGATTCTCAATGGCCTCGCTCCAAATTTGAGTGGCATACGCTAGAAGGTCCCCAGTAGACCGGTTTCGGCGGAACCCGTACTGTCGGTCACTGAGTAGATCGTTTGCTTCTAGGTATGTTAGGAGCCTGTGGTTCAGTACACGTTCCATAGTCTTACAGAATATGGAAGTGACTGAGATGGGCCTGTAATTGGCAGGGTCAGCACGACTACCCTTTTTGGGCATGGGTTGCACGTTAGCTTGCTTCCAAGACTTAGGCACTTGACCAGTCGCCATGGACAAGCGAAAGAGACGTGTCAGAATAGGAGTCAACTCAGGCGCACACGTCCTCAAGACTATAGCTGGTATACCGTCTGGTCCACTAGCTTTATTCACGTCCAGATCGCGCAACGCTTTGCGCACTTCGGTTTGCCGTATGCGGATTTCCGACATAAACGTCCCGCATGACGGCAAACTAGAAGGTACAGCATTGCCAGCATCTAAACGTGAAGACTCCGCAAACAGAGTAGCAAATAGATTTGCTTTCTCTTTAGCGGTGTGAGCTAGTGATCCGTTGGGTTTCAGCAGTGGAGGCAGTGAGGGACGGCAGAAGTTCTCTTCGATCGACTTCACCAGGGACCAGAACGCTTTACTACCCGAGGGGTAAGAAGCTAGTTTGTTCCCAGTTCGGCGTATGTGGTCGAAGCGAGCCTTCTTGAGAGCCTTTTTGCAAGACTTAGCGGCTTTGTTTAAGGCTTTCTTCTTTTCGCTAACATCTCTAGTTTTGCGGGTTCGAGCATCAGCCCAGGTTAAGTAAGCCTTACGCTTTGACGCTTCAGCATCTCTACATTCGGAATTAAACCAAGGGCGAGCTTTGCCGGACAGAGGGACGTCAGAGAAAGGTATGTAATACTCCATACCCTGGCGTAATACTTCTGTCACAGCATCCGCGCAAGTTGAGGGATCGCTCGAAGAAAAGCAAACTTGCCGCCAAGGGTAAGACGCGAAAAAGATTCGCATCTCATCCCAATTTGCTGACCTGTATCGCCATACCCGCCGAGACCCTTTAGGGCTGGGATCGGGTGGGGAGTAGACCGATACAGACTTTACCAGACAGTGGTCGGAGCTACCCAAGGGTGATGAAACCGACACCGAGTAGCGGTCTGGATCTGTTGTCAGCAGAAGGTCCAAGCAATTGGCTGTATGGCCATCAACATCTGGTATCCTTGTTGCTTCCTGGACCAGCTGAGTGAGGTTTAGCGTCAAGGCAAGCTTGCGCATCTCTCGACCAGCATGGTCTGTGCTCTAGTATGGGTATAGCCAGTCTTGATGGTGGGCGTTAAAATCCCCCAGAAGCACTAATTGAGCTGATGGATACCGTTGTTGGGCTACTTCGGCCGCCTCACTGAGATAGTTTGTGAGCCTAGTTGCCTCCTCGTCTCCGCTGTGCGAACGGTAGACACCAGCATAGAGAATTTTCTCCATACCAGTGTCCACCAAAACCCACATGGTGAAAAATTTTGGGGTCCTCAAGATCACGGAAACGCCGAAAGCAAATGTCATCGCGAGCATACATGCAGATTCCAGCACGCGCCCTGAAGCGATGCTCGAGGACGTAGCCTGGGTAAGCGAGATATGCTGCGTCAGCTGGACATTTAATCTGCGTGTCCGTGAGGAACGGAAGGTGCGGTTTTGCAGTTTCGAGGTGGTGGTGGACTGCATTGATATTTGAGTGCAAGCCTCGTATGTTAGAGAAATGCACTTGTAGAGAGAGGGCGTGCTTCCGCTGTGATACCGACTTTCTGTTATTTTTCCTTGCCATAGATAAAGGGGAGTGAGGGTAGGTTGGGAACACGGAAGTGGATTGAGACGCTCATTTACCAACACAGTGACACACATTCAGGTAAATCATCTTAGTAAACCAGTTCCGGAGACCGCGGGGACGCCCGAGCCCCCCCAGAGGTGTCCATCGGGTCCTCTCGTCCGGTCGCCAACCGGCACGATGGCGCACCCCCGGGATTTTTCGCTAGATGGCGGGGCAGCCTTTCGTGAGTGGCTGGCTCACTACTTGGGCCCCCAACTATCTGCGGTCGGCCAGCGGAGAACCGTGCCTCGGATCCCGCTGCTCTCCGAAACTGGTCACTCAATGAAATATCCTCCAATGTGTCACAATCTGTTATTAAAATAAGCGCAACTGTATCCGACCCGTTTTCCCAACAAATGGCTTCACCAAACATCATGCCGTAAAGCGACCGCTTGGCGGCATGGCTTTGTCTGGTGGGTGGTAACACGCCACGGCCTAAGCCTACCACCTGAAACGTACTGCTCTTTTGGCGCCACCCAGGGGACACGTGTAGGACATCGAGGGCAAATCCTACGGACGCGAGCAGTATAGCCCCCCAAATTTTTTTTATGCAATAATTGCTTAGTAGACCTGTTGTCATTGTGTGGAAAAATCACCATGCCAACCACACAACCTCCAGACTAAGGATCTCGCCTTGAACCACAGATCCTTTGATGCAGCGAGTCATTGCAGACCGCCACACTACATTATAGTAAATAAAATTAATAAGAGCGGAGCTAAGGTCAAAAGCGAGCATTCATGATTAAACATCTCGATTTATTGCTATTAACTTCTGTAGATAGAGTGACATGCTACTTACTATATGACAATAAACCAGCTTTCTTCCTCTCCAGCGTAGTAAGTCATAAGAATATTTTAGACTTTAACGCTGAAAATAAAAAAAAAAAACACAACATCCCAACCCATCTGGCCTAAAAGTACTTCAAACCTTATTTTTTTAAGAATTGGAAAACGGCACTGAGACATGGCGCTGGATTACTACAGTATCCACAGAGCGTAACCACAACCACAACCGTACCGAACTCGGTAAGCCAACTGGCGACGGGTCTTTGTCCGTTAGGTGGTTTGAGTCTCGGCTAAAGCCTATCACCGCTGGTCACCCATTTAGCACCAGCAAGGGGTCACGTCTAGGTTAGATTGAGGTATAGGTCTACGGACGAAGAAAGGCAACTCTGACCTTCCCATGGGTGACAAATTGACTATGATCCCCAATCCATCGTATTTATTTTACATGACCTACTTATCTATTATAATTTACCTTCATTATCTCTTCTAGTTACACTTCACCTCCACCTGGACGTTCAAAGAACCTGGAGTGGGTGCAATCCGATGGCAACAACGATATAGAAGCTGATGCTGGGTCTGAGTATGTAGACTTTAATAACCTTGTAATCATTTTTACAAAAATGAGAGATTCTTATTTCAAGTGAATGTTTCCTTTTAGGGCTACATGCGTTTACGGAATTCTAAAGTGAGCATGGCGCGACATCCTCTTCTCTTGCTCTAACCTCTATGTTCAATGTTTGTTTTCCACCCTTCGGCTAATTTCATTGTTCCTGATTTATAGTTGGTATAGCTGCGTGGTCGTTACAAATACATTTTATAAAGATCAAAGAATCGCCACAGATATAATATTATTTATAAAAGTAGCAATGGGCTTGTCACATCTGTCGTAGAACCGATAACCGCTGGGGGAGAACATGTTCTAGAATGGAGACCACGGCTCAGTAAACGTAGTGTAAGAAGCCTGAGGGCACGGGAGCTAGACTAACTTTAAAGCTAGTCGCTAGACCGTGGTTACCAACCAGCAAGGACTAAAATATGGTTATTTATTTCAGACTGATGAACTAATAATTATGACTCGAGCAGGTCAGTCAATCGTACATGTGTATTCCTAAACCTGTTTTGTGTTAGAAATTATATTATGCTGTTGAGTGGTTCTACCAGAACTATTACATACTCTTACTCATCAATATTCTGGTTTATTTTATTACACACAGTGTAGGTATCTACGCATTTTTCTTCGTTAAACTCTACTTACTATTTAAAAATCATATTACAAAAGACATTTGTTCACATTATTTGATCTGGTTTAATCACATTGTCTGGCCTTGATCTATTGATGTTTGCTGACGACACCGTACTGCTCGTCCATGATAAGTCCTGGGATATGGTAAAGACACGAACTGAGAAATGTTTATCTACTGTAACACACTGATTAGAAGATAGTCTACTGTCGCTAAACGCGAGTAAGACAAATTACATGTGTTACAGTATTACATCAACGGGCAGTCCAAAATCTGACTTTACATATTTTTTTTTTTTTTCTTTATGGAATACATACATTCCCATACAAGAGAAAAGAATCTGCAACAAACTGCGACTGTGCAATGCTAAATCGGGTTAGCGTTATTAAATACCTTGGGGTAACAATAGATGATAAAGTCAACTGGAACGCACATATAAACGTTTTGGCGTCTAGAATAAGAAAACTTATATATATATTTAAAACTCTGAGAGCTGTCGCTAAACCATATATTGTAGTCCAAACATACAAGGCGCTGTGTGAATGCCTGATAAGGTACTGCATATGTGCATGGGGAAGTGCAGCCAAAACGCATTTGATAAAAGCGGAACGAGCACAACGCGCCCTGTTAAAAGTTATGCTGTACCTAACTTATAGGCATCCTACATCTGCTATCTACGAAAAGGCGAATGTTGTCTCTGTAAGAAAAATATTTGTTTATGAAAGTTTGCGGCTTAAAAATATATAAAAAAATATAGGAAAATTGTTCCATTTTTACCAGAATCAACACAAAGAGTAAAACGTTGTCCAGTTCCAAGCTCCAAAACAAGATTCGGTCATAAACATTATGACATACTAATTCCACGTCTTTATAATACGATTGATAAGATACACAATATTAGAAAAATTATTAACAATGATATAAAAACTAAACTTATTACATACCTCAAAACATTTGAATATGACAACTTGGAGAAACTACTTGGTGATACATACTTCTGATTTCAATATAAATTAGAGTGTTTAACTGTTTACATATAAATTTACAGACATATACACAAACTCAAATACAGAATTACAAATAAAGACACATTCATACACTTTTACTCATACACACAGAAACACACACTTACATACATACAATCCTACACCCTCCCTCACAAACATACGCATAAATACAAACACTCATACACACAAATAAATTTAAAAATAAAAGTTAGTAATTAGTAATATTATTTGTTAGCAGTTAATACATTGAACATAAAACAAAGTGATCACATATATGGGAGAAGCCATTGGCTCCTGAGACACAGCAACGCTAGTTCGGGAGCTTATGGATTCATTATCATATTGTACTATGTCATTATGTCAATAAAGAAAATTTGTATTTGTATTAATCAAGCTGTTCGTATTATGTACTACAAAAATTCACAGCAGATTCATTCCGTTAATACAAAATTATATATCCTATTAAAATAAATATTCTAAGTACAATGGCCTAAACAAACATCGAACCGCCCACAAAACTATCTAAAAATATTTAGGCATAAAATTGTTGAATTGTTTTTATTTAATGATGTTTTATCTTGATATCATTTTGGCGAGCCTTAAGTTCATGCCTTTGAAAAAAACTGTGCACTATAATTGAGTCTTTTGAATGAAAACCTCTTCCACACGGAGGTTTGTTGACAGCCGAAAGGCAAGATGCTGGAAAAATTGTACGAGCTCTTAAAAAGAATCTCGGCTAAATTGTTTCTACAAAATAAATAAACTTACTGAAGTAGTTTTCTGATAATATCCCAAATGACTGTTATGTAACATATCTTGTGGATAATTTTTCCATCTATATATAATTCAAGGTCAATGATATTTTCAAACACTAAAATAAGTTTTACTTTATCTGTTCAGCCGGTAAATATAAATTATTTTCAGCTTATAGGACAAGATGTCCAGCTAAATTACAGTGCAGAGACTCAACATTTTTTTAACTATCATATAGGCTTACGTTTGACTACTATCTCACCTGTTAATTTATTTATCTTTCTTACTTTTATTTGCAAACTTCATTTATTTATAGATTAGTCAAGTTGGCGAGGTCAAAATAAATACTTAGTGCGCTTGCAACCTTAAAAGTACAACACAACAAATGGACAAGTACACCTTGACTACAAAAAAGTATTGCCAATGCTGGCTGATGAATTCAATTGTTACTACCTATCCATTAAAAGGGGGGTAAGACTGCTAAGACTCACTCCTCTTTTAATTGATATAGGTTTACTAAGCTCGTGCAGCCTAACCTATATCGTTGCCGAAATGTACAGCTCCCAGAGCATGTCTACGTTTAATTATCGGATGCCTTCTCGTAGTCGACGAAGGCCAAACACAGCTGCTGTTGAACTCTTGACTCTTTTCCGTTAACTTATTGACTGCGTGGATATGGTCCATGGCAAAGAAACCTCTCCGGAAGCCAGCTTGTTTGACAGGCTGGTATTCGTCAAGCGCGGAATATATACTGTTATGAATTACTTTTGCGAACAGTTTATAAATATGGGTTAAAAGGCTTTAAAGATAAATACATTTTTAACCGACTTACAAAAAAAAGGTGGAGGTTCGAAGAAGTAATTATATTTTTTGAGTATGTTCGGGCATAACTCCGTTATTTATGGACGGATTTGCAAAAATATGATGAGTTTCGGGGGACAGACAATGGAACACTTCAATTAATGCCAGGAAATCGTATTACCTCAGAACTCTATCATTTATTAACCGACTTAAAATTCTTTTTTTTTTCAAAAGAGGTTTATTTTTTATTGGTGCCATAAAGATTTCATAACGATCTGATGATGAGTTTGGAGACGACAGAAAACGGAACTTCTGCAATAAATGTCAGCAAATTTTGTCATCCTCATAACTCCGTCATTTATTCACCGAGTTGATAAATTGCTTTTTCTTTTTTAAATTCTTTTTTACACAATTCTTTGGTACACTTGCCGTGTAGTACCATTGTAAATTCATGAAAATATAATGAGTATCTTTAGAGACATGGAGATAAACCCCTCAAACTTGCTACTGAAAATGTATTTAAAGTTTTTTTGTATTTAGTTCAATAGTTTTTAACTTTGTGCTCCCTGCTAAAATTAAAGTCATCCCTGATCAAAGTCATAGCTTGCGAACCACTAAGGTTTATGAAGCAATGATATATATTATCTTGCAAGCTGGCTGGCAGAGGTTGGAAATTGAGGTTAGTGACGTGCCATAGCTTAGGAGGTTTATGTCCAACTATGAACGAAATTAGACTGATGATGATTTATAAAAGTTACACATTGTTAATGACTGTAAAGTAGATATTTATCTAAGTCTTTGACTGTTTTACAGCGCTGGATCCGCCCGCAGGTGCCTGCAGAATCTGTACAGCGATCCTGACCACTTGGAAGAGATGGCGACGATCCGTATGGATGATATCACCAACGTTACGTAAGTATCTGAAAAATACATTACATTTCTTACACCATTAAAAAAGCGCACGTAAAATATGGCTCGATAGCAAAACCTGTAAAGCCCTTTAAGAAGCGTTTCTAGAATATGTATTAATAAGCTGATGACTTCTATCATGAAAATATCGCAATCGAGTCGAGTTCCAGTAAAATATTTTCCAAAAACACCAAACTTCTAACGAATAAAAAAAAAGAAAGTATAAGCATGCATATTAAACAAATAAACCGGCCAAGTGCGTGTCGAGCCACGCGCAGTGTAGGGTTCCGTAGTAGCCTGTTATTCAATGTAAGTCTTTACCCGTTATAAACAAGCAACTAGGTACTCCGTCTTTGTCACTATTTTGTATTTGGTACAAAATTATCCAACACCCAAGTTCAACGACTATTACTGCTAAACTAATAAAGTTATCTTAACCGCTATAATTTTTCTTTAAAGTTCATGAAATGCGCTATCATCACGAATTTTTCCAAATTTTTCAAGCTAGCAGTTTAGCTTTTAGAGGGGGGGGGGACTCCCTACTGGAACAAAGTCATTTTAAAAGACCTATTCTACGATACCCCACACGATGGGGTAGAAGATGAAAAAAAAAATCATCCCCACTTCTCATATAGGGGAGATACCTTAAAAAAAATATTTTTCAAAATTCTATTTCAGCACTTTGTCAGTGTAATTTATATACATACCCCCACAAAATTTCAGCTTTGTAGTATTAACGGTCTCTTAGCAAAACCTCGGACAGACAGACAGACAGATGGACATGATGAAACTATAAGGGTTCCTTGTCAGGACTACGGAACCCTAAAAATAATTCAGATAAAGTTTAGAAAAAGTAATAGATATTTTTACTCTGTGGTAAGTGGTTCTTACTTGTAGACAGAGAAAAGAATAGACCGCGGGTAGCTCTGTCTCTTTCCCACATAAAATGGGATATACTATGGAGTTATTCCATGTAACGGAAAAGGACAAAGATTATAATATTTCCCTCTCTCAGTGCGTGCCGGTTTTTGCAGGATTAGAGACGTAGTTAGCCGTTCTTAGCTTAACGAACTTTGAACTTTATTGCTATGTTTCACTAGGTTCTAAATACATATATGGTTATGTTACAATCTTCTATCTCATGTGGTCACGCTACCCAAATCTCTATAGGTGCATCCCTCTACGATCTTATTATATACATTTTTACACTTTCTTGATGGAATATACATCAGTTGTTCGTTCCTTCTTTCTCGAACTACATCATTGACCGCATCGTCGCTTAGCGTTAGGTGAGATAATACTCAAGCGCTACCCATTTTCGAATCAATAAAAACTATTCAACAACTTTTTTATAATTCGTGTTACAGGGATGGTTTTTGACAGAGGGCTGGCGCTGTAATGACGGCGCGAGGATTTTCAAATACATGTCACATGAATGTACCAATCACATATCAGGGCAAGATTTTAATTAAGACTGCATCTCTACAAAGTACTAATGAACATGACACTGATTTAGATAAAATAGAGTTTGCTGATTGTGAGCCCGTTGATGAAAAAATAATTGTTACAGTAGAAAAACCACAAGAACCAATTCCAGATACTAATGACAATATGGCAAATACCAATGATGTTATCGAATCTTCTGATAACAACAACGTAGATACCACTGAAGATTGACAAATATTTGACATGGCACACATCAGCCATGTTCTCAGTTCAGGATCAAAGCACTCAAATAAACAAACTTATAAAACCGGACTAATGAAACCAATTTTGCAATCTACTGCTACAACTGCAAAAATTGAAGAAAATAAACATTGGCTGGATGATAAATCAAACAAAATCAATCAAATTAAAATTCTTCGAAATAAATCGAACAATGATCTCATAAAACTCAACGTTGAAAAAATCGCTTTATACCATGATAACAAAAACTCAGAGACTACTAAATATAATAGCAACACAGTCAGTCACAAATCTAAGATTAAACCACCAGATGCTACTAATGTTTTAAATTTAACTTTTGAAGATCAAGATAAAACAAGTATTTTTGAGAAATTACAATTCAAAGCCATCAATGGTGCTGAAATTGCTAAGACACAAGATAACGTCTCCGAGTATATGAAATGCAATTTTACTGTCAAAAATGATTACAATAAATACAATAATAAGGAGGTAAAAATCCAAATCGGTATTCATAATGTTTCAGAAAAAAATAAAAATGGTAAATTAGTAACAGATGATGCGGATACTTTTATATGCAATACCAATAACGAAGCATTAAATGCGGATGAAACAAATAAAGCTGTCAAACCTAGCACTAGTGCAGTGACTCACAATCAGAACGAATTTGATGAAATATCTGAAGTAAATCTGCCAATTCTACACAGGGTTTTTGAAGATTCCAGTGATGAAGAATATAACAAGGGGCCTGTGTGCATGATAAACTGCCGAGATGATGAGATGAGTGTCATAATACACCGTACAAGGTCCGAATAAAATTGACCGCAATCACCATTTAAATGGTTTACATCTATGACTGAACCATCATCCCAGGTGATATTTTTCTAAATTAGTGTGGTAAATTCTAAGTGTAGAATTGTAAATACACATTATTTCTGATGATAATTATATATTTTTTTTAAATGATGTAAAATTATATTTTTTCTGTTTTTTGCTAATAATGTATAGTTAATTATAATATTACTTATCTGTTTTTAGGGTTCCGAACCAAAGAGTACCAACGGAACCCTATTACTGAGACTCCACTGTCCGTCTGTCTGTCTGTCTGTCTGTCCGTCTGTCACCAGGTTGTATCTCATGAACCGTGATAGTTAGTCGGTTGAAATTTTCACAGATGATGTATTTCTGTTGCCGCTATAACAACAAATACTAAGAACAGAACAAAGTTAAAAATTAAAGGGTTTAAAACAAAAAACGTGTATTTTACCTTAATCTCGAAATCTGAATCTGAATCTCGGAAACGGCTCCAACGATTAAATAAAAATGTAGTATACAGGGGATTTCGGGGGAGATAAATCGATCTAGCTAGGATTCATTTTCAGAAAATGTTGGTTTATTCGTGTTTTCAATAATCAACTTTATCGATAATCAACTTAAAATATTACTATTCCCGACATCTATGGGCGAGTAGAAGTAGCATTAGTGTTATTTTACTTAGTTGGTGTTAGAAGTTCGTTAGATATTCGTTAGATGGCGTTCGGAACCCTCCGTGTGCGGGACAAAAGTCTGACTTGCACTTGGCCAGTTTTATTTTTTTATATTTAGACTTTTTACACACACAACACCTTTACCTTTACCACATTAACATGACGAAAACAAAATATCTCAAGTCGTCGAAAGATCAAGCTACAAGACCACAATATATGTAGTTATCAGAAATAAAACTGTCGAGGCTGTTGGAAATTTTGCTTATCTCGGATCGACTATAACCGACAAAAACGAAATATCTGTTGAGATTAACAAACGTATTATAGCCGCCAATAGATGCTACTTTGGCTTACTTAGATATTTTCGCTCTAAACTTTTGTCAAGAAAAACAAAAACTCTATATAGGTCATTACTCCGACCAGTATTCACCTATGGCTCCGAAACGTGGGTGCTGAGCAAAAAAGATGAAAACAGCCTTTTAGTTTAGTAGTACAAGAAGACGGTCTTTAGCGCACAAGATATAACCATGAACTGTAGAGCTTGTATGGCGAGCCGGATGTAGTCAAGTCGATAAAGCTCGGTCGCCTCGGATGGCTAGGTCACGTAGAGCGTATGGAAGAGGCGAGAACACCAAAACGTCTACTCGAGGGAAAACTTGATGGCCGTAAAAGTCGTGGCAGACCCCATCTCCGTTGGCTGGATGGCGTCGAGCAAGACTTAAAAACAATCGGGGTCAGAGGCTGGTGACAGAAAGCCAGGAACAGACCAGTCTGGAAGCACATTCTGGACCAGGCCAAGGCCCACCCCGGGCTGTAGCGCCGAAGATGATGATGACACACACCACCTTAACTTTTGATATCTGTTTTCATCGAATTTTAATAAAAAAATATATTTCACAATTTTATTTCAGCACTTTGTCGGCGTAATATATATACATTCCCCCACAAAATTACAGCTTTCTAGTATTAACGGTCTCTTAGCAAAACCTCAGACAGACACACAGACAGACAGACGGACATGACGAAACTATAAGGGTTCCTTTTCAGGACTACGGAACCCTAAAAAGGAACAAAAATAAGAGCAACAAAAACAGTTTAGATAAAAATTTTATTTTATTCAATGTTGGAAAATGACGTAGCATGTGCATTTCAGTCAAATTGTTCAATATTATGACCGTAGACGCAGTTCTGTATTATACAATCATATTATAAAAAAAACCTTGCACACACTGTCACGCCTAAAGATCACAGTTTATGCCTAAAGAAGTAGCAACTATCTAGTTTCGTTGGTATATTTTGGTCTAAAACAATCTCGGCTGAGACATTCCGTAAATCAATGACCGTAAACGAATGATTTTTCCAGCTTGGTAAAATGTAATTAATAAGTATTAAAATATTTCATACACTCTCTTGTAAGATCCCAAACTATAGCTATAAGTATACCCTTAACAACATTTATATTTTAGCCCTTTTACAAGGTAATTATGATAACATTATAATTTAGAATTTTATTATAACTTCCAACGTAAAGTATTAAACTCTAGTCTAAACGTAGTTTTAACAATTAAGGAATCTAATGCGTAGCGCTATGATTTGTATTTATTCAGTAATTTATTTAAGCACATTATTGTATAAATTACCTACCTAAGTTGATTAGTTTGTTTTTGTGTAACAGAAAAAGCTACTTTATCAAACCTATGTCTAAAAATAAGTTTGTTGTTTGTTTAGTCTTAATGTAGGTAGCAATTTTAACGATTTATACTTCTGTGTTATTTTACGGGAATTAGCTTTGGTAAGTTATTATAATTGGGAATTCAAGCGCTTAGTTTGTACATTGCCTATAAACATACCTTCTACAGTAGCATTATCACCTTTACATCATATCACTGGATTACAAATATTTCAATAATCAAAGTTTAAAAAATCTGTGAAAATAGATTTGCTTTGAAACTTTTAGGGTTTTGTGAAGAAAATTCAATCTGATCTTTTCGGCGATATTGAACCAAGGACTTTAATTTATGTAATAATAATAATAACACGTCTATGAGAATTAATTATGAGCGTATTGATTTTACTAATTGTATCACGCATTTTCATTAATCACTCTGAGCGATTGTCAACGTTCTTTTTACGTTATGGAAAAAAAATATATTGCATCAGCAGGTCATTCACTTTTTCTATAGATAACAACAGAAAAAAAATCAAAATGTGACATCAAAATTTTAACTTGAGAGAAAAACATAAAATCGTAACGTTTGAAATAATTTTTATTCTAATGAAATGAAGACTGTTGATGGTACTATAAATAATATGTATAAAAGAAGTATCTATTTATAGAGGATAAGGATACACAGGGTGGTGCCTAGATAGATAGAAAAAAAAGAATTGGAGTTATCAGCATATACGGATTGGTATCATAAAACTGATGGGAGATGTGCCCAGCTCCTCAGAATACAAAAATAACTAGAACATACCAAAAAGTAAAGCCACTAAAACCACACTATTTAAGAGTGGTTTAAGTGGCTTCACTTTGTGAACGTTGTTGCCTAGGTGACGCGTTTTCTAATGCCAAATTAAATTCTATTTAGCCATCTTGTGTCGATTCTTCCTGTATAAATGCTAGGCAGCAACTAAAACACGCGACATAAAAGTGGCGCGCGAGGATTATTGGATTCGTTTTTGGACACAGAGCGTCGCCTGATATTACCGTTGGACGTGGTTTCTGTTTTTCTGTATTCTGAGCCCAGCACCAACCACTACGCATTTTTGCCAATGTATACTGGTTAATTGTGTTTTATTGCTCTGATCCATGTATTCCTCGATATCAGGTTTTGAAATTGAGGTGATAGGAACTATAATAATGTCAAACACTCACTGCCAGCAGGCCAATAAAAGGTGGAAACAGGTCGCAGCCTATTGCGCTTTTTGTCGCCCTTTCCGTAAGTGTTACTGTATACAAAGCGACGCATAGTTATCGTGCCGATATTCATATTATGAATAATTTAAGATCGTTCAAAAAACTAAAAGAACCGACTTCAAACGTCGCGCTAGTCAAAGTAGCCAGTAGACGTAGTAACTATTATCTAAGCCAGTAGTACTCGTAAGTATTAAATCGTCAATACAAGTAAATGCATCGTAATACAAATGCTGATATATTAAAAACGGCTCTGCCGATTTAGTTAAAATTACAATGGGACCACCTCGGAAACGTATCCTACCCATTAAAAAAAGAATCATTCGAATCCGTTCACAATTGACTGAGTAATCGTGTAACATACACACAAAAGAAACTGACGAATTGAGAACCTCTTCTTTTTTTGGGAAGTCGGTTAAAAAGTAGAAAGTAAGGCGTTTGTTTGAGAGATTATGCCTCCTGTTTTCAGCCTCCATTCAAATTTTATCGAGCTATGACAAATATCTCAGGAGATCAGGAGATAAACAATATAAGCAAATTTATATACTTAGATGACATAATTATAACTAGCCAGTACTTTGACTATCGCGGCATGTGAAGTCGGTTTTTTCGTTTCGTACGATCATAAATTATATCATTAAAAAACCACGAAGATCCATACGCGTATGTATATATATATATGTATATATAGCGCACCCATGATTTATGACACCGCAGGCAGCAAAGGTAAAACATTACTATAAACGTCAATTAAATACGCCTGATGGCTTTAAGATAAGGTGTGAGTCAGCAAAATTAGGCCTGAAGGAAGGTGATACATTGACGGCTGTATAAAGTAAAGAACGAACAGAAACAACAAAAGTAGGTCTACATAAGGCAAGGAACCTCATGATATCCCTGGCATTTTTGGATTAGTAAAAATTATAAGACTTATATGACATTTTAACATAACTTAACAATGTTTACTTCATTAATGAAGTTATACGTAGGTGATTTGTAATTTGTAACAACCATGAATGTATGTTATATATTATGTACCTACTATAGTACATACTAATAAAATAATTGTAGTCTAATCAAAGAATTGATCTGATGTATTTTTTTTTTTGTTTTTTGCTACACCTATGCTTCTATTAAATGTCTACAGTTTTAAAATCTTGATGTCGATAGAAATAAAATAATTTGAATGTCATTGTTGTTTTATTTTCATGGATTGCACGATTGCATGTAGGTATTATCCATTCACAATTATAAATGCGTATAATATATTAACTGAGTCTAAGGGCCTGTTTCACCGGCGGCTGATAGCCCTATTAGAAATTATTTTTTGAAATTTGAAATTATCTGACAGATTTTTGACAGCTTTTGTATGGCAGATATCTGTCAGATAACTATCTGAAACTTTACCAAAAACTGGTGAAACGGGGCTTAAGAGTAAAAACTAAATAACTATCAGTGGTGAATGTCAGGGCTAGCTACTTAGTATATAATATTATGTTACTCTTTGGTACACAGCTTAAAAAGCCCCTGGAGAGGATGGTATTCCTACAGAGCTCATGAAAGCAGGCGGAATACCTATAATGAAGGAGCTCCAGCATATCTTTAATACTGTCCTCTTTGATGAGATAACTCCAGAGGCGTGGAGCAGGAGTGTTGTCGTGCTGTTCTTTAAAAAAGGGTGATAAAACTCTTTTGAAAAACTAACGACCCATTTCACTCCTGAGTCACGTCTACAAGCTGTTTTCAAGAGTCTTCACGAACCATCTTGCAAGAAGACTCGACGAATTCCAGCCACCGGAACAGGCCAGGTTTCGAGGAGGATACGGCACCATAGACCACATTCACACAATGCGTCAGGTTATACAGTAGACCAGTGAGTATAATCGGCCCCTGTGCTTATCGTTTGTGATTATGAGAAAGCCTTCGACTCTATCGAAACCCGGTCTGATCTGAAATCTTTGCAACGGTGCCAAGTTGATTGGCGATATATCCAAGTGCTGAGAGGTCTTTACAATGCCGCTACCATGACTGTCCAAATCTAAAACCAGCAGTCTGAATCTATCCCCATGCATCGTGGTGTGAGACAAGGGGATGTTATATCCCCCAAATTGTTCACAAATGCATTGGAGGATATGTTCAAGACGCTGCAAGACTGGAAAGGACGTGGTATCAACATAAACGGCGAATTCCTCTCACACTTGCGATTTGCAGACGACATCGTCATTGTAGCCGAAACATTGCAAGAATTGCAACATATTTTGAATGGCCTAGCTGATTCTTCTTAACGCATTGGTCTCCGGATGAACTTGGATAAAACCAAGGTCATGTTCAATGAGCACGTGAGTCCGGAACCAATCGAAGTCCAAGGCAGTATTCTCGAGGTTGTTAAGGAGTATGTTTACCTCGGGCAAACTCTACAGCTGGGTAAAAACAACTTCGAGAAAGAGGCTAATAGAAAAATAAAGCCGGGCTGGGCAGCATTTGGCAAATTACGTCAAGTCTTCACATCGCCAATCCTACTGAGTCTAAACATAAAAGTCTTCAATCAGTGCGTCCTACCCATCATGACATACGGAGCCGAAACGTGGACACTCACGGTTGGACTGGTCCACAAATTTAAGGTCGCTCAGCGTGCCATGGAAAGGACTATGCTCGGAGTTTCTCTGAAGGATCGAATTCGTAACGAGATGATCCGACAGAGAACCAAAGTTACCGATATAGCTCACCGAATTAGCAAGCTGAAGTGGCAACCAACGACCGCTGGGGTAAACGAGTTCTTGTGAGTGGGGACCGCGAATCGGCAAACGTAGCGTAGGACGCCCTCAGACTAGGTAAACGCAGACAGGCAAGAGCTGGATGAGAGTAGCCGAGGATCGTGCTTAAAGGCATGAAATCGGAGAGGCCTATGTCCAGCAGTGGACGAGTATAGGCTGATGATGATGACTCTTTGGTAGCTACTCAGTGAAACTTGGAAGTCAACGCCATGAAAAGATATGACGGTTTATATAGCATATTTTTCGATTTCACTATCTAAAACCTATTTAACGCTTTCCGCTGACCTAGAATCATGAAATTTGGCAAGAATCAAGGTCTGAAAACCGTGAATATGTAGTTAAGTAACAAAAAAAATAACTAATTACTGTTGAAAACTTATTATTTGCGGTTGGTGCATTAACCGAGCCTAGGTATCCGTCTAGGGACCCAATTGCAAAGTTAAGTTTGTCCTTTAACTTAGTTTAACAAGTTTGTACGGAAGCCTCGGTGCGCGAGTTAAATTTAGACTACGTTATAATAATTGATTAGCATATAGGATATATAGTAATAGTAGGTTAAAACAATACATTCTGAAAAGTAGCATACGACCACTGGTATCCACTGAATACCACTAAGAATATGTATGAAATACAATAAAATATTTATTAAAAGTAAGTTTTTTATATAATACACGATACATATTGGATAGTTTGTACATAGCGATCTCAGATGAGAATATTTTCTTGTTTCATACTTTTTAGAGCGTGTTATATCAGTAGTCGGGTTTTAGTTTTTGAACTTATTTTTATTTTAATTATTTTGGGTTTTAGCATAAATGTATATGTGTCAACATACTTAGTTACATACATACATACCGATCAACAAACACATAACCCTCCCTATTGCTTCTTTGCGACGCCGCACCGTGGGGTAAAAATTAGTTTTCTTGACTTCGACGGGATATATCTCGCAAACGCTACGCTTGACAAAAATATGATGTAGCAAATACTACTTTCATTATAAAATCCCTATTTGACGATACCACACACGACGGGGTGAGGTGAATTTTTTTTTTAGTTTTTGACTTCATGCGCTCTAGAGTGCGCCAATCAATTCAATCTATTGTGACGTCACATAGCCTATAACCAGCAGAGAAATAACACGCGTCCAACGACACCTCATTTGTCAAATTATGAGAAGTAGTTTAGAAATTATGAGGGAATAGATGAACATACATACATACATACTTACATACCCACATACCGGTCAAAAACATAACCCTCCTTTTTGCTTCGCCGTAGTCGGATAATAAGTCAATATTTTACTAGAAGTTGATTTACTCAAGTTAAACTATTAACATTCTAACCTCGAATTCACTTGTTTTGTTTACGAGAAAAGACTGTCGCGGGCGGAATGACACTTAAAACGCACAATCGGCTACGACCGTATACGGTCGTATACGGTCGTATATACTGCGGCTTGCCGCAATATATACGGTCTGCCGCAGTATATACGGTCTTCTGCAACGGCACACCGTATTCCGGCTAACCGTATCGTCTTGGTTTTAAAGGTCCGAACCCAAAGGGTACCAACGGAACCCTATTACTGAGACTCCGCTGTCCGTCTGTCTGTCTGTTCATCTGTCACCAGGCTGTATCTCATGAACCGTGATAGTTAGACGGTTGAAATTTGCACAGATGATGTATTTCTGTTGCCGCCATAACAACAAATGCTAAAAACAGAACAAAGTAAAAAATTAAAGGGGGTCCCAATACAAAAAACGTGTTTTTTACTATACGCCATCTTTGAACGATTCTTTACCTTAAACAATATTAATTACATACCCTAACAAATTTGTGTTAACGTTCACTTAGTTTGTGTCAGAATTTCGTTATATATTCGGTAGATGGCGTTGTAGTTAATAAGCATGTTTAGCCGTTGACTTTCATAAGCATGTAAAGTATTGGCACTGTAATAAAATATAAAATTATACTTATATATTATTACTAGCTGGCCCAGAAAAATTCGTACCACCAACAGACAATGAATGTCGTGTTACCTTAGATGAACATAATTTAGGCTTTTATTAACGTAATACAATGAATACAACAGAGATATTAAAGTTTAGTAATGTATTATGGCACTTTGATTATCAAGTAAATAATCAAAGTTATCAATATAGAAATAGAATAAAAATACAACAATCAAGTACTTCAACCGCGTGTCAGCAAGACATGATGCAATGAAACAATGTTATTATTGTTATAGATAAGTTATTAACTTGAAATTAGTTCGATTGAGTTTAATTTTAATTGTAAAAATATAATCACCAGTATTTAATTTTAATTCTGAATAAGTATACTTACTTCATGAATAACTGTGTGGCGACCTTACGCCAACCTGTTTGTATGACGTTCAAACTCTTTGACGATGGTTTTTTTTCTCACCAGTCAGCCGATTAGAATATTTTCAAATGTCGATGGTTGAATCACGTCAAAGGTTTTGACGACCAATTTTCATTCAGTAGTATATGATTTTCCAAAGTGAATGCCTTAAATGGGTAATTAATATAAAAATAACGCGTGTTCTCGACATGCAAAGTTGCTGAGACACGACGATTGTTCACGGCAACATAGAAAGAAATAAAGAAATTACTACTAACATCGGGCATATCTATTTTCGTTGCCCCCCTCAAATGTATTTAACGGTCCACATCAATATAGAGGACCGCGCTTAAAAATATTATATAGCTTCCACCTCTTGACCCAGCAAGAAAGGGGTTATAGCTCGCCAGCTCTGTCCATGGTTGAGATTGGTGAACGAGTGCCATCTCCTATCTATAGTCCAGCAATCTCGTGCGCGACCGTCCCGCGGGGTGACAGACGGTGGCAGGGACGAGGTACCCAAGATGTCAGCGGGTAGCGGGGAAGGGAAGCGTGTGTAGCCGTGTCACAGATTATATAATAGTTACTACGTAACCGTGTGCTAGAATGACCGCTACCTCGTCCCCGGCACCGTCTGTCACCCCGCGGGACGGTCGCGCACGCGATTGCCGGGCTATGGTAGTAAACCGCTGAATCATCAAGTGCCTTTCCGCATCCTATCTTAGTAGTAGATTCTAGTGAAGGCACGTGCAAGCAACTGGGATTTCCCGGAGGTCCCAAAACTGTCTAATATTTTTTTGCCTTATGGATAAAACTGTATACATACGGCACTCATAAATTGGCTATCACATTCTTGCATATCTCTGTATTTACCTACATTTTGACAAAATATAAAATTGATTAGGCATTGATTATTATTGTCTTGATTGCTTGTAAGCATACATTTTTTAATTTCATTATGGCTCCACACGATTAGTGTATTTAGCCAGTGTCAAGTATTAAAATTCTTAAGTTTTTATAAATTTTAGTCGTAGAGATGGGTGATGGGTTGAAGTCACATTTTAGCTCAGTTTTCAAGTAAAAGTCTGTCTTAGTCATACCTTCAGTAAAGATGTGGTGTACTAAAGATTTTCAGTGGAATTTAGGTGAGAACGCAAATAGCATGTTTTTCAACATTGTGCTGTTTCCCTACACTCGCACACATTCACCGACACTTAATGGTTAATAATCCACATTTATTACACATTAACACGCGGAAGAACACCACTTTTAGGAAAAAATACAATGAGATCACACACTTTTCCACGTTCCCGCCAAAAACTCTTAAGCTAAGCATACATTTCTGAACGCACGCATATTTGACAATCAATAAATATTTCAAACAATTGTCATTAGACAGTATTTAAAATTTATTAACATTTTTAAAATGTACATGACTTGAAATCAAAAAACTTGAAGACTTTTTGTACTTGACACTGGCTAAATACACTAATCGTGTGAGGCGATGAACCTTGATAATTTGAGGTTTACCGTATCGACGGGATAAACAATTGAACATCAAATGATTGTGGCAGTTTTGAAACCCAGGAAAATTTTAGCAAAATATTTTTTCTTATATAATTTTTTTAGGTCAAATATTCATTGTTTTTAATATTTATTATTCTATTCCTGACGAAGAAAATTCCAAATATACAAAAATCATAAAAATTGGTTCAACCGTTCTTGACTTATAAGTGTAGTAACTAACACGACTTTCTTTTATATATATAGATAGATACTGCGGTTCGGTACCCGCCGTGTGCGAGACAAAAGTCTGACTCGCACTTGGCAAGTTTTTTTAATTTAAATAGGTAACCATGACCATGTTTTGCATGAGTGTAGACTGTGTAGATAAAGTTGTGTATGAAACTGCACGTAACTAGATATTAAAACACTCGTGTGATACTATTAACCTCGCCTGCGGCTTAGTTTTTAAACACACACTTGTGTTTTAATACTCCTCATTATGCAACAATAAACTACTATTATAGAAGTGTGTCTTTTCCCAACAGCGGCACAACATGGGTTATGTAAATTAAACAAAATAAATCGTTGGGTCATTTTTAATCCAATCGGAGTCAGGCTACTTCAAGTAGCTAATCAGAGGTATTTTCATTTATGGTATTACAATATTACAAGGTTATAAATTACAATTATTCATAGTATTTGGACTCATTCGAACAGACACTATCTTAAAAATATTGTCATATTGCGCATATTTACCACATAAAACGTACAAGAATAATAAAGAAATGACGGGCATTTGAAAAATTGTCATCATCATCATTGTGAATCACTTAAATAGTAATCACTCAATACATACCTACCTACTTTTTAAACAGCAATGTTTTCAAATTCAAATATTGGATAACAAATATGACAAAGTTTTAAAAAAAGTTACCTTTTTATATCTGATAGGCCAGCGTTTAACCACTATTTCTTCTGGTAGTAAACGGTGATTTGGTCGAAGATCGTGAACACGCTAGGCCTAGAATAGTGTGACTCTCAAGGGAGAAGAATCAAGAAGAATCAAAGCATTTATTCAGTATGTAGGCAGTATAAATATACGCACATATACACGTCAAAATCATAAATCATAACCAATTATCAAGTAAACATAGCAAAAGCAGAATTTAACGCTTTGAATTAGAAAAAAAAAAGTAATGTACCATTCAGCTGTCATCCAATCGTTTACGTCAGAATATTAAAAAAAAAATTAAAGTAGGTTAAAACCAACCATACATGTAACTGTGTGTTTCAGTACTTCAGACAATTCAGGTTGTATTTGTAAATCAGGGTTGTATTTGTATGCCGCCGGAACACCGTAAGTCCTTACTTATGGCGGCAGATTTTCCTCTTCATTGTAGTATAGCTACTTTTCGGTAGCAAGTCAGGTGGAAGATTGTTTTTAATATCTTATAGGCTAGCGTTTAACCACTATCTCACCCGTTAGTAAGTGATGATGCGGTCGAGTATGGTAGCACGCTAGGCCTAGAATGGGAACTGGCTATGGAACGCTTATGCTTGTGCCTCTTTATTTACAAATCACGTATCTTTATTTTGACCTTTATCTCACGTGATGATATCATATTATATGTTATAAGAATTTTACTCGTTTGATGTTGGAAGACTGGATTGAAACAAGGTGTTAGACAACCAATATTTGTCTAGTCTTCATAGCACAACCTGTCATAACAGAACCAAAGTAATGTCAAATCTTACGTTTCATTAATATCTATGTACACTATAATATTTTTGTACATTTTTACATACAATACAAAATTTAACTGCACCGAAAATATTTGATTTAGGCAGTGCAATATCTCCTGTCGGTTCTGAAATGTGTAATGATTTCATTCGAGTAATTTACTTCTAAGCAATTATTACAGATGGCGCCAAAAAAGCATAATTAGTTAAAATGCAATCCATTAGTTTCGTCGTATCGTACTGGGTCGTCGTATCGTACCGGGTACGTAGGGTCGTACTGTAGCTGAATTCGTACAGCGCTGTGCATGGTTCCCAGCAGGTGCGAGTTCGAATCCCGTCAGTACAGTGAAATTTTTTCATCTCATATAATAATTAATGTTTGTCTGTATGTCCTTTATAAAATCGTAAACTATGCATTTGATCATGTGATGATCTTTAGCAAAATTTTTGTGCATGAGCCAAAGTTTAAAAAAAAAGTTTCTGAGTTGGTACGACCAATTTTCAACAGATGGCGCCACACATAGATAAAGCTTTTCCGGGCGGGACGACGTGTGCCGGGACAGCTAGAGAAAAGAAATTTCGATATTATTAAGGAAGATATAATTTAAATAAACTAGTGTCGTACTATCACACATGAGCTTAAGTAGTCTACAATATGTTTGATTCAATTAATTATTTGTACTAAACACAGTTGGTACATTATTTGCTAAATGCATTTCATCCCTATCCCTATCCCTATAGTTATAGGCATATATATATAACAATATTTTCATTCTTTTTTAAATATATTAACATTGATTCATATCTAAATAAAATATTTCTGTAAAAATATACTAATAAACCATGAAATTGTGTCATTTCATTACTTACAACTATATAAAAATTGTATAAATATAGCTATTTCTTATTAAGTAATAAGTATTTGTTTATTTGATTAGTTTTTCGGCTGCTTTCTTTGGTGGTTGACTTTTGCCTTTGCTGTAGAAAATATCAAGGAACAGGCCTGTAAAGAAAATGATACATATTTAATTTCATTTTTTAAATTCAATGGTTCTCCCACCTACGTTTGGAAACTCTTACGACTTCTGTTTGCTTCAATTCTATGGAAAATAATAAACATGTTATTAAAATGCTGCGTGAAATACGTGATTCTATCTAAGGCTTGGCCCAACAGAACCCGTACATAAAGCGCATTTCAGACTACGCTTTTGCCGCTTTATGTTATGACACGTCATAAAGCTATACTATATACCTTCGAAAGTCAATATTAATTTTTATGTCGGTAGTCGGATTGCCCAAATAGTTTTATTATTATTAGTTTTTTTTTTGTGTTGATAGAAATGTATTGTTTTTTTTAGTTATTTTAGCTGTGTAATGTGTTTTTTATCTTTAACAGGAAACTGGATAGGCGATTAGGTGAAATTCCGTAATGCCTCTCTGGTATAATCTACACTTCTACACTAATATTATAAAGAGGAAAACTTTGTTTGTTTGGTTGTAATGAATAGGCTCAAAAACTACTGGACCGTTTTTAAAAATTCTTTCACCATTCGAAAGCCACATTATCCACGAGTAACATAGGCTAAATTTTATTGTTCCGTAAGATATTTGGGTTTTAGCAAAACAACGTTTGCCGGGTCAGCTAGTATGTAAATAAATAAATAAAATAATCATGAAATTTGGCAAGAAGCAATGTCTTGAGCCACTTATATAGGAATAAACCTGAAAACTGTAAATTTGTAGTTAACAAAAAAAAATTAAATTTACTCTAACAAACTTATTATTTGCGGTTGGTGCAGTACCTACATTTTCTATGGATCGAATTGCAAAATTAAGTTAGTCCTTTAACCTAGTTTGAGCAGTTGGTACGGAAGGCTCGGTGGGCGAGTCCAACTCGACATGGCCGGTTTTATATACATCTTATAGGCTAGCGTTTGACCACTTTCTCGTCATAATTCATTTATTGCATAGAATGTAGGTTCATTCAAAGATGGTCTTAATTACTATGAGGAGCCATACAATCTACTCCCTTTCGGAGTGTGCAACATTTAATATTCTATTGGTAAGTGATGATGAGGTCGAGGATAGTAGCACACTAGGCCTAGAATGGACTGGCTCTCATTATTCTTTAGTTTTTAGGGTTCCGTACCTCAAAAGGTAAAAAAGGAAGCCTTATAAGATCACTTTCTTGTCCGTCTGTCTGTCTGTCTGACTGTCCGTGTGTCACCACCGATTTTCTCAGGAACGGGTGGACCTAGCAAGTTGATATTCATACCAAATACTGAAGTTTATATTCCCTGTTAGGTGTATGAAAATCAAGGTCCTGAGTCAACACGATAGATAGATATGGGCAAATTTAGATTTTTGCGAAAACTTGTAAGTACCAAAATTTACCTTAATTTTTAACTGTATTTATTTTTCGGAATTTTTCCTTTACTTTGCTGTAAGACCTTGCTTTTAACCAAAATTGAGAATTCTAGATCAACCGGAAGTACCCTGTAGGTTTTGGGTCGAAAACCTATAGGGTACTTCCCGTTGACCTAGAATCATGAAATTTGACAAGAAGCAAGGTCTTACAGCAGAAATAAAGGAAAAATTCCAATAAATTAAAAAAATTGAAAATTAAAGGGTGTCCCCATAAATACATGGTTTTTTCAATTAAGATACGCCTCTGAGTTATATGAGCGCTCATACAATTTAGAGGTCTAGCTTAATTGGATCCAACCAACGTTGGTATGGAAGTCTCTGTGGGCGAGTCCAACTCGACTTGGCCGGTTCATATTATTAAATGGATGTATAATTTTTGTTTACCTGAGAATACCAATATAGCGCCGAACCACTGACGGCCGGCTAAAACGTTTCCAAATAACACCACGGAGGCCAGCACTGTGAAGAATTTTCTCGTAGTCGTCACCACGGAGCATGGGAGAGGACCAAACTCGGCAACCTGAAACATAGATAGTAGAACCTGAAGTGTACATAAAAACTTCGATACACTTCGATACATATACATGTTCTGTCATTTTATACAGACTGTATTAGTGATTTAAAAAACTATACATAGTTATGATCTATGGAATGAGTATTTCGACCAACGTTCCAGGGAGAAGGGATACCCTTCTCCCTGGAACGTTACAAAACGATCCAGCCTCATATTCCTCGAGCGCCTTGGATAGATAATATAACATTAAGCCGTACAGATATGGTTACAGCTTTTAAGCTTCGTTCTAGACATATCCTATCTAACAATTTTGCATATCTGATGCGTAAAGTGTCCTCTCCAAATTGTATCGACTGTGTAGTGCCAGAAGATCTTTATCAGATCCTAGTGGAATGTGTCCGGAACGAGGTCTTTCGGCGGAATATTTGCTAACACCGAATTATGGTAGGTGAATTTAAATTATATTTTGGCAAACCCTCTCTCAAAACGAGCAAAATTAGTGGACAAATTATATAATCATGCAGAATAGATATAGGTGATTGTTTTTGGTATGTTTATGATAATAATATAAGAGTTGATTTGGTACTGAGCGACTTCATCAAATGTTGATCATCATCATAATCAGCCGGTATCAGTCCACTGCTGGACATAGGCCTCTCCCAAGTCATGCCACTGAGCCCGATCTTCGGCTCTTTGTTTCCAGTCACTGCCCACCGCTTTACGAATGTCGTCGCTCCACCTGGTAACAGGGCGTCCTACGCTACGTTTACCGATTCGCGGTCTCCACTCTAGAACCAGTCTACCCCAACGGTTATCGGTCCTACGGCAGATATGACCAGCCCACTGCCACTTCAGCTTGCTAATCCGATGAGCTATGTCGATCACTTTAGTTCTCTGGCGAATTACTTCGTTCCGGATTCGATCCCGCAGAGAAAACACCTAGCATAGCTCTTTCCATAGCTCGCTGAGCGACTTTAAATTGGTGGACCAGTCGAACCGTGAGTGTCCACGTCTCGGCTCCGTATGTCAAGACGGGTAGGACGCACTGATTAAAGACTTTTGTCTTTAGGCACTGTGGTATATGCGACGAGAAGACTCGACGGAGTTTTCCAAATGCTGCCCAGCCCAGCTGAATTCTTCTCTGGATTTCCTTTTCGAAGTTATGTTTGCCTAGTTGGAGCGTCTGCCCTAGGTAAACATACTTAGTGACAACTTCGAGTGGGATTCCATCTACGGCAATTGGTTCCGGAACAACGTGCTCGTTGTACATGACTTTGGTTTTATCCAAATTCATCCGCAGACCGATGCGACGAGAAGAATCAGCTAGGCCATTCAACATCCTCTGTAAGTGCTGCAGCGTCTCTGCCATAATGACGATGTCATCTGCGAATCGTAAGTGAGAGATGTACCTGCCGTTGATGTTGATGCCACAATCTTTCCAGTCCAGCGTCTTAAACATATCCTCCAAGGCGTTAGTGAACAGTTTCGGTGATATGACGTCCCCCTGTCTCACTCCTCGACGCAGGTGGATATGATTAGTACGCTGGTTCTGTACTTGTACACTCATCGTTGCGGCATTATACAGACATCTCATCACTTCGATATATCGCCAGTCGACTTGGCAACGCTGCAAGGACTCCAGAACAGACCAGGTTTCGATTGAGTCGAAGGCATTCTCATAGTCCACAAACGCTAAGCACAGGGGCCGATTGTACTCTTCGGTCTTCTGTACAATCTGCCATCATGGTCCATGGTGCTGTAACTGCTTCGAAATCCGGCCTGTTCCGGAGGTTGGAACTCGTCGAATCTTCGCGCAAGACGGTTCGTGATGACCCTTGAAAACAGTTTGTAGACATGGCTCAGAAGCGAAATCGGGCGGTAGTTTTTCAAGAGGGTTTTGTCTCCTTTTTTAAAAAACAAAACCACCATGCTCCTGTTCCATGCCTGTGGGTTCTCCCAGTGAAGAGAACAGAATTGAAGAGCTGTTGCAGCTGGCTTACAGCTGGGGCTCCTCCAGCTTTTAGAAGCTCCGTTGTGATTCCGTCTTCACCTGGGGCCTTTCCATTTTTGAGTTGTTTAAGGGCCATCACGATCTCATCTCGGCTGACTTCGGGCAGGTCTTCTGTGAAGTGGCGGGTCAAGGTGGCTCTACAATCCTCAGTATCGGGTACGGGCCTTGAAACATGCGATGCGTAGAGCTTGCCGTAGAAGTCTTCAACTTCTGACAGAATCTCCGACTTGGATGCGACGACGTTCCCCGTTGACGTTGTCAGCTTTGTGAGGTGGCTTCTACCCAGAGGCTGGGCGAACACTTTCGACCCCCGATTCTGCTCAATTGATTCTTTAATCAAGAGCGTGTTAGAGGATCGGAAGTCTTGTCGTACCAGCTTCTTAATGGTTTTGTTGCGCACCTAATTAATTGACAAAGCTGACAAAGGGTCTGTTCGTCTCTCTTCCATTAGTCGAAGTGTTTCTGCCGAAAGTTTGGACTTTTTGCCCGTACGCTTGCTCTCGCAAAACTTCGTCCCTTCATCCCTGAGGATTTCCACCACTTCTTCGAGTTTCTGGTCTGGTCATCTGTGGTTTCCAAGGCAGCGAATCGATTTTCCAATTTTAATTGGAATGTTTCAGACCCAACAACGGTTTGGAGTAGGTTTGGTCGGAGTGTGGACTTCATCAATCGGAATCTCTCGGCTTTGAAGTCGATATCCAGAGTGCCTCGTACAAGTCGGTGATCACTTCCAGTATTGAACCTACTGATCACTGAGACGTCTCTGAATATGCGCCGTTTGTCCGTAATGATGAAGTCGATCTCATTTTTAGTCACAGTGTCGGGGCTTTGCCACGTCCACTTCCTTTGGGGCTGTTTCTTGAAGAACGAGTTCATCAAGAAAAGCCCCTCTTTCTCGTGAAAGTTGACAAGCATTTGCCCCCTGTGATTCCTACTGCCAAATCCGTGTGGTCCTATTGTCGATTCACTGCAGGTCTGTACTCCCACTTTGGCGTTAAAGTCTCCCATGCCAACGTTGTAGTGAGCCTTAGAGGTGGTATGTAAAGCTCTAGAGATGTCTTCATACATGCTCTCCACCTCTTCGTCCAAGTGTGCCGAGGTCGGTGCGTAAACCTGGATAACTATTTATATTCTAGATTTTTATTCTAGAGTTATGGTGTCCTCTCCCTGTCTTCGGACTTCACATAACCCCAGAATGTGCCATCTTATGTGTCCCAGCTCCTCCTCCAGCTGCGCCAGATGATCATCGGCTGCATCATCGGCTGCATCCAATATCAACTGCAGTCAGCTCTTACATACTCGACAATACGGGTTTTCCAAAGGATGTTCTACCATCGATGCGGCAACGGACTTTGTTGAAACTGTGTTTGGAGCTTGGGAGGAGGCACAAAATACTTTAGGGGTATTTTGTGACTTGTCGAAAGCGTTCGATTGTGTTAGGCATGATATTCTATTAATGAAGCTATCTCATTATGGAATTAAAGATATATCACTGGATTTAATGCAATCATACTTGTCAAATCGTAACTTATCCGTCGATATTGGTGGAGTCCTCTCAAATGTTAAGGATGTTACCATAGGTGTCCCTCAAGGATCAATCTTAGGGCCCTTTCTTTTTTTAGTGTATGTTAACGACCTTCCATTTCTCATGAGTCCACTTTGTAATGTAATTTTGTTTGCTGATGATACATCACTCCTATTTAAAATAAATCGTACGGAAAATGATACCACTAGCATAAATTGCACGCTTGATACGATCCAAGAGTGGTTTAGTAAAAATAATCTAATGCTGAACGCAAAAAAACTAAATGCTTAAATTTTTCACTTGTAAATAACATTAAACATTTTGACATCACTATAAATAATATTAAAGTTGACATTTCTAAAATTACAACATTTCTCGGATTGACATTAGACTCTAAATTGACATGGGGAGCTCATATAGCTGAATTGTGTGGAAAACTTAGCTCAGCGACTTATGCTGTACGAAAAATCAAAGAAATCTCAAACGCACAAACTGCTAGAACTGTCTACTTCAGCTATTTTAATTCATTGATGTCGTACGGCATAATGCTATGGGGCAATGCTGCCGACGCTAACCGTATTTTTATTTTACAGAAGAGAGCAGTGAGAGCGATTTATGGTTTAGGAAGTAGGTATTCATTACGGGAGTTCTTTAAAACTACAGGTATTTTGACAATGCCGTGTCTCTACATTTTGACAAATATAGTGTATGCCCGTAAACATTTACATAAGTATAAAGCAAACTGTGATATTCATACGTATAATACAAGAAATAAATATAAATTAGTAGTGCCAACAACAAGGCTATCTAAAATAAACAAATCATTTGTAGCTAATTGTGTACGATTTTATAATATTATTCCGGAGTGGTTAACAAATTTGAATGAAAGGCAATTCAAATTTCATATTAAAAAACTGTTATTGAGCAGAGCATACTACACTGTAAATGATTACTTATGCGACAAAACATTTTGGAAAAATATTAAATGTAACAATTCCAACTAATTTTATATATTTATAGATGACATTATTTTATGGTTAAATTTAATTGTTTTTGATGTTATTTGTTATGAGTTGTTGTTTTTTTTTATGTTTTTGACATTCATAAGTGCACAATGTACCTAAATGAAAAAATAAATGATATGATATGATATAATCGTGCGTCTATTATATGTTGCGAGGGTCAGTTTCTTTTGGCGGCCTACCGTAGCCCGGAGATTCTTAGCACCCCCTGCCCTGCCGTTACCGTGACCGCCGCCGTGGTCAGGAATAGCAGGGCGGCCGGGAACTGGGGGCCGCGGCATATTGTGACTTTCCATCCTTCTTTTATCCCTTGGGAGGGATATGCCCTAATCGCCATGCTGGGCAGGCGTGTTGGCGATCGCAGGACGTAGCTTCTCGCACCGGTGACGCTGCTGCCCGTCACCGGCCTTTAGTATTTAGCTACGCCATAATTTGAAATGGTTATACCGCCATTTGTCGGTCGCCAGAGCCCCGTTCGTTGGTCAGCAGGATGCACCACGGGCAGGTGAGGTTGGCTGGGAGCACTTAGATGGTATGTGTGCCCCCTTACATCCCAAATGTTGATAAAGCTCATTAAATAAAGATTTAAAAAAATATATTATCACTACATATTATAAAAAAGAGGGTGCGTAGAAAGGCACGTGTTAGAAGTGAAACTTCCAATTTCATTCGGTTTATTTCTCAACATTACTAATATCTTTTTTGTACAACTCCATCTGTTGAACTTAGCGGGACGACAATGATAGCGAATACGTCTTTTTAGTTATGCCATTCTACAGTAGAGGGTGTTTATAAATATAAAATATAACATGATGCTAACGTGGACCGTGAAGCTACGTCACTTCGGTCAAATTTTACCCCAGTGCGCCTAAATAATTTTCAATACAACAAAGTCCTCCGCCGCGTCTGTCTGTCTGTCTGTCTGTTCGCGATAAACTCAAAAACTACTGAACTAATTTTCATGTGGTTTTCACCAGCAGAAAGAGTAATTTATGAATAAGGTTTAGGACTTAGGTGTATAATTCGTAAAGATTTTTTTAGGACGTGATTGTTGAAGATGTTGATTCATACTCGACGCCACAAACTGATGAAATAAATGTAGGAAGGCATTTAAGCTCTAATCGTTCGAAGCAGAGCTGGTCTATAGAAAAAAAGTAATTTACAAATTAAATAAACTTTTTTTATTATGAATACATTTTGCGGTGTCTGCCTTAGCATAGTATATTCTTAGTAGTATCTCTGTAACATGTCAGGTTTTCGACTATGGCACATTATATAATCTGTGACACGGCTACACACGCTTCCCTTCCCCGCTACACCACCCGCTACCCGCGGACATCTTGGGTACCTCGTCCCCAGCACCGTCTGTCACCCCGCGGGACGGTCGCGCACGAGATTGCCGGACTATAATCGATTAATTGACGCTCTGTACTACTGTACTGTAGTAGTGTAGTACTGAACTAATTGCAATAGACGAGCTAATGTATACTAATCAGTATTACATTAGCTCGTCTATTTCAATATTATTTAAGTTGTTGCTGATTCGTTGCCCATGCATCATGGACTTTGTGTATTAGTGTTAGTGTATGGGTTGTATTGATTCTAAAGGGTCCCTTTAGACCCGGTCATTTACGTTAGGTTCTGCGAATTTTATTATAATATCATATCATTACTCCACTAGAGTGACATAATAGCAATAAATGACAACAAACGTCCATAGACTTCGCGAGCTCAGCGGCAACTTTTTATTTTATATATTATAGGCTAGCGTTTGACCACTATCTCACCTGTTGGTAAGTAATGATGCGGTCAAAGATGGTACGCACACTAGGCCTAGAATGGGAACTGGCTCTCAAGGATAGCTGCCGCTACACATTAGATGTTTTTGGTGACAGATTTTCTAACTTGAGGGTGGTAACTGGCTAGGCGGATACTAGATAGTGTCCTACTACCATGCGGGGAAGGTAGGTTTCATAACGATGTTTTTCCTTCATCGGAGGGCCTCTGTGAAAAGCGCACAAAAATGTTTCGATAGAAAAATCCATTGGTGCACGGCGGGGATTGAACTCGTTACCTCTGGCATCAAAGCCGACAGTTCTCCCACTTACACCACCGGATCCTGGAACTGCCAAAGATAATAATATAAAAACTACGTGCAATTGCGGCAAGTAAACGACAGAGCAGCATGTAAACACGTATACTTGCGCTCGCGTTGCTTGTTCTTTGACTTCCGCACGAAAAACCGACATTTTTGGACGCCTTGCATCGCGAGTGGCAGCTGCGGGAGGTATGGGAAGCGAACCGTTTACATATATATGTAAGCATTACATTAGTACATTACTCGTATGTTCACGCTGCTCATTTCCCTGCCTAGTGTTCTGCTTACTCCCGCGGAATGTAAATGGTGTATTAAGTTTTCTCAGAATAAGATTGAGAATTGTACAAAATGCCGCTTAATGGTTCAGATTATATTTTATACACTCTACTAATATTTTACATGCTTACAAAGCCGAGTTAATACGCACAGGCTATAAATAGCCTCAGTAGATCATAACTAAACGTTTGTTTTACTTTATTCGTAATGAAAACATCAGCTGTTCCATGAAGTTCATTGACCTGTGACAAAATGTGTGGAACAGCTGATTGTTATTGCCGAACCTTCATAAGTCGAAGAACTAAAATTGTTTGTTATAATTCACTCTAATGTGAATAGCTATAGAATATTAGTATACATTACCATGAAGAAAATAAAGAGCTGCCCCAAAGCTCCCATCAGAGCTAAGGCGGCTAGATATACCAGAACTTCTGGGTATTGTCCCACGAAACCGATAAATTTGAATATTTCTCCGCTTACTACCACCCCGATGGACACAATTATTGAAGACCTGTAACAAAGACATTCAGGTGATCATTTGTTCATAATAGCGCATCGTTACGTCTCGCAAGCATAATTTTTACGCCAATATACTGCCGTGTATGTATGTTTAACTTTTCCTTGTCATTCCTTTCAAACATGTGTTCCTAAACAAAAACAATAGGAAAAAAAATCTTCCTATAAATAAATGCCATTTTGGCGTAAGCTCGGGTCGATACTACATGAAGGCATTTCATGACTACGTCGATACGTAACGCACTGAGGCGCTTTTATCTTGGACCGTTTGCCGATATGCGCTGGTTCCCCCTAACACATCTGTCGCCACGAATTTGAGGTTTATACATTGCGAAGCATATTTTCCGCGCGCGATATGTAGCACACTTCGCTAAGTGTGTATCCCAAACAGCGAGAAAGGTTCGCCACGCACAACTCAACTGTGCCTCAAATAATGTGGTTGGGTTACTCTTAAGCTCATGCGGACGCATGTGCCGCATCATCGTACTACGTACATTTACCTCCATGTGCCGCATACTTAAGTTTCGAACTGTTTCACGCACCGCCTCCGAGCAAGTCGTGCATTCCGTAAAGACTGGTGATAGAAGTCAAAGCACAGCTAGTGAATGCGCAAGCGAATTACTTCATGATTATAACAGTGTCTGTATAGGACTGTAAGCTTGAGCTCTTTGAGCCTTATTAAAATATATATTTTGCACGCTTAATGAAAATTAGCCCGCATTGGACCACTAGATTTCCTTCCTAAATGTGTGATTATCTACTTCGGTCTCGGCACAACGTGCTCTTGGTAACTTTGGTTCTATCCAAGTTCATCTATATACTGATGCAATAAGAAGCATCAGCTAGGTTATTCAACATCCATTGTAAGTCCTACAAGTTCTCAGCCAATATGACGATGTCATCTGCGAATCGTGATAGGTAATGTCTCTCACGAGTCAATAATACAATCTGCCCAACTGTGTGAGTATGGTCTATAGTGCTGTAACCGCTTCAAAACCCGACCTGTAGGGCTATTCTGTAAGTTGCGGAAGTTAAAACTCGTTCAGTCATCGCGCATAACGGTTTGTGATGACCCTTAAACGCAGTCTGTAGTCATGGGTTAGACGCAAAATCGCGTACTTGCTAACCTCGCGGACAAATAAATATGCCAGTTTCACCGGTTCCTGATAATGCGTTAGATAGTTATCTGACACATGACGCCATATAAAAACTGTCATAAATCTGTCAGCTTTCTTTATATTAGCGCTATCAGTACCCCTAGCACGAGTTTTTATCGTAAACTCTTTTGACAGATCTCACATAGTTTTCGATTTATTCCGGCTCCCTGATCGGTCTAAGTGTAGTGAATTGTAGTAACCGCTAGAGGCGCTGTACTCTTTTTCATACAAAATTTGCTCGATATACGATATTTTTTCGAGTTATTCGAGTTTGGTATGAAAACTCATACTAAGGGTACAGGAACCACTGAAACTAGCACTCAATCTTTCTTGTTGTGTTAAACAATATCATAACATTAAAAATATCTGAAACTTTCGCTAAAGTATAACAGTGAACATTTCGCGCTAGCTTTGCTTTTGCCAAAATATGTACTGTGTACGTGATTGGTTAACAATAAAATCATTATTTAGGTGTTTCAAATCAGGGGGCGCAGCTAAAATCAGAATAAATTTCGCACAAAATATGAGCATAGCAAATAATATCACGATCTGATTATTGATTGGAAATCAGAGCCAAGAAGATTATACTCGTCGGAGCAATGACGCCCTTTTTTTTAATTTTAGTTCCTGAGACACTCAACAAATATGAACGCAGTAAGTTTTTTCAATTGCGCACTTTTATGTCTATATCACTTTCATTGTAAACTTAAAGCTTTGTAATTTTTAACGACCTAAAAACTACTTACTATTTATCCCCATTTTATAATCGGATATCCAGAGATACTAAAAGGCGCCACCGATTTATGGTGGATATACCATTTACCCGAACAAAGCGATTTGCTTCTTCGTTCATCATACGTACCGCCAAGGAATGGAATACCCTGCGTTTGACTGCGCGTGAGACTGTTTCCCGTTAAGTACAATATGGGGGTCTTCAAATCGTGAGTGGATCTTCTGGGGAAGCACGCGCCATCGTCGATCGCATCATCACTTAACATCGAGTGAGATTGCGCTCAAGTGCTAACCAGATCGATTAAAAAATAAAATTAATTAAAGATAATAATACTGCGTAGTGACAGTTCAGGACATTCGCATCAAAGGCCACCTAGCGAGTGTAGTCTTAACTATATTTAAGTGGCTCATTTTGAACTGTGATTGGGCAAGTTTTAGGTCCACTAGAGCCTAAGCTCAAAAACAATACTACTTTTATTGATTTGGGCTTTAACTTGTTTTACACTTAATATACACGCATATCTACTTTTATAAAAATGTGATGAAGTCGTGCAGCTTTAAAGATAACCAACCATACTCAATAAATATGTGTGAACATGGATTACATACCACCAATTTGTATTCAGCATCATCGAGTAAGCGGTCGGCGAAGACTCAGATTTTATCCGCTCCTGAAATAATTTAAACTGCCATAAAAACTAAATAAGGATTATTTACATTTCCAGTGAAATTATATGGCAATTTAATTATATGGGAATCGGAGGCCAGACTTCAAATCTTAGATCGAAAGCGAAAATGTAGGGTGTAATCAAAATGTAGGGCATTACTGTACAACCAAATCGTCTGTTCACTATAATATCTTCGATCACATCATCATTTACCACCAGGCGAGATAGTGGTCAAACGCTAGCCTATAAGATAATAATAATAAATGCTTTGAATTTTAAACTTTGTACTATCCAACTCGAGAACTAGAGAAACTTGAGAACTTAGAACAATATCAACTACCAGTTGTTTCGTTTAGCTTTAGCACCAAGCGAACCTTGAGATAGGTATAGGAAAGATTAGCTATACAAATAATGTGGTTGACATTATTTTTATCCATAATAATATTAAATTATATACCTGCACAGCTCCAGTCAATCCATCCATAGTCAAAGACATGATTAACAGTAGTTCGCCAATACCAAATCCCGAACCATCATCTGTAGCTTTCTTTGCTTGATCTTTATACATAAACAACACCACCCCGAGGACAATCAAGAATACAAATATGTACTTCTTCAATGGATATGACTTTCTGCCAAGAAGAACTCCTAATAACATGACTGGAATCGGCTTGGCTGCTTTACCAACTACCTGAAATTGTATAAGATAACAACTTTTATCAACAATTTTTCATTGCCAAGAAATAAAAATGCTTAAAAATATGTCTCAAAAGTAGATTGTGCTTATTCTATCAAATAGTCGATATAATCACGGGACACTGCTCACTAAACAAACACCTATTTACTAAAGGTGTCTCTGTGGGATGCATGGAGGCTGACGAGACGGCCGCGCATGTGCTACTGGAGTACAGTAGCGTGGCGGCACAGCAGCGGACACTCCTCGGATCCCCGACGACGATGCGAGAGGCCTGCACCAGCATCAGCAAGCTGCTGGCCTTCCTCGCAGACATCAGATGGCTGGACTGATGCGCAACCAACCACACGCAAAAAGGGCCAACATATGGCCTCATTGTGGAAAAGAGCCCGCGCACCAAGTACCAAGTACACCAGCAGATTTAGATGAAAATTGACATATAGAACCATCTTATATGTGTTAATGTAGGTTATAAACTAGCCAAACCATATCCTTAATGAGAAAAGATTGATGTGTATGTTTTTGAACAAAAGATATATATAACTCCTTTTATATCTCTATATCCCTAATAACTCCGTCAGGCTACACTCCTTTTCTATCACTTCAATTGTTATATGCTTACACTCTTACTCTAACTCTAACTCCGTGATGCTCTTTTTAACGTATTGAATCTTATATATTTACATCTCACTCACTTTAACTCTGTGAAACTCTCTTTTTAGTGCATACACAGTTATATGTTTAAATCTCGCTTACTCTAACTCCGTGACTCTCCCTTTCTAACACTTGGTATGTTATATGGTTACATCCCGCTTACTCTAACTCCATGAAATGAGTCATTGCATTGAAGATGTAACAGAGTTAAAGACGCAGTTGAGAAATCTAAGATATACTGATATTACATACCGCTTACTCTAACTCCATGAAATGAGTCATTGCATTGAAGATGTAACAGAGTTAAAGACGCAGTTGAGAAATCTAAGATATACTGATATAGTCCTTGGTTTAAAGAGATATAACTCTGTTTCATTAATCACTCCTGAGTAACACATGTCTATTATAAACTACTATACAACCTGGATTAACACAGGATACTTTCTAATGCAGGCAAAGCTGCGCAGGCCACAGCCTGTATTATAAATTATATGGCATACTCACTTGTGTTGGATAGTTAATCCATTGCAGTGCCATGTTGGAGCTGACCATGCCCAAAAGATATGTGAGGGCAGATGAGAAGTAGTAAGCTCTTCTCGTGGTATCCTTCTCATGTTTCCAGGAAAGCTGAAAATATAAATTTATTTATTATTTAATCTATGTAATAAAGTCCTACGATTCTGAATGGAAAAGTGATCTTGTCGCCCACTACAGGACAAGTCTCCTCACTCTAAGGCTTGCTTCCCACCGCTTGTGCAACCACAGGGTGACAACCACAAACAGCCATGAACCTCCTGTTATGGTTCGATAAATTTATTTCTAACTTAACAAGTGTGGCAATGTTGTAGTATTAAACAATAGTATTAATTATTTGAATATTTATTTCTGTTCTTTGATCTACGTTAGTGATGATCATTATGTTGATTAACCTTGTTGCTACAAGTTATCCTGCCAAATATCATTATTGAGAAACCTGCCTATAGCTATTTATCATAGTATAAAGTGTTTTAAGTGCATGAATATTTAAAAAAAAGAGGGTGCGTAGAATATGCTATGCGTTAAAAGTGAAACTTCCAAGTTCATCCAATTTATTTCTCAATATTACAAATATTTATATACATATTTTTTTGTACATCTCCATCTGTTCAACTTAGCGGGAGGAATGCCTGAATAATACGTCTTCATAGTTATGCCTTTCTATTACATTTTATGGAACTGTTATAAGTGACTTCTTATTAGAATAGGATATATACTACATGATTTTCATACATAATTGCATGGCTGAATATTGTACGAAGGAATGCATGTACGCAAATAAACAGTTTGGTTTGCTGTACTTATTCAGTTACTTTACCTTTTAAGCGCCAAATTCACACATACGTGACAAGCATTTGGGAGCTATATATGCCAAGCGTCATCTATAAAATCATACCTCTTGGTATATAGAAATCGTGACCATTTATTTTTTTTACTCAAAACGGGACATTACTTTACATATTACATCAAAACGAAAAAAAAATTGTATTGAGAAATTCGCGTGGCTATTGGATAAAGAACAAATTAATTACAAATATACCAATCACGGCTCATATATGCCTCTAGCAAAAAAAAATATTGGGAGAAATTCACGAGGCTATTGGCTAATAAGCAAATGAGTATCATGAGTGTCTGCATCGAGGTGACGCTAGGTAAGGTTACCGAAAGTGAGCACGGGCGGGGGTGCATGGTTTCGAAAAACGGGACAGTTATGCATCCCAGAGATTATCTTGGGGACACCGGGGGGACAGATTACCTAGAAAAGGGACAGTCCCGTTCAAAACGGGACGTCTGGTCACATTATGTATAGGGCACAGGAGTGTGTTCGTAGCATGGTACTCATAAGGTTAAGTGAAATGTAGCACTTTGGTCATACACCCACCTGTTGAGTCAATTAATCCTTCCAATTAAATTACATAGGCTTAAAATAGTGAGGTATACAATAGAGGTAAATAATCTTTTAGAAATCCTTATAAAAAACATGTAAGAGCCTCACTAGATACATAATACTGAGGATACTATGGATTATTTTTAACACACTTGTGAACTGATACAAAGAATGTTCATGATTACTGAAACAAAGTTATGGCAAAACCTACAAAAATATTACTTACCATCAGAATTTGTGCGAAAATATAGTTTACTACACATTGCACGAGAACCAGAGATAGAGTGCATGTGAATTTATCGTTATCACCGTACTTTCCTCTGGTAATTTTCTCTTGCAACATTCCAAAAATAAAATAACATACAAAAATCGCAGTCGCGTAGAAAATAAAACGAACTTCTGTCTTACTTTTCGACATTTTCATGAGAGAAATGTGTAAGTTTATGAGTAAAAAATTACCACAAGAACTTGTATAATCTTAACCGCCTATTCTACAAACACACTAGTAGTACACTGAGTATATATTATGTTACTCTTTGGTACACTGTCCATTCGACACGTAGCAGTTTATTTTATAAAATCTGAAAGTCTGAAGAAAGCATTTAGCATAGCATAGCAAATACTCAAACAACACGTAGGTATTTCAATTCAATAACAGAACTGTCAAATAGTGATGTTGCGACAGCGATAGTCAATCGATAATATCGTGATATAATCGTGGCCTTGAAAATCAGTCTTACTATCAACAGCCCTATTGAAACTATCGACCCTAGCCGATACAATCGATAGTAAAGATTGATAATAAAACATTAAATTAAAAAATCAAAAACCCTACTGCCCAAAAAGTGAAGTGTTAAAAACGAACTGAAAAGAAAAAAACAAGTAAGTCTAGTAGTTTAGACTTCTGTTTAGGGATATCAAAAAACTATACCATTTAAATTCTTTCTCGGTCTATACACTCATAAAATAAATTATACATTGTTGTATGGAATGTAGAGACTTTAACAGTCGGGACACATTAATGGCTTAACGAATGGGAATTAATGTGTCCCGACTGTTAAAGTCGACCGAATATTCCTTATTCATTATACAATAACTTTCGGAAGAAACCAAGATTTAGAAAACATAGAATGTTTGCACCTCAGTTTGCACACACACTTTTTCACATCCCGCCAAAACTCCAAGGAGCAAAATTTAACCATAGAATATAAAATGACGTTTAATTTCACGCAGAATATAATTATCATGAAAGGGTAGAAATGAAATAAAATTGAATTGAAATGTGGACGCGTTAGATAACTAAATTTGATACACATCACTTGCAAAAAGTAGGTGTCACTTGAATGTCAAAATCGTTTACAAAATGGTGCCTACTTAAATATGTGGTTAAAATGCAGGCGAATTAAGAAACTCCTACCCTTTGTGAAGTCGGTTTAAAAACAATAAACTTGTCTTATTGCAAGTCTGTGACGTTTGTGAATTTGTATTGCATTTGTGTTTACAGTGCGATTACAAGTTATTTCATTGATTAAAATATATAATCAGCAGGCTTATCACCCACTTTGACAGTTGATTATAGAATGAAAAAAAAAACTAAGTGACGGGGACGCAGCTATGCAGGTTGTATAACACCATCTCTGTCATTTTGTTCATTTCTATTAAGTTTAATCAGCACAGCTGCCTTATGATTGACTTTGATAGGAATTTTTCTATGGTGGAATTAGCACCTATTCATTCCAATATGTGCAAGATGATATACCATAATTAAGATAGTTTAAAAACTAAAGCAACCGACTTCAATGCGCCTCGAGTTAATTTCAGTAGCAAGTTTGAGACGTTTATCGTCATATCTCTGGAAATACTTATCAGATCTCGATGAAATTACAATGGGACCACCTCGAAAACGTACCCTACCGATTACAAAAAGAATCATTAGAATCGGTTTACAATTGACGGAGTTATCGCGAAACATACACACAAAAAATAAAGAAACAAATAAAAAATTGAAAAAATCATACACACGAATTGAGAACCTCCTTCTTTTTGGAAGTCGGTTGAAAATGAAGTAAGATCTACAGGGATAAGCAAACATTTTTGTTTTAGTGTAATGTATGAGTAGTAAAGCACGAGTAAAGGAACGTAATATTGTGTCCACTGACCACCTATTGGCTTGTATTGTAACCGGCTGATTAAAGTAGTGCTTAACAAATTAAGTTCTTATATTCTTACGCATTAGGTTTATTTTTAAAACATGACAGTACGCTGGCCTTCGTTGTAAAAAAAATCTAACAGGCTCTCGGATGCAGATATGAACGTAAAAGGTTATTTTATAAAGTTATGTATCGAAAACTCAGTTTGTCAGACGGTTTCCGTCGGTATCCGTCCGAAATTATCTCATTTAACCGTCACCGTCCTTATACTTGTTTATTAAAATGAAACAAAAAGTTTTTAGTTAGCCGAGTGTGTAATGAAACTTACAAACTTTGTAATACTTAACTTAGGTAGTCATTGTGATTTGCTAACTTTCCTGTTCCAAGGAAATTGTAAGGAAATTTAAGTTACATTATGTTGCGAGTGATTTACAAGTTACTTATCTACTCTGTGCCATTAAATTGTTGATTAAATAGTTATGAAGTTCTAAACAGTGTTTATTTTTCAAGTTGTACATTTGGCGGCAATTTTAACGGTGAGATATTATTCCAATTCTATTTTACGCTATGACTCATGTTTTTGTAACAATGGTTTGGTTGTGACTTGTGAGGTTACAAAATTGCCTATATCTGAGTGAATAAGTTACTACCTACTAAAGTGCTAAGATACTACTTAGGTCCTTACTGTAACAAAAATGTTAGGTATAGGTAGGTAACCTACATGTTATACCTACTTTAGTGTTGCCTTCGGTAATCGTACCATTTGGGCATATTGTAGATATAATTATGTACGTAGTAGGTATTTAACTATTTGTATTGATGGTGAGTTTCTGTAGTTTTAAAAATTACTTATCTAATACTATAAGAATCTTTGTCCTGACATACTGACTGACTGACAGACAACGCACAGCCTAAACCGCTGGTCGTAGAGACTTAAAATTTGGAGGGTATATTTGTCTTAGTACGTAAACGTGTATTTTACAAAATTCACCCCTTTAGGGGATGAAATGGGGGTTCAAAGTTTGTATGGAGAAACAAGATTAGATACTTTTCTATTCAAAACTTTATACAAGTGCTTTAGTAAAAATATGAGTAAACACGTGTTTAGGCTTTTTTGAAATTTCACTTCTAAGAGGTTGAAATGGAGTTACAAAGTCTGAAAATCAATATTGTTTTAGTTTGCACTGAAATTTGGCATGCAGATAGTTATTACGACGTTAGTTCCCTCTGAGTTATGATTTTCTAAAATTCACCTCTTAAGGGGATGAAATGGGGGTTCGAAGTTTGTAAGGAGAAACAAGATTAGATAGTTTTTTCTATTCGAAACTTCACACAAGTGCTTGAGTAAATAAATAAGAAAATACGTAGTTCAGGCTTTTTCGAAATGGCACCCCTAAAAGGGTGAAGTGGGGTAACAAAGTCTGAAATAAATATTGCTTCGGATTGCGCTGAAAAGCATGCAGATCGTTATTTTGACGTAGGTATCCGCTAAGAAAGAATTTTTCAAAATTCACTCCTTAAGAGGATGAACCAGGGGTTCAATGTTTGAACCGACTTGGCTTTTACTTCTTTGATGTCTTTTATGATAGAAAGGTTTTTATCAAATAAAAGTTTTATGTAAATAAAAGAAGTCTTAACGCGGGCGAAGCCGCGGGGCACTTCTAGTTTAAAATAAATACTCATGTGGCTTAGACATGTGCGCCGCGTAAAAATATGACGGCGTTCTGCTGTTTTTCGTTCGGCGGCGGCGTAACGCCGGTGGCGTGGCCTTTTTTTAGTTTTTTTTAATATGTTTTAATACTAGCCATGTGCAAACCATATCCTTAAAGAGAAAAGATAGATACGTATCATTTTGAACAAAAGATTAATATAACTCTTTTATATCTCTATATCCCTAATAACTCTGTGACGGTACGCTCCTGTTGAAGGTAATGAACTGCTGCACCTTCTCTGGCTTTTAAAAGCTCTTTTGTGATTACTACTGACTTCCCCTGGGGCTTTTCCATTTTTGAGCTGCTCAAATGCCATCAAGATCTCCTCTCGGCTAATTTCGGGCAGATCTTATGTAAAGTGACGGGTTAATGTGGTTCTAGAATCGCCAGTATCGGTCAACGGCCTTAAGCATGCGATGCGTAGAGTTTGCCGTAGAAGTCTTCAACTACCGAAAAATCTCCGACTTGGATACGACGACTGATATTGTTTGTGATATTTATAGTGCAGTTGATATTGTCAACTTTGTGACGTTGACAATATGATTGTGGCTTCTACCCAGAGGCTGGATGAACAATTTTGACCCCTTATTCTGCTTAAATGGTTTTTCTAAACAAGATCGTGTTAGAGGATCGGATGTTCATCATCATCATAATCAGCCGGTATCAGTCCACTGCTGGACGTAGGCCTCCCCCAAGACACGCCATGGAGCCCGATCTTCGGCTCTTTGTTTCCAATGTGACTGCCCACCGCTTTGCAAATGTCGTCGCTTCACCTAGTCACAGGGCATCTTACGCTACGATTGCCGATTCGCAGTCTCCACTCTAGAACCAATCTGCCCCAACGGTTATCGGTCCTACGGCAGATGTTTGCTAAGCCGCTGCGCTATATCGACCACATTAGTTCTCTGACAAATTACTTCGTACCGGATTCGATCACGCAGAGAAATACTGAGCATAGCTCTTTCCATAGCACGCTGAGCGACTTTAAATTAGTGGACTAGTCGAACCGTGAGTGTCCACGACTCGGTTCCGTATGTCATCACAGGTAGAACGCCTTTAATCAGTGGCTTTTGTCTTTAGGCACTGTGGTATAGGTGACGAGAAGGTTTGATGGAGTTTCCTAAATGCTGCCTAGCTCAGCTGTATTCTTCTCTAGAATTCTTTTCGAAGTTGTGTTTGCCTAGTTGGAGCGTCTGCCAAAGTCTAGGTAAACATACTGCGTGACAACTTCGATTGGGATTCCATCGACGGCAATCAGTTCCGGACTAACATGCTCGTTGTATATGACTTTGGTTTTATCCAAATTCATCCGGAGACCGATGCGACGAGAAGAATCAGCTAGGCCATTCAACATCTTTTGTAGGTCCTGTAATTGTTTTTTTTTTTACTTTGAATTGTAAGTGAGAAATGTACTTGCCGTTGATGTTTGCCACAATATTTCCAGTCCAGCGTCTTAAACATATCCTCCAAGGCGTTAGTAAACAGTTTCGTGGATATGACGTCCCCCTGTCTCACTCCTCGACGCAGGCACAGAATAATGAATAGTACAAACGCAGGTGAATATGTTTAGTTCGCTGATTCTGTACTTGTACAGTAATCGTTGCGGCATTATACAGACATCTCATCATCACTTCGATATATCGCCAGTCGACTTGGCAACGCTGCAAGGACTTCAGAACGGACCAGGTTTCGATTTAGTCGAAGGCCTTCTCATAGTCCACAAATGCTAAGCACAGGGGGCGATTGTACTCTTCGGTCTTCTGTATAATCTGCCGCACCGTGTGGATGTGGTATATGGTGCCGTAACCGCTTCGAAACCCGGCCTGTTCCGGTGGTTGGAACTCGTCGAGTCTTCGCGCATGACGGTTCGTGAAGACCCTTGAAAACAGCATGGCTCAGAAGCGAAATCGGGCGTTTTCGGGCGTTTTCGGAATTTCGGGCTTTTTGTAAAAACAGAACCACCACGCTTCTGCATTCTGTTACATGCCCGTAGAGTTCTCCCAGTGAAAAGAACGGAATTCAAGAGCAACAGCTCTTTAATTCCGAATTTAATTCTTCTACAGAAGCTGATGAACTGCTCGAGCTCCCACGGCTGAGCTGTTTAAGGGCCATCACGATCTCGTCTCAGCTAATTTCGGGTATATCTTCTGTGAAGTGGCGGGTTAAGGTGGCTCTAGAATCCTCAGTATCGGATACGGGCCTTGAAACATGCGATGCGTAGAGCTTGCCGTAGAAGTCTTCAACTTCCGACAGAATCTCCGACTTGGATGCGACGACTAGTCCAGTTGTTGTTTTCAGCTTTGTGAGATGGCTACCCCACCTTCTACCCAGAGGCTGGGTGAACAACTTCGACCCCCGATTCTGCTCGATTGATTTTGTAATCAAGAACGTGTTAGAGAATCGGAGGGCGCGTCGAACCAGCTTCTTTTAACAGCTACCAGGTTTTTTTGGTTGCGCACAAGATTAGTTGACAAAGCTGACAAAGGTTCTGTTCGTGTCTCTTCCATTAGCCGAAGTGTTTCTGTTGAAAGTTTGGACTTTTTGCCCGTACGCTTGCTCTCGCAAAACTTCGTTCCTTCATCCCTGAGACTTTTTCAAGTTTCTGGTCTACGTCATCTGTGGTTTCCAATGCAGCGAATCGATTTTCCAATTTTCATTGAAATGTTTCGGACCCAATAAGGTTTGGAGTAGGTTCGGTCGAAGCGTAGACTTCATCAAGCGGAATCTTTTGGCTTTGAAGTCAATATCCAGAGAGCCTCGTCCAAGTCGGTGATCACTTCAAGTATTAAATCTAGTGATTACTGAGACGTCTGAATATGCGCCGTTTATCCGTAATTATGAAGACTATCTCGTTCTTAGTCACAGCGTCGGGGCTTTGCCACGTCCACTCCATTTATTTATTTATTTATTTGGGCTGTATCTTAAAGAACGAGTTTATCAAGAAAACCCCTCTATCTTTTCTTTCTTTTTTTTCTTTTTCTTTTATACACCTAATAGGGACTATAGATCTCAGTATCTGGTATACATTTCAACTTGCAAGGTCACCCGTTACTGAGAAAATCGGTTGTGGTGGTGACAAACGAACAGAAAGACAGACGCACAAGAGAGTGATCTTATAAGGGTTTCTTTTTTACCTTTTGAGGTACGGCACCCTAATGACGCTGTATATTTAGAAATTATTTATTACTAGATGTGGCCGCGGTTTTACCGCGTAGACATATTTCCCGTGGGAATATAGGGATAAAAAGTACTCTATGTGTTATTCCATGGACTAGGCTATCTACATACCAAATTTCAAATCAATCGGTTGTGTAGTTTTAGCGTGAAGAAATAACAAACAAACATAATACATATAAACTTTCGCCTTTATAATATTTATTAGTACGAGTAGGAAGTACTAAAATAATTGGTAGCACGCAAGCAACAGCTAACAATGTAATTATATATTTGAAATGTGCTTATATCATTTGATACCCAACACGGCATATTTTTTTTTAGTTCATAATGACCTCATGTTCTCTAAAGGGCACAATATTTATTTCAAAGTGCTAGGATACATCATAGCACATTGTAATAATACAATATCATATATACGTATAAGCCAGCAAAATTACAAGAAAAATACAAGATTACAAGAGACAAGATCACGCTCCCAATGATGTCTCATTTGTCAAATATGATAAAGAGTTTAGAACTTATGAGAGAACACACAAATCAATAATCATACATCAGCTTTACTTCTGTACGATCTATTTTTCTGTGCTACTCGTATAACTTCATTCGTTTGCGGTTGGTTGTCCTTGAGGCATCTTTTACAACTTCAATAGCAATAAAACTGTAGGACTCACTTACCTTTACGATTCAGGTAGCCAATTTAGTTAAACCTAGTTGGACTATAAGCCAACATTTCGTATTTTATAAGTCAATCAACATTTTTGTGATCTGAGTTATTAGAGTTACATATGATTTTATTTTCACAAAAAGCAAGTATTTAATGTTCATCTATGCTATAGGTAAAGTAAGAGAGAAAGTAATAACGGATTGTCCGTTAGGCGTCATTTAGGTAACAACCAGATGAAGTGACAGAGTTCAAACGTTTTTATAATATTAATCTGGATCTAACCACAAAAATATACTTATATACATTTACAAGAAACATAATATTTGAGATACTACCTAAGTATTTCAGTCAGTCGTCACACCTAACTTTTCCAACAGCAAATGTGAGTTAGTATCACCCTAATCTAATGGCAAAAATGGTATGCAAAATAACTACAAATTAACGAATGATATAAGTCGTGTGAAATCTTGCTTCTTGCCAAATAATGATTTTAGGTCCACGGCACGTAAGTATGTACTATAGGTTTTATTTATTTGCGAATGTCGAATTGTGCAGTAGGGCATGCATTTCGAAATTTCGAAACTTCATAATTTCGAAATTTCGGACAATTTTTGCATGATTTATAATTTCGAAATTGATAATTTCGATATTTTCTTCAATACCAATCTAGCTAGTAAAAAAGTTACTAAACCTGTTTTGAAGACAATTACGATATAGATACTTATAGCAGGCCTCCCTCACTCGCCCATAGCTACTGCGATTTATACCTAAACTTTCGTCAACTCCGGCGGTGCTATCGGCCAGTTGGTTGTCACTGCTCACGCGTGCGCAACGTATATATTATTATTCAAATGACGGGATAACTGCGCATTCGTATTCTAAACGATTTAATTTTTCCATATATAATTTTACGGGTTTGACAAAAAACAAGCATAATATGTTTAATTTTTTTAACCGACTTCACAAAAAAGTCGCGTTCTTTTAGTTTTTTAAACGATCTTAAATTATTCTAGGCACACTGGGTACTTGTTCTATTATTTATTCTGTGCCCTAGGGTAAATTTGACGGAAGTCACATAGCCACATGAGTAAATTATGCTACCGATACTAAAATGCCAAAACGGCGTAAAATTCACTTTCTCGACTTCAAATTCCACTCTTAGTTGGGAATTTTGATGTTATTTTGTGAGGTAAATAAAAATAATTCATAAACTTTTTTTATACTTCATTGAGTCAACCCTTTACTGTATCAGGCGCGCGCCGGATAATCGCGCGCTGAACGAAGTAATAACAACGCTAGGTCGAGCGCCTTAAACATTTTTGCTTGTATAATCGTTGGTATTGTGGTTTTGTAGGGGAGTGAAGTATCTGTTACGTAGTAAATATTATATAATTTGTGCTTATAGTAAACCAGATTCAAGTTTAGTATTAAAAGAGTTGTATCGTTTATTAGAATCCAAAGACGTATTTAAAAATGACGAGTCTGTTCTGTGCCAACACGAGTCGGTGTTTTATGGTCATCGATCCTGCCTGATCCTGATCTGCATACATATCTATAAATAAAAGGTTGATGTTGGTTTTATTTATTAAAAAAACCGGACAAGTTGAGTTGGACTCGCCCACCGAGGTTTCCGTACCAACTTCGCAGACTAGGTTGAAGGACAAACTTAACTTTGTAGTTCGATCCACTCAAAATGTATTGCATCAACTACAAATAATAAGTTTGTAAATTTCCTTTTTTTAGTTATTACACTACATATTTGCGGTTTTATTCTTACGAAAGTGCATTAAGAGGTCTTAATGCTTTGTGCCAAATTTCATGATTCTAGGGCAACGGGAAGTAGCGTTTAGGTTTTGATTCCCTTTTGAAATCGCAAAATATGTGACATAAGCGGTCATATCTTTGGATCGCCTTGACTTACAATTTCGATTTTTTCACAGTCAAAAGATACTGTAAACGCATATATTTAATATAAGTTTCAAATTGATACCTTTACGCATTCCGGAGATAAAGCTCAACGGAACTCCGGAGATAAAGCAAAGCCGGAACTCAGCCTCTACAAAATCATCATCGTCAGCCTATCTCACCTATAGCACGCCACTGAGCTCGATCTTTAGCTCTTTGTTTCCAACCGCTGCCAGCCAGCTTGCGTATATCTTCGCTTCACCTAAGGCCCCCTAAACTACGTTTACCGAGGCGTGGCCTCCACTCTAAAACACGTCTACCCCAACGATTATCGGTTCTACGACAGACGTGACCAGCTCACTGCCACTTTAGCTTGCTAATCCTTCAAGCTATGTCGATAACTTTGGTACTCTGACGGATGACTTCATTTCGAATTCGATTCTTCAGACAGACTCCGAACATAGCCCACTCCATAGCTCGCTGAGCGACTTTAAATTTGTGAACCAGTTGCACCGTCAGTGTCCACGTCTCGGCTCCGTAAGTAATAAGAGGTAAGAGGTCCTCACTCATAAAGACTTTCGTCTTCAGGTTTTGGGATATGGGCGATGAAAAAACTTTACCAGTCGGTGATCACTTCCCGGGTGATCACTTCCCGGTGTAGATTTTAGTGATCCTGATCACTGAGACATCTCTAAATATACGCTTCTTGTCCGTCATAGTGCAATCAATCTCATTTTTAACCGACTTCAAAAAAAGGAGGAGGTTTCTCAATTCGACCGTATATATTTTTTTAATGTTTGTTCACGGATAACTTCGTCGTTTATGAACCGATTTTGATTATTCTTTTTTTGTTCGAAAGGAGAGATCCCAAGTGTGATACCATGGTAATTTTATTGAGGTCTGATAAGTATCTCCAGAGATATTGAGATAAACATCTCAAAATTGGTACTGAAAATGAATAGCGCGGCATTGAAGTCGGTTCTTTTTTAGTTTTTAAACGATATTATTAGTCATAGGGTCGGAGCTTTGCCATGTCCACTTTCGCCGAGGGTCAGAAGTTCATCAGAAAAAGCCCCACTTTCTAGAGGAAGTTGACGAGCATTTGCCCCCTATGATTCCTGCTTCCAAATCCGTGTGGTCTTACTACCGATTTGCCGCTTGTTTGTACTCCCACATTAGCGTTGAGAATTGAGATCCCCCATGACAACCGTGAAGTGGGCCTTTTGGCTAGGTATGCAAGGCCTAAAAATGTCCTCGTACATTTCACGCTCTTCATCATCCGAGTGTGCCAAGTCGGTGCGTATACTTGGATAACCTTGAGGCTATAACCTCTCGGTGAGTTTGATCACAAGATACGCTATCCTTGTCGATACACTGGAGATTTCTAAGCCATTGAGAGGACCTTGTGTACAGAACCCGATGCCGCCTTGAGATGGTTAGTCTCCCTCTATGAAGTAAATAAGATGGCTGGATTCTAGGGTTTCGGTATCCTCCTCTTCGGATTGCACATAATCCCAGAATGTGCCATCTTATGTTCCTCAGCTTCTCTTCAAGTAACGCCAGATGTTCGTCGAGCCGTAAAGTGCGTCCGTTATACGTAGCCGGAGTCAGTCAGTATTAGCGGCTAGCCCGGGGATTCAAAGCACCCCTGCCCGGCCGTTACTATGAACGCCACCTTACCCAAGAATAGTGGGGTGACCGGGAACTGGACGCCGCTGCTGTGGTGTGCTAATCACCACAAGCGGGTTGGGTGATCGCAGAACGTAGCTCTCGCACCAGTGACGCTGCTGCCCGTCACCAGCCTATGGAATTTAGCTACGTTGTTTTATTGCTATTGGTCGGTTGCCAGAGCCTCGTTCGTTAGTCGGCAGGATGCAAAACGGGCATGTAAAGTTGGCTGGGAGCAATGAGAGCACCGAACATCCCCCAAAACCTCTAAAAAATTACAGTCTACAAAATTTAATTTACGCAGAAATAGTACTTTACGAGAGTGGAGGCAACAAGGCCTATAATTATTTATTATCTATTCCCCGGTCCCCCTAAAAGTGTCGAATCTACGTCTATCTATGGACTCGCCGCACACGGTTGACGCCGGTGGCCGCCACACGCTGCATGATAAAATGTATGAAAACTATAGGAAATATGCCGGTGGCGGCGTTTTGTGGTTGTGGCCCGTGGCCCGTGTGCGGGGACCCTTAGAGAGCTTTACCCGCAGCGAGCTATATTTGTAATGGGCTAAGGAGCTCTCTAAGCAACAAAATGCTTGATACTCTATCCTTTTAAGGGCACATTTTCTACAAAACTTGGAATGTTTTCTCTTTGTCATTAGTAATAATTGTAGTTTCTAGTTCAATTCAACCAATGAAGATCAGTGCGCTGAAAAAAATGTAAAAGAAAACAGTTTTTCACATTTACTAGGGTACCTAGTACCTACTATATATATATATATATATTGGGTACTAAACTCCTTCCAAAATTTCGAAATTTCGAAACTGATGACACTAATTTCATAAGCCAATTTCGAAACTGAAAATCTATGAAACTGCATGCCCTATTGTGCAGCAAAAGCCGTATTTTTAGGGTTCCGTAGTCCTGACAAGGAACCCTTATAGTTTCGTCATGTCTGTCTGTCTGTCCGAGGTTTTGCTAAGAGACCGTTAATACTAGAAAGCTGTAATTTTGTAGGGGTATGTATATAAATTACGCCGACTAAGTGGTGAAATAAAATTTTGAAAAATATTTTTTTTTAGGGTAGCTCCCCTACATGGGAAGTGGGGATGATTTTTTTTTCGTCGTCTACCCCATCGTGTGGGGTATCGTTGTATAGGTTTTTTTTTAATTACTTAAGGGTTTCTAATACCATTTTTCGATTGAATGCTCCATTTACGAAATATTAAACTTTAAAGTGCAAATTTTTGTTCCAATAGGGCGTCCCCCCCCCCCCCTCTAAAAGCTAAACTGCTGGCTTGAAAAATCTGGAAAAATTCGTGATAATAGCGCATTTTATGAACTTTAAAGGAAAACTATAGCGGTTAAGATAACTTTATTAGTTTAGCAGAAATAGCCGTTGAGCTTGGGTGTTGGATAATTTTGTACCAAATACAAAATCCTCAGAATAAATCCTTTAAAGTGACAAAGACGAAGTACCTAGTTGCTTGTTTATAACGGGTAAAGACTTGCATTGAATAACGGGCTACTACGGAACCCTACACTGCGAGTGGCCCGACACGCACTTGGCCGGCTATTTACTTCACAACTTCACAAAAAAATGAAAGTTTCTCATTTCACCTGTATTTCTTTTATGTTTGTTACCTTAGAACTCCGTCATTTATTAACCGACTTAGAAAAATATTTTTTGTTAAGTGTGCTTCCTGTTTGGTCCCATTGTAATTTTATTGAGATCGATAGTGATAAATATCTCCAGATATTGTGTAAACACCTCAAACTTAGCACTGAAAACGACTAGCACGGCATTTAAAGTCGGAGTCTACAGTCACGGCGATACCTACATAATAATTATGTTTAATCTTTGAGTATACAGCCAGAATGTTTAATACATTCAAATACCGTACGCCAATGTCAAGTATAATGTGTGCGTACATTTGCCAAAATGCGATGACAAAATGATTTGTAGCGTAGCGTAATTAGAGGCATAGCATCGTGCCTTCGAGCATTTACCATGCTCGAAGCATCGTGCAATACTATTACGGATAATAGAAACCTCCGTGCATACCTACTATTAATTATTCTGTGTTCAAGGTCTGTGATGACAGTGACAGGAAGTTAAGTTTGTTATGTAGGTATGCCATCTATTGGGATCTAAGCCATATAAGGTCAGGTATTCAGATTTTTTTAAGGAAACCCTATCACTATTTTGAGTCAATGAAAGAAATAAAAACAAATACCTACTGCACGACGCTAATGTCGCAAAGTAATAAAATAAGTACACTTAACACGTACCTACCATTTATCATTCCAAGATATCGAATGTTTACATAAGAATATACCTATCTAAAATCGGTTTGGTTATCTTATTTTAATACAAACACACTATTAGGTAAGTTAGTACCTACTTAATAAGTAAGTACTTAGGCAGGATTTTGTACAGTAGTTTTTTTTTTACTTAAGTACCTACTCTTAGCTATCGTATATCTAACCATAAAGGTAATCAACATTCAAATCAGTCTCTACCTACTCTCGGTGCGAAAATTGGAATGGAAGGAAGAAGTGAAACACGAGTGTAGATAGTTTCGCGGCTTCACGGCTCTAAATTCGCTCTAAATTTAGTCCCGTGATTATTTGTATTGTTCCTCTTTATAAACAGATACCTGAGCCTTGCGGCTCCGCCCGTGTTAAAAGTATCCTATAGCCTAACTAATCCATAATTCTGGCTATCCTTGTGCAAAAATTCAGCTAAATCGTTTTAGCCGTTTGATGACCGTGAAAAAGTCCCAAACAAATATACAAACCGACTTTCGCATTATATATATTTGTGTTGATTGTAGCATGCCATCGACGTCATAACAATAGCATGCTATTATAGCACACAGTGTTACCACATGAGTAAAGTTCTTTACTGCTACACCACCAGCATCTTCGTCGTCTATTTCCGTCGATAGCGAGAAAAAATACAATTGACCGTTGAACTAAATGACCATAAATTTTGGGCTGAGAAAACGCGCGGATCACGACTAAATTCGCGTCTCTAATTTACGGGCGAGTGTAGTGTAGAGTCGGCGTTAAAGTATGTGAATTCTACTAAGCCTATTGACACAGACAAATATATTAGTTAAACTATCATAACAGCGGAGGATAGATATCTAGGAAGATGGATTGTGATCAATCGTCCTAGGTCTAGGGATTCAAACACAGAATAATAATAGACTGTAGGTTGGCCAATGCCACACAGTCATTATGTGATGTGATGTGACTAATCTTGATTAACTGTGTCATCATACTACGAGTAGATCACAGTACTAGATATTGTGCTGGGCTATCTTACGAAGGTCTTTCGTGTTGTGGTTAATATTGACAATTTGTATTTATATTGTAACCCATGATTAAACGCCTGCTTACTAAGAAGGTACTTACTTACATACAATACTTTTATAGCGATTTTTCATATATTCCGGATAAAACAACTAACAGACAGTAGATACTAACTTAACGTTGGCTATACTAAGTAATTACTAAAGTAGTAACTAACTAATTACTATTTATTTAAGTATAGGTACCTAAACGTTATGTGCTATTACGCTAGTTAGTCATGAGGATTGGAGAGTCGCTAATCCTAATACCGAGTTCACACTAGGCGATTGTAGTCATTCAACTTCCTAGGGATGTACCTACTTGTCTTTCGATTCCAAGTAGTCTTTTAGTATCGATACTTTAGAATCGATACTAAGTAAGTACCGGTTATAAGTACTCGTTTCGTTACTTAATTATTTGTTTTGGTAGAACATTTAGGCTGGCATTATACAGCGATAATAGGGTTTCGAATAAAACCATTTGATCTGAGCTAATCAAGCGCGATTTAATCGATAAACATTATCGATTGGGTATTTTCAGGGTTCCGTAGCCCTGACAAGGAACCCTTATAGTTTCGTCATGTCCGTCTGTCTGTCTGTCTGTCTGTCTGTCTGTCTGTCTGTCCGAGGTTTTGCTAAGAGACCGTTAGTACTAGAAAGCTATAATATTGTGAGGGTATGTATATAAATTACGCCAACAAAGTGCTGAAATAAAATTGTGAAAAATATTTTTTTGTATGGTAGCTCTCCTATATAAGAAGTGGGGATGTTTTTTGTTTCGTCGTCTACCCCATCGTGTGGGGTATCGTTGAATAGGTCTTTTAAATGACTTAAGGGTTGCTAATACTATTTTTCGATTGAATGCTCCATTTACGAAATATTAAACTTTAAAGTGCAAATTATTGTTCCAGTAGGCGTCCCCCCCCCTCTAAAAGCTAGACTGCTGGCTTGAAAAATCTGGATAAATTCGTGAAAATAGTGCATTTCATGAAGTTTAAAGGAAAACTATAGCGATTAAGATAAATTTATTAGTTTAGCAGTAATAGTCGTTGAACTTGGGTGTTGGATAATTGTGTACCAAATACAAAATTCTTAGAATAAATCCTTTAAAGTGACAATGACGAAGTACCTAGTTGCTGGTTTATAACGGGTAAAGACTTGCATTGAATAACGGGCTACTACGGAACCCTACTACACTGCGCGTGGCCCGAAACGCACTTGGCCGGTTATTTATAACTCGTATCGTACATTCCTAGGAAGTTGAACGACTAGAATCGCCTGGTCTAAACCTCGTATATGCCTCGTCTTATTGTTCGGGCGTCTTCCTATTCCGGACAAGCACAATTCCATCTTAGACCGCATCGTCACTTAACATCAGGGGGCCCCTAGACAAAATCCAATTTACGGTTTGCCTTCACGCTAACGCAAGTTCAAAATGTATGGAATGATATTTATGTTTCCACAACAAAAATGTCATTCCCATACATTTTGATCTTGCGTTAGTGTGAAGGCAAACAGGAAATTGGATTTTATCTAGGGGCCCAGGTGAGAGAGTCAAACGCTTGTCTGTCTACTAGAATATAAACACAACCATACAAGGTCTTGAACCTATTAATTTAAATAATTTATTTTTATTAATTATTTTATCTCAACCGATTAAGTTACTTTATTACCTACTTCTATAGTTCTAATACTCAGAATTCGCAACAGGTATAAAATTGATAATTTGATCGGGCTGATTCGAAATAATATCTAAATTGATTTTATGGATTAGTTTCTAAACAGATAGCGAACATGTACGAGCGGCGGAAATGAAAACGGATATAATAATTATTTGAGATAACATTTAGAGCAAGAGCCCAGGACCAGACCTTACTTATTATCGGGATAGCAAAATGTTTGGGATTTAGTAGTATTAGCATGGTATACTTGGAATGCAATCGCCAGGGTATTTTAAGTATCAGCTATATATATAAAAGAAAGTCGTGTTAGTTACTACACTTATAACTCAAGAACGGCTGGACCAATTTTTATGATTTTTGTATTTTTGGAATTGTCTTTGTTAGGAATAGGATAATAAGTATTAAAAACAATAAATAATTGACCTAAAAAAATTATATAAGATAAAATATTTTGCCAAAATGTTCCTGGGTTTAAAAACTGCCAATCATTTGATGTTCAATTGTTTGTTTATTCCGCCGTATATTTTTTGTATAATTATGGCTCCACACGATTAGTGTATTTAGCCAGTGTCAAGTATCAAAATTCTTCCCATGTGTGGATAGCATTACAATATTTGGATTATCGCGTTTTTTTTGGTATAATTATGGCTCCACACGATAAGTGTATTTAGCCAGTGTCAAGTAAATATTCTTCAAGTTTTTGTAAATTAAAGTCATGTAGATTTTAAAAATGTCAAATATGCTCAGTAATGATAATTGTTTGACATATTTATTGATTGTCAAATATGCGTGCGCCGTAAGGTTACGGCGGCAGATGTTCTCCTTGGTGGTAAGCTACTTTTCAACCGACTTCCAAAAAGAAGGAAGTTCTCAATTCGTCTGTATGTTTCTTTTTTCTTTCTTTTTTTGTGTGTGTATGTTACGCGATTACTCCGTCAATTGTGAACCGATTCAAATTATTATTTTTGTAATCGGTAGGGTACGTTTCCGAGGTGGTCCCATTGTAATTTCATTGAAATGTGATGAGTATCTTCAGAGATATGACGATAAACGTCTCAAACTTGCTACTGAAATTGACTCGCGGGGCATTGAAGTCAGTTGTTTTAGTTTTTAAACTATCTTAATTATTGATAAATTTAATGATTCCACCAAAATCCATGATTCATGAATGCACATAAAACTTTCATTGCTAGGTATATAGCTAGTATTAGAACCAACGACCCTCGGGTCAGAATCAGGGTAACTATCCTTTACGCCAAAGGGCCGTCCAATATCACTACGTAAGTATTATAAAACAAAGTCCATCACTGCGTCTGTCTGTCTGTTCGCAATAATCTCAATAGCTACTGAACGGATTATTATGCGGTTTTCACCAATAGCCAGTGTTTATGAGGAAGGTTTAGGTGCATATTTCGTTAAGGTTTTGTGTAAATTGGTTGAAATATGACGAAGATTGTTAAATATGTTAATATTTTATATTCGATGCAACGAACTGATGCAAATTTTGTAGGCATATATGTTCAACCCGTGCGAAGCCGGGGCGGGCTGCTAGTCAGATATATATCAATTTTGTATGAAAGCCATATTATTATTTTATTGTATTGTTTATGAATAGTATTTTAATGTGGTTACATAAACATACTAAAATAATTAAAAAAACCTAGAATGTCTGTATTATTTTAAAATCAGACAAATGAAACCAAAAAATAAAATCTTCTTTAAAATTATCTAAAGATAAGGCAAAATCAACTAAAAACATAAAATAGGAAGTAGAATTAGTAAATACAGTAACAAACGCTAAAAATTACTTATTAATATTAATTTTTTTACCATTTTTGTATTGCAATTCAGACTAATATTATAAAGAGAAAATGTTTTTAAACGAGTTCAACTTTTAAAATGTCTTAGGCTTGAAACAGTGCTCGACCGACAGTCAGCGCTGACCGCCGGTCGACGTAGCTATATCTATGCAAGTAATGAACGCGCACACAGCTACGCTGACGGTACGCGCGTGATTTGGTACTCGCGTACGGTCGGTCGAGCCGTCGGTCCGGCTCGTCGGTTGCGCGTGCGTCGGTTGACCGACGAGCTATGAGCTTGTAGGAACACAATCAGTGCTTCGCTGACGGAGTGACCGACCGCACGCGCCCACGTACACTCGTACAAAAAAATCTCGTCGAATGAAAAAATGAATATCGATACAGAGCGCCTTATCACAGAAGTGTCCGGCTTATATGGGATGTATCGTATGACCTTTATAAAGACCGTGATGCAAAAAAAAGTGCTTAGAAAGAAGTTTGTAAAGAATTAATTCCGGATTTCGACGAGAAGTCAGACAGTGAGAAAAAGGATATAGACAAAAAATAGCGTGCACAAATTACAGCATTTGCAACAAAAGGATTCATTTTTCTTGTGAACTGTACACACGCGTCGCAGTTCGCTGTCAGCGTAGCACTGAACGCATTTTCACCACCGACGGTCAGCGCTGACGGTCAGGAACGAGCGTCAGCGCTGACCGTCGGTCGAGCACTGTTTCCAGCCTTATCACGAAGCAAGTGCATCGGTTTCAATCTCGCGGAAAATATCGTTTGCGCGATGCAAGATCTCATACATTTAGGCAATATTTAAAGAAGAGCTAAAAGAGAGAAAAGGTAGCCTATGTCCTTTCTCAGGCTCTAGGCTACCTTTTAATGCGAAAAGTGGGTTGTAAGAGGTTGAATGGGGGGATGAAAAGTTGCATAGAAGTTTCGTCATTTTTAAAGCTAGAAGCTTGAAACTTATTTTTTTGGCTGTGGTTTGGATATTAATAAATATGATGTTCAAAGTTTCTGAGGGGGGAGGGAGGGTGGAAGGGGGGGTAGGGTAGGGGGAGTTTAGGGGGAGGGTAGGGGAGGTGAGGAAAGCTGGAGGGCCTCCCCCAGGGAATGTGGAAGTGAGGGAAAGGAGAAGGGGAGGGGAGGGGAGATGGAAATTAGGGGAAGGGGGAGGGGAGGGTATGTGAGGGGAGGAGGGAAAGGGGGATTAGTGTGGCGTGGTACGGTGCGGTGTAGTTGGGATATGTATGTGTTATATTTGTTAATGCTACCCGAAGACTATTCCACGCGGACGAAGTCGCGGGCACAGCTAGTATATTATAAAAAAACATTTGATGTATATCGTCGAACCCAGTTTAATATATATCCATTGATATATATCTTCGAGCCCTGAGTCTGAAGAATCGTAAATGTTATATAACATTGTTATCTAATGTTTACAGTATTGTTTAATGTTGAAATGTTGAATAACAAGGTCACATAAGGTGGACGGACGTGTTGTAAAACACAAGTTATAATATTCATTTATATATTATACTAGCAGCCCGCCCCGGCTTCGCACGGGTAGACCATATATGCCTACAAACTTTGCATCAGTTTGTTGCATCGAATATAAAATATAAACATATTCGTCATATTTCATCCAATTTACACAAAACCTTAACGAAATATGCACCTAAACCTTCCTCATAAACACTCTAACTATTGGTGAAAACCGCATGATAATCCGTTCAGTAGCTATTGAGATTATTGCGAACAGACAGACAGACGCAGTGATGGACTTTGTTTTATAATACTTACGTAGTGATATTGGACGGCCCTTTGGTGTAAAGGATAGTTACCCTGATTCTGACCCGACGGTCGTTGGTTCTAATCCTAGCTATATACCTACCAATGAAAGTTTTATGTGCATTCATGAATCATGAGTTTTCGTACAGTGGTAGTGGGATCATTAAATCTACCAAAAAGTAGCTTACCACCAAGGAGAACATCTGCCGCCGTAACCTTACGGCGTTCCCCGACACAAAATGTAGGGGTAATATACGTTTAACGTGTGTATCTGTGTGTCTGTCTGTAGCACCTAACCGGATAAACCGATTTTGTTTTTATTATTGATACTTTTTTTTTGTTTGATAGATGTCTTCATCGAAAGTTTTCTTAGCTTTGATTCATGAAAATTCCTTCAATCGTTATAAAACGATGAGCTTTTTTCTAGTTAATTGCGCTATGAAATCAACTTTCATAGGTCTGATCAATTCGAAAATCTTCTTCTTCAACGATATTGTAAGAACATGGAAGCATTGACTGGGACATCTCCTGGACTCTACAGAATATACATTGGAATACTTTTAATGAAAAGATTATACATAGATCAGTCGGGGTGGCTTAAATTACTATATTATTATATATATAGATGAATATTATTTTATACAATAGATCATATTATTATACTATATTGACTTCAAATTGATTGTGATCGGTGGGGATCTACAGCATAGCTTAGCTTATAATCATATTTTCGTAGTAACTATGACCTAATCTGTGGTTTCACTTCAAAAATTTTATTAATTTTGCGATGCGTGTTTCTGAAATTCGTGATATCTTCTAGAGTTTTCATTTGAATTATATACTGTAAAGGACAATTTTAATCTATAATATGTGGCCAAGCTAATTAACGTAATTATTTGGATAAGGATTAATACTGTATACTTGAAAATAGCCTTGGAAGTTATGTTATATTTTTAACAAAAATGTTAAGATTAAAATGGTTACTGTGAGTCAACCTTAAGAGATAGACATATGCTGTCGCGGACTATTTTGTAGGTTTTATTAAGTTGTACAACTCCTGCAAAGAAAATATTCTTCTATCTAATTTCAACTAAGCAGCGTTCGTAAGAAACGTGTTTTCCGACCGTTTTTTTGCCGACTTAGGTTGCAAATTAGGTCTCCACGAATGTAACTTTGATTTAAACGGGATAATATATAGCCTATTTTCATTCCGAAAGTCCATTCTATGTATTAGTGAAATAATTTTTTAAATCGGTTCAGTAGTTTTTGAGCCAAATCATTACAAACATACAAAAATACAAATGTTCTCTCTTTATAATATTAGTATAGAGTATAGATATAATAGGTTGGGGAAAAAGTTTCTTCGCATTTTTTAAGAAAATTCAAAACATTTTTTAAGATAGTTTATTTACATTTAACTAAAATTTGTAGGTATCATTTTGTTCGATAGCTTTTTGCCATCTTGTAGGTAGGGAGTAGGGACATGATCCCATTGCTATAGAAATTTTGGGGTTTCTGATCAAAAAACCGCGACAAGTAGTTTTGGCAGTCCTCTCGTGATGTTAACCTGACACTGCCTAAAGAATTCTGAAGAGACCGAAACAGGTGGAAATCTGAAGGTGCAAGGTCAGGGCTATACGGCGGATGCATTATCACCTCCCAGCCAAACTCTCTTAATTTTTGCTAAATGGCTAAAAATTTGTGAGGTCTAGTTATCATAATGAAAAACCACACCCCTTCTGCTGATTAATTCAGCTTTCTCTCAACTTCTTGCTTTAATCTCATCAGTTGTTCACAATAGAGTTCAAAATCGATGGTCCTCTCTGGTGGTAACAGCTCATAATGAACTGCTAATGAATGCCCTTCCATCCCCACCCCACCACACACACAGCATCACCTTGTTGCGAGCTAACCCGGGTTTCGGCACAGTCTGTAAAGCCTGACCGGCCTTTGACCTTGACCTTTTTCGCACGTTCTTGTCGTACGTGATCCACGTTTCATCACCAGTTATCAGCTTCTTCAAAAATGGTTCGGTTTCATTACGTCATAATAAAGAATCACAAATGAGTACACGGTTCATTAGGTTTCTTTCAGTGAGGTCGTGAGGTAGATAGATAGATAGATAGAAACTCTTTATTGAACACAAACAAATAAAACTTAAAAAATAAACATTTAACAAAAGGTGTAACAACAGGCGGTCTTATCGCTTAAAGCGATCTCTTCCAGACAACCTTAGGGTGGAGAAAGAAAAACTTAACATACATGGAGGTACCCAAATATCGAGCTTTTTTGTGTACCCAGGTAATTTCAAATGCGCCAAAACTGTTTTGAGGTCAATTTTCAGTTCTTCAGCTACGTCTTAACTACTGATATGCTGATCTTGCTCCACTTTTTAGGGTTCTGTAGCCGAATGGCAAAAAACGGAACCCTTATAGATTCGTCATATCTGTCTGTCTGTCTGTCCGTCCGTATGTCACAGCCATTTTATTCCGAAACTGTTAGGACTACAGAATTGAAACTTGGTAGGTAGATGTATTCTGTAAACCGCTTTCCGATTTTTATACAAAAATAAAAATATAAAAGTTTAAGTTGTATGGGATATACATGGAATTGAAACAAAAAAAAATTTTTCTTCAAACCTATACGTGTGGGGTGTCTATGGAGAGGTCTTTAAATATGATACTGAGGTTCCTAAAACCATTTTTCTCAAAGTCAATCATTTGAAAGATAGGCGCGTCTAAAGTGGTAAAATGTGTGTCCCCCCCCCCTCTAACTTTTAAAGTATGGGAGTGAAAAATCTAAATAAAATATATGCTGTAGATCTCAATAAAAACTAACTACGAAAGTTGGTTTGAACGAGATACAGGCAGCAGTTTTAGAGATATGGCGACCGCAAAGATAACTTTGTTTTTCATACAAACACTATGAAAAGCAAAGTTAATTTTGTAGTTGCGAAAAATCATAGTTATGGAATACTTAACTGTGTGACGGAATCCTACGAGTGCGAGTCCGACTTGCACTTGGCCAGTTTATTCAAAAATGTCATACATTTTATCCGTAATAGGGCGGACCAGAGCGAGGTGCATCTTTGACATCAAAATTTCCGGATTGCAAACGCTTAAACCAAATTTGTGCTACTTTCACAGACACTGCTCTAAACATCGCAAATTTTTTTCGCGGCTTGCGTTGCATTTTTACCTTTTTTTTAGGGTTCCGTAGCCGAATGGCAAAAAACGGAACCCTTATAGATTCGTCATGTCTGTCTGTCTGTCTGTCTGTCCGTCCGTATGTCACAGCCATTTTATTCCGAAACTGTTAGAACTACAGAATTGAAACTTGGTAGATAGATGTATTCTGTAAACCGCTTTTCGATTTTTATACAAAAATAAAAAATATAAAAATTTAAGGGGGGCATCCCATACATGGAAATGAAACAAAAAAAAAATTCTTCAAACCTATACGTGTGGGTGTGGGGTGTGTCTATGGATAGGTGTTTAAAATTGACATTGAGATTTCTAAAACCATTTTTTCTCAAAGTCAATCATTACAAAGATGGCGCGTCTAAAGTGGTAAAATGTGTGTCCCCCCCCCCCCCCCTCTAACTTTTAAAGTATGAGAGTGAAAAATCTAAATAAAATATATCCTGTAGATCGCAATAAAAACTAACAACGAAAATTGGTTTGAACGAGATACAGTCAGCAGTTTTAGAGATATGGCGACCGCAAAGATAACTTTGTTTTTGATAACCCTACGAGTGCGAGTCCGTTGTAGTACAATTTTAAAATGTATCGAATTTCTTCATTAGATTGAATCATCTTCACAGTACGAAAAACAAATGAAAATCACACATTTTCCTAATTTGAATATGGGATTATCTTCTTTAAAATTTAAACTTTAAATGATACCAAAACCAGCCAGATACAAATAGTATAGCCAAAGAGATTTTATAACAAGTTCATACTTACTATAATGCGAAAAGACTCTTTCCCCAACCTAATATATCATCATATTACATATTCTGTACGCACCTTTAGACCGGCATTATAAAACGATACTCAATCGTTGATCTTACCCAAGAATAGGTCATGGGTAATTTGATTGATTTAATCGCCGATCAAATCGCTTCATAATCCACGGAACAGTCCGTACAGAATATTATATAGTAAGTAAAAATAAATAAATAATAATCAATATTTCGAGATAATTCTCATGGCCGCGGATTCTAGCAGAAATTAGCGTCGATGAAATTATGTATCTAGTAGATTGACTTTTAGACAACTTTTAGATTACTTAACCAGGCTGGCTATTAGGTACCGTATACATAAGTATACGTACATTCAAAGTACATATTAATACATACTAAAATTAAAACAATACTTACACCTATATTCTATTACACATGATTCGTGACCCAGAAAATAAGTAAGTTCTGGTGGCATTGAGCTCTTGGACCGATTGAAATTTCTCCAATCACCTATATAATATTTATAATATACTCGAAAGCATTTTAATTGAATTTATGTCCAAGAATGAAATCCTTATATACTCGTACATCTCACTAAGTAGTTCAACCAAACAGTTCAACCGTTGAACTAGTGGGAATATTTTTCCCACTAGTTCAACTGCTGACCTAAACAGCTATAAAATATCCTAGTCAGCCCTAAAGGGTGTTTTCAGACGATGTAACATAACATGTTATAAAATTGTTATTTAACATGTTTCAGACAATGTGGACACGGAATGTTATAAAACGTGATTAAATCTATACTAATATTATAACGAGAGAACATGTGTATTTTTGTATGTTTGTAATGATTTGGCTCAAAAACTACTGAACCGATTTAAAAAATTATTTCACTAATACATTGAATGGACTTTCGGAATGAAAATAGGCTATATATTATCCCGTTTAAATCAAAGTTACATTCGTGGAGACCTAATTTGCAACCTAAGTCGGCAAAAAAACGGTCGAAAAAACACGTTTCTTACGAACGCTGCTTAATTGAAAATAGATAGAAGAATATTTTCTATGCAAGAGTTGTACAACTTAATAAGACCTACAATAATATCGTTTAAAAACTAAAAAACAACCGACTTCAATGCCGCGCTATTCATTTTCAGTACCAATTTTGAGATGTTTATCTCAATATCTCTGGAGATACTTATCATACCTCGATAAAATTACCATGGTACCACACTTGGGATATCTCCTTTCGAACAAAAAAAGAATAATCGAAATCGGTTCATAAACGACGAAGTTATCCGCGAACAAACAAAAAAAAAAAAATATATATATACGGTCGAATTGAGAAACCTCCTTCTTTTTTTGAAGTCGGTTAAAAAAGTCCGCGACAGCATATGTCTATCTCTTAAGGTTGACTCACAGTAACCATTTTTATCTTAAAAATTTTGTTAAAAAATATGACATAACTTCCAATGCTATTTTCAAGTATATAGTATTAATCCTTATCCAAATAATTACGTTAATTAGCTTGGCCACATATTATAGATTAAAATTGTCCTTTACAGTATATAATTCAAATGAAAACTCTAGAAGATATCACGAATTTCAGAAACACGCATCGCAAAATTAATAAAATATTTGAAGTGAAACCACAGATTAGGTCATAGTTACTATGAAAATATTATTATAAGCTTAGCTATGCTGTAGATCCTCACCGATCACAATCAATTTGAAGTCAATATAGTATAATAATATGATCTATTGTATAAAATAATATTCATCTATATATATAATAATATAGTAATTTAAGCCACCCCGACTGATCTATATATAATCTTTTCATTAAAATCATTCCAATGACTCTAAACACGACATTTAAAATCTGAGCTGTAAGTTGGTGAGGATTTGAGTATTCTGTAGAGTCCAGGAGATGTCCCAGCATCAGGTCAATGCTTCCATGTTCTTACAATATCGTTGAAGAAGAAGATTTTCGAATTGATCAGATCTATGAAAGTTGATTTCATAGCGCAATTAACTAGAAAAAAGCTCATAGTTTTACAACGATTGAACGAATTTTCATGAATCAAAGCTAAGAAAACTCTCGATGAAGACATCTATCAAACAAAAAAAAAACTATCATTAATAAAAACAAAATCGGTTCATCCGGTTAGGTGCTACAGACAGACACACAGATACACACGTTAAACGTATATTACCCCTACATTTTGCGTCGGGGAACGGTGTAAGGTTACGGCGGCAGATGTCCTCCTTGATGGTAAGCTACTTTTTGGTAGATGTAATGATCCCACAACCACTGTACGAAAACTCATGATTCATGAATGCACATAAAACTTTCATTGGTAGGTATATAGCTAGGATTAGAACCAACGACCGTCGGGTCAGAATCAGGGTAACTATCCTTTACGCCAAAGGGCCGTCCAATATCACTACGTAAGTATTATAAAACAAAGTTCATCACTGCGTCTGTCTGTCTGTTCGCAATAATCTCAATAGCTACTGAACGGATTATCATGCGGTTTTCACCAATAGCCAGAGTGTTTATGAGGAAGGTTTAGGTCCATAATTCGTTAAGGTTTTGTGTAAATTGGATGAAATATGACGATGATTGTTAAATATGTTCATATTTTATATTCGATGCAACAAACTGATGCAAATTTTGTAGGCATATATGTTCTACCCGTGCGAAGCCGGGGCGGGCTGCTAGTGTCTTATAAGATTCCGTGTCCACATAATCTAAAACATGTAAAATAACAGTGTTAACATGTTACATAGTCTGTACGCACCGTAAGAGGCTGGTTGGCCTTCAACATAAGTTGATAATTTATCCGCATAGGTAAATGTCCGTGCATTAGGTACCTAGTACATTATTAATAGAGATAGAAGTTCTTGCAAAGATATATTAAAGTTTTTGGTGTCGTGATGGACGTATTAAATATTGATCATACATTTTTAAGCTAAATTTTAAAACACTATCTAAAATTATTCAGTACTCGACAAGATAATATATTTCACAACTTTAGGCACAGAATAAATAATAGTATTACGTACTCTAGGGCGCCTACATACGTAAGTTTTTTATAAGTTTATTAAATACTAGCTGCACCCCGTGGCTTTGCCTGTGTTTAATCCTGGTTATAAACCTTCCTCCTAAATCACTCTATCTCTTTCTGAATTTCAATTTCAAATTATTAAGGATAAAATAAATCTAATTCCCGGAGAAAAATAATTAGAAAATATAGGAAAAGTTTGTTCTTTTGTAAATAATTTAATAAATCTGTTTCGTAGTTTAAAAGATCTACGCGTACAGAATTCGTTTTATACCATGTAAAGAAAGATCTACACTGCATTTAAATAATATAATAATTATCTTAACATGGCCTGTGGGAAAATGTAAAACAATTAGGTAGAGCTTGCTCTGAAATATATAAGTAGAATACCACAGAAATATTGATATTTAATATTAATATTTTTGTGGCAAGAACAGTAGCCCTCATAAAAATTGAAGTCCGTCCATATATAACGCTACAGCAAACATCACCCTCTTTCACCCCTCCACTCACCCTACTTGGGTTTTTTTTCGCCACATCTTATGTAAAATGCAGTCCTTAAGGTATGGCCACACCACGGCGTCCTGCGATCTGCGGGCGCGATCTCAGTACTTTTCCATTGTTTTCTGATCGCGTTTGGTGTGAACCAGTCGGTATAAATACTACTGCGCTATCTGATCGCCGCCTTGATCGCGCACGCAGGACGCTGCGATTTGTCCGTACCTTTAGTGTGCCTTTCAAATTTAATTGAAATCCGTCGATAAACGACGCTACAGCATTCTTCTCCCCCTCTACTCCCCCTTTTTGTTTTTTTTTCGAAACATCTTGTTTAGAATGCAGTCTTTAGTGTGCCTTTCCGATTTGACCGAAACCCGTTGATAAATAACGCTACAGCAAACTTCTCCCCTTTCCTCTCCCTATTTCTCATCAAAAAACGCGATCGCCAAAAATACTTTAATAAATCACGGATTTCTTCACGGTCAAACGAATGGACCGATTTTACTGAAATTTTGCACAGAAATAGCCAGTATTATGGATTAGACTATAGGATACTTTGAACGTGGGTGAGTCCGCGGGGCACAACTAGTGATAGAGAGACTAAGTAAGTGTACAATTTTGTACAATATACTAGGATAGTATGGGGTACATAGGCTCCAATTTAAAATGTTTTGATGGACAAGTCGCACCGGTACGAGTAAATCCGTTGTAAATCATCAACATTATTAACAGCCAGTATTCGTACTTGTTATTATGTCCAGCAGTGGCCGGAAATTGGCTGATGATGATGATGAATCGTCTACACGTTGGACATATGAATATTCTATGGCATGGCACTGAGCTTGATCTTCAGCTCTTTGTTTCAAGCCGCTGTCAGCTTGTGTATAATAATATAATCGCTCCACCAGCTAGAGAGCGCCCTACGCTTATTTCAGCTAGCCGTGGTCTGTACTCCTGCACTGTCTGTACACTGCTACCCCAACGGTTATCGGTTCTACGACAGATGTGACAGCCCACTGCCACTTCAGCTTGCTAATCCTTGTAAATGTTGTTAAATAGAATTTAGTATCCCATTCGAAAAAAAATTCTATAAGCGCTCCGAATGAGCTACCTATATTTTATACGATCTCGAAAATTTCGAGGTCGTATACTTCTTGAACCCCATTTCGGAGAGGCGTCTCATACATATTAAATGCACCTGGAGAAAGATATATTGCTTGTATATTTTTCTCGGTTTTTGCAGGACGTAGATTCAATTCTTGTGCTTGAACTAGGTTGCTACCTGCTATTAACTCACCACCCAAATCGATAATGTATTTAAATGCAAAAGTTAGTTTGTAGGTACATAACTTTGTAACCTCATCAAGGTGAAACGGCCGATTTGGCTAAAAGTTTACTAATCGTATGTACTCGTAAGATACCTGGGTATCATATTGACCAAGAGTCTACTGTATTCTACTCTAGGACAAGGATGCCCAAGTTTAAAATGAACTCTACTCATTATAAAAACTCACGTTCATTTTAAACTTATAGATTTAAAATCGGGAATTTATGAGTGCGGTGCAAGGCTGTGAACGCGTCGGTGAGCGCCCCGCACTCGAGATCCTGAAGAAGGCCTCCGTATGAGGCCGAAACGTATGTCGATCGCTATATCGACATCGCGTAAGTTACGTTAAATTCCCGATTTTAAATCTATAAACTCTACTCATATAATATACTAGCAGCCCGCCCCGGCTTCGCACGGGTAGAACATATATGCCTACAAAATTTGCATCAGTTTGTTGCATCGAATATAAAATATGAACATATTTAACAATCATCGTCATATTTCATCTAATTTACACAAAACCTTAACGAATTATGCATCTAAACCTTCCTCATAAACACTCTGGCTATTGGTGAAAACCGCATGATAATCCGTTCAGTAGCTATTGAGATTATGGCGAACAGACAGACAGACGCAGTGATGAACTTTGTTTTATAATACTTACGTAGTGATATTGGACGGCTCTTTGGCGTAAAGGATAGTTACCCTGATTCTGACCCGACGGTCGTTGGTTCTAATCCTAGCTATATACCTACCAATGAAAGTTTTATGTGTGAAAGAATTGTTTAAATCGGTTCAGTAGTTTTTGAGCCAAATCATTACAAACATACAAAAATACAAAAATACAAATGTTCTCTCTTTATAATATTAAGTATAGAAATAGGCGTGATTTTATATTTGTAATTTTTCGCCTAATGTATCTATATCCCTGTATATCAATGGAATCATCAATCACCTTCAGATAAAAATTATTAAAAAAATACACTCAGGTTTTCTTTTAATTATTCTTATACCCGACCTATAACTACTTAAATGGCGCGCGCCATCTAATCGGAGACATACAAATATTTCTAGATTCTAAGGACCGAATGGAAAATAGGCTTGTGAAAATGAGCACTGACTCTATCTCTATCTCCTCGACAAAAGCAGTCCTAAATTGAATCTATTATCTGATAATGTAGAGATAGAGCAGACACCGACCGAGCAGGCGACGCTGAATCCAGGCGAATCTCGTACTAATTTCAAAGAACATTAATAACGCATTAAATACCTATTAAAGTTAGGAAGCCTCAAGCGATGACTTTGTTTCCAATATTTACAACTTTGAACTTTAATATATTGTTAGAAAAGTGTTTCAGAACTTATTTTTAAATGTACCTAATTGTGAGCAATGAGCATGTAAGTAATTGTTATCTACTGAGGTTAGCTGCCAGATAACACGGATAATTCTGGCTAGTCCCAACTCATATGTAATCTACATTACATACTGTCGTATCTTATCAGCTGGTCACAGAAGTTGACATGTCGGGATTAATGTGGGTGTGGATATGCAAATTTCAAAGGCAAATGTGAAGGCTGCTTAAATTCTTGTTGTACTACATCGAATAATATATAATGATGTCATTTAAAGCTATGGACTTTCGTGAATCATATAAGTATGACGCGTGTTCTAGGTCAAACGGATGAATACAACTTCTACCTTTGTACAAGGCCTCTATCTGTTCAAATATCCTTTAACCATAGACGTATAAGTACTATTTAAGCATTGGCTTAAATAGTACTTAAGGTACGGACACAGTCACACCGCAGCGTCCTGCGTGCGCGATCTAAGCGACGATCATATAGAGCAGTAGTATTTGTACCGAGTGGTTCACACCAAACGCGATCAGAAAATAATTGAAAAGTACTGAGACCGCGCCCGTTTTACCATATTTTAAACCGATTTAAAAAAAAAGGAGGAAGTTTCTCAATTCGATCGTATTCTTTTTTATCGACTTCAAAAAAAGGAGGTTTCTTTTTAGGGTTCCGTACCGCAAAAGGTAAAAAAGGAACCCTTATAATAACACTTTCTTGTCCGTCTGTACGTGTGTCACCACTGATTTTTTCAGGAACGGGTGGACCTAGCAAGTTGAAATTTATACCAGATACTGAAGTCTATAGTCCCTATTAGGTGTATAAAAATCAAGTCCTGAGTCAACACGATAAAAGATATGAGCTAATTTTGATTTTCGGGAAAACTTGTAAGTACCAAAATTTACCTTAATTTTCAACTTCTTTTATTTTTCGGAATTTTTCCTTTACTTGTGCTGTAAGACCTTGCTTTTGACCAAAATTGACAATTCTAGGTCAATCGGAAGTACCCTATAGGTTATGGAGCGAAAACCTATAGGGTACTTCCCGTTGACCTAGAATTATGAAATTTGGCAAGAAGCAAGGTCTTACAGCACAAGCAAAGGAATAATTCCAAAAATAAGAAAAAAGTTGAAAATTAAAGGGTGTCCCCATACATACATAGTAATCGCCAATACGCTAAGATAGACCTCTGCGATATATGAGCGCTCATACAATTTAGAGGTCTAACTTAATTGGTACTAACCGACGTTGGTACGGAAGCTTCGGTGGGCGAGTCCAACTCGACTTGGCCGGTTTTATTTTTTTATGTTTGTTTGCGGATAACTTCGTCGTTTATGAACCGATTCAGTTGATTCTTTTTTTGTTGGAAAGGAGCTATCTCAAGAGTAGTACCATAGTAATTTAATTGAAATCTGATAAGTATTTCCAGAGATATGGAGATAAACACCTCAAACTTGCCACTGGAATTATTAGCGCTGAATTTGAAGTCGGTTCTTTTAATTTTTGAAACGATTTTATATACCTACATAAAGTTTGCTTTGTTAGATACTAATTTTAATTTTTGCTTTTTTAGTCTTAAAATTTGAGTGAGATTTTAGAATATGATCTGAACATCATGAAGTGGTCATCAAAACGGTTGTCATGTGTTATCGCTGATGTAAATATAGAATCAAACCGAAAACATATTTTGCCCCTGTACCTACTATAAAATATATTAAATTGATGCTTATTACTTATTATTAACTCATTAGGAAAGTCTATTACCTACGGGTTCTAAAATTGTAAATAGGTGCGTACGTGCGTTTTCAGAAAAGTAAAGGTACGGAAACACCGCGGCGTCCGGAGATCTGCGGGCGCGATCTCAGTACTTTTCAATTGTTTTCTGATCGCGTCTGGTGTGAACATATCGGTACAAATACTATTGCGCAGTTGATCGCCGCCTAGATCGCGCACGCAGGACCCTGCGGTGTGTCCGTACCTTAAACCAATATAAAATGAGCGTGCACCCAGCCTGATAAACTCGTGAATTGGATATCCAGTAAAATTTTAAACATAGATATATATTTTCATGTGACCTGCTTCTTTAGGTAAAAATCCAATTTCAGTTATTATTCACGCCAAACGCAACTTCCAAATGTACGGAAATGACATTGACAATGTAACAAAAATTTGTTGTGGAAAAGTTAATGTCATTAGCATACATACTGAAGTAGCATTTGGCGTGAACGTTAAAAGAAATTGGGATTTTGTCTAGGAACGAATAGAACAAATAGCGCTGTGCAACATACGCACAGTGGTAGGCAGTGACTCGAAAATAAGAGCCGACGATGGAGCTCAGTGAATTGTCTTGCAAGAGGCCTGCTGCGTCTAGCAGTTGCCTGACACCTGCAGATTATGATGAATAAAAAAATGTTATCAGGCTCATAGTTACACCCGCATAGATGAAGATAAGGCATTAACGGTATACTAATGAAGTGGTAAAATTATTGCCTGACCTTGGAAAGAGCGTAGATACTTTTTAACAGACTTCACTTAAAAAAAGAGGTTTCTCAATTCGACCGCATATATATATATACTAGCAGCCCGCCCCGGCTTCGCACGGGTACGCACAGTTTGTTGCATCGAATATAAAATATGAACATATTTAACAATCATCGTCATATTTCATCCAATTTACACAAAACCTTAACGAATTATTATGCACCTAAACCTCCCTACTCTGGCTATTGTTGAAAACCGCATGATAATCCGTTCAGTAGCTATTGAGATTATTGCGAACAGACAGACAGACGCAGTGATGAACTTTGTTTTATAATACTTACGTAGTGATATTATTTGGATTATGATTAATACTATACAGTGTGGAAATTAAACTCAGGCCCTGGAGGGAAACTACTTTAAATCCTTAAGCTAGCTCATTTTACTTAAAGGAAACATTCCTTTATTTTTGAAAAGAAACAAATCTGCATTAAAAGATTTTTTTAAACTCGCTTGCTTCGCCCGGGACTCGAACCAACTAAAATTAAAAAAAATAAACACTCTTTATTTTAATATACTAATCGGTAGTATTAATATTCAGGATAAAGTTTCTCTAACAAACATTAGGTCTTAAAAATAAAAATAATCGTTAAATCTAACATTTATTTTACTATCAATTTTGTAACACTTAAATTATTTAACTGATAAATTGTTCGAAATGAGCCCCGTCGTTCCGGCTACACAACATTAGTCGCCGTTGAAATTCATTTCTTGTAGCCTTCAGCAAAGTGTTGTGGTGTATGCCCCTAATAACATTTTCTATCGCAATCCTTAGCTCTTGAACGGTTTCATAGCAAGTTTCATAAACAACATTTTTTACATGACCCCATAAAAAGAAGTCCATGGGCGTCAGGTCTGGACTTCTTACAGGCCATCTAATCGTCCCGTTTGTACCTATCCAGGCATTGAAATTTTCATTAAGGTATGCCCTGGCAATTCTGCTGTTGTGGGCAGGTGCACCATCTTGTTGAAAAATGATATTATTTCGTTCCTCTTCTGGCAGAAGGTTTAATTGATTTTGTAATAGCTCCAATATTTCAATGTATTTTGCTGCATTCAGATGTCCTTCGTAAATGTGCATCAAAACAACCATGTTACTTTTGATTCCACACCAAACATTAAACGAAAATCTGACCTGATTGTTCGTTTCACGGACACGGAATGGATTTTGACGAGACCAATAATGATTGTTATGTCTGTTATACATTCCATTATTACTAAAATTTGTTTCGTCAGACCATACAATACAGTCCAAGAAATTTGGGTTGCGGGCTATTTCTGTTTGAATATTTTCACAAAACTGTAATCTCCTGTCACTATCTTCGGGATGTAGTTTCTGCACCAATCGCCCATCACGATAACATTTGTATTTGTATTTTTTCAGAACTTTAAGTATACTAGTATGGTTGATGCCTATCTCTTGAGCAGCTTACCTGCTTGAAGCCTTCGGGTAACACTCGAAGTATGTCAAAATGTTTAACTCAACATCGCTATAGTCCAAATTTTGTTGCTGTGGGCGTCCAGTCTTCTTTTTAAAACTTCCAACGGTCAGTAAATTATTCACAATACGAGACAAAACTTTTCTAGATGGTAGTTCTCTGTCTGGATACTTCTCGCGATACCACTGCAGAGCTAAATCGTAGCTCTTGTTGCAAACAAAGTAAGCTTCTAATAACTCGAATTGTTCTTGATACGCCATTATGAGATAATTTAATTACGTAAGGAAAGCAACACTACTTAAATAAAATCTGTTGATAAAAATCGTTCGAATTTTAAAATTATTGTCCCGCATTGCAAACAAAGTCAAACGTTCCATTTTTAAACTTCTCCACTGAACGCCTCGGATCATGTAAGAAGGAAATGTGCATAGAGGTATTACCACCATTGAAAAATTTTCTTATCGAAGATTTCAACAAGGTACTTAACGATAAATTAGCAAGCGTGTACTTCATACGACGTCTTTGAGTGTTGGAGAGATAACAGAACTGTTACGTGTCTTTTACTTGTTAAAAGTGAACAGTAACCAAACATTTTTTAGAGAAACTTTATCCTGAATATTAATACTACCGATTAGTATATTAAAATAAAGAGTGTTTATTTTTTTTAATTTTAGTTGGTTCGAGTCCCGGGCGAAGCAAGCGAGTTTAAAAAAATCTTTTAATGCAGATTTGTTTCTTTTCAAATATAAAGGAATGTCTCCTTTAAGTAAAATGAGCTAGCTTAAGGATTTAAAGTAGTTTCCCTCCAGGGCCTGAGTTTAATTTCCACACTGTATACTTGAAAATAGCCTTGGAAGTTATTTAATATTTTTTAACAAAAATTTTAAGATTAAAATGGTTACTGTGAGTCAACCTTAAGAGATAGACATATGCTATCGCGGTCCTTTTTGTAGGTCTTATTAAGTTGTACAACTCTTGCATAGAAACTATTCTTCTATCTATTTTCAATTAAGAGCCCGCTTGAGATTTTTTTTCCCACGCTTGCTCCGCCTACACACGCCGCGGCACCCCCGGCAACGATACAGGCGCGGGGGAACGCGCTGTAATTTCGCGCATGCGCGCTCCACACTCGACTTGCGACCTCGTTTGCTAGCGGACACGCCGAGCCGAGCGGGACGGTAATGACCGCGCGGCCCGTGGCGCGGCAGCCGAAGTTACTTACTACCTACAGAGCTATACTATACATAAATACGTAAATTTAAGGTTTAAAATTACGTATTACGGCTTAAAAAGGATTTTCCAAATCGAACATACATAGAAAAGATATATATATATTTATATTCTGACTAATTGAGAACCTCCTCCATTTTTGTGAAGTCGGTTAAAAATAGTATAGTCTTATTTTTCGTACAACACTCCTTGCGTTGTTTTTGTAAACTTGTATTTATTTGAGAACCCAACTTCACAAAAAAGGAGAAGGTTCTCAATTCGTCGGATTTTTTGTTTGTTTTATGTATGTTGACCGATTACTCGAAGACGCTTGAACCGATTTGGAAAATCGTTTTTTTATTTGAATGAGTATAACAGATGATCCCATTTAAATTTCATCGAGATATGTTTAGTTCTGCAGAGATATGAAGATAAACACCATAAACCTAGTACTGAAAATGACCAGCGCGGCATTTGAAGTCTGTATTATTTTATGTTCCTTTTGTGAACGAATTTATTTGCAACCGACTTCCAAAAAAAAAGGAGGTTCTCAATTCGTCTTTTTCATACAAACACTATGAAAAACAAAGTTATTTTTGTAGTTGCAAAAAATCATAGTTATAGAATACTCTACTGTGTTACGGAACCCTACGAGTGCTAGTCCGACTTGCACTTGGCCAGTTTTTTTTGTGTGTATCACATTCCATCCCATTTCACCCTCTTAGGGGTGAATTTCAAAAAAACCTGAAACACGTATTTACTTATTTTTTTACTGAAACACTTGTGTGAAGTTTCGGATAGAAAAGACTATCTAATCTTGTTTCTCCATACAAACTTTGAACCCCCGTTTCATCCCCTTATGGGGTGAATTTTTGAAAATCCTTTCTTAGTACAAACTTACATACTAAGACAAATATACTCTCCAAATTTCAAGTCTGTACGACCAGTGGTTTAGGCTGTGCGTTGTCTGTCAGTGAGTCAGTCACTCAGTATGTCAGGACAAAGATTCTTATAGTATTAGATAGATAGGCCAAATGCAAGTCGGACTCACACTCGTAGGGTTCCCTAACAGTAGAATATTTTATAACACTAATTTTTCGCCACCAAAAAATTTACTTTGTTTCTTATAGCGTTTGTATGAAAAACAAAGTTATCTTTGCGGTCGCTATATCTCAAAACTGCTCACTGTATCTTGTTCAAACCAATTTCAATTTTGGTTGTTAGTTTTTATTGAGATCTACAGCATATGTATTTTTTAGATTTTTCACTCCCTTACTTTAAAAGTAAGAGGAGGGGAGGGGGGGGGGAGGGGTTGGACATTCATTTTACCATTTTAGACGTGCCTATCTTTCAAATGATTGACTTTGAGAAAAAATGGTTTTCGAAACCTTCATGTTATTTTTAAAGATGAAAAAAGTGACATACGGACAGACAGACATGACCAATCTATAAGAGTTCCGTTTCTTGCCATTCGGCTACGGAACCATAAAAACGCGGAGGAAAAAAATGGAGGAGGTTCTCAAATCGCCGGTACATCACATACGACACAGTAATGGTTCCGTAACACAGTAATGTATTCTATAACCATGATTTTTCGAAACTAAATAAACTGACGAAGTGCAAGTCGGACTCGTACTCGTAGGGTTCCGTAACACAATAGTTCTATAGATCTATAACTATGATTTTTCGCAACTACAAAAATAACTTTGTTTTTCATAGTGTTTGTATGAAAAACAAACTTATACTTGCGGTCGCTATATCTCAACAACTGCTGACTGTATCTCGTTCAAACCAATTTTCGTTGAAAGTTTTAGAAGTTTTTATTAAGATCTACAGAATATATTTTTTCTAGATCCTATCTTTTAAATGATTGACTTTGAGAAAAAATGATTTTAGGAACCTCAATGTCATTTTTAAAGACTTATCCACACGTATAGGTTTGAAGAAAAAAATTTTTTTTGTTCCATTTCCAGGTATGGGATGCCCGCCCCCCCTTAAACTTTTATATTTTTTATTTTTGTACAATATTCGGAAAGCGGTTTATAGAATACATCTACCTAGCAAGTTTCAATTCTGTAGTCTTAATAGTTTTGGAATAAAATGGCTGTGACATACGGAAGGACAGACAGACAGACATGGCGAATTTATAAGGGTTCCGTTTTTTGCCATTTGGCTACGGAACCCTAAAAATAAACTTTGTTTTTCATAGTATTTGTATGAAAAACAAAGTTATCTTTGCGGTCGCCATATCCCAAAACCTGCTGATTGTAGGTATCTCGTTCAAACTAATTTTCGTTGTTAGTTTTTATCTTACTTATGATAATACTACAATAACGAAATACTAATAAAATTAAAAACGTCTAAATACCTATAGTGTTTGTGAGAGAACAATTATAATCCAGTTGTAATTATAAAACAATCTTTATGTTGTATTAAATTCAAATAAGAAACTGCCTTACGGTTTCGCATTATATGTATTGTTACGTGCGGGGTGGTATTAAAATGCCAATCCGATGAGATGAACGTTTATTTCCACTGATCACTAGGTTAGCACAATGTTCCACAGTAGTTGTCCAAATCGTCTTGCACAATTATCAAAAGTCCGTTAACACACACTGAGGTCGTTGGTAATCACAATCACTGATTTCACTGTTCACAGTTCACAACACTAGTTCACTGATAACACTTAACGATCACTTGGTCGCTATCCGCGCTTAGATAGTTACACTGTCGCTTCCAGAGAAAGACTGACTCAAGCCGCGGTTTCAACGTCTTATATAGGACGAGAATATTTCTACAGAACTTTCCAGTATTGACTCGAAACAATAGACAAAAGACGTTCAAAACAAAGCAATAACAATCACAAACAAAAGGGGCGGCTTTCCTTTGAGCATCTGACGTAAACAACTTTACCATACATGCTAATTTGATCTCTAACTACTTATGAATAAGGTTCAATCTTAACTACAAAACTAGGTACATTGACTAGGGTCTGAATTCCCGGAAGGTTAACTTTTATGACGGTCGGGTCGGGTGTTTATAGCCCCTAATTAGTCTATTCCTTCCCACGGTATTTTTGTTCGAGAAGCTTGGCGAAACATCGCGACTCGACGACGCGATGTAACAGTATTATATTATATTTCTCAGGATAAAACTCAGTAGTTCAATACCTCATTCATTGAAATCGGTCCAGCCGTTTGTTTCCTACAACCAAAACAATACCCACATATAATCGCGCGAAACATCAACACGATCGGTCATGTAATTATGTTCTAATCTGTGACCTCAGAGGTCGATGCCTTGCTTACTTCATAGTTACTATGGGTAAACATATTTAGGTAAATGACAGGTGCTTATTTGGCTCCAAAATAAAATTAGTAGGTACATTTTCGAATCTTGAAGGTCTGTCTTGAATCTTATCCTTGTAAGGCCTTATTTACTATTATTAAAAAATCTCGAAAGATCGCAGATACACGCGAAGTCGGCGCGCGCGTCCTCACCTCGGAGAGGCTCGCGGCCGACTGGCTCTAGATTCAATATGTTTCGAGTGCTGCTCACTTGCAAGTATATTTTTATACGTAACGCGCCGGGAATATGGTACAATATCGCAATCAACCTATTGACCGTATTCTTGCACAGAAGTAAAGGACGTAAGTCGCAAAACTAATTTAATTAATTATGAGAATATGAATTGGTTTTGAAGAAAATATTTCTGGGAGATTCTTATAAACCATGTTTTACATTTGATAGTATTTATTTTGTATATGTAACTAAATCTGTTTGAGAGACAAACAAGAAAAATGTAAAAAAAGGCATAACTTTCAAAAAAATAAACTATCGAGCAAATTATTTTCAATTATGTTTCTGTTCTGTGAAACGAAAGAAAAAACATTGAAAAATCTAATATTTAAGTTTGACTTCATTAATATTATTGGTTGATTTACTGTCATTAGGCAAAGTATAGCATTCTGCAGGGAGCGTCCTCTTAAGCAGCGTTCGTAAGAAACGTGTTTTTTCGACCGTTTTTTTTTTGCCGACTTAGGTTGCAAATTATGTCTCCACGAATGTACCTCTGATTTAAACGGGATAATATATAGCCTATTTTCATTCCGAGAGTCCATTCTAAGTATTAGTGAAAGAATTTTTTAAATCGGTTCAGTAGTTTTTGAGCCAAATCATTACAAACATACAAAAATACAAATGTTCTCTCTTTATAATATTAGTATAGATACATATATGTTTGTTCGCGGATTACTTCGTCGTTTATAAACCGATTTTCATGAACCTTTTTTGTTGGAAAGGAGATATGGAGATAAAAACCTCAAACTCGGGACCTACTGAAAAATAATAGCGCGGCATTTGAAGTCGGTTCTTTTTGTTACAGTACGTAAAAATCTAAATGGTAATCACAACCAAAACTTTCAAACTACCTCAGATTACACAAAATATGTTTATTGATAGCATTTTATAAATATGTTCTTCATACCCACAGGATTATTTTATTACCACAGAATAAAATAAAAATACTTTTACTAAAACTAATAGGTATCTTCGTTCGTCGTCGTATCTTTCTTCTGTGTAGTTTTATCACATAAAAATGTAGAACTCTCTTTAATATTTATAAAGTAGTATTATTTGGCATGGCTTACTTACACGACCTAAAATTGGATCCGAGAATTCAATACCAGCGACTTCTGGATAGGCAACATGACCTACAAGAGTAAATAAATAACAATGTTCACCGCAGCCAGCGACCCCGATTACACACTGCAAAGTTTTGGTGCAGCGCAATGCTAATAAATTCTGCTCAGGCTTTGGCTAACCATAGGACGTCGCTGGCTAACCATCTCCATTGAGTCACACGGTGTAGAGGAGACAAGTTACGTATAATTTGCACGCTTCACTTGCTTGGAATTTACTAATGCTGTTATTAATTTTTTTACGTTTTTTTGCATGATCTTACAAACCAAATAAATTAAGACTTGAAATCTTCACAAAGTATGTATTACTATAACTGCTATACCTAATAATAAAATAATAAAAACCGAATAAAGTTAAGAATACAACAGGGTTCATATAACAGAAACGTGTTTTTTTCAGGCGATTTATGCTTGATATTACAAAACGTAATAGATAGAGACTTGAAATTTGATCATAGTGTGTTTTGCAATGGCTGTTAAATGAAATTAAATAAAAAATTGAAGAGGTCCCATCCAAAAATTGTGTTCAATCGGACACTTATGTGTGCGAGTCAGACTTGCATTTGACCAGTTTATTTATGTAGCATATAATATTGAACCTTAAAACCACTTTGGTACCTATCATATATACCTATGTTGTATATATAGAGGTACCTATGTTGTATGTGTTGACCCTGAGTAGTATATATGTTTGTGTTGATGCGGTCGAAGATGTTAAGCACGCTACTTAATAGGCCTAGAACAGCTGCCGGAACACATTAGATGTTTTGGAGACAGATTTTCTAACATGAGTGTGGTAGCTGGCCAGGCGGACATTAGATTGTGTTCTACCACCATGTGGGGGTTGTTGGTTTCGAAACGATGTTTTTCCTTCACCGGAGGGCCACTGTGAAAAGCGCACATACATTTTTCGATAGAAAAATCCATTAGTGCACAGCGGGGATTGAACTCGGTGCCTCTGGCATTAAAGCCGACCATTCTCTCACTTACACCACCGGGCCCTCAACGTTATCTTGACTTGGAATTTTAGATAATGCTTTCATTTGAGTAACTCAATGGGAAACAGAAAACATCACTAATCTGTTTTCAGTTATTTTTGTTTTAATCATCACAGAAGCTAAAAAACTTTTGCTTTTGCAACGCGCGTTTAACAGCCATGATGAACAAAGTAAATTAAGTTAAATATTTTTTACAAGTGCACAAAATAATAAAACGGGGGATGCAGAACGAGTTTATAGCTACTCATGCTCAAACAATGAAATATTGACTTTTAAAACTCATGTCGCCTCTTGGTATTAATAAAGCTAATGGTCTGTTTTTACTCTACCACGTAAACAAAGCCACGTTATTAAGCTTAACAAGATCAGTAAAGTTCGCTAACACTGCATTAGGAGCTTATAAAATCCTATAAAAAGGAAAATGTTGGACGTTGGAAACCCACAGACATCCAATTACGGTACGTAACTACGTCGAAAGCAAACAGAAATCAAATTACGTTACGCTTAAATCTGCGGTTAAGCAATAGAGTGTTGTATAATAATTAATAATGTTCATTGTTAGTTTATGGATCAGCCCTTGATTCACAATTATTCGAAACTCTATTCGGATTCGGAAGCTTCATTTTTAGGGTTCCGTAGCCGAATGGCAAAAAACGGAACCCTCATAGATTCGTCATGTCTGTTTGTCTGTCTGTTCGTATTTCACAGCCACTTTATTCCGAAACTATTAAGGATTCACAGTTGAAACTTGCACACTTGCACACAAACAGGTGTATTCTGTGAACCGCCTTACGATTTTTATTCAAAAATAAAAGGGGGTGCCCATAAACGAATTGAAGGTTAAAACAAAAAATCATCATACCTATATGTACGGAGTGTCTATAAATAGGTATTTAAAAATTACATTGAAGTTCATAAAACCATTTTTTCTCAAATGCAATCACTGAAAAGATTCTCAGACACTTCTAAATTGGTAAAATGTGTATCCAAGGAAGTGAAAAATCTAAACAAAATATATGCTACTAGCAGCCCGCCCCGGCTTCGCACGGGTAGAACATATATGCCTACAACATTTGCAACAGTTTGTTGCATCGAATATAAAATATGAACATATTTAACAATCATCGTCAAATTTCACCTGACCCGACGGTCGTTGGTACTAATCCTAGCTATATACCTACCAATGAAAGTTTTATGTGCATTCATGAATCATGAGTTATCGTACAGTGGTAGTGGGATCATTAAATCTACCAAAAAGTATCTTACCACCAAGGAGAACATCTGCCGCCGTAACCTTACGGCGTTCCCCGACGCAAAATGTAGGGGTAATATACGTTTAACGTGTGTATCTGTGTGTCTGTCTGTAGCATCTTAGCACCTAACCGGATGAACCGATTTTGTTTTTATTATTCATAGTTTTTTTTTTGTTTGATAGATGTCTTCATCGAGAGTTTTCTTAGCTTTGATTCATGAAAATTCGTTCTATCGTAAAACTATGAGCTTTTTTCTAGTTAATTGCGCTATGAAATCAACTTTCATAGGTCTGGTACAATTCGAAAATCTTCTACTTCTTCAACGATATTGTAAGAGCATGGAAGCATTGACCTGATGCTAAGACATCTCCTGGACTCTACAGAATACTCAAATCCTCACCGACTTAGAGCTCAGATTTTAAATGTCGTGTTGAGAGTCATTGGAATGCTTTTAATGAAAAGATTAGGTATACATAGATCAGTCGGGGTGGTTTAAAATATTATATATATAGATGAATATTATTTTACACAATTTATCATATTATTTTACTATATTGACCTCAAATTGATTGTGATCGGTGGGGATCTACAGCATAGCTAAGCTTATAATAATATTTTCGTAGTAACTATGACCTAATCTGTGGTGTCACTGCAAATATTTTATTAATTTTGCGATGCGTGTATGTGAAATTCGTGATATCTTCTAGAGTTTTCATTAGAATTATATACTGTAAAGGACAATTTTAATCTATAATATGTGGCCCAGCTAATTAACGTAATTATTTGGATAAGAATTAATACTGTATACTTGAAAATAGCCTTGGAAGTTATGTTATATTTTTTAACAAAAATGTTAAGATTAAAATGGTTACAGTGAGTCAACCTTAAGAGATAGACATATGCTGTCGCGGACTTTTTTGTAGGTCTTATTAAGTTATACAACTCTTGGATAGAAAATATTCTTCTATCTATTTTCAATGAAGCTGCGTTCGTAAGAAACGTGTTTTTTCGACCGTTTTTTTGCCGACTTAGGTTGCAAATTAGGTCTCCACGAATGTAACTTTGATTTAAACGGGATAATATATAGCCTATTTTCATTCCGAAAGTCCATTCTATGTAGTAGTGAAAGAATTTTTTAAATAGGTTCAGTAGTTTTTGAGCCAAATCATTACAAACATACAAAAATACAAAAATACAAATGTTCTCTCTGTATAATCTAATACTAAATACTATAAGAATCTTTGTCCTGACATACTGACTCACTGACAGACAACGCACAGCCTAAACCGCTGGTCATAGAGACTTGAAATTTGGAGAGTATTTTTGTCTTAGTACGTAGGGATGTACTAAGAAAGGATTTTCCAAAATTCACCCCTTAAGGGGATGAAATGGGGGTTCAAAGTTTGTATGGAGAAAAAATATTAGATAGTCTTTTCTATCCGAAACTTCACACAAGTGCTTCAATACAAAAATAAGTAAATACGTGTTTCAGGATTTTTTGAAATTCCACCCCTAAGAGGGTGAAATGGGGTAACAAAGTGTGAAAATCAATATTTTTTGGGTTTGCGCTGAAATTTGACATGAAGATAGTTATTACGAAGTTAGTTCCATCTAAGAAAGTTGGTTACCTCTAAAAAAGGATTTTTCAAAATTCACCCCTGAAGGGGATGAAACGGGGTTCAAAGTATGTATGGAGAAACAAGATTAGATAGTCTTTTCTATCCGAAACTTCACACAAGTGCTTCAGTACAAAAATAAGTAAATACGTGTTTCAGGTTTTTTTGAAATTCCACCCCTAAGAGGGTGAAATGGTGGTAACAAAGTGTAAAAATCAATATTGTTTCGGATTGCGCAAAAATTTTTACGAAGTTAGTTCCCTCTAAGAAAGTATTTTCCAAAATTCACCCCTGAAGGGGATGAAACGGGGGTTCAAAGTTTGTATGGAAAAACAAGATAAGATAGTATTTTCTTTTCGAAACTTCATACAAGTGCTCCAGTAAAAAAATAAATAAAGACGTGTTTCAGGTTTTTTTGAAATTCCACCCCTAAGAGGGTGAAATAGGGTAACAAAGTGTGAAAATCGATATTGTTTCGGATTGCGCTGAAATTTGGCATGCAGATAGTTATTTCAACGTTAGTTACAACTGAAAAAGGATTTTTTCAAAATTCACCCCTGAAATGGATGAAACGGGGGTTCACAGTTTGTATGGAGAAACAAGATTAGATAGTCTTTTTAACCGACTTCAAAAAAAGGAGGAGGTTTCTCAATTCGACCGTATATATATTTTTTTTCTATTTGAAACTTCATACAAGTGCTTGAGTAAAAAAATAAGTAAATACGTGTTTCAGTTTTTTTTAAATCCACCCCTAAGAGGGTGAAATGGGGGTAACAAAGTGTAAATCAATATTGTTTCGGATTGCGCTGAAATTTGGCATGCAGATAGTTATTACAACGTTAGTGCCCTCTGAAAAAGGATTTTCCAAATTCACCCCTGAAAGGGATGAAACGGGGGTTCAAAGTTTGTATGGAGAAACAAGATTAAATAGTATTTTCTATTCGAAACTACATACAAGTGCTTGAGTAAAAAAAAAAGTAAATACGTGTTTCAGCTTTTTTTAAATTACACCCCTAAGAGGGTGAAATGGGGTAACAAAGTGTGAAAATCAATATTGTTTCAGATTGCGCTGAAATTTGGCATGCAGATAGTTATTACGAAGTTAGTTCCCTCTGAGAAAGTATTTTCCAAAATTCACCCCTGAAGGGGATGAAACGGGGGTTCAAAGTTTGTTTGGAGAAACAAGATTAGATAGTCTTTTATATTTGAAACTTAACACAAGTACTTAAGTAAGTAAATACGTGTTACATGCTCTTTCGAAATTCCACCCCTAAAAGGGTGAAGAGGGGTAACAAAGTCTGAAATCAATATTGTTTCGGATTGCGCTGAAATTTGGCATTGAGATAGTTATTTTGACATAGGTTAAGAAAGAATTTTTCAAAATTCACTCTTCAAGGGGATGAAGCGGGGGTTCAAAGTTTGGATAGTAATTTTATTCGACATTTCACACAAGTACTTCTGTAAATAAATAAGTAAATACGAGTTTCAGACTTTTTCAAAATGCCACCCTAACAGGATAAACTGGGGTAACAAAGTCTAAAAATCTATATTGTTTCGGATTGCGCTGAAATTTAGAACGCAGATAGTTATTATGACGTAGAAAATCCGCTATTCGCTATCCGCTCAGAAAAGATTTTCTAAAAATTCCTCCCGGATACGGAACGGAGAATCATAGTTTGTATAGCGAAACAAGATGAGATAAAGTACGTGTTGTAAGATTTTTCGAAATGGGATAGGCAACAAAGTCTGAAACTTTGGGTTTTTCGGGTTTTATAAATATGAATCCCGAATTGCCTTAGTCACGCGATATCATGAAAACGGGTGAACAGATTTGGCTAATTCTTTTTTGATGTCTTTATTGATAGAATCGTTTTTACAAAAGAATAGTTTTAAGTAAATAAAAAAAGTTTTTAACGCGGGCGAAGCCGCGGGACACTTCTAGTATTAGTATAGATAAATCTCAATAAACACTTTCAACGAAACTTGGTTTGAATGAGATATATTCAGCAGTTTATATCAACCGCACATATAACTTTGTTTTATGAAATATGAAATACAAAGTAAATTTGTTGTTGGCGCTAAATTATAGTTATTCGAAACTATACTATTTTGCCGCGGAAACCTTGCTAATTAGGGTCACTGATATTTTTGAATTGAAATGTCAAAAGTAACCTATCGGCTTTGATTATAAACTCGTCCAGATGGAACATGACATCTCAAAGTCACTCAAAAAACGGCCCAAGATTTTTCTGTGTTGATTTGACTCTGTCATAAAGCTATCAAATATTGTCAATACGTGCCTGTTTAGGGATGCCAGAAGTGGTCGCTCCCCATTTTATAAGCTTTTATTTAACTTGCAATGTAGGTATGTATGTATGTTCAGGTGGAATCTTGGAATCTAAATGAGACCTTACTTCCTGATGTCCGATTTGACTCAAATTTGGTTAAGTTATGTATCTTTGGTGACAATACAATAATATGGTACCATGAAGCTACTCTAATGATGGAGACGGAAGGTGGCCACGGCATCTCTGTAATAAAACAACATAACCCCACCGAGTTTTGGCTCGATTGATTCGTCTTGAGGAGGACTTTACACCTAGATGATATCAAGGGTCTGATGATGAAGCTGTACGGTGGCCACGGCATCTCTGTGATAAAACAACATAACCCCACCGAGTTTGGGCTCGATTGATTCGTCTTGAGGTGGACTTTACACCTAGATGATATTCAGGGTCTGATGATGAGGCCGGAAGGTGGCCACGGCTTATCTGTGATAAATTAACGTTACTCCACCGAATGTAGGCTCAATTGATTCGTCTTGAGGAGCACTTAACACTTAAACGATATCCAGGATCTGATGATGAAGCTGAAAGGTGGCCATGGCATTTCTGTGATAAAACAACATAATCCCACCGAGTTTAGGCTCGATTGGTTTGCCTTGAAGAGCACTTTATCCATAATCGCATCATAAGATCCGTAGAATATTTTAAAACATCACGCCTATTCTACAATACTCGGGTACCTTACCTACCAAAAAGTTCAAAATAATTTAAAAGTAAAAAATATGTTTTAATACAAGCTTTTACCTGGGACAATGAACTAAAATGTTAAAAATAAATTCTAGTAAGTATTTTGCGGGTAGGTAGGTACTTACCTAAATTCTAAAAAGCTTGAGGCACAGAAGTACCTATAGTAAGTACCTAACCAGTAAAACGCCCCGTATATATATACCCCACACGTATAGCTTTGAAGAAAAAAATTTATTTTGTTCCAGTTCCATGTATGGGATGCCCCCCTTAAACTTTTGTATTTTTTATTTTTTTATAAAAATCAGAAAGCGGTTTACAGAATACATCTACCTACGAAGTTTCAATTCTGTAGTCCTAATAGTTTCGGAATAAAATGGCTGTGACATACGGACGGACAGACGGATAGACAGACAGACAGACAGACAGACAGACAGACATGGCGATCTATAAGGGTTCCGTTTTTTGCCATTCAGCTACGGAACCCTAAAAATAGGTGTATTGCAAAGATCCGAGACGATGAAGAGGCAGTTTCCGAATCCGATTTTCTTTCAAATCTTGCAGGGTTATTCTCAATTCATACTTCACGCTACGCATAAATAGACGTCACGCTAATTAGGTCTTTATTGGCAATGCAAAATCATGCGATGTGTGTCTTTCTCCCGCTGAGCCTGGTATAACTCGTTTTGGACAAAAAATGTCTGAAGTACTGAAACATGCGTTGCAGGGTGCGTGTAATAGTATCTACGGTTGGCATCAGGGTAATTCATTTTTTGAACCCTCGACGCAAAAATAAGGGGTGTTATAAGATTGACTTGTGAATCTGTGTATGCGTGTGTCTACCTGTGGGATCGTATCGCCCAAACGGATGAATCGATTTTGATTTAGATTTTAACAAACTTAAAAAAACCGGCCAAGACGAGTCTAACTTGCCCACCACCGAAGCTTCCATACCAACTTCTCAGACTAGGTTAAAGGACAAACTTAACTTTGTTGTTCCGTCTGTCCGTCTGTCTGTCCGTGTGTCACGACTGATTTTCTTTGGAACGGGTAGACCTAGCAAGTTGAAATTTTTACCAGATACTGAAGTCTATAGTACCTATTAGGTGTAAAAAAATCAAGGTCCTGAGTCAACACGATAAAAAAATATGGGCAAATTTAAATTATTGCGAAAAATTGTGAGTACCAAAATTTACCTTAGTATTTGTAGTTGATGCAATACATTTTCTATGGATCGAACTACAAAGTTAAGTTTGTCCTTTAACCAAGACTGAGAAGTTAGTTTTTTTAACGACCTTATGTTTGCTTGATGTCTTAATCGAGAGTGTTCTTAGCTTTGATTCATGAAAATCCGTTCAGCCGTTTGACAATGAGTTTTTTTCCAGTTGATGACGCTATGATATCAACTTTCTTAGGTCTGATCAATTCGAAGTTCGGTATCCTCTTACTTCAATGATATTGAAAGAACATGGTACCACTGACTTGATGCTGGGACATCTCCTGGTATCTGTGAAATACTCAACTCCATACAAAATTACAGCAGAGATGTCGAGTTTGTTGGAATGGTCTCAATGAACAGATCATTCAGAGATTAAGTAGTCTTACTTCAAAGATTGTAAAGAGAGCTGAATGGCTCATTACTTTTGTATTGGTTCATCATCATAATCAGCCGGTATCAGTCCACTGCTGGACATAGGCCTCTCCCAAGTCATGCCACTGAGCCCACATTTTTTGGTTCCGTACCTCAAAAGATAAAAAAGGAACCCTTATAAGATCACTTTCTTGTCCGTCTGTCTGTCTGTCCGTCTGTCTGTCCGTCTGTCTGTCCGTGTGTCACCACTGATTTTCTCAGGAACGGGTGGACCTAGCAAGTTGAAATGTATACCTGATACTGAGGTCTACAACCCCTATTGGGTGTATAAAAATCAAGGCCTTGAGTCAACACAGTAAAAATATATGGGCAAATTTAGATTTTCGCAAAAACTTGTTAGTACCAAAATGTACCTTAATTTTTAACTTTTTTTATTTTTCGGAATTTTTCCTTTACTTGTGCTCTAAGACCTTGCTTATAACCAAAATTGACAATTCTAGGTAAACCGGAAGTACCCTATAGGTTTTGGGTCGAAAACCTATAGGTTACTTCCCGTTGACCTAGAATTATGAAATTTGGCAAGAAGCAAGGTCTTACAGCACAAATTAAGGAAAAATTCCATAAATCAACAAAAGTTGAAAATTAAAGGGTGTCCTCATACATACATAGTTTGCGCCAATTATGATTTGAACCAGCTACATTTAGCGTCAAAGCCCACCATTATCCCACTGCGCCACTGGGTTTTCGAAATTTGGGATGATTTACGGTGAAGTGAAGTGAGGCATAATACTGTGACACTAAAACTCTTTACTTAGGCCATATTTTTCAGACGGAAGGAAGGTAGGTATTAGGTACCTACTCTAGTAAAAAGCCCTTAATAAAATCCTCAAAACTTTTACAATCTATCAAAGAATTTAAAAGTTACCTCAGTTCGTAAACAAACCAGAACAAAAGCAACAGTTTCACTAACTCTGATTAATAAGAAAACCTATGATCTAGATATTTTCTCCGTTGCGCAGAAAACTACGGACTGTGTAAACTGATCCTGACGTCGCTTTTCCGCATTGCAACTTTTACCTAACTATTATCAAACACCACCGCCCGTGTCTTATTGAATTTTCTATAAAGTTGGAAATGAACAAACTTTGTCGTATCTTCGATCCGACCCCTTTTTAACTTTCTCACGGCTAATATAGGCCTGGATACTCTAGGAGTCTGGATAGCTTTTTCATAGTTAAAAAGAGTGCCATTCGGTATAATTTTTTAATTATAAGTTATTCATTGAAGCTGTTGAGGATCAAAGGTTTAATATGATTGGATTCAAAGGCTTTCCTCGAATATTAAAGCTAAAGTTTTATTGCAGGAAAACTAGATTTTTGGCTTTAGTGAGTCAACTCTACAGATAAATTAATCACAATTTAAGTTTTTTTTATTTATTATATTGTTTTTTTAATAAAAGTACTAATCTAAATTAGTATAAGCGTGGGCTCGAGATACATATCATAGGTACATCCCTATGCATGCACCTCTATATTCTTTAAAATATAAAATTACAAAGATAGATAAACGCGTAAGGAGGAGCACGGTTAATAAATTAAAAAAACTTATGAAATTGTTTCTTTTTATTTACTCTTTAAATATAGAATACTAGAAGTGCCCCGCGGCTTCCCCCGCGTTAAAAACTTATTTTATTTACTTAAAACTTTTCTTTTGTAAAAACGATTCTATCATTAAAGACATCAAATAAGAATTAGCCAAATCGGTTCACCCGTTTTCATGTTATCGCGTGACTAAGGCAATTCAGGATTCATATTTATAAAACCCGAAAAACCCAAATTTTCAGACTGTTACGTACCCCATTTCGAAAAATCCTTCAACACGTACTTTATCTCAACTTGTTTCGCCATACAAACTTTGAATCCCCGTTCCGTATCCGGGAGGAATTTTTAGGAAATCCTTGCTGAGCGGAAACCTACGTCATAATAACTATCTGCATTCTAAATTTCACCGCAATCCGAAACAATATTGATTTTTAGATTTTGTTACCCCAGTTTATCCTTTTAGGGTGGCATTTTGAAAAAGTCTGAAACTCGTATTTACTTATTTATTTAAGTATTTGTGTGAAATTTCGAATAAAATGACTATTTAAATATTGAAACCCCTCTTCATTCCCTTAAAGAGTGAATTTTGAAAAATTCATTCTTAGCGGATACCTACGTCAAAATAACTATGTGCATGCCAAATTTCAGCGCAATCCGAAACAATATTGATTTCAGACTTTGTAATCCCTCTTCACCCTTTTAGGGGTGGAATTTCAAAGAAACTTGAGACACGTATTTACTTATTTTTTTACTGGAGCACTTGTAGTATGAAGTTTCGAATAGAAAATACCTACTATCTAATCTTGTTTCTCCATACAAACTTTGAACCCCCGTTTTATCCCTTTCAAGAGTGAATTTAGGAATCCTTTCTCAGTGGTTACGAACGTCGTAATAACTATCTGAAATTTGGCATGCAGATCGTTATATCTGCATGCCAAATTTCAGCGCAATCCGAAACAATATTGATTTTCAAACTTTGTAACCCCATTTCACCTTTTAGGGATGGAATTTCAAAAACACCTGAAACACGTATTTGCTTATTTTTTTACTGAAGTACTTGTGAGAAGTTTCGGATAGAAAAGACTATCTAATCTTGTTTCTCCATAAAACTTTGAACCCCCATTTCATCCCCTTAAGGGGAGAATTTTGGAAAATCCTTTCTACACCCTTAAGTACTAAGACAAATATACCCTCCATTACCAGTAGGTAAAGATCCCAAAATACTGGCTGTATTCCCCCGTTGAATGGCGATGCTTAGTCTCCGAGCTAAATACATGCCAGCATTTTGGCCCCGTGTTGTTTTAACCAGACGTGTGGAGAGATCTTTAAAAATGCTGTGTGCACCTAGTTCCCATGGCCCTAGTCTCAACCCCAAAAGGCACAAATAGGTAGCACCTGTCTAAACTACTATATTTGCGTCTCTTGAGGTTCACAGCTGCTTCTGCAGCTACACCAGCCTTTTTCTGTGTGAAAGTGTTAAATGTGCCAGTAATTTTGTAACTCCAATTTTTATTCACCAGGTATAATGTCGGAAAACAACAAAAAGCGCTCAGGAAGTCTCCGCAGGTTCTTTCCGAACTTATTCTTCAACAAATCCAAAGATAAAAGTAAAGATACAAGTTTGAAAGTCACTGACAATCTGGTAAAGAGTAATCAATATCATGATCCACGGTCAGTGATAAGATCAGATAAGCGCGAGTTGGAAGATAATGAAACAATATATGAAAACTTGACTACGAGTCGACAGAACGATAATATATGTCGAAGTATTGATATACAGTGTACGAGCAATAATTCTTCAAGTAGTACGTTAGTGTCTGAAAGTTTAAAGACAAGATCGCAGATTAGTGAAGTGATCAGTGATCGGGCGTTCCCGAGCTACTCAGCAAGGCCACAGGTACCACCGAAACCACAACACGAAATTAATAACTCGAATGGAAACAATCCTAATAGTGACATGCCTCAATACCCTGATGTATATTACCATTCAGTGGAGAAACTCACCGATAAAATATCTCCTTTAGATGAAATCGAAATCTACAGGGCTTCTCAATCTCATAATAATCCAGCATCAGTTGGCGCTGAAATAAAGCGAGTGAGTACAAAGTTTCTAATATCTCCGAAAAAAGAAGCCGAAGTACGCACTTTACAGCCGACCCGAGCTAGGAGCCTTTCATTCGAAAATAAAGAAAACCCTGTCACATTACAGCAAAATCCAAATGTGAGTAAAACGACACCAAAAAGAGCTTATAATTACTCAGCTCCTACTTCTCCGATGCCCATCAGTCATAAGATGCCAAGTATGCCCAAAACTGTGTCACCTTATGAACATGTAAGGAAGACTATGATGGAAGCAGAAGAGAAGAGAAACAACTCACTCAGTAGGTCCAATCTTCGTATCAAGTCGACTCCTCCTCCAGGGCGAGAACATAGCCAAAGACGTGATCTGGCATCTCCAGCTGCCATCGTTAATGATAATTCAACCTTGAGCAAGGAGAAAACTCGTAAAAAAGTAGAAGCGTTTTACTGGCAGAAATTAAAAGAAATGAAAGAAAAAGAAGACGAATATTATTTACGACAGTCTTTGAAGTCTTCGCTCCATAGTCCTGTCAGACATAATGCTTACACTCTATCCAATTGCAGCAGTCCCACACCGATAGTGGAGCCACGTAGCTGCAGCTTACCCCGAGGCAAAGATCTTCAAAGTTATACTCACCAGCCACTTTATTCCTCGCCCTTTGTGAGAGACGCAATAGAGAGACGAACAGATACATATGTAACAAATCGACAGCCTGTCATCGAGCCTGAAATAATTTATCGACATCCCGAAAAATTGAATCGAATGTCGCCTCGTATACAAGCTCAAACGCCAATATTTCAGCGCGGTTCGCTGAATAGAATAACAAGCATTGGCAATCAACCGAAACGAGTTAGTTTTGAGGAGTATTCAAAAAGTGATGTGAAAAATGATGACCCAAAAATGTCGGTCAATGTTTATAAAGTGAATCCTATTTATTCTCCAAAAGCGAAAGTTGTTGAAGTGTGTCGGGGTCCACCGCAACCGCCGGTACGGACAACTAGTGTCGGTGTTAAAAGTTTCAAAGTCGAGGACAATAGAAGAAATATTCATCGCTCCGGGGCGGCACAAAGCGTCTGCTCGGAGTCCGAAAGTGGTTCTGAAGCGGGGGAAATTCAGCGGATATTGCAGAACAACACACAGAGAGGTAAGAAGTCTTCCTATTCCCTATTGGTCTTTTATTTTTTTCCATCGTGAGAACGCGTTATTTTATTAATAATACTAACGATCCTATGACATAGTACTATTGTAGTATGTCATAGGAAGACACAGATATGTACCTCAATATAGTATTGTTCTTATGCTCCAAGCGGAATTTGAAAAAAGTTTGCAGGTTATTAAGTTATTTCGTGTAAATATGCTTCTATTTAAAACATGCAAACACAATAGAAACTAAGTGTTTAAACAAACATTTTAAAATTATGTAGGTATCTGTAGATTAATACATTACAAAATTTCAACGAAAAATATTTCAAATTATAATACAAAAGTGCTGAAACGATTAAATACTTACCATTTTATCAGTTAAAATGAGTATTCTGTGATGAGGTGATTGATTATTTATAAATTAGCTCGTCGATTTTCTGTCTTGCCAACCCTACCTGAGTACAATCTGCTGATTGCAACTTACTGATTGCACTCAATGCAAGTAATATATTAATTTACACCATACAGCAGCCAAGTCCCCACTATCGATTAATCAAATTATTGATACAATAATCAAATAGACCTTTGAACTACTCAGCTACTCAGACACATATTCTATCATTGCAAACGTTGAACTGGGGGTATACAGAAAAAAGTAAAATGTGGATAATAAATAGAATCAATCAATAGCCTTGTTAAGTTGCTACAATAAAATTTACTAATGTAGGTAATATTTAATTTCACGGATTTTTATGCGTCTTCCTTTCATTAGATATCACTAGCTAACTTTAGTTACATTATAACTTCATGGTACATTCGTCATTCTGCTGGAAACTTGTGAAGTCTGAGCTTGGCGGGTTGGCGACGTTTTACCGACGTGTAACAAATGAGTTCAAAATTGAATTAATATTTCAACGCCCACTCTCACATCACTAGCAAAATTAAATTAATATTTTAACGCCCACTCTCACATCGCTAGCAAAATTGACTGGCCATGTTTTAATTTTTTAACCGACGAAAAAAAAACAGAGGCGATGCCTATAGTAGTAGAAGTATATATATATATATATATCATGTATGACCACGCATAACTTTTTTAATTCCTTCGTTTGAAATATTGAATAACCTTAAGTAATATGTACGAGTATGACAAAGGAACCGCAGTCAACAAGGAATCTTTGATAAGTTTGTCATGTCCGTCTGTTCTTTAGTCCGTGTGTCCGTGGCATAGTTCAGACTTTTGGCACTATTATATATATATATATGAGTAAATTGTTAAACACAATCCAAAATTTCATCGTACCGACGGGACTCGAACCCGCTCCCCCCGGTTAACACGTCCAGGTGCTCTGCCAATTAAGCTTTATAATATGGAATATGCATGTTTTTTTTTAATATTTTTATTTCACTCATTACATCCATATAACATAATAAAAAAATTAAATACTGCTGGAATTAGTCTAATTATTTTTTAAATATACAAATAAATTTGAGCAGTTTAAACGCTATCATTTCCCGGGCTCACGGCACGTCAGACACACGCCGCTTGAAGCAAACTAGCTTTTTTTCTTTAACTAAGACTCCGCGCGATTATTGTATTTAGCCAATGGCATGTTTTTATTAAATTATACAGTTTCTCTAATCTCGTACTCATTTTTATCTATATTAAATAGTTAGTAATATGAATTTTTGCACAATAATACGCGGCAAACACAATATTTGGAAATAAATACAATAAGACCACACCATACATTTATTTTTATGTTCCCGCGCTCAATGTTTCTATCACGTGGAGTAGTGCATAATGACGTCAACTTTCGATTCGACCAATGGTGATCTGTTTTACAAACTAAATTTCCCTCGCTTAAATTGCATTTTTAATTTATTATATTAAGCAAATAAAATGGAATTTAATAAAAAAAAGGTTTTACATATAACTCCAGGACAACAAAGAATCGACAAAAAATTATTTCCAATAAATCTGAGCTTCATGCATATTCCCTATTGGCAGAGCACCTAGATGTCATAGCTTTTGTGATACCTTTGTGATACATATTGTGTTTAACAATTTACAATAATATAAAGTGTGTAACGTGTGTAAATAATATACCTGAGTAAACATATAAACTATGCCGACAATATAGCAAAATTAAATCTTAAAAAAAAATATTTATTGGGTTACCACGGGGGTATGAGAATTATTTTATAGAATACCCGCCCCGGCTCCACACTGGTGAAATCATCGACATTATAGCTAAGATTTTCTAGGAGGTCGTAAGGTGAAATTGATTGATTTATCAGCGCGGTGAGCTCTGTAATTTTAATAGAACTACCGTCAACTATATATGTATAACATATTACTACGTTTCCCCATACAACATTAGATTGTACCTTAGACAGAGCACTGTAGAAGAACATTCTTAAGCCAATATTAAAAAATAAACTTTACCGCTCGCTCAAAGGCCTGAAGACAATTTATTTATTTTGCGCGTACTTATCGAGAAGTTATCGAGTAATCAATCAGAGTTTTTCAAAGAAATGCGATGAAAAATATGGCTTTTGGTGGCTTTGTTTTGCTGAGACTAACATTGTAACATTAACGCCTACAAAATATTGAACAAAGGCGAGGTTTTAAATGATTAGTTGGTGTGTTAATGTTGCATTTAAACTCGAAATTAAATAAGTATACCTAGGTAGGCAAAATAGGGGTAAGGTACCTATCCACCCCTGACTCGCCTACTTGATTTCGAACATTGGTTTCAAATCCCTCGCCAGTGAGTGAATGGTCATTCGGCCTTGCCTCTAATAAATAATAAAATAGCTTAGTAATGGATAAAGGTGGTATCCGGAAAACCTGAGTATTAAATATTAAAGATGAATATAGGCCGAGATGATATAATTTAGAACCTGATTCTATCACGGTCAGAATTATTCATTCACTTGAAATGAATTTAATGAATTGAAATGTTGGATTCGTTACATGCTAATGGAAAGTACTTGGGATAACAATACATACTAGCCCAAATTCGACTCTTCGACCATTTGCCATCTCATGTAAATCGTATAACCAGCGAGTTGTTAAATAACCTGGCCGTGTTTGTATAAATGACAAAGTTATAATTGCGGTTTTTAGGGTTCCAAAGTCCTGAAAAGGAACCCTTATAGTTTCGTCATGTCCGTCTGTCTGTCTGTCTGTCTGTCCGAAGTTTTGTTAAGAGACCGATACTACTAGAAAGCTGTAATTTTGTGGGAGTATGTATATAAATTACGCCGACAAAGTGCTGAAATAAAATTGTGAAACATTTTTTTTAGGGTAGCTCCCCTATATGAGAATTGGGGATGAATTTTTTTTCATCGTCTACCCCATCGTGTGGGATATCGTTGAATAGGTATTTTAAAATGACTTAAGGGTTGCTAATACCATTTTTCGATTGAATGCTCCATTTACGAAATATTAAACTTTAAAGTGCAAATTTTTGTTCCAGTAGGGCGCTCCCCCCCCCCTCTAAAAGCTAAACTGCTACTTGAAAAATGTTGAAAAATTCTTGATAATAGCGCATTTCGTGAACTTTTAAGGTAAACTATAGCGGTTAAGATAACTATATTGGTTTAGCAGTAATAGTCGTGGAACTTGGGTGTTGGATAATTTTGTACCAAATACAAAATCCTTAGAATAAATCCTTTAAAGTGACAAAGACGGAGTACCTAGTTGTTGCTTATAACGGGTAAAGACTTGCATTGGTTACTACGGAACCCTACACTGCGCGTGGCCAGTTATTTAGAATGTACATCTCATAAACTGCTGATTATATTTCGGTCAAACCTATTTTCGTTGAAAGTGTTCATTGAGACAACATAATTATTATTTTTATTCTACTATACTGTACTATACTATAAATAGTTTTTTTTAACGACTATACATATACAGAGTTCTAGAGTGGAGACCACGGCTCGGTAAACGAAGCGTAGGACGCCCTCCAGCTAGGTGGAGCGATGATATACGCAAGCTGGCTGGCAGCGGTTGGAAACAAGGAGCCGAAGTTCGAGCTCAGTGGCGTGCCATAGGGGGGCCTATGTCCAGCATTGGACGAATACTGACTGTTAATGATGATGATACAGACATCATGCAGGTACAGGTTATTAGAAAAAAAAATAGTTTCAGTTCCATGTATGTAGAGCTACTGCCCTTAATCTTTTATTTTTTTATTTTATGTACAAAAATCGTAATGCAGTTCACATAATACAATCTACCCACCAAGTTACAACTGTAGTCATAATAGTTTCGGAATAAAGTGGCTGTAACATAAGGACGAACAGACAGACATGACGAATCTATAAGGGCTCCGTTTTTTGCCATTCGGCTACGGAACCCTATACATAGTATCATAATTTTGATGGATAAGTATATTAAAAGCTTGTGGGTGGATATAAAAGATGTTTTTATTTCAGTTATATTTAATGCACTTTGCCTCCGTCTCGTATTAATTTTTTTCACCCTCTATATATTCTTCATCTGTTGTCTGATTTGGATGATACTTGTTTTGTCTACCTTTTTTTTTTAGTTTTGAATACCTGTAAAACCAACCTCATGTTGTTCCGCACTACAGCTAGACAAAAAATATATACGGTCGAATTGAGAAACCTCCTCCTTTTGTTAAGTCGGTTAAAAAGACACTCTTAACATCAATTTTAATGGAGTGAAAATAGATAGTGTGCCAATGGTGAAATTTTTAGGGGTTCATATAGACCATGACTTAAATTGGAAAGACGAGATCCACGCGATAGAAACTAGTGTTAGTTCTGCTTGCTATGCAATAAGGAGTCTAAGAGATGCATTAACCTTACCACCACTTAGACAAGTTTATTTTGCGCTTGTGGAATCTAAAATTAGATATAGCATAATGTGTTGGGGTAATAGCTATAACTATAACATAGAAGCTGCTTTTATAATACAAAAAAGAGCTATTAGAACCATGGTAAGAATTCCTCAAACTGAAACGTGTAGGCCTTATTTCAAAAATTTGAATATACTGACTGTACCATGTTTGTATATTCTCCTTACACTTACTTACTTAGTAGAAAAATTACATACACGTGAAACCGTGGAAGAGAAGCTAATGAGACAACGAACAAGAAGAAAATATTTACACAATAATTTCAAGCCTATACTTACAGTTGTGAGCCACTGTACAAGAGTACAAGCTGTAAGGTTATTTAATAAATTGCCAACTGATCTAAAGACTATAAATAATAGTTTTACTTTCAAAAACGTAAATGCTACTATTCAATCACCGAATATATGAATGACAAAAACTGATATTTAATGTACGCACATGACATCATGACTGAATATTCTGCTCTATTTGACATATTTTCTATTTTAATAGTACATTGACATAATATATAAGAATCTTATTACTGTTTGAACCCATTGACATTGTTAATTGAAATTTGTATTAGTATTGTATTATTATTATTATTTTAAATGTATTGTTACTGTTTTGTTTGGATATAATCTATGGTACCTTTTATTAAATAATTATCTAATTCTTAATTAACAAAGTCAAAATATAATCTATACTAATATTATAAAGACAGAACATTTGTATTTTTGTATGTTTGTAATGATTTGGCTCAAAATCTACTGAACCGATTTAAAAAATTCTTTCACTAATACATAGAATGGACTTTCGAAATGAAAATAGGCTATATATTATCCCGTTTAAAGCAAAGGTACATTCGTGGAGACCTAATTTGCAACCTAAGTCGGCAAAAAAACGGTTGAAAAAACACGTTTCTTACGAACGCTGCTCAATTGAAAATAGATAAAAGAATATTTTCTATGGAATAGTTATACAACTTAATAAGACCTACAAAAAAGTCCGCGACAGCATATGTCTATCTCTTAAGGTTGACTCACAGTAACCATTTTAATCTTAAAATTTTTGTTAAAACATATTACATCACTTCCAAGGCTATTTTCAAGTATATAGTATTAATACTTATCCAAATAATTACGTTAATTAGCTTGGCCACATATTATAGATTAAAATTGTCCCTTACAGTATATAATTCAAATGAAAACTCTAAAAGATATCACGAATTTCACATACACGCATCGCAAAATTAATAAAATATTTGCAGTGAAACCACAGATTAGGTCATAGTTACTACGAAAATATTATAATAAGCTTAGCTATGCTGTAGATCCCCATCGATCACAATCAATTTGAAGTCAATATAGTATAATAATATGATATATTGTATAAAATAATATTCATCCATATATATAATAATATAATATTTTAAACCACCCCCACTGATCTATGTATAATCTTTTCATTAAAAGCAATCCAATGACTCTAAACACGACATTTAAAATCTGAGCTGTAAGTTGGTGAGGATTTGAGTATTCTGTAGAGTCCAGGAGATGTCCCAGCATCAGGTCAATGTTCCATGTTCTTACAATATCGTTGAAGAAGAAGATTTTCGAATCGATCAGACCTATGAAAGTTAATTTCATAGCGCAATAGCTCATAGTTTTATAACGATTGAAGGAATTTTCATGAATCAAAGCTAAGAACACTCGATGAAGACATCTATCAAACAAAAAAAAATTTATCAATAATAAAAACAAAACCGGTTCATCCGGTTAGGTGCTAAGATGCTACAGACAGACACACAGATACACACGTTAAACGTATATTACCCCTACATTTTGCGTCGGGGAACGCCGTAAGGTTACGGCGGCAGATGTACTCCTTGGTGGTAAGCTACTTTTTGGTAGATTTAATGATTCCACTACCACTGTACGAAAACTCATAATTCATGAATGCACATAAAACTTTCATTGGCAGGTATATAGCTAGGATTAGAACCAACGACCGTCGGGTCAGAATCAGGGTAACTATCCTTTATGCCAAAGGGCCGTCCAATATCAATACGTAAGTATTATAAAACAAAGTTCATCACTGCGTCTGTCTGTCTGTTCGCAATAATCTCAATAGCTACTGAACGGATTATCATGCGGTTTTCACCAATAGCCAGAGTGTTTATGAGGAAGGTTTAGGTGCATAATTCGTTAAGGTTTTGTGTAAATTGGATGAAATATGACGATGGTTGTTAAATATGTTCCTATTTTATATTCGATGCAACAAACTGATGCAAATTTTGTAGGCATATAATGCGCCGGGGCGGGCTGCTAGTGTATAATATTTTATTAGAGACCATCCAAATGAGCCTAACCACGACATCTATGGAGAAGATATGCCCCAGTATCAGGTCAAGGTTACAATGTTTTTGCAATATCATTAAAGTAACAGATATCGAACTTCGAATTGATCAGAGCTATGAATGTTGCTCTCATAGCCTCATCTTCTAGAAAAGAGCTTATAATCTTCAAACGGCTTAACGGATTTTCTTGAAATAAAGCTAAGAATACTCTACATTTGGTCATTTATCAAACAAAAAAAATACTAAACATTTTGTCTTAGTAAAACCGGTACATCCGTTTCGGAGCTACGGTGTCACATACAGACAAGATTTTTCGCCTCATTTGCTGCCAAAAAGTAGTTAAGGAGAAATTCTGCCACCATAACCATACAGTGTTTCGGCAGCACACAGCCCTTGAGAGTCAGAGTATTCTTACTTAGCGTGTTCTTCGACCACATCTTTGCTTACCACCAAGCATAATAGCAGCCTATAAGAACAAAAAATCTATATTTTAATAACCTCGACAATTTTCTGTCTTACTTTGTTCATGAATAATGTTTTCTACCTGCTAGTTACAAGGTGGAATATTGGATTTTACTTAATACAACTACTACAAATCCTCACCAACTTACAGCTCAGATTTTAAATGTCGTGTTTAGAGTCATTGGAAAAAGCTATTATACATAGATCAGTCGGGGTGGTTTAAAATATTATATTATTATATATATAGATGAATATTATTTTATACAATAGATCATATTATTATACTATATTGACTTCAAATTGATTGTGATCGGTGGGGATCTACAGCATAGCTAAGCTTATAATAATATTTTCGTAGTAACTATGACCTAATCAGTGGTTTCACTGCAAATATTTTATTAATTTTGCGATGCGTGTTTGTGAAATTCGTGATATCTTCTAGAGTTTTCATTTGAATTATATACTGTAAAGGACAATTTTAATCTATAATATGTGGCCAAGCTAATTAACGTAATTATTTGGATAAGTATTAATACTATATACTTGAAAATAGCCTTGGAAGTGATGTAATATGTTTTAACAAAAATTTTAAGATTAAAATGGTTACTGTGAGTCAACCTTAAGAGATAGACATATGCTGTCGCGGACTTTTTTGTAGGTCTTATTAAGTTGTACAACTCTTGCATAGAAAATATTCTTCTATCTATTTTCAATTAAGCAGCGTTCGTAAGAGACGTGTTTTTTCGACCGTTTTTTTGCCGACTTAGGTTGCAAATTAGGTCTCCACGAATGTACCTTTGCTTTAAACGGGATAATATAAAGCCTATTTTCATTCCGAAAGTCCATTCTATGTATTAGTGAAAGATTTTTTTAAATCGGTTCAGTAGTTTTTGAGCTTACTCATTACAAACATACAAAAATACAAAAATACAAATGTTCTCTCTTTATAATATTAGTATAGATAGATCAGTCGGGGGTTGTATTACATTTTATACTTAAGTATTATTCATGAGTGTACGTCCATATCGCGTCCCACCCTTTCAGCTTCCTTATAAAACATGTACTTTCTGATATTTTAATACATTAGTACCGCTACGCGTACGACTAGTTGCGACAGATTATTACGCCTATAAAATTCAAGCACATATCAGTATATTGCGCATTAATGTCAAAGGTATAATTTGTCCTGCCTGCGCTGAGCAGCCTGGGCCTGAAATTTTTTGGGCAGTCTATTTAGTCACCTAGCATCCGTGAAGCCATTTGCTGCCTAGCTCAAGGGCTTCATCTACCCTTTGCTTTTTAATTTTAAACTAATGAGCCTGTCGTCCATTGTCAAATTTAGTAGTGATCCGACAATTTGTGGCGTATTGTTCTGTGACCAGTCAGTAATGTTCCGGTTTTGTGTGATCATTCGTCTCTATAAATATATATTTCTGTTTTTGTAGTGTTGAATAAATGTATTTTCTTTCTTTTTAACCGACTTCACAAAAAAGGAGGAGGTTCTCAATTCGTCTGTATGTTTTTTTTTTGTTACGCGATTTCTCCGTTAATAGTGAACGGATCCAAATGATTCTTTTTTTAATAGGTAGGATACGTTTCCGAGGTAGTCCCATTTTAATTTTATCGAGATCTGATAAGTATCTCCAGAGATATGAAGATAAATACCTCAAACATAGGAGACTGGTTTTAGTAGAAGAGTCCCAAGAAGATTATACACAATGGAGTTTGCTATTGGATATACTTTTGAAGACTAAAAAATATGACTTTGAATAATGTTTTTACATCTTTCTTCTCGTTGATTTTGGTTTTTGACAGATATTCTTACGGTAACTGTGAGCGAGATAGAAATAAAGGTGGGGATAATATTTTTTTTTTTAATATCTTATAGGCTAGCGTTTGAGCACTATCTCACCTGTTGCTAAGTGATGATGCGGTCGAAGATAGAGAAGTGGACTAGAATGGGAACTGGCTCTCAAGGATAGCTGCCTGAACACATAAGATGTTTGGCGACAGATTTTCTAATTCCTTCACCGGAGGGCAACTGTGAGAAGCGCACATATATTTTTCGATCGAAAAATTCATTGGTGCACGGCGGTTTGAACTCGGTACCACGGCATCAAAGCCGACTGTTCTCCCAATTACGCCACCGGGCCCTCAATAAATAATTATATATTAATAATTATAATAAAAAATTATATATAAATATAAATAATTTGTCTTCACAGGAATGTTCTACCTGGCAAAGTCTTGTTAGGGTGCAAACTTTTTTAAAAATACCTAAGATTTTTTGACATGACATGACGTTTTCCGAAGATGGCGGCCATTTCAGTCCCGCGACACTGCATACATTATTAAATAACTCAGAATTATGAACGTACTTTGTAACAACCAACACTGCAAAAAAAAATGTATAAGCATAATACCACAGATTATATAATAGTTACTTCGTAAATGCTTTAATTGCACAGGGCCATTTTGGACATTGTCCTTTGATACCTTGATGACATAATTATTACTAGTGAATATTATCACTTTAGCAAGGCATTTAAAGTCAATTTTTTAGGCTTCCGAACCCAAAGGGTACCAAATGAACACTTTCTGAGACTTTGTTGTCCGTTCGTCCGTCCGTCCGTCCGTCGGTCCGTCCGTCCGTGTGTCTATACATATGTGCGCACTTTACAGATCTGTATCTTCTTAACCGTTATAGGTACATACTTGAAATTTTCAAAAAGTATATATCCGTCAGTGTATAACGGCCCAGACACCAAATGTAATAGATGCATGTAATTTAATTAAAACTTGTTATGCACTAAAAAGGGTAAAATAAGTTATTTTTCAAAAAAAATAAAACCGACTTCGTAATCACAAACAGGCACTCAAAAGCGAAAAATAAATTACTCAAAATTATTATAAGCGCTACCCACTTATCTATTTGAAGTCGGTGCCAGCCAAGTCTATTGGATAGTAGATAGATACTATGTATGTAGTAGTAGTAAGTAGGTACTAATAATAAAATAACTTATCTTAAATAGCGACACTCACGACAATCTCGAGCGATCCAGCTCGGCGCGTCTCGATTAGTCACATATGGACGCAATTTCATAAATTGTAGATGCCTAGCCCCCTGTAGAGGACACATTTTATTGCCCTCTGTGTAAATATTTAAGCTAGTGGTCCGACGCTTGTCTATTATTCATCATATACAAAAAACAAAAACTATTATTAAGATCTCGATATCGAAAGAGCACTCGAACCCTAACTAGTTTAATCAACCCTTGTGCAATGGTCATCATCATCATCATTATCAGCCGGTATCAGTCCACTGCTGGATGTAGGCCTCCCCCAAGACAAGTCATTGAGACCGGTCTGCGGCTCTATGTTTCCAGTCACTGGCCACCGCTTTGCGAATGTCGTCGCTCCACCTAGTAACAGGGCGTCCTATGCTACGTTTGCCGATTCGCGGTCTCCACTCTAGAACCAGTCTGCCCCAACGGTTATCGGTCCTTATTTTTTTTTGACCCAGGAAAATCCTTTATGGATACCACTCGCCCGGGGGAGCGAATAGTTATGAAAGCTCTCGCTGCCTGAAGGGCAGGATACCGCACTAAAAACTTGGAGTAAGCCGTCATTCACCGTGGTGGGGCAAGATGGGGTTGCGCTAGCATTCACCAACTTGCCCCGAAGGCAGACTCAAATGGGCCTCTGACGCTGCGGAGGGCTGACCCTGCTCACCAAGGTCAACCCTCAACCGTCATGTGGGGAGTGCAAGCTGTTGGAGAGTCCCCCGACCCTCCAACAGTTACCCCACAATGACAGAGGAGTGTGGCACCTGGCCTTACATCCTCCGTCCCTCTGATGACATGTGTGCGAAGAGCAAATACCTCTACTCGCACACCGTCCGCTGTTCGACTCGCATGCCAGTGCACGTGGCATGCGAGACCCCACTCTTCGACCGTCGCCGGACCCACCACTCGGCCCGAGCATGTCGCACCCACAGCCTAAGAGGAGTGTGGCTCGTCTTCTCCTCAAACTCACCACACCCTCTGTCCCTCAAATGACAGGTGTGCGAAGGGCAACTACCCCTACTCGCACACCATCCACCGTCTGGCTCGCATGACAAAATCATGCGAGCAACCCTTATGTGGCCTTTACCGGCCCCGCCACAGTCCGAGCATTGTGCTCAGACCCACCACCAGGCGGCTCCCACTACCGAGCCCGCCCTGCCCCGTCACGCTGTGCCCTCTGCTAAATATCAGAAGGACACGCGGAGGAGCCCCTCACGTCGAAACTTCGCTATCGGTCAACAACTTAACCCAGTTAACTGGGAAAAGTTGTCGGCCTAATACCCAGGGTACACCACGAGGAGGTGTTCCGACCCGCACCCCTACCCGCATCGGTCCTACGGCAGATATGACTAGCCCACTGCCACTTCAGTTTGCTAATCCGCTGAGCTATGTCGATCACTTTAGTTCTCTGGCGAATTACTTCCTTCCGGATTCGATCCCGCAGAAAAACACGGAGCATAGCTCTCTCTATCACTCGCTGAGCGACTTTAAAATAGTGGACCAGTCTAACTGTGAGTGTCCACGTCTCGGCTCCGTATGTCATGACAGGTAGGACGCACTGGTTAAAGACTTTTGTCTTTAGGCACTGTGGTATAGGCGACGAAAAGTCTCGACGGAGTTTTCCAAATGCTGCCCAGCCCAACTGAATTCTTCTCTGGATTTCTTTCTCGAAGTTGTGTTTGCCTAGTTGGAGCGTTTGCTCGAGGTAAACATACTGCGTGACGCGTGACAACTTCGAGTGGGATTCCATCTACGGATATCGGTTCCGGAACAACGTGCTCGTTGTACATGACTTTTGTTTTATCCAAATTCATCCGGAGAGCGATGTAACGAGAAGAATCTGCTTGGTCATTCAACATCCTTTGTAGGTCCTGCAGCGTCTCTGCCATAATGACGATGTCATCTAGAATCGTAAGTGAGAGATGTACTTGCCGTTAATGTTGATGCCGCAATCTTTCCAGTCCAGCGTCTTAAACATATCCTCTAAGGCGTTAGTGAATAGTTTCGGGGATATGACGTCACCCTGTCTTACTCCTCGACGCAGGAATATGTTTAGTACGCCGGTTCTGTACTTGTATAGTCATCGTTGCGGCATTATATAGACATCTCATCACTTCGATATATCGCTAGTTGACTTGGCAACGCTGCAAGGACTCCAGAACCCACCAGGTTTCGATTAAGTCGAAGGCCTTCTCATAGTCCACAAATGCTAAGCACAGGGAGCGATTGTACTCTTCGGTTTTCTGTACAATCTGCCGCACCGTGTGGATGTGGTCTATTGTGCCGTAACCGCTTCGAAACTTGGCCTAGGCTGTTCCGGAAGTTGGAACTCGTCTAATCTTCGCCCAAGACGATTCGTGATGACCCTTGAAAATAGCTTGTAGACATGGCTCAGAAGCGAAATCGGGCAGTAGTTTTTCAATAGGGCTTTATCTCATTTTTGAAAAACAAAACCACCATGCTTCTGTTCTATGCCTGTGGAGTTCTACCAGTGAAGAGAACTGAATTGAAGAGCTGTTGCAGCTGGCTTACAGCTGGAGCTCTTCTAGCTTTTAAAATCTCCGTTGTGATTCCGTCCTTACCTGGGGTTTTTCAATTTTTGAGCTGTCTAAAGGCCATCACGATCTCATCTCGGCTGACTTCGGGCAGGTCTTCTGTGAAGTGGCGGGTTAAGGTGGCTCTACAATCCTCAGTATCGGGTACGGGCCTTGAAGCATTCGATACGTAAATATTGCTGTAGAAGTCTTCAACTTCCGACAGAATCTCCGGCTTGGATGCGACGACGTTTCCCGTTGATGTTGTCAGCTTTGTGAGGTGCTTCTACCCAGAGGCTGGACGAACACTTTCGACACCCATTCTGCTCAATTGATTCTTAAATCAAGAGCGTGTTAGAGGATCGGAGGTCGCGTCGTACCAGCTTCTTAATGATCTTGTTGCGCACCTGGTTAATTGACAAAGCTGACAATGGGTCTGTTCGTCTCTCTTCCATTAGTCGAAGTGTTTCTGCCGAAAGTTTGGAATGTTTGCCCGTACGCTTGCTCTCGCAAAACTTCGTCCCTTCGCACCTTTGCAATGGTGCTATATTGCAATTTCCTAGGCGATTTTATTTCAAGGAAATCATTAGATAATTGGGGGCCTTTGACCCGTAAACCTATTTGATGGAGTAATATATTATGCTCACAAAAGACCCATTTGTCTGTTATACTTACTGCATGTGCATGAGTGAGGGTTGTGTGAATGAGTCTGTTAGTCAGTGAGTGTTTTATGTTTTTGATGGTTTCATCCAGGACAATTAATTCTGTTAATTACCCCCCGACGCAAAAAGAAAGGTGTTCTAAATTTCATGTGTGTATCTGTGTATGTGTGTGTCTGTCTGTGGCATCGTAGCGCCCAAACGGATGAACCAATTTTGATTTAGTTTTTTTTGTTTGATAGGTGTTTTCTTCGAAAGTGTTCTTAGCTTTGATTCATGAAAATTCGGTCAACCGTTTAAAGACTATGAGCTTATTTCTAGATAATAACGCTATGAAATCAAATTTTGATATATTATGTCTGATATGTTCGGTAATTTATGGTCGTATTGGCAAATTTATTTTTGTATTCAAAAGAAGTTTGTTCCGAAAGAGTCCCTTATTAAATTTTGTAAATAATCTAATGATAAGTTTTGGATATAGACAAAGGAACTCTTCTGGTATTCGTCGCAGGAACTTCGTAATTTATTAACCGATTTAAATAACTCATTTTCTTTGTTTAAAAGAGGCTTATTTCGGAATTGTTCCATAAAAGAAATGTTTTTTTTTACTGTAGATAAGCAAGCGTTTGACCACTATCTCACCTGATGTTAAGTGAAGATGTGATCGACGATGTAGCACGCGTGCCTAGAAGATACCTGTTCACTCCCGATTTGAAGACCCCCGGATTGTACTTCACAGGAAACACAAACTCTGGCAGCGAATTCCATTCCTTTGCTGTGCGTATGATAAATGTTGATGCAAAGCGCTTTGTGCGACAGAATGGAATATCAACCATGTATCGATGGCGTATATCTGTGTATGTATATAATAAAATAAAAGTGTCCCTACACATATTTTATTAATGCTTACTCTTCCTTATTATGCTGGTATGTATTTAGCTCAGAGAGTAGTAAGCATCGCCATTCCACGGGGGAATACAGCCAGCATTTTAGGAACTTTACCTACTAGTAGTGGTTTGGTAGACTACATTTTGGTTTTTATGGTTTTTGATTAGGTTTATAAAAATAAACCTAATATTTTGTTTGTGTATTGTTAGGTAGTTTTAAAAATATATTGTATATACTATTATGTAAATAACATACTCTTACTGAATAATAAAAAATACCCTTGAAAGTAAACAAAATTAACCATTTAAAAAAATGGGGTATGGCTGTGTCATGGACACGGTCGTCTGTTGTACCACAGAATAATGAATAGTACAAGTTGTACGTAAATTGAATACGTCGTTATAGGTCTAGGATGATGGATTACAATGGATGGAGCCATGTCAGCCATGTGACGTTGTCACATCGACTTTCATTCTATCAACATATTGTCCTACCCTTTCTATTACAGGGATCGCGAGATAAGAGTAAACGAGAAAGCTAATATCAAATTGACAACCTCGCGCATGGGTGAGCGTGTCCATTTTTGACCGGCTAGCAGACCATAATATAGCGACGCATCATACTTATAAATTAAAAATTTAATAGAAATATAGTTTTAAAGACTGAAACCCTGTTACATGGTTAAATTATGTCGTGTTGTGCTGTGTTTTATCCATCAAGAACAACTAAAGGAGGCGTAAAAGATCCAGAATTATCATTTCACACGTAAGTGTTTGTGGGCATTTATTCTCATATATAACCACTATTTACATCAAAATATTTATTTTGCTTACATTATATACATCTTTTTCGTCATATAACTACCGAGGTGGTAAATGGTTATCATTTTAAAGCTTTAATTTATGTAAATAACAAACATTATTTTACGCCACCCGGCTAGTGATGTACGAGAACCCTCCAAAACTTTGTCGATAAATATAGTTGATAACCTTATAAAAAGGAATATATAAATTCCTTTAAGTGTAATATTATATTATTACATTATATAAATATATAAATCGTTTATATACAATATACACTTATTCTATACATATAAAAAAAATTGAAGTGTCTGTTTGTAATTCCAGATTAACAGCTTTTCACTAAATGCATATGAAAGAATATACGGTACTTACATAAAAAACAAAATTTTAAATATTGTCTGTCTGTCTGTTTGTTCCGGTTTATCTCTGAAATGACTGGACCAATTTAACGGGACTTTCACTAGTAAAATGCTGATGTTATTAACTACCAAGTAACTTGGCTACTTTTATTTTAGAAAAAAATAAAGTTCCTCGAAATCAAAATTGAAGCTAATGAAATAGGGAACAATATCTGATTCAAATAGGGAAGGTTAATGTGCAAATTAAGCAGTGTTTTCTACCGCGCACAGCCCACGCGCATGTTGCCGCTGTCATTAAACGCGGACAAAGCCGCGGGACCCAGCTAGTTGATTTATAATATGAAGATTTTTTTTAAGGATGGAACGGTTAGCTTAGGGCCTTGATTAGAACGAAATTTGAACATTTTTAACCGACTTCACAATAAAAAGATGAGGTTCTCAGTTCGCCTTTTTTATGTTTGTTATCTCATAACTCCGCAAGTTCTTAACCGGATTGGAAATATTTTTTTTCGATAGATTATTCTGCCCGTTTGGTCCCATTGTACATTTTCTGAAATCTGATAAGTATCTCCAGAGATATGGACATAAACACCTCCAACATTATACTGAAAATGGATAGCGTGGCATTTGAAGTTGGTTTTTTCGTTTTGTGAACGATCTTAAAATATTATAAAAAGTGATCAAAGTAATTATGCGCAAAATTTGTAGTAACTAGGTACCTAATTATATTATCAGCACTGATACTTACTCGTATTCAATCTATTATTACTTATGATAATGCCATTATATATATTTTTATGAAAAATGTGTCACAGTTTATTTATTTATTTATTTATTCATTTATTTGCAAAAACAGCATTTACAAAAGAGATGTGCTAATTTTTCTGTAGTGGTAGAACTTCTGCTAGTCCGCCTGGACCGGTACCACCACTTTGCCAATTAATTTTCATAGGAATGTTGTTCGGTTGAAATGGCAAGGTGTCCAGTGAAATTACAGGGCATGTGAAACTTAACATCTTTATGTCTCAAGGTAACAGGCGCAGTGGAGTGACGTGCAAAATTCTGGACTGCCAGAATTTTCCTGTATCGCTGTATCTGTAATAGGTAGACGTCATCGCTTACCATCAAGTGAGAGTCGTGCTTGTCCTGTTACCTTTTACAATAAAAAAGATGATTAATGTTTACAAAGTAAGTATGGCCTAATTTGTGGTTTCACTGCATTTTTTTTATTATTTGCGATGCGCGTAGTTTTATACGATAATTTATCTAATACTATAAGAATCTTTGTCCTGACATACTGACTGACTGACAGACAACGCACAGCCTAAACCGCTGGTCGTAGAGACTTGAAATTTAAAGAGTATATTTGTCTTAGTACGCAAGGGTGTACTCAGAAAGGATTTTTCAAAATTCACCCCGTTAGGGGGTGAATTGGAGGTTCAAAGTTTGTATGAATAAACAAGATTAGATAGTCTTTTCTATTCGAAACTTCATACAAGTGCTTCAGTAAAAAAATAAGTAAAAACGTGTTTCAAGCTTTTTCAAAATTCCACTCCTAAAAGAGTGAAATGAGATAACAAAGTCTGAAAACCAATATTGTTTCGGGTTGCGCTGAAATTTGGCATGCAGATAGTTGTTTTAACATAAGTATCCGTGAAGAAAAGATTTTTCAAAATTCACTCTTTAAGGGGATGAAACAGGGGTTCAAAGTTTGGATAGTCATTTTATTCGACATTTCACACAAACCGTACTTCTGTAAATAAATAAGTAAATACGAGTTTCAGGCTTTTTCAAAATGCCACCCTAAGAGGGTGCAGTGGGGTAACAAAGTCTGAAAATCAATACTGTTTTGGATTGCGCTGAAATTTAAAATGCAGATAGTTGATATGACGTAGGTTGCCGCTGAGAAAGCATTTTCTAAAAATTCCCTGCGGATATTACTTATTATTTATAATTATATATATAAAAACTTATAGATTTACGTAAGTACTTCTATAAATAAATAAGTAAATACGTGTTGCAAGATTTTTGCAAGGGGTTGGTAAAAAAGTCTGACAGTCAATACGGTTTTTTGGGTTTTATAAATATGAATCCCTATTTCCCTTAGTCACGCAATAACTTGAAAACCGGTGAACCGATTTGGCTTTTACTTCTTTGATGTCTTTTATGATAGAAAGGTTTCAGAAAATAAAAGTTTTAAGTAAATAAAAGAAGTCTTTAACGTGACCGAAGCCGCGGGGCTCTTCTAGTATTTTCATATAAATTATATACTGTAAAGGACAATTTTAATCTATGATATTGGGCTAAGATAATTAGCGTAATTATTCAAATAAGGATTAATACTGTATAGAAGAAAATAGCCTTGAAAGTTCTGTAACATTTTTTTATTAAAAAATAAAGATTAAAATAGTTACTGTGAGTCTGTGCGATAGACATATGTTATCGCGGTGTATGTAGGTCTTATTATGTTGTACCACTCTTCGATACATACTTTCTTACATCTTTTTCAGATTAATCATCTTTCGTAAAAAACGTGTTTTCTCGACCGTTTTATTGGCGACTTAAGTTCCAAAATAGGTCTTCACGAATATACCTATCTTTTAAACAGGATAATATATAGCCTATGTTCATTCTATGTTCATTCACTCCCCCGCGGACACTGTACCGAGCAGTCGTGTTGACTAACGTCTCTGTGTTTCCCGTCGTGTGTGAGCGGCTATTCCCCGGAAAGAAAGAAGACGCGCATATCTCTGTGAGTTCACATTTATTATCCGTGCAAACTTAGAACCAATCTGTGCGCGCATCCCTACCACGACACCCCTATACCTCGACCTTGACTACGAGTGTGCGTGCAGTTACCTGCGTGTGCGCCGGCTACGCCCCCAACCGCCGCTAATTTACCGACGGCTCATTTAGGCCTAGGTACGTGTCGCTCGAGCCTACCGAATTGATATTTTTGCATATAATTATGTCTGTCCAGCGATCACCACCAAGCGTACAGCCACAATTAGAAATACCGAATACACCTGCTACGCACTATAATTCAGACTCAGCTCTGCACAGAGTTTCAAACACGGCCTGCGATGATAACTATTTTAACGTAACAAAGCGGACAAAACGCACTTTCGCAGACTTACCACATGAACCGATCTCATTTATGTCAGAAATTAAGGAAATGTTTTCGACGATGCATGAACTGCAAGACCGTAAGTTTGAAGATTTAAGTCTATCGCTGAAGACTATTATGGCGCAAAACGAAGACACACAGAATGCAGTCGCTGTGCTTACTCGCCAGAACCTGGAACAGCAAGCAGAAATAAAAGAACTGAGAAAAGAAAATATCCAATTTAAAGAGCGGGTGATAGCTCTTGAATCTCAACTCGACTATCAGGATCGTGAATCACGAAGTGCGTCCTTAGAAATCCGCAACTTACCAAAAGCCGGTGGTGACTCTAAGAAAGAACTGATTAGAGTAATCCAAGACCTAGGCAACACTTTGGGTCTGGACTCTTCTATTCATACCTCGGAAATACGAGACATATATCGTGAAAGATCCGAAGCAGTCGCTGTGACATTTACCTCAAAATTACGCAAAGAGGAAATGATATCACTCTATAAAGTTTTTAATAAAAATAAACGGGACAAAAAGGAATCACCGTTAAATACGAACAATATCAAAATCGAGGGTTCCCCGCAAACAATATATATTGCCGAAGCTTTGACTAAGAAATCGAGGCGGATATACTACGTAGCCCGGCAGAGCGTTAAAAGTAAGAATCTTGTCGCTGCCTGGACATCTCATGGTCGAGTATTTGTCAAAAAAGCAGAAGGAGCTACACCAATTCGGATCGATGAAGAATCACAAATCTTAAACCTTTTGGCATGACTACTTATAAGATTACAGTTATTCAAGCGTATTCATATCATGTTCACTTTGTATTTCGGGTGCCACAACAACCGTTTTAAAATGCATTTTTTGTGTAATTATTATTTAATGTTTTATTACTTTGTTTTACTGTGCAGTCTCACAACATCATACAACAACATCACACACACACAATATTTTTACACCTCCCTCATACACACACTCCAACAACAGCTATTTCAGTACGTCAAGTCAATACAATTATTTAATTTGAACTTAGGGTTGTCGATGTGCACCTTACGTTACAAAACTAAACAGCTAGTTAACTGCCCTTCATCGGATCTCGGTATGTGCAATAATAATAAACCCCCTGCAACACAGTTATCATGCAGTAGCAGTGATAACTTTAATACAATGTATATTATCATTACGGAGTAATCACGATGCAAGATATTGATAGCATATACCTAGATCTAGACGCAGTACAAATAGCAAAAGAAATTATATGTGACGTAGATGACGTAAACGTACATTTGTCAGTTGACAACAGCAGCCTCAATCTCCTCTCTCAAAACATTCGAAGCCTGAATTGTAATATGCCTAATTTTACTACGTTATTGCATCGCTCAAACTTGCTTTGGGATATACTGGTTCTCTCGGAATGCTGGCTTTCCTCATCCAAACCTATCCCAGATATTAGTAATTATTATTATGTATCTACTTCTAACCACAAGACTCAAAACGAGGGTGTTGTAATATATTATAAAGAGAGCATAAGAGCAACTTATGAAGAACCTCAAATATGTGATGCTAATTGCCTTATATTGAAAATAAATACTGAAACTTGTGTTATAGCCATCTACCGTCCTCCCAGCCAACAAAACACTACAAATTTCTTAACTTCGCTCGATCTTCTATTGCATAAACTCAGTAATTTTAAAAACATAATTCTATGTGGAGACATTAACATCGATATAGTCCCAAATACCAGCGATAAACGCTCTTATGACTACTTAAATATTCTTGCAAGCCACTGTATGCTCCCGGGACATACTACGCCTACTCACGGACGCACTTGCCTAGACCATATTATGGTAAAAACTAAACTCAGCGCTACCTGCCTTATCTTAGAAACATCGATCACCGACCACGAGAGCGTAGCTATTAGTCTCGGGAAATACCCGCGACCGGATTATACGACTACTACAAACCTCCGCATCGACTTTGACAAACTCGATATATCAATACAAAATATAGACTTTCAGGCTATTATAGATTGTACTGATGTGAACCAAGCCACCGATTTGTTAATTAAATGTCTTAATACCGCTATACAAACCAGCACTAAACAAGCATATACGCCAAGACGACATAGGATTAGTAAACCATGGATCACTAAGGGGGTCATTCGTTGTCTAAGACACAGAGACAGGCTATATAAAAAATTAAAAAAAGATCCCAATAACGAAGTTATCAAAATAACATACAAACGATTCCGAAACTTTTGTAAGTCTCTAGTTAAAAAGGCCAAACGAAAGTATGAGAGAGAGGAGATTGAAAACGCAAGAGGTAATAAGAAGAAGCTTTGGGAAGCAATTAAAAAAATAAGAGGGACAAATAAAGTATTGGACCACTCTTCTTGTCTATTAGGTGATAAAGATCCCCAGCAGTGCATTAACGACGTTAATATTTTCTTCGCAAACGTGGGCCGTAAACTTGCTGAACAGATTTTGATGGCCCCCAGCTGCTCTCAACTGAATACAGCTAGTGTCATTGATACACCCACAAACTCCCTTGTTCTCTTTCCGACCGACGAAACGGAAGTGTTTCACTTAATAAAATCGTTGAAAGACAACAATACAGCGGGTATCGATCTCATATCAGGCAAAATTATAAAGAGATACATACCTCTTCTGGTCTCCTCTATCACACACATATGTAATCTGGCTTTATCTACAGGTGTATTCCCAAACGCTTTTAAAGTCGCCCTTATCAAACCCATCCATAAAAGTGGAAACAAGGATTGCGTCAATAATTTTCGACCGATCTCTATTCTGCCAACGCTTTCAAAGATTCTGGAACGCATCATGAACTACCGCCTCATAAACTACCTGGAAACAAATCACCTTCTCTCACCATCACAGTACGGGTTCCGTCGAGGGAGGTCCACGGCCGATGCCGTCCACGACCTCGTACACTCGATTGTGACCAGCTTGGACGGGAGAAGGAAATGTCTGACCGTGTTCCTTGATCTTGCGAAGGCGTTCGACACTGTCCCCATCCCGCACCTGCTGATGAAGCTGGAACGTCTCGGAGTTCGAGACCTGCCCCTAAAACTTTTCACAGATTACCTTAGCCAGAGGAAACAAAGAGTTAGGATAGACAAGTGGGTAAGTGACGAGCTGACTGTGGAGTATGGGATTCCTCAAGGTAGCAGTGCCTGTCCGACCTTGTTTTTAACTTACATCAACGATCTTTGCCAGCTACAACTCAATGGTGGTAAAATCCTGACCTTCGCCGACGACACCGCTCTCTTTTTTAGTGGAGATACCTGGGAGGAGGTATTCAGTATCGCACAATACGGATTCAATAAAGTAAATCACTGGTTGCAATCTAACTTATTAACATTAAACACATCTAAAACCAAATATATTGCATTTGGTATCAAATCTAATTTGCTACCTCCACCATCGTATACTATCTTTGCTCATACATGTGACCTCAACAGCAGCTGCGCATGTTCAAAACTCGAACGCACTGATAGTATAAAATATCTCGGTGTAACGATAGACCAATCCCTCAACTTTAAGCCCCACATTACAATCTTAGTAACGAGACTACGCAAACTCATTTATATATTCAGCCAATTACGCCACGTCGCACACCGAGATATCATAAAAAATGTATATTTCGCGTTAGCCAAATCTCTCCTCGAATATTGTGTCTCATCATGGGGGGGCGCAGGTAAGACACATCTAATTGAGGTGGAACGTGCACAGCGGGCAATTTTAAAAGTTGGTGCAGGCCTCCCTTTTCGTTATCCTACTCAAGATTTGTACAAGTTGTGGGAAGTACTATCAGTTAGACAGCTGTTCGTTCTTGCCATCATTCAAAAACAACACTCAAACCTGCAATACGACACAACCTTAACACAAAACCGGAGACGAATAGGTACAGTATGCGAAACACACTCACTAAATACATCTTTTTCAAACAAATTTTTCATTTTTCTCGGACCATACTTGTATAACAAACTTAACGCACTACTCTCAATCTACCCCCTTAACTCGTACCAATGCAAGCAAACAGTCACCAATTACTTAAAAACACTCGGATATCAAGACACAGAAAATTTGCTCACCCCACTAGTATAATTTCCATTACCTATACATATCCTAAACTAAACTTACTCTTGTCAAACTTCCAAACCTCCAATTTCTGACTACTAAAAATATTTCAAACAGTAGTTCTCACATCCATCACAACACAACACAACTCTTACACATTTAATTGAAAACTCCATCACATGAAATTCACACACTATGACACTATTACTTCACACTTCATACACCACTATTTACAATACAAGTTAACCCTCACACACTCACATTCATTTATACCTACCTACATGACACACTGCACTTAGTTATTTAGTTTGAATACCTACTCATATATTAATTAGTTATAAAGTAATTCATTGCTTTCACTATTTTTGTGAATTAACTGGACTCGTTACAAATCTGGACTTGGATTGTATTAGTTATACCGCGGGAGTGCACTGGTGACCTGCAATACAGGTTTTGCAAAACCTACAGCAGGCACCAGTCTCTCACAAAGTGTACTTTATTTTACCTCCTAAGTTCATTACATATTGTACAAATATATCTTATATTAGTTATACCTAATTTTACAATTTTGTGAGAGAAAATAAATGGATTTTTATTTATTTATTTATTATTCTAAAAGACCATATATAGATTTATATATGAGAGAAAAAAATAATAGTCCTGTAGTCCAGTAGTTTTTGAGCTAACTCAATACAAACATACACGTTACCTCTTCATAATATTAGTATTGAAGTATATATAGCTTTGTAGCTCAAATTTGTAATATTTAATTGACGTATTGAAAAGGCAAAAACATTTAAGATTTGTGTTTAAGAAAAGCTAAGAAATCTATACCGCCAGATTTAAGGTTGCCTAATTACAGTTAAGTACTGTAGCATTTTTTATCAATAACTAATTTCCATAAGTTCAATAAAGTAACTACGTATTTTATCACATAAATTGTTTTCTTTTTACATAAGTTTTAGTTTTCTACATTTTTCACCTTTTTATCGATATGTTCTACACTAGTGATCACTTCCCTACTCAGGCTCACTCTAGCAGTTCTAGACACTAACACAAACAGAAAATGGACATGCTGCCAAAGTTTTGACGCCATCCATTATAATCCATCATCCTAGTTATAGGTGGCAGATGTAGGTACTGTCGTTGATCCGCTCTGCCGCAGTCATTTTTTTTTTTTACGTTCCCGGCACAGCTAGACTCAATTATATGGTGTTTTAATGGTACCATTCGATTGCTTTTCTAAAGCCGTTTCCACCGTATACGATCTTTGTTTTTTGATTTGGCTTTTTGACGCGTATAGACGCGACATTTTATATATTTATTTTTTTAATATTTTAACACCATATTATAGTCACAGTCACAATATTACACTATTCTTTTATCTATAATGGATAGATTTTGTTGAAAGCTAACGAAGGAAAGTCGTAATTTCTCCGTGTCAAAAGTTTTACTAAATATGAATCTTGATACGCATAAAATGACTTCAAAATGGCGGCGCTTCTCCCTCCACAGTCCACCCCGCGCGATGTATCACAGTCCTTACATAGAACAATAAGTTCTTTGATTTTTCAGCTATCCAGTGGTGCAATTGAATTTTCGATAGTGATCATAGATTTGAAGCTGCAACACCAAACTGTATACCCAGATTTTGTTATCATTAGTTTTATTGAATTGCCTCCCTATGGAAGCAATTTTAAAGACGCATTCACGTCAAAATGCTTATTAATTCTAAAATACAGGTAGTATAATAATCTAAATTATGACGAGTAGTCATGAATGACTGTTGTATAAATCGTCTAATATAGATGGAATATTGCCCCGTGTTCATAAGAAGACTAACAATTGAAATGTGCCATGCCATTTCCACATCTACAAATTGCCACTAATCGTACCGCTAACGAGCTTAAGTGGTCCACTGTGCCGTTGGTATTAGGATTACATAAAATGTATGGCATTGTTCATTACATCGCTCTAACAATTATTATGCCCCATTTATATAGGGCCAGGGCAACGCAAATAACTACTATTCATATCACTAATACATATAATTTTTTTATTAGACGCCTTTATTTCCTTTTAGGGAATGATCATATCGTAATCATGGCTGACGATATAGTGCAAGCAAATCCGTAGCGAGTATAGTAAGGTAAAGAGGTGCATAGCTGTGCCTGGTCGTCGCCGTGCGTGTTACAATCCTTGAAACCGCCGAGGGAAGTGAGCTTAACATTATATCGCTTTCACATCTTGACGACTCTTTAAGCCTATTCTAGACGGATGTAATCTAGCGTCCCAACAGAGGTGACCTTGATTGTTGCCATCCATCTAGACTGAAGATGTAATCCAATTTTGATTTGACCTTTAACATCCTTGGAGTACGGGCGAGAGTTCCCATCCCCTAGACCCTAGCGTGTTGGCGCGTAGATGAAATCCATGTAGCCAAAACACAATCTATAGATGTAAACAAGGTCACCTCTGTTAGGACGCTGGATTACATCCGTCTAGAATAGGCTTTATTTTTGAGACATCGTGATTTATGACGATTTCTTATTATTTTTGTAGTGGCACATATCACCGTATTTTAACATTTTAATAAATAAAAGAAAAAACTTTCTTAATACATTCAATGTAGTATCACAGAATAATGAATAGTGTAGTATATACTTCTTTTCAGGGACATCGACATGAGAGAAATGGTTTAATAAAACTTAATTCTTTAGTAGAATTCTATTTATTTATATTAATAATGTTACTTTGACACGACACCGTAATTTGGCTTAGAGCAAAGCAAATTATATATTGTGTTTGTATAAAATTACAATTACCTGTTTTTTTTACGAACCCTAAACTGATACGTGGTCCGACATACCCTTTGGTCGCTTATTTATTATTTAAAACGTTTGATAAAAAAAATACAACGACCATGACCTCATCATCACCGTCATAATTAGCCGGTGTCAGTCCACCGCTGGACGTAGGCCTCTCCGAAGATACGCCATACTTTAAATTAGTGGACAAATCGAACTGTGAGTGTCCACGTCTCGGATCCGTAGTCCGTATGTTATCACAGGTAGGACGCACTGGTTAAAGACTTTTGTGTTTAGACACTGTGGTATAGGCGACGAGAAGACTCGACGGAGTTTTCCGAATGCTGCCCAGCCCAGCTGAATTCTTCTCTGGATTTTCTTCTCATAGTTGTGTTTGCCTAGTTGGACCGTCTGCCCAAGGTAAAAATACTGCGTAACAACTTCCAGAGGGATTCCATCTAAGGCAAACGGTTCCCGAACAACGTGCTCGTTGTACATGACTTTGGTATTATCCAAATTCATCCGGAGACCGAAGTGACGAGAAGAATCAGTTAGGCCATTAGATATCCTTAGTAGGTTGGTTAACCTGTAGCGTTTCTGCCATAATGACAATGTCATCTGCGAATTGAAGGTGAGAGATGTACTTGCCGTTGATTTTAATGCCACAGTCTTTCCCAGTCCAGCGTCTCAAATATATCTTCCAAAAGTTCCAAAGCGTTAGTGAACAGTTTCGGGGATATGACGTCCCGCGTCTCATTCCTCGACGCAGGTAGATATGTTTGACCATTACCTAAATGATCAGAATTTAAAAAAATCAGTGATATTGGACATTTTTCAACCGACTTCCAAAAAGGAAGAGGTTCTCAATTCGTCTGTATGTTTTTTAAATATGTTTTTTGTATGTTTGGTACGCGATTACTCCCTCTCGAATGATTCTTTTTTAATCGGTAGGGTACACTTTCGAGGTGAATCCATTTTAATAATTTTGTCGAGATATGACAAATATCTCCAGAGATATGACGATAAACGTCTCGAACTTGCTACCGAAAATGACTCGCGGGGCATGGAAGTCGGTTGTTGTAGTAAAAAAAAAATATATTATATAATTAAAATAATTTACTTACACGTTCTTTGGATCTAGGCAGAGTTCGTTGAATTAGCTGAACACTTTGTTGGAAGAGCTAATTAAAAGTTCGTGAACATAAATTAGTGGTCCTAACTATTCTCAACTGCAACTCGGTAAATTTTGAGGTGAAGTGGCTGGTGAGAGATATTTATTCAGATTTTAATACAAAGCGATTTTACCTTCTAGCATGAACCAAAGAGAGCAATCCAGTAAAAAACTAAAACCGGTCAAGTGCGAGTTGGACTCGCGCACCGAGGCTTCCGTACAAACTTGTCAAAATTAACTTAACTTTGCAGTTCGATCCCCAGATAGATGCCTAGACACCGTTAATAAACCAGCCGCAAATAATTTTGTAATAAGTAAATACGCTTTTTTTATTAAACCACATATATGCCATTGTATTACGTCATACGATTTATTTCTATATAAGTGCTTCATGACCTTGCTTCTTGCCAAATTTTATGATTCTAGATCAACGGGAAGTATAGGTTAGGAAGCCCTATAGGTTTTGATTCCCTAGCGAAATCGCAAAATATGCGAAAATATGTGACATATCTTTTGATCACGTTGACTTAAGTTTGATTTTTTCACAACTGAAAGATACCGTAGACCTATGTATTTGGATATAAGTTTTAACTTGTTACCTTTATGGGTTCCTGAGAAAAGGGTCTCGCCAGACGGATAGACGGACAGATAGACGGACAACAAAGTGATCCTATATGGATCCCTTCGTTGTACCTAAATTACATTTTTTGGTGTTGGATGCCTTTGATATAGTATTGGTATTTGATAGAATACCTTTGAGATTTTAATGTTTATGCTTTTAGCGCGTTAACCTATTCTGTTCCATAGAAGTGCTAAGGTCTATGCCATAGCGTTTTCATGTATCCCGTTCAGACTGTTGGTCATGTTTCCGCAGGTAGTAGGGATTATAGTGTATAGTTTTATTTATTTAATAAAAAAAACAGGAATTACATTTTGACACCTTAAAGTTCTCTAATTATCTTAAAAAACTTATTATTTATACAACTAAATTACTTTGAATAGGGTACATGAGCATTAGCAGCCGTTCTAGATCGAACCTGTGTTGAACAGCTGCTAAAAAATTAGCTGCTTAAAAATTAGAAACATATTTTAACGATGTTCCGCCTGACTGACACACAGCCCTTGAGAGTCAGAGTATTCTAGGCCTAGCGTGTTCACCATGTTCGACCACATCACAGCTTACCACCATGTGAGTTCTTCGAGCATTGGTAAATGCTCGAAGTGTGAGTTAGTTGGCAAACGCTAGGCTATAAGATATAAATAAATAATAGTTAAAAAAAACTAAAAACACGCTTTTTATAGAAAACCGAACTAAAAAATAGAAAATAAATTTAAATTAAGAATAGTGTTCAAAATTTCAATAATTATAAATTAATTAATAGTGTGAATTAAAAAAAAATATTAAAAAAAGCGTGAATGTACACACTATGTATGTACACACTGTAAGCAATTTAAGTTTCTATCTATTACGGATTGTAAGATACAGGCGTTGTATGCTAAAACGCCTGAAAAAACACGTTTCTTGTATAGGGACTTTTTTAAAACTTTATTCTGTTTTTAATATTTGTTGTTATAGTGGCCATAGTAATACATAATACGCTGTGAAGATTTTAAATCTCTATCTATTACGGTGTATAAGTTCTAGCAAAAAACTCCGAAAAACATATTTCTTGTATGAGGACCCCCTTTATTATTAGATATTACTTTGTTTTTACCCTCCTAATAATACATACTTCGTGGACATTTTAAGTAGGATGTATCTATTACGGTTATGGAGATACAGCCCTCTTAACCCTTAATAGCCTGATTTACGAAAGTGATTTATTTTTAATATTACTGTGTTTGCTTGAGGGTCTAGATGAAGGGATTTTTTTTTTTTTAATTTCTTTGGAAAGAATATTATACAACAGTAAAATACGTACAGCCAACCTAAAAAAAAAACTAATAGTAATGTGAACATTCGGTTTAAAAGATTGGTATCAAAATTGAAACTCTAGGTTATTAAGGGTTAAGTGAGGACAGACAGACATTTTTATTAATTTATTGATTATTTTACAATATTTTATGAACTGGCAATGTGAAGTATGTATGTAATACATTAGAAGTTTTTAAGTCTGACAGATAAATTAATAATGATCATTTTGATCGCTAGCACATTTAAATATTCAAAATAAAATCTATTAGTAGGCATTCGAGCACGACTCCAACTCAATCCGCGATCCACTTACTGATATGGATCGTTTTAGATATTGTATGTGTAATTTTTAACCGACTTCACAAAAAGAACGAGGTTCTCAATTCGACAGTATATATATATATACTCGTATATATATTTACGGGTGTTCGCGGATAACTTCGTCGTTTATGAACCGAATTTGATATTTATTTTTTGTTGAAAATGGAATATCCCGAGGCTGGTACCATAGGAATTTAATCGATAAGTATCTCCAGAGATATGGAGATAAACACCTCTTGGTACTGAATATAAATTAATAGCGCGGCATTTGAAGTCTGTTTTATTTTAAAACGATCTTATATTGACGGGAAAATTGACGTGACTTACGCGATGTCGATATAGCGATCGACATAATATTATGTTTCGGCCTCATCCATCCTGTGCGAGGCTGAACGCGTCGGCGAGCGCCCCGCACTCAAGATCTTGAAGAAGGGCTGCGGATGAGGCCGAAACATATGTCGATCGCTATATCGACATCATGTAAGTCACGTTAAATTCCCGTCTTTAAATCTATAAGTTTAAAATGAACGTTAGTTTTTATAATAAGATCTGATATTGAGTTATAGTCTTTACTCTGATCTCACAAGCTTATACATTAGTTCCGAAAACTTTGGAAAATTTGAAGCTTTTATAAAATAACAAAGAAATTAGGTTTGCTCACCGACATCATGGGCAAAAAATACTGGTATGAAAAAGGCAAAAAGATCAAAGACAACACGAAATACGAAAACTTAAGTATTCTCTATGAAATAAAGTTTACACTGAGATTAAACATCTCAAGATATTGGACGAACTTTATATTATAGTTTTTACAGAAATCAAAAATATACCTTAAACATATTTAGCCGACATAGGGTATAATTTTTATAATTTTTGTTGCCCATGGTTTAGTTTTCCAATTTATGCCCTTACATGCCTATTACCTGTGCTCAGCTTTTGTCTTCGTTTAGACAACCCTAATGTGGTTAGCTTAGCTTAGAACAAGGAACAGAAACAAAACCACCTCATTTGTCAAATTATGATAAGAAGCATAGACATTCTTAGAGGAACAATGAGCATACATACATATTAATTACAGAAACATTGATTATCATCATCATTATCAGCCAATTTTCGTCCACTGCTGGACATAGGCCTCTCATACTACTTTATTATTCATATTTCTGTGTACATACCGGTCAAAATCAAAATCCTCTAGTCGGGTAGTGTCGCGGTTTTAGGTTTTAGATTTTTCGTTTTCATCAAAACTCCATTTATAGTTTCGACCACAGATATCCGGTTTGCCGAACCTTCAAAAATGAAATGTCGGAAACGTATGATATAGTAACAAAGGACCATGTGCGTCTCGTCTCACCTCTCTAACAGCTAAGAAGATGATAAAAGGATACGATAGACTGATGGACGTTATATGACATTCTATTATTTTCAATTTTTATGTATTTTTAAACCACCCGTTATTATCTCTGAAGTTGTTTTGTCCATGATGTGGAAAAAGATTAAACCCCTTCTAAATATAAAAGAGTTGTCAACGTAGAATATTGCACTGAAAATAAGTTCCTTCACCTTGGTTTCATCCCACTCAGTGTAGAAACAACACCTGTAAATTTCTGTCTAACTGTAATACTATTAAGTATTCCGTGCTAACGCTAAAGCAAAAACATGCTTGACGTCATTCAAAGTCATATTCTATTATTCAAGAGTTTGTTCTACTACTTCCATATTCTTGGTTTCGTCTTATACGAACTATTAATTATCTATATTGCCTGCGCTAAAGATATTGTAGTGAATTATGATTATGTATGAAATAACAACTTTAAGTTACAAAATAAGTCTGCTTATCCAGAAATAAAATATTTACTGACAGTTATAAATTATTCATTTCATCAGGTACATCGTTTTACTTTTTTGAAGTGAAAACTTCTTTAGTGGTGTTGTGAACTTTGTTGGGATGGGTAAAAAAAATGTTAAACTCGCGTCAGGACACGTGGCCTGATCAAAAATGTGTAAGACGTAGCGAGACCAGACCAAATGCACAACGTTAATGTTCAAGTTTTCACTTCTACCGGTACTCCCGGAGTGCAACCCGTTGTTTTTTTTACATAATAAAAATTGCATCAAACAATCTTCACTTAAATTTTAAAGGTACGGACACACCGCAGCGTCCTGCGTGCGCGATCTAGGCGGCGATCAGATAGCGCAATTAGTAGTAGTATTTGTATCGACTGGTTCACACCAAACGCGATCAGAAAACAATTGAAAAGTACTGAGATAATGATTGCGCCCGCAGATCGCTGGACGCCGCAGTTTGGCCGTACCTTTATAGATCGATGACGAAATAAAATATAACGAACTATTAAAGTTGCTTAATAATATCCTAGGCTTCTTTTTATAGAATTACCGATGTAATGTTAAGTTGGTGTTCTAATAAAATCTTTTTCAAAAAAAATAAAACCGACTTCATTACCACAAACAGTGGTAATGAAGTCGGTCACTCAAAAGCGAAAAATAAATTACTTAATATAATTATTATAAGCGCTACCCACTTATCTATTTGAAGTCGGTGCCAGCCAAGTCTATTGGATAGTAGATAGATACTATGTATGTACTATGTATGTAGTCTCGTCTCCTTGCCACGCGCGAACGAGAATCTGGTTATTGGTTACAAGCACTACCTTCATCCAACATTGGTACCCTAATGGACAATGAAAGTTTTTCTATTGCCATAGGGTTGCGTCTGGGCATCTCTAGGACGGAACCTCACAATTGTCACTGCGGCAGTGAAGTGGACAGATTAGGCCACCACGGCCTGTCATGCCGCCGCAGTGCAGGGCGTCTCTCACGCCACGCCACAATAAACGACGTCATCCGTCGGGCCCTTGCCACCGTGAACGTGCCGGCCATATTAGAGCCGAACGGTATATCACGTGACGATGGTAAGAGGCCCGACGGTATGACGTTGGTGCCATGGTGTCGAGGAAGACCATTGGTGTGGGACGCCACATGTGCTGACACATTAGCGGCGTCCCATATATGCGGGACCTCACGGTCAGCGGGCGCGGCAGCGGATGCTGCAGAAAACCTCAAACGGAGGAAATATGCTACCATTGGTGATGGATACATATTTCTTCCGTTTGCGGTCGAAACAATGGGCCCATGGGGTCGAGATGCCCGAGGTTTTGTTAAGGAGTTGTCCAGACGCCTAATTGACATCACCCGTGACCAAAGAGCTGGCGCTTACCTCGGCCAACGTATTAGCCTAGCTATACAACGAGGTAACGTCGCTAGCTTTTTGGGAACATTACCGGCAGGTAGCGACCTAGGTTCTGTCTTTTATTTATAGTATAGATATTATTATTGTAGTTTATATAATCTTGATATTGTCATTAGGTAATTATTTTTAAGTTGTTAAAATAAATTGTATTTATTGTTTAAAAAAAAAAAAAAAAAAAACAACAAAGATACGCCTACACGCCAAATACTTTGTAGTAGTAAGTAGGTAGATACATGTAGGTAGTATCCATCTACTACCTATTAGACTTGGCTGGCACCGACCTCAAATAGATAAGTGGGTAGCGCTTATAATAATTATATTAAGTAATTTATTTTTCGCTTTTGAGTACCTGTTTGTGGTAATGAAGTCGGTTTTATTTTTTTTGAAAAAGATTTTATTTTACCCTGTTTAGTGCAAAACAAATTTTAATTAAATTACATGCATCTATAAAATTTCGTGTCTGGGCCGTTATACACTGACGGATATATACTTTGTGAACATTTCAAGTATGTACCTATTACGGTTAAGAAGGTACATCTGTAAAGTGCGCATATATAGACACACGAATTGACGGACGGACGAACGGACAACAAAGTCTCAGAAAGTGTTCATCCTTTGGGTTCGGAACTCTAAAATGCCGCTATAGTGAAAATATTCACTAGTCATAATGATGTCATCAAGGTATCAAAGGACAATGTCCAAAATGGCTCTGTGCAATAAAAGCAGCTGACACACACGATAATTAATTGTCTATTTTATTACAATAATTCCAAATACTTTTATAACACGGACTAGTTGTATTCCAAAATGAATATTAAAAAGTATTATTTGCGATTATTAACGTTAATTGCCGCCATATGGCCCACACAGTCTGAATCACTCTACTACGTTATAAGGGTTGCCACTTCCTTACATTGTTAATACCCGAATTATGAAAGCACTGTGTAGCCAACCTAGCACCGAAAAGTATTATTTACGTAGTACCTATTATATAATCTGTGGTATTATGCTTATAATTTTTTTTGCAGTGTTGGTTGGTACAGAGTACGTTCATAATTCTGAGTTATTTATGTATGCAGTGTCGCGGGCGGGACTGATATGGCCGCCATCTTCGCCAAACGTCATGTCATGTCAAAAAATATGAGGTATGCTCAAAAACTTTCCACATTAAAATTTAAAAAATTTAAACCACCCCCGACTGATTTGTATATGTAATCCGAGTTTATAATCAAAGCATATGAATAACTTTGTACATTGAGACCATTCCAAGGAGATGTCTCAGAATTAGATCAAGCTTACCATATTTTTGCAATATCATTGAAGTAACAAGATACTGCGACAGCGCCATTTTGATTTTTTGACGTCCGCGGTCAAAGGACTACGAGCTTAGGAAAGTTGCTATTGTAGTTTTTTTTTAACAAAAAAAGAGCTGATATATAATATACGGCTGAACAGATTTTCATGAAATAAAGCGAAGAACACTCTCGACGAAGACATCTATCAAACAAAATAAACTAAATCAAAATCGGTTCATCCGTTTGGGCGCTACGATGCCACGATGACAGACACACAGATACACAGATACACAGATACACACGTCAAACTTATAACACTCCTTCGTTTTGCGTCGAGGGTTAAAAACCAAAATCAACGTGAAGAAAGATGTAAAAACATTATTCGAGGTCATATTTTTTAGTCTTCAAAAGTATATGCAATAGCAACCTCCATTGTGTATAATCTTCTTGGGACCCTTCTTCTAAAACCAGTACATTCGCCTATGTTTGAGATATTTATCTCCATATCTCTGAAGATACTAATCAGATCTCGATAAAATTAAAATGGGACCACCTCGGAAACGTACCCTACCTATTAAAAAAAGAATCATTTGAATCCGTTCACAATTGACGGAGTAATCGCGTAACATACACACAAAAAAAACATACAGACGAATTGAGAACCTCCTCCTCATTTGTGAAGTCGGTTAAATAGATCAATATGCATTCTCTCTCAAAATGGATTTAGGCCAGACTGCCGGGTAGGGGCTATTTTGTACAGAGAGGTTACATTGATCAATATCTGGAAATATGCTGGCGTCGATGCATCGCCGTCTGAAATAGGACACCTAAGGGAATGAATACTGGCTTATTGCAAATCGCTTAGTAATACGTGCATCAGCATTGATTTGGCATAAGAAGACCGGATATTTTTTTTCTTAAAAATTATTTACATCGAAGGGTTCATTGTGACACACGCGGATATTGTTGTGGGTCCTTAGGCGACTTTAAGATGATTAAAAGCTTAACTCTACACTTAAATTTGTAAAGTAAACTGAAGTGCTAAATGAGTGACTAATGGTTGGCAACTGGCTTGAACCACCCATCGGACAATGACATATCGCTAATCGGTTTAGTGAGTTCCGGCTTAATGTTTGGTGCTAGCTAGTTTGCCAGACCGGTTAGGATAGGTTTTTTTAAATATGTTCCGCACGCTTTATTACTGAGACATTGGTCGGAGACGTTTTTGAGCGGGTATACTTTAAAATAAAATGCATTAAGCTATTGAGCGATTGATTAGGATAGGTTAGCTATGCTGCTATATAAAGCTGCCTTACGCCTCTTCGCTGTGCCGTCATCTATTTGCTGACAAAATAAATTATCTTAGTATTTTTTAATAGTACTATATAGGTAAACGCTTGACCACTATAGTCGGCGCGTTATCAACTGAGTCGTGAGGCCATAAACGTCAATAAAGATAAGGATATCGGTAAGCTACCTGGTGATGGTGTGTGTAAGTACGAGCGAGATAGATATATATCTATATATCTATATATCTATATATCTATATATCTATCTCGCTCGCACGCTCGCAGTTGATAGCCATAAATCATTTCCATATGAAAATGATTTATGGCCTCACGACTCAGTTGATAACGCGCCGACTAAAGTGATTAAGTGACGATGCGATCGCCGATGTATCAAGCTTACCTAGAAGATATAATTCTATCTTGTCCGCATCGTCACTTAACATCACGTGAGATATTGTTAGAGTGCTTCATCATCATCATCATCAGCCAGTGTCAATCCACTGCTGGACGTAGGCCTCTCCCAAGATGCGCCACTGAGCCCGATCTTCGGCTCTTCTTTTCCAGTCACTGCCAACTGCTTTGCGTATGTCGTCGCTCCACCTGGTCACAGGACGTCCTACGCTACGTTTGCCGATTCGCGGTCTCCACTCTAGGACAAGAGCACTCTAGAATGCTTGTATGTCTGAAATACAAAATTAAGAGTTGGTTGCTTAATACTTACACTGTTTTTCTTACTTAGAACCATATTATGGTTTGTAGATGTAATTGGTGTTCATAGCTTAGCATTCATCGTGAACCCTCACCTTGGATGATATCAATGATGTACACTGGGAACCGGCGCGGCGTTGCTTGCCACCATGATTCTAAAATGACTGCATCAAAGTATAGTTCTGAAATATGTTCTAGTATAGAAAAATATATTAATCATTTCAGCGATTATATAACTAACAAAATTTTCTTACTCTGCAATAATTAAATTCAAAATATATAAATAAATTAAAAATTAGTCTTGTCATTCAAAGAGGTGATCGCTAGCTTTTAGGGTTTGGCTACCTTACCAGCGGATAACAACCATAATTCAGTTAATTATTTGTTAATTTTATATAGTAGTATTATAGTTTTAGGAATAGTTTATATTGTATAAATAATTGCATATATGGCTTAAAATTTATTGTAAATAATTATTCTCGCGATACTCGCGAGCCATTTTTTCACTTTATTTAATTTTTCTGTATCTTTTTTCTTTTCTTTCTTTCTTTATTTTTATCTTTTCATTGTTCTATTGATATCAAACATTTATTGTAAGTACAATATTTTTATAACTATATACAAGAAATAAAGGTGTAATATAACAATTAGGATAAACTTTCAATTTTTTTTCATTGAGACCATTTTAATGAGCCTAAACACTACAGCTCAGACGAGGATTTGAATTGAGGAGATTTCTGCAGATTCAAGGAGATGTCTCAGCATTTTGTTAAGTTACCATATTCTTGCAACATCATTTATGCAGATTGTGAATTACAATCCAAAATTTCATTGTGTTTAACAATTTACAAAAATATAAAGTGTGTAACACTTTAAAGAAACATAATATATAATATACTGAATTTCAAACTAATATATTTGATTTGACTAATGTAAACTACGATAAACGGACAGCAGCAGAATGACTTGTATGTAGTGCGCAGAAGCGCCATTTTTATTTTTTTGACATCCGCGGTCATGAGCTACAAAAGTTGATATGGTAGTCTCATCAACCAAAAAAGAACTGATAATATTTAAACGGCTGAACGGATTTTCACGAAACAAAGCAAAGAACACTCTCGATGAAGACATCTATAAAACAAAACAAAATAAAATCAAAATCGGTTCATCCTTTTCAGCGCTACGATGCCACAGACAGACACATATATACACAGATACACAGACACATATATACACAGACACACAGATACACACATAAAACTTATAACATCCCTTCCTTTTGCGTCGGAGGTTAAAAACGTTTCTATCTCATTCACTCTATTACTTTGTCTGTTTGTTACCTAACCACGTCTAAACAGACGATCTGATCTTACTGAAATGAAACAAGGAGATACTTTATAACATGAGGAGGCTACTAAATTCTAGGTGTAGGTGAACGAAGTCGCGGGTATCGATGGCGAAGACTTCTTGAAAGGAGACTGCGGCGATATGCTACGCTTGCCGATGCAATATAGCCGGTATTTGTGTTTAGTGCTACGTCTAACAGTGGACTAGTATAGACTGATGATGAAATAAAAGTCATTGCTTTTATTGAATAAGCAAATATATCAAGCAAAACGATTTTCGACCCTCAAGACAAAAAAACTGCCACACTTTTATCTGAGGCTTTCGTAGAAAGTACTTGTCTAAATTTCAGAGCATAATTAAAATAATTACCTTTAAAATTTTGATATAATTGGACTCAGATTCAGGTTATATCTCTTCATAATTATCTTTATCACAATTTAATTGGGGTCAAATCTATTTACTTAGAAATCTATTTATTACAGTATTTCAAGGCGCTAGTGATACAACCTATAATAATGAATTTCGAATCGAACAATATGTACTCATATACCTGTACATCGCAAAAAACCACGTAGAGATCCTTGCACTTCAAACACTTGGTTTTTTTAGGTGAGGTACTAATATTACTTCCGGATGATGAGGTATAAGACAAACTTCCCTGAGGAAGTTTGTCTTTCCGAATACCTATACTTATATAATAATCTTTATAATTATTCGAAATTCGGTATCCTGCCACTTCAATGTTATGGCAAGAACATGCTTAACTTGACAAGTCGAAGTTTTTTGAAATTTTCGAGGTTGTTGATACGTTTGTACAGTAGTCCGTTTTATGTTGCATACCATGCCTTATAGATGCATTCTTAGTAAAATCCCGGTATGGTACGTGTAGTGGGTCAAAAAAGTTCTCGATCCGCAGCTCGCCCTTTTAATTTTTTGCTAGAAGCGAAATCTGACTGCAACGATATTTTCTCCTGCAGCTAGCGTATCGCAGTGTAGGCAAGTTATTTATGACTAGCTCCACTGTATCGCGGGAAACGTGACTGCTGAATAACAGTAGAACAACTTAGTTAATTTATCTTTCATTTCGTTTTTAAGAAAGTAATATATATACCCATTAAAAAAATCACGATTTTTCCCGTTGGGGTAGGCACAGACAACTTTTTTCCACGTGCTATGATCCTAACATACCCCTTTAGCTTCCACTTTCATGAGCGCCTACATACATGCTCGCCGGTTTTAGGTACCTTTGAATTGGTATTTCTATAAAACTTCTCCGATCTGAATGGATAATCCGATCGTGATACGAGTTCGCCTAGGTCGGCCTCTACCATAGAAATATTATTACTCATATATCTGTCGCCTCTAGCCACTGGCCCATTCACACTCTGTTGTGTGAATCTTTCTTCATTAAAATTAGAAATGTACCTATATATTCTTAAATAAAATTCTTAAATAAATAAATAATAATAATTTTAAAACGCCTTGACTTGATATAACGTGACGACGTGGTGGCGATGACGAACTGGACGAATGTGACGAGGTATTATTACCCTGTTTTGTAAATTTTGTATACGAGAGCGACGTGACGATTTTAGTACGTTCCCCTAACTTAGCTGACACACTCCCGTGTGAATATGCACCTAAGCTTGAATGGTCAAATTGGGTGACTGTAATGGCCCGTTAAATTATTGCTGTGAAAATAAATAAAAAGTAAAATTGAAGAAATTGATAAATCTATGAATCTGGGAGTTTCTAGGCATGACCTACATATTACTGAGCCCTATATTCTTTCGATTCCTTATCAATCGTTAATTGATAGGTTATTTCAGTGCCAAGTAACGAGAACGTTACAGGTGGGTGTAGATTATTATCTTCTTGATGAGCACCACTTAACTCTTAAGTGTTTGCTAGAAAACTTCATAAGAGACATCAAAAACAATGTGTACTAAGAAGGTAAAGAAAATGAAATTTTGTATTTCTATATGTTTGTTTTAAAGTTTTGGTGACTTCGTCTTCGTCGAAACTTCATCTGAGTTTGTATATTTTTTAGGCTTCCACGGAAGTAGTGCATTAAAATTAAATTCCCATTAACACTTTTAATAATAAACTAAACATAATGAACTTCTAACTTTTTTGTATATAGAGGTCGTGAGATCGATCCCCACTCCACCCATTGCACTATTGACGTGAACCCACTCCAGACACAAGCTTAGTTAGAGGGGTTAAGAAGAATACTAGTAATGTGCAACCTACATTGCGAGTATGCATTTAAAAAAAAGATATAGATCACCTTATTACTGCGTCGTCAATATTATAGTCAGCCACTTAAATTGTTGTACTGTAGCTACAACGGAAACTGCCTTTATGATCCCGTCTTAAATACACCCGGTAAAAATAAAAGATAATATGTAAATACATTATATTGCCTTACTTATAATAAGCATAACAGAAATAAATGTTTACACAATCTGTGTAACCGGCTGTATTGTTGAACGAGTAATAAAAGACTGTATATGGCCGAAAAACAAGCAGATTCACCAAAACGCTCCTCGGATTTATTTATTTTTAACTTCCGATGTAAAAAGTTGGGGTGTTATAAGTTTGACCTGTGTATCTTTGTAATATGTGTGCCTGTCTGTAGCGCCCAATCCGATAATCCGATTTAGATTTTTTTTGTTTGATATTGATTTGTTTGATTATCTTAATCGAGAGTGTTTGTTCTAAGCTTTGATTTATAAAAATCCATTCAGACGTTTTAAGACTTTGAGCTTCTTTTTAACCCTCGAAGCAAAAAAAAGCGGTTTTATAAGGTTGACGTGTGTATCTGTGTATCTTTGTGTCTGTGTATCTGTGTATGTGTCTGTCTGTGGCATCGTAGCACCCAAACGGATGAACCGATTTTCATTTAGTTTTTTTTTTGTTTGAAAGGTGTTTTCATCGAGACTGTTCTTAGCTTTGTTTCATGAAAATCCGTTCAGCCGTTTAAATATTATCAGCTCTTTTTTGGTTGAAAAGACTACTATAGCACCTTTCGTAAACTCGTAGTCCTTTGACCGCGGACGTCAAAAAAATCGAAATGGCGCTTCTGCGCACTACTTACCTGTCACACTGCTGCCGTCTGTTTAGCGCTTGGATTAAATATTAAGCGGATGTGGCATTTAAATAATAATAATAATATGAAAAGGATAAAACTATACAATCACTAGTATGAGAGAGCAAGATGAACAACAATTTTTTATCCTATACCTGCGTATGCGATTAAACTGGTTCCAGCAATGTTCGGAACTAAGTTCTAGTGCACCCATTGGCTCTCACCCGCTGTCATGTATAACCCGACCAAATTACGTTGTTTATTTTATCTTATAGCTGGCATATGTATCACGTGTTCATCGTTTTAGTCGGGTTATATCTCTATAGCTATTTCATTCGCATACGCTAATGTTCTCTCTACATTATTATATACTTTCTCTATGGTTTAGCGTAGTTTACATAAGTCAAATAAAGTGTATTAATTTGAAATTCAGTATCCTGTTACTTCAATGATATTGCAAGAATATAATATGGTAAACTTGATCTAATGCTGAGACAAAACATCTCCTTGAATCTGCAGAATACTCTCAATTCCTCGTCTGTGATGTCGTATTTAAGCTCATTAGAATGGTCTCAGAATGAACAAAATGTATATCTACATATACAAATCAGCCGGGGGTGGTTTTAAATTTTGAATTTAAGTATTATTAGATGATTGATGACACTATGCACATTCAAAATTTGGTATTTTCTTACTTCAATGATATTGTAAGAGCATGGTAGCATTGTCTTGATGCTGATGCATTTCCTTGAATCTGCAGAATGCTCTACTCCTCACCAATCTTCAAAAGACATCTCGTGTGCTCATTGGAATGGTCTCAATGAACAGATTATTCAGAGATCACTCGGTGATGGTTTTAAATTTTGAATTTAAGTATTTTTTAATTCGTTTTTAATTACGTTTTTTTAGGAAGTCAGAAAACTTAAAAAGTACCTTTACTATTTCTTTGTGAAGTCGTAATTACACATGGAAATCAATTGTTTGTGCTATAATTAACTAATCGAACCGGTTGACGGCGTTAAGAAGTGAAGGAACATTATTACGCCAGAAACGTTCAAGTATCTAATAGTCGCCTGGTAACGGAGATATCGTATTGAAGCCGAGAATCTATTGTTGGACGGATCTGTTGACGAAATCCTATTTTGGTGCCAAGTTATTAAATATATTATCTACTAATATTTCTGGGATAATACCAGAAAACAATACTGTTAATGATTTGCTGTACACATAAAATGGGTAAGTCATCGTAGTTAGGTATGTTTAAAGGGTTTATTATGAACTTAGTAATTGTAGGCATAATGATAAAAATGGCATAAAATAATTAATAACAACACCCTCTATCTATAGCAGCGCCAACTGATTAATTAACTTGAAAGGGCACTTTTGCATATGTATACAATTATATATACTTTATTGGTGTCCTGCTATTCTACGTTTTTGATGGATTAGCTCGTAAAATTGTCGAATTGCCGCACGTTGTCATATAGAACAAGAAGAAAATAACCGACCAAGTGCGTGTCGGGCCACGCGCATTGTAGGGTTCCGTAGTAGCTTGTTATTCAATGCGAGTCTTTACCCGTTATACACAAGCAACTAGGTACTCCGTCTTTGTCACTTTAAAGGATTTATTCTAAGGATTTTGCATTTGGTACGAAATTATCCTTCACCCAAGTTCACCGACTATTACTGCTAAACTAATAAAGTTATCTTAACCGCTATAATTTTCTTTTAAAGTTCATAAATGCTCTATTATCACGAATTTTTCCAGATTTTTCAAGCCAGCAGTTTAGCTTTTAGAGGGGGGGGGGGGGGGACGCCCTACTGGAACAAAAATTTGCAGTTTAAAGTTTAATATTTCGTAAATGGAGCATTCAATCGAAAAATGGTATTAGCAACCCTTAAGCCATTTTAAAAGACCTATTCAACGATACCCCACACGATGGGGTAGACGATGAAAAAAAATCATCCCCACTTCTCATATAGGGGAGCTACCCTAAAAAAAATATTTTTCAAAATTTATTTCAGCACTTTGTCGGCGTCATTTATTTACATACCTCCACAAAATTACAGCTTTCTAGTATTAACGGTCTCTTAGCAAAACCTCGGACAGACAGACAGACAGACGGACATGACGAAACTATAAAGGTTCCTCGTCAGCACTTACAGACAGACAGACAGACAGACAGACATGACGAATCTATAAGGGTCTGTCTGTCTGTCCGTCCGTATGTCACAGCCATTTTATTCCGAAACTGTTAGAACTACAGAATTAAAACTTGGTAGGTAGATGTATTCTGTGAACCGCTTTCCGATTTTTATACAAAAATAAAAAATATAAAAGTTTAAGGGGGGCATCCCATACAAAGAACAGAAACAAAAAAATTTTTTTTCTTCAAACCTATACGTGTGGGGTATCTATGGATAGGTCTTTAAAAATGACATTGAGGTTTTTAAAATCATTTTTTCTTAAAGTCAATCATTTGAAAGATAGGCGCGCCTAAAGTGGTAAAATGTATGTCCCCCCCCCCCCCCCTCTAACTTTTAAAGTATGTGAGTCAAAAATCTAAAAAAAATATATGCTGTAGATCTCAATAAAAACTAACAACGAAAATTGGTTTGAACGAGATAAAGTCAGCAGTTTTAGAGATATGGCGACCGCAAAGATAACTTTGTTTTTCATACAAACACTATGAAAAACAAAGTTAATTTTGTAGTTGCGAAAAATCAAAGTTATAATAATACTTTACTGTGTTACGGACCCTACGAGTGCGAGTCCGACTTGCACTTGGCCAGTTTTTTTTTTAAGTATTTCACACTCGATCTTACAAACCGTTATACAATACAATACAATACAAATACTCTTTATTGACACCAATTTAGAAAATACATACTGAATAGGACTTAACTAACTAATACTAGGTACAATGGGCGGTCTTATCGCTAAAAGCGATTTCTTCCAGACAACCTTTGGATGGACATAACATTATAGATAGAACAAGGACGGTGGTGTGTATTTTAAACATTTTATTTAGAATGATTATATTTATAGACTACATAAAAACGTTACATATAATAATATTATATACGAATATATATGCACATCATAAACTTACATATACATAAACAATATACTTATATATATACATAATATATTTGTTGCGAAATGATAGAAAAAGTTATCTGACAGAAGAGAGATAGAATTTGCGAACTTGTTCTTTGAAACTATCTATGGATTGTGCACGTCTTATACAATAGGTAGTTCATTCCACAGGCGCACGGCCTGGACAGTGAATGATGAGTCATAAAAATTCGTACTATGAGCCGGGGTGTCGAGGAGCATGTTCTCTGATGACCTTAGGGAAAGGGAGTTAGAGGAAGAAAGAAAATGGAATCGAGCTTTTAGATAAGGAGGAGTCGAGGGGTTGAACAAAATTCCATAGAGAAACGAAAGAATATGAGTAGAATATAAGTAGATAGAGACTTGAAATTTGCTCATAGTTAAAGGGGGTCCCATGAAAAAAAACTTATTTTTCCAGCAAATGTTGTTCAATTGGAGCCCTACGAGTGTGTGCGAGTCCAACTCGCACTTGGCCAGTTTATTTTAATGTTACAGTATATCACAGCTAGTAAGAGCATATTACATCGATGTTCCGCCTGATTTGCTACCAATAAGTAGCTTACCACCATGAAGGAGAAAATCTGCTGGCATAAACTAACGGTTTTTCGGCAGCACACAGCTCTTGCGAGTCAGAGTATTCTAGGCCTAGCGTGTTCACCATTTTCGACCTCATCATCGCTTACCACCAGGCGAGATATTAGTCAAGCGCCTAGCCTACAGAATATAAAAAGTTATTAATTAATATAAAAACGTTCTATGTATCTGACAGTGTGGTTTTATTGCCAATATTCTATCGACAAGGATTCCACTCTTAAATATTGTATTCTGTGATTTACGTTTCGAGAAATACATTTAAAAAAAATAACCATTAGTGGAGACGCGAAGTCGATGTTGGTCAATCAATCTTTCCAGCGGAGCGGTACGGAAATTGGCAGAAAATAAATAGACACATCAAATAAGGTTTCTCGGGTTTCAAATATCCGATGTAAAATTGAAACCCAAATATATCACACATTTTTCTGTATGATCTAGCTTTTAAATCTTTTCGCCGAATATTTTTAACAGATTTCAAAATTATAGTTAGTAGCATAATTATACATATGTGCTAGAAGAATCAAACATGGATTATAAAGGATGATGTATGCCGTTTTCTGCTTAGGCCGTGTCGTGGCCGAGACGTGGATGAGTTTCATCCTTGACATGGCGGTATCGTCGTCGGCACGGTGCATATAACATGAAGTATGCTTATTAATTTTGAGAATAAAATTAGAAAATCTAGGTCGGAATAATTCCTAGCTTATAATTCCGTGGAGATACGGGCGTTACGACTCATCGTCATCATCATCATCATCATCACCAGCTGCCTCACTTATGGCACGCCACTGAGCTCTATTTTCAGATTTTGATTATTTTAATAAAATTATTTTATACAGCCTACAGAAGCGTAGCTCTCGTAGCGTTCGTAGCGCTACGATTGTAACATAACTGAAGAATGGACGGATAAGACTAATCTTTGATATGGAGCATGGAGCTTAGGAGCTTAGGTTTGTGCATATACCTGTTGACGGAGACAAAGCACCATATGACATAAATAAATAAAATAAAAAAATAAAATAAAATGATATCCTAAAAATATGTTTTAAGACCAGCTTTGTGTAGAGCGTCATCATGTGATAAACCATACCCGTAAAACTCGATTGTCTTACTGTTTTCAATCAAGAAGTTCCAGTCTTTCAGTCCCGGCTCCATAATCACATCAGCTCAATGGTACCATATTGCAGCATTGTTACCAAAATTACATAAATGAATAATGTTTGAAAAATTATCGGACAACTTACATACAAACGTTGCAAGTTAAATAAAGCTTGTTATTCTTGAAATAATATAAAACACTAAATAGTTTCTACCTATGTCCTATAGACTTTGAAACCATCCAACCGATGTGCCTCAAATCAATTCATTGCAAGGCAATAGTGCAAAGATGGTTTTAGACCACCAGCATTAGGCATATTCGGTCACATATTACAAGCTTTTATTTAACTTGCAATGTATGTATGTATGTATGTATGTCACTATGTATGTTCGGGTGGAATCTTGGAAGCTATTAAGCCGATTATACTCAAATTTGGTGTACTTATGTATCTTCGGTGACAATACAATGATATGGTACCATGAAGCTGGTCTGATGATGGAGACGGAAGGTGGCCACGGCATCTCTGTGATAAAACAACATAACCCCACCGAGTTTGGGCTCGATTGATTTGTCTTGAAGAGAACTTTACGCCTAAATGATATTCAGGGTCTGATGTTGAAGCTGGAAGGTGGCCATGGCATCTCTGTGATAAATCCACATAACCCTACCGAGTTTGAGTTCGATTGATTCGTCTTGAAGACAACTTTTCACCTAGCTGATATCCAGGGTCTGATGATGAAGCTGGAAGGTGGCCACGGCATCTCTGTGATAAAATAACGTAACCCCAGTTATTTTGGGCTCAAATGATTCGTCTTGAGGAGGAAGCACTTTACACTTAAATGATAGCCAGGATTTGATGTTGAAGCTGTAAGGTGGCCATGGCATTTCTTTTATAATGCAACATAGCCCCACCGAGTTGATTGATTTTCCTTGAAGAGCACTTTACCTATAATCACATCAAATATCCGTGGAATATTTTAAAACATTATGCTTTCTCTTAAGCACTAAAGTATAGTAATTACCTAGCCTGAAAAACGGGTAGTGCTTCAAGCTTTTAAGAAAATAGGTAAGTACCTACACGCCAAATACTTACTAGAATTTATTTTTAACATTTTAGTCCATTGTCCCAGATAAAAGCTTGTTTTTAAAAATATTTTTTACTTAAAATTTATTTTTATTATATATTTTTACCCATGATGGAACGGATACAGTATATGCGTTTGGGGTGAGAGGAGTTTTGTGTGTGCAAATCCATGTTGCCATTTTTCTCCAAAACTACTAGTCCGATCTTGATCCAATTTTCAGTTATGGGTTTGATTGGTGCATGTTCTTAGATAGGTGTTACGGTGACAACTCACCAGGGGGCGCTGCAGTAAAGATTTGTTTTTGCAAATCAATGTTGCCATTTATCTCCAAAACTACTAGACCGATTTTGATGCAGTGTGCAGTTATGGGTTTAGGTTTGATTGGTGTATGTTGTAAGATACTTGTTACGGTGACAACTTACCAGGGGACGCTGCAGCAAATATTGTTTGTGCAAATCCACGTTGCCATTTTTCTCCATAACTACTAGTTCGATTTTGTCTTTAAACGGTTCGTAATTAATCAGTGGTGGTTCTTAGATAGATGGTATGACGTTAACTTTCTAAAGCACGCTGTCGTGGGCGTTTATTTAAAATTTTAATTTTGTTTCTTGTTAGAGTTGCGGCATTGCCGTTTGTTAATAAAATGTGTGCTATTGCAATCTCATGCTTCACGCCTTATGTCCAATTAATAATCTGGAGGCCCCGTTTAATTCCTCATAATTATATAATGGAATATTTGAGGCGTTTTACTGTTACTGTGAATATTTCCAAAAGGAAAAAAAATCTTTTTTCGTTCTTTGGAAACATTTTTGGGGTCATTTGACGATAACATTGACCATCATACAGGTATTTAACCACAATAAATTATTAACACGTTCGCTGCTGAAAACACACACCGTGCGTTTTTTCGATTTTTGGTATCGGAAGTAAAATTATAAAAAAATATAATACAAGTTTATTTTAAATTGATTTTTTCACAAGGGGTGCGTGTGACCTTCTGCTGTTGGATTTTAGTTTTTATTTGATGACACACCTACGAAAAAAAATAATTTAATAAATGAAAAAATATGCGAAAAAGTGCCGCAGTCAAAGTTTAAAAAAAAAAGACTTCATAACCACAAACAGGCAATCAAAAGCGAAAAATAAATTACGTATAATTATTATAAGCGATACCCACTTATCTATTTCAAGTAGGTGCCAGCCAAGTCTATTGGATAGTAGATAGATACTATGTATGTAGTAGTAGTAAGTAGGTAGATACATGTAGGTAGTATCTATGTACTACCTATCGCGGGACTGATATGGCCGCCATATTCTGTCATGTCAAAAAATATTAACTAACTTTGCACCCTAACAAGACTTTGCCCCGTAGAACATTTCTGTGAAGACAAATTAATTCTCCCCACCTTTGTTTCTATCTCGCTCACAGTTACCGTAAGAATATCTGTCAAAAACCAAAATTAACGTGAAGAAAGATGTAAAAACATTATTCAAGGTCATATTTTTTAGTCTTCAAAAGTATATGCAATAGCAACCTCCATATAATCTTCTTGGGACTCTTCTTCTGGTTTTAGAAGTACCTACATTCTCCTATGTTTGAAATATTTATCTCCATATCTCTGGAGATACTAATCAGATCTCAATGAAATTAAAATGGGACCACCTTGGAAACGTACCCTACTTATTAAAAAAAGAATCATTTGAATCCGTTCACAATTGACGGAGTAATCGCGTAACATAAAAAAAAACATACAGACGAATTGAGAACCTCCTCTTTTTTGTGAAGTCGGTTAAAAATTGGCTCCGGACATCGACCACCGGACACATTGTATATCAACTAATATACTGTTTAATTATATCGAGAAATTCGGGGGTGCTTTCGGAAAAAGCCATAACTAATCTATATACATTTATATTTTAAATATTCTACAGAGTAGGTACAACTAGAAGTTATTGGATATCCGGCTGCGAGCCGAATTTATTGGTTATAACAGCCCTTACCTCACCGTCGTAACGCCTTTACCTCACTGCTACCAGAAACTCATATCTCTGAGGAAATTGAAGACCGAAATACGAAATTCTTATACGAAAAATATTAAATAATAAATGAAACGACGTCTACTTTCGATTACATAAGTTGTTTTTTTGTTGTGATTGCATTTGTTTGATTTAAATTGTATGTAGTTACAAAAACAAACTTTATTGGAAGATTCACAGACGTATTCGATCCTCTTCTTGACCACCAGTCTTTTCGTAAGAAGGCTTATGCGTCATGAATTGTACAAATATGTTTGAAATAATAGTCTAAAAACGGTGCGTAGGGCTCTGACATTTGTACATTAATTTTAACCGACTTCACAAAAAAGGAGGAGGTTAACAATTCGACGGTTTAAAAAAAAAAAATTTTCAACGAAATTTACCAATTACTCGAAGATGCCTAAACCGATTTGGAAAATTCTTTTTTCAGTATGTATTTGTGTAATTGTATCTCCTGCGTCACTATAAATTGTCAAAACAGTTTCGTAGTGGTAGGACTTCTGCTAGTACACCTGGGGCAATACCACCACTTTGCCAATCAATTTTCAACCGTGAAATAGGAATGTTTTTCGGTTGAAATGGCAAGGTGTCCAGTGAAATTACAGGGCATGTGGGACTCAACATCTTTATGTCTCAACGTAACAGGCGCAGCGCAGTGACATGCAAAATTCTGGCAGTTCAGAATTTTGCATGCTGCTGTAACTGTTATAGGTAGACGTCATCGCTTACCATCAGGCAAGCATCGTGCTTGTCCTGATACCTTTTACGATAAAAAAACATTCATTTATTTGTTTTAAATTCAGAACATTAAATATCTTGTAGGTAATTCATGTTCTTTTTAATAGTATTTAACGTTCGTGTCTAAATTTCATTCATTTTCAATAAGAACGGCGTGCATACATACGTATATAATCAAATTAGAATTTGGGATTGTATTAAGTGAAGTAACTAAGTAAAGTAAGTAAGAAAGTATTACCACAGTGTCTTAAGACAAAAGTCTTTAACTAGTGCGTCCTACCTGTGATGACATACAGAGCCGAGACGTGGACACTCACAGTCCGACTGGTCCACCAGTTTAAAGTCGCTCAGCGAGCTATGGAGACAGCTATGCTCGGTATTTCTCTGCGGGATCGAATCCGGAACGAAGTAATTCGCCAGAGAACTAAAGTGATCGACATAGCTCAACGGATTAGCAAGCTGAAGTGGCAGTGGGCTGGTCATATCTGCCGCAGGACTGATAACCGTTAGGGTAGACTTGTCCTAAAGTGGAGACCGCGAATCGGCAAACGTAGCGTAGGACGTCCTGTGACCAGGTGGAGCGACGACATACGCAAAGCGGTGGGCAGTGACTGGAAGAGAAGAGCCGAAGATCGGGCTCAGTGACGCATCTTGGGAGAGGCGTACGTCCAGCAGTGGACTGACGCAGGCTGATGATGATGATGATGATGATTGTATTAAGGCGTCCATTACACGGTAGGTAATCCGTCATTCAAAACCAAAAGTCATGACTGATGGTTGCTCATGCAGCAAATCAAAGTATGTAAATATCGGTCAGTCACCGTCAGTCACCTCATTACACGATCCGTTATCCATCAGTCACAGCCGTGACTGTGAGCAAACTGACAGCAAAACCAATCGTTTAATGGACGCCTTAGAATTAAAGATACTGCCACAATAGTCAGTATTAAAATTGACAATGTCATAGGTCATATAGTATGGACCTAGCACCGTTGATTTTATCAAAATTTACTGTTAAGTGTTTAATTACAATATATCATCAGATCATGGTACTATAATATTGCACTGATCTGATTAAGAAAATACACTGGCCAAGTGCATGTCGGACTCGCACTCGTAGGGTTCCGTACCGCACTACAGTATTTTATAAGATCGAGCATAAAATACCACTATCGTTTTACGCCAGCAAAAAATAATAATTAATAAACATTTTATTTCTTATAACGCCATCGAACGTATAACAAAGGTGTTAGGGATCGACATTTCAATATAACGCCATCTAGGGGACATTTACGTAACTAAGCGTTCATAGATGGCGCAAAATGCTAATAAAAACACGTTTCTTGTATGGGGACCTCTATTATTTGTAACTTTGGTCTGTTTTTAGTATTTGTTGTTATAGCGGCAACAGAAATACATCATCTGTGAAAATTTCAACTGTCTAACTATCACGGTTCATGAGATACAGCTTGGTGACAGACGGACAGACAGACAGACAGACGGACAGCGCAGTCTTAGTAATAGGGTCCCGTTTTACCCTTTGGGTACGGAACCCTAAAAATACTTAGTTCAAATTAAAGCTTGTTATAAGGACAAGGCAAGTATGTCGACTGCCTGACAAGTTACGTAATTAATTATGATTGTCACTACTACACTACACTATGTCCAACTGTCCATTGATGCTCATTACTCGTAAACTATATAAAAGTAATTATTAAAAAACAAACTGTTACAAGAGCTTTAAAACGAGTCCGAAAAAGCAAACGAAATGTTTCGGACTGCAAAATGGTTCGTTAGTGACATGGATAATGGATACCTTTCAATTTGTTCCTCTCAACTTTAAAGTCAAAAGAGCACTTTATTACATTTGTTTAAACACTGTTTGACACTGCTTGATTGTGATGAACAAAGTGTATTGGGTCGTATGAGGTCCTTTGCAAAAGTAAAAACAAAATGAAATAGTTATAAATATTAAAATACGGGACTTATAACGCCTAAAACATATTTTTTTATTTAACTCAGTTAAATATCATAAATAACCTTATTTGTGATACTGAAAGCAAGGAAGTTGCATGTACTATTTTATTTTTGTTAACCTTAAACTTTCGCGATTTGAACACATAATTATAAATATTAAAATACGGGACTTATGGCGCCTAAAACATAATTTTTTATTTAACTCAGTTAAATAAAAATCGCGCCTAAAACATAAATGTTTATTTAACTCAGTTAAATAAAAATTTATGTTTTAGGCGCGTGCGTAAAAATTATAGCATCGAATGTGATAATGGTTCGGTTGTCATACATAGAACTGAAAAAAAAATCGAACTTATACGTGCGATGGGTGCTTTAAAAATGACATTGAGGTTCCGGAAATATTTTTTTCTCAAAATCAATCATTTGAAAGATAAGCACTTCTAAAGTGGTAAGAGGTATGTGTCCCCGAATAACTTGTAAAATAAGGGAGTGAAAAATATAAAAAAAATATGCTGTAGATTTCAAAAAACACTTTCACTGAAAATTGGTTTGAACAAGATATAGTTGCAGTTTTTGAGATATGGCACATTTTCAAAACCGCAAATATCATTATACAAACACTATGAAAAAGTTATTTTTTTTCTACCGAAAAATGATAGTTATAAAATACTCTACTGTGTTACGAAACCCTACGAGTGCGAGTCCTATTTGCACTTTGCCATTAATATTAATTGGTAGGATACCTACATTTGGGACCCTAAAATCGGTGGTAAAATAAATGGGACCAAGGTGGTCCCATTGCAATTTCATTGATTTCTGATAAGTATCTATATCCAGAGATATTACTATAAACGTTTCAAACTTCCTACTGAAACTGAATCGCGCGGCATGGAAGTCGGTTGTTTTAGTTTTTAAACAGTCTTAATTATGATTTTTACTCTGTAAACATTTTTTCCGTTGAATCAAATACAAATTAATTAATTGTACAATGTAATACTATGATATTATGTCATATCTATTTATAATGTCGAAAGTTTCCGCAGCCCATAATTATACTTGATATACTCGTATGTCTGTAGCCTCTCCAGGCAAGCCAATGCACACCATTTTCATGGTAGATTGTATGAAACAATTTTGTAACTTCACCATCTGTACCGACTACAATTCAGAAATAAATAATTTATGATTATGATTATGATTATGATATTTCTATACCACAAAAAATATATATAATTATATTCGAATCACTTGGTTCATTTTCGTAGTTTTGCGAGGCTGACGCACGTCAATTTGTATAAAGGTAGGTACGTACGTGTGGTACGTACGTATGGTACAGATCGCTCGCTACTGAAAATCACTAGCGCGGCATGTGAAGTCGGTTTTTTAGTTTATTAAACGATCTGCCAGTGAAAAGGAAACTTAACTGTCAGACTTCATGTATAAGGCAATTGAAATTTTTGTTCTCTAAAGTTATACACGCTATAGTGATAGAATGAAACCACGCCCACCTTAACATATTTAGCTTATTATCTAATAATCCTCTGAATTTCATTTTGTCTTACAGGAAGGTTTCTGAAATACTCTACTGTGATTACTACCAGCTATGTACTGTAACTATCCTCATTTCTATTCCTTTGACGGAGTTCCAGTTTGAACAAAGACTACTGTGTATTTCAAAGACTAGTGAATAACCTTTGTCAATTTTGTATTACTTAGTTAAAATGAAGCTTCAAGATAATCTTATGTTATAGCTTTTGAAAGCTGAATGGTAAATATTTATTACGGTTAATGCCATACATTGAGTTTATAACAGTGTTAATTGTTAGGAAGTATTGTGAAGAGAGGAAAAACAATACATTTTTTATATATGACTAGCAGGCCGCCTCGGCTTCGCACGGGTAGAACATATATGCCTACAAAATCTGCATCAGTTTGTTGCATCGAATATAAAATATAAACATATTTAACAACCATCGTCATATTTCATCCAATTTACACAAAACCTTAACGAATTATGCACCTAAACCTTCCTCATAAACACTCTGGCTATTGGTGAAAACCGCATGATAATCCGTTCAGTAGCTATTGAGATTATTGCGAACAGACAGACAGACGCAGTGATGAACTTTGTTTTATAATACTTACGTATTGATATTGGACGGCCCTTTGGCGTAAAGGATAGTTACCCTGATTCTGACCCGACGGTCGTTGGTTCTAATCCTAGCTATATACCTACCAATGAAAGTTTTATGTGCATTCATGAATCATGAGTTTTCGTACAGTGGTAGTGGGATCATTAAATCTACCAAAAAGTAGCTTACCACCAAGGAGAACATCTGCCGCCTTAACCTTACGGCGTTCCCCGACGCAAAATGTAGGGGTAATATACGTTTAACGTGTGTGTGTATCTGTGTGTCTGTCTGTAGCATCTTAGCACCTAACCGGATGAACCGATTTTGTTTTTATTATTGATAGTTTTTTTTGTTTGATAGATGTCTTCAGTGAGAGTTTTCTTAGCTTTGATTCATGAAAATTCGTTCAATCGTTATAAAATTATGAGTTTTTTTTAAATTTTTCTAATTGCGCTATGAAATCAACTTTCATAGGTCTGATCAATTCGAAAATCTTCTTCTTCAACGATATTGTAAGAACATGGTAGCCTCCTGGACTCTACAGAATACTCAAATCCTCACCAACTTACAGCTTCGATTTTAAATGTCGTGTTTAGAGTCATTGGAAAAAGCTATTATACATAGATCAGTCGGGGTGGTTTAAAATATTATATTATTATATATATAGATGAATATTATTTTATACAATAGATCATATTATTATACTATATTGACTTCAAATTGATTGTGATCGGTGGGGATCTACAGCATAGCTAAGCTTATAATAATATTTTCATAGTAACTATGACCTAATCTGTGGTTTCACTGCAAATATTTTATTAATTTTGCGATGCGTGTTTGTGAAATTCGTGATATCTTCTAGAGTTTTCATTTGAATTAAATACTGTAAGGGACAATTTTAATCTATAATATGTGGCCAAGCTAATTAACGTAATTATTTGGATAAGGATTAATACTATATACTTGAAAATAGCCTTGGAAGTTATGTAATATTTTTTAACAAAAATGTTAAGATTAAAATGGTTACTGTGAGTCAACCTTAAGAGATAGACATATGCTGTCGCGGACTTTTTTGTAGGTCTTATTAAGTTGTACAACTCTTGCATAGAAAATATTCTTCTATCTATTTTCAATTAAGCAGCGTTCGTAAGAAACGTGTTTTTTCGACCGTTTATTTGCCGACTTAGGTTGCAAATTAAGTCTCCACGAATGTACCTTTGATTTAAACGGGATAATATATAGCCTATTTTCATTCCGAAAGTCCATTATATGTATTAGTGAAAGAATTTTTTAAATCGGTTCAGTAGTTTTTGAGCCAAATCATTACAAACATACAAAAATACAAAAATACAAATGTTCTCTCTTTATAATATTAGTATAGAAACTGTGACCTAATCTGTGGTTTCACTGCAAATATTTTATTAATTTTGCGATGCGTGTTTGTGAAATTCGTGATATCTTCTAGAGTTTTCATTTGAATTATATACTGTAAGGTACAATTTTAATCTATAATATGTGGCCAAGCTAATTAACGTAATTATTTGGATAAGGATTAATACTATATTCTTGAAAATAGCCTTGGAAGTTATGTAATATTTTTTAACAAAAAATTAAAGATTAAAATGGTTACTGTGAGTCAACCTTAAGAGATAGACATATGCTGTCGCGGACTTTTTTGTACGTCTTATTAAGTTGTATAACTCTTCCATAGAAAATATTCTTCTATCTATTTTCAATTGAGCAGCGTTCGTAAGAAACGTGTTTTTTCGACCGTTTTTTGGTCGACTTAGGTTGCGAATTAGGTCTCCACGAATGTACCTTTGATTGAAACGGGATAATATATAGCCTATTTTCATTCCGAAAGTCCATTCTATGTATTAGTGAAAGAATTTTTTAAATCGGTTCAGTAGTTTTTGAGCTTACTCATTACAAACATACAAAAATACAAATGTTCTCTCTTTATAATATTAGTATAGACAAACGCCTTCAGCAGATACTACGATTTCACTTGATAATAAATACCATTGGGCCCTAAATTAAAATCTACGTAATTAATCTACTGCATTCAGTGTTGGAATATTATTTAACAATGTTGAGTTTTAATGTCATGTATGTGACAAACAAGCAAGCGGCCCACTCGATGGAAAGTGTGATCACTATGTTCACTATCACATACACTTTACTGTTTAATCTACTCTAAATATTATCTGGTAGACTAATCTCTACAATTTATTTATAGATATATTTTCTATTGATATTATATCTTAAAATGTGTGTTTGAGTTGGTCCTTCGATGGTTTAAATTGACAATTTGACTCGATAGGTGGCGCTACGATTATATAATTCTTCTGGACATGCCTTTGTCACTTAGCTCCTCTTAAACGGCTGGACTGAATTTGATGAATTTATGTGTGTATTTGAGTTAGTTCTTAGATAGTTAAGATTCACAATAGGACCCGATAGGTGGCGCTGATATCGAACACGACAACGTCTGCCAGATTCGCTAGTTCTAGTAGTTTGTAGTGGAAGGTAGGAAGAATAATAAAATGCGGCTATGTGAAAGCCCTCGTTACCTGTTAAATACTTTTTATTTAAGTAAGTAGATCAAAATGACAACTAATACATCTGTCCTTAAACATGCGGTCTAAAATCGAATTGTACTGTTCTAACAAAGGAAGATGGCAGTGATACGAGGCGTAGGACAATAAATCATCATTTGGAATCTAGCAGGGCTATTCACAATAATTCAAAACAAATTTGCATTTGGAAATCACCGTTCTTTTCCTTTTCTCCAGCACTGTGAATGCCAAAGATCTTAGTAAAAGAATCGTTGCAATTTATAATGCTCCGATCATAAACTATTCGTATTTCAATTTCAAAAAATCTGCGATAATAATCGAAAAGGCTTTCGCTACCAAATAGCCCACGAATTATAATTTATTACCCGACTGCGCGACGCAAAGGAGAGGTAATGTGTTTATCAGTCTATATTTGTATGTATGTATGTATGTATGTTTGTTCCCTTGTGGCACACTAGAGACCAAACGCGTGGGCGGATTTTTATAATTGGCACGTCAATAGATTCGCCATGCTAGCGCAAGTGTCAACAAAAACATAAAAAAATTAAAATTTTAAAATGGCGGATTTCAGACGCCAAAATTTGGGTTTCAAAAAAATTTTGTTTTTCAAACCCTATCGAGTGGGGTATCGAATTAAAGGTCTTAAAATGGAGATTCAAAATATATTATAAAAATAAATATAAATCGAAAAAAAAAGATTTTACATGCCGCGTTAGTCACTTTCAGTAACAAGTTTGCGGTGCTTATCTCTGAAGTTACTTATCAGATCTCAATAAAATTACAATGAGACTAAACGAAAATCATATTAACTCAAACAAAAAAAGAATTTTCCAAATCGGTCATGAATTGATGGAGTTCTGAGGTAACAAACAACCTCTTCCTTTTGGTATAGTCATTTAATAGTACAACTGTAAAGTAAGTAAGCTTAAAAGGCAATACCCTATCTATTTCACGCATTTCGGTTTTTTGTTCTTTGGAGAACTGCCACAGGCTGTTCATGTTGAATTTGACGACAAAGGTATCAAAAACAACGTCTCTGGAGTAGGAGTCCGAATCAAACCATCATGTACAGAATTCGACGCACTTCGTGGACAGGGTAAGGTTGATATTATGTTATGTTGGGGTGTAACTGTCCATAAATTACAAGGTACTTGGACAAAGCTGTGGTCGACTTAAGTTCACGCATTTTTGCGAAAGGTCAGCCTATGTAGCATTGAGCCGGGTTAGATCTTTAGATGGACTAGTAATAAGTAGTTTAGATCCCCGGAAACTACCCAATAATGACCACATGACATCAACTCTCTAAATGAAATGAGAAGATTACGGAATTGGCCGTCCTTTACTTAACTAAAAAGTGTAAAATAAAACATTAAATTAAAAAAACAAAAAACCCGACTGCGCAAAAAGTGAAGTGTTAAAAAACTAACTGAAAAGAAAAAAACAAGTAAGTCTAGTAGTTTAGACTTCTGTTTAGGGATATCAAAAAACTATACCATTTAAATTCTTTCTCGGTCGATACACTCACAAAATAAATTATACATTATTATATGGAATATAGAGACTTTAACAGTCGGGACACATTAATCCCCATGCCATTAATGCATGCATCATGCCCATGCAATCGGAGGCGATTGCGAATGAGAATAACTATGTCGACAGCGCAACTAACGGTTCTCCAAAATGGCTAAGGGGCAGTTTCACTGGGTCCTGATAACGTGTCAGGTAATTATCTGACAGATAACGCTATAGAAAAGCTGTTAAATCTGTCAGATTAGTTCCTGATAGGGAAGGAACTGGTGAAACTGGCCCTAAAACTAGTAGAATAACTAGGACAAATAAAGCCACAATTGTCCTAGTATTGTCCCTATTGATGGTCTAATCGTAATCGTCCATTGTGCCTTATAATAACGTGGAATTCAGCACGCTGAACCTCACGTGCATTTTCCTTATTGTTTGTATAAAAGTTATAACTAACCTAACCTAACTTTTCCTGAAGTAAAAGCTCGTAACAGTCTAAAATTAAATTCCATGGTACGTAACAGCCCGTAAGACATTTTTATATTGGCAGTTGAGTATTATATCACAATCCTATAATACTTTTGTACTTGAATGGACAGAATGGACCGCGAGAGGGCGAAACGTAACCTTTCAATGAATGAAAGTTCTGGGACAAACGCTTCTACATTCACTACGTACACAAATTTGTAAACAAATTTCACTTTCATTGGTGTTTTGCGAACTTTGCTTAACTGATGTTTATTGTTTTACTTTTTTTATCATATCTGATAGACGCTAACTGGATGATTGATGTAATAATGAGCAATCGCGTCTGTTTTTATTAACAATAATTTAAGATTGTGTAAAAAACTAAAAGAACCGACTTCAAACGTCGCGCTAGTGAAAATAGCCAGTAGCCAGTATCATGTCGTCGAGGTACAAATGTTGACCTATTAAAAATCGTTTGATCGATTTCGTTAAAATTTTAATGGGACAGAAAAGGGTAGGTACCCTTTGAAACAAAAAAGAATTTTCCAAATCGGTTTAGGCATCTTAGTAAGTAAGTAAGTAGAGTAATCGGTGAACATACATAAAAATAAAACCGGCAATGCCGAGTTGGACTCGCCCACCGAGGCTTCCGTACCAACGTTGGTAGGTATCAATTAAGCTAAACCTCTAAATTGTATCAGCGCTCATATAAATCAGTGGCCTATCTTAATTGGCTGAAACTATGGGGACAACCTTAATTTTCAACTTTTTTTATTTTTTGGAATTTTTCCTTTATTTGACCTTGCTTCTTGCCAAATTTTATGATTCTAGGGAAGTACCCTATAGGTTTTCGATCCAAAACCTATATGGTACTTCCGGTTGACCTAGAATTGTCAATTTTGGTCACAAGCAAGGTCTTGCAGCACAAGTAAAGAAACAATTCCGAATAATAAAAAATGTTAAAAATTATGGTAAATTTTGTTACTAACAAGTTTTCGCGAAAATCTAAATTTGCATTGTTGACTCTGGACCTTGATTTTTATTCACCTAATAGGAACTATAGACTTCTGTATCTGGAATGAATTTCAACTTGCTAAGTCCACCCGTTTCTAAGAAAATCGGTGGTGACACACAGACAGACGGACAGACAGACGGACAAACAGACAGACAGACAGACAGACGGACAAGAAAGTGATCTTATAAGGGTTCCTTTTTTTACCTTTTGAGGTACGGAACCCTAAAAATATGACCTTGAATAATGTTTTCACATCTTTCATCACGTTGATTTTGGTTTTTGACAGATATTCTTACGGTAACTGTGAGCGATAGAAACAAAGGTGGGGATAATTAATTTGTCCTCACAGGAATGTTCTACCGGGCAAAGTCTTGTTAGGGTGCAAAGTTAGTTAATATTTTTTGACATGACATGACGTTTGGCGAAGATGTCGGTCACATCAGTCCCGAGACACTGCATACATAATTAAATAACTCAGAATTATGAACGTACTTTGTACCAACCAACACTGCAAAAAAAATTATAAGCATGATACAGATTATATAATAGTTACTAAGTAAATAATACATTCCGTTGTTAGGTTGGCTACGTTGGCTAGGTATCAACAATGTAGGGAAGTGCCAACTCTTATAACGTAATAGAGTGATTGAGTAGTATGTGTCGTCCATATGGCGGCAATTAATGTTAATAATCGCAAATAATGCTTTTTAATATTCATTTTGGAATATCCTACATCCTATAATCATATAATACATCTAGTCCGTGTTATAAAAGTATTTCGAATTATTGTAATAAAATAGACAATTAATTATCGTGTGTGTCAGATGCTTTTATAGCACAGGGCCATTTTGGACGTTGTCCTTTGATACCTTGATGACATCATTATGACTAGTGAATATTTTCACTAGCGCGGCATTTAAAGTCAATTTTTCAGGGTTCCGAACCCGAAGGGTACCAAATGAACATTTTTTGAGACTTGCTGTCCGTTCGTCCGTCCGTCCATCTGTGTCTAAATGTGCGCACTTTACAGATCTGTATCTTCTTAACCGGAATAGGTACATACTTGACATTTTCACAAAGTATATATCTGTCAGTTTATAACGGTCCAGACACGAAATTTTATAATTGCATGTAATTTAATTAAAATTTGTTTTGCATTAAAATGGGTAAAATAAATTATTTTCCCAAAAAAAAATAGAACCGACTTCATAACCACAAACAGGCACTCAAAAGCGAAAAATAAATTACTTAATATAATTATTATAAGCGCTGCCCTGCACTTATCTATTTGAAGTCGGTGCCCGCCAAGTCTAATAGGTAGTAGATAGATGCTACCTACATGTATCTACCTACTTACTACTGCTACTACTACATACATAGTATCTATCAACTATCCAATAGACTCAATGGCGCATCTTGGGAGAGGCCTACGTCCAGCAGTGGACTGATACAGGCTGATGATGATGATGATGATGATGATGATCCAATAGACTTGGCTGGCACCGACTTCAAATAGATAAGTGGGTAGCGCTTATAATTATTATATTAAGTAATTTATTTTTCGCTTTTGAGTGCCTGTTTGTGGTTATGAAGTTGGTTTTATTTTTTTTGAAAAATAATTACGTGGTTGGAAAGACTACGATAGCAACTTTCGTAAACTCGTAGTCCTTGGACCGCGGACATAAAAAAATCAAAATGGCGCTTCTCGCACTACTTAAGTCGTGCGGGCGCGATCTCAGTACTTTTCAATTGTTTTCTGATCGCGTTTGGTGTGAACCAGTCGGTACAAATACTACTTCGCTATCTGATCGCCGCCTAGATCGCGCACGCAGGACGCTGCGGTGTGTCCGTACCTTAATTAACAGTGTATTGTCTCTAACAAAATGGACACAATTACATTGTTTGAACAGTTGAAAGTAATATCCTGGGTAACTCGCATTTCAGGGGATTGAAATACTTGTAAGAAACGTACTGTTTTTTAGTCGTTCATATATGTCAAGTCCCAGCATTGATTTTATTATTTGTGTATTATTCTGAGAAAATATTGAAAAATTATTGCAATACATTTTGAGTGCTTTTTGCGATAGGGTATTTATATTAATAACTAATTTCTGCACGAGACTTCGCCCGCGTGGCCTACAAAAAGCAAATGACATATTTTCCTCAGAAACAAATATTACAAGCCCTCTCACTCCCTCTCAATGTAAAATACAAACTAACAATATCCCAATCAAAGCACTAGGTATGAAGTTCTCCGTAAAGCTCTGAGACGAGAGTAGTATGGTTTTAGCAGAACTCAAGCGTGTATGAATAGATACTCGGCTGCTCTGAGAGCCTACTCTGGAGCAGGCCATAACTAATAGTACATTATGAAATTGAAGTTGTCTCTCTACTACTATACATTTTCTGTACGCCGCATAATATAGCGTGCCAATAAGGTCATGTCACAAGTTCGGAGTGTTTGGTTCGGGTCTCCGACTACCACGCCTGTTTATTTTACGAGTTGGTTTGAATTTTATTGTCTTAGAGCGACAAGTTTTAATGAGATTGTACCGGGGCGTTCAGTTGTAAAATTATGTGCTTTTGACACCACAAAGTTTTATAAAGTGCTTCGCTGATAGATTCAAACTTATGTTGAACTTCTCTTCGAATAATTATAATATAATGTTTTTAGAGATAGGTTTGATGGGATCTCGAGGATGTTGAGTTGACATGAAGAACAGCGATTTTTGTTTCTTTCTGCATTAAACTATATATCTTCATTTGGATGATATATTTAGATAACATATTGTATCTGACAGAAAATATTTACGGAAAAAAATTGACGTTATGTCCTACTCGGACACGTCGCGCTGTGACACGCCGCGGCGCGCTGTACTTACGCCGTCACATAATAAGATAGTTTAAAATAACCGGCCAAGTACGTGTCGGGCCACGCGCAGTGTATGGTTCCGTAGTAGCCTGTTATTCAATGCAAGTCTTTACCCGTTATAAACAAGCAACTAGGTACTCCGTCTTTGTCACTTTAAAGTCTTTATTCTAAGGATTTTGCTTTTGGTACGAAATTATCCTACACAAAAGTTCAACGACTACTTATTACTGCTAAACTAATAAAGTTATCTTAACCGCTATAATTTTCCTTTAAAGTTCATGAAATGCTCTATTATCACGATTTTTTCCAGATTATTCAAGCCAGCAGTTTAGCTTTTAGAGGAGCGGGGGGGACGCCCTACTGGAACAAAAATTTGCAGTTTAAAGTTAATATTTCGTAAATGGAGCATTCAATCGAAAAATGGTATTAGCAACCCTTAAGTCATTTTAAAAGACCTATTCAACGATACCCCACACGATGGGGTAGACGATGAAAAAAAATTATCCCCACTTCTCATATAGGGGAGCTACCCTAAGAAAAAATATTTTTCAAAATTTTATTTCAGCACTTTGTCGGCGTCATTTATTTACATACCTCCACAAAATTACAGCTTTCTAGTATTAACGGTCTCTTAGCAAAACCTCGGACAGACAGACAGACAGACGGACATGACGAAACTATAAAGGTTCCTCGTCAGGACTACGGAACCCTAAAAAAAAGAATCATTTGAATTCGTTCACAATTGATGAAGTAATCGCGTAATATACACACAAAAAAAACATACAGACGAATTGAGAACCTCCTCCTTTTTTGTGAAGTCGGTTAAAAAGTAAAACAACCGACTTCCACGTCCCGCGAGTCATATATCAGTATCAAGTTTGAAACGTTTATCGTCATATCTCTGGAGATACTCATCAGATCTCGATGAAATTACAATGGGACCACCTCGGAAACGTACCCTACCGATTACAAAAAGAATCATTCAAATCGGTTAACAATTGACGGAGTAATCGCGTATCATAAAAAAAATCATCCAGACGAATTGAGAACCTCCTCCTTTTTTGTGAAGTCGGTTAAAAAAAGGCTGGCGTGGCCGCAGGCAGCTGATAACCTCAAGAGATGCAAATATAGTAATTTAGACAGCTGCTACCTATCTGGCCTTTTGGGGTTGAGACTCTAGGACCGTGAGGAACAGGTGCACACAGCATTTTTAAAGATCTCTCCGCACGTCTGGTTGAAACAACACGGAACCAAAATGCTGGCATTTAGCCCAGAGACTGAGCTTCTCCATTCCACGGAGGAATACAGCCAGCATTTTGCTAACTTTACCTACTGGTAGTGGGTAGGTTGACTGTATTTTAATTTTAATTTTTTATTGTTTTGAAAAATAAACCAAAACTTATTTTTCAATATGGTTAATTATATTTGTTTGTAGTTAGGTAGTGTTAATGCAAATAGAATTGTATATTGTAATGCTTATATTAATTATTATAGGTAGTATATAAATACCTACATTTAAATAAATAAATAAAGTTTTTTACACGCTTATATCAGAAGCTTATTTGGGCTCATTGGTAAGGTTTCACAATAAACAGATTATACATACATTAGTCAGTTGTATTATTTATATTTTCTTGGTTTCTTAGTATCTATTTTTTTATAAATTTTAGAACACTAACTAATACGTCTTGTTTCGTACTTATTTATTGTGTGGTGATTGTGCGGAGGTTCATCATTGTCAGCCAATTTCTATCCACTGCTGGATATAGGCCTCTTCTATGGTACGCCACTGAGCTCGATCTTCAGCTATTCGTTTTCAACCGTATTCATTGTAGGTTACTTAATACACAGGATGCATGGTAAAGAGTAGATTTGTGATCATATCGTCGAAAAAAGTGGAAGTAAGCTCTTTATAAACTTATAAAACGTCTAATAACTAAAACAATAATAGAATTTTATTGAATTGCTTCACTTGTTTATGTTAACTGATGAACCAGGCGTGTTTGTTCACCGCTAAACGGAGCCCCTTTGCCCTGTCTCCAACATTCCGAAATGTACCCTTGCCTGTCTCAAACCACCTAGATCTGCTAGGAGTTACATTAATTTCTAACCTCAACTTCGGCTGCTACATAGAGTCCAAAGCTAAACTAGCCGGTAAATATCTTAGCGTTCTCAGAAAGGTAAGGCGGTATTTCACGTAAGGACACCTTCGAAGCCTGTACCAAGCACAAGTCCGATCTTTCATGGAATACTGCTGCCATCTCTGGGACGGCTCGGCTAAATATCAGCTGGAAACTCTGGATTCCATCGATAAACGAGCAACAATACTAATTGGCGAAACTGCAACTACGAAAAACAAGCTTCAGAGCCTCGAGCATCGGCGTAGAGTTGCTAGTTCTACAGGATACAAATCGGTGAGTGTGCGATGAAATTGCACAATTTAATTCCTTCTTCCCCCTTTTACTATCGGACAAAAAGGCAAACTAAACAACGGCATCCATACATGGTGAATATCCTGGCAATCCGCACTAAACGTTTTGGTTCTATTTTTGTAATCCGAACCGCAAAGGAATAGAACACGTTGCCGGCTGACTTGTTTCCGAGTAGCTATAATATATAACTTGGGTCTCTTTAAGTCAAGAGTGAACAGGTATCTTCTAGGCAAGCATGCTACACCCTCGATCACATCGTCACTTTCCACCAGGTGAGATAGTGGTCAAATGCTTGCCTATCTGCAATAAAAAAAAAATAAAGAGGTATACGTTTGCATCGTGCTTGCCTGGATGTGAGAGACGGCAGTGAGGTTGAACAAGTTAAATTAGTCCAATCCACAATCCACATAGTGAAAATGTCACAAGTTCAAAACCCATCATGGGATCCCAGTACTTAAATAATATTCACTATATTAGAAAAGAGGCATGACTCAAATTAGTTGAACAGTAATATTAATAATAAGGTATTAATATTTCTGTGGGTTAATATTTATTGTGTGGGTTTAAACTTAAGTAAGGTGTAACAAATACTACTGTTTTAATGCTGAACATTCATTTAATTATTCTAATTGACATTTATTTTAACTGCAACACAACATTTCTAGCATTACAGGGATATGAAATACATCAGCTTAAATAGTAGCAGTTCTCATTCTAGCAAGTTTCAGTAAATAATAACTGTGTATACTTTAGTGTTTTTGATGTTACTCGCTTGAAAAAAGGGTGTATGTGCCATTGTGCATAAACCAGTGCCGACTGCGAAGAGCACGTGTCACGGATCTTACGGCAATGATGATGATTCGTTCATTCAAAATGATGATATTCCGATGTGCCATGAGCGTGCTTGAAACAATATGTAAAATGATGAACCGTTTTACAGTCATTCATACGTTCATCTTATAAAGTAGATCAAGTATGTTTTTGGCAGTGTTGTGTTAGGGTGCGTACAGACTATTTAACATGTTTCAGATAATGTGGACACGGAATGTTACAAATCATGGTATTATAACATGTTATCATAATATGTTTTATAACATTCCGTGTCCACATTATCTGAAACATGTTAAGTAACTATATTATAAATGTTATGTTACATAGTCTGTATGCACCCTTAGACTCATAATATAATAAAGACTACTCGTAAGTACTATTCTTAAATAGATAACAAAACTTAATTTAAATGAACACAAAATTATTTTGGCAGTTTAGTACATTGTTATAATAATTAATTTCAACAACAGTAATATTTTACTCCAAACTAGTTAAATTCTACCAATGCCGTCTTTACATTACGTCATGATTTAATATGCGACTGGCAAATTATAACAAAGCGCCACCATAGCGGTAGTATACGGTAGGCAGACTATTTGTCTGGCCACGTGTAGGGTAGATACGTATATAATTGGGGGTACATCTATTTTAGCTATAACTATGACTAATAGAATAACAACAATATAGATAGACACATCACACATCTAAGTAAAAATAACAAACAATCTTGCGAATTATAGCAAAATCGTACACCAATTTGTGAAAAGCAGAAATAATAATATTACCGTGGCGCTACTACGCAAGAGAAAAATCCTGTTGCATCTTGCTTAGGACAGTAGATGGTAGGTACTACATTATTCTAGTATCTAGTATATAGTCATATTAATAATAAGGTATTAATATATTTTTTTTGGTTTTTAGTTAATATTTATTGTGTGGGTTTATAATTAAGTAAGGTGTAATATTTTTGTTATAATGCTGAACATTCGTTTAATTATTTTAATTGACATTTATTTTAACTGCAATACAACAATACAACATTTCTAGCATTAAAGGGATATGAACTACATCAGCTAAAATAGTAGCAGTTCTCATTCTAACCAGTTTCAGTAAATAATAAAAACAGCTAAGTCGAGTTGAAGTCGCCCACCGAGGCTTCCGTACCAACGATGGTATATACCAATTACGCTAGACCTCTAAATTGTATTGTATTGTATTGTATATTGGCGTAAACTATGTATGTATGGGGGCACCCTTTAATTTTCAACATTTTTTCTTTAATGTGTGCTTGGAATTGTCAATTTTGGTTAAAAGCAGCACAAGTAAAGGGAAAATTCATGGTCAAATTAGATTTAAGATAGAGCAAGAAATAAATGAGGATGTAAAAATAGATAATATATGTAAAATAATAGCTAATAAGGAATGTCGAGATAAGTTTATAAATTATTGTAAAAACATAGTAAGCGTAGTGGTAAATAAAAACAAGCAGCATTAATTTGATGTAATATCATATATATAAATATATAGATACGTACACATAAAAGAGTTCAGCAGTAATTAAGTATGTAATTTAGTGATAAGCAAATATTGTAAACAAAAGAAATAAATCATATGTCAAATATTTATTAAAACCAACACAATATAAGCTACAAAGCAATTTAAAAAAAAACAAAACAAAACAAAAGCTAGCTTAAGACTCCCATCTCGTGGGAGGAAATAGGTTTAAAAAAAAATTCCGAAAAATATAAAAGTTGAAAATTAAGGTACATATTGGTACTAAGAAGTTTTCGCGAACATCTAAATTTGCCCATATCTTTTTATTGTGTTGACTCAAGACCTTGATTTTTGTACACCCAACAGGGGTTCTAACAAATTTTACCTGATCCTGAGAAAATCAGTGGTGACACACGGACAGACAGACGGACAGACAGACAGACGGACAAGAAAGTGATCTTATAAGGGTTCCTTTTTTACCTTTTGAGGTACGGAACCCTAAAAAGTGTGTAAACTTTAGTGTTTTTGATGTTAAACGCTTGGGGGTACCTTAAGGTATGTGTGCAATTGTGCATAAACCAGTGTCGACACGTGATGGACAGATCATTACCGTGTCCCGTGACCGTGTCGTATCAATGAAAGTTAATAGTGTTTCTTATATTTGTCGAGACATTATTCGAAATCGTCAGTGTCAGTGGCGTTTAGTGATGTCAGTGACCAAAGAGTAATAATACCTATAAGTTGCGGGGCTTACACGCATTCATTTATTCATTCAACATGATGATATTCCGATGTGCCATGAGCGTGCATGAAACAATATGTAAAATGATGAACCGTTTTATAGTCATTCATACGTTCATCTTATAAAGTAGATCAAGTATGTTTTTGGCAGTGTTGTGTTAGAGTCGTAGTATAATGTAGACTACTCGTAAGTACTATTTTAAATAGATAACTAAACTTAATTTTAATGAACACAATCAACAAAAAACAAATCTTTTGGCAGTTTTAGTACATTGTTATATGTTGTATATGTATAATTAATTTCAAAAACGTTAACATTTTACTCCAAACCAGTTAAATTCTACCAATGCCGTCTTTACATTACGTCATGATTTAATATGCGACTGGCAAATTATAACAAAGCGCCACCTTAGCGGTAGTATACATTAGGCAGACTATTTGTCTGGCCACGTGCAGGGTAGATACGTATATAATTGGGGGTACATCTATTTCAGCTATAACTATGACTAATAGAATAACAACAATATAGATCACACACATCATACATCTAAGTAAAAATAACAAAGAATCTTGCAAATTATAGCAAAGCGTACACCAATTTGTGGAAAGCAGAAATAATAATATTACCGTATTACTACTGTCCTACGCAAGAGAAAAATCCTGTTGCATTTTTCTCTTGCTTAGTACAGTAGATGGTAGGTAGCTACATTATTCTATGATTACAGACAACAAAAGATAGATGGGTCCTTGGATGGCCTTGGTCCTTTGGTTATTTCTTTCTGCGTTGCACTGCAAATAGAAAATAAAAGTATTTTAAACAAGGTTCCTAATATGCGTTAGGACATCAGCTGCTAACCTGACAGGAATAGTTTCATAATATATCACAAAACATAAATTATTTTTCAAAAAAAATAAAACTGACTTCATAACCACAAACAGGCACTCAAAAGCGAAAAATACATTACTTAATATAATTATTATAAGCGCTACCCACTTATCTATTTGAAGTCGGTGCCAGCCAAGTCTATTGGATAGTAGATAGATACTTTGTATGTAGTAGTAGTAAGTAGGTAGATACTTGTTGGTAGTATCTATCTACTACCTATTAGACTTGGCTGGCACCGACTTCAAATAGATAAGTGGGTAGCGCTTATAATAATTATATTAAGTAATTTATTTTTCGCTTTTGAATGCCTGTTTGTGGCTATGAAGTCGGTTTTTTTCTTAAAAGAATTTATTTTACCCATTTTAGTGCAAAACAAGTTTTAATTAAATTACATGCAGTATGTCAGGACAAAGATTCTTATATTATTAGATTAACAAGTTCACAAGTTACAAAATTAAAATTTTAAATAAACACCCACGACAATGTCCTTTAGAAAATTAACGTCATAACATTTATCTAAGAACCCTATCTAAGAAGGTTTGGAAAAAAATGGCAACATGGATTTGCACAAACAAATTATTACTGCAGCGCCCCCTGGTGAGTTGACACTGTAACACCTATTTAAAAACATGCCCCAATTAAACACGAACCCATAACTAAAAACTGCATCAAAATCGGACTAGCCGTTTTGAAGAAAAATGGCAACATCGATTTGCACCAACAAATGATTACTGCAGCGCCCCCTGGAGAGTTGTCACCGTAACATCTATCTAAAACATGCACCAATCACACCCGAACCCATAACTGAAAACTGCATAAACAAAAAAACAAGCATCTTCTCACCCCAAACGCATATACAGACTCCGTTCCGTCGTGGGTAAAAATAACGATGTGGTCGTGGAAAGCGCACGAACGCTGGGTCTGCAGTGGGAACTGGATCCCAAAGACTACTTACAAAACGCGTTACGTGTTTTAGTGACATATATTCAGACTTGGGGGTAGCTGGCCAGGCGGACACCAGTGCCAACATCATGCAGAGCGTTATTAGATTCCATACAACAATTGACCAACACCTGCTGAATCCTGCCAGTTAACTAAGCTTAGTTCCTTCTTAGGAGGGCAACAATATACAATTCTTGGTTCTACACCATGTTTGCGTTATAGCAGTAAAGCCCAAGGTAGACTCAGGTAAGCTCTCCACAACACCACTGCTGTGGTGAGACTACCTGACTGCTCACTGCTCCGCCACAAATTGGATGCCGACAAGACACACCGAGACGATCGGTCATATTTTAGCTTACTACCAGGCGAGATAGTGGCCAAACGCTAGCCCATGAAATCTAATACTTTAAGAATCTTTGTCCCGACATACTGACTGACTGACTGACTGACTGACTCACTGACAGACAACGCACAGCCTAAACCGCTGGTCGAAGAGACTTGGAATTTGGAGGGTATATTTTCGTCGATTCGTTTGCGCCGGAATGCACACACCCTCTCTCTCCTATATTCCATACTCTTTATCCCTTCCACTCCTCATTATTTGAAAGAATGTTTAAATTCCTACATCAGTCACATTCCCTATCCTTTCGATCTTCTGACACACTAATTCTGAAAATTCCTTCACATACTTCTGAGTACTATGGCAAGTCTTTTACGGTTCAAGCTGCACGATTATGGAACGCACTTCCCTTAGATATACGAAAAGCTCAATCACTCCCAATCTTCAAAAATATGGTGAAAAATCACTATTTATCACTTAATAGTATGTAACATATTTACTCTGTACTTTAAGTATATATTTTTTATCTATAGGTATATGTATATATTTTGTTTGTATAGAATATGTATACATATATATTATTGATTATTTATATATATAATATATTTGTTTATATAAGTATTCTGATATGTAAGTGTATGTATATTTTGTTTTGTATTGGTTAGCAAATACATGTATATGATGCTTATGCATTTCTGATTTTTTGTTTTTTATTTTGATTATATTTTCGCACTTTAGTACCATGTTACGCATTGTACCACCGTCAACTTCTTTTAACAATTCTGTCCATCCAAAGGTTGTCTGGCAGAGATCGCTTCAAGCGATAAGACCGCCCATTGTATTGCCTCTAGTAACTTAAGTAGCTTAATTTCGGTTTGTTTCATTTTAAGTTGGTGTACAACAAAGAATTTTTCTATTATAGAATAGAAAAATTCTTAAAAAAAAGATAGAATAGAATAGTCTATTCTATCTTTTTTTTTAAATAATTTATTTTAGTTTTTAAACTATCTTAATTATTACTATTGTAGTATTGTTTGTTACCTCAAAACATTTATTAACCGATTTGATATAATACGACTTCTAAATCCATACTATCCATACTAATCTTATATAAACGTTTGTAACAATGCCACTCTGTCTGTTTATTAGCTAACTTCGCCTAAACGGACGATCTGATCTTACTGAAATTTAACAAGGAAATATTGTTCTTTATAGCTGAAGGTGAAAATAGGCTACTAAATTCTTGGTGTACGTGAACGAAGTCGCGGGGTATCAGTTGTAAATATACGTTTGTGGGTGATATGATAAACAATCAAATTACACCAATTTACACCAATATTATAAATACGAAAGTCAGTTTGTATATTTGTTTGTTTGTTTGCTAAAATTTTGCATAAAGATAGCCAGTAAGCAAGTTATTTCTTTCCATAGTGCTTAGCTTAAATTTGAATCTAGTTATTCTTATTTTGATATTATGTATAAACTACCTATTTGAAATTGAAATGAAAATGAAATAACCAGCCAAGTGCGTGTCGGACCACGCGCAGTGTAGGGTTCCGTAGTAGCCTGTTATTCAATGGAAGTCTTTACCCGTTATATATAAACAAGCAACTAGGTCTACGAACCCTAAAAAGACGTGCACTCGGGGACTGCCGCGGTAAAGCTATTGCATAGCATTTTTTTTATTTATGCAGTATTTTTTTTCTTTGATATTAATTTAAGTTACACTTTTTGAGTGTGTTGACCGATAAGAAAACATTTTTTTTAATTAGATCCCTCTGAGGAAGGATTTTCCAACATCCACCCCTGAAGGGGATGAAACGGGGGTTCAAAGTTTGTATGGAAAAACAAGATTAGATAGTATTTTCTATTCGAAACTTCATACAAGTGCTCCAGTAAAAAATAAGTAAATACATGTTTCATGTTTTTTTTAATTCCACCCCTAAGAGGGTGAAATGGGGTAACAAAGTGTGAAAATCAATATTGTTTCGGATTCCGCTGAAATTTAGCATGCAGATAGTTATTACGGCGTTAGTTCCCTCTGAGAAAAGATTTTCCAAAATTCACCCCTTAAGGGGATGAAGCGGGGGTTCAAAGTTTGGATAGTTGTTTTATCCGACATTTCACACCAGTACTTCTGTTAATAAGTAAGTAAATACGAGTTTCAGACTTTTTCAAAATGCCACCCTAAGAGGATAAACTGGGGTAACAAAGTCTAAAAATCAATATTGTTTCGGATTGCGCTGAAATTCAAAATGCAGATAGTTATTATGACGTAAATATCGGCTCAGAAATGATTTTCTGAAAATTCCTCCCGGATACGGAACGGGGATTCAAAGTTTGTATGGCGAAACAAGATGGGATAAAGTACGTCATGTAGGATTTTTCTAAATGGGGTAGGTAGCAAAGTCTGTAAATTTAGATTTTTAGGGTTTATAAATATGAATCCCGAATTGCCTTAGTCACGCGATAACATGAAAACGGGTGAACCGATTTGGCTAATTCTTATTTGATGTGTTTAATGATAGAATCGTTTTTACAAAAGTAAAGTTTTAAGTAAATAAAAGAAGGTTTTAACGCGGGCGAAGCCGCGGGACACTTCTAGTATACAATAAAAACAAAAAAAATAATATAGTTGAAACACTAAAACAACCGACTTCAATGCCCCGCGAGTCAATTTCAGTAGCAAGTTTGAGATGTCATATCGTCATATCTCTGGAGATACAGTTTATCAGATCTCGATGAAATTACAATGGGACCTCGGAAACGTACCCTACCTATATCAAAAAGAATAATTCGAATCGGTTCCGAATTGACGGAGTAATTGCGTAACATACACAAAAAAAAACATACAGACGAATTGAGAACCTCCTTTGTTTTTTGGAGTCAGTTAGAAAAGTAAAAAATAATGTGTTACGTTAAACATACTGCGATTAAATAATCAATAACATAATTCAACGATTTGGTTCTAAACGATAATACCTGAATAAATTACACTCAATACCCATACATTAATCTACGTCATACCATCAATGAATAGTAGAGTTGAAGATTATCTTATATTCGAGCCGTCAAACACATGTTTCATTAAAATAAATGTGAATCTTCTTTTAATGAAAGTTGACTTCACAACGTCGACTAGAAAAAAGCTCATAGTCTTAAAACGGCTGAACGGATTTTCATGAATCAAAGATAAGAACACTCTCGATTAAGACCATAATCATAAAAACAAAAAACTAAATAACTAAATCAAAATGGGTTGATCCGTTTGGGCGCTATGACGCCTCCTATGGACACACTTATACAGATACACACATATACAGATACACACGTCAAACTTGTTATAAGTTCTGTTTGCGTCGGGGGTTAAAAATACATCTAACAAATTATATTGTTTACTCTTGTAACGTGTGGGAGCGGTGTTGTTACTGGGATACCACTATAATTAGGTGTACTTGAGTTTCTCTGCGAGGAAATTTTACTACCAGCAGTCGCCTCAAGGAACATAATCATGTTTCGATTAAATCATGTAATTAGTCTCTAATTAAATGTGTACAATTGTTCTACAAGAATGAACATATATTTTAGATACTAATAATGATAATTTATCTTATAATAATAGACGTACCATAGGGTATTATACTACTGTAGATACTTTGTAGTTATATTTTGTACAACATTTTGGTTACTTTATAAGGTTTCCTATTGATTGGATTTGGTTTCATAAAGGCTCCAGCGGCATCTACTCTCGAACTCAATACGATTCGTTTTCTTATCTCGAGATATTTTTATTTTAGCAGTATTTTTAACCAACATCCATAATAGGAGATCTTCAGTTCGAACTTTTTTATTTTATTTTGTTTGTCACTTTAGAATTCCGTAATTTATATACCGATTAGCGGCGCCCCGCGGCCTCGCCTGCGTTATAAAGTATCCAATGTCCTAATCCACTATTTAATTTTGGGAAACTTACTGCTAAACAATAGTAAAAATTAAAAGTTAGATTTTAAAGGTAGTTTACAAATTTCCACTAGCTATTTTAAGCTATTGCATAGTTTCTATCGCGGGCCTTGAGAGTGGAGACCGAATCCAGAAATTCCGTAACGAAAATAAAACCTAACACCCCTACGAACCTTATTTTTTAAGCCTTAGCGTGATAGAGATAAGGTCGTCTTTGGTTTCACACATCATTCAATTTAATGGTAAAACTTGATAAAATGAAACACTTGCGTGTGTTAATGGTGTACAACGCCATCTATTGGATTTTTAATTATATTACTGTATGTAATGCCTAACTACTAAAACTTGACGTACGTAAAAATGCAAAATGAAACACTTGCGTGTGTACAACGCCATCTATCGGATTTCATCCCCACTTCACATGTACGGGAGCTACCCTAACCGCTTATATACCCCTCGGACCGGCTAATTTTGATTTTGTCTTGTCGTTCCTTTTTCAAATATAAATTCCGAATTCTATTTTCAAATTATGTCAAGGGTGAACAAGTCCTCGGAACTTTACATAATTCCTCCTTGTTAAACACTCACTGCCTTCATACATATAGCCGTGACACAGATAGGTGTATAAGTATTTATCATTTATGTACAACAGTGAATATCTGTACTCTGTCTCTATCTCTAAATATGAATAAACAAATGCATTTATTAATGAAGAAAGTCACGAAAAAAATAGTGAAAGAAAATGAGTTAGTACTCTATATACATACATTTTATTATTATTAATTTGAAAGTAAATAATGATCCACAAGAATCCACAACAAAATATGGGACCACCATTGACGCGGTATTTTCCAGATATTTAGAAGATATCAAGTCTCAAACTTATGTTTCTTATTTCAGTTACCATAAACCTATAGTTTCAATGATACATATTCCTGAATAACCTTCATGTATTGTAAGATACTAAAAGTATTTTGAACAATATTAACTTCTCATATATTTGATAAAAGAAAAAAAAAATGTTTTCTTATCGGTCAACACACTCAAAAAGTGTAACTTGAATTAATATCAAAGAATAAAATAAAGTATTTTTTATACTGCATAAATAAAAAAAATGCTATGCAATAGCTTTACCGCGGCAGTCCCCGAGTGCCACACGTCTTTTTAGGGTTCCGTAGTCCTGACAAGGAGCCCTTATAGTTTCGTCATGTCCGTCTGTCTGTCTGTCCGAGGTTTTGTGAAGAGACCGTTAATACTAGAAAGCTGTAATTTTATGGGGGTATGTAAATAAATGACGCCGACAAAGTGCTGAAATAAAATTTTGAAAAACATTTTTTTTTAGTGAAGCTCCCCTATATGAGAAGTGGGGATGAATTTTTTTTCACCGTCTACCCCATCGTGTGGGTTATCATCGTTGAATAGGTCTTTTAGAATGACTTTCAGAGTTGCCTATACCATTTTTCGATTGAATGCTCCATTTACAAAATATTAAACTTTAAAGTGCAAATTTTTGTTTCAACAGGGCGTCCCCCCGCCCCTCTAAAAGCTAAACTGCGGGCTTGAAAAATCTGGAAAAAATCATGATAATAGCGCATTTCATGAACTTTAAAGTAAAATTATCGCGGTTAAGATAAATTTATTAGTTTAGCAGTTATAGTCGTTGAACTTGGGTGTAGGATAATTTTGTACCAAATACAAAATCCTTAGATTAAATCCTTTAAAGTGACAAAGACGGAGTACCTAGTTGCTTGTTTATAACGGGTAAAGACTTCCATTGAATAACAGGCTACTACGGAACCCTACACTGCGCGTGGTGCGACACGCACTTGGCCGGTTATTTCATTTTCATTTCAATTTCAAATAGGTAGTTTATATATAATATCAAAATAAGAATAACTAGATTCAAATTTAAGCTAAGCACTATGGAAAGAAATAACTTGCTTACTGGCTATCTTTATGCAAAATTTTAGCAAACAAACAAACAAATATACAAACTGACTTTCGTATTTATAATATTGGTGTAAATTGGTGTAATTTGATTGTTTATCATATCACCCACAAACGTATATTTACAACTGATACCCCGCGACTTCGTTCACGTACACCAAGAATTTAGTAGCCTATTTTCACCTTCAGCTATAAAGAACAATATTTCCTTGTTAAATTTCAGTAAGATCAGATCGTCCGTTTAGGCGAAGTTAACTAATAAACAGACGGAGTGGCATTGTTACAAACGTTTATATAAGATTAGTATGGATAGTATGGATTTAGAAGTCGTATTATATCAAATCGGTTAATAAATGTTTTGAGGTAACAAACAATACTACAATAGTAATAATTAAGATAGTTTAAAAACTAAAATAAATTATTTAAAAAAAAAGATAGAATAGAATAGAATAGAAAAATTCTTTGTTGTACACCAACTTAAAATGAAACAAACCGAAATTAAGCTACTTAAGTTACTAGAGGCAATACAATGGGCGGTCTTATCGCTTGAAGCGATCTCTGCCAGACAACCTTTGGATGGACAGAATTGTTAAAAGAAGTTGACGGTGGTACAATGCGTAACATGGTACTAAAGTGCGAAAATATAATCAAAATAAAAACAAACAATCAGAAATGCATAAGCATCATATACATGTATTTGCTAACCAATACAAAACAAAATATACATACACTTACATATCAGAATACTTATATAAACAAACTAGAAGTCCCCCGCGGCTACGCCCGCGTTAAAAACTCCTTTTATTTACTTAAAACTTTTCTTTTGTAAAAACGATTCTATCATTAAAGACATCAAATAAAAATTAGCCAAATTGGTTCACCTGTTTTCATGTTATCGCGTGACTAAGACAAATCAAACCCGAAAACCCAATAAAGCGCAATCCGAAACTATATTGATTTTCAGACTTTTTTACCCCAGTTCACTCTTTAGGGTGGCATTTTGAAAAAGTCTGAAACTCGTATTTACTTATTTATTTACAGAAGTACTTGTGTGAAATGTCGAATAAAATGACTATCCAAAATTTGAGCCCCCGCTTCATCCCTTGAAGAGTGAATTTTGAAAAATCCTTTCTCAGCGGATACCTACGTCAAAATTTCTATCTGGATGCAAAATATCAGCGCAATCCGAAACAATATTGATTTCAGACATTGTTACTCCACTTAACCCTTTTAGGAATAGAATTTCAAAAAGCCTGAAACACGTATTTACTCATTTATTTACTAAACTACTTGTGTGAAGTTTCGAATATAAGAGACAATCAATTCTTGTTTCTCCATACAAACTTTGAACCCTCGCTTCATCCTCTTCAGGGATGAATTTTGGAAAACCTTTCTCAGAGGGAACTAACGTCGTAATTAATAACTATCTGCATGCCAAATTTCAGCGCAATCCGAAACAATATTGATTTTTACACTTTATTACCCTATTTCACCCTCTTAGGGATTGTGGAATTACAAAAAAACCTGAAACACGTCTTTACTTATTTTTTTACTGAAGCACTTATGTGAAGTTTCGGATAGAAAAGACGATCTAATCTTGTTTCTCCATACAAACTTTCAACCCCCGTTTCATCCCCTTCGAGGGTTAATTTTGGGAAATCCTTTCAAAGAGGGATCTAACGTTGTAATAACTATCTGCATGCCAAATTTCAGCGCAATCTGAAACAATATTGATTTTACACTTTATTACCCCATTTCACCCTCTAAGGGGTGGAATTACAAAAAAACCTGAAACACGTGTTTACTTATTTTTTTACTGAAGCACTTGTGTGAAGTTTCGGATAGAAAAGCCTATCTAATCTTGTTTCTCCATATAAACTTTGAACCCCCGTTTCATCCCCTTAGAGGGTTAATTTTGGAAAATCCTTTCTTAGAGGGAATTAACGTCGTAATAACTATCTGCATGCCAAATTTCAGCGTAATCCGAAACAATATTGATTTTACACTTTATTACCCCATTTCACCCTCTTAAGGGTGGAATTTCAAAAAAACCTGAAACACTTGTTCACTTATTTTTTTACTGAAGCACTTGTGTCGAGTTTCGGGTAGAAAAAACTATCTAATCTTGTTTCTCCATACAAACTTTGAACCCCCGTTTCATCCCGTTCGAGGGTCAATTTTGGAAAATCCTTTCTCAGAGGGAACTACCGTCGTAATAACTATCTGCATGCCAAATTTCAGCGCAATCCGAAACAATATTGATTTTCATACTTTATTACCCAATTTCACCCTCTTAGGGGTGGATTTAAAAAAAACCTGAAACACGTGTTTACTTATTTTTTTACTGAAGCACTTGTGTGGAGTTTCAGATAGAAAAGACTATCTAATCTTGTTTCTCCATACAAACTTTGAACCCCCGTTTCATCCCCTTAGAGGGTTAATTTTGGAAAATCCTTTCTCAGTGGGAACTAACGTCGTAATAACTATCTGCATGCCAAATTTCAGCGCAATCCGAAACAATATTGATTTTCACACTTTATTACCCAATTTCACCCTCTTAGGGGTGGAATTAAAAAAAAACCTGAAACACGTGTTTACTTATTTTTTTACTGAAGCACTTGTGTGGAGTTTCAGATAGAAAAGACTATCTAATCTTGTTTCTCCATACAAACATTGAACCCCCGTTTCATCCCCTTAGAGGGTTAATTTTGGAAAATCCTTTCTCAGTGGGAACTAACGTCGTAATAACTATTTGCATGCCAAATTTCAGCGCAATCCGAAACAATATTGATTTTACACTTTATTACCCCATTTCACCCTCTTAGGGGTGGAATTCCAAAAAAACCTGAAACACGTCTTTACTTATTTTTTTATTGAAGCACTTATGTGAAGTTTCGGATAGAAAAGACGATCTAATCTTGTTTCTCCATACAAACTTTGAACCCCCATTTCATCCCCTTAAGGGGTGAATTTTGGAAAATCCTTTCTTAGTACACCCTTACGTACTAAGACAAATATACCCTCCAAATTTCAAGTCTCTACGACCAGCGGTTTAGGCTGTGCGTTGTCTGTCAGTGAGTCAGTGAGTCAGTGAGTCAGTGAGTCAGTCAGTATGTCAGGACAAAGATTCTTATAGTATTAGATATATTATATATATAAATAATCAATAATATATATGTATACATATTCTATACAAACAAAATATATACATATACCTATAGATAAAAATATATACTTAAAGTACAGAGTAAATATGTTACATACTATTAAGTGATAAATAGTGATTTTTCACCATATTTTTGAAGATTGGGAGTGATTGAGCTTTTCGTATATCTAAGGGAAGTGCGTTCCATAATCGTGCAGCTTGAACCGTAAAAGACTTGCCATAGTACTCAGAAGTATGTGAAGGAATTTTCAGAATAAGTGTGTCAGAAGATCTTAAGGATAGGGAATGTGACTGATGTAGGAATTTAAAACATTCTTTCAAATAATGAGGAGTGGAAGGGATAAAGAGTATGGAATATAGGAGAGAGAGGATGTGTGCATTCCGGCGCAAACGAATCGGTAACCATTTCAGCTTACTACGAAATTCTGATATCTGAGATGTGGTCAAACTTGCGAAGGCCATAGATAAATCTAACGCAGAAGTTCTGTAAACGTTCCAGTTTATTCAGCTGGTCTTCGGTTAAGTCGAGGTATGAGACGTCGGCATAATCAAGTATTGGGAGTAACAGGGATTGAGCAAGCGCAATTTTGGTGGATATTGGCAGGAAATTGCGCAACCTCCGAAGGGAAAATGCTGCAGCAAAAAGTTTGCGACTAACTTCAGCCACCTGAGGCACCCATGTAAAATCGCGGTCTATATAAATGCCTAGGTTTTTACCGTGTCACAGACTTTCAAAACTGTTCCATCAAAAATGAATTGCGGCAGGCGAAACCAATCTATTTTGGAAACCATTCTTGAACTACCTATGATAATGATTTGGGTTTTCGCCGGATTAATGCTGAGACCATAAGAATATATAATATATAGAATATAGATAGATAGATAGATAGATAAACACTTTATTTGCACACCAATAATACAGAAAATACTTAAGGTAACAGACTTATTCTGACTCACCGACTTCAAATAGATAAGTGGGTAGCGCTTATAATAATTATATTAAGTAATTTATTTTTCGCTTTTGAGTGCCTGTTTGTGGTTATGAAGTCGGTTTTATTTTTTTTGGAAAATAATTTATTTTACCCATTTTAGTGCAAAACAAATTTTAATTAAATTAAGTGCAATTATAAAATTTCGTATCTGGGCCGTTATAAACTGACAGATATATACTTTGTGAAAATTTCAAGTATGTACCTATTACGGTTAAGAAGATACAGATCTGTAAAGTGCGCAAATATAGACACACAGATGGACGGACGGATGAACGGACAGCAAAGTCTCAGAAAGTATTCATTTTCATTCACTAAAAAATTGACTTTAAATGCCGCGCTAATGAAAATATCCACTAGTCATAATGATGTCATCAAGGTATCAAAGGACAATGTCCAAAATGGCCCTGTGCAATAAAAGCATCTGACACACACGATCATTAATTGTATATTTTATTACAATAATTCCAAATACTTTTGTAACACGGACTAGTTGTATTCCAAAATGAATATTAAAAAAACATATAGACGAATTGAGAACCTCCTCCTTTTTTGTGAAGTCGGTTAAAAAGTATTATTTGCGATGCCGCCATATGGCCGCCACCTTCGCCAAACGTCATATCATGTCAAAAAATATTAGGTATGCTCACGTTGCACCCTAACAAGACTTTGCCCGGTAGAACATTCATATGAAGACAAATGAATTCTCCCCACCTTTGTTTCTATCTCGCTCACAGTTACCTGAAGAATATCTGTCAAAAACCAAAATCAACGTGAAGAAAGATGTAAAAACATTATTCAATGTCATATTTCTTAGTCTTCAAAAGTATATGCAATAGCAACCTCAATTACCTGAAGAATATCTGGCAAAAACCTAAATCAACGTGAAGAAAGATGTAAAAACATTATTCAAGGTCATATTTCTTAGTCTTCAAAAGTATATGCAATAGCAACCAACAAGAAGAGTCCCAAGAAGATTATACACAATTGTATAATCTTCTTGGGACTCTTCTTCTAAAACCAGTACTTTCTCCTATGTTTGAGGTATTTATCTCCATATCTCTGTAGATACTAATCAGATCTCGATGAAATTAAAATGCGACCACCTCGGAAACGTACCCTACCTATTAAAACATAATCATTTGAATCCGTTCACAATTGACGGAGTAATCGCGTAACGATTGTGAGATTCAAATTACGTATTACGAAATTCAACCGTATACCAACGTAATACGATTGAATTTCGTAGTACGAAATTTGAATCTCACCGCGGATTCCGCTATCGAGATAGCTTACAGAATAGCCTAGCAGATCTCGATGAAACTACTATGGGAACACCTCGAAAACGAACCCTGCCGATTAAAAAAATAATCATTCAAATCGGTTCACAATTGACGGAGTAATCTCGTAACATACACACAAAAAAAACATACAGACGAAATGAGAACCTCCTTCTTTTTGGGAAGTCGGTTGAAAATACAGCAGAATTAAGAAACTTCTCTTTATTGAAGTCAATCAAAAGAGGCCATCTATTAAGAATCAAAGATAAAACGCGATAAACTTTTACTGTTTCTTATATTTTACGATTTATCAAACAAAGTAACGACAGAATTGTTACTTTACAAAAACATTCCAGTTTCATAGTTAAATTAATTGGTAAGTGTGGTACCGCCCCAGACAGACTAGCAGAACTCCTAACACTTCAAATTACAGAACGACACTCTAGAAATGATCCATTCCTAAGAATAGAAACAAGCCATTTCAAACAAATCAAACCCTATTTCTACATTCGCTACCCAAACATATAATTATGTATATATTAATATATGAGCGATGCTTGGCTTTAACTATTATTTCTTCCTTCCACGTATATTTGTTCTCATATTATATACTTTGGTTCCTTTGTATTCTTTAATAGAAGGCACTGATTTGCCTCCACTTGATTAAACTTTGCAAAGTTCTATTGTTGAAACTATGTCCCCCGCTTCAGTTGGGGTTTACGTACAAACAGTTTATTAATCTGTAGTCGGTTGGTACTCTCTTGGGATTCCATTGGGATTAGATAGAACGTTTGTTTATGGATGCTAGGTAAATAACGTTGTCTTTTCTGTGTTGTGTTAGTAATTTTCTCGTTGTATTCAACTCCTGCATGTGGAGAAATAATTCAAAGGTTGCGGTTTCAGGGCGTATAGTGTGTATCCATTATAATCTAGTCCTACGTCCGACTTGTATATACTGCTCGGAAAAGCCCAGAACATGGCAATAGAAATGGCAGAAGTTTGTAAAGATAATAAAATACCTCTGCGCATTCTTATAGTCAAAATGGTTCGTGGTCATCGGTTCTCCGTACCGTAAGAACGCTGACTATGCGTTTCTCTGGCCGTCCGAAGAACAAGCAAAAGCATATTGAATTCAATTTCCGCGTAATAAATCAGCACAGGTTGTGAAAAAGGTTTGGTATGTTTTTTAAAATAGTCGATAAGAATTGCGCTTAGCTTTAACTGTATAGTTAGTTCACAGTGGATGATCTCTTCCCGTTTAAAATTTAGACCGAAAAGAAAGCTTCTTTCTTATCGAATGTTGTACTGGCATGTCAGTCAGTCTTACAGAAGTCCTTTTTAGGGTTCCGAACCCAAAGGTTACCAACGGAACCCTATTACTGAGACTCCGCTCTCCGCCTGTCTGTCTGTCTGTCTGTCTGTCCGTCTGTCACCTGGCTGTATCTCATGAACCGTGATAGTTAGACGGTTGACTTTTCACAGATGATGTATTTCTGTTGCCGCTATAATAACAAATACTAAGAACAGAACAAAGTTAAAAATTAAAGAAAAGTTTTAAAAAAGTTTTTTACGATAGCGCAGCGCCATCTAGCTGGCATCAAAGATCATTATCGTCTTTACCTTAATCTGCATCTCGGAAGCGGCTCCAACGATTAAATAAAATATAGTATACCTACAGGGGATTTCGGGGCGATAAATCGACCTAGCTAGGAGTCATTTTAAGAACATGTTATTTTATTCGTGTTTTCAATAATCAACTTTATTGATAATCAACTTAAAATATGACTCTTCCCGACATCTATTGGCGAGTAGAAGTACTCTGTCGGTAAAGCAGTTACTTGCTCTCAATTAAAAAAAAATGTATTATTATTCGTCGATAGATGTCGGGAAGAGTCATACGTGTCTGTTTAAGTGGCAAAAAATACCGAGCATAGTTTGGTCAACCAGATATTTAATAATATTATTTACTACAATTACTATTACTACTATTACTATTACTAATATATAATACTATTCTACCTTTGTGTTAACGTTTACTTAGTTGGTGTTAGAGGTTCGTTAGAAATTCGATAGATGGCGTTCGGAACCCTCCGTGTGCGGGACAATAGTCTGACTGGCACTTGGCCAGTTTTATTTTATGATATAAGGTAACAGGACAAGCACGATGCTCGCCGGTAAGCGATGACGCCTACCTATTACAGACACAGCGGCATGCAACATTCTGGACTGCCAGAACCATGCATGTCACTGCACTGCGCCTGTTACCTTGAGACACAAAGATATTAAGTCTCACATACCCTGTAATTTCACTAGACACCTTGCCATTTCAATCGAAAAACATTCCTATTTTACGGCTGAAAATAAATTAGCAAAGTGGTGGTACCGCCCCAGGCGGACTAGCAGAAGTCCTACCACTAAAGAAGTCCTATAACTACTGGGTAACTATACAGAAACGTGAATGATTTTGGTAGCGAGATTTATTCGTAGCCGCCAATGACAGTTACGGACAAAGTTTTCGTGTTAGAACTTTAACTGAACGGAAATTTACAGCGCTTAGTACAGAATCGTGTTTTCGAAATATAAATTGGACTCATTACTATTTTTTTGTTAGAATCATTCATAATTACTGATTATGAATGATTCTTCTTATGAATGGTTTTACAGTTTTATAAAATCGTTTGGTTATAATAATATGTTTATAATTCATCCTCGATGTTGGAGGAAGATGTAGCGACTAGTAACGAGCCTTTTCTAACACGAATGCGCTAGAAGATTAGAAGCACGGAACACTGTTAATTCTTGCAGTGGTAGAACTTCTGCTAGTCTACATGGGGTATATAATATATTACAAGGTATATGAGCAAAATTTCGGACAAAATACAGACTTGCATGCCTAAAACAGTTACTGAGAGTGTATAGAAGGAGAAGAATACCGATTAGTTTGTAAACTATACTATCTATACTAATATTATAAAGAGAGAACATTTGTATTTTTGTATGTTTGTAATGATTTGGCTCAAAAACTACTAAAACGATTTAAAAAATTCTTTCACTAATACATATAATGGACTTTCGGAATGAAAATAGGCTATATATTATCCCGTTTAAATCAAAGGTACATTCGTGGAGACCTAATTTGCAACCTAAGTCGGCAAAAAAACGGTCGAAAAAACACGTTTCTTACGAACGCTGCTTAATTGAAAATAGATAGAAGAATATTTTCTATGCAAGAGTTGTACAACTTAATAAGACCTACAAAAAAGTCCGCGACAGCATATGTCTATCTCTTAAGGTTGACTCACAGTAACCATTTTAATCTTAAAATTTTTGTTAAAAAATATTACATAACTTCCAAGGCTATTTTCAAGTATATAGTATTAATCCTTATCCAAATAATTACGTTAATTAGCTTGGCCACATATTATAGATTAAAATTGTCCCTTACAGTATATAATTCAAATGAAAACTCTAAAAGATATCACGAATTTCACATACACGCATCGCAAAATTCATGAAATATTTGCAGTGAAACCACAGATTAGGTCATAGTTACTTCGAAAATATTATTATAAGCTTAGCTATGCTGTAGATCCCCACCGATCACAATCAATTTGAAGTCAATATAGTATAAAAATATGATCTAATGTGTAAAATAATATTCATCTATATATATATAATAATATAATATTTTAAACCACCCCGACTGATCTATGTATACCTAATCTTTTCATTAAAAGCATTCCAATGACTCTAAACACGACAATTAAAATCTGAGCTGTAAGTTGGTGAGGATTTGAGTATTCTGTAGAGTCCATCACAATCAATTTGAAGTCAATATAGTATAATAATATGATCTATTGTGTAAAATAATATTCATCTATATATATAATAATATAATATTTTAAACCACCCCGACTGATCTATGTATACCTAATCTTTTCATTAAAAGCATTCCAATGACTCTAAACACGACATTTAAAATCTGAGCTGTAAGTTGGTGAGGATTTGAGTATTCTGTAGAGTCCAGGAGATGTCCCAGCATCAGGTCAATGCTTCCATGTTCTTACAATATCGTTGAAGAAGAAGATTTTCGAATTGATCAGACCTATGAAAGTTGATTTCATAGCGCAATTAACTAGAAAAAAGCTCATAGTTTTATAACGATTGAACGAATTTTTATGAATCAAAGCTAAGAAAACTCTCGATGAAGACATCTATCAAACAAAAAAAAAACTATGAATAATAAAAACAAAATCGGTTCATCCGGTTGGGTGCTAAGATGCTACAGACAGACACACAGATACACACGTTAAACGTATATCACCCCTACATTTTGCGTCGGGGAACGCCGTAAGGTTACGGCGGCAGATGTTCTCCTTGGTTCTCATTTACTGTTTTCAGATTTTTTCCTTTATGTTTGTTTCAAGACTTTGCTTCTTGCCAAATTTCATCATTCTAGGTCAACGGGAAGTACCCTATAGTTTTTGATGCCCTTGTAAAATCCCATTGTAAAATATACGAAAACTAGAAGTGCCCCGCGGCGTCACCCGTGTAAAAATCTTCTTTAATTTAAAACTTTTCTTTCGTTAAAACTTTTCTATGATAAATACACATAAAAAATAGGGTCCCGTTTTACCCTTTGGGTACGGTACCCTAAAAAAAAAAGCCAAATCGGTCCACCCGTTATCAAGTTATCGCGTGACAAAGGAAATTGGAATTCATTTTTATAAAACCCGTATACCCATATTGATTTTCAGACTTAGCTACCCAACTTCACCCTCTTGTTTTTCCATACAAACTTTGAAACCCCGATTCATCCCTCTAAGGAGTGAATCTTTGAAAATCCTTCTTAGCAGATACCTTATAGATTATAATGTTATAATAGCTACCTGCATGCCAAATATTAGCGCAATCCGAAACTATTTTGATTTTCAGACTTTGTTACCCCTTTTCACCCTCTTAGGGGTGAAATTTCAAAAAAGCCTGAAACACATATTTACTTAATTATTTACTATTATTTATTTATGTACTTGTGAAGTTTCGAATAAAAAAGACTATCTAATCTTACACGTACACCTCTACGTATTAAGACAAAATGTACCCTCCAAATTTCAAGTCTCTACGACCAGCGGTTTAGGCTGTGCGTTGTCTATAAGTCAGTCAGTATATCAGGATAAAGATTCTTATAGTATTAGACTAGAAGTGCCGCGCGGCTTCGCCCGCGTTTAAAAATTATTTCATTTACTGTACTTTATTTTTCTTTCGTAAAACTCTTTTCTATTTAAAAACACGTCATAAAAGAATGAGGCGGTGAATCCGTTTTCAAATTATTGCGTGACACAGGAATACATTTTTCTAAAACCCAAAACATTCTATTGATTTTCAGACATTGTTACCCCACTTTACCGTCTTAGGGCTGAAATGTAGAAAAAAAGCCTGAAACATGTGTGTACTTATTTATTTACAGAAGTACATGTGTGAAATTTTGAATAAAAATTACTAACTAATCTTGTTTCTCCATACAAACTTTGAACCCCCGTTTTATTCCCTAAAGGGGTGAATTTTGAAAAATCCTTTCTTATTACACACACACCACCTTCTTACACCCTTATGTACTACAACAAATATACCCTTCAAGTTTCAAGTTTACTCTACGATCAGTGGTATAGGGCTGTGCGTTGTCTCTAAGTCAGTCAGTGTGTCAGGACAAAGATTCTTATAGTAATGAAATATGCGACTTAAACAGTGACAGATGGACAGAAAGACAGATAGAATGACAACAAAGTGATCTTATAAGAGTTCCTTTTTCCTTTTGAAGTACGGAACCCTAAAAAAAGCAAGTTGCACCGATGCCACGTAGAGTGGGATAAAGATAGAATGATGATAATGATGATATGCGGTGCCTGATAGTCAGAAAAGCTTCTACTAGCGTAAAAGAACGCTATATTGAGCTGACAACCTGCAAACACAAAACCTAACCCCATATTCTACAACAAAAACAAACAAAACCACGCATAGTGTCCTTGAAACCAATACATTATAGAAATCATTTCTTTTAAATCTACCGCTATGCTTTCGTCAAAATCTTTATAATTACGACAGTAAATCAAACTCTTTTTACGCGCTTCTCATTACAACCACATTATACTAATTCGTCAAACGTATATTCATTCATTATAATGTAAGTTATATGCATGCTCCTTTTTAGTGCTGTTACGTATCACGTTTGCTCTTATTAACACGGCATTCTATGGCTTCCAATTAACACCAATTCAGCCAAACGGTTCGTACTAAATTCTGAGATAGATCCTTAATAATATCCCGTCCTCATTCGCTGTCTGCATCGGAAACGTTACTGGTATGCAAAATATGGAAACTCAGCTGGTATATAATATGTCAGGCATCAGTTTGATGTCTGTAGGTGACCTAAATTCGGTAGGTCCCTCTAAGTTATTTAAAACTAGTGGCAGTTCAGAACTCTGATGAATTTCAAATGTGGGTTTATGATATCTGCCATAGTTTAGAATTTAGATTAGTCGCAGATTAAATGAGACCGTTGGATATGTTGTCAGATTATATCTAGGCACATTGCTTATCATAAGTATAATGCATTTATGCAATGCGTATTATCATATATGAAAATACGTTTATGCAATGCGCATAAAAATTCTAAATACCACTAAGTATATTGAGTGGAATTTCTGAAAATGAAGTGATAGGTATCTTATCTAACAACTTTATTTTCAGAAAGCATGCACAAGAATTATTAAGTGTATAATATTATTTGGACTTTTATTTATGCTGTGGTACAATACATATTTCATAATGAATTACAGTATATAATATACTTAAGTATCTATGATAACTTAATGTTATGTGAACACTAACTTATGTACTTATTAAATCTTCCCAAATATATAGAACACAGCTTGATCGGAAACTGTGGACTATAAATATTTTTCTTAATCTTGAAAGCTTTTCTAAGTAATACTTAGATTATGCTAAAAGCAACCTCAAGTATAAGCTAATAATGTAGATATCAAGTTAAAGTTTAAGCACGTGCCGGCGCCGGTGAGCCCATATTTTGCGTAGCTCTTAAGGAGTGCTCAAAGCAGCTAAGTAAAAATCAAGTACTTTAAAAGTTTTCATCGCATTGCCTTTCTGCCCTTTAAGTTACAAGAGCTTTTTCTTCTGAGAGCTAGCTCGTTGAATTCTTAGAAAAATTAAAACAAACAAGCTAGGCTTATGTTTAAATTTAAGTTGTTCTTGTACGTGATTAACGCACTTGGATACCGATCGGAGACAATTATACAAGTCAAAACTACTTTATTAAATTAAACTTCTTGGTTTATATAATATATATATTAATTTACCACTTTCTTTCTCTAATAAAGTAGGGGACTATTTCATTACAGAAAGTGGAGCCTATACTTTGTCGAAAGTAAACAATATATTGAGTCGGCGAGATCTGGTAATGGAATGCAAAGTGCATTTGTTTGTAGGAATCCAACACTTTCTTTTAAAAGCATAGCATTTTCTCGCAGAAACTGAATGGAATTGTGTTGGTATTGTGATACTCTGAAGTCTTTTTAGGGTTCCGTTCCGAAGGGTACTAACGAAACCCTATTACTGAGAGTGCTGTCCGTCCCTCCGTCCATTTGTCCCACTGTCAGAGGGCTGTTTCTCCTAAACTGTGATAGGTAGACACTTGCATTTTTCACAAAGATAGTAACTATAGCCACAATAACAAAAAAAATACTAGAAAAATAAAAATCGAACGCATTGTAACTTACCAGCATTTTTTTATATATCTTATCTCACCTGTTGGAATAATGCGATGATATAGTCGAAGATGACTAATTTAATAGCCTTTAAACGCTAGCTTATAAACTTGAGAGGGAACGCGGGGTGCACTTTTCCATACAAATGTATTCCTCCGTTTCCTCCCTGGAAAATTCTTCTAGAGAAAAAATTGTTTCTAGAAAGATTCAAAGTCTGCTGTAGCTACGCACCTATAATTTTTTTTTTGTTGATCAGACAATTGTAAATAGAAATATGACCCTTCATAAATTTGAAAGAGGAGATTAGAAGGCGTATATTTCTTTTTGCAATTGGTTGGCCAAAAAAGCATATGATAGGGGGCGTAACTACAGCAGTCCTTGATATATTGTAGAAAAAAATTTTGCTCTAGAAGCAATTTCCAAGGAGGAAACGGGAGAATTTGTGTGGAAAACTGCAACCCACGTTCCCTCTTAAATAATGCAAATAAAGATCGTTTACAAAACGAAAAAACCCGACTTCAAATGCCGCGTTAGTATTTTATGGTACCAAGTTTGAGGTGGTTGTTTCTCTAGAGATACTCATTAGATCTCAATGAAATTAGAATGTGACTAAAAGGAAAGATACTCCAAAAAACCCATTAGTAGAAATACTTTTCCAACACATTTGCTCAAAAAATGCATTTACGAAGCCTAAATACATTGTTCGAATATTAAAAATTACGCACCATACAACGGAGCGTGCTTATCCTTTCGGTTTATTTTAATTTCCGTAAAACCAACATAAGAATTTCACCAAAGAGTTTCACATTGTGAGAATAAATATAAGCTGAATGTTAGAACCTCCTTAAAAGCCCTAATACGTTTGCTAAATACTAATAAATGCTTGCTAAATACGTTTGTCACACTTAGTACTAAAAAGTAAATAGGACGAAGGAAAAACTTAAGCACGACTTTTGGGCAAATTTTGAAAATGTCAAAGATGCGCGTGCGCACATAGTTTCGATTTTATCCAAATAAGACTATAACCCTTTTTCAAAATTTAGATTAAATTAAATTAAAGAAATTACGAAATTTAATTACGAAAGATGTAGTTCTCATTTTTACTACACGAGGCGCCATTTACAACTTCGCGCCATTTTCATATTGGAAACGTCAAAAATTGTTTCGACTTTTTTATTATTCGATTTGTGTTTGTTTTTTTGGAAATGTGTTGAAAGACGGTGTATGACACACGTGCGGATATTGTTTTTTTACAAAGTCTTGACTATGGTAAACCCTCAACTTCGTCATGGGCTTACAACTTACCGCACTAGTATTATAAACAATTATTACCATATTATTGCTTACAGAAAAAATAGTATATTCATGTAAATTATAATTTTGGGGTTTTAAACTGGTATTAGTCTTATTTGGATAAAATCAAAACTATGTGCGCACGCGCATTATTACATTTTAGAAAATTATCCCAAAACCAAAAATCATGCTTAGGTTATTTTTACTGGCGTGTTATTTTAAGGTCCTACTTTTAAAGACATTTTATCTATCTAATAGAAAACTATAATAAAATCACGCTGAACTATATTTTTAAATATTTGTACATGAAACATTATATTGTTCATGGTAAACATTTTTAACCGACTTCACAAAAAAGGAGGGACAAAAAAGGTTCTCAATTCGTCTGTACGTTTTTTTTTGTGTATGTTACGCGATTACTCCGTCAATTGTGAACAGATTCAAATGTTTCTTTTTCTAATACGTAGGGTACGTTTCCGAGGTGGTCCCATTTTAATTTTATCGAGATCTGATTCGTTTCTTCAGAGATATGGAGATAAATACCTCAAAAATGGGAGAATGTACTGGTTTTAGAAGAAGAGTCCCAAGAAGATTATACACAATGAAGGTTGCTATTGCATATACTTTTGAAGACTAAAAAATATGACCTTGAATAATGTTTTTACATCTTCACGTTGATTTTGGTTTTTAACCCTCGACGCAAAACGAAGAAGTGTTATAAGTTTGACGTGTGTATCTGTGTGTCTGTCATCATGGCATCGTAGCGCCCAAACGGATGAACCGATTTTGATTTAGTTTGGTTTGTTTGATAGATGTCTTCGCCGAGAGTGTTCTTAGCTTTATTTCATGAAAATCTGTTCAGCCGTTTAAATATTATCAGCTCTTTTTTGGTTAAAAAAAACTACGATAGCAACTTTCGTAAGCTCGTAGTGCTTTGACCGCGGACATCAATAAATCAAAATGGTGCTGTCGCAGTATCTTGTTACTTCAATGATATTGCAATAATATGGTAAGCTTGATCTAATTCTGAGATATCTCCTTGGAATGGTCTCAATGTACATATGCTTTGATTATAAACTCAGATTACATATACAAATCAGTTGAGGGTGGTTTTAATTTTTTGAATTTAAGTATTATTGACAGATTTTCTTACGGTCTGTGAGCGAGATAGAAACAAAGGTGGGGAGAATTAATTTGTCTTCACAGGAATGTTCTACTGGGCAAAGTCTCGTTAATGTGCAAAGTTTTTGAGCATACCTAATATTTTTTGACATGACATGACGTTTGGCGAAGTTGGCGGCCATATCAGTCCCGCGACACTGCATACATAATTAAATAACTCAGAATTATGAACGTACTCTGTACCAATCAACACTGCAAAAATAATTTTATAAGCATAATACCACAGATTATATAGTAGTTACGTAAATAATACCTTCCGTTGTTAGGTTGGCTACACAGTGCTTTCATAATTCGGGTATTATCAATGTAGGGAAGTGCCAACTCTTATATACTATCCAATAGACTTGGCTGGCACCGACTTCAAATAGATAAGTGGGTAGCGCTTATAATAATTATATTAAGTAATTTATTATTCGCTTTTGAGTGCCTGTATGCGGTAATTAAGTCGGTTTTATTTTTTTTGAAAAAAAATTGTTAATATAGGGTAATAAAGTATTATTTGGTATATACAAAATAAATTCCACAAAATATCTATTATTAACATACTTTTTACCATATCTGTGCTTACGTGCGAAATAATATTATTTATTTAAACTATACGCATAGGCGGCGTCCTTTGAGATCTCACGAATATGTAATCATCTTGTTAATATATCAAGAAGCGGGTCTGAGATTTCAAATACATTATTTATTACGACAGGTATGTAGTTAAATTTATTCGAAAGGAGTAGGCAACATTGGGGTTCATAAACGATGCGTACAACATTGGAGTTTATAAACGGTGCGTACTACGCGGGCGCTACGGGGCGCTCGTAGCGGTCTAACGAGAAACCACGCGACGATTTTCGGTTTACCAGCTGGCCACATGTCATTCAAAATCAAAACGTGCGTGACGCGACAACCGAAATATTTCCAGGTGACTTTTTTACGCAACCTTTTTCAATATTTAAATAAATACATTGCCTGTTTAAAGCACTTTTCAACCGCCTTTCAAAAAGGGCGAGGTTTGTCTGTACGTTTTTGGTATATATATTACGCGATTACTCCGTCAACTGTGACCCGATTCGAATGATTCTTTTTTAATTGGTAGGGTACATTTTCAAGGTAATTCCATTGTAATTTCATTGAGATCTGATCAGTATCTCCAAAGATATAGAGGTAAACACTTCTAACTTAGTATAGAAGATGACTAGCGCGGCATTTGAAGTCGGTTGTTTTCGTTTTGTAAACGATCTTCAATTAGCACAATAAGTATACTTGTACTTGAATAAATTTATTAAATGAAAAAAATTACGCTTACCCAAAGGAATACAAACTTAATAAAATGCTTTATTTTTTACATGTCCAACGAACTTGATGCAAACTTTTCAAGGATAGTAACTATGCAAAAAAGTTATACCACAAAATAATAAAAGTTTGGCGCTACTGTATTAACCCTTCTATTTTATTTATTGCGTCTCTTTCCAGCCCGTGACTCTTTCCTGCTTTGGTGCGCATGCGTAGCGCAATGAACGAGAGCTGCCATTTTCAATACCATTACACTTAGCCTGTGTGTTCTGAGCATATTTAGAGTGATATTACCAATTTTAGGAGAGAAAAATGTAGTTTTGCTCTCTAATTTTCTTAGTTTCCATACTGAAATAAGGGCAGTAACTTATTGAATTATTTTGGATCACTTTTCCCTCCAATTTTGGCTTAGAATGAGTGGAGTGAGATAGGTATAAGATGCCATGTATATTAAACATGCGCAGGATCGTGGTAGATCGATTCTACCATTATCTATGCGCTTGTGCTACCGCTCTAAACGCGCATCTGTACGCGCATCATGATCTAAGCATCGTCGTGGGTAACTTCGAATTTTGTTCACTTTAGTATCTTAAAAGAGGCCAGGTGGCGTGCACGTCGCTTTTCTGTCGCAAACAGCTGACGCGATCGCGCGTAACTTTGCCGCGTTTCTATAACAGTATTTCTAACTTTAAACCGTTTTTACATGTAATAACCAAACTAACTTATTAGCAGGTAAAAAAGAAGTACGCATAACGATAATACTGCTTTGTTTTTGAGGATTGTTTTGATGTTTTGACGCAACGACTGTTGTCCTGGAAACTTGACACATGCGTCGGTGCATCTCTAGTGATAATAACTGTCAGATTAAGTAAACAAGTAAAACAAAGAGTAACATAATATATACTGACTAAGTAAAAGCTACGATAACATGTAGACCAAGTTTATGATCTTATACTTTTTATGAAAATTTCTGTATATATCTATTCTAAGCAGTAAGTTAGAAACTCAGATATTTTGCCAAACAAATTATTAATTCTATGATTGCCATTAGGTATCCTTTTTTTTACGATGTAAGAGTAAATTAAAGAGTATTTATAAATAATTGTGTTGCATTAAATTAATAAAGCATGGTAGGTTGATTGTCACTTCAAACGTTTTGTTTTCGTACAATTGCACACAAAAATTAACAATATTTTAATCTGTGAATTTATAAGTATTTTAATATAACAGTCATGACAATTTTAAATTGAACTATATTTTATCTTTTACTAGATTTTGCTATACTTATTTGATACAGATTTTATTTATTTAGGTTATTGCCCACTGAAAATCATAAATAAAATAATTATGCTTAAAATTTTATAATAATGGGCCTCGTCATGATGTATGAATATATTTGCGTAAAAAAAATGTATTTGTATTATATGCACAGCCGTTTTTGTACCTGAATCGGACACCTAGCGCTATCTAGCGAGGGGTCTCTCAGACTATCATTCATTCAGTTAATTTCAGTTTTACTTACTTCACTCGCTTTTTCCTAGATGGCGTGGAGAGCTAAAACATATATAAATATGCTGTAACACGTTGTTACAAGCAAGCGTTTTTGTAAATTTAGACTACGCACTGTATATACTAAAAAGTTGATACTTAAAGACCAATTTACTAACCAAAACCGATAGGAATTTAAAATTTTATCTAAATGCGTTAGTCTTCTAAATAATGTTGCTATAATCACTTTTATCAGAATAATATACCTAACTACTCAATGAAAAATATGTGTAGGATACATGCCTAAAAAAAGTTAAAAAAAAGTTAATAATTAACAAACCTTACTTCCACACTAAAAAAAAAATTTTTTTCGAATGAATGCGTGAGATTTTTGTAGGTGGAAACCTCTGTGACTCGCTCATTTTCCGAATTGATATGTTTAAAGTTTCCGATCGGTGAAGCTAACACGAGTTTCTATCGTCAGTGCTCATATACTAACTAGACTAGAAGTACCCTGCGGCTTCGCCCGCGTTAAAACTTCTTTTATTTACTTAAAACTTTTCTTTTCTAAAAACGATTCTATCATTAAAGACATCAAATAAGAATTAGCCAAATCGGTTCACCCGTTTTCATGTTATCGCGTGACTAAGGAAATTCGTGATTCATATTTATAAAACCCGAAACACCCAAATTTTCAGACTTTGTTACCTACCCCATTTTCGAAAAATCCTACAACACGTACTTTATCTCATCTTGTTTCGCCATACACATTTTGAATGCACGTTCCGTATCCGGGAGGAATTTTTAGAAAATCCTTTTTGAGCGGATACCTACGTCATAATAACTATCTGCATTCTAAATTTCAGCGCAATCCGAAACAATATTGATTTTTAGACTTTGTTACCCCAGTTTATCCTCTTAGGGTGGCATTTTGAAAAAGTATGAAAATCGTATTTACTTATTTATTTACAGAAGTACTTATGTGAAATGTCGAATAAAATGTCTATCCAAACTTTGAACCCCCGCTTCATCCCCTTGAAGAGTGAATTTTTAAAAATTTTTTCTTAGCGGATAACTAAGTCAAAATAACTATCCCCATGCCAAATTTCAGCGCAATCCGAAACAATATTGATGTCAGACTTTGTTACCCCACTTCACCCTTTTAGGGGTGGAATTTCAAAAGAGCCTGAATCACGTATTTTCTTACTTAAGTACTTGTGTTAAGTTTCGAATATATAATACTATCTTATCTTATTTCTCCATAGAAACGTTGAACCCCCATTTCATCCCCTTCAGGGGTGAATTTTGTAAAATTCTTTCGCAGAGGAAACTATCGTCGTAATAACTATCTGCATGCCAAATTTCAGCGTAATCCGAAACAATATTGATTTTCACATTTTGTTACCCCATTTCACCCTCTAAGAGGTGAAATTTCAAAAAACCTAAAACACGTATTTTCTTATTTTTTTACTGGAGCACTTGTGTGAAGTTTCGGATAAAAATACTATCTAATCTTGTTTCTCCATACAAACTTTGAACCCCCATTTCATCCCTTTAAGGGGTGAATTTTGGAAAATCCTTTCTTAGTACACCCTTACGTGCTAAGACAAATATATCTTCTAAATTTCAAGTCTCTACGACCAGCGGGTTAGGCTGTGCGTTGTCTGTCAGTCAGTCGGTATGTCAGGACAAAGATTCTTATAGTATTAGAAAATGTGATCATTAGTATGAAATTGGATAGATCAGTGCCCCTGTCGTGCTACATGAAACCATAGAAAAGATAATAATACTACGTGTAAAACGGACGCTCTGTTCCCCCAAATTGACTCAAAATTACTTAGGTATACATACTTACATTAGTTTGAGAACTTAGTTATTATGTTTAGTTAAAAACTCAAAACAATTACAAAAATATATACAATGGTATACTAACAGTAGTTTAAGAACTTCGTTATTAAGGTTAAATAAAAAGTTTACTTATTTTTTGCTTTTCAGTTTTTTCGGCGGTTTAATTTATTGTTAAAAAGTTTTATTTTATAATTTTTTGAGGCCATTATCTACTATGTTAAAAGCAGGCGTCATTGCTTACCCCTGGCCTAGACAAACGTTATATAGAACATTTATGCTCTATAATAATAATAAAAATATTTTAAGATCACTTAAAAAACTAAAAAAACCAACATCCAACGTCACGCTTGTCAATTTCAATACTAGTTTGAGTTGAGGTGTTTATCTTCATATCTCTGGAGATACTGAACATATCTCGATGAAATTTAAATGGTACCACCTGTAAAATACCATCATCATCATAATCAGCCGGTATCAGTCCACTGCTCGACATATGCCTCTCTCAAGACACGCAACTGAGCCCGATTTTCGGCTATTTGTTTTTTCCAGTGTTTGTTGACATAAGTTGATGATATGATAAAATCATCAAAATAATGATACTTTTATCCATTATATTTATTGATTTATTCAAAACGGTTCGACCGATTTCGTTAAAATTTAAATGGAACCCCCTTGGGGTGTTCCTTTCCAAGAATTATCAAAATCAGACTACTCTACTTATGCGTGGTCATACATTAAAAAAAATATATACACGTCGACTTGATAACCTCCTCCGTTTTTTTTTCGCCGGTTAAAAATAACCCAAAACAGGTAACGGCAAAGATATCAAGCATCCATGACACCTTTGCTAAATCTGGTAGGAAACTGTTGGCTTTGTTTTCGTTATGATTCAGTATATAATAGTTCAACATTAATATTGTTTAGGCTTACAACAATGGAACTAAAGAACGAATTCTCGAAGGGCTTGTTCTTAGATCTTTTGAAATCGTTTTATAACAAGAAGGCTTATTATTATAATAACAACAAATATATTAGAAATCTGAGATCCAAGTAAAAGGATGCTTAGTATCAAACAATACACATACAATTCTAAGAATCTGTCATCTCTTCTCAAGTATTCGTACTATCATGTTTTATATAAAATGATTTTGTTACACAATGGAAGGTGGAGTATAAGTAGGAAAAAAGCCTCAATGTGTTCATACTTTTTCTTTTCATTGTCAGCATATATTTTTAACAAAAGGATTCTTTGTATCTGACGATATTACTTTATGACTTTATTATACTCTAAACCTAAAAGACAAATAAATTTATCGACACAAGCAGAAGCAAATTTAGATTCAGAAACTGCCTTTACTTCGACTTGGATCTATGCAATTCACAATGCTCCGATCAGTTACTTTTAAATCGATACTAGAATTCGAAAATATTAGTGATTCTAACTAGAAAGGTTTCCACCACCACCAGACGCATAAGATCGGATGTATAAAACTTTAACATTACTTTATTATACCGAACGTATATTATGTATTTAATGTATTATACTGTTATGATACCTACTGTAAAAGACAATATTAGTCTTCGGTATACACAGTAAAAGGCAAACGTTACTGACTGACTAACTGTATCAACACCCAGCTCAAACCACTTAGCGGATTGCGCTGAAAGTTAGCATGCTGATAGTTATTATGAACGTTATCGGGTATTTAACCGACGAAAAAAAAACGGAGGAGGTTATCAAGTCGACGCGTATATATTTTTTTATTTTTATGTATGACCACGCATAACTTTTTACAGAGTAGTCTGATTTCGATAATTCTTTTTTTATTGGAAAGGGTATACCCCAAGGGGGTCCCACTTAAATTTTAACGAAATCGGTTGAGCCGTTTTGAATAATCAACAAAAATAATGGAAAAAAGTATCATTATTATAACATCAATGTATGTCAACAAACACTGGAAAAAGTAAAGAGCCGAAAATCGGGCTCAGTTGCGTGTCTTGAGGGAGGCATATGTCCAGCTGTGGACTGATACCGGCTGATTATGATGATGATATTTTACAGGTGGTACCATTTAAATTTCATCGAGATATGTTCAGTATCTCCAGAGATATATGAAGATAAACACCTCAAACTTAGTATTGAAATTGACTAGCGTGAAGTTGGAAGTAGTTTTTTTTTTAGTTTTTTATGTGATCTTAAATTATTTTTATTATTATTATAGAGCATAAATGTTCTATATAACGTTTGTCTAGGCCAGGGGTAAGCAATGACGCCTGCTTTTAACATAATAGATTATGGCCACAAAAAATTATAAAATAAAACTTTTTAACAAAAAAATTAAACCGCCGAAAAAACTGAAAAGCAAAAAATAATTAAACTTTTTTATTTAACCTTAATAACGAAGTTCTTAAAATACTGTTAGTATAACTAAGTATATATTTTATAATTGTTTTGAGTTTGGAACTAAAAATAATAACTAAGTTCTTAAACTAATGTAAGTATGTATTCCTAAGTAATTTTGAGTCGGCGCCAAATAATCAATAAGCAGAGATCACTAAATAACCTCTTAAATTTCAAGAATTAATCATATCAAATTAACAATACAACGTAAAATCTCCAGCGATGAACATAAATATTCCAAAAAATGCGCTTCCACACGACCTACAGACTAAATAGAGATGCACGACCACTCGCAGCGACGTGTGCCCGTCACGAGCCGTCACAGGTTACTATATGTGGTGCCCGTTCGGGTTGCAGTCTCGCTGAAAGCGTGTCGCGCCATGCCTCCGCCGCGCATCATGCTTTATAATAATATAATAATTTAAAAATTTAAAATAATATAATTTAATATAATAATAAATACAATAAACATAAATTTACTTCTTTCAAAATTAAATTACTACGGTTTTGACGCATCAGCTATTAAGTGGTTCGACAGTTACTTAAGTAACCGTCGGCAATATGTCGAACTGAGACAGAATAGTGGTCCCCCTTTAATATCTTCACAAGCCGAAGTAAATAGAGGCGTGCCACAAGGGTCCATACTGGGCCCTATTCTGTTTATATTGTATAGTGCCGACGTTACAAAATACATAAAACATTCCAAATTTCACATTTATGCCGATGATATCCAAATTTATATACATTTTGCACCAGACTTTCTAGACACAGCTATTAAAAATATAACTGAAGATTTAAATGCTATAGTAAGCTGGTCTGTTAATAATTGCCTTTTACTAAATCCCAGTAAGACTAAATTTATGGTTTTTGGAAGTAAACATAAACTCTCTTTGCTACCTCTTGATATTAATATAACTATATTGGGCGTAAAGGTTGAGAGAGTATACGTAGCTCGCAATCTAGGTCTTAAAGTAGACGTACACTTGCGTTTTGAAGAGCATATTGCAGAGTCAATTAAAAACTGTTTTTATAGACTAAAAACGCTCTATAAGCTTAGACCCTTTTTAAGCGAAAACCTTCGCATTGCATTGGTTGAATCACTCATCTTGTCTAAGCTTAATTACGCGGACACTGTGTATGGATCACGATTGCTGTCTCGAACTCAACATTTAGTTCAAAGAGTACAAAACGCCTGTGCAAGATTCTGCTATAATATCCCCGCTAGAGGTCATGTCACACCTTTTCTTAACAACCACTACGCTTTGAAAATGAAATCTCGACGTAAACTCCACCTCGCGTCCCTTCTTTTCGGGATTCTTAATTACGGACAACCGTCATACTTATGCGACAGGCTCATCTGGAGATCTCAGAGAAGGTCGTGTCCCATAAGACAGGTCTCACAGCAACTCTCCACACCGCATCATCACTCAGCCGGTTTTAGGGGCTCTTTCCGCTACTCCGCTACCAGGTGCTGGAATAACATCCCTCCTCCGATAAGGAGTACTAAAACTTTAAGTTCTTTCAAGTTTAAGTTAAAGCAGTACCTGATAGTTGAGCAGCGGAAAAATGCTGATGTAAATAAAGATATGTCGATCATATAAGACATATACAATATATTCTCGCTCATCTTAATAATTTTATTTATTTAGTTCTGCCTTCCAAATGACCCAGCTATTCCTTTCTAAATTAAAAGCCTCCAAATGTTGTTCCTTTCCTAATTAACCTAAAATACATATTTATAAGTTTTATTATATTTTTTCGCTCCGACATATAAATTTTTTATACATATATTAAGTATCTAATATCTATATTTAATATTATTATTAAATATATTTATATTTAATATCTATCTAAGTGTACCTATTTTATCTATGTATCAATTTATCATTTATTTTTATTATTTTATTTACAAATATTTTCGCATTTTTTTTCATCACCCGCAGGCTTGTCTGAAAATCAGCGTCCAGGTGTAAATCTAGACATAATGTGCTGAGACAAGCCTTTTTGACACCTCACATTGTTTCTTGTTTTTTCTTGTTTCATTGTTTTAGTAAGTATTTTAATGTGTTATGTCAAATAAATGATTTTTCTTTCTTCTTCTTTCTTTCTTTATTTAATTAATTAATTTGCTTGTTTGGCGCCGACTAAAACTTACTTAGGTATACATAGTTACATAAGTTTAAGAACTTAGTTATTATTTTTAGTTCCAAACTCATAACAATTATATAATATATACTTAGGTATACTTACAGTATTTGAAGAACTTCGTTAATACTGTTAAATAAAAAAGTTTAATTATTTTTTCCTTTTCAGTTTTTTCGGCGGTTTAATTTTTTTGTTAAAAAGTTGTATTTTATAAATTTTTTTTAATAAGATCGTTTAAAAAACTAAAAAGAACCGACTTCAATGCCGCGCTATTAATTTTCAGTACCAATTTTGAGGTGTTTATCTCCATATCTCTGGCGATACTTGTCAGACCTCGATGAAATTACCATGGTTTTTAATTAAATTACCACTTATAGAGAATATTTTCTCTCTAAAAAAAATAATCAAAATCGATTTGTAAAGTTCGCGAACAAATATAAATAAAATGTTAGTACGGTCGAATTGAAAAACCTACTTCAATTTTTGAAGTCGGTTAAAATGAATCCTTATTTCCTTTGTAGTACACGCCATAACTTCAGAACGGGTGGACTGATTTGGCTCATTCTTTTTGTCTTTTTATAAATGAAAAGTTTAGTATAAACCAAAAAAAAACAATAAGAACAAAAATTGAGATTACAATTAATAAATTGTATTATATAGATAGTATAGTTACTAGTTAGGCTGGCGTTTGACCATTATCTCGCCTGGTGGTAAGCTATTATGTGAACTTAGACGGTGAACATGCTAGGCCTAAAAATATCTGACTAGCAAGCGCTGTGTGCTGCCGGCTGTGGCTGTGTGCTGCCGGAACCGTGTACTATTATTTATTCTGTGCCAGAACACTGTAAGTTCATGGCGGCAGATTTTCTCCTTAATCGTATGGAGAAAATCTGCCGCCATAACATTACGGTGTTCTGGCACAGATTGTTAGCTACTTTTTGGTACATAGTCAAGTACATCGATGTAATATGCTCCTACCACCTAGTAGTAGTGTTCGGTAAGGCTGGTTCCAGAGTAGCTACTTACTCGTCGTCCACCATGATAAGCGTAGACTAGCCCATAAGATGACGCCTCATGCGGCACAATACCGCGTCCCTGTAAATGAAAACGATATCCTTAAAGTAATCTCATTTTTAGGGTTCCGTAGTCCTGACAAGGAACCCTTATAGTTTCCTTCCCCCCCCCCCCCCTCTCTAAACGCTAAACTCTGCTGGCTTGAAAAATCTAACAAAATTCGCGATAATAGTGCATTTCATGAACTTTAAAGGAAAACTATAGCGGTTAAGATAACTTTATTAGTTTAGCAGTAATTGTCGCTGAACTTGGGTATTGGATAATTTTGTACCAAATACAAAATCCTTAGAATAAATCCTTTAAAGTGACAAAGACGAAGTACCTATAGTCCCCGTCACGAGAAGCTATAAATTATGTAAACAAACATCTTTTACTAAGTAAACATTTTATACTGGGAGATAATAATAAATTGACCATATTCAATCGACATGAAATATAGACGGGTTATATGAAAGTAACAACCTATTTAATTTAGTCGGATCATATTTTAACGACACAAAGCGCTATCGTTTGTGTTTCTTGGTACCGGACGCAGGGATTGTAAACTATCGGGACGCCATTTTGAAATAAACGCGTCATTCGAGTTTCGAATGCGTACGAGTACGAAATTCATTTTTTTTGTTGGTCCAAATGTTGTGAACTCCTGAACACTTGTTTACATAATTTATAGCTTCTCGTGACGGGGACTTTAGTTGCTTGTTTATAACGGGTAAAGACTTGCATTGAATAACGGGCTACTACGGAACCCTACACAGCACGTGGCCCGACACGCACTTGGCCGGTTATTAATTTTCAGTACAGTTTCGATTCTTAGGAATAACGCAGTATTATAAAGATGAACTTGCTAACACTACACACAAATTAACATCGTTTTTTATTTCAAAGAAAACGTATTTTGTTGCCATTGTTATAATATATCCTTCATGCATATTCCCTATTTGTGCTGTAAAACCTTACTTCTTGCCAAATTTCATGATTCTAGATCAACGGGAAGTATCCTATAGGTTTTCGACCCAAAACCTATAGGGTACTTCCGGTTTACGTAGAATTTTCAATTTTGGTTATAAGCAAGGTCTTAGAGCACAAGTAAATGAAAAATTCCGAAAAATAAAAAAAAGTTGAAAATTAAGGTACATTTTGGTACTTACAAGTTTTCGCGAAAATCTAAATTTGCCCATATATTTTTATTGCGTAGGGTTTATAGGGACTATAAACCTCAGTATCAGGTATAAATTTCAACTTGCTAGGTCCACCCGTTCCTGAGAAAATCAGTGGTAAAACACGGACAGACAGATGGACAGACAGACGGACAGACAGACGGACAGACAGACGGACAGACAGACAGACGGACAAGAAAGTGATCTTAAAAGGGTTCCTTTTTTACCTTTTGAGGTACGGAACCGTAAAAATAATCTGTGATCATAACTTATTGCCATAACTTTTTATAACACTTTTATATTCCAGAAAAGTAAGCGTTTGACCACTCTCTCACCTGATAGATTAGAAAGATAAGAAGAAAAATATGTACGCATATAGCCACTTAACAACATCAATGACTTTTTTTACTGACTATAACTTACTCCTTATGAAACTCTACATCGTGTAATACGCCAAACGCCACAATTGTAGGCTTATCTCAGCTCTGTTATTATGAGCGGTTACGTCAATGAATACGAATCCAGACTTATCCTTACCAATATTATAAATACGAAAGTAACTCTGTCTGTCTGTCTCTCTTCCACGTCAAAACCACTGAACCGATTTAAATGAAAATGGTACACAGATAGTCTAGAGCCTGAGATAGGACATAGGCTACTTTTTAATGCGAAAAGTGGGTTGTAATGGGTTGAAAGGGGGGCTGAAAAGTTGTATGGAAGTATCGTCATTTTTAAAACTAGAAGCTTGAAACTTATTTATTAGGCTTTTGATTCGATATTAATAAATATGACATTCAAAGTTTGTAAAAGTTTTACCCTCAAGGGTGTAAAATAACAATAGGGGATGAAAGTTTGTATGGAAATATGTAGGGTTTATGTAAATGTTCTACTGAACCGATTTAAATCAAATTTAGTTCACAGATAGTCTAGAGCCTGAGAAAGGACACAGTCTACTTTTCAATTAAAAAAAAAAAAGTTGTAAGGGTTTGAAAAGGGGGATGAAAAGTTGTATGGAAGTATCGTCATTTTTAGAGCTAGAATCTTGAAACTTATTATTTAGGCTGTTGATTCGATAAATAAATATGACATTCAAAGTTTGTAAAAGTTTTACCTTCAAGGGAGTAAATAACAAAAGGGAATAGGGGATGAAAGTTTGTATGGAAATATGTAAGGTTTACGTAAAGGTACGGACACACCGCAGCGCCCTGCGTGCGTGATCTAGGCGGCCATCAGATAGCGCAGTAGTTTTTGTACCGACTGGTTCACACCAAACGCAATCAGAGAACAATTGAAAACTGAGATCGCGCCGTAGATCGCAGGACGCCGCGGTGTGGCCGTACCTTAAATCCTTATCCTTATCCTTACTAATATTATAAATGCAAAAGTAATTCTGTCTGTCTGTCTGTCTGTCTCACTTTCACTCCAAAACCACTGAACCGATTTAAATGAAAATGGTACACAGATAGTCTAGAGTCTGAGATAGGACATAGGCTACTTTTTAATGCGAAAAGAGGGTTGTAAAGGGTATAAAATTCTTTAAAAATGTTTTGGGATGGATTTTGTTCAAAAATAAACAGAATGCATAGCATTATCATTAGATGCCATTATAGAAAGGCATTTCTGGCGACTCTAAAGGTTCTAAAAAGTTCTCTAAAGTTAAAGGTACTACGACCGGTTCTAGAGTGGAGACCGCGTATCGGCAAACGTAGCATAGGTCGCCCTGTGACTAGGTGGAGCGACGACATTCGCAAAGCAGTGGGCAGTGACTAAAAACAAAGAGCCGAAGATCGGGCTCAGTCAACTTTGGACCCCCCTTTCATCCATTTATGGCTTAAGAAAATGAAACGGGGGACCAAAGTTTGCATGGAGAAACAAAATTATATAGTCTTTTTTATTCGAAATTTCAAACAAGTAATTCTGTAAATAAACAAGTACAGAAAATTTTCAGGCTTTTTCAAAAGAAAGGATTTTCCAAAATTCACCCTTTTTAGTTTTAAAGGGTGAATTTTGGAAAATCCTTTCTTAGCGGATACTTACGTCATTATAACTAACTGCTTGCTAAATTTCAGGGCAATCCGAAACAATATTAATTTTCAGTCCTTGTGACCGCGTTTTACTCTCGGAGGGGTGGAATTTTGAAAAAGCCTGAAACACGTATTTTCTTATTTATTTACTGAATTACTTGTGGGAAGTTTCGAATAAAATAGACTATCTAATCTTATTTCTCCATACAAGCTTTGAACCCCCGTTTCGTCCCTAATTTTAAAAAATCCTTTCTTACACCCTTACGTACTAAGACAAATATAATATTATGTTTCTTTGAAGTGTTTCACACTTTATATTTTTGTAAATTGTTAAACACAATCCAAAATTTCATCGTACCGACGGGACTTGAACCCGCAACCTCCGGAATAACATGTTCCGGTGCTTTGCCAATTAAGACAAATATACACTCCAAAAATATCAAGTTTCTACGACTAGCGGTTTTGGCTGTGCGTTGACTCTAAGTCAGTCAGTCAGTATGCCAGGGAAAGATTCCTATAGTATTAGATTTTCAATTTAATTTAATTTTTATTATTTGTCGCTTTAGCAACCATAATAATACACAAATGAGCAAACTTTAAGTCTCGTTCTATTACGGTTCATAAGATCAAGTATAACGGCGTTAACACATTTCTTGTATGGGTACTCTTTTCATTATTAATATTATTATTCTGTTTTTAGTATTTATTGCTATAGCGGCCATAGTAATACATACTTTGTGATAATTTCAACTATTTACCTACTAAGACTGACAGACGGGTGGATGGACGGACGGACGAACAACGAACTCTCAGTCATAGGGTACGGTAGCCTCAAAAGGCTTTTTGGATTTTAGATTTTAGCATGTGGTAAGCGAATGCGCAAACTTATACTAATTTGACACGTCGATTTATTAAGATATTTTTTTTATTACAGATTAGATCTATATCATTTGAAGATGATTTTGAAGTGACAACAAAATGATCTAGCTCAATAAAAATATGTATGGTATTTTCTAAGTTGTTACTTACGTCGTCAAGAGAGATAGAGGCAAATCCGTGGGCTATTTATATTTACAAAAAATAAAAAAGAACGTACAAAATTATACTAGGTCAGTCTATATACCTCCGAAGGGGTGGTAAACATCGCCCACCCTTCCATTCTTACCCCCTCTAGGGTGCCGGCACACGAGCGATCTCTACGTAGTAACTGTGCAATACAATTATAGTACCTAGTCTTTAAATAGTACCACTTTAGAAAGAGAGGTTCGGCTATTGTCGGTACGTTTAGCTTCGACACTTCGTATTCCGACACGTCACAACTAGGGATGTGCGCAATTTTTGTTCAAATAGGTTTTTCGGGTTGTAATGGATCGTAATGCCCCGATCTGATATGTTGCTTGGATCGTATATCATTGATCTGATTTCAGAAGATCGAGTTATAGTTATACTATGTAGTAATTTCATGTGGTATTTTAATTATTAGATACATTGAAATAATACTTACATATTTAGTCAATCAGGTTTTTTATTTCATTATTGCATCAAAATATTTGAATGACGATTTAAATCTAGCCTGTAAAATCGAGCCAACAATAAGAGTCGTTCTGTTAGAATAGATGTTCAGAGCAATAGGTACCATGATGTGCTGTATATATTTTATGTTAATATTGATTTTATCACTACGATCCTATTTCTGAGATAATTATATTGATCCACCAAAAAATCGAATAGGTATCTTACTTTAATCCGATATTATCATTATTCTGATCGGACCGATCTTTTAAGTTCGGACACTTCGGACGGATCGGCACTTCCCTAGTCATGAATATTGTATATCTGTAGTGCCTCCCACGTAACACTAAGGTTGTGCCACACGTATACTCGTTCTACATTTACTAGTACCATCTGTACCAAGTAACTCAGTTACGCTACATAATGTAGGCAAGATCAAAATTGGCTAGAAACGCATCAACATCATCACAACATAATTCTGTTCCACTATTGCATACAGATGGTACAGAAGAGGAGGTACGGAAAGAGATGCAAAACTCGCACCGCATCAGTAATTAGTCACCTGTCTAAGACAGATTTTAGAGAATGGTGTGGAACTCTACGCCTGCGAGTCTGACTCGCTCTTCGAATTGGCTTTTTGTTATACTATAACAGCTCAGATTAAATATAAGTTAGGCAGTTTTAAAATGTACTATGGAGCTAAATATTCATTTAGTATTTTAATTTAGGCACAGTTCAAAATTAGAGCCCGCTTTGCAAAACACGTTTTTTAATTTTACACATTTTTGGACACATTAATTTTAGAGAGCTGATTACATTATTTGAAGAACATTTCGGTACAGTTCGGATAAAAGTTGTTGTGGAGTTTGGGTAGTGAAAATAATGTAATTGTTAATTTTATAGTGTTTTACATGGTATATAATTAAGATTCTGTACCCAAATGGTAAAACGGGACCCTATTACTAATACACCTCTATCCGACTGTCACCGGGCTGTATGTCATGAACCGTGATAGTTAGATAGTTGAAATTTTCACAAATGATGTATTTCTGTTACCGCTATAATAACAAATACTAAAAAACAGAATAAAATAGCTATTTAAGGGGGCTACCATACAACAAGCGTGATTTTTTTTGCTCGTTTTTGCTCGTTATTGATAACGGCAACAGGTAGATGCTTGAAATATTTACAGAATATTATTAGACACAGAGTATTCACTTTAAAAATGTATAATTAAATTAATACGAAACAAATATTTAAGGGGGGCTTATAGATATAGTACGGTACCCTTCGTGCACGAGTGCGACTCGCACTTGGCCGGCTTATTAGAAGCAAAAACTAAAATGTACTAGTACTAAACACAGCACGAGAACGTGGGCAGACGGGAACTTTTCAGCTGTGATAATGTCTACAGTTACTTAGTAGTTGACGTGGTTACGGGACGTTACATTCTTTATTAATCACCGTCGCAAGGCCATGAGGGGTGGTAACTGAATGAAAGGAAGCTATATGCTAGAACGGGATAGAGCAACGTAAATATGACGGTTTTCCCGGCATGATATTTAGTTTCCCGGCATTATCCCTAACAGTAGCACGTGTGAGCTTGCTTATCAGCTTCTGTGTAATACTTTAAACCACGCCCAGAGAACAATTAGTTTGTGTTCAGTGTCAATGTTAAAGTGTCCTGAATGTTTGTCAGTATTTTTTTCCAGGATTCAAAAAGTTTCTTTCTTAGGTAGTATATACCATAGTAAACACTGAGGAGTTACAAAAAGTAAATCAAGTAACTTCTGTGAATTAAAAAAAAAATGTGTACCTATCTGAACTCTGGGTAACTAAAATAAAGTAAGCATTATGTTTTAATTTTTATTTATTATTATTTTGACATTAATATGTTTCTCCTTTCATTTATTATTAATTGTTTTTTATTATTGATTAATCTCTAGTTTTATTTTGCCAGATGCCGAAAGTTACAATTAATTGTATGTATAATATTTTATTGAAATAGTTAATGTTTATTCATGTATCAGCTTTCACCCTACTTACTATATCGTGCCTTATGCTCTAATTCTTTGATATTGCACCGTGAGGCCACTGCGGAAAACCGCCTCTTAGGGGGTGTTGTCCTGTTCAATCGTTCACATTTTCACTATAAGTCAGACAAAAAAGAACCATAGGTCTTCTGATTAAGGTTTACTTTGGCTTGATAATATTCAATTAAATCCTATAAAATGGTCGATGAAATGCCTGGAAATGCCGCAGTGAGTTATCTTACTTCTTCTAATTGCGTTGCTCTACCTCATCTCTCATGTGAACTAAGCTGCCATATCTAGCATGAAATACTTAGATGATATACTTAGGTCCTATGCAGTGTGCAGTCCTTCAGTGATTCTCTTGCCTATAATATCTTAGCCTCGCCCAGCTTCTCACTTGAGTTTGTGTATAATACCATTGTATATAATGAATGTGAAAAGCTAATGTAGATATAGAATATAACGTTAATGCCATATTTATACACTCTCGGCATATGTCAATTCATTTATTTAGTACATTAGTATTATAAAATGTAAGCATTTAAACACGTCATCGCTATGTAAATATTCGAATACGGTATGTGTAACATATTTAGGTACTAAGTATACATATTTTGAAGTTAAAATGAGAAAAAAATTACCATTTAATTCCTATCATCTATCGATATTTTTCATTTATATGACATCAAACCTTGAATGATAAAGAAGAAAAATTACAATGTATATTATTCATAACTAGATTAAGGAATGATTATGGTGCCATGGGTATACGTAACATTCTCAAACAATATGACGCATGCCTAGCGAAAATTTCCTAAATAAGTTCTAATTATTAAAAAATAATTATAAAATTGTTGTGTTGCTGACAGTTTACAGCTGCTGTACTCATTCGTATTTTGTAATTTTTTTAGAGAACTATGTGTTTATTTTCAATGCGTATATCAATAAAATGTATAAAGCGTGAACAAATTGCTTAGGTGAAGAAAACTTGAGGCGTTTGAACGCTGAAAAATAACCTAAACTTGGTGCCGCTGGGCACCCCATTCAACCTTACACCAAATCGATGCCGCGGCGCCTTCAATTCTCTGCAAGGAAAAATGAACCGTACTAGCAAGTTTAGGGGCTCTGTCCCTTTCAAGCCAAATTCGTCCAAAACGAGGACGAAAGAGACGAAAATACGCAGCATGTCAATTTTCTTTCCAACATTGCGCTAACCGTTCCCGGAGTAAAACCGGGAGCCGCATAGCCGGTACGAATATATTTGTAGATATTTACAGATCTGTTTTGTATATCGGTCACGAACACGTCAGTAGATGCGAGCTTACGTTACGAAATGCACATTTATAGATCTCCGTTATGCTGATTTTAAAAAGTTATAAGTGCACTATACTATGTTTCCCAACACCCTCCTTATGTAATGGCAAACGCCGAATCAATACAAGACATGGACGAAAACTATACAATTTGTAAGATGCTGTCTTGCTGCAATTTGGCACCTAGCCAAATTCGTTTGACGTGGCATGTTCACTGAGTCTCAGAATTAACAGTGGATGTACACGATTTTTTTACCGAATTCACAAAAATGGGGGAGTTTCTCAATTTGCCTGTATTTTATTTATGTTTGTCACCTCGAACTCCGTCCTTTCTAAACAGAATTGGAAAATTCTGTTTTGGTTTGAAATGGTTTGTAATAGTTTTAATTTTATTGAGATGTGATAAGTACCTCCTAGATAAGAGATATGGAGATAAACTCCTTAAACTTAGTATTGACAATAACTACCGCAGTATTTGAAGTCGGTTTTTTAGGGTTCCGTACCCAAAGGGTAAAACGGGACCCTATTACTAAGACTCCGCTGTCTGTTTGTCTGCCGGTCTGTCTATCTGTTTGTCTGTCTGTCTGTCTGTCCGTCTGTCACCAGGCTGTATCTCATGCACCGTGACAGTTGGACAGTCGAAATTTTCACAGATGATGTATTTCTGTTGCCGCTATAACAAATAATACTAAAAACAGAATAAAGTTAAAAATAATAGAGGGTCCCCATACAAGAAACGTGTTTTTTTCGGCATTTCACGCCATCTATGTACGCTTAGTTAGGTAAACGTCCCATAGATGGCGTTATAATAAAGATCCCTAACACCTTTGTTAGACGTTAGATGACGTTATAAGATATAAAATGTTTATAAATTATTATTTTTTGCTGGCGAAAAAGGATAGTGGTATTTTTTGCTCGATCTTATAAAATACTGTAGTGTGGTACGGAACCCTACTAGTGCGAGTCCGACTTGCACTTGGCCAGTTTATTTCGTTTGTGGACCATATTAAATTATTTAATATAAACCTTAGGCATGCCGCATATCGTACAACCGAGACGCTTTAGAACAGTTAAAACCGCGAGATTAGAATTAAACCTAGGTTTCTAATTAAATACCGACGGTGAAAAGTTAAGCGAGAGAGTTTATAAATTAGTGTCATAATTTACTACTAAAGATTCAGCAGTATTGGGTGTTACGTTGAATACCGAATTATTGAATACCGAGTAAAATACCGAAACATGAGTAAGCTTTTCTGAACTGGATATTCTCATTGACGTGTAACTCTATATAAATGTAAGTTTATATAGAGCCAGTGAAAGACTAATTGAAAATAACTTTTCAATGCCTTTACTTAATTAACAAAATAAATTAATTAAACATAAAAATGGCGTCTCACTTAGATATTCTCACTAACGTGCAACTCTATATAAATCTAAATGTATCTATAACTAGTGAAAGACTAGTTGAAAATAACTTTTCAATGCCTTTATTTAATTAACAAAATAAACTTTTTGTTTTTAATATTAAAATGGCGTCTTACTAAATTTATTAAGTGTATTGATGACAAAAAAAAGATTACATCCTACCTTATAATTAATATTTCTGTGGTTACAACATATAACGTAATGACTACATACCATTCATTTAATATATTATTTTATCGCAGCGTTACTGGGAACGTAACAAAATGGCTTTGTATTTAAAAAATACCTACAGAAAGATTACGTAATATTGTTCTCATATTAGGCCAAAGAATCAAAATTAGGTCAGTCAGCATTGAAACTCCGTTTAAACAAACGCCTACGTGGAAACAATTATAAACTTTCTGCCGAGTGGATGTAACCAGTTAAAACACTGTGAGTTGAGCTATGCAGGAAAATAGCAGAAACAAACTTAACATGGCTTTGTACTGTTATTTATTTTGTGACCTATTATAAAGTATAGGTAAAAAACTTTTTAAAAACAAACTTTTTGATCATAATCATTTGTAATTAAAATTATTAATGATAACATTGATAACATACATACTAGCTCAATTCGAATGTCCTACCATTTGCCATTACGGGGTGCCAGTGCATAGAGCTCCGCTATATCATTCGGTCAGTTCAATGGTAAATATATTATTGCATAGTCACCGAAGTAACGCGAGTGTACCAAATTTGAGTCCAACGAAAGTCAGGAAATTGTTCTAATTTAGCTTCCAATATTTAAACCACACAAACATACCTATAACATACACACTAACACGCCAAGTTAAATAAAATCTTATAATAACAGAATGTATGATGGTTTCAACATTAAGAAATTACCAATATGTCTTGTCCACAGGAAGCAACATGTTATTTATAAGAACTCTTGTACGCACAATTTGTACTGGAGTTGGGGATCATACCTAAACAAATAAGTTTTAAAAGTGTAATGTCATAATAATACCTAAGAACACAGAACAATGAAATATGTTCTTTAACCTCTAATGGAAGATAGACCTTTACGTTCGACTCTATCATATGCTCTTTAAAAGTAGTATATTATTATAAGCCAGCTTCATAAGGCCATTTGTGTTTCGTTGTATCAAATTTGACTCAGTAAACCTTTAGGCTAATGGTCCATTACTCGCTAGGAAGTTTTTTTGGTAACGAATAGCTGAAGATTGAGTTCAGGCGTGGCATAGGAGAGGCATATGTCCAGCTGTGGATAGAAATTTGCTAATAATGATAATGAAGTCTCGTTTCTTGCGGTCATACAAGACCTTGTCCACTACCTCACCCTTAACCACCAGTGGTCACCCATCACGATGATCCAACAATCGTCCCAGAATCTGTAACTTAGTTCTATATTATACGGAGGGTTATTCTCAATCATTCGAAAGCAAACTCAAATTTGGAAACTACCTTGACTTCGACTTAGATCTTTGCAATTCACAATGCTTCAATCGGTTGCTTTTGATATTTCAATTCTAAAAAAAATGTGTTTTTAACTAGAAAGGTTTCCGCGACAAAATAGCTCACGGATTTATCAATATACAAAATTAAAAATTAAGCTTTTGAATCCGAATAGGTTTTCAAATGATTGAGAATAAGGGGGCTGTAATACAGTTTTATTAACCCCTGAAGCAAAAAGAAGGGGGAAGGTGTATTTGTGTGTCTGTCTGTGACATCGTTTTGTTTGATATGTGTCTTGATCGAGAGTGTTCTAAGCTTTGATTTATGAAAATCATCATCATCATCAACCTGTATTAGTCCACTGTTGGACGCAGGCCGCTTCCAAGATGCGCCACTGAGCATAAAAATCGGTTAAGCCCTTTTAAGTATATGCTTTTTGCTTTTTGATGGCGCTACGGAATCAACTTTCATGGGTCTGATTAATTCTAAATTTGGTTTCCTCTTAATTCAACAATGTTGTAAGAGCATTGACCTGCTCCTGGAATCTGCAGAATACTCAACTCCTTTACCAACTTACAGCAGAGATGTCGAGTTTGGAATACGTGGATATGAGTTAATGCAATACGTGGTGAAATACTACATACCTAAACCACAATTTTACAGTACATAGATTCCAAAACTGTGGCTCAACTGCGCCTCAACACCTAAGATTACTTGCTGAACGCAATGCTCCACGCAATAATACGACGGTTGAAAACTTGGGACGTTGTTAGTTCTCTACAATGATTTGTAGTAGCATTACAAGTAGTAATTTAAAAAACTAAAACCCGACTAACTAAAAATCACGCTCTATTTTTAGATATTATTTCTAATTATCGGATGCATGCAAGCAATGCCGCGAGCAACAGCTAACAATATACATATATATATGAAGTGTGCCTAAAACGGCATCATCAAAAAGAAAGGAATGAAATCGGTTAAAACCAGGGTTTACAAGGTATAATTTAAGATCGTTTAAAAATATAAAAGAACCGACTTCAAACATCGCGCTAGTCAAAGTAGCCAGTAGACGTAGTAACTATAACATAATCTGTGCCAGTAAGTAAAGTGCCAGCCAAGTAGTAAGTCGTCGAGATAAGTAAATGCGTCGTAATACAAATGTTGATGTATTAAAAACGGCTCGGCCGGTTTCGTTAAAATTTAAATGGGACTACCTGATGGCACCCTTTGAAACAAAAAAATAATTTTCCAAATCGGTTCAGGCATCTTCGAGTAATCGGTGAACATACATAATATAAAAAATTAAAAAAGGTTCAGACGTATTGAGAACCTCCTCCTTTTTTGTGAAGTCGGTTAAAAATCGACTCATCTTATTCTTGAAGTCGTTTAAAATGTACAACTGCTAAAATCTGGACACTTCCTTATGTAGTCGAGTAAAAAGGGGTGGGTATAAAATCGAGCTACTTGCTCTATTGAATATTGTTCTACGAGAGAAGTTATTAATATTTTACCCCTAGAAGTTGTACTGGTGCTGTTTGTTAATTGCATTTTAACCGTGAGAGTACGCTAATTGTTGCCTTGAATTTGTCGGCAGTTGCACAGAATAAATAATAGTACATCAGTAGGCAGTCTGTTAAGCAGAATCCAGAAGTGTTAATTGAATAGATACGAGTTGATAGATAAACTCTTTTTTAACCGACTTCAAAAAAAGGAGGAGTTTCTCAATTTGTCGGTACCTATTTTTTTAATGTATGTTCACCGATTACTCGAAGATGCCTGAACCGATTTGGAAAATTATTATTTTTTGTTTCAAAAGGTACCCTTCCCAGGTGGTCCCATTTAAATTTTAACGAAATCGGCCGAGCCGTTTTTAATATATCAACATTTGCATTAGGACGCATTCACTTATCTCGACGACTAACTACTAACTACTGGCACAGATTATGTAATAGTTACTGCGTTGTTTACGTTGTTACGTTTGCAGTCGGTTCTTTTAGTTTTTAAACGATCTTAAATTATTTGCACACCATCAGAATATAAAAAATGTAAAAATATGAACTCTAAACTTATAACTATAGCAATGCAAAGAGCGGTGTTATCGTTTAGAGCGATTTCTCCCAGACAACCGAACAGTAAAGAAAATACGTGACTGTGAAAAAGAGGTGGTGTATCAATATAAAACTTTTATCAAGATATCCCCCTGATACTCAATAATTCGATTTCGTAGTTTGGTTTTAAATTTTGAATATTGATAAATTCGTAAGCTACTTTGTTGCGGAAACCTTTCCAATTAGAATCACAGATTTTTCAGATTGTAACATCAAACAGAGCATTGTGAATTACAAAGATCCAAGTCAAAGTAAAGGTAGTTTCCGAATCTGAATTTGCTTTCGAATTATTGAGAATAACCCTGCTGATAAGTATCTCCAGATATATGGCGATAAACATATCAAACTTGCTACTGAAACTGACTCGGATGGCATGTGAAATCGGTTTTTAAGTTTTTAAACTTCCTAATTCAAATGTGTTCTCATCTACAGATATTATTACCATCCATCAGAAAAGACAAAAACAAAAATATAATTTCTTGTTTTCAAAATAATTTTCATATGTAATTTTTAACAAACTGATTTGATGTATCAAAGACCGGTTGCAATAAAAACCATATAATTATAATATCTTTGAGATTCTCAAATGTTTTAAAATCATCATATCATGTACATTTAGAAAATCATGACAGTATTGCTTGCGTTATTATTCATTCTGTGGTGTTGCGAAGAAGCATTTTTCTTTTTTTATCAGTGGGCCTAAAATATGACCTGATTTATGATTCAGAAAGTTGATTAATAAATATTTAAAGATAGATCACCTGGAGTTCCTCTAGGACTTTCACTCATTCCGGTAGGACGCAACATTTTTCGATCACATCAAGTCCTAATGGGGAACCCCGCGCAGGGTGCATGTTTCCATACAAATGTATTTATTTACCTGTTTCCTCCCTAGAAAATGGTTCTAGAGCAAATTGTTTTTCTACAAAAGATCAAGGTGCTGTAGCTATGCCCCCCTGTTATTGCATTTTTTGACCAACCAATTGCAAAAAAGAAATAATTATGACCCTTCAAAAATCAGAAAAATTACCTATTTTACTGTCCTGATCTAGACGGCTACCAGACAAATTAAAAAGGGTTTTAAGACAAAAAAAATGTAAGGAGCACGGATGCTCTCATCTGCAAAAATGTTGTGCAAATAATTAAGATAGTTTAAAAACTATAACAACCGACTTCCATGCCCCGCGAGTCAGTTTCAGTAGCAAGTTTAAGTTAACGTATAAAATTACAATGGGACCACCTTGGAAATGTAACCCACTCATTAAATAAAACTGGCCAAGTGCGAGTCAGACTTTTGTCCCGCACACGGAGGGTTCCAACGAATATCTGACGAACTTCTAACACCAACTAAGTAAACATTAAGACACAAAGGTGTTAGTAATTAATATTATTAAATATCTGGTTGACCGGTATTTTTTGCCACTTAAACAGAAAAATATGACTCTTCCCGACATCTATTGACGAATAATAATACTATTTTTTAAATTGGGAGCAACTGCTTGAACGACACAATAACACTAAAGCTACTTTTACTTGCCAATAGATGCCGGGAAGAGTCATATTTTAAGTTGATTATCGATAAAGTTGAGTATTGAAAACACGGATAAAACAACATTTTCTAAAAATGAATCCTAGTTAGATCGATTTATCGCCCCCGAAATACTAAATATTATTTAATCGTTGGAGCCGTTTCCGAGATTCAGATTCAGATTCCGAGATTAAGGTAAACACGATAGCGCTGTCTATGCTAGCTAGATGGCGCTATCGTAAAAACACGTTTTTTGTTTTAAACCCTTTAATTGTTAACTTTGTTCTGTTCTTAGTATTAGTAGTAGTAGTTATAGCGGCAGAAATACATCATCTGTGAAAATTTCAACCGTCTAACTATCACAATTCATGAGATACAGCCTGGTGGCAGACGGACAGTCAGACATACAGACGGAGAGCGTAGTCTTAGTAATAGGGTCCCGTTTTAACCTTTGGGTACGGAACCCTAAAAAATAATCATCCGAATAGAATCGAATCTCAATTCATCGGAATCTTTTTTTTGTATGTTCATTGATTACTCGAAGATGCCTGAACCGATTTGGAAAATTATTTTTTGTTGAAATGAACTATTTGTGAAACTGTAAAGTGTTTCTCCCTTTTTAACTCCCGACGCAAAAAGAAGGGGTATTATAAGTTTGACGTGTGTATCTGTGTTCGAGTCTATTTCTTTTTTTTTATCATTGAACACCAATGAATAGGCTTTGGTGTTAATTCTGGTATATAATATAACAGATTTATCACCAGTGTATAGTTTTTTGCAGATTACAGGAGATGCCCCAGCATCAAGTCAATGTTTTTGTGTGATAGGTGTCGAGAGTGTTCTTCACGAAAATCCGTTTAGCAGTTTTAAAATTATAAGTTTGTTTTTTAGTTGGTGGACGCTATGAGATCAGCTTTTATAGATCTGATCGATTCCAAATTTGGTATCCTATTACTTTAATGATATTTTAAAAACATGCTAGCATTTACCGGATGCATATGGGCATATGCAGAATCTGCAGAATACTCCTCGCTAACTTAGAGTAGATATGTCGTGTTTGGACTCATTGGAATGGTCTCTATGAATAGATTATACTTAGATCATTCTAAAGTGGTTGCCTTGGACTAGTCACTAGTGAACAGGGGCTGATTCGGTTTTGGCACTCGCCGGCCGCTGCTGCAGCACGCTCGCTTCACTCACTCGGCTCGTGCTTTGTGGTCACAAGTAACCTAACGACCTACATGTATTTTTATTACTTAGTATAACAATAGCGTGGAGGCAGATGACAAGAGTCCAGAAGAACGCCAAAAAAAACTAGTCAGGATGAGCCTATTTGTATAAGAATAAAGATTTAGTTAAAAAATCACATCAAACGACTATTATATGTAATAAACATTATACAATTTCGACATTAGCGTATTCATTTTTGTATCAAACAAAATGTTATTGGAAACAAAAAATATGTAAACTGCAATAGTTGCAAGCGATTCATTATACAAAACGATGTTGATCCAAGTAAAATTATATGCAAAGGTGTTATACGAAATAGGAGAGTTCCATAACACACTCTGTAGGGCAAATCCAGTATAGATGCCTCGAAAATAATTACCTAAAAACGTTCCGAACTTAACTCATATGCGTACCTTTTTTGTATTGGGCCTTAGCTTTAACTTTTTAATTAGCAAAGTACTTACTGTGAATTTTTTAGAGTATATTATCACCGTTTTCGCCCGCGCTCGGCGCTCGGCACGCTGGGCGTTACGGATTATGGAGCGGAATAGTAAAGCTGAAAAAATAGAGTAAAACTGATTAATTTTTTTACCCATAATAAATAATTTATAATTAATAACATAATATACATATATATATATATAAAGAAAAGGGATGAAAGGATGACAGTGAATGTAAGCAAGACCAAAGTAATGGTTTTTAAAAGAGTAGAAAGAATGAAAGAGTGTAATGTGACTATTAAAGAGAAAGAGTGGAACAAGTGAAAGAGTTTGTGTACCTTGGTTCTAAGTGTACAAGAGATGGTAAGTATGAAAGTGATAGAGCGAAGAGTTTTGGCAGGAAACCAAGTGAGTGGGGGGGCACTGCATAACTAAATGAAAATTCAGAACGTGTCTAAAAAACCACGTCTGGCTATACACAGGGGAGTGCTGGTTCCCACACTTGGATATGGTAGTGAATGCTGGGTGTGGCCAAAGAAGCATGAAAGTAAAATGAATACCGTAAAAATGAGAAGTTTGAGAAGTATGATTGGAGTGACTCTGATGGATAAGGTGGAGAACAGCGTGATAAGGGATCGTTGTGGTGTGATGGAAGATGTTGTGACAAAGATGGACGATCACGACTAGATCAGAGACGTTTTAAAGAAAGACCAAGTCAAAACTAGCTACAGCTACAACCATCGAGCATGTATGAAAGCACTCATGAAAGTGAGAGAAGCGAAAGAGGTCTGTCAATATCGTAGCATGTGGAAAAAAGTAATCATGATTATCGATTATTAAAAGGCGTGATTTAATGAATCACGCCTTTTAATGTATAAGCTTTTAAAATCTCATAGTGCTTCCTAATGCTATGCGTCAACATTTAAACCAATAAACAATTGATTAAACTATAAAATACTATTTATAATTATTTACATTATACAATCTTAATTAAATTTAAAGTCCAATATGCGTGTGTGCAATATCTTTTTGGATCCGGGACGGGTATGGGTAGTGTCAGCCCTACCTATTTATTACCTATGTATATACAAATAAGATTTATGAATGCGTTTACCTTTGATCGAAGCTTAGAATACGGACACAATCGTGTTTTGTGGGCCGAAGTTAAAAGGCCAAAGTATATGTAAAGGACAATGGAGAGTTGAGCAGTAACATCCTGCATAGGATAGACCGACAGACTTTTAAAAACAAGTGTACAGGCGTACAAGTGTTCAAGTGTATAAGCTTTTGCGATACAACGCCATCTACCTGCGCTACACGGAATTGCATTAGCGCTAGGAAGATAGGTAGTTCAGACCCAGAAATAGTTTCAAATGCAACTGCAGTATGGCGCTAGTGTGTTTTGAATAAAAACAATCACTAGTATAAACGCCATAACCAATGGTGTTCGAAAATGGAACTACACAGCATTAAAATGTATGAGTTTTCCTAGTTTCCTGATTAAATTACCGTTTCATTACGAATGGAATAAACTAATTAATTGACCTATAATAAACCTTGAGAGTCAGAGTATTCTAGACGTAACTAGTTCACTATCACCGACCATATCATCGCTTACCACCAGGCGAAATAGTGGTCAAGCGTCTAAATTCAGAATAAAATCTTTTTTTATTATAAATCTTAAAGGTATTTTAGTCGAACGCCATAATTTCGACGATTCGTAGTCAAAATTAATGATTCGAACACCATTTACATTTGCCGTATTATCACGTGAGTAAATAAACGTTCTTTACTTATGTGGTACTACCTGTGCCCGCGACTTCGTCCGCGTGGAATAGTGTCTTTGGGTAGCATTAACTAATAAGACACATATGTATCCCAACTACACCGCACCGTACCACGCCACGCTAATCCCCCTTCCCCTCCCCTCACTTACCCTCCCCTCCCCCTTCCTTTCACTTTCACCTCACCTCCCCCTCCCCTCACTTCCACTCCCCCTAACCTCCGCCTCCTAGTTTCTAGCTTGTAGCTCTAAAAATGACGATACTTCCATACAACTTTCATCCCCCCTTTCAACAAAATTACAGGTTTTGCCGAAATGATGAAAAATATACAGTTCCATCTGCTGACAGTATAATTAACTAATTTGTTGTTTTGTTAATTTGCAATTACGCGCATAGACGATTTTATTAGGTAAAGCCATCTATTATCGTTTCGTTAGATTCTTTTAAGAAATCTTGGAATCAACCATTTTGCTCTTCCATCAAAAAGGTAGATTCCAAACGTAATTCCAAACTACTTAGATTCTTTTCGAATTGACCATATCCGTGCAAAGTACTTATTCACACGGGTCACATCACATAGCGTAAAAAATCCGTGGTCTGTGCAGTACATATACTATTATGTTACTCTTTGGTCTGTGCATATAACACTCTTATTTATATATTATTTATGTTTGTTATTTATATATTATTTTATATTTGTCATCGAGGCAATAATATACTTCGTACTAAAGAAGCTATTGTGAGCAAAAATATTTTCGACATATTTATTTTTTAAATCAAAGACTATTAGTCTCTATTAGGATAATTAACCGTTTTATATTTTCTAGTAAAATTTTTAACCAATAAATTAAATCGTGGGTATGAAAACGTAACTTAATAATCGTGGATATTAAACATTAAGTTTGACCACAAGAGAATAAACAAAAATTGCCTCACTTATGCTAATAAAGAGGCAAACATCGTATAAAATGTTTTATGGTTATTTAACCATAAATTAAACGATTATTTTCTTAATTATATTTTATAAAATGAATTTAAAATTCAAAGCTTTAAAAATGTCTTCCTTTACTACTAAATACAAACATACTCTGTAAACAGATAAGCCCTGTTGTAAACAGGAAAATCAAATCAAAAAAAAGTTTTACCGTTCGCTTGGGCGTGGATTCGATTCTAAAAAATCGGGATTATTCGGATTCGAATGGTAGTTAGTTACCTACCTATCTAAATTTATATGTTTAGATTTTGGATGTTGTTCCAAGGTTCTCAATCCAATCGTACCTACTATGTGAACTGCGCTAGACTCTACAACATTCTTCTAAAATGGCTAACTCAGCTTGGGAAAAAAGCTTTTTAGTCTACAATCAAGTGTATGATGCTTTTAAAAAAAATATTTTGTTTAAGATTTCGTCAGTGATAAAATATATTGATTGATAAGTAAGTATTTACAACTATGTGTTCAAATTGCGAAAGTTTAAAGTTTACAAAATACATTGACTGTCTTGAAGACTTCTTATTTGTGATCCGTCGTCCTAGCTTCGTATAATATCAAACTGTTTTAAGCATGGAGACTTACTCTAGTCTTCATGGTTTTAAGCATGGAGGAAAGAAGTAACTTCAAGTTTATTTCCTTATTTCCATGGAGGATGTTTTTTTTTTAAATAACATATAAGCTTGCGTTTGACCACTAAGGATCTCACCTGTTGGTAAGTGATGATGTGGTCGAGGGTGGTAGCACACTAGGCCTTGAATGGGAACTGGCTCTCAAGGATAGCTGCCGGAACACATAAATTGTTTGGAGACAGATTTTCCAAGTTAAGAGTGGTAGCTGGCCAGGCGGAAAATATATAGTGTCCTACCACCAAGCGGGGTTTAGGGGTATCTTAAAGATGTTTTTTCTGTACCGGAGTGAACACTGTGAAAATTGTGAAACGCGCATATTTTAGATTTTTCGATAGAAAAATCCATTGGTGCATGGTGGGGATTGAATTCGGTTCCTCTGGCGTCAAAGGCGACCATTCTCCACTACATCCCTGGGCCCTAAAATTTTTAATTTATCATTTGTTTGTCAATTATGACATCGACTATTTAACAACATCGATATTTAATTATTTTATTAAATCATTAATTTTTGTAAATGAATCTGTTAATCTCAGCTTCATGTAGTACCTATAGCAGTTTGGCTTTTAGTACTAATGAAATTTTATTGTCATTCAAAACTGAAGTTCATTTTTTAAATGGGTAAAATCGCGGCGAAGTCTACGTAGTTGAAGCATAAAATCAAAGATGGCGTATACTATGGTGGTAAGTAACACTGACAAAATCTTAAACAGAATATTTTTTTTAAAAGCATCATACACTTAATTGTAGACTAAAAAGCTTTTTCCCCAAGCTGAGTTAGCCATTTTAGAAGAATGTTGTAGAGTCTAGCGCAGTTTACATAGAAGGTACGATTGGATTGAGAACCTTGGAACAACATCCAAAATCTAAACATATAAATTTAGATAGGTAGGTAACTAACTACCATTCGAATCCGAATGTTCCCGATTTTTTAGAATCGAATCTACGCCCAAGAGAACGGTAAAACAACAATCGGAAATTTGGCAATCTTCGGGGTTTGATTTTCCTGTTTACAATAGGGCTTATCCGTTTATAATGTTTGTATTTGGTAGTTACGGAAGAGATTTTTAAAGTTTTGAATTTAAAATCAATTTTATAAAATATAATTAAGAAATTAATGGTTCAATTTATGGTTAAATAAGCATAACACATTTTATACAATGTTTGCCTCCTTATTACTTTAAGTGAGGCAATTATTTCCTTTATTCTCTATTTGTCAAATATTTTTTTTATATTAAAAGATTTAATTTATTAGTTAGAAATATTATTAGAAAATATAAAACGGTTAATTATCCTAACACAGACTAATAGTCTTCGATTTTAAAAATAAGTATAAGTCGAAAATATTTTTGCTCGCAATAGCTTCTCTAGTACGAAGTATATTATTGCCTCGATGACAAATATAAAATAATATATAAAAAAAAAACATAAATAATATATAAATAAGAGTTTTATATGCACAGACCAAAGAGTAACATAATAATACTTATATGTACTGCACAGACCTCGGATTTTATACGCTATGTGATGTGACCCGTGTGAATAAGTACTTTGCACCGATATGGTCAATTCAAAAATAATCTAAGAAGTTTGGAATTACGTTTGAAATCTACCTTTTTGGTCAAATAAGAGCTTAAGAGCAAAATGGTTGATTCCAAGATTTCTTAAAATAATCTAACAAAACGATAATAGATGGTTCTACCTAAAATCGTCTATGCGCGTAATTCCAAATTAACAAAACAACAAATTAGTTCATTATACTGTTAGCAGATGGCACTGTATATTTTTCATCATTTCGGCAAAACCTGTAATTTTAAAACACGTTTGTCTATTATTTGTCAATAATACCACATAAGTAAAGAACGTTTATTTACTCACGTGATATTACGGCAAATGTAAATGGTGTTCGAATCATTAATTTTGACTACGATTATCGAAATTATGGCGTTCGACTAAAATACCTTTAAGATTTATAATAAAAAAAGATTGTATTCTGAATTTAGACGCTTGACCACTATCTCGCCTGCAAGGCTAGCATGGCGAGGGTACAAAATTTTTGTACCCTGTTTTTCTCCTCTGAAAAGAGGTTAAATTGTTTTCTCTACCTGTCAGAGCATTGCTAAGTGGAAAGACAATATTTATCTCCGTATATCATTTGACGTTTAAGTATTTCCACTTCTCAAAGCATGAAGACTGAGGGAAAGGGAATAACTGCGATATTTGACATTTAAAGAGGACAAATTTATCTACTATCATAAGAGGTGGGTTTAAGTTAATCTATCACCGCAATTTGCCTAAAAATGTCGCGTGCGTATTAAATTTACATTTTCTTGCAAAAAATGGAGCGTAAATTACATCTTTTCGGGATTTATCGTTACATGGACATTTAAAAGATATACACAAACAATACTTAACTACTTACTTTTTCCCACTTGATCTATCCATTTCTTTAAAATACTTTTTTCTTTTTATCGCGTGTTATGACGAATAAATTGCGAGACACGGAACTTGACTTAAACCAGTACCAAAAAAGTAATTTAGAATAGTCCTTAAAAATTTACAAATAAATCGAAACAATATCAATCTCACGATTCTCATGAACTTTATAGTAATTGAAAAATGTATTGCAATTTAGTCGATTTTTTCTCATTTATTACACTTATCACTCGCAGAAGAACACAAATTTAAGGAAAAAATACATAAAGAGCATTTTCGAAAACATAAACAATGTTATATATATATTAATGCGTCCCGCGGCTTTGCCCGCGTTTGGGCCACCCTTAACACTTAGGCGTGTCAACATTAGTTATAAACCTATTATCATACCTACTGAATACATATAAAATTTCATCAAAATCTGTCAAGTCGTTTCGGAGGAGTATAAACACTAAAACTGTGACATAAGAATTTTATATATATACTAGCGGATCCCGCAGACGTTGTCTCGCAGCGCTACCTATCGGGTCCAATTGTGAATCTAAACCATCTACGGACTAACTCAAACACACATACCAAAATTAATCTAAATCGGTCCAGCTAAATCGGTCCGTTTAGGAGGAGTTCAGACGTTCAGACACACGTACTACGTATAGTAGAATTATATATATAAAGATAAGAGAAGAGATCATAAAATAATGGACTTAACACTAGCTAAATACACTAACTGTGTGGAGTCACAATGAAACTTAAAAAAAAAATAAAACATCAAAACTGACGACTTGAATCAAATAGTGATGACTGATGATACAGTTTTAATGTATTTTTAACCGACTTCACAAAAAAGGAGGAGGTTCTCAATTCGTCGGTATGTTTTTTTTTTTTTTTTCTATGTATGGCAACAATGAAAGAGACGAGGCTTTTCCCTCCATATCCACCGTGACAAAAGTATCCACCTGTGCGCCTGTACGTCTCAAACTTGTTACTGAAATTGACTCGCGGGGCATTGAAGTCGGTTGTTTTAGTTTTTAAATCATCTTAATTATTTATTTTGTACTTGAATGATGGTTACATTTTGCAGTTATAAAAATACTAAGTTTTATTTCAGTTCGTAACGCCTAGCGCCATCCAGCAGATATATTGTGTACTACTTCGTAAATGGAAACCTAGGACTAGGCTTATGCAATTAGGTGCAGAGAAATTTACCGAGATGTCGCTTTAAGCGATAAAAATAATACATAAACTTACCACCATAGTATACGCCATCTTTGACTTTATGCTTGTAATCAAATACGTAGACTTCGCCGCGATTTCACCCATTTAAAAAAATGATTTTCACTTTTGAATGACAAAATAAAATTTCATTAGTACTAAAAGCCAAACTGCTATAGATACTACATGAAGCTGAGATTAACAGATTCATTTACAAAAATTAATGATTTAACAAAATAATTAAATTTAATGTCGATGTCATAATTGACAAACAAATGTTAAATTAAAAATTTTAGGGCCCAGTGATGTAGTGGAGAATGGTCGCCTTTGACGCCAGAGGGACCGAATTCAATCCCCGCCATGCACCAATGGATTTTTCTATCGACAAATCTAAAATATGCGCTTTTCAGTGTTCACTCCGGTAAAAGAAAAACATCTTTAAGATACCCCTAACCCCCGCTTGGTGGTAGGACACTATATATTTTCCGCCTGACCAGCTACCACTATTAACTTGGAAAATCTGTCTCCAAACAATTTATGTGTTCCGGCAGCTATCCTTGAGAGCCAGTTCCCATTATAGGCCTAGTGTGCTACCATCCTCGACCACATCATCACTTACCAACAGGTGAGATCCTTAGTGGTCAAACGCAAGCTTATATGTTATTTTAAAAAAAAACATCCTCCATGGAAATAAGGAAATAAACTTGAAGTTACTTCTTTCCTCCATGCTTAAAACCATGAAGACTAGAGTAAGTCTCCATGCTTAAAACAGTTTGATATTATACGAAGCTAGGACGACGGATCACAAATAAGAAGTCTTCAAGACAGTCAATGTATTTTGTAAACTTTAAACTTTCGCAATTTGAATACATAGTTATAAATACTTACTTATCAATCAATATATTTTATCACTGACGAAATCTTACACAGAATATTTTTTTTAAAAGCTTCATACACTTGATTGTAGACTAAAAAGCTTTTTCCCCTAGCTTAGTTAGCCATTTTAGAAGAATGTTGTAGATTCTAACGCAGTTTACATTGTAGGTACGATTGGATTGAGAACCTTGGAGCAACATCCAAAATCTAAACATATAAATTTATAAAGGTAAGTAACTAACTACCATTCGAATCCGAATGTTCCCGATTTTTTAGAATCGAATCCACGCCCAAGAGAACTGTAAAACAACAAACGGAACTTTGGCAATCTTCGGGATTTGATTTTCCTTTTTACAACAGGGTTTATCTGTTTATTTGGTAGTGACGGGAGATTTTTAAAGTTTTGAATTTAAAATCCATTTTATAAAATATAATTAGGAATTAATGGTTTAATTTATGGTTAAATAACCATAAAACATTTTATACGATGTTTGCCTCCTCATTACCATAAGTGAGGCAATAATTTTTTTTATTCTCTAGTTGTCAAACAATTTTTTTTAATATTAAAACCCACGATTTAATTTATTAGTTATTAAACGGTTAATTATCGTAATAAAGACTAATAGTCTTTGATTTTAAAAATAAGTATTAATCGAAACTATTTTTGCTCACAATCGCTTCTCCAGTACGAAGTATATTATTGCCTCGAAGAGAAATATAAATAACAAACATAAATCTATATATATATATAAAATAAAGTCGTGTTAGTTACTACACTTATAACTCAAGAACGGCTGGACAAATTTTTATGATTTTTGTATTTTTGGATTTTTTTTTGTCAGGAATAAGATAATAAGTATTAAAAACAATGAATAATTGACCTACAAAAAATATATAAGATAAATTATTTTGCCGAAATGTTCCTGGGTTAAAAAACTGCCAATCATTTGTAAAATGTTGTTGTCAAATACCGCAAATTAATAAGGGTCATCGCTCCACACAATTAGTATATTTAGCCAGTGTCAAGTACAAAAATTCTTCAAGTTTTTGTGTTTTCAAGTCATGTACATTTTAAAAATTATAATAAAATTTAAATACTGTCAGTAATGACAATTGTATGACATATTTATTGATTGTCAAATAAGCGCTCGTTCAGAAATGTATGCTTACGAGTTTTTGGCGGGAACGTGGAAAAGTGTGTGTGATCTCATTGTATTTTTTTAAATGTGGATTATTAAGCATTAAGTGACGGTGAATGTGTGCGAGTCTACACTCGCACACATTCACCGTCACTTAATTAATAAACATTGTTGAAAACATGCTATTTGCGTTCTCACCAAAATTTCACTGAAAATCTTCAGTAAACACCACATCTTTAGTGAAGGTATGACTTAGACTAGACTTTTACTTGAAAACTAAGCTGAAATGTGACTTTAACCCATCTCTACGACCAAATTGATAAAAACTTGAAGAAATTAAATACTTGACACTGGCTAAATACACTAATCGTGTGGAGCCATTACGAAACTTAAAAATGTATGCTTACAAGCAATCAAGACAATATTAATCAATTTTATATCTTGTCTGAATGTAGGTAAATACAGAGATATGCAAGAATGTGATAGCCAATAGGGAATATGCATGATTTTTTTAATATGTTTATTTCACTGAATACATCCATTTAACACAGTAAATAATACTGAAAGTGTTCAAATTAAGCTACAAAATACAGTTTTAAGTTTTAAAACGCTACCAAATTTTCGCGCGCTTTTGTGACGTCACAAATATTTTTAATAGAAATACTACGTATTCGTAGTACAGTGCATACTGTTTATATGAAAATGATTTAATCTGTGGAGACCGTGTTGTGCACTGTGACGTCATTTTCTAATTGACAAGTTGTGATGTGTTTAGCAAATTTATATTTCCCACGCTTTTTTGCATTTTTCATATAATATTTTAACACTATTTTTTTAAGACTATTTTATTCATAAAAAAATGTTTAACATACAACACCAGAACAATAATGATTCGAAAATAAATGATTTCAAGTAAATGTATACCACATGCATATTCCCTATTTATGAATGCCGTATGTATACAGTCTTATCCATAAGGCTAAAAAATATTAAACAGTTATTCATGAAGTACCTATAATAATTCAGAATTAAAATGAAATACTGGCGATTATATTTTTACAATTAAAATTAAACTCAATCAACCTAATTTCAAGTTAATAACTTATCAATAACAATAATAACATTGTTTCATTGCATCATGTCTTGCTGACACGCGGTTGAAGTACTTGATTGTGGTATTTTTATTCTATTTCTGTATTGCCACAACTTTGATTATTTACTTGATAATCAAAGTGCCATAATACATTACTAATCTTAATATCTCTTTTGTATTCATTGTATTACGTTAATAAAATCCTAAATTAAGTTAATCTAAAAGGTAACACGACATTAATTGTCTGTTAGGTGGTACTAAGTTCGCCGGGCCAGCTAGTAATATATAAATAAGAGTGTAATATGCACAGACTAAAGAGTAACATAATAATATATGTACTGCACAAATCTCGGATTTTATACGCTATGTGATGTGACCCGTGTGAATAAGTACTTTGCACCGATATGGTCAATTCGAAAAGAATATAAGAAGTTTAGAATTACGTTTGGAATGTACCTTTTTGGTGGAAGAGCAAATGGCTGATTTCAAGATTTCTTAAAAGAATTTAACGAAACGATAATAGATGGCTCTACCTAAAATCGTCCTGGATGCGCGTAATTCCAAATTTACAAAACAACAAATTAGTTAATTATACTGTCAGCAGAAGGCACTGTATATTTTTTATCATTTCGGCAAAAACTGTAATATTAAAACACGTTTGTCTATTATTTGTCAATAATACCACATAAGTAAAGAACGTTTATTTACTCATGTGATAATACGGCAAATGTAAATGGTGTTCGAATCATTAATTTTGACTACGAATCGTCGAAATTATGGCGTTCGACTAAAATACCTTTAAGATTTATAATAAAAAAAGATTTTATTCTGAATTTAGACGCTTGACCACTATTTCGCCTGGTGGTAAGCGATGATATGGTCGGTGATAGTGAACTAGCTACGTCTAGAATACTCTGACTCTCAAGGTTTATTATAGGTCAATTAATTAGTTTATTCCATTCGTAATGAAACGGTAATTTAATCAGGAAACTAGGAAAACTCATGCATTTTAATGCTGTGTAGTTCCATTTTCGAACACCATTTGGTTATGGCGTTTATACTAGTGATTGTTTTTATTCAAAACACACTAGCGCCATACTGCAGTTGCATTTGAAACTATTTCTGGGTCTGAACTACCTATCTTCCTAGCGCTAATGCAATTCCGTGTAGCGCAGGTAGATGGCGTTGCATCGTAAAAGCTTATACACTTGTACACTTGTACGCCTGTACACTTGTTTTTAAAAGTCTGTCGGTCTATCCTATGCAGGATGTTACTGCTCAACTCTCCATTGTCCTTTACATATACTTCGGCCTTTTAAATTCGGCCCACAAAACACGATTGTGTCCGTATTCTAAGCTTCGATCAAAGGTCATTCAGTCAGTCTCATTCTTAAATCTTATTTGTATATACATAGGTAATAAATAGGCAGGGCTGACACTACCCATACCTGTCCCGGATTCAAAAAGATATTGCACAAACGCATATTGGACTTTAAATTTAATTAAGATTGTATAATGTAAATAATTATCAATAGTATTTTATAGTTTAATCAATTGTTTATTGGTTTAAATGTTGACGCATAGCATTAGGAAGCACTATGAGATTTTAAAAGCTTATACATTAAAAGGCGTGATTCATTAAATCACGCCATTTATAACGCAAACTATGGTGGTAAGTTTTTGTATTATTTTTATTTTCGCTTATAGCGACATCTCGGTAAATTTCTCTGCACCTAAATGCATCAGCCTAGTCCTAGGTTTCAATTTACGAAGTAGTACACAATATGTCTGCTGGATGGCGCTAGGCGTTACGAACTGAAATAAAACTTAGTATTTTTATAACTGCAAAATGGGTTTTTTGGCGGGAACGTGGAAAAGTGTGTGTTGTCTCATTGTATTTTTTCCTAAAACTTGTGTTCTTCCGCGAGTTAATGTGTAATAAATGTGGATTATTAACCATTAAGTGCTGGTGAATAAGTGCGAGTGTAGGGAAACAGCATAATGTTGAAAAACATGCTATTTGCGTTCTCACCAAAATTCCACTGAAAATCTTCAGTGAACACCATATCTTTACTGAAGGTATGACTTCGACTAGACTTTTACTCGAAAACTGACCTGAAATGTGACTTTAACCCATCTCTACGACTTAAATTCATAAAAACTTAAAGAATTTCAATACATGACACTGGTTAAATACACTAATCGTGTGGAGCCATAATAAAACTTTAAAAAAAAACTGCAAAATGTAACCATCATTCATGTAGAAAATAAATAATTAAGATAGTTTAAAAACTAAAACAACCGACTTCAATGCCCCGCGAGTTAATTTCAGTAGCAAGTTTGAGACGTTTAGCGTCACATCTCTGGAGATACATATCAGATCTCGATGAAATTACAATGGGACAATGGGAAATTACAATGGCTCTAATTTCACTGCAATTAAGCACACAATGACACCTGTAATCAAACTGTGACTTTTTCATTGCTATTTTATTATTCACAAGTGAGTTATAGATTTTTCAACCGACTTCCAAAAAGAAGGAGGTTCTCAATTCGTCTGTATGTTTTTTTTTGTGCGTATGTTACGCGATTACTCTGTCAATTGTTAACCGATTCGAATGTTTCTTATTGTAATCGATAGGGTACGTTTTGGAGGTGGTCCCATTGTAATTTCATTGAGATCTGATTAGAATCTCTAGAGATAAGACGATAAACGTCTCAAACTTGCTACTGAAATTGACTCGCGGGGCATTGAAGTCGGTTGTTTTCGTTTTTAAACTTTCGTCATTAATTTAAAATTTTATTGGTTGAGTTACTTTGTTCTTAAAAAAGTTTCGATACAAAAAAGATCGTGTTCAATGGTACAATAAATTTATATGCCTATTGCTTGCTCATTTCATGCAACTTCGTATTTAAACTTGTACGTGTGTTTAATAAACAAAACTTTAATTCATATATAATTTTTGTTTTTTTTGTAAAAACTATAAATTGCCCATTTTGTACGCGGCTAAAACGCTATCCGCAACAAACTAAAAAAAAGAAACCTCATTCTTGTAGTATAATGGCCGATCGCCATTGTTAGATGCGCGCGCATAGGAAAACTAATTAACTTTTCCCTTTTTTTTTTCTTTATATTAATAAAATTTTCACAAGCCGTTTTAACTGATGAAATTATAGTCATTTATTTATTTTTCAATATTATTGTCTTCACAAGTGTGTTGAAAAACGTCGTTTGATTGTTGGTGATTACCGTCCTCGGCTCTCTTAAGACCCTCACCTAACAGCTCGGGTCTCAATGGCGCCTCAGCGGTAATGACCAACATTACACACTTGTACCATAATTTACTAATTTATGATCTCCTTCCAAATCAATTCAGACCTTTTGAGTAAAGAAGTGTCAAACATACCTATATTCATACTTTTTCACATTAATTAAATATATAAAAAAGTGTGACAAAAAACTAGTCGTGTGACAAGTGAGTTAATAACGAAAAAAATAACTTCGGTATTGTAAAATCAGTAGAGTAATATACAGAAGTATCGATGACACTCACAAATACTATTCAATAAACATAGGTAAATAACATACCTTTTAAAAGGCTGCAAGTAGCGAGGCTGGGAATACCTTATGGCTATTATCCCTCTTGAAATCTCTTCATTGTCTCTCTTTACCGCTATCCCGGTTTTCCATCAATCAAATGAATATCTGAAATATCACATTCAGAATTTTTTTATAATTGGCTAGCTAAGCGGCATCTTAATAAAAATATATTTTTGAAAGATGTTCCTGCAGTTCTACATAAAAACCAACGACGTTTTACTATTTCAAACATGATAGTGCATAGCAGATTTTTGACAAATTTAATTTAATCAGTCTGAACATAGAACATAGAGGAGTTGAGTATTCTGCAGATTCCAAGAGATGCTCCAACATCAGATCAAAGCTAGCATATTTTTACAATATCATAAAAGTAATAGGATACCAAATTTCGAATCGATTAGACAGACAAATAAAAGCTGATCCCATAGCGTCCATCAACTGGAAAAAAACTTGTAATTTTAAAATGCGCTACGATGCCACAGATAACACTCTTAGATACACAGATACACACGTCAAACTAATAACACCCCTTCTTTTTGCGTCGGGGGTTAGGGGTAGGGTTATAGGTAGATATTATATACTTTGCGTCTGGCGTGATTTCTAACAGAAATCTATTTCGTCTGCACTGTAATACTATTTTCTCTTGTTAAATATCTATAAAACTGTGTCAAACAATACTTGCCCAAAATAATCGCAGCGGAAAATGAAACGTAGTCCTTTCTTACAGGCTGAAAGTAATAAAAGCAAACAATTTCATTAAAATGTGTATTACATATATTGTAGAATTATTATTTATTCTAAGATAAACCTAAGCAAATAGGTATTTAATTCAAAATATTTTACGCATAGGAAGCGAATATATATTTTTTGTAATATGAATACTTAAATATTTATGTTTTAAAAGACATTAAACAGAACGGTTATAGACCACTAACAAACACTATTAAATAAATAATTAACTCATAATATGTAACGGCAAATTAGACTTCGACCGATACGTTTGCTACACAGAAATATTAATAACTAGCTGTGCCCGCGACTTCGTAGAATAGTGTCTTTGGGTAGCATTTTAAATTATTTAGGCTAATTATTTTATAAATAAGACGTATCCCACCTACACCGCACCTTACCAAGCCGCGCTATTCGTAAATCTCTAAATTAACTTTTGATTGGCAGCAATGGAAAATAGTCGATGATATTTTCTTTTGAAATAGAGAATTGGTAGTAATTACCTAAACACAATATTTCCTATTAAATTTTGGCGAGAGCTTCATTGTCATAATCAGCTTCATTATTTATAGTAATAATTAAAATATTTCAGAATACTTACATTATAGGATATTTTTCTAACAAAAAAAATAAAGCCATTAATAGAATTAATAAAATGCATAAAATTATAAAATATTTCATATTGAACTTATGCTGCCTAATAAGTTTTAATTTAACCTTAAAAGTTTTTTAAGCAATCTAATTATATTTTTAAATTCGCCACCGATCGTGTGGAGAGGATTTAATTTCGAAATTCGCGGCCGATCGTGTTACGAGAGAACGCGGCAGTGCACTGGGATGCAATTTAAATACTGGTTCGAAAGCACCAGGTACTATAAATTGATGTTCATGTTTACATACTACCAGTATATCTACTCCTGCTAATTTGGTTTTACACACTGACCCCACATTGATACGGTGGTTACATCTTAATAATAAAACACTTTCATTAGAAACTGATTGGACTGAATAATTGCCCCGATGAGAGCTTAACATAACTTTTTTTTTTTACGCCTATATCCAACGTATTTTTTAACCAACGCAAAGAGAAGGGGTGTTATAAGTTTGACGTGTATATCTGTGTATGTGTGTCTGTCTGTGGCATCGCAACGCCTAAACGGATGAACTGATTTTGATTTTGTTTGTTTTTGGGTTGATAGGTGTCATCGAGAGTGTTCTTAGCTTTGTTTCATGAAAATCCGTTTAGTCGTTTAAATATTATTAGCTCTTAAGGGTTCCGTAGCCAAACGGCAAAAAACGGAACCCTTATTGATTCGTAATGTCTGTCTGTCCGTCCGTCCGTGTGTCACAGCCACTTTATTCCGAAACTGTTAAGACTACACAGTTAAAACTTGGTAGGTAGGTGTATTATGTGAACCGCTTTACGATTTTTATACGAAAATAAAGGGGGGCTCCCCATGGAGCTTATACATGGAACTGAAACTATTTTTAGGGTTCCGTAGCCGAATGGCAAAAAACGGAACCCTTATAAATTCGTCATGTCTGTCTGTCTGTCTGTCTGTCCGTCCGTATGTCACAGCCATTTTATTCCGAAACCGTTAAGACTACAGGATTGAAACTTGGTAGATAGATGTATTGTGTGAACCGCTTTCCGATTTTTATACAAAAATAAAAATATAAAAGTTTAAGGGGGGGCATCCCATACATGAAACTGAAAAAAAAAACTTCAAACCTATACGTGTGGGGTGTTTATGGATAGGTCTTTAAAAATGACATTGATGTTCCTGAAAACAATTTTTCTCAAAGTCAATTATTTTAAAGATAGGCGCGTTTGAAATTGGTTTGAACGAGATACAGTCAGCAGATTTTGAGATATGGCGACCGCAAAGATAACTTTGTTTTTCACACAAACAATATGAAAAACAGAAGTTAATTTTTTAGTTGCGAAAAATCATAGTGTTAGAATACTTTACTGTGTTACGGAACCCTACGAGTGTGAGTCCGACTTGCACTTGGCCAGTTTATTATTTCATGAAATCTATACGTGCGGCATGTCTAAAGATTGGTCTCTAAAAATGACGTTGAGGTTCCGGAAACCATTTTTTCTCAAAGGCAATCATTGGAAAGATGACGCTTTAAAAGTGGTAAAATGTGTGTCTTTCCCCCCACTCTAACTTTTAAGGTAAGGGAGTGAAAAAACTAGAAAAAATATATGCTGTAGATCTCAACAAACACTCACAATGAAAATTGGTTTGAACGAGATATAATGTAATAATAATTTATTTAATCAAACCATACATTTACAAATTTGCACTTTATAACTAAGAGGAAGTTTAAGTCGATTTATACATATTTTACAAAATATAATAATTTAACGCTTTCAATTAAAAAAAAAACGAAACAAAAGTAATGAGCCATTCAGCTGTAATCCGATCGTTAGCATCTATTATTTCATTTACCCTATTAAAAAAATATAAAAGTAGGGTTGCCAGCCACACGTACTTCTATGTTTCAGTACTTCAGAAAATTTTTAATAGTGTTTTTGACTCGATCGTCCAATGGGACCAAAGGGGAAGTCTACTTTTCACAATCAATCATTAAGATTGTTTAAAAACTAAAACAACCGACTTCCATACCCCGCGAGTCAGTTTCAGTAGCAAGTTTGAGACGCTTATCGTCATATCTCTGGAAATACTTACCAGATCTCGATGAAATTGCAATGGGACCACTTTGGAAATGTACCCTGCCAATTAAAAAAGTAATCATTCGAATCGGTGCACAATTGTCGTAGTAATCGCGTAACATACATCATCATCAGCCTCTTTCTGTCCACTACTGGACATAGGCCTCACCTATGGCACGCCACTGAGCTCGATCTTCAGCTCTGTTTCCAACCGCTTTCAGCCAGCTTGCGTATATCATCGCTCCACCTAGCTGAAGGGCGCCCTACACTCCGTTTACCGAGCCGTGGTCTCCACTCTAGAACACGTCTACCCCAACGGTTATCGGTTCTAAGACAGATGTGACCAGCCCACTGCCACTTCAGCTTGCTAATCCTTTGAGCTACGTCGATAACTTTGGTTCTCTGAGGGATGACCTCGTTTCGAATTCGATCCCTCAGAGATCCGAGCATAGCCCTTTCCATAGCTCGCTGAGCGACTTTAAATTGGTGAACCAGTTGCACTGTCAGTGTCCACGTCTCGGCTCCGTAAGTAATAACAGGTAGGACGCACTCGTTAAAGACTTTCGTCTTTAGGCTTTGTGGTATGGGCGATGAAAAGACGCGACGAAGTTTTCCAAATGCTGCCCATCCCAGCTATATCCTTCTGCGAGCTTCCTTCTCGAAGTTGTTTTTACCCAATTGCAAGATTTGCTCAAGGTATACGTATTCGTGAACAACTTCGAGAGGAACTCCATTTAGGGCAATCGGTTCCGGGACAACATGTTCGTTGAACATGATCTTGGTCTTATCCAAGTTCATCCGGAGGCCGATGCGTGCAGAAGAATCAGCAAGGGTGGTCAGCATGTTTTGCAAGTCCTGCACGGTTTCAGCCATGATGACGATATCGTCCGCAAATCTCAAGTGTGAGAGGTGCTCGCCGTTTATATTAATGCCCCGTCCTTTCCAATTCAGCGTCTTGAACATATCCTCCAGAGCGTTGGTGAACAATTTGGGGGAAATAACATCCCCTTGTCTCACTCCTCTATGTAAGGGGATATGTTCAGTCTGCTGATTTTGTACTTGGACGGTCATAGTCGCGGCGTAATACAGGCCTCTCAGTACTTGGACGTATCGCCAATCAACTTGGCACCGTTGCAGAGACTCCAGAACAGACCAGGTTTCTACAGAGTCAAAAGCTTTCTCATAGTCCACAAACGCAAGGAACAGGGGCTCGTTATACTCTTTTGTCTTCTATATAACCTGTCGCACTGTATGTATGTGGTCTATGGTGCCATATCCTCCTCGAAACCCAGGCTGTTCAGGGGGCTGAAACTCGTCGAGTCTACGCGCGAGACGATTTGTGATGACTCTAGTAAACAACTTATAGACGTGACTCAAGAGTGAGATGGGTCGATAGTTCTTCAAGAGGGTCTTGTCTCCTTTTTTAAAGAACATAATGACCACAATCTTGCTCCACACCTTTGGAGTTCTCCCCGAAAATAGGACGGAATTAAATATACGCTGCTGCTGTACAAGCGTTGGAGTTCCACCAGCTTTCAAGAGCTCCGTTGTAATTCCATCCTCTCCAGGGGCTTTTCCATTTTTAAGTTGTTTGAGAGCCATCACAATTTTATCCAGGCTGACCTCTGGCAGATCCTCGGTATAATGGCGGGTAAGAGTGGCTCTAGGATCTTCAGACTGGGGTTGGGGACGGGCCCTCCGAGGTATATAGTTGGCCGTAGAAGTCTTGAACTTCCCTATGAATCTCCGGCTTAGAAGCGACGACACTCCCGTTAGATGTGGTCAGATTGCTTCGACCCAGCTGTTGAACAAAAACTTTTGACCCCCGGTTTCCCTTGATCGCTTCTTTAATAGAGCGTGTGTTGGAGCTGCGGAGGTCACGTCTTACCAGCTTAGAGATTTTTTTGTTCAAAGCCCGTTGATCTGACGAAGTGATTGCGGGGTTTTCCCGTCACCTCTGCATTAGCTTCACAGATTCTTCTGAAAGATCAAACTTCTTTCCGGCACCTCGCATCTTGCAGAATCTTGTCCCCTCCTCCGTAAGAATTCCCACCACTTGGTCCAGATCCTGGTCCACATCAACGTCATACATTATATCGCGTAACATACATACGAGTACAATAATAGTAGATTGTATACCAAGGGTGCAATATAGTAAGTTTCTGCGAGGCCACTTTTTTTAATCCAGAGCGAAGCGAAGGATTCTAGAGTAGAATCCCGAGCGTAGCGAAGGATTCTAAAGTAGAATCCTGAGTGTAGCGAGGGATTTAAAGTACGTCGGCCGAGAGAAAATAATATTGCAGCCGAGTTTTACACTCATCCCCCTCTATGAGAAAAGGGAATAAATAAAAGGCTCTATAAAATAGCAATTCAAGAGTATAATATTATAAAAGACGCTGACTTACATAAACAAACGTAATAAACCAATAGATACATACAGTTTCCGATAAAAACTTCGCACTTTTTGCAGTTTTCACCCGATTGACATTTTACCTTTAACTCATTGACATATTATACATAAGGACATTAAATACCTACAAAAAAAAGGTGCATATCTAAACCTAAAACGTATGCCATTAATTGTTCATTAGATAGATAGATAGATAAAACTTTATTGTTACACCCTACAATGGGCGGTCTTATCGCTAATAGCGATCTCTCCCAGACAACCTTAGTATGGAAAGAATCTAAAAAACTGTCAACAACAGGGTGCATCTAATTAAAGTAAAGAAAAAAAAATTAACTAAGCAAAAACACAAAGTTTACCTAATATAACATAACTATAAACTAACTTACTACCAATAAACAATAATATATATATAATTATAAACAAAAATAAAAACAAAAACATACCTACAATCTTCAATAAACAATAATCAATAAAACAGCAGGACACAAATCATAATGAAAGATACAGTATCTTTAAGGGACATTTGAACATATTGAGAGTTTGTGAAGATTTAATATTTTCAGGAAGTGAGTTCCAGAGTCGAACAGCCTGGACAGTGAAAGATTTGTCATAAAAAGTGGAAACATGAGAAGGAAAATTAAGGGTAAGGTTTTCTGATAACCTTAGAGAAAGAGAGTTTGAGACGTGAAGGTAGTTAAACCGTTCTTTAAGATAACGAGGAGTATAAGGATTGAACAGTATATTAAATAGAAAGGAAAGGATATGTGTATTCCGGCGAAGGCGAATGGGAAGCCACTTGAGCTTTGTACGAAACTGAGATACGTGATCGTATTTACGCAGACCAAATATGAACCTTATACAAAAATTAACCGCTCAAGTTTATTAAGCTGATCCTCCCTAAGATCTAGATAGCAGACGTCAGAATAATCAAGAATATCTTATTCTATGTAAGAGAGACTGAGCGAGGGCAATTTTAGTGGATGTAGGCAGAAAATTACGTAGTCTTTCTAGCGATGCTGCTGCTGCATATAGTTTGCGACTGGTGTTTTGGACTTGTAAATCCCAAGTCAAGCATTGATCAATTATTAATCCTAGATTATTAACAGATGTGCTAAAGGGTATATCTATACCGCCGAAATTTACGTTTGGTAGTACTTGCCAGTCCACTTTAGAAATGAGCCTAGAACTTCCAGCTATCATAACCTGCGTTTTTGTAGGATTGACCATAAGTCCAAATGCTTTACTCCAGTCTGATATACGCTGCAGGTCTGTGTTCGTGGAAGCAATAGCATCAGACAAATTGTCAAGAGAGGCTTGGCAATATTTTTGAAGGTCGTCTGCATACAGGTGGTAGGAAGAAGAAAGATTTTAAGAGATGGAATTTATGAAAATAGCAAAGAGAAGAGGAGAAAGAACGCCGCCTTGGGGAACACCAGCAGACGTGTTACACCACGATGAAAATGTTTCATCAAGGCGAACCCGCTGCCGGCGCCCGTACAGATAACTGTGAAACCAATCGGTTATCATTGGAGATACATTAATAGAGCGTAGTATCGCTAGCAGGATGTCAAAGTTAACAGTGTTGAAAGCGTTGCTAAAGTCCACCAGTGTTAGTACCGTAAGTTTCCGATTGTCCATACCCAGACGGATATCGTCTGTGATTTTGACCAAAGTACTTACGGTGCTGTGGCCTGGGCGGAAACCGGATTGGAAGGGATTGAACAGATCATTAGAAGAAAGGAATTTACTAATTTGATTGTGGACGAGTCGTTCCAGGACTGGATAAGAAAGGAAGAATGGAGATGGGGCGGTATTCGGAAGGTATTTTAGGGTTTTTTTTTTAGGTAAAGGAATGATCTGAGCGTCCTTCCAGACGGACGGGAAAGTGCTCTGATCAAAGGAGTTGTTGAAGATAAAACACAGGACAGGAAGGATATTATCAAGGATTGGTACTAACATATTGCGACTTATGCAATCTCCACCTACTGCATTGGAAGTAATGGACAATACGCTCTTCTTAACATCACAAGTGGATAATCGATTAAAAAAAAAGAAGGATATTCGGAAATTGGTAGATTCGATAGTTGAATTAATGTACTATTTTTATCTGAGTCAGATATGCCAGATGAAGAAGAGAAGTGAGAGTTAAGTGAATCTATGTCTAAATTAAGTGGGACAGAATTTTGACGAGACTTACCAATGCCGAGTGATCTGAGGAATTTCCAAACCTTGGAAGGATCCTCATTATCAACTGATTCATGAACATGGCGACGAAAAGCATCCCTACACACCGTATTACAGCGATTTCTAGATTTTATATATTTCACCTTATTTGTTTCATTTGGACGACATTTATATTTATGCTTAGCAACATTTTTCTTGTGGATTAACTGCCTAATTTCACTAGTAATCCAAGGAGCTGGCAAGTGCTTTAGTTTAATGGCTCGTAGCGGAGCATGTTTGTCATACAGCTGCATTATGATTGAATTCCAATTGAATGTCCATTGGTCATTGCTAGAATTGTGTCAATCAAGGTCATCAATGGACCAATGGACAATCAATGGCAGTCATTTTAGGTTACATTATGACTTCTCTTCTATTTCCTACTCCATGGTTAAATGTGTTATTATGACAGTCTGTGACCACAGACTAAAAATGCCAATAATTCTAGCGCTTTCTTTTTCTTCTTCTTGGCCACGACAATATGTGTATTGTGCCACTTTGCGCGCTTAATTTTTTTTTAAATTTGTTTCCCCGTCTATATAACGTTGCGGCATTTTTTTAACTTAATTAACGCCGTGCGCTCTCTATTTAATAGGACAGTATAATTTCCCGTACAATTTTATTATTGAACCTCCTTAGACATGGAACTACGGACAATTAAAGACTAGACTAGACACGGACAATTAAAAAAATACTTTCCCGCCCTAGGGCGGAAAAGACCTATTTTGCGCGCACTTATCGAGGAACAAACCATCACTTTTCGAATAGATGGGATGAAAAAAACATACAGACGAATTAAGAATCTCCTCCTTTTTGGAAGTCGGTTGAAAAAATCTAATCGGTTCATAAATTATGGAGTTACAGAAATAACATCGACATCGGGTACTTACATGCAAGCAAAGCTGCGAACTACAGTACAACTAACAATATTAATTAAGCCTTTAATTTAATATCCAACACGGCTAAATATTTTTTTCTTTTAGTTCATGACTTTATGCTCGAGAGAACTTTGAGAGCGTCATATTCAATTTAATGTGATATCACATAACGTATAAGCGGATAATTAAGTCGCTTCCAACGATATCTCTATAGTCAAATTATGATAAGGAGCTTAACAATATGAGAGAACAGTTGAACATACATACATACCATTTGAAATCATAACACTTCTGTAGTCGAGTAAAATGTACAATATATTTTTGATGGTTAACGCAACTGAACGGATCCATAATAGGGTATTACATCCATTTTTGAAATGTGTTTCAATTAGATTCCATTGCACTAATGTAACACTAAAAATATCACAAAATTTTAATGCTATCATTGAGTGCCATAAAAAAATGCAATTAAATTTTGCATTTTCAAATTACGCGCGTAATTTGACGAAAACGCTGGACGCAGTGGACGCCATATTGCTCTGTCGTCATGACGACAATTGGTTGTTTAAACAAATGCAGAAATATGATAGTTGACAGTTGGCACTTCTAAGTTTACATAACCGTATGACGTAATAACATGGCGACTACTATTTAACGGAGTTATGAAACAGATGAATAAAGCTGAAACATTTGAATTGAATTTTAAAATTCAGTTTGCTATTTTATGAACTAAAACTGACGTTTTCCGACTGCTTTTTGCCTAAACTATCTCAACAATATATTTTTACATTTTTTCTCTTGTATAGAGTAAAATACCCTATTGCCACAATTGGCTATATATTATTATTGATGTTGAGTATCCAGAAACTGACATTAACGTAGACTTATATTATCTTTGCTGACATTTTACTTTTAAAGAAAACGCCTTAAACATAAAATTATCGCGTAATATTATTGTGATAGTATAAATAAATATAGAATCCTTGTAGTGTGAATAGGGTTGTAGATTGTATATATTTAAAATTTAAAAAAATTTTGCAGCGTTAGGTGTTTTCCACGATAGAAACCCTTAAGTGACACATCATTTTTAGGGTTCTGAACCTCAACCGGAAAAAAGGAACCCTTATAGGATCACTTTGTTGCCTGTCTGTTTGTTGTTCTGTCTGTCTGTCCGTCCGTCCTCTTCCTGACCCTTTTTCTTGAGAATGCGTAAAGATATCAATTTAAAACCTATATCAAGTACTGGGGTCTACGGTCTCTTGTAACTGTGAAAAATCAAACTTGTAAGTAAACGTAATCAAAATAAAACCTTTGATGTCGCATATTTTTGCATATTTTGCGATTTTACGTGATTACAAACGCCTGCCTATGGGCCAGCGTCACCGGCTCCTGATTAAGTTTCAGATAGTCATCTGACATATGACACCTTATAAAAGTTATCGAAAAATTTGACAGATAAGTTCCTAATAGGGCTACCAGGAACCGATAAAAATGACTCTAAGTGAATTTTGTTAATAATCCACAAAAAATGTAAAACATCAAACTCCGAAAGCTATCCTGTCGGAGTTGAATTTTGACAGTGTTTTAGAACGTGTGACGTCACATCGGCCATGGCACTAGTATTTGAGTTTTGGAGCAACATTTGAAATGGCATTTATAATACACAAATATTATAGTATTAAAGTATAGTATTATAGTTGTATAAAAAATAATCTTAAATATTTTGGACTGTAATTGGAATTATCCGAAAATTGCTTACCTTCCAATTGAGAACCTCTGTTTTGCATCAAATGTGTGCGCGACTGCGCACAAATTTATATTTTTGCCCTTACTGTCCCTACGTTTCAAGTGGGCGTGTCTGTACCTGGTAGATATTGCATCTCTCTCACGCATCGCGGCATCGTATCAAAGTGGGATTTGCATTCATTTACAAGAATTGATAATGTATTTGTTTATTTTTCAAAAGCAATAATGTTATGATGATGAAAGTAGCTTTTATACAAATAATTATTAGACTCATTTTTAAGGTTCCGAACCCTAAGATTACGAAAGGAACCCTATTACTAAGAGTTCGCTGTCCATCCATCCTTCCGTCCGTCTGTCTGTCTGTCTGGGCTTTACAGGGCTGTATCTCCTTTACAGGGCTGTATCTCCTTGACCGTTGTATGTACATACTTGAAATTTTCACGAAATATGTATTACTATGGGGGATTTAACAACAAATACCTACTAAAAACAAAATTAAACTAAATCAATTAAACTAAGACATACGTTTAACCACTTTAGAAGTTTCTATCTTTCAAATGATTGACTCTGAGAAAAAATGGTTTTAGGAAACTCAATGTATTTTTTAAAGACCTATCTAGAAATATCCTGAACGTATAGGTTGACGATGAAATTTCTTTTTAGTTTTGTTCTATGTATGGGGAGCCCCCTTAATCTTTTTTTTTTTTTGTATCAAAATCGTAACTTACATAAGAATTCCACGAAACATTGTTGTATTGCGAGAATAAATAAGCTGAATGTTAGAACCTCCTTGAAAGCGCATTTGCTTGATACGTTTATCTCACTGTTGTAATACTAAAAAGTAAATGAGACGAAAGATGTAGTTCTAATTTTATTGCACGCGGCGCCATTTGCAAATTTGCGCCATTTTCATATTAGAAACGTCAAAGATTGATCCGACTTTTTGATTATTTGTTTGTTTTATTACCAATTGTAGTATTTTCTCGCAAAGGCCCTAGGGGTATAAGCTAAGAAAATCTGCCCCCGGAAGATATTTGATTGATATTTATACGATATGTAGGTACTCATAAAATATGTATTTTCAGAAAGTTTGAGATCTCTAACTCAATTGGTTTATATTTTTAAGAGCTTTATAACATCATAAGATCATAGAAATATTTAAAAAAACAATGTTTTATGAAATTTTTTACCATTATACAATTTTGGCACAATTACTAAAAAAAATTTTTTACGTACCCTTAATAGTTAGCCTATAATAATATATATATTTTTTTAAAAGGTACGCCTTATTGAAAAAAATTAAAACCACTTGTTGGCCCCTATCATGAATTTACATATTATACATAACATGCTCGCTTTTTATGTTTTTTTTTGCTATTTATGTACATATATACATTACATTTACATCATCTATTAAAAATATTATTAATTTTCAAAAGAACAACAATGTATATAGGTAGGAATTGGTACTTAGGGATTTCGAAACTATTATACTAACTAATCCGAAATTATTAGTAGTTTCGTAATAAAGTGGCTGTGACATACGGACGGACAGACAGACAGACATGATAACAAATTTTAGGTTCAAAGTAGAAGTTTGTGTCAGTCCATGGCTATTCCATTCTTATAAGATGGTCTTTATTTAAAAAACAGTTAACATCGATAATGACAACTATTTTCAGACTGGAAAAAACAATAGTTTCATTTATTTCTTTAGTAAAGGTTTATTTATTTCCTCCTGAGGAACCCTAAACAGTTTTGGCTGCTAGATGTTGTAAATCGATTGTATAGCAGCAACCGTAACTCTATTTAGTTTCTTAGAGGTGTCTTCACAAATTCTTAATACGTAATATATTTATTATTTAATTAAATACTAAATATTCAAGGGGGGCATTAAAAAACAATAGTATTACACTACTCATTTATCAATAAAATTGCAAGCGCATGTAAAGTTGGACTAAACATTGTTCACAGATTGATAAAAAATGGAGTAAACGTATGTGGAATTATATAATTCCACCAATATATAATTCAATACATAAAATATTATTTACCAAGAATATTTTTAAGTAAAATCCAACGAGTTCTTGCACTTGCACGTAACACGAAAAATAGTGTTATTATATAATAATAAAAAGGTAAAATATATCATTAAACAACTCTATATCAAGTGTAGCTGTGACCCTGTGACTGTGTTACTTTATTGTGATACAACTGATATAAAGTAACTGATATAACACCAAAAAGTTGTAAAGGACACAGATATATCACATATATGTATCTAAGTAGTTCTAAGCGGAGCTGTAATAGAACCACTATATCACTTACCTAATACTGATAAAAGTGGGGCCAGATCCGCATGAAAGAAACGTTTCTATCACACATATACGACAATTCCCGTGACCGATATACAGCTACTTTTAGCTCTATATGAAAAATTTTGCTAGTTGGGACATACTCTCTAATTTTCATCTCTCTAGGACCAGCGGCTTGGGCTGTGCGTTGATATCAGTCAGTCAGGACTTTGATGTATACAGATAACACGATACGTCTTTACTGCAAAAGGCTTGGTCAAGACCACATTGTTAGCAAACAAGATATCCCTTAGGCTGTCACACAGACTTCTCAATATCAACACACGTCAATAATATAATATGACTAGCAGCCCGCCCAGTGGCGGCGCAAGACCTAAACTGAATGTGGGTAAGGTACATTTCGCGAGGCCCTCTGATGGTGCAAGAAGAAGGGAAAATAAAATAAAAAATCACTTGAAATTAAAATATTATCAGAAATATCGATTATTTCAGTCACATTCATTTCGTGCGCCGAAGAGTGGAATTAGTTCTAATGTTATTAGTTAGGAATTAATTCTAAGGTATCTCATACTATAAGAATTATTGTCCTGATATACTGACTGACTGACTGACTGACTGACTGACTGACTGACTGACTGACTGACAGACAACGCATAGCCTAAACCGCTGGTCGTAGAGACTTGAAATTTGGAGGGTATATTTGTTTTAGTACGTAAAGGTATTTATAATTGTACTAAGAAAGAATTTTCTAAATTCTACATTTTAGGGGATGAAATGGGGGTTCAAAGTTTGTACGGAGAAACAAGATTAGATAGTCTTTTCTATTCGAAACTTCACTCTAATGATTCAGTAAAAAAATAAACAAATAAAAATACATTTTCAAAATTCCAACCTGAAAAGGGAGAAGTGGGGTAACAAAATCTGAAATCAATATTGTTTCGGATTGCGATGAAATTTGGCATGCAGATAGTTATTTTGACGTAGGTATCCGCTAAGAAAAGATTTTTCAAAATTCACTCTTCAAGGGGATGAAGCGGGGGTTCAAAGTTTGGATAGTCATTTTACACAAGTACTTCTGTAAATAAATAAGTAACTATGAGTTTCAGACTTTTTCAAAATGCCATCCTAAGAGGGTGAACTGGGGTAACAAAGACTAAAAATCAATATTGTTTCGGATTGCGATGAAATTTGGCATGCAGATAGTTATTTTGACGTAGGTATCCGCTAAGAAAAGATTTTTCAAAATTCACTCTTCAAGGGGATGAAGCGGGGGTTCAAAGTTTGGATAGTCATTTTACACAAGTACTTCTGTAAATAAATAAGTAACTATGAGTTTCAGACTTTTTCAAAATGCCATCCTAAGAGGGTGAACTGGGGTAACAAAGACTAAAAATCAATATTGTTTCGGATTGCGATGAAATTTGGCATGCAGATAGTTATTTTGACGTAGGTATCCGCTAAGAAAAGATTTTTCAAAATTCACTCTTCAAGGGGATGAAGCGGGGGTTCAAAGTTTGGATAGTCATTTTACACAAGTACTTCTGTAAATAAATAAGTAACTACGAGTTTCAGACTTTTTCAAAATGCCATCCTAAGAGGGTGAACTGGGGTAACAAAGACTAAAAATCAATATTGTTTCGGATTGCTCTGAAATTTAGAATGCAGATAGTTATTATGACGTAGGTATCCGCTCAGAAAGGATTTTTAAAAAAAATCTCCCGGATACGGAACAGGGATTCAATATTTTTATGGCGAAACAAGATGATGTAGTCTGTTCTATTCGAAACTTTACACATAAGTACTTCTGTAAATAAATAAGTAGAACGTGTTGTAGGATTTTTCGAAGTGGGATAGGTAACATAGTCTGAAAATTTGGTTTTTTCGGGTTTTATAAGTATGAATCCCGATTTGCCTTAGTCACGCGATAACATGAATACGGGTGAACCGATTTGGCTAATTCTTATTTGATGTCTTTAATGATAGAATCGTTTTTACAAAAGAAAAGTTTTAAGTAAATAAACGGTGTTTTTAACGCTAGCGAAGCCGCGGGGCACTTCTAGCTTAATATAAGAAAAACCTTGTACCTTTGGATTTTCTATACATATAATTTATTTTCTTCTGTGAGGCGCGATGCCCTTTGCAACGCGAGGCCTTACGCCGCCTCTGAGCCCGCCCTGGCTTCGCACGGGTGAAATTGATGCATATAATATTGAACGGCCCTTTGGCGTAAAGAATAGGTAGTTACCTTGACTTGAAAATCAATCAATAATCAATAATCAATCAATAAGGAAATAATTATGGGAAGTAATGACATTACGGCGAATCGATGGATTTTAATAAACTTTATATTTTAAGACAATATCTTTGATAATGATACCTACGTTACCGGTACCTTGTGAAAAATGATTAGTATATTTTTAACACACGCCCGCAGCGCAGTCTTCTTCTTGAACTTTTAGTGTCTTTTTGCGGTTAGGATACAGTAACCGGATCTTACACCCTTAGATTAATATCTCTGGGAGTATTTAAAACACGAAATCTACAAAGTCTTACAAATAATTTACAATTTCTACAAATAGTGCAATTGAAAACTTTTGAAATATTTTCTAAATGGAATCAATAATATTGTAATGCTTAATGCAGTAGGTACAATCCTTGAGACGACAAATCCAGCTATGTATTGAGAACTATTACGGTCATAATGTTAAACAATTAATTAATCATTTTAGGTTTAATAGGTTATGTGAAGTAAGAAAAATAAAACAGTATTTTGTTAATAATTTAAGATCGTACCCTAAAAAACCGACTTCACATGCCGCGATAGTTAAAATATTCACTAGTCATAATCATGTCGTCAAGGTACCAAATTTGTTTTTTTGTTTATATTGTTTGTCTCCATATCTCCGGAGATAATTGTCATATCTTGATAAAATTGAACTGAGACCAAACGGGAGGCATAATTTCTAAAACAAAAAAAGATTTTTTAAATTGGGTAAGTATTTGACGGAGTTCTGAGTTTAAAAAAAACAGTCGAATTGAGAACCTCCTCCTTATTGGTAAAGTCGGTTAAAACTGACCTTTTTAGCGGCATTATCGGATGGTGTTTAACAGGGCTTTTTTTTTAAATCATCGGGTTCAAATCTTAGCTAGTAAAATTGATTTTTCAAATATCCAATGATGCAGTTTTAGACTCCTTTGAGTACTTTTCGCAATTCCTCATAGTTTCGGATTTGGCCATCCAAGCCCTCTTGAAAAATTCATTCTGTATAAGTATACAGATATTATGATAAATATGTAATGAGAATGTTAAGATGTTATAATAAAGTTAGTTAAAATGTCTACATTATAATATACGGTTATATTCAAATTGACAGTTACAATCATTCATTTAAAAAATCTGTAAAAGAAGTTTTTTTTCTATCAACCAACTATTCAACTTTCGGCTAAACGGGATAAAGGCAGGTCTTTTATTTATTTAGGAATATAATTATAGATGCGACCACACATAGTGTAAAATTGTTTAGAATATAATGTTGTTCTTGGTGCTCCTGGTAATTTTATTCATAATTTAATTAATCACGAATTGGATATCGACATTCAAATCGAAGGCGAAATCGTGTTTGCACAACTACCTCCAATCGTACATTGCCGGCTGCAAGACACTTTGATGTAAGGACATCAAAGTGTCTAAGCCTAGAATGCTAAGTGCCTAGAGCTAAGGAGCTCTAAGCTCTATAACAAGCTAAATGCTATCCTTCAGATATGGATATATCTCACATACTACGAACATAAAAGTTCTATAAAAAGATCTATTAGACCGAAATTATGCAGAAACAGAAAATATTTTAAGGTACCGTTTTTAAATTTGAAATTATCTAGCATACTAGCTGTGCCCTGCGGCTTCGCTCGCGTTTAAAAGTGTTCAGTAGTACCGGCTGTCCCTGTGCGAAATTTCAGTTAAATCGGTCCAGCTGTTTGACGGTGAAGAAGTCCCAAACAAACAAACAAATATACAAACTGACTTTCGGATTTATAATATTGGTGTTGTTTACGCCTTTGGACGCACCTTCAAATACACACACACACACACACACACAAACACAAACAAAACAAATAATGAAACACGTATTTTGTATTTTTAACCGACTTCACAAAAAAGGAGGAGGTTCTCAATTCGTCTGTATGTTTTTTTTTTTTTTGTATGTTACGCGATTTCTCCATCAATTGTGAACGGATTCAAATGATTATTTTTTTAATAGGTAGGATACGTTTCCGAGGTGTTCCCATTATAATTTTATCGAGATCTGATTAGTATCACCAGAGATATGGAGATAAATATCTCAAACATAGGAGAATGTACTAGTTTTAGTAGAAGAGTCCCAAGAAGATTATACACAATGGAGATTGCTATTGCATATAAGATATTCTTATGGTAACTGTGAGCGAGATAGAAATAAAGGTGAGGATAATTTTTTTTTATATCTTATAGGCAAGCGTTTGACCACTATCTCACCTGTTGCTAAGTGATGATGCGGTCGAAGATAGAGAAGTGGACTAGAATGGGAACTGGCTCTCAAGGATAGCTGCCGGAACACATTAGATGTTTGGCGACAGATTTTCAGGAATGTTCTACCGGGCAAAGTCTTGTTAGGGTGCAAACTTTTTTAAACATACCTAATATTTTTTGACATGACATGACATTTGGCGAAGATGGCGGCCATTTCAGTCCCGCGACACTGCATACATAATAAAATAACTCAGAATTATGAACGTACTTTGTACCAATCAACACAGCAAAAAAAAAAAGCATTAAACCACATATTATATAATAGTTACTACGTAAATAATACTTTCCGTTGTTAGGTTGGCTACACAGTGCTTTCATAATTCGGGTATCCACAATATAGGGAAGTGCCTCTTATAACGTAGTAGAGTGATTCAGTACTCTGCTGGCCATATGGCGGCAATTAATGTTAATTATCGCAAATAATACTTTTTAATATTCATTTTGGAATACAACTAGTCCGTGTTATAAAAGTATTTGGAATTATTGTAATAAAATAGACAATTAATTATCGTGTGTGTCAGATGCTTTAATTGTACAGGGCCATTTTGCACATTGGCTTTGATACCTTGATGACATCATTATTACTAGTGAATATTTTCACTTTAGCGCGGCATTTAAAGTCAATTTTTTTAGGGTTCCGAACCCAAAGGCTACCAAATGAACACTTTCTGAGACTTTGTTGTCTGTTCGTCCGTCCGTCCGTCCGTCCGTCCGTGTGTCTATATGTGCGCACTTTATAGATCTGTATCTTCTTAACCGTTATAGGTACATACTTGAAATTTTCAAAAAGTATATATCCGTCAGTGTATAACGGCCCAGACACGAAATTTAATAGATGCATGTAATTTCATTGAAACTTTTTTTGCACTAAAAAGGGTAAAATAAGTTATTTTTCAAAAAAAAAAAACCGACTTCATAACCACAAAAAGGCACTCAAAAGCGAAAAATAATTTACTTAAAATTATTATAAGCGTTACCCACTTCTCTATTTGAAGTCGGTGCCAGCCAAGTCTATTGGATATTAGATAGATACTATGTATGTAGTAGTAGTAAGTAGGTACATGTAGGTTAGTAAGTAGGTAGATACATGTAGGTATTATCTATCTACTACTTATTAGACTTGGCTGGCACCGACTTCAAATAGAGAAGTGGGTAACGCTTATAATAATTTTAAGTAAATTATTTTTCGCTTTTGAGTGCCTTTTTGTGGTTATGAAGTCGGTTTTATTTTTTTTTTGAAAAATAACTTATTTCAAATCTATCCCTAGGGGGTTTTATAAAGATAAATTTTATTTGAAGAAATCATAAAAAATAATTGATGTATGTTTCCACGTATCTCCATTACTAAAACGATTTTAATGAAATTGGAAATGTAGATAGTGTAGGTTCTAAATATCTTATCATCCACTAAAATGGTCAAAAAGGATGATAAAGTTTCTATGGAAAATTTTATTAACTTGGTTTGATTTTCTCAAGACTCGGTAGTACAAATAAACCGCGAAAGTAGAGTACCTTAGTGTGTGTAAATCTGATATGGTTCTCCACTTGCCACACTTCAATTTCCACGTGGGTGGTTTAAATTTCCGCGGGGCTCAGCTAGTAGTGTATAAATAGTCACTAAGTACATAATTACCTAACGCACATGTATTCAAAGTAAATAAAGAATTATTTATTACTAGCAGTACCCGCGAATTCCTCCGCGTGAAATAGTGTCTTTAGGTAGCATTTTTAATTATATAAGCTAATTATTTTACAAATAAGACACATGCGTATCCCACCTCCACCGCACCGTACCACGCCACGCCAATCCCCCTCCCCCCTCCCCCTCCACTCCCCCTCCCCTCTCCCCCTCCCCTCTCCCCCTCCCCTCTCCCCCTCCCCTCTCCCCCTCCCCTCTCCCCCTCCCCTCTCCCCCTCCCCTCTCCCCCTCCCCTCTCCCCCTCTCTTCACCCCACCCTCCATTTCCCCTTACTTCCCTCTGCCCCTCCCCCTTCTCCCCACTCCCCCCTCTCCTCCCCTCCCCCTCTCACTTCCCCCCACTCCCCTCCCTACCCCTTCCCCTCACTTCCACCTCCCCTCTCCGTCCCCCTTTCTCTGCCCTCCTCCCCCTTCCCCCACACAAACTTTGAATGTCATATTTATTTATATCAAATCAACAGCCTAAACAATAAGTTTCAAGTTCTAGCTTTAAAGACGACGATATTTCCATACAGCTTTACTTTTAAATTTCATTTATGATCCGTTCAGTATATTTCAGTACATTAACATAAACCTTACATATTTTCATACAAACTTTCATCCCCTATTGTTGTTATACACCCTTGAGGGTAAAATTATTACAAACTTTGAATGTCATATTTATTTATATCGAATCTACAACCTAAAAAATAAGTTTCAAGCTTCTAGCTTCTAAAATGACGATACTTCCATACAACTTTTCATTCCCCTTTTCAACCCCTTACAACCCATTTTTCACATTAAAAAGTAGCCTATGTTCTTTCTCAGGCTCTAGACTGTCTGTGTACCAAATTTCAATTCAATCGGTTCAGTGTTTTTGGCGTGAAAGTGAGACAGACAGACAGACAGAGCTACTTTCGCATTTATAATATTAGTTAGGATTAAGATTATTAAAAAAGAAATCACGGCCCTAATCGCCTGGTCCTTTGGAAAGCATTGACGGAGCCGAAACCAACGTCAGCCCTTTACAATTACTTTTGCTTTTATTTTCCTATTTCCTATGGGTTGTAGATGGAAAGATTTCATATCTCATTTCATTTATTTCCACATAAAAACACTCTTACAGCATACGCCAAACCGATGTTATGGGCACTTAAAAAAATATAATAAATCAAAAAATATCATAACATTATTTAACTAGGTACTACAAATAATTATAGATTTTTAATGCACAACTGAGCTGCTCCTACGAACTTCGGCAGGTTACAGTTAAATATATGAATGTGCATGGATATGATATTGATCAATCGTATAGCGCGCGATAGAGAAGCATTCCTTTGTAGGTTAGTCCTACTCGAATGCATCTTTAAGATTTGGATTCATCGACGCAGATGAAAAACTATAAAAAGATGGTACATTATAATTATTACTATGAATATGTGCTGATTGATGTCTGATTCCTGGTATTGACCAGACCGGCCGGCCAGTCAAAATTGTTTATGGCTCCTCGACACTTCACATTCCTATTGAAAAACTAAAAGAAAATTTGAGATGTGCTCGCTAGCAAGACAAATGTCCGACTGATGACGCGTTGGAGACGACTTTTAATCCCCGCCTACTTGGACACGACTTTTGTTGGGTCATTTTTAGGGTTCCGTAGCCGAATGCCAAAAAACGGAACCCTTATAGATTCAACATGTCTGTCTGTCCGTCCGAATCAGCCACTTTATTCCGAAACTATTAGGCCTACACACTTGAAACTTGGCAGGTAGATGTATATTTTGTGAACCGCTTTACAATTTATATACAAAAATAAAAAAAAATTAGATTAAGGGGAGACTAACATACATGGAAGTAAAACTAAAAAAAATAGTTTTGTCATACCATATATTACATACCATGTATATAATAATATTCTCTGTGCGGGGGTGTCTATAGATAGATCATTAAAAATAACATTAAAATTCCTAAACTATTTTCTCAAAGTCAATCGTTTGAAAGATATACACTTGTTTGTATTGTATTAAAATGTGTGTCCCTCCGCCCTAACTTTTAAAATAAGAGATAATATGTTTTCTACGAATAAATATTAAGTCAGAAAATGTAACTGCGTTAAAATAAACTGGCCAAGTGCAAGTTGGACTCGGACTCGTAGGGTTCCGTTACACAGTAGAGTATTTTATAACTATAATTTTTCGGCACCAAAAAATTACAGCATACACCTACAACTACTATTATATTAACAGAATACACCTACCTACCTACCAAGTGTCAACTTTGTATTTCACACAAACACTATAAAAAACAGAGTTAAAACTTGGAAAGCTGGTGTATTCTGTAAACCGCTTTACGATTTTTATACAAAAATAGAAAAAAAAACAATAAAAGATTAAGGGGGCTCCCCAAACATAGAAATTAAACTAAAAAAAATTTTTTTCGTCACATCTATACGTGTGTGGTATCTATGGTTTAGGTATTTAAAAATGACATTGAGGTTCCTAAAACCAATTTTCTTAAAGTCAATAATTAGAAAGATGACACTTCTAAAATGGTAAAATAATAAAAAAAAATTATATATATGTATATGTTGTAGATCTAAATAAACACTTTCAACGAAAATTGGTTTTAACGAGATATATTTAGCAGTTTTTTATATATAGCAACCGCAAATATAACTTTGTTTTTATTCAAACACTATGAAAAACAAAGTTATTCTTTTGTGGCGAAAATTGATACTTTCTACTGTGTTACGGAACCCTACGAGTGCGATTCCGAATTGCACTTGGCCAGATATTTTGAAACTAGTATAATTCGTATACAACCAGTGAATAAACCAGCATAACATAATTTGTGGAACTCTACAGTAAGTAGATTTAATAGTTTTGAATGGCTAAATATGTTGTACTGGAGTAAACAACTAGGAGCCTAATACTCCGCTCTGCGCTCAGTTCCGGCACATAATAAATAACGTACAAACATCAATAGACTATATTACACACCCTTCATGTGTCTGGAATATTATACCACCTTAATATATATTTCATATACTCTTACTTAGTACGTAGCAGTATGTATAGAATACGCGGCAAGCGTGTAAAGATGTTTAGATATATGCTTGATTGCTTGATTAGCTAGCTTATTCGACACCATATTATCGAAGAAAAAAAGCGCAGTGTTGAAAAGTTTTCTATCGTTAGGCAATTCTCAGATTGTATCTTTTCTAAAAATAATATATTTATCTCAAAGAATTATCCTAACGTTCCGTTTCCTACTCTTGCTTTAGTCAGTGCTTTCGTGCTTTTAGCTTTCCTCGTAAATTATATCAAAATAAGGTGGATAATTCAATAGCTATTGGTGCCGATTCTGATTGCGCTAAACTAAATAAATTAATAATTAACTAACTTAAGTTGACATCACTAATACTCTCTTTGTCTCTGTTGTACTTCAGTGATACGAATAGGATAGATAGGTAGATACAATACTTATGAACCCGATAAAAAAGAATAAAATAAAAATATGTTCCAGCGATTAATAGTTAATAAAGCATCCAGAAAATCGAAGTAAATACAATTATCCTTTTTATATTTTATTTGTTACATTTATTTATAACATTTTTAAGAGTTATATGAAATCTTATCTAAATCCCAAAATAATTGAGAAAAACACAATGTTTTTCTTTTATAGTATGTCACCTGCATAGCAGAAATATATTTTTATTATCGACATAAATATTTATAAGGTGTGTAACATTATGATAAATGACAAGTGAAAAAATGTTAAGTGCAGTGATAAGGGCCGTAAGCATGGTCCTACGATGATAAAAGTGGAGTGAGAGTGTTAACAATGTTGAGCCGTTGGAAGAGTAAAGACAAATCTGATAAAACATCCAAATCTAGTTCTGGAGGAAAGAAAAAACGAAAAGGAAGAGACAACGGTAAGTTTATTTGTCTCGGCTGCCTGCACTTTTTTTGTATGATATAAGGTAACGTGTAAAAATAAGTCTATCCAGAAAGTTGCATGCATTTGAAACAAGTAGACATCATTAGTAACCATCAGGCAAGCATCATGCTTCATTTCATCATCCACCCATGTCCTGTAGGACATGGACAGGCGCGTGTTACCTCGAGACATACAGATGTTAAGTCTCAAATGCTCTGTAATTTCACTGGAAACATTTCCAATCGAACCAAAAATTCCTTCCAAACAAATATATCCTAATACGCGGCCGAATAACTGACAAAGTAGTGGTATCACCCCAGGCGGACAAGCAGAAGTTTTACCACTACGAAACACATGGCCAGTTTCCTTATTCAATTTAGGAATACGGGAAACTCATTCAGATTTCTGTGAACAAGACGCACACGTTCTCTTTTTCATTTAGAATAAATTAGTTAGCTTCCGAATCGAACGCAGCTTCTTAGAGTAGATCAACGCTCCAAATTCATCGCTATGCATGTAGAGACTATCGGCCTGTAGGAACAAAAAGTAACAATACGAAAATCGAATCAGGAAAACGAGCACTTGCGGGCAACCTAAGACACACACAGCGAACAGCTCTTTTGTATTAATTGGGTTTTATCCCGTCTTATAAAGTTAAACATTAGCTACACTACATACATTACACTACGTACATACATTATGTGCCTGTGCCTGTGTCAGTCCACTGCTGGATGTAGGCCTCTCCCAAGATACGCTACTGAGCCTGATCTTCGGCTCATTGGGAGGGGTGTGCCCTAATCGCCACGCTGGGCAGGCGGGTTGGCGATCGCAAGATGTAGCTCTTCGCACCACTGACGCTGCTGCCCGTCACCGGCCTGTAGTATTTAGCTACGCCGTAATTTGAAATGGTTATCCGCCATTTGTCGGTCCCAAGAGCTTTTTTGTTGGTCTGCAGGATGCACCACGGGCAGGTGAGGTTGGCTGGGAGCACTGAGGTGGTATTTATGGTCCCGACTACTGAAATATAACGCTCTAAAAAGTATGAAACAAGAAAATTTCCTGTAATGGATAACTGAGGTTGTTAAATAGTTGGTGACAAAAGGGCTGGCTCATTCCTAGCACAAAGAATTTCTTTAGCGATTCAACGCGGGAATGCAGCCAGCGTTCTTGGCACTTTACCACACGGACATCACTTATTTTTTGTTTAGTTTAATTTTAATTTTAAATATTGTAATACTAGGTTCATGTTAAATAAGACTTCAAGATAGTTGGCAGAATGTATTGTTTTGTTACGTTAGGTGGCATACGACCACGGCTATCCTCTAAGCACCACTATGAATGTATATGAAATATAATAAAATATTTATTACAAGTAAGTTGTTTTTTTAATACACAATACTTATATTGAATGGTTTGTACATAACAATTTCAGATGAGAACATTTTCTTGTTTCATGGATTTAAGGGCGTGAATTTTTCAGTAGTCGGGTTTTAGGTTTTAAACTTATTTTTTATTCAAAGTATTTTGGGGTTTTTGCATAAATGTAAACATACATACAATTATTTACATACAAACTGATCTACAAACACATAACCTTTCCTTTTGCTTCTTCGTTCGACGCCGTAGTCGGGTAAAAAATAGTTTTTATGACTTTGTAGCGATATTTCTCGCAAACGGTACGCTGATATGATGTACGAAACCCTTCAGTTTAAAATTCCTGTTCAATGATACAAACATAGGGTGGGGCAAACATGTTTTTTTGTTCATGACTTCCTGCCCCGTATATAATTTATACTAGCTTCTGCACGCGGCTTCGCTCGCGTGGAGTACAGGAAATAAATTACATTTTTTTCAGAAACAATACAAACTGACAATAACCAAAAGAAAAGCAGATAATTAAATTAAGAGTTTCGCCTTGAGATTTATTTATGATCATAACCAAGCAGACTTTGAAGGGAAACTGCACGCTTTTGAACTCGCATGGGTAGTTTGATAAAGTCAGGGTAGTCAAAGAATTGATGGTTAATTTATTTTTTTATTTTTTTAAACACAAACAAATGTGTCGGGGGTGATTTAAAAAAAACTCTAATACGTGTCTCATAATTTTAACGGAAGAGTTTATGTTACTTACCAAGTTATGTACCAAGTTTCGAGTCAATTGTACCAGAGACAAAGTTTTCAACTTCTTCAACTCTCATTTCTCTGTTAAGGGTGAAAGTTCAAAAACTCTTATTTAAATAGAAACCTACACTTTACAAAGTATACACCCTCCAAATTGTATGTCTCTAGAACCAGCGTCTTTCTGTACGTGGATATATCAGTAAGTCTGTCAATCATACAAAGGCTTATGGGATGATTTTGAAAAAACTGTGATGTCTCATAATTTTCATTGAAGAGTATGTGTACCAATTTTCAAGTCGATTAATCGAAGCAGAAAAACACGCGAGGGATGATTATGGAAAAACCACGATACACCTAACTCACAATTTAAATTAAAGCGCATATGTACCAATTTTTAAGATAATTGACCCAGAGCATAATAAGTTTCATAGAAAGTTCAACCCTCCCTTTCACCCTCTTAAGGGGTGGAATTTCTAAAAACCCCTACTTAATGAATGCCTACACTTCACAAAGAACACATCCTATATATATATACGTGACACACATACCAACATACCGATCAAAAACATAACACCCTTTTGCTTCGCCATAGTCGGGTAAAAACTGCGTCTTAATAAAGGTAACAAAAAAGTTTCGTAACAAGTTTGATTAATTTTTTGAAATGACTGAAAAAATATTTTTTTCCATTTAAAAAAATTTCCAAAAACTAAATCGACAAAAACATCCGATCCCATGTAATTATCGAACCTGCTCACAAACATTTACGAGAAAAAGAGTAGATAATTACGACTTGTACATAAGACATCCGGACATCCGCCACATATACGAAAGCATATTTGACCAAGCAGAATCGGAGACCTTCGCTTCGTTCTATTATACGGATATATGAAAAACACTTTTTAAAAAAGGAAAATTCGGGGAAACCCCCTTTTATTTCTATGTAATATAAAATAACGTAGAATATCGTAGAACTTAATTAATGAAATAGAAAATAAGAAATGGAAAGATGTGGCTTGTTAGCCGGTTCCTTGATGACTGTCTCTAATGTGCATCACTTGAATTGTATTAAGACCGAAAAGTGCAGAAAGGCACTTTTCGGCATTATTTAGCGTTTTAGCTTACAAACGAGGGTTATAACAACCCCCTCTTTAAGAGAAAACTTACGCTTTAAGCGAAGTTTTAGTTAATTCTAATTCGCGGCTGTATTTCGGCGTCGTTTACGTTTTGCATTTCTAATTCATGGGTTACTGTATTGGGCCGGAACTTGTGATAAAAAGCCACACATTTCTTATTACAAAAGAAATAGATTATAAAAATAACAAATAAAACAACAAACACGTATGTGGTTATGGAGTGAGATGTAAGTTTTGGAATAGATTCGTTTTTGGATTGTAGGTCAATTATATTTTGCAGCATTTCATCTGTTTTAGTGTACATTTTGTTTAAACCATTAATGTCTAGATTTGGTAGTCTGCTAATTGATTCGGTGTAATTGAGTTTTTTAAATTTTGACATATCACAACAAGTATCCTTTATTAAATTGAAATCGGTATTGAGGTGATTAAGTTTATACATGGGTTGTCTCTTACTTACTAATTTTACATTTTTACAAAATGCGGTACAATTCGGGCTTAGAGTTAGGACACCTGTTCCTATAATATTATATT